>OX439475.1:12168604-13667490 GCA_949320105.2 Crepidodera aurea | reverse complement strand
CCATAAATTTGTAGTTTCTCAATTAAAATTTCATGATTAACACAATCAAAGGTATTTGCGAAGTCACAAAATACTGAACCTGTGAAAGGTTTATCATTAAGTGAAGTATATATTTCATTAAGCACGGAAAACATAGCGTCACTAGTGCATTTTTTAGGTAGGAAACCATACTGATGAGGTGTTAGGATGTTTTGTTTAAAAAGAAAGGGCAGTAGGCGATTTTTCATTAGCCTTTCTATTATCTTCGATAAGGTAGGTAATAAAGCAATAGGTCTGTAGTTACAGGTTTCGGTTTTGTCGCCACCCTTATGAAGTGGGATTATTATAGCTGTTTTTAGACAGTTCGGAAAGATACCAGATTCGAAGGATTCATTAATCAGCGAAGTTAACATGTTAATTACTACATCAGGTATATTTGAAAATATTTTAGTGGACAAGCCATCATTTCCACTAGAAGATTTATTTTGAATGTTGTTTATGGTTTGCACTAGTTCGTGCTAAGGAGAGAGCATCCTGACCCGGAGCTATGTTAGAGCTGATATTCTTACTTACATTAACAAAATAATTGTTTAGTTCATCAGGACTCGGATTAACACTGTTTGAAGAACGGGTTTTATTTCTTAAGTCATTTATAATAGACCAGGTTTCTTTGGAAGAGTTTTTAGCTCTTGAGATGCGATTTTTATAATAGTTTTTCTTAGTAGATTTGATAATTTTCCGATACAATATTGTATAGTTGTTGATATAGTTTAATATTAGGGGGTTATCTGAGAATTTTTTAATATACATAAGTGATCTCATATTTGTAGAAGAGATTCTTATTCCTTTAGTCCAAGGTTTATGACGTTTAGTTTGATCCAGAAGGTATAATTCTATACTGCCAATTTCCATAATAGCCAAAACTTATTACGAGGATTAGATTAGTATGGGGCTTATGTGCTTATGGTAGTCTCGCCAGTGCGACCTTTGCATATCTATTGGGTGTCTCATTTCCGGCTGCTTGTTCTACCATTCTCGAGATTTATTTTTTTTTTCATCCAGGTACCGTTATATGTTTTTCTCAGTGCTTTCGCTCTACTACAGAAAGTTTCTGGTCTTTAAACAATCTCATATAAGTTTGGAGTTAACCTTCATGGAGCTAATTGCTTTTATAGCCGCTTGGCTCAGAGTATTGTCTTCTCCTTAAACTATTGCCTTAGTATCTCTTCTGCACACTGATGTATTTCTACACATTTGGAGTTTTGAAATGATTTCTGGAAACCATTACCTTCTGATACCCAGAAACAGGAGCAATAATCACAAAATTAACTGTATGAACGACATCACCATGCTTTCAAATAGGTGGCTAAGTATTGGACGGCTTTTCTCCGGAGCTAAAGGTTTCAGGATCAAGTAATCAACACTAACAACCATAAGAATTACTTGATTAAAGATAGAAACGTCGGGTCGGAGAAGTACAGAAATTTCCATCAGAAATCAGAGACGATCTAGCACAGAACATCTGGTTGCACGTTCTTAACCAACACCGATTGAACAGGCTGTCCTAGTAACGGAAGATATGAATTGGGCCTTCAAATATGTTGAATTAATAAAATAAATAGGCAAAAATTCCATCCTGTTTATACATATATATTTTTCTCTACATTGATACACTGTATAATATTTCAAATATATTACATCCAGATTAGTAATGTTAATATTGTCTAATTTTATGTCTAAAGATCTAGGTATATGGAAAATCTCTGATTTAGCATTTCCATTTGTTTGTGTTTTTTGGTTTTTCCGGTTTTTAAGTCCTATTACAAATATCAACTCTAAGTAGAGAAATTATGCCAGCCCAAGTTCCCTCTTGGAATTGATGTCGCCCTCTTTAAAAGAGGTATGAATTTACTTTGTATTTGGGTCGGGATGCATAAGTCTATTTAATAATAGTTTATAAATGCAAAAACTAGAAATCTTAATTTTGTCTTAGTAGATTAGAACAAAATCTGTTACGGCTTCGAAGACACCCTGTACTTTAATCATTTTTTGTTGGTATAAAACTCTTTAGGAGGTTTACGATCCTTTTGTTTCTTAACACCAACAATTTATTAGCGTACATTTTTTATCTTGTTTACTATACATTGTAGCAAGAATTTACGTTGGAAAAGTAGGCATAATAAGGCTTACAACGAAATAATAAAATTTGCGATAGTATTAATTTAAAAAAAAGCTCAGTGGCGGCGACTCCAATTTACGTACATCAAATAATATAATTCCATTTCAGATCAACTATAAAGAGAAATACTCTAATCCCCAAGAAATAAAAGCTGGTGTTCCTCAAGGAAACGCTCTGGGGCTAAAAATTCACTTCTTTTATACTAGTGATTAGATAGTAAAAGATGTAACTATTGACATTTTTGCTTATTACATGGTAATATTGTCAATTCAACAACTATTACATGGTAGTACTTTACTACTAATTTTTTCTTGTTTTTCTGGTTATCCTGCCATATTAAACATGAAAAATGTAAGAAAACATGACAATAATAACTTTCTTCATTACAGAAATAAAAACTACTTAGATTGTAAAGTATTGATACAAATGTTATATTCATTTCGGAAGCTCATAGTGGTTTGTATTTTAATTTCTTTCTCTCTTTCCACTGGATTAAAACCACTTAGTTGTTAAAAAAGTTTTTTTATTGACGTTTCGGCTTTCTATATCGAAAGCCGTTATCAAAATGGCATAAAATAAATAAATTTACTAGAAACAGAACACTTGATAATCTTGCAAAAATATGACATCAACATAGTATACATAGAATAAGATTTTGAGATTGAAGATGTCAAAATCTGTTTCAATCATATTTTTGTGACGTTTCTGGGAACGAATTTTTAAAGGATAGCGCATTTGCATATAAGAGAATTTAGTATCAGGATTAGGATAGTATCATAAGTTTTTATCTGGTTTTTTCTTATGATAATATTAATAAGAAAACTTCATTTATGACGAAGTATAAATTCTCTTATAATATGCAAATGCGCTATCCTTTAAAAATTCGTTCCCAGAAACGTCACAAAAATATGATTGAAACAGATTTTGACATCTTCAATCTCAAAATCTTATTCTATGTATACTATGTTGATGTCATATTTTTGCAAGATTATCAAGTGTTCTGTTTCTAGTAAATTTATTTATTTTATGTCATTTTGATAACGGCTTTCGATATAGAAAGCCGAAACGTCAATAAAAAAACTTTTTTAACAACTAAGTGGTTTTAATCCAGTGGAACGAGAGAGAAAATGTTATATTTAAATAAAGCAAATTTTAATAAATCCTGCTTCACTAAAAACAACAAAAATTGTACCAAGCAACAGAAGTGTATATTAATTTTCTAATGATTTATTCACTTCAAATATAGCTCTGATGTTGGCGAAAACTTATCGCAATATCAATTAATAGTATATGAAAGAACATCCAAAAATATTTGCCTTTACTTATGTAAGGTTTTTTCGGACGCTGCTGTGTAAACTACAGATATTGCCGGTTCCCCGCAGTGGGAGACAAAATTTATGGGGCCAAAAAACATGCAGTTAAGAGTACCTAATAAACTATTCACATTTTGAACGAAATGATTACTTTTTATTCTTTATTATGTCACACAGTTACATTCCGTTTATGGTTGAATGTTATTAAATTAAAAAAAATATTTTAATTATCTTGAAAATTAGATGAAGCCTCTTCCCTGACAGATGGATTGGAAACAGTACTTCTTATTGAATGTCCCAAGATCGCCAGATTTGACTCAATTGGATTATACGCTTTTTCTATATATAATTATAAACATATAGAATGTTTCACGTCACCGTTTTGCAAATTTTGACATTTAGTGATAAAATTTAACTAAAATAAATTCGCTCTTGTATGAATTGCACCAAGAAGTAAGTAGGTAACTCGTAGTTTATTAGCGAAGGTGATATCCTGCTGATATGTTTCAGGCTGTCGGTGGCCAGTCACCCACAGCCTTCAGACCTATTTGCATACAACACGACCTTCAGAGTGCACCGCCCGTTAGACCAAGACGATTGCATTGATAACTTTGCATTGATAACTTTAGAATAACCACATAGATACATTCACTCTAAGTTATGACGATTTATTTATTTTTTCCTCGAGAAAACAAACAACTTTTTACAGTTGGAAATAAATTAAGTGCTAAAATTTGTTTCATGGTTTAAAAAATCATTGTATGAAACTTTTGAGGTTAATCCTGACTTCAGAAAAGGAGTTACTTGTTAAAGCCTTTATCCAAGATTACCTCCTGAATATTTTCTCTATTTTGTCGAATTTATTCGAAAGGGGCTGTGAGAATGGTAATAATAAAATATACTATTCTTGTTTTTAAAGTTGGATATTTTGTTTAAAACCTTTATAGTTTATTAAATTTAAGCGTCAATTTATATCTGAATCATTAAGCAACCGTAAAACGATCTCTGTATTATGTAACAAATCTCGATATGATGTAGATCGATGTCGTAATTTTATAAGGTGTAACCGCGGTACTGATTGATAATTCTAAACAACTGCAATATTTGTCCTTGTTGTAATAATACAACAAAAGAAAAAAAATGGGAGATTAATGCGCTGTTATTTAAATTCTAACGGAAATGTTGTTCACGAGATTGTCGTGTGAAGAAAATAGAATATATATAACAAATAATTATATACAGGTGGGACAAAAATTGATCTAGTTGATTAAGCACGTTATTGTTGGGATAAAATTGGGATTTTTCGTGTACGAGATTGTGAGGATGATTATTTAGAGCGTTCCTACTGCTTAATTTCTTACATTTTAAAGGATTTTAGCACAAGAAAACATCTTTTAACCTAATGAAGAACAAAAGTACTCATATATACATGTACATAATATCATAGTAGATATTAATTTGTACTTATTACATTTCCTGTTAGGATTTCTTAACCGCTGGTTCTGCTTCTAACAGCTCGTCATGCTCCTGAGCGATCAGGCTATGAATTACGTCTTCGCCGTCGTCGTCTTCGTCTGGTGAATCCTCCACGTTTAAATCAGTTTCCAGGGGCAACTTTGGCTGTTTAGCTCCGAAATCATCAGTGATAGCTTCCTCAATAGTTGGTGATTTTAACCGGGAACCATAATTACAACAACATTTCATTATTATTCGGGTATAACAGAAGAAATAAGGTGAAATTCTGCATTTTTTGGCATTTTTAGCGAAATTTGAAAAATGACATTTTTTTCGAAGCGCCGTATCTCGGCAAATAATTGACATACAAACACGTTTGAAATTTACCGCTCTACAACAAAGTATAGGAATGCCTTTGCCGTAGGACGTAAGGGAAAAAAGCAATTGAAGAAAAACCGGAGGAAGGTCGAAAATTTTGCAGTTTTTGCTCTCTTCCTCTTTTAGGACAGGGTCCTCGAGGTCAAAAACTTGAAAAACTGTTAATTAGCCATCCCTGAACAACATTCCAAAGTTTCATTAACTTTCGACCTTTTTCCACTGTCGACTGGACTAATTTTAGACAAAGATACTTTTGCGAGCTTTTGGAATATCCTTCTCTGACAACTGGGCTATGATTGATGAATATAAAATCAAAATTATCAACCACAGTTTCAAAATAAAATACTACATGCAATCGTAGATGCATCCTGGTATGTAAGGAACCTTGATTTCCACAGAGATCAAGAACAATTTAAAAATATGAAAACAGGCTGCATAAATACGTTAACGCCGAAGTTTTGTTGTGAATTGTTTCAGAAGAAAAAAGGACGAAATTTTAGTATTTGTCAGTATCAGTTTTTGATTTTTGAACAAAAATAAAAATGACTTTGAAATATAAATTATTGGTCGGCATTATTTTCTTAAATTTTTATTTTTTCTTCATACTAAAGTCTGTTAAAACTCTTAACAGATTCATCATTTAGTCTATTCCTTCGTTTGGTGATTGTTACAGAAGCCCTGGAAAATCCTCTCTATTGATGCTGATGCAGCAGGTATCACTAGAAAATCTCTAGCCATTTTAGATAGTAATGGACATATAGTCTCATGCCTCTTTTACTACAAAAGAACTAACCAGAAAAGGAATTTCTGGCAAAAACATAACAATCTGCACTGACAGCAGACAAGCTCTACTAGCCTTGAATAGACAGCGTGTTACATCAGAGCTAGTATTAGAGTGTGCTATCAAGCTTTAGCTAACGCTTCGGTAGATAAAAATATTATCCTGAGGTGGGTTAAAGGGCACGACAGGAGTAAAGGTAACCGCATTGCCGATTCCTTAGCCGGGGAAGCGGCTTTTAGGACCAAGCAACACCTTCGGCAATTGCGGAACTAGCCAAACGCTATACCCATGCTCAATCTCTAAAGAGATGGGATGAAATCAAGGGATGCAGTTTTGCCAGGGTCACCTTGGGTGACCCTGGGAAGCTGGCGTCGAAGAAATACTTGGCGATGACAAGGAAAAACCTGCGTCTAGTAGTAGGATTTCTGACTGGCTACTGTCAATTATGGAAACACCTCCATGCAATGGGGCTAGTGGACTCACGTATATGCAGGATGTGTGAACAGGTAGACGAAACGGTCAATGATGTCCTATGCGAGTCCGGAGTTATCGTCAACGAGAGAATGCGTTTGGCCTACACCTGCCGATATAAAGGAGATGTCTCCTAGTGACTTGTCCACTTTCCTGGAAAGGACAGGATGGACGATGACCTAGGAGGACAACTCCTCGGGAGCATGTAAAATGGGTCAAATGTGGAACCAACTCACCCTCCCTACTATGCAGATACAGATGCCTCTTCTACCATTTTAAAACATTTTCTGAACTATCAGCGCTTCCTTCAGATAGATATTTTGTAATTTCATATTTCCAGGAATTTTCATCGACTATGGGACTGGATTTTTACTAGCAGATGTTTGAAAGAAAGCTTGTATATCTATATCAAAATTCGTTTTTATTGTCCTTGTGTTTTGTAAATATTTTCAAACATAACTTAGCAAAGCTTCTTCTTGCAAAGCTTTGTCCCATGAACTTGAAGAAACAGTTATAATATTAATAATAATACTAATAATATTACACAATATCTAAAAAGTGATATTCATTGCATCTTTTTCGATGAGATGTGTAAGAAAGACACGATAATTTTATTAAAAAAAAGTAAGAAAATAATTTCATCTGATTACTAATTAATTTTTAATAAAATATTTACCTCACAGTGTTAATTTTAGGAGGAATTCCATAGCACCTCCAATATTCCTTAACCCTTCAGCAATTTTTTACCGTAATCTATGAAAGTATATCAATATTTTTTTTTGTAAACCATTCCCATGTTATTATCAATAATTAAACAGCGGTACTTTCAAATTGCTATGATTAATGAATGTATTACTTGTTTTAATGAAAAGACCCGTATTAACATTTACATTAGGAAATAAAACTGATGTAATAATTTATTTAATTAATTCGTTTGAAGAATAAAAATTGGCAAATTACCATTAGTGGCTGAGTTTATTCCATAATTGTACTTGCCATCGTTGTTTTTTTTGCTTGAGATGATAAATACCTATACAATATCGCTAATGAAGGTAGTTTGGATGAATATATCTTACATATCATCCATATATAATTAGCAGCCTGTGAGATATATTTATTCCTTTCTCTCTTTTCTGTTAATTTTCCTTTCGCTTGAATTTTCCTTTATCAATAATCAATATACAAAACCGTACGGTATTCCAACTCGGTCTTTATTCTTCTATTTGTAATAGTGCTGACTTTCTAATCTGAGACTATTTCCTTTTATATATGTTTGCAAATAGACACCTTACTGATCCTTAAAATTAATTGTTTCGTAAGTAATATCATAAGGGCATCTAATTTTTTATCGAAGAGAGGATTATCTACTCTTCCTAAAAAGTAGGATTTTTGAAAATCCGTTATTTTAAAAAACAGTAACTATGTTATCTACCTGTTTTAATCCCAGAATTATCCACTTCCTCTTTAAAATAACGAACTCTGCAATTGACTGCTTCTTCACCTCTCCAGGCAAGTTCTACTGAAGCGCTATTGTAAAATTTTCGCTGGAGTCCCGCCGGAGTGTCTTCGTCCCATAATAAAACCATTGCGTAGTATTCTTCCAATATTAATGAAGCAGAGCTCGATTTCCTTTTATTGGCGCACATCTGCAAATTCCTTCGTTTCGCATTACGAGCTTCCCTACTAGACTTGAAGATAATATCTTTAAATTGATCAAAAATTATTTTCCACTTCATAAAATACATCTCTTGCTTTTTTTTGCAACGTCCACATTGTCGTCACAACTAGTTCTTTGTAATTTTTCACCGTTTTCTTTCTTCATATTCCACGCCCAATCTTTCAGGATTAGGTTTAGTTGCTCTAAACTTGTAGTTTCCAAAAGCTCGTATTTCTTTGCCTTGCAGAATTCCGTAAACTGTTTCCAGATTGACGTATGGGTTTCAACGGGATTGTATGGTACACATTTCTCAATCGCCAGATCAATATTAGTCATAGAATCACTTCCAAAGCGACTCATTTTCACTACATAAGCCGACTAGCACTGTTTAAAAACAATATTACAAAATTTATTGACAATAAAATCAGAAAAATTGTTTAGCGTCGTTTTCTGGTGTCCTAGGAGACCATAACCACTTGTTATCAAAGGTATTGTAATTTTTGGTGACAACAGCTGTCAAGTTTTGCCGCGGGTAAACTCGAAAAAACTACTGACAGGAGCTGTCATACAATTTTTTCATCTAGAAACCATTTGTAATTCAAAATTGGTGGAAATTAAGACGAGGGAAATAGTCGAAGGTAATATCCCAAGACTATGACAAATAGCCGACTATTATTTTCTGCCTAATTCTATCGAGAGTACCTTGTATTTCGAGACAATTTGATGAGACCATATGAACATTAATAAATAATCTGAATAACTCCCGAGAGCTTTAGCTCGAGGAAGTTATTCTTTGATTATTAAAGTTCATATGGTCGAATTAAATTGTCTCGAAATGCAAGTTGCTCGAGATGAATTAAAGAAAATAATAGTCTCTATTTTTCATAGTCGAGTGATATTCAGGAAGATTATTTCATGAACCCCACCAAATCATTCGCTAAGATTGTCTCCAAACAGACTCCTTTATCTTTTTGATATTTTCTGGGATATATTTGCTTATATTTTCACTGATTTCCGTAGTGGAACATGAACCAAAACGAGACATTTTCAATTTTAAGTGAATGTTACGTCAAGTTTTGACACTTAATAGCACACTTATACAATCGACTTAAATAGCCGCTCATATTTCTTTATTTACCTAAATAGTCGATCATATTGCACATCATGTGACTAAATTCATGACATTTCATTGGCGCAGCCATGTGTGAATGAAATAATCACATTTAATCCATTGCTAATATTATTTAGATCTGAATTGAACAACCATCTTTCTTGTTTTTGTTACTATTTTGAGTTGATAAAAATACTGCACTTCTTTGAATCAGTACTTACTAAAAGCCAATTCGAATTTCTGCAATAGTGTTTCAAGGTGGCTTCTTCCCTGCATTTAGTATTTTATCCATCATTTTATAAGTCATTACTTTTCCATACCATTTGCCACACTTGAATGGAGCATTCCGCATTCCGCATTCCGCATACTAATGGAAAGACTTTTTTAAGGTTTTTTCAATGCTTATTATTCTGTTGATTCTTTGTTTTGTATTTTTTAAATTTTCATTATTGGATTTAAGTTTTTCTGCTTTAGCGCTATCTTCCAGTAGCTTCTTCAATCTACTAGATTTTTTTACTACTTGCACCACATCACCAACATTGATTACTTCATGTTCATTCAGCTGTGTTAAATTATATAATAGTGGATTTACTTGGCATATCCCTTCACCATTTTTTGAAAATCTATATCTTTTTACTGTATTAAGAATTTTTTATTGCAATTTACTATACTGTAAGCTCATTTTGGATCGATCAACATCATTTGTGCGATTTTCAATTCACGGTTTCCTTTAGCATACAAAGGTCATTTGTTGATCTGAACTTTCAAAACAAAATTTATTTTAACCGGTTATATACAGTGTGATTTCTTCTTTTTTTATCGGTATATTCTAACCTTTTCTATAAATCTGAGATCCTTTTAGCTGTCCATATCTGAGCTATAATTTTTGTCCCTTCACTTGAACTTCATATTTAATTGTATTTGTTGTGATTTTGCTCTAATTTAGAGGTAAAAAAAATTATTTTATTTTATTTCCTCGCTTGTTGGCCACTCATTGCGATCTTTGTTCTCCATCTGCACCTACTTTGTTATTTTTGTATATATCCTTTGTGTTAATTCTCCTTTCTAAATCTTTTACATTTTATAGTTTTTTTTTGTCCTTTAATGCGTCTCTTCTATTTCCTTCATTTATTTGTACCTGAAGATTTTTGATGCTCTTCAAATTTTTCTTTTGGTGTCTGTTTTTGCATGCCAATTTTTTGGGTTTGTTCTTCCAGACATTTTTTTAAATGTGATGAATATTTTCTTCGCTAACACGAGAAAGTGACCAGACTCCGCAGAATATTTTAAAACAATGAATGTAACATAATTCAAGAAAAACTACAGATAACATTTCTAATAAACTTAACGGTATTTTGTTCTTTAAAAAAATATTAAAAAGAGTTCTAGACGATAGAGTCAATTGACCGTATTTATTGCAACAACTTTTTTATATATATTATTTGACTTTTGTAACCTAGTTCTAATACTAATAATGGCGTAACACACGGCACTGTCAGAAAAACCAAAATGACAAGGCAGATTTTATTGAAATTATTACGATCCATATAAAACCGACGCAGATAAAAAATTGTGTTTCTTTCGAATTATACCTATTGTAAACCTGTTTATATTATGCTTTTCGTTTCGACAGTTTACTGAGTTAGGTATAATGGAAAGGTAATATGCGTTACATAATTTCGATTAATAGTTATTTTAATGGTATAGCAACGACATACCCGCCTAGGGAACGCCCTAAAATGCGTATATGTTGCTTTGACAGTTGAGAGATATGATAAATTTATCAAAAGAAAATCGTGACATTTTTTCTTGAACTTATACTATGGGGAAATATCTCAAAGGTTGTGTTATTAATAATAAATTTATTTTTTAATTTAACGATAATTAAATGAGATCAATTTTTTGTTTGTAACATATATTTGCAATTTATGGGATTTTGTAAACCATTAAATGTGAAAAATATATAAAAGACAGTCGACAGTAGCATTCAAGAAGACGCAGGAAAAATATTGGTTACCCTAAACGGACAAGGCAATTATACAATTACAAAAAAAACAATAAACAAAGTAAACATACAATTACCAAAAAACGAAAACCAAAGTAAATATACATGTGTACAGATAACTAAAATAGTTTTTTAATGCCCTTCTAAAGGATGGTAAAGATGAATCGAACAGTTCATGTTGTGAGTGTTTGCTGATTTCGTTATTCTATTGAGGGACTCATTTTGGCCATAATTTGCTCTACAAAAAGAAATCATAAAATTTCACTGTTTCTATTACTTCTAACATTTACAGAAAGTGAAGTATGCTCAACAATTTCAGGACAATCAATAATACCATTGATAATTTTATGAAGAAATACCAGACCGATTTCCAGTCCTCTATGTTACACGTGTACTTTTCTATAGTTTTGCAAACCTTGATTTTGTTATTAAAGTGAAGATGGCGTTGGACTCTCCTCGTTCGTGATATACTTGCTATAACGCAAGTAAGATTATCAAGAGCGAGATGAGTCGAATTCATTTTCAGACATCCTTTAGTGATAGGATGTCGAGCTTGTCGGCTTCTTACTGATGAGGCACAATAATGCCGAAACCAGTCTAAGAATGGCAAGCTCCTTTAATGACAAAATCGAAGTTTTTGGGTTAAAGCCCCGACTTGGTCGGGCACCAAACCACGTCTGGACTTTCGTAATTTAATACCTGGTGGGGCATATAGCCCAAGAAGTAGTTGTTGAAGTCCAGACGTTGGTACATTTTTAATGTCCTTGTTCTTGGGAGCTTGTGTGATTTCATTTCACATCCTTTGTGCAGTCTTCTATGTGTTAAAGTATTCAAATTCAGAATATTTAATATTTGTGAATAATTATATTCTTCTCTAGTCATTCCAAAGTTATAACCACAGTATCTTAAGAAATTATTTTGGGTACTCTCCAAGAGTTCTATATCAACTTTACCGCATCGCGACCACATGATGAAGTTATGTTCGAGTATAGACCTCACTTGTGCACAATAAATAATCTTGACAGCATTGACAGGCAGTTCCCTTGCTGAACGAAGAGAAAATCCTGTTATATGATTTTTGAAAGTCATTTTTGAATCCCCCAATTATTAGTTATACCAATTTCAGATAGGTAAAACTTGAAATTGGAAGATTCCTGGATAATTTTCCTAAATTTTGACAGTGAAAAGAAATTATAATATCAAGTTATAAGCATTGATAAAAGTTTAAATTGAAAGAACCATGATTCTAGCTTAGGACTAAGGTTAAACTGTATTTGTTCCAAATTTTTATCATACAAGAAATGTTATTTTTTGTAATTCTCCAATACTTCTGCCGTCTGGTTTTCAAGTAAAATTATTATTAAACAAATCTTTTGTAAATTGCGATCAAATCAAAGAACTTTCTTTCTTAAGATTCTAAAAGCTCAGTTGGTGTTTTTGGTAGTGCTTACACATACAAAAATTAAATTTCTAAACGGAATATGCGACATATTAAAGCCCTAGCTGTTCATATATCATCATGATCTACTGAACTGTTTTTTTAATTCATCGTAAATTTACCCCTCATAAGAACTTGAATTTCTATCCCTGGATATGTAGTATATAATTTTACGTTTTTTATGTCGAGCCTTTCGTTTTCCTCCTCGCTTGACCTATCACTCAAATATTTCAGAACTAAATTGATTTTTAGATAAAAGAGATAGTTGTTTCTGATGCTCTATCATATATGAAGTATTAGAAATATTTTATAACAAATTTGATATTCTAAAGGAGGTCGCTTATGAAATTTAAACTAAATCTTAATTCAGATCTAATAAATCGATTTTTATCCAAAACAAATTTTTTTTGAGGATTATCCCAATATTTTTTACAAGAAAAATAAAAATTGATAATTAATTAAACGCATAAAAATACCTCCCCGAGTAATTAACCAAAACAGCGTTAGAAAATATTATAAATACAGAAAAGTAGTAGACCTTGATAAAATCGGAGATTAACTTATGGATCTAACAAACCGTTATGCAATTTTAGAACATTTGTTATTACTTTACACTATTTGCTAGGCCACGATCGTTATGGCCTGATGCCGGCGTGTATACCGGTCGACCGCCTGCAACAATGTTGCAAATGAGGTTTGTTATGATCTCTACATACTTCGAAAATAGCAAATTTCAATTACACGAATCGTACAAGCTTTTATATGGAATTTAATTTTTTTTATTACAACTAGACTTGAAGACAGATCAGAAGTTTATTTTATGTTTGATATTGTAAGTGGATAACTGTCTTTTTCATTCTGACTGACATGAGGATAGTGTTTAAAAAGTTACATTCACATTTTGACTAATAGTAGTGCAAAAATCCATTCTAAAATGTTATTTTTATTTGATTATTTTTTCATCTGTCAAAACAGTCAGATTTTGTGGTTTCAGCCAATAACAGCTCAGGATCCTAACCAATCATTGTGTTTTATACTGATAAAACCGCTTCTTCGTAATTGTTTTTTGATTAAACTGTGTTTACCTTTTTTGAAATGTCAAATATAAACATTTAACAACTTTTATTTAGCATTATCAATTATTATTATACTAAAATGTATTGCAAATCTATGTTAATATACAAATTTCAAAACTTATTTGTAAACTAACCTGTTTATTCGTTTATTCACACACACAACATCAGTTTTTGAATACCCAAATACTTAAAAATCCATAAATCTCTTTAAAACTGACAAATGTCAAACTCTATATCCGAATTAAGCCAAACGCAATCACGTATGCCTTGGTGGCCCTGTATTTAAAACTATAAAGATAAAGAAAATAATGAACATTTGTGTATAAAGTGCCTTTTGCATAAATGACTATATTCTCTGTTTTTAATACAAAATGATTTAAAAAATAACCTTTCAAATACCACACGTCCTCTCAAATTTTATAGATTAAATTTTTGGTCTCCATACTCAAACGCCTTTATTTCAGGCAAAACCACTCAAACAAACTGATTTGAGATAAAATTACTCGTCCTGCGGACTCGTGTTTTTATCAGTTTGTTTTCGTGGTTTTTCCAAATAAAGCCGTTTTCGTGAAAACCAAAAATTTTATCGATAAAATTTGGAGGACTCGTTGTATTACCTTTGATTATTTTTTGACTTTTCTTAAAACCAATGAAATGCTTCTTTATTTGGTACAAGGTTAAGCTTCAACCAATTACGTCATTATTATAGTGGGAATAGATCTCATGTGATTATTAGAAAATAATTTGACAGATTTTGTTCAAACTTGTTGCCATTTGGAAATAGCCTGGCGACAAGTTTTCAAAAAATCTGTCAATTTATTTTCAATTTATTCTCACTCTCTTGTTATATTATTACGGATAATTATATTATACCTCATAAAAATAACATTTCGTGGAAAAGGAGTGGAAAACGCGGACTTATCAATAAAGATATATAAGTACCTTTAACACTAAAACTAATTGTGTGATAAAAGATTAATTTTATAACGCTTTTTGCACTACCACTCTAAAATTCATACACGAAAATTATCGTTTACAATTTAAAAATATTTATTACCAAGACTGCACCAATTTTACGGTTTGTTGTAAGCAGATGTCATAATATTTACGATTCCTAAATTTAGGCTTAATTCTTTTTTATACAAGCGTATAATGAAGTTATTTTGACCGTTCGACACATTTATGACCCTTTTAGCAACTTCGTAAAAGTATATAATCGCTTTTGTATCTTAAAAAATACGTAATAAAGATAAAGATGAACGTAAAGGTTTACTGAAACCGATTTTAAATTACCGCTTGGTAGGTGGAATAAAAAAGTATTTTTAATTCATTCGAGATGCAAGATTGAACAAATACTTTCTATTTAAAATATTGCTAATAATCCAAGTAGCATTATAGCGACAGAAACTGATATCGCAATGTCCATTGGGCGGCTATTACGTAATAATCACTAAATCTAGCCCTACACTGTAAGAATAGCATCATTTTATTTTCGCCTACACTACAACAAATAATGTTTGAGTGTAATTTAGAATTTACAAGACCAAAAAACAAGCAAAATAGCGTTGTCATATCTCATTCTTATTTTACCAATTTGTAACATAATCAAAATATAAACGGTAAAGTTGAAGGTTGTGGCTAATTATGGATAATACACATTAATGAGTAATACTTACAAATCATTTCCTCCCCATTTCAAATAACTTATTTTATTTATTGCTTATTCTTTTATACTGCTCATGGCAACGCTTTACAGATCTATATTTCTGTATTTGTCCGTTTCACTGATAAGTACATTTTAACCAGCGAGTAAGTAGGAATCCCTTTTCTACCTGCTAATTCCAATCGCTGTTTAAAAAAAAGTGTTTTGTGGGAGTTCTTGCAAAGTTATTAAAAAATAAAAAGTTGATTCGAAAAGCTGAGACTTTTACACATAGAAAACGTATTTTTTTCAAGATTATTATTATTTTGACGCTAGAAATACGTTGCATCGCTGTATCGAAAAGTTGTCTGATTAGTTACATATGCTACATTCAATTTGTCTGATATCATTTTTTTAGACATCTGGGCAATCATTTACAACCAATTTCAGACATATTGCTATGGGTCAGTGACGTCAGATTTGTTGACATTTTGAAATGCTATAATAATGTAAGGCGACAGGTTTTTTGTCTGAAAATTGATTTTTCCGCATCAACTGACCCGACTTTATCTATAAAAGTGATTTTCAGACGGGCGGCTATGAGACAAAAATCTTGGTTGTCATCTCTCTTACTATCAGGTTACCAGTTATGTCAGGTTAGAGAAAAAGCAAAGAAAATGGAGGAAATAATATGCAGGACAGAGAACGATTTACAAATCAAACCGTTTATATCACGTGGCAAAGATTTTGGCAATACACTTTAATGTTTCTAATGTCGTGGCCGCTACGAAAAATGCTACTTGGGAATGCAAAACTAAGAGAGGATAGAAGATTTAAATGTGAAAAATAATACAATTTCGTTTATTTGTAGGATTTTTACAGATATATGACGTCATCATCCTGTCGGCAGCTAATGTCAGCCATCTTGGAAATCTGGGGAAAAATTGGACTTAGATCTGGGAATTTTTCCCCAAAGTTGGAAAAAAATCGGGAGTTTGGGGTCAAACTGGCTCACTGAAACCTCTTCCGCCTTAATTTTTATTGTTCCTGTGCTTTTCTTTATCATAACCTCATTCTTTCCTTTTTTGAAGTTTTTAAAATATATAATTCATTTTGCAGTAACAGAAAATTTTATTTTACTTGTTGGTTCTGCATTACAGCTGTTTTCGTAAAAATGGTTTTAAAACATGGAACAGTAGATGCGAATCAGTAGGCGTGTCATCTGTTTCTTAAATAATAATTTTTCTCAGGCTCCTATTTGTTATTCCTCGTAGATAGAGAAATTTTTTAATGCGAAATAAAAGCCATTCAGATTTTGTTTAGAAATTTGCTTTTATTGTCTTATAAATCTTAACGAAATTTATTGCGTTTATTAAAACGTAAAAGATACCCATGAAATATTCATTTTATTATAAACAGCATCCGTCAAATTGCCTTAACTGAAAGGACTAACTGGAGTTTAATGTAAATTTTGTTTGCAAAAACAGCAGCGGCACTAAAAATCTTAAATGGAAGATAAACATAGGTTTGATTGATAGTGGAGTGAATTTAGATTTTTATATGGATGTAAGAGCTAAGCCAATTTTTTTAATTTTTTAGATTTTATACATAAAGAGAAGCTTGTAAAAATTTTTTCAATAAATTTGGACTAGAACTTCGCGAGATATGTGCCAAAAACGACGTTTTTGGTATTTTTCGAGTGGATTGCTTCACTATTTTTTAAATATCTCCGGATCTAAGAGTCGTGGAAAAATAAAAAAAATTAAAATGACCGTGATGACCTTAAAAAACGAATTCGCGCACATTATTTTTTTTACTGAATTAGCAATAAATAACCAAAGAATCCTCGATTTTTCTTAAAAATTGTAGAAAATAGGTATTTTTATGTTGGGAAGACATGGTAAAAATTTTAAAAAAAATGTATTTGTCCAGCCAAAATCGGCATTTTTTACAAAAAAATTGAATTGGCCGCCAATTTTGGAAAAACAATAGCAGAGAAAAATGTTTTGTCTTTAAAAGAAGGATTTTGTGTGTACTTTTGTATAAGAAAATCCAACATTTTATTTCTTTATTTAAAGTGCCCAATTTAGGGAATAATAAAAAAATAAAAATTGGATTTTCTTTTTTCCAATTTTTTATCGCGACATCTATGCGTTATTCTCTTAGAAAAAACTGTATTTCGGTCCAAAAAATGTTTAAAAAAATAAAAAATATATTTCAGGTTCTAAAGTAAGATTTTTGTGAGATAACGAATCAATATAAATCAATAAAAAAATGAAAATCGAATTTTTATTTTTTTATTGTTCCCTAAATTACGCACTTTAAATAAAGAAATAAAATGTTGGATTTTCTTAGACAAAAGTATTTGAGATAACAATTTTTTCTCTACTATTGTTTTTCCAAAAATAGTGGCCAATTCAGTTTTTTGGCTGGACAAATACATTTTTTTTTTAATTTTTACCATGTCTTCCCAACATAAAAATACATATTTTCTTCAATTTTTAAGAAAATTCGAGGATTCTTATGTTGCCAATTCAGTAAAAAAAAATAATGTGCGCGAATTCGTTTTTTAAGGTTAGGATACATTCTTAAAAAAACCCTACTATACTGATCGATACTCTACTTCATCACGGTCATTTTAATATTTTTTATTTTTCCACGACTCTTAGAGCCGGAGATATTTAAAAAATAGTGAAGCAATCCACTCAAAAAATACCAAAAATGTCGTTTTTGGCACATATCTCGGGAAGCTCTAGTCCAAATTTATTGAAAAAATTTTTACAAGCTTCTCTTTATGTATAAAATCTTGTCTAAATCTAAAATAAAAACTTAGCTCTTACATCTATTTTCGGAATATTTTCGTCTAATTATATTATTATATATTATCGAAACGGATAAGGTTCCTCCGAGGGAACATGTTTTTGCTCATTTTTTGTTACTTAAAATTTAAAAAATTGCTACAAACTTTTTATAGGATGAAAGTACAACTCTTTCCGAAGAAAATAAGCTCAAGGTCGTTATTCTAGCTGATTTTCGCAAGCACCTTTTTTCTGAAAAATCGAAATATCTCGAAAACTAATAAATATTTTAAAAAATTTGAAATATTCTACATTACACGAGCTATATTTTTGTCAAGTAACAAATAAATTTATTTAAATTTGATAAAGTTATAGCAAAAACAAAAAATTTCGATTTTGAACGGTTTTTTCGATAAGTTACATCTCGATCGAGACTAAAAAATGAATCAAAAGATATTTTTATTATCTACAACTTTTTTATTTACTTTTTTTTAATTGGAGTTATACTTTTTTTTATTCAGGAAAAAACGTTTTTGTTAACTTTGCGAATTTTTTTAGGCAATTTCGCCAACTAGGATCGAGTTTAATGAAATAGAATCGACCCTATTTTTTTGTTTTCAGGTTGGAATTTTGTCAAATTTAACATTGGGCCGTGACAGGTTGATTATACTACTAAGACACTGTGCCATATCTACTGATGAGTAGCGGAGGTTACACCATCTTTTTAATGACTATTATTCCCAAGATCAATAACATGTATTGAAATTTCACCGTACTTTCTATGGGAATTTACTGTACAAACGACACCGATCAATTAAAGTAAAACAAAAGATTGTGCCGAAGATAATACTCTATTCCCTGATTAGGAGATTTCAGTTTCTACACTAAGAAAAATTCTCAATTCGAATTAGATAAATATTGCATTAACATACTTGAGTAACTATAAATCGAACTTGCATTACATTTATTTCAATCATCTGCGTCACTGAAACTGCTTTTCTGGTATCTGATTGATTTGAATTTTGAATACGAGTTACCAATGTAGAATATCCGACAGTAAAACGTGAAATTTGGACCAATAAAAAAAGCAGCAGTGGAGCAAGTTTAAAGAATAAAGCATTGGAATGGTACATATGTAGTTGCTGGTTGATTTGTAGGATTTTTATAACCTCCGGGATACACCGCCATCTTTTTTTATTGTAGAAACACCCAGCGACAAAAACAAACGAAGTGGTTTATGACCTATTTGACAATAATCGTCAAATCGACGTTGCACACTCTTTTAACTTTTTCCTAATCAACAGTAGACAGTTTGGAACCCAACCATATTCAGATCCATAATGAAGTATCTCCAACCTGGTACTTTTGCTTGGATTTGAATTTGGTGCTGCGTCCAGCCTTTTTTTGCCCCAACAAAGGTATAGCAGCAAGTTTCATCCAAATAATATATAACTTTTTCATTAAATTCGGCATTTTTCTTTGGATATGTGTTGAGGTCGACTATACGACATAATAAATGGCTATTTTATTAGCATGTGCCATTATACTTAACAAAAATGTTAAAGTATAATATAGACGTTATGATAAACAACACATAAAAATATTAATTACAGTTATTATACCTATACGACTAATTGTAATATTTAATAATATATTATTACTATACATCTCAAAATTGCACAAATGAATTGAGATATAATAACGGTTCTCGATGTGCAATCTTGAATATTTTTTATAAACCTAAACATTTTATTTCGAATTATTTTTAAGCAAGTTCTCTCTTTGAAATAAATTATTTGGGATATGTGGTTAGCACTTTTCGGATAAAATGAATAATCTCTATGAATTCAATGTAATTTTGCAAAATAAGACAGATTTTGTATGAAGAAATTATTCTGTTGATTCCAAAAATTACAGAAAATTATACAAATGAGGTAACCGATACCTGTTGACTTGTTTGCACCTAAATTTCCTGTGTTCATCACACAAAAATTTTTGAATAATGGATTCTCATAGAATTAATGAATACAATTTTAATATGATGTCTAATCTTTGTTGGTAAAACTAGTTAAAAGTTCTTTTGAAAATAAAAAGTGAGAAAATTACGTGTAACTTGTAAAACAACTGCTCACCAAGTTTCAAAAACTTGTAATGTGAGTATAAATGTCCCAGAAAATCTAGAGGATCAGGGGGAACGATTCCATCAGGATATAAGAACTATGGAAGATGACTGATTACTTTTGTCCATTATCTAAAACTCTCTAATATATTTGAATGAAAATATCTTATTAATTCATCTTTCTTCGGTATCCAAAATTCCGTATCAAAAACTTTAATTAAAAATCCATTTTTGGACGCAATTGGGGGGTCTATACCTCCCACTTTGAGCTATACCTATATTTAGACTTTCGGCCTTAAAATTTGTCCTTAATAGGATTTTGAATTATTAAATATACATTTTTTAACTAGACATAAGTATGGTCCAAGGAGAGAAAACATACACACAAATATATCATGTATTTTTATTGGCAAAAAAATAAATAAACTTTAAAAGTATTTTTTGCATTGATCGTTTGAAAAATTGGCACTTTTCTCAGTGTACGTTCTGAAAAGCATCTTTGATCCTTATTTGAATAACATGCCAAGATGGAACCGTCTCAATTTGAACGAGAAGCGATCACTTACAAACAGATGTTAATGATAAAGAAATTCCATTAGCTCAGTGATGTATCAGTCGACGGTCAGCCCGGGGCCGACTTCTACTCTTAAATCTCTGATTAAACTAATCGAGTTAAAAAGGTGTTATGAAAATTAGACGTAGAATAATTATGAGTAGATAAGAATTTTTAATTTATGGAGAAAAAAATATCCGGTATGAAATTGGGTAAACCATTGTCCAAAGTTGATACTAAATAGTATATTGTGCAACAAGTGGGGAAAATGATATTTTTCTCACGAGTGTGAAAGATTGTGGCACGAGCCCGTAGGTAATAAACGACTATGTTCTATAGTAGTCGTAGAAAAAGTATTTGTTTGTACCTCTGCATATAAATATGTATGTATAATTCTAAGAAATCATCTTTTGAATGAAGAAAGAAGAAAATAAAATAAGATGTCAACAGAAACAGATATGAAACAAATTATAATTATGATAAATTAACTCAAATGTTAAAAAGTTATATACTTGCAAATGCTTTTGTCACTTTGACATCGATAAAAACTTCTCTTCCTCAATATCTAGTAAGCGGAAGTCACTTTATTTGTCTACTTTAGTTATAATTTCTTAGCAATTAAGTGTAAGAGTTGGCAATACTGCAAAAGATCAGTGAATAGTCTGTCAAATTTTTGAATTTTAATACATTGTTAGTGATTATTACTGTTTGTTTACAAAAAAACATACAATATGAATCGGTTTGGAATTTAGAGACTTGGATTCATATCAAAATGAAAATACGACATAGAGAAACCCAAGAAGAAAATATTAAAATAAGTACACCAATCCAACCAATCTATAATAATTGTATTTTTAATAAATGTTCTTTTAATTAATTGTTCTGTTAATTATTAATTGTTCAATAAAAATAAAGTTTTTGTTTTTTATTCTTATATATTCTGTCGTTAATTTACCAAAAACTTTTATTTTATCTCAACATTTTTTTCCATCACTAATTTTACTCTAAAAACTGGCATTTGATAAAATGTTATCATGTCAGTTTCTCTCGTAAAAGAGAAATTTATCAAAGGTAATACAAATTTTTTCGATTAAATTTTTGGGTTTCACGAAAACGGCTTTATTTGGGAAAACCACGAAAACAAACTGATTTTATCTCAAATCAGTTTGTTTGAGTGGTTTTGCCTGAAATAAAGGCGTTTGAGTAATGTAATGTAATCTATAAAATTTGAGAGGACGTGTGGTATTTTTTGAATCATTTTGTATTAAAAACAGAGAATAGGTATAGTCATTTATGCAAAAGACATTTTACACACAAATGTTCATTATTTTCTTTATCAAATTAAATTGAAACAACAAAATATATTGAGCTGTTATAGTTTTAAATACAAGGCCACCAATGCATACGTGATTACGTTTAGCTTAATTCGGATAAAGAGTTTGACATTTGTCAGTTTTAAAGAGATTTATGGATTTTTAAGTATTTGGGTATTCAAAAACTGATGTGTGTGTGAATAAACGAATAAACAGGTAAAATTTGTATATTAGCATAGATTTTCAATACAATAAAAGTTGTTAAATATTTATATTTGACATTTCAAAAAAGGTAAACACAATTTAATCAAAAAAGAATTACGAAGAAGCGGTTTTATCAGTATAAAACACAATGATTGGTTAGGATCCTGAGCTGTTATTGGCTGAAACCACAAAATCTGACTGCTTTGACAGATGAAAAAAATAATCCTATAAAAAAGCTCTTGTTTTTTTACTGGTGATAAATTTATATCTGTATTATGAAAAATGTTTATTTCAGTATCAAAATGCGAAGAGGTAATTGATTTATTAATATTTTTATGTTATTTTAGCATTGATCTAATAAATTACACTTTTTTGTAATCTTTTTCTAAATCATTCTAAAACCACCCCTACAATTATAATTACTGCATTGATTTTTATTCATTTAATTTTTTTGTTTGCAGGTAAGTCGGAATAATACTCAAAGATGTTTATTTTCAAAAAAGTAAGTATCTAGATTAATGTAAATTGAGTTTAAAGCCAAGAAATTTGTCTTTTTTGATCTTGACCAAAATTTCACATTTAAAAGTATTAGAGAGCCCCCATCCCACTTCCTTGTGGGATACCCGCTTCGGCTATTAAATGTTAAACGTTAAAAGTTGTCAAATAAAAATGTAAACTGTTTGTATGCTTTCATTTTGCAAATAAGAGATACATAATCGTAGAAAAAGTATAGTGTACAACTCGCGATTGTTGTACAGTATACAATTTAAGGTAATGTAAAGAGAAAAAATATTAAATACTCAAATCAGGTTCCTTTACTCCGTAGTTATAAAAAAACTAAATCAAAAAGAAAGTCTTTAGATCGCTCATCATGTCACCCGTACCAAAAATAATAAATGCAAAAATGATAAATTATCGCGAACATAAAACTGCAGCGGTGCTAATTATTATTACAATTATGTCATTCCGGCGATTTCAAAACGGCCACGGTATCAAAAACGACTTTATCTTACGTAATATTAGCCAGTTATTACATAAAATGACAGGTTGAACATTGAAATTGTTGAATGTTAATGCGTGTATTACGGGCAGATAAATATCGAACATGGTTATAAAGTACTACATTATCTTTTCGAGATCCGTTAAAAATTACAGGAAAATAAGTACTTTACACAAATAGGTGTATCGACCAACAAAGCAATAATTTCAAACAGAAAATGGAAAAATTATTCGGAATTTTAATAAAAAATAATGATTTTAACTAAAAAAATCTTTCTTGGAAAACCATGAAAAATTTACCCGGATCGAGAGAACGTCCCCCCTCCCCCGTTTTAGAGGATGCTGAACATGCTGGCGGTATCAGAATTTCTCTTTTCGCCAGCTGAACCCCCCAAAACGGCCAAAAACTACCCCCTAAAGGGGTTAAACGGGCAGCACATCATTTCCCTGTAAAGAACGTCTTTCCCCCCGTTTTCGAGGATGATGAGCACGGTGGTAATGTTGAAGATTACTTCCGACCATCACCAACCCCTCCACAGGCCAAAACTCACCCCCGTCAGGGGCGTTTTTTTTATTTTTTATATCAGCGGCTATTTAACTCCTTTAGGGGGTAGGTTTTGGCCGTTTTAGGGGGTTCGGCTGGCGTAAAGAGAAATTCTGATACCATTATTTGTTTATTTATTTACACTGTTAAACGGAAAAAAAGATTTCCAATTACAGAGCAGGAATCAAGTAAAAATTACACAATAATAACAATAAAAAAAGCTTGAGATTAATTCAAGATTAATACTGAAAGTAAAACTTCTTAATTTTACCCATATTACAATAAAATATATCAAGTTGTTCACTTATTAAATTATAGTTACTGCACATAGTATGAACAGGGGAGTTTTTTAATATATTTGTTCGTGGCGTGGTAGTATAGAATGAATCGGTGTATCGACATGCCTGACGGGGAATTTTAAAGTTTATCTGATGTAGTAAGCATTGACATCTAATTTCGTCCAGACTGAAAAAGCTATGTCTTGTCAATAAACTCAAGTGTGACGTGCCAATCTGCGGATAAGTTCGATCTACTTTAAAACTTAAGTAATTGAGAAAGCGTCTTTGGATTGCTTCCAGTTTATAAATGTGCACTTGATAGCATGGGTTCCAGATAACCAATACATAATTAAGCTTAGATCTTACAAAAGCATAGTAAAGAGCTTTAAGTGTATCCGTATTCTTAAAGTCATGACCTACTCTGATTAGAAATCCATACATGCGGTTCGCTAAGGTAGTTATATCGTCCATATGGTCTTTAAAAGACAATTCTGGGTCGAAAGTAACTACAAGCTCCTTAAAATTAGATGGTCGGTCTAGAGAATGATTATCTATCTTATAACCAAATATAATTGGATCAGATCTCAATGTATGTGACATTACAAAACATTTAGAAGGATTTAACGTCAATTTATTACGACTGCACCATAGACTGACTTGATTTAGATTTTCTGATAGTTTCTCACAGTCGGACACATTAACGATAGGAGAGAAAATTTTTAGGTCATCAGCATACAGTAAGAAATTTAGTTTAATTATATCACCAATGTCATTAATGATGATGTTAAACAATAGTGGGCCGAGGTTGGATCCTTGCGGAATACCTGATTTGGCGAGGTATTTGTTAGACATAAATCCATTTAACTGCTCATACTTCATGCGGTTGGATAGTTACGATTTAAATAACGCAAGTAGCTTACTTGATAAGCCAAAATTCCATGTAAATAACATCTGTCTGAGTTCTGCTATCAATATTTTCCGCTATGTGCTGTGTAATAACGGCTAGATTTGTTGTTGTTGATCGGCCTTTACCGAAGCCGTGCTGTTGGTCTAAAATAGAATTGTTGACGTGTTGATACAGAACTCCTTGTAACAAAATTTCCGTAACCGTATGTGAAGGCAAATATTAATTAGAATTGTTAAGGGGCGAGTTAATACTGAAGCGCAGTTCCTAACAATAAATGCAGGAATATGATCCGGTCCTGTAGTGCGTTTTGTTTTTATAGATGTCAGGGCAGCTAAGACTTCTTTTTCCTGAAAGCTGGCAATATTTAAATTTATATAGGGAGATGGGTCATTATCCATCATGTTATTTGCGTCTGAGTTTGAAGGGTGAGCGAAGGAACTGCTAAAAAAGTCTGCAAAGCCACTTAAAATATCCAATGTCATGCTATTAGGTCTTTTACCAGATTTTCTTTTGTTGTTAACGTAGGCCCAGAATTTATTAGAGTTTATATTTATTTCAGATTTACATTATGTTCAGCATCCTCGAAAACGGGGGAGGCAGTACTCTCGATCCGGGTAAATTTTGGTCCATCCAATTTGTTCGTTGAAAAAGCTGAAAAAATTGTAACCTAATGGGCAGCGTCCTTAAGAGGATTCATAGTGCAGATTTAGCGCATTAGGGTGCTTACTTTTTGTCATTTGTTAAAATTTAACTACTCCTTTACTTATGAAACTTGCGAGACTTTTTCTCATTCTGGAAAAGTGCAAAGTATACGTCCTAAACGAAACTAAATAATGGCGGGTCAAAATGTAACAAATATCCCTTTACTATCCTCTGTATCAGGGCCGTCGTGTGGTTTGTAGGCGCTCAACGCAGGGCTTTAATCGGCGCCCCCCCAGCATCCCCCCCCACCAGGTAAGACTCGTAATTTTGTTCGGAGGAATGATACCCTAGTTCTTTAGAGCCACTCCATTATCCACTACCTATAAGGACCCGCCGACTTCTTTTGGAGTGACTTTGTGGTTTCCATGATCCAAAATCGAACTTACATAAAAAAGTTCATGATACAGTTCAATGCCGTTGATATGAGACACTTTGGTTGTTTTGTCAGTTAAATGTCTTTTAAGGACCAAACAAATTTGTTGATTTCGTTATTTGATTATTCCACTTTAAATTAAGATATAACTTTAATATTTCAACGTTTAGATGCGTAACAAACAAATTGCTATTTCAATAATGCATACAAAAACCTCATCAATCAGATTCTCGATGATTTTCTTTAATTTTCTACGTGTCGACTTTCATTAAACATTCATGCCAAAGAAGTAATTTTATTACAATCCACTTATCATAACATTAAGAAGCGCTAATTTCAATTTCCAATCTATCAGTTTGATTTTGATCATGGCATCGTTAGATCAATGATTGATTAGGAACTGTGTGCAATCATGACGAACAGTTTCATCCGTAACCGCTTGGCGAAGTGCTTATTACCTTATCTAGTTGTTAATGAGTCCTTAAATAGTCATAACAGTTAAAAAACGCACTAAACATCATCTGCGGTTTCTTTCGTATTAAGGTACACTGGCCACATCTGTTTTTTACCTACAATGTTTTTCCTACTTTAATATACGAAAGCTTTGTCACGGGCCTTTTAGGCCCTGAGCTTGGTGGTTTTTTTGCAGAGTTCTCTGTCCTTGGTCTTTGGTTTCCAGTTCTTGACTTTTCTTTCTTTAAGGTCTTCTTGAATTTTCCTAGTCCTCCCTTTTCTTTTTTCCCTTCTACCTCTCCCCAGGCTATTTGTTTCTATGTCCCAACCACTGAAGTTTCCTCGTGCTTACTTTTTCCACAATGTTTTGTTCTTCTTTCATAGATATCTTCTATCTTTTTTCCTCTACAGATTCTTCGTAATATTTTCCTTTCCCAACAAATATCACGGGACTTTTAAAAATTCTCTTTGCAGAATATCAAAGATCTTGAAATGAAATATTTTTACTATATTTAGAAAATTCTGTTGAATATGGAGTAATTTAAAATTATCAGATATTTGGGAAGGAAAACGAACATATTTTCATCGGTTTATTCTTATCTCAATAGTAAAATGCTTATCTCTGACGTTCTGGTATAAGGTTTTAACTTATAGTGTTTCTTAAAAAGTTTGTCATTAATGAGGATATTAAAAATTAACATTAACACGCATAGATAATAAATCGTTAAACTAAGTGGGTTTTTACGTTCTTTTTATTTGTTAATAATAATGATTTAGATCTAGGAATCTTCAACATGCGTTCGTAGAACGTATGCAATAGCCGTGGATTCTCCGACGGTCACCCATCCAAATATTTGGACCTGATGAACTACGGCTATTTAAATACTATGCTAAATATAGAAATACTGTTCAATGGGCCTTAATAAACTGAAAGTTCATGCCTTATTCTGCAAGCGGATGATAGTTATGTCACGTAACTGAAGAGATTGATGTATCTGATTCCAATATTTGGTATAAATTAACCATAAAGCTGTAGGAGTTGCTTTTATACTAGCCAAGGTATCCCAGATTTGGTTGTCGTCATAATTTATGGCAATCCAGTGCCAAGATTGGGAAAATTGTGTGTTTTTATACCTGTAATAATATCTATATAAAGTGAATACAACTTGGAAGCTTAGGTGCTGTTTATATTTTGCGAATAGTGAGAATAAAAATGTTTCACTATTTCCACTATGGTTTAACGATTTAAATAGATTTTTTTTATTATTAATAATCCAGTAAATGAAGGAGGAAAAAAAGGCCTTCCTTTAGATTATTAGTTTCCATTTTTATTTTCTGGTTGAAAAGTTTGCGTGAAAAGCTCGTGCGACGGCCGAGAAAATGGCCTCAAAAGATCAGGAAAATCGGTTTTTCGCGAATATCTCCCAAAATATGGCAGTTAGAGATTTTCAGTTCAGATAAAAATTGAAGTTCAGTTAATTTTCTACAAAAAATGGTCCTTATGGTTTTTTTCGCAACATCAACATTTTCTTCAAAAAAATCGGGTTGAAAAATCGGAAATTTTGCGACTCCATTATTTTCAATGTTTTGGACTGTGTAGATGGCGCCACCACATTCCATCCATTGCCAAAATCCTCGGTGCCATAAATGAGAAAGTATATGGTTTACTACCATATACTTTTGAGGGATATTTATGTTTCCAAGGGTCTTGTTTTCCTCGCAGATGAGGCTATACTTATTAGGAAAACAGGCTATAAGATTAATTACAGCAGGATGGACCCCACCAATTGGCCTGAAACTAGCGACAATCAGCTTTGCACACGTGGCAAAATATTGAAGCTCATTAGGTTTTTGGTAAGGAAAACTCAAAATCTCTCAAGAGTGAAGAATATTTACCCATAATACTCAACAACAATTTCTTGCAGATTCTCCGCAAATTTTTTTGCAACCATCCTAATCGAGGTTTTTCGGAATAAAGATTTATAAACTTTCTTCAAGTTTCATTTTTTATTATAGAGAAATATATTTTTATTTTTTTATTTATTTATCAACGTGAGAACCCAATATAATGATACAAGAATAATATATTATAGACTACAATATTATATAGAAAATTTTTAACGAAAGTACAAGAGATTCACGAGTTAGTTGTCCGTGAATTGATGAAAAAAGTATATCCCCCATCTAATTCTTGGTCATCAACGTCACCCTCGCCAAAATCTTCTTCTGGGTCTAGAGTTTCCTCACTTTCTATGTTTTAGGTTGGTGATAAAAGTTAATTATGACGAAAAACATCAATATTTGTTCAATATTCTTGACTTTTGTCACTTTTCTTTCTATAATTGACAATAATATTTATCAAAATAATGAAAGAAAACAAAAACACTTATATCTCCAAGCGTGGCCGCATTGACTGTAGCAGACGACACGAGTGCCGCATAGAGCGCACACGCGCACACGCGATCATGTATGAATTTTTAATTGGTGGTTGTTTACAAAATTTACCCGCGCTCCAAAAGCAGCAAAAAATTGGGATTCAACAAACAAAGATTTAATCAAAATGCAAAAAAATTAGAGTTTACACATTTCACAGATGACAAAGGACTTTCTGAGGACCCATAATCAAGAAAATTTAGAGCAAATTAGTGCAATACAAAAAAAATAGGAACAAATTCCGGGAGAGGTCAAAATTGCCCGGGAGCAGAAAGTTTGACCCGTGTTCCGATATGGCCAAAGGAGTCAAACCGTGACTCAATTTACAGGGTATGATAGCGGCAGATTTCCTCTTTCACATGAACTTTGAGTCATGAGAAAATATGCATTTTTAACAAAGTTATTGGATAATTTGTCCGCCCGCTCATGTGTAAATGCACGGACTGTGCTCTCCGGCATACAACACAGAAGCTCATTATTCGAGGTGCGCTTGGCCCCGTTTCTCTTGGAAACGGGCAAATTTTCGAGAAAAATCATAAGGACCATTTTTGTAGAAAATTAACTGGTCTTCAATTTTTATCTGAACCGAAAATCTCTAACTGCCATATTTTGAGAGATATTCGCGGAAAACCGATTTTCCTAATAATCTTAAGGTTGGCCCCTCCATTTACTGGACTATAATGTTAAGGTCGCTGTTTCTTACATAACAAGAGGCATTGACAATGTCTCTCAGTACCTTGTTCTGGAATCTTTGTATGATCTGGACATTGCTCGAACAGGCACACCCTCAAAGTTGTATGCCGTATGTCACACAGGCTTTAGAACCTGCTTGTATATCATTAGTTTATTGAGTTAATAGCTCAGAAAGTCAATTATGTCACGTATATGTCAAAAATCTGTACAGGATGTTTCATTAAGAAGTCTACATACATTAACCGCAGACAGAGGACTGTTAGGCGGTTCCAAATATCCTAGATTTAATGAGTCTAACTCCTTTCCCAATGTTTTTTTTTAATTCAAGTTAACAAAATATTTGTAATTGTTTTTAATGAGTCTATTAGTTACCCATTAATTTGATTTTATCTTTTTTTTATCTTTTTAAAGTTGCCTTTTAGATCAAACTAATTACGCGATAAAAATGACTTTTACAATAATAAATTAGATTTAATTATATCAATATTTCGCCATAAGCGGCAATAGACGTTTTAAAAGTTAAGAAACCCAATTATGTAAATGCAAAACTAACAAGTTTATGTAGTTCCTGAAAATAACAATACAAGACACAAAGCAAGGTCGTTTGCAGTATGTCTAAAAAACAACAATACTGCAAAATTTAAATCGATAGGCGTTTACCTTGCTGCACTTGTTTCATGCAAGAAAAAAAAGATACTTTCACATTGAACGCAAATAGATTTGCAGAAAATCGATATATTTTATTGTTTGACGTTGGTGTTGATCACGATTTTTCTAGTTATTACTTCTTGTCATAATTCATGTTAATGTTTAATTAGTATTTAATATAGAATAAAACTATAAATATTCTGTTTTAGTATGAACAAGTAACGCGTTTTTTAACAACAATAATTTTGATTCTGAAAAGGTCTCTGAATTTAAAGGATTTTTTTTTATAAACATGACAAATGTTTTAATGTGTTTTTTTCCAGCCGGTTTTTTTGCTTATTTTAACCTTCTATGACGAATTTCAAATATCTAAAAAAACTCAATATTTCTCGTCCAAAATTCATCAGTTTTGACCCATCTTAATATTTCTCTTCCAAAATTAATCAGTTTTGACCCATCTTATCAACTTTTCTGGTTATTTATAACAATCTTTGTGTTGATTTTCAACTTTCTCAGATTTTTGTTGTAATTTTATTCTTTATTTTTTCCCAAAAAACCTCAATTTTTTCTCCCCAAAAATCCATCAAAAATTTTGTATGCCATTAACCCATACTATCGACTTTTCTGGTTATTTTAACCCTTTGTAAGGAACTACAACTTTCTCAGATTTTTTCCTTATTTTTTTCCAAAAAAATCTCAATTTTTTTCCCTCAAAAACCTTGTTGATGTGACTTATCCAAATCGACTTTTTTGCTTATTTTATCTCTCTATAACGAATTTTAACGGGCCCTGAGTTTTGTTATAAATTTATTGCTTTTTATATACAAAAAACTCTAAATCCATATTATTTTTCCTTAGTTTTGACTCACCCTATCGACTTTTATTATTATTCTAACACTCGGTGACGAATTTGAATTTTCTCACATGTTGTAAATTTATTCCTTATTTTCCAAAAAAAAATCTCAATTTTTTTGCCCTAAAAACTTTTTAAATTTTTTGTTAGTAAACCAGTAAGGAAATATTGTATTAATCTCTTAAAGGGATAAAAAGAAGAGAGTGACATCTTGACTAGAATCAGGTATAGATAGGTCCAAAGACACATCCTTGAAGTATTCCAGCTAGTTTCAAGTTTACGTTGCTTTGGGTATTTCTATGCTTTACAAGAAACTATTGGTCGGTTTTATACTGATCCAGGTGAATCCACCAAAATTTAACATGTGACTCCTTGATAAATTAAAAAAGAAGAATTTAAAACAACACAAATCAGCCGACCACACAAATTTGTTTTACAATAGTTTCGCCTTATGACCATCATCAGGTTGTTATGTTAAGAGCTCACAAATAAAAGTTGCAAAAATCATTTAAATGTTGTCAAAAAATATATGTTTGTATGTCTAAATCGATCTATAGGCAATGGAGATCCAATTTCATGGTCTTCTGTCGCTTAATCTAAATTCTTTGCATTTTTTTATAACTTTAGTATATATCCTATTGAAACCCACGAAGGAACTCCTAGAAGTAATTAATTTTAATAGTGAAATAATCGTAAATGATACTCTAATGCTTTCACAAGTACAAAGATCAAATATTATTATATAAATACACTATAAACTAAAACTATTTCTACTATTTTATATTTTTGAAATTCTGTGTTTACACCAATAATATTTCGACCCGTCCACAGAAAAAATGTATCAACTCTCTTGATAACAATAAACAAAAACAATATTCACCTATTTTTTTTAAATTATTTGAAAATATAAGTAGCTGCATACCACTCCTGTTGGCAGAGATAAAGATTTTGACATGACATGTCTTTGACTAGGCGCGGTAGTGACATGTTAAAGTGAGACATCACGTGCTAAGATGAATGCGATTGTCAGAAGATAGTTACAGATGAAATAATTGTGTCTCACATAGCTGCCTGCGTTTTTTTTTTTATAATTTTTTTATCTGTTATTTAATCAAGTAGTCGATGGGCATTTTTTTTGTTTGATCAAGCGAACAATGAGAGTGATTCTTCAAGAGTAATTTTCTACAGATTAACTTTTGTTATAAACGTGTCGAATTTAAAACATTCTTCTCTCTTAATGAGACATCAAAATAAAATCCTCATTGGATTTAATGTGGCAATAAAATGCTCTTATTTCGCAGTAAGATGTTCCTTAAGGAGGGAAATAATAATACTGTATATTTTTTTTTGGTCGAAGACGACAGACATGTTACTGGGAGGGGTGGGAGGCCACAATCTAGCAAAATATCTTCTTTTTCATAAGCAATAACTGAGACCGCCCCTGAACTTGAAATTATAACCTGAAAGCAACCTAATAGTTTTGTTCACACATGACTACAAACGATCATTAATCATGTACATTCCATAACTTTTACTTCTATCTACAAAAGCATGTGTTCCGGCTGCATAAAAACCGACATTTCCAATAATAAATCCATCATTATTCCTCTAACAAACGTTCAAAAGGTACCGACACACCGCAAGATGTCGTGTACATCCTTTCTAGGAGCGAAACTTACCTTCAAAATGTTCTTGTTTATAAAATAAATAACTACAGGTTGGTTGCGATCACAATAAATAATGAAACGGTTTTCATGACTTTTTACCTGCAAAATTTATGCATTTTAATTGGTTAATTAACAGAAAAACTGGTGGTTTTAACCAACAGATATTACATTAATTATTCACTGTCAATGATACTGTTTATACGTTTATAAATTTCCTATTAGCTATAGCATCTAATTTTAGAAATAAATTATAAACAAAGCCAAAATGTAGGTCTGTAATTACGTATTTTTTATAAAAACTGCTTATTATTTTAGGATAAAATTTTACAAGGCTAAGGTAAATAACATTTTGAAATGACTATTTCCCTCGTCTTAATTTCACCAATCACAAACGCGCAATTTTGAATTACAAATAGTTGCTAGATGAAAAAACTGTATGACAGCTCGTGTTAGCAGTTTTTTCGAGTGTACCCGCGGCAAAACTTGACAGCTGTTGTTACCAAAAATTACAATACCTTTGATAACGAGTAATTATGGACACCAGAAAACGACGCTAAACAATTTTTCTGATTTTATTGTCAATAAATTTTGTAATATTGTTTTTAAACAGTGCTAATCAGCTTATGTAGTAAAAATGACTCGCTTTGGAAGTGATTCTATGACTAATATTGATCTGGCGATTGAGAAAAGTGTACCGTACAATACCGTTAAAACCCATAGGTCAAAGAAATATGAGCTTTTGGAAACTACAAGTTTAGAGCAACTAAACCTAATCCTGAAAGATTGGGCGTGGAATATGAAGAAAGAAAACGGTGAAAATTACAAAGAACTAGTTGTGAAGACAATATGGAACACCGTTGCAAAAAAAATGCAAGAGATGTATTTTATGAAGTGGAAAATAATTTTTGATCCATTTAAAGATATTATCTTCAATTCTAGTAGGGAAGCTCGTAATGCGAAACGAAGGAATTTGCAGATGTGCGCCAATAAAAGGATATCGAGCTCTGCTTCATTAAAATTGGAAGAATACTGCGCAATGGTTTTATAAGACACTCCGGCGGGACTCCAGCGAAAATATTACCATATCGCTTCAGTAAAACTTGCCTGGAGAGGTGGAGAAGTAGTCAATTGCAGAGTTCATTATTTTAAAGAGGAAGTGGATAATTTTTGGATTAAAACAGGTAGATAAAATAGTTACATATTTTTTAAAATAACTGATTTTCAAAAATCCAACTTTTTAGGAAGTGTAGAATATAATCCTCTCTTCAATAAAACGGCCCAAGGCGGAGAAAAAAAAAATGGCCGATAGTAAATGGCTGGTCCCCAACACGAAGAACCCTACCTTTTGTCCAGTCCGTCTTTTTAAAATTCTAATAGTTAAACGTTCATTTTAAATAACAACTGATAGATTATTCTTTACAGTAAACCCATCATGGAACAAAGAACAATCAAGTGGATGGTACAAAAACACTCCGGTGGGAAAAACGAACTTTCGAAATGGACTAAAGAAGCAGCAGAGAAGACAGGATTAAATACAAAAGAAATAAAAATAACAAACCACTCTATGAGGTCGACAGCAGTCAGTAACATGGCTAAAGGAGGGGTGGGTGAACAACAATTAATTAAAATTACTGACCACAGTTCAGCCAACTCAATTTAGCCTTATCTGCATTATTCCAACACTATAAACACCCTTAGAAGTGACGCCTCAGAACCTCCAGCTAAAAAACAGAAAACAGAAGATCCTGCAGCCACTCCTCGAGCTTCTCACTCTATAGCTGGACTCATCAACAACATTAATGATTTACCTACACCCAACGTTATCAATGAGTTAACAAAGATTTCAAGCAATACTCCTACTGTTTACCAAAATTGCAATTTATATTTTAACTGTACCGGGTGGCCAAATAAGCGAGGTAAGCGGCTGTATCTCAGGACCTGCTCATTTGACAACAATGAACTTTTTTTTATTACTATAAATGTGGCCATAAAAAAACCCTGGAAATTACTTTCGAGTTCCTAGGATGGCCGCTAGGGGGCGTATTTGGTATAATAGTTGATAAAAGCTTCATTTTCTCGCTTAAAGTCCCAATGAAGTGGGTCTGAAAATATTGTCATGGCAATCTACGATCACTGTTGAATAAAAAACCTTGCATCAATTTTTTTGACAGCTGTTAAATAAAGTGTTGGGGGAAGGTTTTACCATGAAAAAGAAAAATGTTTGGCTTGGCCGATTTTACTGAAAAAAATTTTGATTAAAAGAGCATTTTTAGAAGTATTTTTCTATAAAAATGAAACAACAATTGATTTTTCCATTGTTCTGCGAGAGGGCGTTGATTTATAACTTAAAAGTTAAATGAAATCATATATTTTTTCTTGCGAAAATAAGTAGAGCATTAAAAACTAAAAAAAATAGTGAAAACCGCAAAACGATATCTCTATTTATAACGAAGTTATTAATAAAAATGTTTCAAATTTTCTTAAGGCACAGGAAGCGCGTCCTCAGGCGCATTGTTCGCCCCATAAACGAGTAATCATAATCAAATGGGCCATGAACGTATTAAAAATAGTCAGTTTTTATTATTTTTAAGTTTGTAAAATGTCCGCCAGGGGGATTTAATATTTTATATTTAATAATTTGATATTTTTGCCGGAGATGTTGTTAAGAAATAAAATCATTTTACTACATTGTTAGTAGGCTTTGGAAACAAACACTTGTTGGTAAGCAAACATTGGGTTTAAACGTCAAAACGATCATTTTACATTTTGGTATAAACAGCTAATAAATCAACAGCCTCGTCATTAGTAAAAGGCATTTTAAATTGAGTTAAATGACAACCAAAATGTAAATTATCGTTTTGCGTTTAAACTCAATGTTTGCTTACCAACAAGTTTTTGTTTCCAATTTAGTAAAATGATTTTATTTCTTAACAACATCTCCGGCAAAAATATCAAATTATTAAATATAAAATATTAAATCCCCCTAGCGGACATTTTACAAACTTAAAAATAATAAAAACTGACTATTTTTAATACGTTCATGGCCCATTTGATTATGATTACTCGTTTATGGGACGAACAATGCGCCTGAGGACGCGCTTCCGGTGCCTTAAGAAAATTTGAAACATTTTTGTTAATAACTTCGTTATAAATAGGAGATATCGTTTTGCGGTTTCACTATTTTTTTTAGTTTTTAATGTTCTACTTATTTTCGTAAGAAAAAATATATGATTTCATTTAACTTTTTAGAGATATTTAAAGAAATATGGTAAATTATAAATCAACGCCCTCTCGCAGAACAATGGAAAAATAAATTGTTGTTTCATTTTTATAGAAAAATGCTCTTTTAATCAAAATTTTTTTCAGTAAAATCGGCCAAGCCAAACTGACACTACAAGCATTTTTCTTTTTCATGGTAAAACCTTCCCCCACCACTTTATTTAACAGCTGTCAAAAAAATTGATGCAAGGTTTTTTATTCAACAGTGATCGTAGATTGCCATAACCATATTTTCAGACCCACTTCATTGGGACTTTAAGCGAGAAAATGAAGCTTTTATGAACTATTATACCAAACAGGCCCCCTATACATTTATAGTAATAAAAAAAATTCCATTGTTGTCAGATGAGCAGGTCCTGAGATACAGCCGCTTACCTCGCTTAATTGGATTACTAAAACCTAATTTTTATACGATACAAGTTCAAAGTATAATTAATTTTAACGCAGAGTCTAAAAAACGAACAAATGCTCTTAGAACAAAAGCTCATAATACATATTAACAATTCTACAACACGAATTTAAGAATTTAAAGTCTAAATAACTTTATTTTTATTATCAAAAACATTTGCTTAAAAAAAATAATTACAATAAGTTAAATTGATAATTTATTCAAATGACTAGATAATTAAAATACAAAAAAAACTGTAGTTATGATAACAAATATTTTAATAAAATTTAAATAGCGTGAAAATGTGTGAATATTATTGCTTATAGTAAAATTATATATTAAAACACGTGTTTCTCAATAACAAACTTTTCATGAAGTACAAATAGGGTAATAGTGAAGTAGATCTGACTTTATAAGACAGACTGATGAAATTAACTAATTTTTTTTCCCAATCGATGAAGTCAGATCCCTCCATCATTCCTGCATAAAATGTTCTACCGCGGCAGCGAGAGTTTTGATGAGGTAGTGGGACAAGTAGGGGAAAGATATGGAGGGAAAGAAATGTTATTGAAATGCTTGTAACTTCCGTAATAATTGAGCTAGCGCAACCAGCCAGGGATCAACTTTTTCATACGTTAAGAGATAGTACAAAATAAAAAATTGACAATTTTTTGCTCGCGTTTTTACACATGAAGGATGGGGGGGTAGGAAAAAAAATGTATTCACCCCACGACGGTATTTTTTTTATCTTTGGTTCAAGCCCCGCAGAAACTCGATTCGATAATTAGGAAGGGGGGTAAGGGTACATAAATTTTTTCGCTAGTACTATCACTCTCTTCTTATTTATTAATTTTAAGCCGGGTACGTGTATATGTGTATTTTTAGGGTATTTTTGTCAGAAAATTATTTTTTTTTAAATAAAAATATAGTTACGAAAACTTTGTTGTCTTAAAAATATAAGAATAGCTAAAAATTATAAATATTGATTGAAATTTAATTGTTTTCAAGCCTTGATGGGCAGAAATCGCTGAGGAGGAATGGTTCACTTCGAGAAAGGTCGGATGATAAACGATATTTTAGATCATTCTTACTTAAGGATGAAGTACTATCTATACCACAAGTGTCAAATGTGTGCTCTGTGTTATTTGACTGACGTAGAATTTATATTTGGCAACGCCGCGTAAAAGCAAAAGAGACAAAAGTAAGCTTACAGTAACTCTGTTTCACTAACTGTTTCACATACTGATATGCCCACATACCGCATTCGATGTGTTTAAATGTCGCGCGCGTCATAACCTCTTCGACGGCGTTGCCAGATGTAATTAACATAGTACATTTTTCCTAATTATTTGCTAATTACTCTTAAGCAGCGTTCAGACTTTACAAGTTACTTGAATTCAAGTAACTTGAAAGGAGTAACCTGAATTCAAGTGAACGAAGTCATTTAAAGTTGACATTTTTACTTAAATAATTCCTGTTTCAAGTGATTCCTGCTGGAATAAAAGTTGTAAATAAGCTAATTGTGGATGGATTACTATAAATCAGAGAAAAAATTCTACACTGTATTTTACAAAAAAATACAAATATAAAATAAAACCAACATAACCTCACAATTTGTTTTTTAATTTGATATATTAGGTAAGTGTTAAAAATGCTCGTTCAGACTTTACAAGTTACTTGAATCCAAGTGCAATAATTGGTGCATCTTGAAACAAATTGAAAGGTGTGAACATCATTTCACTTGAATTCAAGTAACTTGAAGTGAAGTGAAAGTTTCAAGTAGAAGTAGAAACCAAGTTAACTTTTGCTTTCAAGTTGGGGACTTGAATCACAGTGAAGTAGTGAAAGTGGCTCTGCACTGCGGCAAATTAGTCAACCACCCACGGAAGGTTCTAATTGCTAGGTATTGTAAACTTGACGCAAATCATTCAAGTAAAAATTTCAACTTGAACGAAATATTGAAATAGTATGAACGTTCACTTGAATTCAGGTTACTCCTTTCAAGTTACTTGAATTCAAGGAACTTGTAAAGTCTGAACGAGCCTTACAACTGTGATTCAACTAGACCTTCAAGTCCCCAACTTGAAAGCAAAAGTTAACTTGATCTCTACTTCTACTTGAAACTTGAAAGCACCTTTCAAGTTACTTGAATTCAAGAGAAATGATGCTCACACCTTTCAATTTGTTTCAAGTTGCACCACTTATGGCACTTGAATTCAAGTAACTTGTAAAGTCTCAACGAGCCTTTATCACACGCTCTGAAGCTCAATTTGTGAGTAACCAGTAACCAATAAATTATTCAAAAGCTTGAAGAATGTTGATTTTAGATTAAAATACAATAATTGTAGTTTTATACATTGTAAAACCTTTTAACAGATAATAATTTAATGAATTTATTCTAGTGGGTGTAGAAATAGCAGCGGAAACTCATTTACTTGCACTTAAAGATTTCTGCATCAGAGTTACTCGTTTAACGACCTATAAACTTACACCTAAATAACATCTGTTTTATCAATTTTTCTTCTTCTCGATATTTACGGCCGCGCGCAAAGCCATTTATCGATCCATTCGAAGATAAAACTATAAATATATGTTTTCGATTTATGTTCTTAATTGGATGTGTTAATTATGATTCATTTAGTCAATAAATAATTCCGGCGGTTCGTTAACTTTCTCACGTGGTGTTGAAACACGACCAACAGGTGTCTCCAAATAATAAAGATGGTTATGAATAAAATCGAGAAAATATTTGATTAGATACAAATACAAATACAAACAGCAATAATATAATTGTAAATTAAACTGCATAAATTATATTTTTCGAAATATTTTATATCAAAAAATATTAAACGAAAATCATGTTTTCAATTTGATCGGGAATTAATAGATAATCAAGGACCATATGGGTTTTCAACGTACATCATTAGAAAGCTTAGCTTGTCGATGACATTTTTCTTTTTTTTTTTTCATATTTTTTGGTTTTCCGGAAAATTGCGAAAATTCTCACCTCTATGAAAGATCGACATTGTTTTTTGAGGATTATTTTCTTTTCGTGCTAAAATTTTTTGGGGTTAGGAATTGTCCTAAATAAAAGATCACATTATGACCTTTTCATCAATATACAGGGTGTCCCAGAAGTACCTTTGGAAAATTCAGGGATGCATAAAATAACGTTATTGCTTCATATAACTTTTTTTCCAACGGGCCTTCGTTTCTGAGATGTGGGCCTCTAAATTTAAAGATTGAAAATCATTTTTTATTTATAACTTTCGTACCATAACCTCAAATTCAACCAAACTTAGGTAGGTTACAAATCGCATTAGTGTGCTTAAATTAGTTATTTAAGTTTGTCACAAAATCTTTTAGGAAGTCAGGAACGGACTATGCCCAAAGGTTAACACCTCATAATTTTTAGACAAGTAGTGACACTGAACTGTAAATAACATTAATAGATTTCTTAGATATTTTTATAACATAAATATACTCTTTCTTCATGTCGATTAAGTTAACGGTTTAGGAGATTGTTTAACTTTAATGCGGTAAAGCAGAGCAAATATCTGCGTATTCGTTTCGAGTAAACTGTGCCATTTTAATTATGAAAATGTACTTAAACAGAAAAATCAATAGAAAAATATTTCGCCACTACAAAATACCAAATTAACTGACAGATGTTGGATGTCAAATGAATCCACAGCACACTATAAAATCAAATCGTATTAAACTTCAAATAATGACGCATTTTATAAAATGGTGGATGCGCTATTTACTCTGCTTTGCCGCATTAAAGTTAAAAAATCTCCTAAACCGTTAACTTAATCGACATGAAGCAAGAGTATCTTTATATTATAAAAGTATCTAAGGAATCCATTAATATTATTTATAGTTCAGTGTCACTACTTGTCTAAAAATTATGAGGTGTTATCCTTTGGGCATAGTCCGTTCCTGACTTCCTCAAAGATTTTGTGACAAACTTAAATAACTAATTTAAGCACACTAATGCGATTTGTATCCTACCAAAGTTTGGTTGAATTTGAGGTTATGGCACGAAAGTTATAAATAAAAAATGATTTTCAATCTTAAATTTAGGCCCGTATGGAAAAAAGTTATATGAAGCAATAACGTTATTTATACCACTTTTATTCAGCCCTGAATTTTCCAAAGGTACTTCTGGGACACCCTGTATATATCAAGTATTTTATTAAGTGCACGAGAAAAAACTCTGCCTTCAATCTTTCTCGAATTGGATTTTTTAACAATAAATTTATTAATCAAGTGCAAAAACTGAAAAAAGTTGGTTATTATTGCCTTATCTTTTGTCTTCAGACAAAAAAGGGAGGATATTCAAGTTTTGGGAGGATATTCAAATTTTTTTGCGAATTTTCAGATTCTCAAAATCGCGAATTTTTGAAACGCTGTTTTTGCAAAACATATTAGTGTAGCAAAAAAAATCATAGGGACAACTTTTGTAGGTAACGAACTGCTATTCATTTTTTGTCTATCTAAAAATGCTCTAAGGGTCATATTTCGGCAGATATCGTCGAAAAACGGATTTTCGGGAACTCTAGAGCCATTTTCCCACCCTTCCACAAATTCCACGTAGCTGAGATTTTCGGAGGTAAATGTACCTACGAATACCTCCAAATTAAAAAAAAATTGATGGAGAGACTTGATGCCCAGGTTTGGGATTTTTGTGGCGTTAATTTACTGGATTATTTCGGGTAATTATTTCATGAAAATTTCAAAGCAGCAGTTTGAGTCTACCCAAGACAAATGGAAATTAATTCTTTCAGATAACAATCGTCCATTTCTAGTAAATCATTAAATTAAAGTCACCTTGCATTTACCTGTTTTGGGGCGTTAAATATTATTCTTTTATCATTCAGTCAGATGTGGTTTTTGAGTCAATGACATATATAATTAGCATTGTGCGCCTACGCGACCGCCTATCTCTAATTTTCTTGTAAGTTAATTCAACCTAATTTTTATTGTAGTGTCAGGTATTAAAATTAGTAATTTGTCAAAATGAATAATCTGAATTAATGTATTCAAAAAAGAACACGAACTTAACGCCATCAAATTGGATAAATATTTTATCTATCCTTATTTGTATCAGACAGACACGGTGGACAAAGATCCTAAAAAGCTGGCCAAAAGTCAATATATTGAACAATTAATTCCAATATTAAAAAATTTAATATCTAGCACAAAGAAAGTTTATTAATATGAATAAAATCATTACTTATTGTATTAATAAAAACAATGTTTTAAACTAGTAATTGTAAAAGAATCTATAAAAATTGACATATCAAATTTTATCATTGAAAGCCCATGAGAGAGTTTTACAGATTTAAGGTATTTACGTAAAATTTAGCAAAGAACTGAATCTATAAATTCAAAGTAATGCAGCCGCAGATAAGTCTGCGACTTATTATATTAATCGTCAGAAGAAAAAGAAAATTCAAGATAACCTCAAAATTCAATATCATGGTATATCAAAGTAATTAGTTCAAATTTAAGGGAAATAATATAAATCAGAGAAATAAAGTTCCGGAATTCTAAAATTAAAGTAAAAAAGTAGAATAATAATGAAGTTTCATGGAATTTAAGGAACCGATAATAACTATCATTAAAAGTATGTGTATAAATGTAATATAAGTAGAAATAGTGAGGAAATTATATCAAAATTATTCTTTTTGTCTCTAGAATAATCTGGTGTTAATTAAAAGTAGTAAAAAAATTAATAATTTTTGAATTTTATAAAAATTTACATTAAAAAACTGTGATTTGAGGGTTTATAAAAACTATTTCGCGCTGTCAAGCAAGGTTTTTCACCAAAATCTTTTGAAGCGTTCACATCGATCCCCATAATAAAAACAAAAGAAAATCAAATCAAATTATAAAAGTTGTAACAAAGGTAAATTTTATAAAAGCATACAACCTAAAATTAATAGTCAACCTTGGTTTAAAGATAAAAATTTGGGAAAAGAGATAACTCGTATTATATGCAGAATAAGATTTGATCACTCCTTGGTTCCATCACATTTGTATAAGATTGGTTTAACAGAGTCTCCATTATGCGTATGTGGGAAAGAAGGAACAATACACCACGTTATCTGAATGTAAAAGAAATCAGGAACAAAACAAGGGGATTATAGATAAGCTATACACAGTTGAAGAATTGAAGAAGCCTTTTAATTTGACAGAGATATTAATTAGCGAAAATAGCTATATATATATATATATATATATATATATATATATATATATATATATATATATATACTACTTAAACTATATATATATATATTTATTATACAATTTATTTTTTTTTTAATTTATTTTTATTTTTTTATTTATTTATTTTTTTTTTATTTATCTTTCTTTTTTTTTACAATTTTTGTGATATCTTCCGTATGTGTCCGTATGTGTTTATATATATATATATATATATATATATATATATATATATATATATATATATATATATATATATATATATATATATATAATATATCAACACATACGGAAGATATCACAAAAATTGTAAAAAAAAAGAAAGATAAATAAAAAAAAAAAAAATAAATAAAAAAATAAAAATAAATTAAAAAAAAAAATAAATTGTATAATAAAAAATACTAATAATATACCTATTAATATATATTGTAATGAAATAATCACCTTGTATACAGAGGGTAACCAGGTAACGAAAAAGATAGTGAAAGGGATTTTGAGAGTGACTGAAAAGAAGGGGATGTCAAAAAGGTTTTTTTTTTCTTTGGGAGATTTGAAAATTTTAGAAAAAAAAATATAAATTCCATCAGTGTTTAGTATTAGACTATTTTTGTTATTTTTATTGTTCAATATTATATTATAGAGAGTGAGTGAGTTTGAATGTTCTGTTAATAATTATATTTGCAATTTTCGGCAATGTTCAATGTTATCGTCTGAAATTGTTTAAATAAAATTTATAACTTTTGACATTTCGTATCAATATTATATATATAAACGACTATACAACATAATAAATATTAACGCTTAAATTAACACATACTAACAAAAATATATGTAAAACAAAGAAAATATGTATGAACTAACGCTAAATGTAAAAGGTAAACACACAAGAGATAGCAGATATACATAAAAATATGGTTAGGCTAATGGATTACAGAGTAATCCGCAGTCACTACTTTGAAATCCCCCCACCCCCTAAATAAGAAAAATATTACGCTTACCTTATTCTGGCAAACAACTCTTTCACATAAAATAAAAAGGTTAACCGTTATTTATTTTGAATATTAATAAATGTTTACATATTTTTACTGAGTCGTTATTATCAATTTCTACAATTCCGCAGTCAATAGAAACACTTCCTGAGTTTAAGATTCTCAAATTTTCTACTTGATAGTAGATGGCGCTCAACAAAAGTATCCACAACAAATAATTACATTCTGTCTGAGTTTACGGCAGAATGCAATAAGAACAAAAAGATATAGGTAAAATTCAAAATTTGTTATAAATATTAAATTAACAACAAACCAAATTAAAGAGCTAAAATCGAGGTTGGTTAATCTATTGATAAAATCAATAATAACATTGTGGGTTATGTACTAAAACTCAAAATTAAATAAATCAAATAATAAAAATAAATATTCAATAAAATTAATTTTTCTTTTATACACCGATACTCGTAGTACATAACAATATATCATATTTTTTCTCGTGGTTTTTGGGATTAAATAAATAACAACAAAGGATGAAGAACCAACGCTGGAAACTACAGGTATTAAGGACGATAGAAGAGTTTCGATATCAACCTTTATTAAACATTAATTTTACCGGAAATTTATTTCCTTTCGTAAATATTTTTGCAAATTAGATTTTTCTTAGTGTCCAAGTAGCTATAAAAGTCAGACCGAACTCATAAGCAGGTTTTTCTAAGTTAATACATAGAAGAAAAGGTGTACTACATTCAAGATGAATGATCTTATTTCAATGGTTTGTTGTGTTTAAATAGTCGCAAGTAGTACTAGTCTCAATGTAATAGTAATGCTTGTTCAACAATAGCGAATTCATTTTGCTTCAAGATTAAAATCAAGTTGCCTTAACTAAAATATGTTCATTTAATTTAAGACTATGTGACATCCAATTGCTGTTTATTCTAATCTTAAATAAAATACACTTTAAATATACTTTATTTTCATTCAAGACACAATTATCTTATAACAAGGTATATTTTAATGGTTCAAGTTTAATATAAATTACATTCAATGATACGTTGTTCTTAAATCTAGTACAACTAAGTTTGTTTGAAAAAATGTTAATACTGGCTATAAAATATGTTGATTTTGGTTGAATATTACCACTGTTAAGCTTGATAACTCTTTTAATTATTTCCACTGTTGTAAAAATTTAATCCTCTGGCCTATAATTGGGATAATTTCTTTAATTAACTACTCATCCAGTTTGAAGATGTTCTCAAGACTTTCCTGTGCTTAAAAAATAATAAGACAATTTTATTTATTGCAAAGCATTAGGTAGATATAACCAACAAGTTAAAATAGAAAAACAAGTAAGTTGTTTTCTCAAATTTTGAACTAAGTAAGTAGGTATTTAGACACAATATTGAGTAAAATTAAAAACCTCGTTTTTAACGGTCTTTGGTTCCAAAAGTAATAATTTAAGACCCTAAGTGTAATAAAAAATACTTGTTTTTTAAATGCAATCTATAAATTCTATAAATGTGGGTCATTCCTTAAGAAAAATCATCCTGTATTGTACTACACCTATTTAAAAATACCAAAAGATAGCATTATTCACAGAAAAATATTTTTCACAATTTTATTGTTACATACATGAAATTCCTTTGGTGTATCACACCCTGCATTTTAGACTTAAAAAAAATGAACTGTGAAATTATTCCTTATCCCACAAACAGCATAATAGTTTTTGCTACAGAAATAACGGTACATATTTGTCGGCATTAGCTCTTTTCTATCACATTTTGTATTTTGCCTCGTGTGTTCGTATAATAATTGTATTTACCTACCTACAAGTAAGTGAACTCAATTTACTTACATTTTAATAACGGTATTAGTTCACCCAGGTCCCAAGAAGTTAATAATTCTTCCATTTCAATTTCACTGATTTGTCACTAATAAGAAAGAACAGAAAACGGTCTCGAACTGGATCTTGTTTGGACATAGGTTTTTGATTCGAATTTTTAATTCTTTCTCTGACATTTTAATGCTTAAGATAATATTAGTTCCATTTGAATTTAATACCACTATAAAATTGAATTGAGACCTAAAACATTGGATCAAGTACGCATTGTAGTCCATTGAAATGTTACAATTTAAGGACCGAAAATTGCATTTTTTAGAGGACGCAATTTTATTTTTGGGACATGTGTGGGGGGTCAATAGAAGCTTAACCTCAAGTTTGTGGGGTCGCCACTTTTTTCGCGATATCTCGGAAACTATGCGTCTTACAAAAAATTTGTAAAGTCATAATTTGTAGCAAATTGTTTTGCCTACAAATATGTTTATATAACTTTTTGCCCTAAATTAAAAATTAAATAAATTATAAGCAAAAAAGTGAGAAAATGTTTATAAAAATTTTCTTTTTTGCTCTATAACTTTTTTTTATACATTTTAGAAAAAAAATACCACAGACCAATCTTGTAGATGATCTTTTGAGGAAATATTTCCCTATAATATTTTTTAATTTCATTCATTTAAAACGCTGTTACAGCGCTCCAAAGTTGACCGGGTTCGTCAATGCTCATGAGAATCCGGTCGAAACGAAATGTTTAACTTATTTTTGATTTTTTTTTATTGTAAATATATTCTTACAAAATTTTTGTTGAATTCGTACAACTTTACTTATTCATTCCTAACTCTTTTCCCCGCCACCTATGAGGTAGAGTCTGTAGGCGCGTTTTTTTTTTGCGTGGTATCCCCAGTAGGCTGCTGATGCTTTATCACATCCTGAAAAATATGTCAGTGGAGTAGGCCTACTGGGGATACCACGTAAAAAAAACGCGCCTACAGACTCTACCTCATAGGTGGCGGGGAAAAGAGTTAGGAATGAATAAGCAAAGTTGTACGAATTTAACAAAAATTTTGTAAGAATATATTTACAATAAAAAAAAATCAAAAATAAGTTTCGTTTCGACCGGATTCTCATGAGCATTGACGAACCCGGTCAACTTTGGAGCGCTGTAACAGCGTTTTAAATGAATGAAATTAAAAAAAATTATAGGGAAAAATTTTCCTCAAAAGCTCATCTACAAGATTGGTCTGAGGTAATTTTTTTGTAAAATGTATAAAAAAAGTTATAGAGCAAAAAAGAAAATTTTTATAAAAATTTTCTCACTTTTTTGCTTATAACTTCTTTAATTTTTAATTTAGGGCAAAAAGTTATATAAACATATTTGTAGGCAAAACAATTTGCTACAAATTATGACTTAAGAAATTTTTTGTAAGACGCATAGTTTCCGAGATATCGCGAAAAAAGTGTTTTCACCCATTTTTCCAAGATGGTGGCCGGAGGACAAGGACGACCCCACAAACTTGAGGTTAAGCTTCTAGTGACCCCCCACAGATGTCCTAAAAATAAAATTGCGTCCTCTAAAAAATGCAAAGCTCATGTAACATTTCAATGGACTATTGGTCAGTTTTAAGAGCAAATTATACTTACAACAAACTTAAAAGCATTCTTGGATTTGTTAACAATTCTACATTTGGATGAAATAATTTAGTTTCAGATTAATAATTTTAAATCTTAAAATACAAGATTAAAACTACATTTGATTCAACATTTATTTTCTTATTGTATCGATAAATATTATTTGGCGCAAACAAGGAAGTATAGATATATATAGAGCTTAATTTTTCTCTGTGTCTAAGCAATATTGAGAAAATGATAAGGCAAGTTGAAATAAAGATCCAAGGACCACTAGAAAGGTTGCTGAAATTCGACAAAGACGGATGTTCCTTTTTAAAAATATTAAAGGTTTACTTGGAACATTTTTCGTGATATTTGTATTTCAAATTGTTTTCACACCAACTTGTCCCCTCTCCTTCATAATTAAAAAGCCGTGAATAACCATATCAGAACAAACAACCGAATGGGTATCATGTTATTTATCACTTAGTTTTTTCCATTTACGATTCTAATGGTCCGAATTTCAACCGGCAGTTTGAGTTACTTGTTCAGTGCTGAAAATTATGACAATCATCAAATATATCGACGCACTCGTTGAAGCCAAAGATGTGGCTCAAATTGCCGCTATTGTTGTTGGTAAGTGAGAATTAACTTGGAAATATGGTATTTCAATTTTTTTTATTTTCATTTCTGTTTAAAATTCTCGATAATAAACATGACATTTTGCATTCCGGTAGAACGGCAAAATATGTCCCAAAAGTTATGCTAGAAATGTGAATGTTATTTACATCTTATTAATAAGTGTTTTTTTCTGAATTTGTAGAAATGTTATTTATATAACAAAATTTTATTTAAAAATCATTGTAGCTTTTCGTCTAGACGATGACATAGTATCTTATATAAAATGGTTTAAAAGTGATATGAACTAGACAACCGATAGTGGTTGTCACGACAATGACTCTTTTTTATCTTTAAAATTTTAAATCGTTTCGTTCTCAATTGTAGTGGTAAATTTAATTTTAAATTAAATTGTAAGTTTCCTTCAATATTCAACTTTTAGATTTTTGAATTATTTGTTTCTGATCTAAAATTGATATTTGTTTATCTGACTGACCAAGCCGAACAAAACTAGGGTTACTTTTATGAGTCTACGTATGTAAACTTGGGGCTGCATAATTTTGGGTATACGACGTTGACATAAATCATATGAAATAATATATTTCTCAAGTAAAATATTATGAATTATACACAAAAAGGACTATAGGTACTGAATAATCATTATTTACTTCTTTTTGTCACACTTCTGTCAAATTTCCATTGGTAATTATTTTATCAGTAGGCTATGCGCTGTCACTTAAAAGTCAAATTACTTATTTACTGAAAACGTCAAGTTTTAATTGTTAAGAATTGATTAATTTAAAAAAATGAATTCAGAAAATGAAATGTTATTAACTCCGCCGGAAGTGATGAAGCTGCGGAAGTTGTATCGTTAAATTTATTGCCAGAAAAATCAAAAAAGTTATATATAACTGCATATGAATGAGAAAAGAATGAGAAAAGAATGAGAAAAGAAAACACATCAAATCGTTCTCTGAATCAGTTTTCTTTTAGTTAACTCTACATTGTGGACCCATTATTAGATGCTAAGAAATACAATTAAGAAACAGGAGTTTATATAATAAGTGATTTGCTGTTTTTAAACTACCAGAACGGTAAATGTACAAGCCAAAATACGACAATAACATTTGAAACCAAGTCCCTAGACTGAGAGGTTAATCATTTTCGAAGTATATTTGCAAAATTGGAATTTTGAATTTTAAACTTTTTTGTAAGACACTTGTAAGAGAAGTATCAGGACGAAGGGCAAAAAAATGTATGTTGTATATAACAATTACCCAATACCAAAATACCCGCAGCTATTAGCTGAGCTATTCAAGCGTTTTCTGTATATGTGACACATAATTGTTTTTCGCCTACCAAAAAAAAAACAAAAAATAGCAAAGATTCTTTTATTTCTATATATTTTTTTTCATTTTCATCTAAGTGCCTATTAAAATATCCGTTCCATAATTTCATTGGTTAGTTCCATGTTGTTTTTATATAGAAAAATGTATCGTATTTGAATTATTGAAAAATGAAAAATCGTGGTTAATGTTGCACGCTTTGATCCATTTATATTTTTAACAACACGACAAAAATGTATTTAAATAACTTGTATAGAACTTATTGCAACTTTATTTTGGTTATTCCTTTTTTTGTAAAGATCAATTAAAAAATATAATAAAAATCTGTAATTTTATAAATGCAGGCAGAATTTAATATATTATTAATAAGTATATTATGTTTATTATGGTAAATAATATTTATTATTATTATTATAAATTTAAAAAATATAAACACCTTTAACTAAGTAAACAAATTTTTATTTTATTTTCATGAATTTAAAAACAATGTAACAGGTAAACCGACTATAAAAGAAAAACCGACTCCATTATAAAAATAAAACAGTTTAAATTATTCCATTACAAATTTTAAATCTAGAAAATAACCATAAAATGTGAATGATACCTCCTCTTTTTTTTGTTTATTTAATTAAAAACATTAAATAACATTAATAATATTTTTTTAGAAAAGACTACGTCAGATTTCAATATTCAACACTTTTTTATTATTTTGTCTGATTGTTTAATTAGTTGTTGCAAATCAAAATATAAAAAATATGTAATGGACAAACTCGCAAAACAAAAAGCCCTAACTGTACAGCAAATTCAAATTTCTACTGGAAAACCAGTGTTGTCAGTTATTCCAACTAAATTTTCCACTCAAATCAGACTTAGTTACGCAAGTGCATCCAGATATTTTCTTGAGGAAAATATCCAAATTAAGTAATAAAAAAACTGACTAAAATTGAATTTGTAGAAGTAGTTTTTAGGCATACGTGATTATCTAACCTACTCGTCCGTCTCAAATATCTTCAATCGTATAATATTTTTTGATTATTTGATTGTCACTGACTTTAGAGCGCTCGACGAACTAGCATATCAGATACACGCAAAAGTCCACAAATCCCCTTGAAAATGGTAATGGTAAAAGATTACGAAAAAAGTTAAAGGAATATCAGAAAAAAAGAAAGTATTCCTCCAAAAATTCAATGAAGGTTAAAATATCCATATTCGAAAACTTCCATTTCAATAATAGTTCAGAGAAATTTGAAAAACTTTTGAAAACAAAATTTTCTGATACAGATTTGACTATAACAGAAAAAGAAAAAGAAGTCTCTTCAGCATCTGCTAAATCAACTGTTTGATAATGCTTGGGAGGAGTTACAGTATCGCATCCTGAAGTTGATGAGGAGGATGGTATATGTGACTGCCTTGAAGAGGAACCAGCTAAACATATTTAGTTTTCCTGAAAAACAGATTTCAAAAATCCATAAATACAAAAAAAATGATAATAAAACAAGGATAAAAAATGTTATGTTACCAAAAATTAGCATTTATATTATATGAACCAAGGATAGTTAAGTTCAGTTATAAATCTTTTTAAATTTTTCTAGGATCGTGCTGTATAAGTTTTTCGTCATTATCTCAAAATGGATTTATCGGTTTTTGCATATTTGCTCGACACTTTTTCGGCGATTTTAAAATATATTTGGTTACACCCATATGTTTATGATTTTTAATAGTTCTGAACAACAAAACGTGCCATTAGTTAAAATTTCGTCATTAAAAAATTTGTTGATCATCATACTATATAAATCATAAATTGTTTCAAATTGTAGAAGTACTGCAAGTATTTTCAAATTACAACATCATAGTGTTATTTTCAAAATACGTGAATTAATTTAACAAAAATTTCTTTACATGTGTTTATAACTATTTACTATTGCAAATTCTTTAGATATTTCGATTTCTTTAATCCGAACTAATTAATATTAAGGCCATGATTCAACGTAAAGTTATTTCTAATATGTTTGTTATTACTCTTCTATTTTTAACTCCTCCCAATCCTTATAGACCAGTGCAGATAATTTTTGAAACCAAATAAAATAATAGTATGATCAAACTCATTGGAAAAGGAAGAGAATATGACAAAAATGATAGGAAAAATAATTTACAGGCACTCTGGGGTCGGGAAGTGGAATAGGGGGAGTTTTTAAGGGTAGAAAACTGTTTATCTCGATTTCCGGCAAAATTTATACTTTAATTACTCGAAAAACGTAAGATTCCGTGTTACATTGATAAACAAAAGAGTAATTAAAGTATAAATTTAAATAAATAGCTTAAAATTGTACATGATGATTTAAAAAAAAAGAAATTCGAATTTTTCTTCGTTTCTTTTTTGCATTTTTTGAAAACATGTATATTTTTTTACACCATCAAAAAGCCCACCGAGATTTTTAAAAAAGCAGATATTTTGACGTGAGAATTTTCGATTGAAAATTAGACTGCTTTTTCGATATTAAGTCAAAATAAGGTTAAAAAAATAAATATTTTAAAACAAAAAAATTACAGAGTGTTTGGGACATAAAAAGGTAAGTTTACACCAAATTTCGTGAAAAAAAATTTTTTTTTGTAAAAGACAAAAATAAACCAAAAACTTGGTTATTTGAATTTTTTACATAAATTTTGAGGTTATGTGAATAAAGTGTAAATACAAAAGTTGTAGATCTTTTTATTACCTACAACTTTTTTCCATAGAACTTGTAGTTTTGCCGGAAATCGAGATAAACAGTTTTCTACCCTTAAAAACTCCCCCTCTTCCACTTCCCGACCCCAGAGCGCCTGTAAATTATTTTTCCTTTCGTGTTTGTTATATTCTCTTCCTTTTCCAATGGGTTTCATCCTACTATTATTTTATTTCACTTTTTACCATTTTCAAAGCTATCTGCACTGGTCTATTATCAAACTTATTAGAAGAGTAATTGAATACTATAAGCCACTATGAACCACAGAATTGAATCTTTGTTATATTTTGTCCCAAAAACTACTAATTGAATATACCTCATACTAAGCCTCACTTTTGTCAGTTGTTTATTTTGATGGTTTTGATAGTTTTTCTGGAAAACAACACTAACAATATTCTTAAATTCACGCAGAGAGTATGTAAATACTTCTAAATTTAGTTATTCAAGAACTGTATAGTTTCACAAATACCTAATTCCAATGAATAGCTTGTATATCAACGGCATTAGCAATTGCCCGCGATGGTATGGGACCGGCTTTAGTTTTCCCTCTTACTACTCATAAATATAAACGTATGCATCTACTTAGTCAGAATATTTATTTATTACACCAACGGTATTTGTTAGTTGTTCATCCAGAACTATTTTAATAAAAATACTATGTTAATAGGTCGTTAAATAGTTTTAGGAGCTTCATATATTATTTAATGATTAGCACGATATTCGGAGAAATCAAAAAAAAAGTTGGAGAAAAGAAGGTGTGATAATTGAAAAAGATCTCAAAGAAGTAAAACAGGCTAAGATACTAGGTCAATTAGTACAAGAAGATGAGTAGAAGAAACCTCTATCCATATTTGATTTGACCATACAAGATGACTTTAAAATACGACCTGTAAAGGAGATAAAATATTTGGGCATCATGTTAGAATGCTGCTTTAGATGGGGTACACATATTAATTATCTATTAAAGAAATTAAGATGCATATTGTATGGATTTAGAAAGATATCTGAATATTTAAATATTAAAGAAAAAACAATGATATACCACAGTTTGGTAGAGTCTCACCTGAATTACGGAATAATAGGATGGGGAGGTGTCTTAACTCACTACAAGTATGTCAAAATCGTTTTCTTAAAATACTGCTAAACAAAAACATAAGATACTCCTCTGAATCCCTCTATGCTGAAACAAACATACTCGATATACGACAATTATTTTTCGTACAGTTATGAGACGAGGAACAGACATAAATATGTCGTACCCTTGATGAAAAAGGATAAGGCACTAAATTATTCAATAGCTTACCAGAAAATATCCAGAAACAAAGATTAAATAAACACTTTTAAAAAAAAGCTTAAAGAGCATGTCAAAAGCAGACTTACAAAAGTAATACAAGAATTAATTGAATAGAACATAATAAGCAAATACTTGATCACTTAAAATGTTTCAAGATATAAGGTTTGATTTAAGTATCATAATTTTAAAATTTAATTAAACTAATTTTAGTTAGTGAAAAATTTGCTAATTTTAAATTTTAGGTATTTTCATATTAGGCTATATGTTTTCATGTTTTTAAATTTTAAATAAAGGATTTTATAATTTATAGTCACGCACAAGCCATATTTGTGTGGTTTCTGTAACTTATTTTGTTTATTACTGTTATTATGTTATTATATTCTTGCGAAACGCGTGGCATTGCAGAATCCAAGTACTCTGTACCTGGAAGCGTAATATATACAGGAAGGCGATCTGCCCAGCTAGGAGTCACTAGAAAACTTGGTGACGACCAATCTCACATTAAAACATCGAAAAATCTAAATTTTAAGAATATGCTTGAGGTTTCGGCCTTAAAAAAAAGTTAAATTTACCACCTAGAATATGGAAATATTCTAACAATTGTCACCACAACATCTGCTATGAAAAGTACCCTTATGGGCTTTCTGTAGCGCGTCATAACCTCATACGATATCTGCCCCGTTCCCCGCGCGTCTCCAGTAGTCGTAGTTTAAGGGGGTTCTATACCCTCCGCCATATTGGAAATGCTAATGTTAAAATTGCGGGCTTAAGACTCAACAAAAAATAATATTTTTTTGTATCCGCAGGGACGTATCGAGCTTCACAAGTTTGGGAGGGGGAGGGGGGAGGTGAGTAATGTTGAAAATGCCGACTCGTCAAGGAAAATTTGCAGACTCGTCAAGGAAAATTTGCCGACTACGGCATGAAAATGCCGACTCAAATGAAAATGCCTTTATTAAATGCTCAATGCGTTCTGAAAGAGATAATGTATCATTTTTCCGGTTTCCTGCTGTTTAGACAAACGGAGGGGATCATTTAAATGCGTTCTCTAGTGAATGAAGAAATGCTTGGATTAAAGCTTTGAAACGAGGTACATTTTTTGAAAGCCAAGTGAACAATGGACATGTTTGTTCTAGGTATTTTTGGCGATATTTGATGTATTTTTTTATTATTACTTGTGTAAATTTTTGGTAAACCTGCTCTGTTAAAACACTATAGTGACAAATTTTTGACAGAAAACTGTGGTTTTTTAAATTTAATTTTACCAGGTGATATTGTTTTAGCCGACAGAGGTTTTTTAATTCAAGATTCTCTACAAATATTAGGTGCGAATTTAAATATACCAGCCTTTACAAAGGGAAAAAATTATTGGTCTTTTAAAAAAAATAAGATGGTTATATACTGCATTGGACGAAATTCTAGTAGTGTGTAGTGCATTTATAAATGTGTCCCTCGCAAATACCATTGAATTAATTTTTTTTTTCATAATTTATTTTATTTTATTTTATGAATATATAAACATCTAAGATTTACAATTTCTTTCATTTGTTTTATTTCTGTATATTAAACACAATTTTTACAATTTGGCTAAAACACTATGAATAGTCCTGGCCTCATACTGCTTATAGGCTTGCAAACTTTTGTAAGCCTTAAGCTGTTGTCCCGAATAAAACTGTGAGTTAGTATGCAAAATTTATGGAAAAGAGGTTTCTATACATGTTACTCATATAAGTTTCGTTCGCGCTCAAATTAAAATGCTCAAATGTCAAACTGCAGATAAACAAACATTACGCGTTTCGGGCAGTTCAAATTAATACCGCTAGATCGCATAAAGTTGAGTTTATGTCAATGGAAATCTAATTTCCATCCACGGCTCAAAATGCTACGTCTAGATGTCACCCTTATCCGAGAATTGGTAACTATGCAACTGCAAATACACATATGTATTTCATGCTGCCTAACAATTTCTTTAGAGGGGGAATCAGCGAAGATGTAAGGGGCGAGTATTTCGAGGTAATGTATGAAATTGACAGAGTTGATGGGTATAGAACACTCTTAATGTAACTCTGTTCCAAGTATTGGCAACGTAGCGTGTACACCGAAAGATATTGCCACCGAATAACCCCAATTCAGTCTAAATGATGCATTCTTCAGCCTGGATCCAAGCTTGTCCGTTCACAGGCAGCTCAGATCGCGCTCTTTGAGTTCCTTTGAACCGTGTTGATTTAACACAAATGACGGGACTCAACGCGCTGATCGACGTTCGCCAATCCTCCGCTATCCAACGGCCTGTGAGCGGGCAAGCTTGGAGCGTGGCATTCAACAGCTGTTGGATACCTGCTTGTGACAAGAGAAGGTAAACTGTTAGTTGTCACTTGGCTCAGAGGTAGGGCACTAGATTTATTACCCCTAGGGTTGTGGATTCGAATTCCACCGAAGTCAAAAAAAGATTGATTTTCATCCACAGGATATTACTCCGAGAAACAGTGTATAAACCTACTACATAACTATCTATCAAACTTTAGTTGTCAATTAGAAACTATTCCATACAAAATTGTTAACCAAACGACATTTTATATTTACTATATTATTCTAATTCTGTATTTTCCAAAACTTTTAGGATGTATACCAAGTTTCATCACCGGCCTCATCATAGCCTGGCCGTCACCATCAGTGGTTAAAATTCTAGAGGACACAGAAACCTACAATATAACACCACACCAAGCATCATACTTTAGTATACTAAACGCAATCGGACCAGTACTATTCTCAGTATTCGTATCCAGTTTGTGCGATCGACTAGGACGAAAACGAACCCTCATGATATCAGCAGTACCCCATGTGATTTGTTGGACGATGAAAGCATTATGCACCGATTTACGCCTACTGTACGTAGCCAGGTCAATAGGAGGCTTTGGTGATACGTTTATGTATAACTCTCTACCGATGTATATTGGAGAAATATCTACACCAAGGGTTAGAGGAGTTTGGGGCAACGGTTTAATCTGCAGTTTATACTTCGGACTGTTTAGCATCAATTTAATTGGATCCTACTGTACAGTTCGTCTGACTGCTTTCATATGTTTAATATTCCCAGTGATCTTCTTGGTATTATTCTCATTCATGCCCGAATCGCCGTATTTCTACGCAATGCACGATAGGGATGAAGAAACACTGGACTCCCTAAAAAAATTAAGGGGTACTGACGATGTTTTAGATGAATTTAAGAAGTTAAAGCTCGATGTAAAACGACAAATGTCCGAACCTGGTACGTGGAAGGATCTTTTTACCATAGAAAGTAATAAGAGAGCTCTAATTGCTGGAGTATTTTTAAGAGTGTCTCAAAATTTTTGCGGGCTTCTTGCATTTCCGGTGTATGCCCAATATATATTCGAACGTGCTGGTAATAGTATTGATCCCAAAATATCAGCTATATTGTATACAGGACTGTCTATTTTGTGCTACGCAGTTGCAGCTAATTTTTCCGATAAATTAGGAAGAAGGAATTCGTATATTATCTCAATGTGTTTGACGTGCATTCCTTTATCGATGGAAGGAATTTATTTTTTGGTTAAAGAAGAGTTTCCTCAAATAAATATCGACTGTTTTCAGATGTTCCCGCTTGCGGGAATGATTACTTTTATACTAATAGCATCTTTGGGTGTCGGATTAGTCCCGACCTTAATGTTGGGGGAACTTTTTTCGGCAAGTGTAAAAGTAAAGTGTCTAAGTATCGTCACGACTTTCTTTTCGTTGTCTTATTTCATTGCTAATAATTTATTTTATTACGTTAGTCATTTTGTAGGACTGTACGGGCCTTTTTTTATTTTTGCGAGTTTTAATATAATATCGGCCGTTATGTCTTTTTATATTATTCCAGAAACCAAAGGCAAAACATTAGAGGAAATTCAGCAACAATTGAAAAGAAAATCAGATATAAATGTTAGTGTTTAAGACTAATGGTGCGAAAATTTTTAAAGTGGCAGTGCAGGCTCTGGCGAGTGGAGTCGCCCATGACTAGTGATAAAAATGAGAGTTGTCCAACGATTTTAACATACGACTTAAAATATATGTTTGACTCAAACTATGTATTTTGTTATTAAAACACTCGAACGAAGTAATTTTTTTGTTAACCTAACAATTCCTTCTTCCTTTACGTTAAATCGTCAGAAAACATATATACAGGTTGGTTCTAAAGAACGCTGCTAAAATTGTGCTGTAGATAGAATCAGTTTTATTTTTTTATTTTCCAAAAGCAACTAAAGGTTTGTTCCAACAACAATTTTGTGACTGTACGTAAACTTGTCCACAACTTATTGTCGACGACATGTCAACGACTGTTAGTCGATGACCTGTCGAGGATCGGGCACTCAATTCGGAAGTGTTCCTACAAATTTTTTGTCAAATTTATACTGTCAATAACGTCACAACCAATGCCAAATTTTGAATTTGGGAAATAACAAAAACTAATGAAAATATTTATAAATTTGGATGTCTACAATCCTAAATAATAATTATGTGTTTACACAAGTGTACCTATTAAATAATATGAATGTTTACATACTAAAAATACAATCATAAAATTTTCAGGTTAGGATGACGTTTACGGACGTTTTACAAACTCGTTTTGCGCAAGTCTTGACAATTTGTACCTACCCAAACCCAGGAACAGATTTGACAGTACATAAACTGGTTTGTGATTAGTTTTGGTTGTGTTGGAACACTAAACTTTTGTACAGGTTTGAGTCCGAAGTTTGTTGGAACACCAAATCTAGACTGCGCAGAATCCCGACAGTACGCAAACTGGTTTTGTGTTATGTTGGAACAAACCTTATATGAACTAAATTAAAATTAAAATGATCAGCGTGCAGCTGTCATAGTCGGCGATTGTATTGTAACGGTTTCATTTTTCGCCAGAATTTAAATTATTTTTTGGATGCCATTATTTTTTTTATTTTGACAGTAGTGACTGACGTTAGGAATTGACGACAATGGACCTTTCCATGAACTATGAGGGAACACTATAATTAGAAAGTATATGTGCTAATATCACTGAGAATTCTGTTTTTTCAATTCTCTGATAGCTAATTTTTCCATAATCTGGAAAAACATGTGTTTGTTACGTCACGTTCATCGAAATTAGATTTGGCATCGGTGTGCCAGTTGTGTACAATGGAACCTCGAATTGCAGTTACATCTTAATTTTAGGTTTGTTCGTTTGCTGCACGGAGCAAAATATTGTAAATCTTTTTCTCTCTTCAGATCTCTTTCCTTACAATATTCTTAGACGAGATAATAATATGAACAAGAAATTGTATGTAATGTGTAATGTTATTAAAAACAAAAACAAACGTTAACCTCAAATCTCATGCAACATACAACTTTTATTACGCAGAGCCACCGACATAATCTTAAACTAGACAGCTAATACCATTTGATAGAAATTGGGTGTTTAACTAATTCTCAGATTCTATTTAAAACCTTATAAATAACAAGTACTATATGTATAAATAACAATACAACATGTTTTTCTAATTTTAATTCCATACATAATTTTTACCAACACTTTATTAATTTTTATTAATGTGCCTTTTGAATATTGCGCAAATGTTGATATTACGTCACTGGTTGCGTAACTGAAGTTAGATATAAGCCGAATCGAAAGTTCAACGAATTCACTCGACATCAAAGTTAAAATTGTTAAATGTCCCTGTCAATAATGTCATTTCTTTGATTTTTGTTGAAGCGTGGGTTTTTGATTTTGCATTTATTTTTGATTTATTAATATTTTTTAATTAGTATATAGTATTTTCTTTGTTCCTAAGTTAGTGTATTTGTGTTTTCCCGACTTTAAAATCGTTATTCTATATTCTTCTTCTTTTTCGTCTTCGTTTTTCGAAACTAGCGATGGTCTTGGTCTGTTATGTTTCTTCTTTTTTAATCGTTTACCGTAAAGCAAATCAGTACCGTCCCAGTGACGTATCTGTATTAAAAGTTGCATAAAATCTCAAATCTTTTCTTATTATTTTTTATCTATTTTAAGCAAAAAAACATAAAAAAACATGCAATTATGTAGAAAGTAATTAAGTATGAGTAATTAGAAATACAAAACAAATGAGGTTAGATTTGGAGTTAAACACCTAATTGATCAATTACGAGGATGACTGGTGCCCATAAGGCATGCGCATTGTGTTTATCATATTCACAGACATAACCTTAAAGTCTATGTCCGACATTGGTGTACCTTAGGGAAAATTATTGGGTCTAGAACGAAAGTAAGTGGAATGATGAAAACAATTTAGGATTTAGGTTGGAGTTTTCATTTACTGATTGGAAATAGTATTATTTGTGAGAACAGAATGTTTTTTATTGCAAAATAGTATAGTATAGGTATAAATAGCTGTTAGTTCGAGTAATACATATAGTATCCTCAATTTATAAGCTTTAAAAGACGGCTCCTTTGATACCACCAAAAAAACATGACCCTTTAAGCGTAAGTAAAAATTGCATCTAAATAACTGTAGATTGGAATTTCAATTTTTCTTACGGCTCCTACATAGAAATCATGCAAAAGCCTGTCCTTGTTTGAAAGGAATAATTGAAATACAAGTAAACAGAATATATATTTCAAAAATATTTCAGGATGAAGGAAGTTTGTATACTATTCACAAAATAAAAAAAGAAAATGCTCAAGTCATAAAATTAAAAAATAGCAATAGCTGTCAGTCACTAACCTAATCTAATACACATTAATATCAATACAAATACATGTTCAAATACTTTTTTGGCTGGGTATGGTGTCTTAAATTTTATTGGTTTTGAAACAATATCAATTTGGTAGAGAGACGTTTTGAGATGTTCAATTGGATGAGTTTCTTGTGTGGTAGGTATATGGATATTAGCCGTGTATTTTAAGGTTATGTCGGTGCTCTGAGCATACACCTGACAACTGTTGTTCCGTGAGAACTGTGTTTAGGATTTGCGTTGTTGCCAATCATCGTTCTTCATGAAAAAGTAGGTAGGTTCAGAAACTTCGAATGTTTTAGGTAAAGAAAACAGTAGCTAAAATGTGGAATTTTATAGATGAATCGATCAATTAACAGAGTTCAATTATATATCAATGGTGTATATCAAGCAGTTTGCTTTATTTTTGGGAAGAACAGTGATGCGTGTTTCTGAACGTAGATTATGGAGGGGGGTGTTTCCGATGAACGTGACGTCTTTCAAAAGCGATATTTTTTTTAAATGAAAAATATATGGAGGCACTCTAAGTGAATTGGACGTTTCATATGAAATACCATCGATTTATATAAGTTTTGGAATTTATTTTTCGTAAATGTAAAGGTCCATTCCTAACTGTTCTAGTTTACTGTAATTTTGCGTTCTTACTCCAATATATCCACCGTTTTAGTTTTAAATGGGTATTTAATTAAATATAATTTTGGTATGCGTTAATATTTAGATTTTATAGTAATTACAGAAATTGTAAAGCGAACGTTGACGACAGTTCGTTTGTATTTTGATTTGGATTTTTTTGGAAAGTTGGCAATGTAGATTTTATTTTCGAGTTCCTATTAGGATTGGTCCTAAAGGTCACATGCCAGATTTTCCAATTGGTTACGGAAATTCAGACATGCGCAAAAACTATATAAAATTTGGAGAGGACGCGCGGTTTTTGTTTTAGAAAAGGGTTGTTGTTGAATAACAGCTCTCAAATTGATACAAGCTTCGGTTTTTCTTTTTTGTGGAAGAAGCACTTATATTGTGGCAAATTGCCATCCCTAAGTATTTTGGGGGATTAAAAGTGCCATTCCTATATTTGCGAGAAAATTGTAAGCGATATTTGATTTGGTACTGAGAAGTATTTGGTACAATCAGTTAGAGGAATATTGCCGTCCTTGTACTACAACTCTACTGCCTGGTTACTTTCTACAGTCTTTGGAAATTTGATTTGGATTTGGATTTGGTCAATTGGAAATTTAATTTGTGTTTGGTTAACTGGAACTTTATTTTGGATTTGGTTTGTTTGAAATTAATTTGAAAGAAATAAGATAAATTTATTTTTGTTAATTGCGTATACCAATATTTTTGTAGTTTTCTTTTCTTATATAAACAAAAATTAAACTAAATTTTATCGCCATTAACTTTTAACTATTTTAATATTCCATTCAGCCTTGGTACCACAGGTAAATGAGATCTCTGTTTAGTTAGTTAGTTAGTTGTTTTGAACCATATATTTTTATTATTTTGAAATTTGCCATTTGAACATTTTTATATTTGATTTACGCATTTTTGTATATACTTATTAATTATTTGTTTGGGATTTGGGTTATTTGCTTTAATAAATCGGTGATATATTGGAGTTTTGTCTTGCATTTACCCCTTTTGTTGATTTTCAGAGGTAAATTAGGTCAGTTTAGCTAATTTTAAATAAACTGGCGTCTCCCGAGCACTTAAAAAAGTAAGTTTTCGATCACTAATATAATTTGGAACCACGACCGATTCCACTACAGAGCTACGCCGATAGGCATAAGGTTGAGATTGACAACCCACCATTATAAGTAGCCCTATATTGTTTTATAGGCGTATAGGGCATTACAGTATGTGATTCTTAGGTTAAACTGTCAAACAATGAAGGCATAAGGTGACTCGATCGTAAATCAATGTGTTTACACTAGAATTGAATAGATGGACACATCTTGACAATGTGAATTAAATGGACTGTCAGTGTTGGATATTTTTTTTTTTTTTAAAAAATGATGGTATAACACAGAATAAAAAAGCTGTTTAGCTGAGGGGCAGACAAAGTGGATTTTTTTGCAGTATTCCCACTGAAAAAGATTTTCATACCTTGTAATTGCAGTTAAAACTGTTACAATGATCTCAACTATATAGGGTGAGTCACGGTAGACGCCACGGTCCATTGTGGCTAAACGGTTAATATTTTGAAAATTTTGGCTACATTTTAAAATTATTTTGAATTACACAGGTTGTCCCAAAAAGTGTGACGTATCAAAGTTATATTATTTCTTATGATTATACGTTAAAAAAAAGATATACAGGGCGTTTCTCTAATGACATATTCAAACGACAATATCGTTCTTATTTTAAATAGGATACCCTGTATTTTATTATAATTATAAAGGTCTACTATGCCTAAATCTATTAATTTTTGAGTTATTTTTATTTTTGTTAAATTTTACATTATTTTTCTACCGTAATGCCTAAATATAACACCCTGTATTTGATCAGCTTTATATGTCATTAGAGAATCACCCGTTTTGGACGCCCTGTATAATTTTAAACAACTCTAAATACATTGTTGCTTTCAATTATTAGTCTAATTTTTTTCAGTTAAAATTGGGTTTGGGTGATTCCATACTTTTCCAAGTTATTGGTTTTCTTGTAAGTGCTTCCAAGTAAGTGTAAGTGCTTAGAAATATCAAAATATCTCGAAAACTAAAAAGCTTAGGTATAGGGAATCCTTAAGAAAGTGTATCTTATTTTTAACGTATAATCTACAAATGCAATCAAATATAGGGTCTTCCATAAGAAATATACCTAACTTTGATACGCCACACTTTTTTGGGACAACCTGTATATTTCAATATAATTTTAAAATGTAGCCTTTATCAACCCACATATCCATGAAAAAGTTTGGGAAGGCTTATTTCTTTTAAACGTACAAAATGTATAAGGACACGTCAATTCCTGCTTTGTTGGTCACTTGATATTTCAAGTGTTATAAATGACTTAATTCCGCAAAAAAAATATAGACAAGGTGTTCATCTGCATATTATAAAAAAAAAGCAACTTTTTTTTGCCTTAAAAGTATTCTTAAGGGATACAAAAGGGTAATACCAAACATCTATATTTACAAATGCGGAAATCTGACACCATGGACAGGCTCATACAAGCAAAATAAAATCTTACCGTAGGTAAAAACGATTGGAAAATACCATGTTCCATGAACTGCTATTTACTTCAAACTAATTTGTGATAAACTAAGAGTTTTACTCTACAGGGTGTCCCGTAAACCTTGTACAATATTGGAACTTGTGACCAGGTCATGACTGTTCAGAATATCAGAATTTCACCTCAGTAAAAATCTCACCGTTTTCGAGATAATGGGCATTTTTCGAATTTCTAGAAAATCGCTACCTCACCTACTGATGAGTGATGCTTACAGACGTACAGAACAGTTTTTCAGAAATTGATACAATTTTTCGAGAAATGTGGGTAAAATGCCAGATTTGAATCCCACTAATTTTTATTAACAAAAGTTTGATATTATTTTCTGAATAATACATAACCACATGGAGGTTCCAATAGTGTACAAGGTTTACGGTACACCCTGCATATTAAATTAAAAAATTGTAACATTTAAATAATTTGAATAATAAAATCATTATTCATAAATTCTTACTAAAATTATAATAAAGAGAAATTGTATAGTTCCATTATTTTATTTTGTAAACGCATTTGGAATATATTTTAATTATCTATTCAAAATATTTAGGTATTCGTTTATTTTTATTTCTACTTTTTATGTATCTATAACTGGTAAAAATAATGTAATTCTTGTAGGCCTTCGAATAACAACTTGCTTACGTCCTTTTAAGTAATGATAAGCACATTGACATTTTTGAGTAAAATCAAGGTAGTCATATATTTGATTCTTAGGAAAACAAAACGTATTACGTACACCGTTAATTCAGAGAAAATGCGGAATTTAGAAGTAACATTTTAACGTTATAAGTAAGGTAAATTTATTATCCAGGCCGCCTGAATCATAGCTATTGTAAGGCTATGACATGCTTCACGAATGCATTCTTTAAAATCATCTAAATCCACAGGTTATGTTTGATAAACCAACTCTTTAAGATAACCCCAAAAAAAATAGTCTAGTGGTGTTAGATCTGGCGAGCAGAGATGCCAAGCTATAGGTCCATAAGTACCAATCCACCCGTTGGGAAAAAGTTGATCGAGATGCTCCACAACAATAGCTGTTGTGCCAAAGGAATGTCTTCCGTAAGTTCAGGTAATTTGTGTACAGGGTGGCCAAATAAGAATGCGAGGTACTGTATCTTGGAAACCATCCATTGTAGAGGCTTGCGGCAAAAAAAGTTATTACTAAAACGACCAAGAGGAAAACCTGGAAAATATTTTCAAGTTTCTGAAATGGCCGCTAGGGGGCGTAACTGCGATCTTGAATCTAAGAAAGTGATGTTTCTGCGAATTCCGCTATATTAACCTACCAAAAAAATACCTGATCTTTAAAGTAGAGGATAATCTGAACCTTTTTTGTTTAACTATTTTTACTATATCTCTAAAAATAAAGTGGTGGAGGGTATTCAAAGGTTTCAGTAAAAAACACCCTGTATATTCGAAACGGCTGAGCCGATTTTAACAAACTTGGGCTAGTTGAAAAGAGCTATTCTTGAGCTACAAATACTATAATATTTGAAGTTTTGTTAGTTTCAGATGTCGCCGCTAGAGGGCTTTTTTCGACATCTCGTCAGAAATGGTTAATTTTCAAAAAAAAATTAAACGCATTGGTATGATTTCTTTTTCATGAAAAAGTAGCTAAATGATGCCTAAACAAGCTCCCGAAAACCGCATCTCGATATCTTGTTCCTAACCTAAAATTTAGCCCAAAGAAAATTTTATACGGAAATCTCTTAAATTTTTATTTTTTAAACTAATTAAGTCCTTTTATTATGTAAGTTGTGGCCCTAAAAAGGACCGAACTAAAAAAGAAAGGTTTTTAGTGCCCCCGTAAATGCTCTAAATGCTGATCATCACGCTCTATGCATTGATGAAGCCTCTCATGGGTAGACAAACCTGCACCTTCAATTTCGGTTCTCGATATGTTACGTAATGCATTAACGAATCCGGTTTTTCATATGTATCTGGTCGTAGGTTGAGTCTGAAAATCAAATCAAGTTAAGTCTGGTGATCGCGCAGGCCATGGAAAGAGACTTCCTCTTCCAATCTACCACTGTTGGAATACTGCATTAATATGCTCTCGCACAATAATAGCATAATGTGCTGGGCAACCATTCAACTGCAAAAACAAGTTTTGACGTGTTTCCAGCGAAACATCTTCCAACAACAACGGTAATTTATTGGCCAACAAGTCAAGAAAGATATTGCCACTTAGGGATTGCTAAAAAAAATAATTCTGCCTCACAGTATGCCACACCACACATTTAAACTCCAACGTCCTTGGTGCTGAACTTCACGCAACCAATGCGGATTTTCTGCAGACCAATAATGCATATTGTGCAGATTTTAAAGGTGGCTTCATCGGTCCAAAGAATTAGAAATAAAAATTCTCCATTATTGTGTGAGAGCATATTAATGCAGTATTACAACAGCGTTGGATTGGAAGAGGAAGTCTGTTTCCAAGGCCTGCGCGATCACCAGACTTAACTTGTCTTGAATTTTCAGACTCAACCTACGACCAGAGAGATACGAAAAATCGGATTCGTAATGCATTACGTAACATACCGAGAGCCGAAATTGAAGCTGCAGTTTTGTCTACCCATGAGAGGCTTCAGCATTACGAGCATTTACGGGGACATTAAAAACCTTTCTTTTTTAATTCGGTACTTTTTAGGGCCACAACTTACATAATAAAAGGAATTAATTAGTTTAAAAAATAAAAATTTAAGAGATTTCCGTATAAAATTTTCTTTGGCCTAAATTTTAGGTTAGGAACAAGATACCGAGATGCGGTTTTCGCGAGCTTGTTTAGGCATCATTTAGCTACTTTTTCATGAAAAAGAAATCATACCAATGTATTTAATTTTTTTGAGAAAATTAACCATTTCTGTCGAAATGTCGAAAAAAGCCTTCTAGCGGCGACATCTGAAACTAACAAAACTTCAAATATTATAGCATTTTTAGCCCAAGAATAGCTCTTTTTAACTAGTCCAAGTTTGCTAAAATCGGCTCAGCCGTTTCGAATATACAGGGTGTTTTTTACTGAAACCTTTGAATACCCCCCACCACTTTATTTTTAGAGAAGCAGTAAAAATTGTCAAACAAAAAAGATTCAGATTATCCATTACTTTAAAGATCAGGTATTTTTTGTTAGGTTAATATAGTGGAATTCACAGAAACATCACTTTCTTAGATTCAAGATTGCAGTTACGCCATCTAGCGGCCATTTTAGAAACTTGAAAATATTTTCCAGGTTTTTCTCTTGGCCGTTTTAGTCATAACTTTTTTTTCCGCAAGCCTCTACGATGGATAGTTTCCCAGATACAGTACCTCGCATTCTTATTTGGCCACTCTGTACAAGAATATGTAAATACCTGTCTCCAGTTAACGTACCTTCATAAAAGAACGGCCCAATCAAATGACCATTGAATAACCCACACCACATTTGTACCAGAAACTCTTTGGAAACGAATTGAACGAACCCAGTGTGGATTTTTGTTAGACCAATAATGGGAATTATGTGTATTCACTACACAAAGTATGTGCTATCGTTGTATTCCAAATTCCAATCCAATATACAGGAGGTGCCTTTTGAAAATAAAGAGTGAGGGGTAGTCAAATGTAATAAATTTTTTGATAAGTCATTAGGAAGGTACTTTAATATCAATATCTGGTCACCGAGCTTCGCTTTAATATTCAAATCTACATTTTTAAGCAGCCCAATGAGTATATAATTTAAGTATATTTATAACATGACAAATTATTAATTAATTCGCGAAAATCACGGAGTGGGCGACATCTACTTGAACTACTGATAGGGAGATAAATAAAAAGTTGATTGGTGATTGGCTTTAAAGTAGGCGGGAAAATTAAAAAAGCTGTCAGTGTTAATTTTCAATTGGCTGCAGCCGTTGTTGACGTTTATCAACTGCTTGTCACAGAGGTTAGTTAATTGCATTAAAAGTTGCCTAGTTTCTGTTGATTTCACCCTTTTAGGGCAACATCTACTGACGCTTGATCTTCGCAAATTGTCACGGAGGACAGGCCCCGTTTCCGGGGAAGATCGCTCAGCTCACTCTATTTATCACTATATAAGAAAAACTCTATGTTCAATTGATTTTATTATTTATTGATCTGCAGTGAAGGAAAATTATAGGTCTGATATTCATACTTGGGTAAAAACCTCCACAAAAACCTGTGACCAGACTCTCGACGTGTGGCAGATATTGATATCATATTTTTTCAAAGTTTTTCAGTTACAAAAATAGTTCATTCGTACATTACATTACAATTTGTTCTTGGAAAATACAAAGTCACAATCAACCTTAAAATGTACTATGAAAATAGAGAATTTTAAATGTCTCTTTAAAGTTTCTTGTAAAATAAAAAATTGAAATCTATGTTAATATTACATTCATTCTTTTTAATAACAATAAAACATTTAAATTTCCTGATGTGCGAAATTTGTTTTTGAAGGCAGTTTCAGATGTAAATAGAGAACATTGGGGAAAATGCATTGGTCATGTTAAAAATGTGGAAAATGCATTTAGGAAAGTGGATATATCAATGGATAATTTAATAGAACCTATAATAATAAACCTTAGAAAAGACAATTATAGTGATACCAGTAGTTTTTTGTGAAGACAGTGACTTTTAAAGAGTTCTTTTAATGCCAAGAGATTAAAAAAGTTTAATCCCAACATATAATCCTCCTTGTTATTTATTGGTTAAATTTAATTTGTTCAATGTTAAAGTGTCAGATGCATAAAGTTTATTTTTATTTTTTGTAAATAATATAACTTCAAAATTTAATCTACGAAGTGCGTATATATATTTTATATGCTGTGACCTTATTTATATTATAGAAACTTATTTTGCAAAGTACGCCTATGGAATGTGAAGTTATATCCCCACTTTTACTGTACTCATCTCTCCTTTATAGTATATATTACTATAGAAACAAGTTATTATATCTGCCGTTGCTAGGAAATAAAACTAAAAGCTTAACTTTTCTTGTAAATATCTCGGAAGATCGAATTTTCACAGACATGAGACCTACATTTTTTGCCGATTTAGATAGGAATTAGTCTACCCTGAAAGTTTCATTGAATTCTGACGAGTGGATTTCGAGATCCTCTGGACACACACACACACACATACATACATACAAACCTTGCTCGTTTAATAGTATTTGATTGAAAACAGTTTTTTATTTTTTATCTTGTCAAATAAGCAAGATATTGCCTGTATACGATACAGATATATCTATTGATTGATAAATAAAACAGTATATGATCTTGTGTATTTTTGTTTGATATTCAAAATCACACCTGTTTATAATTTTTGAGAATTCCAATCCATTCGTGATATTTTTTCAAACAAACCAAACTATTTTATTATTAAAAATTATATCCATGAGTTACACATTTTTTAGTAACCTTATCATGAAGAGATAAAATAATTGCAATTGTTGTACAAGTTTTCATAATTTCCCTCTATAAATAATCTTTTCGTGATTGGGTCAAATAAATTCTCCATTCCCATTGTTAAGTGTAACTTTATTTTTTACAAAACTCATATGCTATGCTGATGACATTGCTTTAATTAATACGGGTAAAAACTGGCGCGATTCTAAGATTTCTGCAGAATTAGATTTAAGAAAAATAAGTTTGTGGTTAAATCATAAAAAGCTTACATTGAACGTCAAAAACACCATAACATTTAGCTCAAACAATAAACAATTATTAAACAATCTAGCAACATTTTTATAAATATGCATTCTATCAGCTGCCAAAACAAAAGTATCTATCAAATACTTTGGTGTATGAGCATATGAGCAAACTATTAATCTATAAATTCTTTTCTTTCTTTTCTTTTAAAAGTATACTGAAAATTCTACAAACCTTTCAAAAAACACCTTACTAAAATTCATTTTTAAGAAATGCAAACTTTTCTCTACTCAAAAAATATATAGCGAAACAAACATCTTAAACGTTCAATTGCTTTTTAAGTATCAGTGTATCTTAAGAATGCAAATAAATCGAGAATACTTAATATATAACAATACTCGCGTCACCCGCTATACAGACGTCAAATATGGAAATAAAAACTTGATAAATTAAGATACTTCAGAATTATATATTTATCTTGCACTAAATAATAAACATTATCAAAAGTTGTGGTGCAAGTTCCTACACGACAAAATCCAGACTGCGTTGGTGTGGTAAATTGTAATTATTTCTGTAATTTAAATATTGCCAATACTTTCCTGGATCCTGCATCCAAAACCAAGATACAAAAAGGGATGCTTTGGTTAGAAAACCTCTAATATATACCCAAGGTTTTGTCACCAGCGAGCGGAATGAAATCCGTGTGTGTGTGTTAGATGCTTTATAAATAAAACTAATATGTCTATTAATTACAAACATTGAGGTTAAAAAACTAATTACCAACATAAACAAATTATTTCTGCAATTTATTTTTAGATTAAAGGCACGTTCATGATTTTACTGGATACTTATAGTTTACTAATGAGTTTTTGTCTGTCTTTAATTTTGGTATTTTATTATAATTATTATCAGTTTCGTTTAAGTGTTGTAAGGTAAAATTAAAGAAATAATAATGTTTTTGAAGGAGAATGTCGAAAGAAATTATGTCCAGATAGCAGCCATTCTTATCGGTGAGTAAATTTTTGGTTTGATTTTGTTTAAAATATGGAAGTGTTAAAGGATTATACTAAGATACAGGGTGAGTTTAAAAAAAAACAAAAATCATTCAGCCTACTAGATTTGTAGACAAAAATGTTTACATTTCATAAAAAACATATCTATCTACTTCAAATTTGACTTAAATTCTACTGTAGTATTTATATTTGGCAACACCGCGTAAGCGAAGCAAAAGAGACAGAAGTATGCTTTCAGTAACTGTTTCACGCAAAAAGCTATCGCGCTTGACACTAACAAATGTGCTGTCAAATGCACTAGTATGCATATGGGTTTGTCATTAGGTGATAAATAACTCAAGCCCTCCGAAAATTAGAAATTGTGGCAACACCACATTTAAAATAAGTATACGGAATACACAGTATTACTGATAAAATATGAAAACATCATTAATAATTATTTTTATGTGCTCAATTTTGCAAAAAAAATTTTCGTATTTCGTATAAAAAACAATAAATTTTGAAAATAAACATCTGAGACCAAGTGCCTATTGTATAAAATACAATTCTAAACAAAATTCCTATACATTTTCCGCCTCAGAGCCATACTTTCCGAGATATTCTGTTTTCAGTAATTGACGGTGTTGCCAGATGTAATTAACATAGTACATTTTCCTAATTATTTGCTAATTACTCTTATCACAGGCTCTGAAGCTTGATTGGCGAGTAACCAAAATTTTAAAAAATTTTATTCGTTGATACCAGTGAACGGTACTTTTTTTAAATAAAATAAAATCGGTGATTTCTAATAAGAATCAATGGTAAAGGCACCCCTCCTCCTCAATTGGAAAAGTTCTGTATCTTTAGTTGAAATATATAAAAATGTATAAAACTGATATCCTATTATTTTGAAGATGATAGACTTATTAGACTTATTAGGCTTATTTGATGAAAACATCATACTTTCCAGGTTGCTTAACTAGCCTAATAGGTGGTATGGTACTAGCATGGCCGTCTCCGTTCATCATTAAAATAACAGAAGACAAAGAAAACTACGATATTACAGAACATCAAGCTTCCTACTTCACCATACTTAACACCATCGGACTCGTTACATCCCTACAATTCACACCACTTTTACCAGACAGGTGGGGAAGAAAACCAACGCTAATGTTAACAGCTCTACCATTTTCTTTATGCTGGATACTCAAGTTATTTTTTACGAACCTATACGTCTTGTATTTTGCAAGATTCTTAGCTGGAGTTGGAGAAGGTTTGCTATACGCTTCTTTGCCGTTATATATCGGGGAAGTTGCTACACCTCAAGTGAGAGGTACTTGGGGTAATGGACTGATAATCACGAGATTTTTTGGACAGTTCATTATGAACGTTATAGGGACTTTTTGCAATGTTCAACAAACCTCGCTGTTATCTCTAACAGTTCCTGTTATCTTTCTTGTAACTTTTTATTTTATGCCGGAATCTCCATACTTTTACGAGATAAAAGGAAGAGATGAAGAAGCTAAAGCTTCGTTAAGAAGATTTTTGTGCAAAAAAGATGTTGAAGAAGAATATTTAAAGTTAAAAGTTGATGTTAAAAGACAGATGTCGGAATCGGGAACGCTTAAAGACTTATTTATGATAAAAAGCAACAGACGCGCGTTGTTCGCTGGGATATTTTTAAGAATTTCGCAAACGTTTTCAGGGATAATGGTTTTCGTTACTTATACTCAATTTCTTTTTACGGAATCTGGCGGTAATATCAGTCCTTCGACATCCTCTATGCTTTACACAGGATTAGCTTTTGTTTTGTACATAGTTGCGGCTGTATTCTCCGATCGATTAGGTAGGAGAAAATCGTATTTGATTTCTTTGATATTAACAGCTGTTGTTTTACTAATGGAAGGAGTCTATTTTTACTTAGATCAGTGGGTAGAAAATGTAGATTTGACGAATTTTAAATGGATACCTTTAGCAGGAATGCTAGTTTTTCTTATTTTTGCTTCTTTTGGGATCGGTATTATCCCTACCTTGATGTTAAGCGAGCTATTTTCAGCGAGTGTCAAAGCTAAAGCCGTAAGCGCTGTTATGAGTGCTTATTCTGTAAATTATATTATAACGAGTTTGTTGTTTTACCATATGACCAGGTTAACAGGACTTTGTGGGCCGTTTTTTGTTTTCGGCTTCTGTAATGCGCTTTCAGCAGTTTTATCTCAGTTTCTCGTGCCTGAAACTAAAGGCAAAACTTTAGAAGATATACAACAAACTTTGAAATCAAAATAAGTTTTTTTTTTGTTTAAAACATTCAATTTTATATACAGGGTGGTCATAAAGCAATTGCACATAGAAGTATGGTAGATTCCTCTCTTTAAAATATTACGATTTGGACCAACTTGCTCTAATAAAATGTTGCTAATAAGGAATATACAGGGTGATAAAGGTTAAATTTTAAGATTTATTTTTTAACACCCTGTATTCCTTATTAGCAACATTTTATTAGAGCAAATGATAATATTTTAAAGTGAGGAAACTACCATACTTCATTGTACAATTACTTAAGGACCACCCTTTATATAATTAGTAAAACCTAATATTTTTAGTAAGTAATTAAGAAAATAATGTTTTATTCATCCTTTTGCATCATTTATGTGATATAATACAGGTAAGCTCACATAAGATAAAAAATATACATAAAAATGAATAAATATGCACAAGAGAAATAAAAAATATCGAAAAATTAAAATAAATACTAAAATAAAAGGCAATTGTACATAAAACAGTAAATATTATTAAAGTTGCATTAGTTGAAATCGTTTTGATTTGGAAAAATCTCACTCGAAAGCACCATGTTTTATAAACTGTGCACTTAGTAAAAGTTTAAAGTTATTTTTAGTAGCTACCAAATCACCCTGTATTAATAAATGTAAAAGTGAAATATTTTTATACAATCAGCAGACAGGCAAAACACATTGAAACGTTAAGTATATTTATATTTTTATAACTTTTTATTCAATACAAATATTTACAAATCTCAGGGTTTTTGGTGAATTCTTAATAATAACATTTCTAAATTTTCTAATTAATTGACAACTCTCTATAACTAACTATTTAAAAAAAACTCCCTATTACACTATAACAAACTATAACCTAACTTACACACTACATAACCCCCCCCCCCCAACATTTCAAAAATTTTTAAAACAGAGTAAAAGTATTTTTAAATGTTATGAAACATTATTTTCCATTCACTTATGTTTATTTCATTTTTATTCATTCCTTTATTCTAATGCATTTTTTTTAAATTTCGCCCGATAATGTTTCTCATATTGATCTTCTTTATTCATTTCTTCTATATCGACATTTACCATAATTCTCTGTCTCTTTAAAATTGTCATGGGTGAAATTTTCGTTACCACATTTGGAACACTATTTACAATTTTCCAATTTTTTCTATTCATCTTTGTTGACTGAGTTATTTTAGCATTATTTGTTTTTTTCATTTTTACTTTCTTCCAGTTTTTTTTCTTTTTCTTTACTGTTTTTATTGTCTTCCTTCTTCTAGCTCTTTTTATTTGATATTTTTTTATTTTACATATTAATTTCTTCCAATCTTTCTCTACACTTTGGTTTAACCTTTCTTCTATATCTTTGATAGATCTTACTGGGTGAAGTCTATTGTCGCCAAAGAATTGCAAATCATTTTCATTATCATTTCCCATAATAACTTTTTATTCATTTGTTTCTTGCTTTTTCTTTAAATTATCTTCTAATTGCTTTAATGCTTCTTTACACTCTTCTTTGTTTTCCTGTATGTCCTTTTTTAAAGATTGCTGTGTGTTCTCTACATTTTTAATGGAAAATTCAAATTCGTCTCTTGTCTCATCTATCATTTTCTGGGTATCCTTTCTTTGTTTTTCTATTACTGATTCAACCTTTTCTATTTATTTCTTAAGTAGAACTTTAACTTCATTTTTGTTGCTGTCACACAGATTTCTCATGTTTACTTTTATAACTTCTATTTCTTTCTTCATAGTTTCTTCCAAATACATTATATCTGTCTTCAAATCTTTCTTCAATTCTATCATATCTGTCTTTATCACTTCCTTATTTCTTTCCAGGTTCTTTTCCATCTTTTCTTGATTTGTGTTTAGATTTTCATTCATAGCAATTAACATTTGCATAATTCGATCATCTGATCTTCTATGTTCTTCTGTATTATTCTCTATGTTGGTTCCTTGTTGTTCTTCATAATCACTGTTATTTTCTTCATTGAAATTTTCCAAATTTATTTCCAGTGATTCTATCATATCTCCTTGTCCTTCTTGTTTTCTTTCTTCTCTTGCGGTATCCATCTTTTTGTTTCCACTTCTTAAGTACATATCTTTTCACACGTTTTTATTATTTTCTTTTATATAAAGGCCCCACGTTGGGCGCCATATATTTTAATATTAATGCCTTTTATATTTTTATAACTTTTTGTTCAATACAAATATTTACAAATCTCAGGGTTTTTGGTGAATTCTTAATAATGACATTTCTAAATTTTCTAATTAATTGACAACTCTCTATAACTAACTACTGTCAAAAAAACTCCCTATTACGCTATAACAAACTATAACCTAACTTACACACAACAATATGCAAGATTTTTGACAATAATATGCAGAGAAAGTTCAAAATATGCAAAAAAAAACCCTAGTTGATATTTTAGTATATTTTATAAAGTTTCTGCCCTCAACATTTTACAAGAAGTTTGCGGTCCTTGTATTCTAGTGTTTCCAGAACAAGAGTATAATTTGCTGAACACCTCCGTTCCGTGGCCTCACTTGCACTTGATCCCCCTTTAGAGCATGGGTGATCCTTGTGCTATCAATCTCTGCATTATGGGTAGCGCTAAGCGCTTTCCTCTCTAAATCTCTGTTTGTCCTGTGTTTGGTGTGTGCTTGTCCGTGTGTCTAGTCCTGTAGTAGCGTTTTCCCCTCATTCTCTTACTTTTCTTCCCCAATTACAGTTCCCCACTTTGCCGTCTGCTGCCCCTTGATTTATATGGTTTATACCCAAATAAACATAAGCCCCCTAAGCCCCCTAATTTTACTATTAATGCATTTTATTTCGGTATATTTAAAAATATGTAAAATATGCTAAATCCATATTTGCCTAAGTCTGACAATCACTAAAAATAATCGAGTACCTGTAGCTTAAACTCTTGAACATGAATAACTACATATTTAAAAATAACAAATTAAATAATAATAAATATTTAAGATTGTGGTACTTGTAAATAAATAATATAAAATCAGTGTATTTGGCGAAACACGTTCTTAACAGGTTTTTATTTAATATAAAATTTGTCCTTTAATGACCTTTTAATGAAGAGCTTTTAGTTGATTTTTGACCACAGAGAGGTCAATACATTTTTAAATAATGTTTTTTAAAGTTGGCAGTGACAGAAACGATGCCCAAATAATCGCCATTGCAATAGGTGAGTAAATAACTATGGCAATGATTATAATTAACAAAAAACAATTCTCTTTAAATCAAGTTTATTTTAATATATATACACCGTTTTGAGTTTAACCTTGACATAAAGATGAAAATGTAATTTTAGACCGCATTAGTTAATAGATTTCTGTAATTCCAAAAACTACAAATATCTTAAAACCAATTTAGATTTCTGTGCAGTTAAAGAAATACGTTTTATTTATTTATAAACTTTCCGCGACAATAAGTGTAGGTACATTTAAAATATATTTATTTGTTAAAAATAGAACATACATGAATATTTCAGTCTGAACTAGATAAAGTTTCAAGGTTTCTAAAACGGTATTGCAGCAACAAACTCAGAACTCTTTTAATTAATTAGCAAATGTTGAACGTTAAACTTTTTTTTATTAAAATACCCCTTACCCCATTTGTTAATATTACAATCTGATCTGAAGATTGTACGTGCATTCACTACTGCGAACTATGCTCTGTTTTTTCTGTCACTTTCACTTACACTTACTCGAAGGGCTTCTTCCTCTTGAGTCTTCTTACCAGCTCACTGTTATCCAGGAGCTGGATTGCCTCGACATTCACGTAATGATGGGATCGTTGTTCTTGCAAATTTGTTAATTGTCTGGTTAACAGTGTCTTCAAGTCCCGGAGGATGTCACTGTTTCTGCAGTGCCAGGGAGCGTTGATCATATATATATACTCCTTAATGCTTTGTTCTGGAATCTCTGTATTATGAGTAAAATACTCTGTCTGGCACAGCTGGATACCGTATGTCCATACCGGTTTCAGAATTTGTATAACAATATTTTGTTATATAATCAGAGGGTAGAATTTCTTCCAAGCAGCCAATACGTGAATTTTATGTTGAGTTCTTCACGTTTTTTTTTGACATTTTCCAGCGTAGTCTCGCATCTAAAATAATACTTTGCTGAATTAGCATAAGGGATCTGGGTATTATTTATTCTGACTTTGTTAGTATGATTAACATGTACCAATTTATTTTCATTCAATTTGATTCTCCAACGATTGATCCAATTATTAATTATATCTAATGATGTTTCTAGTTTTCTTGCAGCCTTTTCGTGGTTTTCCCTACAGCCATGATAGCGGTGTCATCTGCAAAGGTGGCAATTATATTTTTACTGTCAGGAATATCACTAGTGTATAATAGGTATAGGACTGGCCCTAATACACTTCCTTGTGGTACTCCTGCCTTAATTTGTTTAATTTTAGAGTATGCTTCCTGTTTAATCCTAAAGTATATTTCTGATATATATGATGCTAATAATTCTGACTACCTTTATGCCAGACTCTATCGAAAGCTTGCGCTACATCAAGGAACTTTTTTCTTCTAAAACAATTTTAGTTGAAAAGTCAAAACGTCAATAAATAAAACGTTATTTGTTTAATATCATGGAAGTACTCGATTCATATTTATAAATCTAATACGTATCGAAAAAGTAAAAAATAAATATTGAACATTTAAAAAAATTATCTCAAAAAATTGTATTTCTTTAAATTTTTCTAGGATGCCTAACAAGTTGCGTAAGCGGTATGGTATTAGCCTGGCCCTCACCGTTTCTACCAAAAATAATAAGCGATAAAGAAAACTATAATATCACCCAAAACCAAGCATCTTTAATACCTATTTTAAACAGCTTAGGAGTGGTCGTATTTTTGCCACTCACCCCGTTACTTCCCGATCGATTTGGACGAAAACCTACGCTCCTGCTGAGCGCTCTGCCCTTTTTAGTGTGTTGGAGCTTAAAATTGTTTTTTAAAAATTTGTATGTTCTATACCTTGCAAGATTTCTTGCTGGTTTAGGAGATGCACTTTTGCTGTCGTCTCTACCATTATACATTGGGGAAGTAGCAACTCCTGCAGTTAGAGGCGTTTGGGGGAACGGATTAATTGTTTCAGGATATTTTGGACAATTTATAATGAACATACTTGGAACTTACCTTAGTGTTGAGTCTACGTCTATTGTATGCTTGACAGTGCCTACTATTTTCCTTGTATCATTTTGGTTTATGCCAGAATCACCGTTTTTTTACGTTATGAAAGGAAATGACGAAGAAGCTAAAGCAGCTCTTAGAAAATTGAGACTAAAAGAAAATATAGATGAAGAATTTGCTACTTTGAAATCCGATGTACAACGTCAGATGTCAGAATCAGGTACAGTGAAAGATCTAGTTTTTATTAAAAGTAACAGACGAGCGTTAGTTGCTGGATTATTTTTGAGAATATCTCAAATGTTGTCAGGTGTGTTCGTTTTTGTAAGTTACACACAGTTTATTTTCGAAAAAGCCGGTGGTAATATCGATCCATCCACTTCATCCATTATCTACACTGGTCTTGCTTTTATTCTTTACGTAATTGCTTCGTTTTTCGCCGAAAAGTTAGGAAGAAAGAAATCTTTAACTATTTCTCTATGTTTTTCGTCAATGGTGTTAGTATTAGAAGGTTTTTATTTTTTAATAGATCAATATTTCAAACAAATTGATCTATCTGATATCAAATGGTTTCCTTTAGCAGGAATGCTGGTCTATTTAATATTTGTTTCTTTCGGGATTGGTATAATCCCAACGCTAATGCTAAGTGAACTTTTCTCAGCTAGTATTAAAGCTAAAGCTATTTCTGTAGTTATGGAATCTTATGCTATAAGTTATGTCATTATGAATGCATCGTTTTACCAACTCACTTCATCTTTAGGATTGTGTGCTCCGTTTTTTCTTTTTGCCTTTTGCAATGCAGTTTCTACTTTTCTGGTTGATTTTTTGGTTCCAGAAACCAAGGGCAAAACTTTAGAAGACATACAACAAAATCTTAAATCCTTGTAAAATCTATATTTTAAGAAAGAACAACAATGTTATATCTTGATATATGTATACAATGCGTTTGGTAGAGGGTTTTTACATCAAACTAATCTTTGAATTAAAAGTAAAAATAAGTAAATATCGATGATAGACTTCAAAACATCTTTGAAGAAAGCTCTATCTTAAGAAGTACAATACTTCTAGCAAATGTTAGCACAAACTTAGAAAAATGTAATCTAATATCAACACTGCTAGTCCAATACATCACCAACGAAGAACAAAATGTTGTTACAAGGAATTGAAAAGACAAAAGTTTGCGAATTTTAGTTTTGGTTGTATAAAGCCTTACTTCGCATCTCATTGTATTCAAGGCAAAATTCTCACAATCAGATGTACTCGATTTCGGATTTCTTCGGCCTCAAACATCAAAAATCGAGGGGAGTCAAGTCTGGAGACCTTGGAGGCTACAATATAGGACCATGTCGGCCTATTCAAGCACTTTTCTAACTTTGTGGTAATATTTGCTAGAAGTATTGTATGTCGTTAGATAGAGTATACTTCAGAAATGCTTTTAATAGAATTTGAAAACCTCTATCTCCATTTACTTATATTTTTTTTAACTCAAACATTAATTTGAAATAAAAAAACCTAATAGCAACAATTGAAAACAGTCAATAACTTTGTTTTCTGCATGGGCATTTTGATTTGAATTTTTTTTATAGAAACACCCTGTATATTCAGGGATTGACCAAATTCGTTAAAATTCCTGACTTAGATAAAACTGCCAGCTTGAAATTTTGTAACAATATTTTGTCCGTAACAATCTTAAAATATACAGGATGTTTCAATTTAACTTGCAGAGAAGTAATATGACTGATCGTTCGATATTTTAAAGATAAACGTTTTATGCTTTCTTTAATTGTTAAAATGTATTAAAGCCTTGAGTTTAATCTTTATTAGTAAGTTTTTTTATATAATATTTATTTTACCATTTATTTTAATTGAGTTTTATACATCATATATCAAGGTAAAATGCAATCGTTTCGAAACCGTTTATTTTGGTAACTTATTTTCCTAATTGCAATCAACATACGGTAATTTAAATTTAAATTTTAAGGACAAGCAATTTTAAAAAATAATTTAAAATATTTTTCTATCCATTTTTAAATCTAATTTATAGATCAGGGCCAATCATTTTGAAACAAAAAAAATTCTTAGTATGGCCGAAAAATTTAGGGTAAATTATAAGTAAATTAAGAAAAATCAAGTCGACTGAGGGGTTGGATATTGGTTTTTTACGATTTGTGGCTGTAATATCCATCTCATTGAAAAAAGTTTAATATAAAAGTTGTAGATAATTAAGACTACTACTACTACTATTTATCATTTCTCCACATAACCTCAAAATTATCGAGAAAAATGCTAAAACAGTTTTTTTTGTTTTTAATTTTTATCTCCCATAAAAATATTTTTTTTATGAAACTTGGTTAGAAAGTTCTTTTTTGTGTTTTAAATAAGCTGTAATTTTTTCAATGCAAAATATTTATTTTTCGATTTTTTACAAATTAAAAACGCTTAATTTTTTTTAATTTAAATTCGTATAAAAACGAGAAATAATTATTTTGCTTTAAAAAAATTACAGCTTAATTAAAATAAAAAAAAAACCTTTTCACCAAACTTCAAAAAAAAAATTATTTTTTTTTGCAGGAGATAAAAAATAAAAAACAAAAAATACTGGTTTTAGTGATTTTCTCGATAATTTTGAGGTTATGTGGAAAAATGATAAACATAAAAGTTTTAGATTTTTTAATTATTTACAACTTTTATATTAAACTTTTTTCGATAGGGTACATATTTCAGCCACAAATTTAAAAAAAAACAATATCAACCCTCAAAACGTCTATTCAGCTACCCCCACCCCCGTCCCTGGACTTTTACTCAGTCGTGTTGATTTTTTTTATTTATTTATAATTTACACGCATACTGTTAAGAATTTTTCAATAATTCGGACATTTAAAATCGGTTTGGCCCTTTTCTGTAACCTGTATGCACATTTATTTTTCTAATTCATATTTCAATTATAAACTTTTGCATCTGTAACAGAACTCGCAATTGTAATTTTCAGTAAGTAAATGTATATTTTTTGTAATGCTCAGTTTGGACACCTAATAGTTTAGTAAACAAGTGTAAATATATTTAGATAAATATTTATATGAATATAATAACAATTACGTTCGACAAACTACTGGTTGTGTCCAGACATTGGTATAATGGTTAAAAAATTACTACCTAGATAAGCATTTGTGAGTTAAATATTGAATTTTCTCCTATTTATTTATTTGTATAATTATTATTAAATGTTTCCCATGTGATAAATATTCTTGAGGGAATATGTTTAAATACGTATATTTTTATATAAATTAAAAAATTTTTATATACACTTGTTTTTGTTTTACTTATGATTTTATGGTTTTCTTTTTTTTTAAATTAGCTACAACATTCACGTCAAAAATATGTTTAAATTCGTATATTTTTATATAAATTAAAAAATTTTTATATACACTTGTTTTTGTTTTACTTATGATTTTATGGTTTTCTTTTTTTTTAAATTAGCTACAACATTCACGTCAAAAATATTCCAGGGCCTACTAAAAAATTATTGATAAAATTAATTGTTGACTGCTGCTTTTGCAGGCGTATGCTTAAACATTAATTGATCAGTTAATTATGCATCGATTGTAAAAATGTTTATACCGGCAGATAGCTGGAAGAAGTGGCTTTCGTCTCATCAAAAAATATACAGGGTGTTACGATTAAAAAAGCAAACAAAAACAAATTTAAAAAAACTAGTTTGTTTTTTGGTTAACCGGAAGTGAGAAAAAGTCTAAACAAAACTTGTATCATTGTGAAGTATTTCAGTGAAAACCGCATGTAGCTGTCTTCATTCCTTTAAAATTTATAAGCTCTTATTTAATTTAAATTATGTATTTTCTAACTCTGATGAAGGTCTTGCAGGATTGAAACTAGTTTTTTCGGGGGTAGTTCACGCGAAGATTGTTTTTAAACGACATATTCCTGCTACTGAAATTTAATATAACATATGTTATTCAAGTTTAAGATCACATACTGGTAGACAAACAAACATTGCTGTTAACTAGAGCAAAACGGAAGTAAGTATCTCTATCTACACGGTCTTTTTCACTTTCCACGCCTGTGACTGTTTCAACGAAAGTGCAAGATTTCTCCTTTACAATGAAAAAAAATTTTTTTGAGAATGTATCTGATATTATTTATAATGTATCTATTTAGTGAGTTTACAATGAATACGTGTGGGAAAATTAATCAGTTATAATCAAAGTCAGTATTTTTAATAATAATAATAACCGTAGAAAAAAGCGATTGTTGTAAAGTTTATCTGAAAAAATTATTCAACAATTAATTAAGAAAAAGTGCGTTCTTAATGGGCGATTCAAAAAACAAATTTAAATATCTTAATAAATAAATATTTTATTATTATTGTTTATTTATTTAAATAATTTAAATTTCGTCATATATTATCCTCTTGCTTGTGAGAAGAACTGCCAACTGAATGCTACATAGTTACATGGATGAATATTTTTGTCCGTGACTCTTTTAAACTAAAAGGACTATTGGCAGTGATTAATCATTATTCACTGCTTTAAGTCACATTTCTGTCATAATTCCAAGACTTCATATAAACTATAAAAATAAATATTTTTGCACCTGCACGAATTCATTTTGTTAAAAAAATATTACTTTGCATTGTGTTTTTTTCGATTTTTTCACAGGAAAAATTAAATGCCCGAACGGTATTTGACAAGACTATAGGTAAATCATTAATGTGTCCAGCTGTAGAGTGAGAAGCTCGAGGAGTGGCTGCAGGATCTTCCGTTTTCTGTTTTTTAGCTGAAGGTTCTGAGGCGTCACTTCTAAGGGTGTTGGAATAATGCTCATTATCCATTTGCAGATAAGGCTTAATTGAGTTGGCTGAACTGTGGCCAGTAATTTTAATTAATTGTTGTTCACCCCTCCTCCTTTAGCCAGGCTACTGACTGCTGTCGACCGCATAGAGTGGTTTGGTATTTTTATTTCTTTTGCATTTAATCCTGCCTTCTCTGCTGCTTCTTTAGTCCATTTCGAAAGGTAGTTTTTTCCCACTGGAGTGTTTTTGTACCATCCAATTGATTGTTCTTTGTTCCATAATGGGTTTACTGTTAAGAATAATCTATCAGTTGTTATTCTGCTGGACCCAGGATTATGGGAATAAAAAATCTTATTTTTTCCTGAAAACCCGATCCTGAAGGTTTGACGGTTTAACCCTGGGTCACCCTGTATATTATATATATATATATTTTTAGTAAGTATTATCTACGAGAAATGGTGGGCCCCCTCCGAAAAAAATTCCTGGCTACGCCACTGGGCTGTCTTACAGTTTTTTCATCTAGAAACCATTTCTAATTCAAAATTGCGCGTTTGTGATTGGTGTAAATTAAGACGAGGGAAATAGTCGTTCAAAATTAAATGTCAAAAATTATCAATCTTCCTATTTGAATACCAACATAAGTTAAAGGAATTTTGAATGTAACTAAAATTTTGTAACTTGATTTTTTTTAAATGTAGTTGTTGAAAAAATTTAAAATGGAAGAGAAAAAGATTTTGAAGTAAGAAGAGAATAAGTTTTTTAGAAGTAAAAAAATGGTATGTAGTAAAATGTTTTAATGTAAAACTGATTTTGGAAGAAAGGAGGAGATTTGGAAAAGACATTTGCAGATTAAAAAAGGACAATTTTTATTCAACGAAAGTTAAAGAAAGAAAGCAGATTTTCTTTACTATAAAGTGGTGTACAGTTATAGAAAAGGTATTTTTGGAACTATTATTTAATTAATGTTATTTGTTTTTTTTTAATTTTACTGGCGGTGGGACAATATTGTTCTTTGGAATAGTTTTAATTTGTTAAATAGCGTTTTGAAATATTTTACGAAGATTTCATTGTAAATATTTTTTTTGCCAATATTTTTTGACAGCTCGATGACAATCTTTCTTTTAGCAATAAGGAATGAGTGAGAAATTTTTAATTAGAATTTTATAGTATTTTTTCAGTATTGTTCAAATAAATTCTTGGAAATCAAATACCGGGAAAAAAAAGGCTAAACAATAATTTTTAAATTGGGCAATAAAGTTTAAATAATCAAAATTATAGGAGGGAATTTTGTATAAGTATAATACTAAATTTTTTTAATAAAAAGAAAACAAGTTGCAATATTTTTTTATTTTATAATAAATATGTGCTTTGGCAGAACCCACACAAAGAACAGATAACTAACTTGATCCCTGAGAAATTAAAGTCTATTTAAAAAAAAAATTATTGGCGCACAGCTAAATTAAATAAATTAATATATATTTCAATAAATTAAAAAAAAATATTATAAAATAACTATATTTATGACAATATTTTCCTCATTATTTATTGATGTAATTTTAACTGCGTCTGTAAGAAACGATATAACTGATTTATGAAGAGGTATAATTTGAGAATCACAAAATTCAAATACTAGCATGAGCGCATAATTAAAATTATTTATTGTATAAGTTTCACTATCGTGAATAATGAACATATTTAATATTGTAAACAACCTTTTGAGTATTTTAATCAAATACATTGTCATGTTTTGATTTTTGCGATAACATTAACTCTTCAATCTCTAAAGGTTGCCCGCGTACTATTGTCACAAAGATCATGTACCTTTGACGTACGTCCCACATCCAAATTCGTTTGTATGCATAAAGTATAAATAATTATTTCCTTTTTAGTCAGTCTAACTTTTACCTACGACAATATACACTTCGCCCACCGCGATTCTCTTATCATCTTTTAAAAAATCTTAGACAATACAACATGCAATGTAAATACCCATAAGGAAACGAAATTTTGTAGGTACTCCCGAGAGAAATTTTGCCGGATCAGATGTCGACATTTGAATTGTTTCAAAACAGCCTTTTTATAGTTACAATGACAATATTAAACTATTCATACACGTCATGTTTACAACCTTCTAGTACAACACATACCCAGAAAAAGCAGTTAATTAAAATCTAAACGAGTTTTAGTCCAGTAACTGAAGGGACAAAGCTGTAGATAAGTCTGTCCAGATTTCCTTTGTCTGTCTATTCATTAACTTGTAAACGGGCGGACGAATTGTTTCAGAAATCGGGATATTTTTCGATAATTCAAAGTTCATTGCAATAGGAAAACCCGTAGGTATCGATTTATGTGCCTTGAAGCCCGTTCCTGTCGAGAACATTGAAAAAAGTGGTCAAAGTTTATGTTTTCCCAATATTTTGGACCATTTTAGTAATTCATTCATATTTTTTTATATAGTTTTTTATCCCATTTTATTTAAATGGTATCTTGAGATGTCTCGAATGATCTCATAAATTTTTTTTCGGGAAAACTGATCACTCCGATGAAAACCGGACTTTTTTTTAATACTTCTTGTTCCCCGCTGCTCATTTTTTGAGGATTAATACTCTGACCTTTCCGTTTATATCAATTGATCCCTATATTCGAGCGCGGTTATTAAATGTTCATTAGCATTATGTCCCCCATTTTTACGCTCTCCGCCTGAGATCCATGATATTCCACATAACCTAACCACGTGTACCCACGCGCCCACATTAGCTTTTGTTGGTATACAATCTATACAATAGAGCAAGAGCAAGACGATGAAGAATATGGATCTGATGACATGGAATGGTTTAACGTATGATAAATTATAATCATTGCTATGTATTTTGTATTTTCAACATATTTTTCATAATAAAAGAAATTTTTCAAAAACTTTCTTATTTTTCTGAAATCCTGGACCTATATTGTTCCGATAGAAGTTGGCGAAAATTTTGCAAAAAACGCAGAAAATATAAAGGACCTTCTCGGGTGAATATTCATCACACTCTAAAACTAGTAACCCACTATCAGGCAAAGCGCCGGGAATTGTGACTGCCACATGTAAAAATAAATTTTTGCAATTTTCTGATAAATTTGCAACTCAAATTACACAGAACATTCGCTAATACAATTGAGAGACCCCAAGCGCTACTTTACAGAAAAAAATCACGTGAAATCCGCCAATAATTGTCGAAAAATCGATTGGTGTCCAGATTTTCATTCATAGGCCCCATAATTTAGCGAGCGGAGATATGCCGCTGGCGCCATCTACAATTGGTCTCCAAAGTCCAAAAAATGAAAATCAATGTATTCCGAACTCCCTCGAGCGGAAATTCAGTGAGAAACTAACATATCTATTCAGTGCAAAAATTTTGAATTTTTCGAAGGCCGTTTTTGCAAAAAATATTCGTGTTGCGAAAAAAATGGTAGGGACCGTTTTTGTAGATAACGATACGATCTTCATTTTTTATCTAAACAAAAATTGTCTAATTTGTATATTTTGGCAGATATTAGCGGGAAACCATTTTTTCAGACTTTAGGTGCCATTTTCAGACCTCTCCCAAGTCGGAATCGTAGTGAAATTTTTCGCCCGTGGAAGCAACCGTCAAGACCTAAGAATTAAGCCACAAAGGAAATCTGGACACACTTATCTACAGCTTTGCATATTTTCAGGTATTCAGTTACTTACTGGACTATTTATGATATTGAATATGCCAAAGGTTTTTTTAGATTCTATGATGTAGAATGTTACACCGGTTCCATAATTATAACAGTTCTATACAATAAAGTTAATTTTGACCAAAATTTTTTCGCATTTTCACTCAACTATCCAAATATTTAATAACCTTCAAATAGAAAAACAAATTTCAACTAGATATCGCTTGCAAAATGATATTAAACAAGTGGGTGTTGTCCATGTAAAAAAAAATCCAATCCACCGATTATGTATACAAATTGTAATTTCACTGGACGTACCAATAGAATAATTACTATACAGTTTTTTTTAATAGACTTCGTGGATTGCGGTCGATCAAATTAAAAATATATAAAAAAAAATTGTAACTCCGCGAATGGAAACTGAACCATATAATTACGGTTTTCTATTTTTTAGTGATACAAATTGAAATTTATATGTTAGAGAGCCATTCACATATAACCTGGGAATCTGGTTATAGATGACTATTCAATTTTCTTGTGAATTAACTTTTTATTTGTTGTTACACAAGTTTACGATGATGAAGAATTGTCAGCATTGGATGAGAAGTGGAAACGAAAGTTTTAAATTCAGCATTTAAATAGAATCTTATAATTAATATCTATCTTAAGCCGGTACTGGTTAAGTAAAAATTGTAATAAATTTTCAACTGGGCGCTATAAATATAAATTTAATTTATAGCGTAACAAATCGTCTAATAACTTTGACACCTCTGTCATTAGTTTTGTCTGCGATTTGCACAAAAATCCAATTAACTGTGTATATAATGAATCGATTTTAAGTTCTTAGGTGTTTTACCTACATTTAGATATTTGTTTTTCTTCTGAAATTTCTTTCCCTCGACCAGCTGTGTGGCCCGAACAAGAAAAAATGCGTCTGTTGCGATTGATTCTTACAGTAGCGTAGTTTGTGTCCAGTTATTATTTACTTCAAGCTTTTTCATTATTACAAATATTTGGTGCAGCTTTTTTAAACCAAATTCTCATTTTTTAAAAAAAAAATATTTGCAAATCCGATTGTTGACAACAGTTTTTTCTCGTGAACCTTGCAAATTCAATGAAACTGAAATTTTTGTGGTTTCTGTACAAGAAATGCGAAATATGTTGAAAAAAAAAAGTATTTTAAAATATTTCTTTATTGTGTACTGTCGTGATGTATTATGAACCGTGACGTGGACCAATGAAATAATTCCAGTTGCCACATTTCTATAGTTTTTCCCGTTGGCATCATCTTTTTCTAATTAATAGAAAGAGCGAAATAGTACGTTTCAAGTCGAGACTTTTGAAACGCAAAAGCTAAAACTTCAAAGTATAATTATAAAATTATTTACTAATCTCTTTCTCAGAACCTTTTTGTAGAAAGTACAACATGGATTAAGAACCAACCAGACACTGATCTGAATCACCTGACGGCCGTGACATTTTGATATAAATGTTATTCCGAAATACTGTGAGTTAGGTTTTTCGGAAAATTTAAACAAATAATTACACTACAATCACACAAATAGTCAAGAAATAAAAAAATTAAAAAAAATCGCCACGCCATTGGTTACATTAACCCGTGAGATTTAATACTAATTATTCTTTAAATTGCTCTCTCGAAACAGGTAATTATAGCTTGAGATATTTTTTACCTAGAAACACTAAATCACCTTTTTTATCGTTTCTGCAAAAATTCATTTAGAATTTCCGACCTAGGGGCATGGATGGATCCAGCCGATTTTCAAGGGGGGGCTGTCTTCCACCCACCAGGTGGAGTTGAGGGTCGGGGGGCTATAGACTATATTTAAAAACGTAACCTATGGGGGGGCAGTCCCCCCTATATCCGCCTATGCCTAGTGGTAAGCCTCATTGCCTCCTTGCTTTAAATGTTTTTCGCAAATATATTTGAGTAGGTTTGTTTAATTAAATATACGATTTTAGACCCGCCACTGTAGTCAGTCGCTAATTAGCTATAAACTTTCGCCCGTAGGACGTGTTTTACCTACCGCGCGATGTACAAACTGGTGTTTTTCGTCCGCTGCGTTTTGTATAACACATTCGTATTACAAAAATTCAATTTAAACGCAACTAACGCTGTCGCTATAAATCATCATCTACATTATTACTAACGTTGCACGGAAAGCATCAGTCGGTGTTAGTAATGCCGGTGTTTTTTTCGTATAAATTAACGTAATTCCTTGGGAACGGATTCATCGGGATGTTCAGATGAATGAACCAAAGAAAAAAAAATAGAGATACAAACTCCGTAGTGAAGTTTTTATCATCAGAAAATCTTCTCAGCTCTTTGAAAATTGCAGAAGTCATAATGATACCCAAGTCAGGGAAACTACCACATGAGGCATCGTCATATAGACCGATCTCATTACTGCCTGTTATGTCGAAACTCAAAAGACTAAACCCACTTGTCGAAGAAAGAGAAATTATCCCTAATCACCAATTCGGATTTAGAAATAAGCACTCGACGATCGTCCAAGTTCATAGGATAACCAACATTATAGAGAAATCATTAGAAGAGAAAAACATTTGTGCTACTATCTTCCTTGATGTAGCGCAAGCGTTTGATAAGGTTTGGCATGAAGGCTTAACACATAAGCTCAAGCTTTTCCTTCCAAAACAATATACAGATATCCTCCATTCATATATATCGGAAAGATACTTTAGAATTAGGCAAGAAGACTATTCCGATCTTAAAGAAATTAAGGCTGGAGTATCACAAGGAAGTGTCCTAGGACCTGTCCTATACTTACTGTACACATGTGATATTCCAGAGCTAGAAAACAATACCATAGCCACCTTCGCCGACGACTCTGCCATTCTAGCAGCAGGAAAGAGCAATAAAGAAGCAACAGCAACAGCAACAAACAGCTGTCCACCGTATCTATGACTGAACGAAGAGAAGGAAAATTAAACTGAATCACTTCACATTAACTTTATAAACAAAAGGATAGATCATATTCCAGTCAGAATAAATAATAACCTGATTCTATATTCAAACACAGCAAAATAATTAGGTATTACCTTAGATGCCAAACTTCGATGGAAAGTGCATGTTAAAAAGAAAAGAGAAGAACTGAGATATAGAATAATGTATAGGCTAATTGGAAGAAACTCCACTCTGTCTCTACATAATAAGCTTATGCTTTATAAGCAGATACTAAGGTCTGTATGGACTTATGCTATCCAACTATGGGAATGCACCAAAGCAAGCAACTTAGCAATCATCTAAAGATTTCAAAACAAAGTATTGTAGAACATAGTAGATGCCCCTTGGGACATTCGCAATAGTCTTGTAAGGGTTTTTGACTTATATAGCTGATTCTCCAGTGTTACTTTCCAGAAACGCGATGTGCGTGCTGTACTTCCATATATCCACCCTACCTAAAAATGGTCTTGGGCATAGACTATTTGGTCCATAGAGAAAAGTAGAAAAATTTTATTTCTAATTGGGAAAAATAAGCCAGGAGTACAATTTCGTTGAAACATAAAATTACCGTTCCAGGCAAATCACTTTCTTCTGCATTCTGGATTTTGAAAGTGGAATATAATTTTCTTTATTATCTTCTATTTAGAGCTTTGGTTCTACTGAAATAAATTGCGTTGCTAGGATAGGACCTAAATTTAAAAAAGAAATGAGTTATCGTGAGCAACCTTGGGTACCTACTTCATTTTTATTGTATTATATTATTATATTATAATTAAAAAAAGTTAAAAAAAGTACTGACAAAATGAATTGGAATGTAGTAGAACATGGGAAAGAAAATATATAACAACAGTATATAGTACAACAAGCGCATTTCCCACTCGTTGCATTTAAGAACTGGCAGTTGCCGTCAGTGAAGTTTTATCAAATCCACCTAGAAAACTGTTAATTTCATACACATAATTCGACTGAATGCCAGTGTACTTGTCTATGAAATCTGTTAGAAATGAACGTCCGTATACAACTATGCATGTTTCTTAATTAATGGCACGAAAGCGTAAATCCGAAAAAAGCACAAACTGAAACTGAACAATACTTTGAGTATATTGATTGGTATATAGGAAGAAATCTACATTTACAAATTTTCTTTTACATTTATTTCATCACCCAAAATATAATTTTTTATATAAATTTTGAATAGGTATTCGTACTTCCTTTTTTATAAATAATATTATGAATAATTTTCATTGGTTTCACTTTTATATTTTTTTTAAATTGAACCTATACCAGGTCGTTCGACGCTCTCATAAAATTCGGTTCAAAGGTTAATGATTTTATCTAATTAATCGATTTAGATTTTGAGAAAGTCTCATTTTCAATATTTTATGTCCTAACCTTGTCGTATAAAATTAATTTAATAACTATTTGATGAAAGAATCATTTATTATATATTTAAAAATTCTTAGAACGAATTCCCATGACTGAAATATGCCTAAATTTCGTTCATTGTTAATAATATCATTTAAAAAGTGACACCTATCAAAAAATCTCAAATTAGTAATCACTTGCAAAATAGTAAACAGATTCTCCTCACTTTTTTTATATATCCACTAATGAGATACATTTTTCTTCGAGGTACACAAATCTGATAGCTTCAAATGATAGTTTAAGAGCAAACTGAACCCCTTGAAAAATTTTAATAACATTTTAAGCCTTTAGATTTAGTCTGATTTTTGTGAAATTTTCAGGAAATAATTCCAAAATTAAGGGGGAAATTTCTTGATTTTTTTGTAAACCATCGAAAAGTATTTATTTTGTTAATTTTAAATGGAAAATCACATAAAGAAATATCCGCCCCATTTTGCATTAAATCTATGAAAATTTGCTCCTATTTGTTTTAATAAATATCAATAGTACAGTCACTGAAGGTTTTTACCTCCGATTTCGGGGTGGGTTTCAGCCCTAAAATGCATCGTTACATACATTTAAAGCTGTCGAGAAATATTCCATCGCGAAGTGTTCCCAAATGTTTAAATTCTACCACTTGTGATCCACTTTACCGCTAATAATACAAGAGGTAAATAAAAAAAGCATTTTCCAGTGAATTCTTTCGTGCACGAATGATATACATCATCAGATTTCATTATGGTAATTATCGAGGGATAAAAAATAATAGTGGAAGTTGCATGTGTGAAAAGCCAGCCGGCGGTCGGTCTCTTCTTCGTCTACATGGATATCAATCAGTTTTAATGAAGTGTTTCATCACTTGCAGAGCAGAGGAGGCGTATCGACGAAAACCAACGGGTTGCAATCAAATTGTTGGATCGTATGTCTTTTTTGGTACTTTAAGAGTTAATCCTATATTTTTTTGATACTCTTATTTAAGCTAAATTAAAATTCAATGTTAAAATATTTATTTCTGAATGTAGTTATTCTGAAACCACTTATCATAACAGAAAAGAAACATTTGCTCTCGAGATTGAAAGAAAATTCTGAAACACTTGTCTCTTATGTATTTTATACGTATTTCATTCCTAGTATCAGAATGTTCATTCTGTAACCTCGTCGCCTCCCCATCCTCAGGAAACCCAAAGCCAAACTTCCACAACCCAACCTCAGACTTCTGGCCGACGCCCAAGACCTCCGCCTCCCCCCGAACACCAAGATCTATTGGACTCAGCCCCCCTTACCATAAGGTAAACCCCCTCAACATACAATACCATAACCTAATATAACATAAGAACCACTATGTACAGAATCGTGATTTAGGTTCTCCACATAAGGGTGGAAATAGCAAAATTGGCGATTCTTAGATAAAAAACTGGGAAACAGCTCCTGCCCACACAGACCCCAACCAACACACAACATAACACATCAGCGCGCACAGAAACCCATAGGAAATTAGCTAGCTAGGTTACTTATTATTGTAATCAGGGCATTCTACCCTGAAAAGGAGGAAAACTCCTATAGCAGGATATTAGGAAAATTAAATGTCCTAGAAAAATGTAACACACTACCAAAAGATAATAGATAATAAACTAAAAAAAAAAATACGGCTAGTGGCTAGTGTTCACCAGACCTTGAGCGCACCAATCATATGTCACATTTCGGGCATCAGTCCTGAGAAGAGTCTTGAAAATCAAATTGATTTGATTCCTCGGAAACGGCAATGCTCGATACGATTCTTTACTATGAACGGTTAACGTTTAGTACATGTATTTGTTTTTGATGCTTGAAGCGAGGCTTGATGCGATGCTTCATGCGATGTTTCATGCGATGCTTCACTATGATTTTACCCTTATTCTTTCATTATATTTCTCGAAACAAGTGTTAATTCACTTATCGATTGTAGTTTATTCATTTATTTATTTTATTAATATTATTATTATTATATGAACATTAACCTCTATTTTCCTATACTCTACGACTTTTCTTTTAACATCATTATTTAATCAATATATTTTTGAGTGACATATAACTGAAGCGTTTAATGTTAAAATTTTTAGTACCTTATGAATATTTTTGTGCACGCTCACGACGTAATTAACGCTTTCTTTAAACAAATTCACATGGGGCGTTTTAGTTATTTTTCCGTCTCTTTCGCGGCTCTTTTGTACATCGACAACGACGGATTGTTCTTTCGATAATGGCATATGATTGATAATGAAATTGACAGATGAGTGCTATATGCAATATTTTTTTTCAAGCCCATTATTATAAAGTCCAATTAAGGTTTATTTCCTCTTACCTTCCCATCGATGTAGATGGTAAATCGTAAATTCCCGTTACTGTATCTTTTTTTTCGTTTTATTTGTTATTGCTGCAAAAACTCACCGTTATACGATGAGAGAGTATGATACCTATATTAAGTTCGTCTATAATAGTATTTTCTACTAACTCTGTATATCGTTTTATGCATTAGCACGCCAACATCTTGATTATGATCTCAGTGGACGCTGATGTATCTCTGAATATTGGATTATACTTTAGCATCACGCTAGATCATCTGAGATGCTACTCTGGTAGTGCTGTCTTTGGCCTTTAGCCAAAACCACCAAAAACATATCTCACTGGCAAGATATGCAGAATAGCTAAATTTTGTTTCTTATCCTGATAATCTGCTATTCCAATTTAATCACCACGCTTCTTCTCCAAATATCTCTTGATCATTCTACCCTTCTTTTATATTAGATATGTATTAAACTCCATAGATCGTTCAGTTAGGTTGGTATGTGGTTTAAATGGGCATCTTAGTTATCCAAAATTTGCCTAACCAGCACCAATTACTCCAAAAGACATATTGAAGTTACTTGTAAACAAATCATAGTTATGTTTAACATTAATATTTTCTCTAATAATTTTTTATTGTATCTGTACCACTAAGCTGGGTGCCAATCGTCTTTGTTTTTACTACTACGTATACCTCGATCACTTAAGAAGGTATTTCTAATTATTCGAATGTATTAAAGTAAAATAAATATATCTGTGAAAGGAAAACCGAGCATGTGTTGTAATTATCTATTCCATGGGACTATAATTATCTTGTAACATTATAATGATACACTTTTTCATAGCCAGAGGTACTTTGCAAATTGAATCTCCTACGTTAATTAAGTTTCAATACAAAAAACATTTCAATTTCTACATATTCCTTGCGGAATTGTAAATCAGAATTTTCGTTTAAAACTTCTAAGTATGAGTTAAAGATTTTCTAGAGGCTACAACTTAATTTTAAATTATTTCCATCTTGACCGCCTTTGATCCACCTCTGGTGTACTAAAATAAACAATTTATGTAATTATAAGTTTATAAAGCACACAAACTGGATGATCATTCACGAAATTCAACATATTTCATGTCGCTGGTGAACTAAATTGAAGTTTTATAACAAGGCGGAAATATTTCAAAAAAAAACCCAGTCGGCATCAGGTAATTTTTAAAATTGCCCTATACTTAAGCTCTGCAAGAAAGTAGAGAATATACGATATATATACCGAAGAGGAAGATTAAAATCATAAATTCGGAAATATTCTAAACGCATTAAGGCTGTCAATCTGTCTTATAAATCAAGCGAGATGATTCGCACAGGTGGATAATGAGGACGTGATAAAGAGTTTGTAGCAATGTGATTCTAGATGTTTTTAAAATTCCTTGTATATCATTTAGGTTACTTTGAAATGCATTCTTTTGCTGTACATAATTTAAAAAATCAAAAAATTTGCCTATAAGTAACACTCTTGAGTTTCCAATTTGTTAGGCAAGTAAGTCGACATTTAAATAGGAAAATTCTAACTAGATTGGCTTTCCTACAATAATTGCCCATACAACTTTTTCCAAACAACGTTAATTTGGTTTTTTACTTTAATAATGTTTTTTTTTTAATAATTATTCCACAGTATTCTTCTTAATTTAATTAAATTAATTTAGGTCGTAGGATTTTTCAAAATATTTTCCTTTTTGATATCCTTAAATTTTCCTTATTGTTTCTTAAAAGGGATATTGTTTCGGATGCCAAGATCATATAATTATAGCACCTTTCTAGATTTTCAGTTTACTTAGTCATATTTTCATTTTTTTTAAACTTTGATACGTCTCTGTGCCGTTTTTCCCATTCAAATCGGCCCAATAATAACGAAGTTAGACGCTAAAGGCCATTTTGATAACGTTACTGCGCAAGACTGGATTAGAATCTCCCTAGGTTACCTACTTTCCTATTTGCTCTGTATTCTTGACTTACTTTTTTTCTTTTACAGTTTTTTTATTGATTTTAATTATTCGTAGCTGCAATACATATAAATACAAAAGCAAAGCGCAAGCAAGCTCCAGGACGTAGGCGGACTAATCGGAGCTCCACCTGTTGTTGCTCTGCCTAAAAAGTTCTATTGGGAAGTGGTATCTTTTGAATTCTGAAAGGATAAAACACGAATTAGAACGTATTAAGGAGTTTTTTTAGAAAGACCAAAAAATTATATAATTTTAGTGAAACGCCTGTCTTAAATTGAGGGAGAACCTTCATAAAATCAACAATCCTGGGTAAATTTTGAGGAAATTTCAGGTTAATTTTAACTGAACAAAAAAAATCTGGCGCATTGAATGAGGACAAGCCATAAGTTTGGTTGTCAATAAGATTGCATGTCGGAATAAATCAAAAGAATATATCGTGTCGATCTTGAGTGAGGCTTTAAGTCCGACAAGAAATTAGTTTCTCATTAACCTTGCTAAAAGACCACACATGTTCTTTAAATATATTTGCACGCAATTATCGTCTGCCAGGGATATAATTCTTCGGCATTTTTATACTATATAGGAAGCAGGAATAAATTACATACATGGTTAACAACTTTAGGTACTCAAAATTTATCATAAAAGCAATTTTACCTTATTTTAATTCTAAAAAACACTAACCAAAACTATAAAATAAATGCGTGCGAGAGTTAGTTATATTTCTGAAAATACCTTTTATCTCGTATTCCATTCAATCATCACCAGTCGTACTCTTTAATACTTGTAGATCAAGACCTTCAAGAAATTTGGGCAATGCATACAGTCGATCCATAAGTATTGGGAATATCTGGTTAACGGTCTGGCAACAATGTGCACTGGCTGAGCCTACTTGTTAGAATTTTGAATAATGTTATTTGCTTAAAGAGAAGATCGGACAGTATACTAACAAATAATGATCAAAATAAAAATTAACAGACATTTTTTATAAATATACTTACCATAGTTTTTTTTTTCAGGGAACAGTACCTATTCAGCGTCTTTGAAGCCATAATTTCGACGTTAGAATCCAAACTACAAAGGATAGAAAATCTAGATAAAGCCGTGGAACATCTCATGCGTAGAGTAGAAGGTCTTGACGACAGGGTTAACAATAACATCGATAAAACAGAATCTGTTATAGCAAAATTACGAACGATAGATTCAAAGCTGTTTTCCACTCCAAACCGTCTCCATTTTGATAAAAAATTTGACACATTCTCAGAAACAGAGAGTAATAATTTAGGAAAGAGATTGCTAGCTTTAGATCAGAAAGTCGGTGATATAGATGATAAATTAAGCGTTTTAAAGAATCAGTTAGATAACAATTCATTGCAAGGTGAAGATATTAACGCAGAAGCTAGTGAAAAGAGATCGGTTAGTATGAATGTTGTAGAAATAACCAAAGCCTTGAACACTGAAGTTATTAACCATATAACTAAGGAATTGAATCAACTTAGAGAAACCACCGGCGGCGTGGATAGAAAATTACAGTTTCACATTAATCTGGTACAAGAAAATTTAGGAAAAATAATGAATTTAATGTCAGACGTGCACCACGCTATTATAGACGATCGCGAAGGCTATAATAACTATTTCTATAATAGATCGTCTACAACTACATCGAGACCAGACAGGCAGAATAAAATAGACAGTTTAGTTGAAAAAATTAAACCTATAATAACAGTTTCGGAAAAAATGGACGAAGTTTGGAACGTTGTAGTCGGAACTAAGAGTTCAGTAGATGATTTAGTACCGAAATCAGATGAACTGCTAACACAAACACAAAGACAAGAAAGAGCTATAGGAGAAATCCACAACGATTTAAGAATGAAAACTAACAAAATCATCGCTAATCTAGATAAAGTTGAAAAAAGATTGAAGAAACAAGAAGACGATGTAGCTACTTTAGCCCAAAAACCTGTACCAGCTGAGCTTCTTTTGAATCCTTCTTTAGACAATCTGGATGATTATGAATCGACAAGATTTATCGAAGAATATTCTACGGATACCACACTTCCAGGTGGAGGCTTCACTACTTTACCTCCTCCTATAACGCAAACGTCTGTTCAAAATAGTGTGTCATCGCAAGTAGGAGGTTCCGCTTCTACCACAGAAAAAAGAGTCGAGAAGAGGAAAGGGGGAGTTATATTTCCTAGTGTTAAGAATAAACCCACACACGTGAATTCGACCTTTGTAACTTCGGATGTTTCTCAAACTATAAAGGATGTTAAGGTAAGAAAGTATTTTAAGCTATATAAAAAGTCTTGTGCTGACTGCTACATTTCTCAATCAAATTTAATGTTTACAGACTTGAAAAATAAACCTAGAAAAGTTGTTCAGCATTAAAAAACACATCTAGATGTTAGGTATGGTACTGTACGAAAATTGTTGTATTATTGAATTTATGAAAAAGATTTGGTAAAACTATGAAAAATTAGAGTATATAATGAGAATAAAACGGCTGAAAAGACCAAAAATGAGGAAAATACCCTAAAATGGGGTCTTTTTGGAATTTTTTGATTGTCTATAATTATGTTAGGTCTGGAACCTAATGAAAATTGTTGTATTCTTCATGTTAGGAAGAGGATTTGTTGAAAATATAAAAAAAACAAAATGTAAAACGGACGAATATGGAATAAGTTATTCTACTTAATCTTGAAATTAATTTTTTTATAATAATTACTCAGTTAGTCCTCATTTGTCATGAACTAATCTGCATTTATAGAGTAGACACTTAAAAATATATCTACCAGTTTCAAAGCATGTATGAAATCAGTATATACAATATGTAAACAGCTTTTACCCAAAACGAAAAAGAAGACATAAATCAAAGTGGAAGATTAATGGAAGTAACTAAAAATATGGAAGTACTGGTAGAAAATCGTAAAACGATATATTGACCTACTAGACCTACAGAGCTAATCATACATAGTTTTATTGGGTCCATTACCCTTCTTTTAGTCAGATCAAAGATATCCAAATAAGTGATAATGTTATTTTCAAATAAATGTTTTTTTTGGTCTATGTTGTATTTATTTTACAAATTGACATTAAGTTCTAATATTTACATTTCTTTTTATCAGACGTATTATAAGTAAAATACTTTTATATCGAGTATTGCATAACTTAAAAATTATTGATTTAAAATAGTTCTTGATAAAATTAAAGCAAATGTTTATTTACGGAAAAAATCATCAAACTTTATAATCACATTTACTTTATCTAATATATAATATCACCGAACAAATTTGTTCGGTTTCTGAATTCGTTCTGTGTGTACTTGTAGCTTTTTTGACTTCAGTTTTTGATAGAGCATCAAAAAGTAAGTTTAGGGTTTGATGTCGCCCGTTGTACCTCTTCAGGAACATCTTCAAAATGGCGTCCAAAATAAAATATGAAAACTTTGATTTTATATTCACATAGAGCATCAAAATGTAGTATACATTTCTTAAGTTTTGGTCTGTTAAATTTGAGCTAAATTTTCAACTTTTGGTCAACAGCGTGAAAAGTATTGATATTTGAAAAAAAATTAAAGAGACAAGACTCAAAGTCTTCTGAATAATTTCCTTTTTTTTTAATCTTTTGTCTCTAACGAGATATGGCCGTTTGAAATTGTATACAATTGCATTTATAACCATCAATGTCATTTTTTCGGGTCAAATATTGAAAAAACGGTCATTCTAACGAAAAAGTTTGTCATAAAATGACATTTCTCGCAGTTCAATCATTTTCGTAACATTTCTAATAACACCTTAGACTTGGTTTTATGCAATAATTTTTTACTCGAAAACTTATACACTTACGGAAACTCTCTTGTCCCCGTGGATAATCATCACACCACCTAGATTTTCCAGATGTCTTATTTTGTAATCAATTTCATAACAATAGTCATTATACCTTTAATTACAGTCGACCTGATTATAATTCTATAAAAACTGAGTTACAGTCATTCGACTGGACAAAGGAGTTTTCGAACCTAAATACAGATGAGAGTTTTCAGAAGTTTTACAATATCTTACCAAACATGTTCCTAAGCACCATAAAAATAAATCTAAATACCCTCAGTGGTTCAACATCGCTACCATAAAAGTTATCAAAGAAAAGAGGAAATTTCACACAAAGTGGAAAAAAAAGTCACTTAACTATCTAACTTTTAAATTACTCTGTGGGAGATCGAAATATCTGATTGACATCGATTATAAAAACTACATTCAACAAATAAAAACGCGTATTTGTGATGATCCGAAGCATCTTTGGAGCTTCGTCAAATCTAAAAAGGGTAGTTCTTCTGCTATTAATGTTCTGAAGGTTGGTAACCATATGATAACGGATGTCGAATATATTTGCCATTTATTTCCTGACCACTTCAGTTCAGTTTTTAACCCGCCTTGTAATGAATTTAAGTTAGACAACACTAACCCAAATCCACACCATGGAAACAGTTATTTTATTCCTCATGCCACCATCCTAAATAAACTTCTAGAGCTTTCAGAGAATGCCGCTGGTGCTGATGAAATCTTAACGTCCTGTGCAAACGAGCTGTCAGTAATACACATTTTATTTAACAAATTACTTCACGCAGGCTGCTTCCCAACAGTTTTGAAAACAGCTCTCGTTATTCCTATTTTTAAATCTGGCAAGAAATATCTGGTTGAAAATTATAGGCCAATCTCCAAATTATGTTTAATGTCAAAAATAATGGAAAGAGCCGTTCTATCGAATCCAACTTATTTATTTACATAGATTATATATCTGAAACTATGAACACGGGTTATCAGGTATACTCCATTTACACCGATTTTAGTAAGGCTTTCGATAAAATAAAGCTTTCCGAAGTCGGTATGCATGGCAATCTGCTAGGTGGTTTGGTTCATACATCAGCAACAGATCCCAATCTATATCCATGAGAAAGTTTAGTTCTCCTATTTCTAGAATAACCTCAGGGGTTCCTCAAGGGTCACACCTGGGCTCCCTTCTGTTCAACATTAACGATATCTCCTCTTGTTTCATTAATACAAAATTCTTGGCGTTTGCTGACGACATGAATTTTTTTCGAAAAATATCTAATTCTTCCGATAAACTCCTGATCCAAGAACATTTAAATCGCCTGACTCTGTATTGCCAGCAAAACCATCTTTATCTGAAAAAAAATATCAATGTATAACATTCTCAAGGCATAATGACACTATCGAAAACGAATAATTCCTCAATAATTAACTTTTAAAAAAAAATTCGGTGGTCAAAGATCTCGGTATTTATATCGATTCCAAACTCTTTTTTGACCAACATATCGAATGTTTCAAAAAAGGTAATACAGCACTAGGATTCCTAATGCGCGTTTGTCAAGACTTCAAAGAGGTAGAGTCTGTTAGAAATCTATACATGGCATATGTCAATAGTGTTTGAAGCTTCGGTTCTTCTATTTGGAATCCCTATCATAACTGTTATATCGACCGATTACAAAAAGTCCAAGATAAATTTATAAAATATGTTTCAAAAAAATTTCATACTTATGCAGACTTCGATATTTGGAAACGAGAACTGAAGCTCATATCACTAGTCTACAGACGTCAACTTTCAGATGTTAAATTTATCTACAAAATCGTTAACGGGCAAATTGAATCTACCGAAATTTTAAGTAAAATTAATTTGATTACTCCATCCTATAACACGCGAGCGAAAAATCTTTTCAAAATTAGTCAAAGCTCTACTAACTACTACCTAAATTCTCCTCTGCAAAGATGCAGTAAATCATACAATACAATCTCGTCACTCACCGATGTGGATATCTTCTCTTCCTCTTTGATAACTTTTACAGATACTATTAAAAAAATATATCTGTCTCATCCTGACTAGTTTGTACCCTTATATAAATAAATAAATAAATAAATATCCTAAGCTTTAAAATGGTTTTTATATTTTGCATCTATAATATTTTACATTATGATACGCATTTGAGTACGCAACTTTTTGTGTTATACGGTTGGTAATATGAATTAACAAATGACATGAATTGACATTTGTCTATTGAAATTAAATTTCAAGTCTGTCAAATTTTAAAAATTCTACAAGAGTGCTATCAACTCATTATTTTTAAAGCAAACTTCTCTATAATATGCAAAGTATAAACGTATTAAAAAATTAATAAAATGGCAAAATATAAAAAGTACTATAAGCAACTTATTTCATATGGCTGTTATGACATATGAGATGCGTTGCTTAATGTACTATTATTGTACATCTCGATATTATCAGCCAAAAAAAATCGTAATTTTCTACGCCCTATAACTCGGGAGGAGTATATTTTCATGAAAAATTATATTTAACATTAATTCATTAAAAAATGACAATTTGTCGATTAAGCAAGTTTTTTCTATTTTTTTTTGTATGAATTATACCTGATTACAAAGTTCCTGGCCACTATTTTGATTCCTTTTTTTCTAAATTTGCAATTTTCGACCTTTATTCAATATTTACCAACCCCAAAATCATAAATAATGATATTTATTAATCAATATAAGTAAAATTATTGCAGTTACTTTTGATTTAACTTTAATTTAAAATCACCTTCGGAATTTTGCTATAAACTATTAAATAAAAAAACATCGGCAAATTCTAATATATAGACATTTTAGTATTAGATTTTAGAAATACAATGCAAAATACTCCATCAAAGTCGTTCGAGGTTTTTCACTTTTTACGACTAGTGGCACTCCACTATTACTTATTTATCTTTATCTTGTGTATAATTTTCGATATTTTTATTATTCCTTATTCAGAATTAAATAATTGAGTTTACTTACACAAATCAACTTGGTAAGAACGATCTAATAAATACTTCCGATAATAAATAGGTCAATTAAACCATCTCTAAGAAATATGTCCGGTGTTAATAAGATTTATAGCAACAAATGAACGTATTTATGGTGCGAACATACCATGAATTTTAACAATAATCGTGCGTAATGATAAAATAATTTCATATTAGAAAGTTCGTATTTGTATATGATATATTGTATGATTACATTGTCTTGTAGGAAATAATATTATGATAAATATGGACAGAACTTAATCATAAAAATATCTAAAGCTTGTACCGGACTACTTTAGAAATTTTCACCGCGCCTGTTTTTTCATTTAAAGCAATTGATAATCAGTTCATGTACGGATTATAGATATGCGATGTATGAAAAGTTTTCACTTTTTGCGTGAGAAAAAACTGATATGCTCCACCTAATAAAGAAATATCTTTTAATCTGTTATTCTTTTTTCTAAACGTTTTTCTTTACCTATATATTGTTCGGCGCCACGAGAAAATAACTAATGTATATGTTTTCCATCTTTTTTTTATTTAGTACTTCAGATGAGGCAGGTGTAAAGTATGTAATTAAATATTCTGGAGTAATGTTCTTAAGAAACAAATCAAAACAAATTAAAAATAATTTTAAAAATTTTAATTGTTGCATAAGTGCTATTTTGTAATTTTTGCTAATAGTTCTTTTGATTTCTTCTGGAAGTTCCTGTTTTTGTTTACCTACTCTATGTTTTGGTGAAATCAGGACTCCTGACTTTTGCTCATGAAGGATTCTGTATCTATACTCCGTTTGAAAATGCATGACAACACAGTTTTTATGGCAAAGGATTGTTCAATGCTGAAAAAAAGTAAATGTTGATACTTTCTTATCTGAATTTTCACTAGATTTTAGTATGGCCACCCTGAAAAATCTCGAATACAATACATCATAAAATGTAAATAAGCAAACCCTAAGGGATTAACCAATAATTCTATACCTCAGTGACGGGGAACACGAAATTACTTTAATATAAAAAATAGTAAACTGTCAATATTAAGTACCCACATTTATTTTTATAAAAATAGTATACCTACTAGATATTAAGTTAGGACATTTCCTTAAAATTTAATAATAAATATACACACAACCAAATTTATATGATATAGATACGTACTAAAAAAAAATCTTTGCAAAAAAATATTTTCTCATAAAACACTCATATTTCGTTTTTAGAAATACAGGGTGATTCCTTATAAATTTGTTTGTTTGTATTTCGGGTACTAGCGTCATATAAACTTATTATAAATAATATAAATATAGAGTTACATACCTAAATAAGTAAGTCGTTTTCTCCCGATAAGGAGTCATCATCATCAGTTTCCTCCCTTTCCACAGAAATAATAATTGGTTCTATTGTTTCCTCTATTAACATATCAAGTTTCCAGAATGTATCTTCCTCTGCTATGACGTCTTATAGCGTTTTGCCAATTGTCCGGTGAAATTTTTGATATGGAGTCACATAATAGTTGACTAACATCTTGAAGTTTAAATGTTGTATTGTTTCTCGCGACATATCCCTTCATTTGAGCCCAGATTAGTTCAATGGGGTTAAGTTCTGAGTGATAAGGTGGTAACCTCAACACTTTAACTCCATGTTATTTTGCTATTTCATCTACACTATGCTTCTTAAATTTTGATGAATGTTGTTTACATAACTGCAGTTGCTCTTTGTTGAGTAATCCCTCTTCTGTCACTATTTCTTTGGTTATTAGCCAATCGCAGAGTTCTTGCTTTTTCCATTTAGTGTTAGGTAACGGGTCCTTTAATCTTGAATGGTAACTAGCATTGTCCATAACTATTACAGAATTGGTCGGTAATATCATTTGACTGAAATATTCCTCAAAAACATCAGCAGTCATTTATTCATGGTAGTCTTTCATAGAATGTGAAACAAATTCTAACAAGCCTGCATCAACAAATCCTTTATCTCCTCCAATATGAGGAATAATTAAACGGGGACCTTTACCATTTGGAAATTTTAAGCCAGTAGACAAACCTTCTATAAATGCCTGACGAGCATTTGTAACCTATTTATCTTGCCAAACTTTTTTTACAAAATGTCCTTCATTTATCTATGTTTCATCTAAATAAAAAATATTTTTGTCTTCTCTCCTTAATTTTCTAATTTCCCTTAAATATTGCCTCCTCCAACAAATAATTTCATCTTTCTCGATGAGCGCAGATTTTCTATCGTTCTTCTCCCAAACGAAATCTAATTCACGTAAAGTTTTCCATAATTTGTCTGTTTTAACGTTTGGCAAAGTTTCGTCTCCATTAATGTCTATTAAAAGTTTATCCAAAGTAGGTATCTTTTTTTGTAAATAAAATTCACTTTTCTTCGGATCAGTTGTTTCATTGTACCGTCTATTTGAGTGGGTTTTCTCCCAGTTGACGTTTTAGGTGCTACTGTAATACTTCCATCCTTTCGTTGCTTCAAAAGTCTATATATGGTTGCTTCTCCAACTCCGGTCATATGTGAACACTTAGAAACTATACTCCGAACAGTACTATTGAAATGTTCATGTACATTTAACACTAAAGTTTTCATATGCACGGTTAAATTGCACTTTAATTTCACAGGAGTATAATTAGGCGTTTGTGCCATTTTTATTGCACAAATTCACTTGATCAATATTGCTTTTTATCGCCTATTATTACAGAACTAACAATTCTGCGTGTTATAATCACATGACTACACAAACAGAAATGTAAATTTTAACTAAAATAATGTACAATCTGCACAACACTTTCTGCCGATTAGAAATTTTAATCCTTTCTAAGAAAGTTGAGAGCTACTTAAATTAATCTTGAATTATAAATATTTTCTACCTGTAGAGATTACATACTTACCAAGAATTGAAATAAATTGGTATTTTTAAAAATTTTAGGAAGAAACCCCAAGATTTCATTTTGTAACAAATACTGCTAAACATCTTATTTTAGAAATTATCCTCCACTGATTTATGATGTTATATTGGGGTTTATCTTCTGGGTCATAAAATTTTTTTTATCAATCATTTTTAAACAGAGTATAGTAGATACCTGTCACTGTTATCACAGGAAAACAATTCTGGTGTACCCCAGGGTAGTGTTCTTGGACCGCTGCTTTTCCTTATTTACACAGCCGATTTACCCCAAACTAATAACACTACAATAGCTTGCTGTAAGTAAAGACTCTACAAAATCATCTAAATTTGCTCAATGATTGGTATATTCGATGGCGAACAAAAGTAAATCAAACCAAATCAATTCAAAATCGCGTTTACCACACGACATAACATCTTCTGTTCTCTCGTAAGAATGAACAATGTACCGATACTATTAGGGACAGAAACAAAATAGCTTGGACTCTATCTCGATCAACGTCGTACTTGGAACTTTAATGAATTAAGAAACTTTCTAGATACCTAGATATTTGCAGATTATTCTCACTCCATTTATATATCTTGTTCAAGAAATTTTAGGCAACGCCACATCCCAACACATCGATATTTTACCTCATGATTAATTATTAATTTTGGATCCTTTTTTAAGTATTTTTTAGCGCCGCCCATGACATAAAAAGCCTCCTTTCGTTTCCTCATAACAAATTAAAGATACGTTCAATTACCGGAGAATATTTTTTAATTTGGCAAGTTAACAACGTTGAGGCTGTCCGTGTGGTAAATTTGTAGTGTCTTTATGTCAAAAAAAAAGCTTTATAAAAGCCGATTACAGTGGCGGCGTCATGAACTGTAATAACAGTTGAAATTTTAAGTATTTGAAAAACTTTAATGGAATACACTTGAGAGAAATAAGAAAAAAATATTCAAAATCAGAATACGTTTCTCCCTCGTCCTTATAATCGGGATAATCACTAAAATCGTCAAACTATTATGACAAATCGTCATTGTAAAAGCTATAAAAGTTAGTTTTTATTAGATATCTGGATATTTTCTTATGAATTTTCATTTTCTGTGGTAAATTTCTCGAGAAAAACCTTCTGACATCATTTTTTTTAAATATTCCTTAGATTTTGAGGTTTTGCTATCTTTTTCGACATGTTTCATAACAGTAAGTTGTACTTATGTCATTTAGGTGTAAAACTTTAGACATTTATCAATATTAACTCATATTATTTGGCAACATAAATTTATTCAGAGTCCAAAATTTTATCCCACAATACCTATAAGTACAACATACTGTTAAGAAACATGTCCAAAAAGAGCCTTACCTTAAATTCATCAAAAATATTTTTTTAAATGTCAGAAGATTCTTTACGAGAAATTCAATACAGAAAATGTGGTATATAAAATTATCCAGACATCGATGAGGACGATGATATCGTTACTCCAAAGATTTTAGTGATTATTCTGGTTATAAGGACGAATATAAAGTTCGGCGGATCCAAAAGGTGGACTAACTGCTACTAGAAATGGTCCTATAATCTTAGATGAAATTTGCACACCAGACCCTTTTTATTATTAGATATATTATAGTAGACTGTTTACAGCTAATATTTTTTACTTTCAGAATGCAACATTGTAAATGTGCTTAAATTACATCTAGAATTATATGACCTTTTCTTGTGGCAGGTAATCCACCCATTTTGGATCAAGTTTGAGAGGAACTTTAACAATAAGATTTATGTAGATTAAGTCATCCATTTTCTCTCAAATGTGGCCCAATAGCTTTATGAAATAAAACTTCTCAAAGTCAGTACCACAGCTTTATACATGGTATTATGGTACTGACTTTGAGAAGTTTTATTTCATAAAAATAAGATTTATTATGTATGCCCAAAATATTTCAACCAAATTAATAAAGAAACAGATTCTGAAAATGATTTTTGCAACCAAAATATGTTTTACAAGAATTGTTCAGAATATGGTGTTACATATCCAGTTTATTTTACAAATTAATGTGAATCATGTATAACGTTAAAAGACATTTTTATTACAAATAAACGAGTACATGTTAATGAATCTTAAAGCATCATCCAATTACTATAAAAGTGGAAGTATTGTCGAAAGGTTTATTTTATAAATACCTTCAACAATATATCTATAATTACACAAGTATACTGGGCCTCTAGCAAATAATTTATGTACATATACAAGTCAAGTTAAGTCTTATTACCTCCTCTATTATTTAAGAAGTAGCCGCGATCATTTTGATATTAAATTTCTTGTGAAACTAAAACCATTCGGTTATTATCTATGATTAATTATACCTAGCTAGCACATACCCAGAGCAAGTTCTAGATATATTACCTAATACCTAATAATATTAATTTTAAATAAATTTGGGTCACACAGTAATACCCAATAATTTATATTGACAATGTGTCTGCGCGTAATTATATATGTCCAGGCTGATTTAAATTAGAATACGATATCAAATTGTCAGAGTAAAAGTTGTTCCATTTGCGAAAAATTTATGTTTCAAGGAAATAAAAGATACGGATAGGTGTTTCTTCGTTTAAGGTAGGTTTATGGGAAGGGAGAATTTTGCCCGCATTGGCGTCCAATTTCATTCTTCGGGTCAATTAAGAACAATAAAAATAAACAATATTCCAAAGAAAAGTTCACAAGAAGAATGGTTTACATAACGACAGGCACTATTAAGGCTAAAAGCACACAATCTTTGACACGCTTCATATTGCATTTTTGACACCTCACAAAAATAAAGCAACTGTTTGGATTCACACAGCCTGCTTGCTACGATAGCCTGCAAGATGTGGTACCTTAGAGGACACACACAAAGAAAGCAGGTTAATCAACGCCTATTTCTGGAGCCACTTACAAGTCGTCACAGTAGTACACAATGAAAGCCGGTATTCGGCCAGTTTAAAATATAATTCGACACCGAAACCCAGCAACCAAGATTTAAAAATTCATTCCGGTAACTTCTCGGCGCCGATCGGCGCTTGCAACAAGTTCCAACCAGCTTTAACTGTGTGCGGGTGCATTTAAAAGCGGCGGTAATTATTGGCGCTTATAAGCGCTTGTGACCAGCAAGCAGGCAACTTGCTTTCTTTGTGTGCTGAACCTTACGCTGCTTTATAATTACATTTATATACAGGGAAATTGATATTCCAAGTATAAAATTGATAGAGGAGTACAGGCAAAAATTTTCCAATTGGGTTAATAATACAGTTATCCATTTAGAGAATCTTCTAAATTTATTTATAATCAAACACATCATTTTGTCACTCCTGCAAAAATGTTTGCCCACGTCTATGGATAACTTTAATTATAACAATATTACAATATCGAATGTAATTAGGGTCAGTAAACTTGAAGCTAACGATAATGAATAATTTAAGAACAAGATTAGTTTTGTAAAACTAAAATGTATTGCTCAATAGAATATTCAACTGAAATTAGTTTTTAAAAGCAATTTATTTCATTTTTATATACGCTCTTCATTCGTGGGTTACATTATTACATTTTTATTCTCATCTGCAATGATAGCTAACAGCTCCTGTCTCGTTTTTTCTTGACCGCTTCGACGTCATCAAATCGGTATCCTTCATGACCCTCTTCAACGGTCTGTCGTTAGAATTTTCTCGATATTCGTCTCTTCGGGCTGTTGACGGATGTGGTTTATCACCAAGCAAACAAACCACTCATGCACTTGAGTTTTTCCCAAAGCATTAAATTTTAAAGTTGTTTTCAACATCGCAACAGTTTTTCCCGAGCAGGAAGCATATGGGTCTGAATTGCAGTTAGGGGGCGCCGTAGGCCGTGGGCGCTGGTAGTGCTAAAACTGGCACTAGTCACTATTACTTGTTACCTAGGCAATCATAAGTGACCAAATGCAATTCTAAACAGGCAGAAACTAACCACTAGTGACTTAAATTAACCAGACAATAGAAACAAATGTAGGTCCCTAATTTACATCTGCGAAATTTCATTTGTATACTCTTCTGTCCTCCGAAAAGTACCATATTACTTACATATTTCGTTCCCATACATATTGGTGCACTTTTATTCATTTAGACATTCTTCTGTATCTTCTTCCCACGGATTCGCCGATTTCATTTAACAAAAACTTTTTAAGAAAGGCTATCGATAAGAATCGATTTATCTGTGTTTGGTCAATGCCGGTAAGTACAAAAGCCCAAAAACAAGCACTCGAACGTATCAAGAATTAAAATTACAATTTTTTTTTAACCCATTGATTATATTCCTGGGAAACGTATTTCGCAGTCAGAGGCGTACCCGAAGTTTTAACATTACTTTTCTTTTATTTATGCTATGTGCTAATTAATGTAGCCATGGTACTTTTAGAAATTATACAGTGTGTCCATAATGTATGGAATAAATTCGTTATATCCAAAACAAAAAATATTTACAATAAATGATGCGCCACATCCTTCACTGCCTAAACTAACTTAAGATTGTTGTAGAAACCGTAACTTTTCGGGGGCTATCTTCGTAGCTAACTTCAGACCTGAACCCTAACCAAACTTTACTGGGGCCCTGTCATTTGTCAACGGGGCTTCGCACATAGGACTTCTTAGCTAACTTCAGACATAAATACTAACCTAACTTTTCCCGGAAATATATACAAGTATTGATTCTTGTTGATTCTACATTAATTGTAAACTAAATACGTAATTGATTCACTGATTCGATGGAAACGCAACAAACGAGGGCATATGAGAATTTGTATTTTTATTTTGAAAAAAAGACAATTATAAATCGTCACGATTTAAATATTAAAACTAAATTATTTTACGTATTTCATAACAGTCAAATTTTTAATAAACATTAGTAATACATCAACAAAATTCGTTAGCTGAAATGCAGGTCATTTCTAAATATCGTTGATGGAATTTCCTGTCACAAAACACATGTAATTTCCTGCTAACCTTAGAACAGAATGAGATTATCTTCACAGGTGTGTGCTAGGTTTCATAAGATTCTACACTTTATTAGTAACACCCATGTTATTTGGAAATGGTTTCAACCGTTTGATTTATTATAGATTTGCAGCAATAACTGATAAAAGTAAAATATAAAATTTGCAACCCGTCTGTCTAAATTATTTATGTGGGATATTCTAATAATAATACACTGCTTAAATTCCCAACAATTGTTTATTAAATTAACAACTAACTCAATTAAAAGTACAAATGAACTGGGTTGGATCAACCAAGAATGTTTAATGGTAAACTGTGATCCCCAAATTTTTAAAGTGTTTGCAATCAATTTAACACGCTGTATGACATAGAGTGGTGGTAGAGTGACAGGTCGTACATTTGTTTAAGATAATACAAAATTTTTGTAACACATCGTTTATACAGGGCGATTCGTTAAAGCTAAAATACGTAATATGCCTTCTCTAACTACATTTATGAGTCACCCTGTATAAAATATGATTGAACACCAAGAAGTAATTACTTAAACTATATATTCATGTCAATGTCATTGCATCATACATTTGTTTGTATTTTTAAAGCTGTTATAAAAATATTAATTCAATAAAACCATATTACTTTTGAGAAAATTTGACGGAAAGCCATTTTCCCATAAGAAAGGTGCCTGATCCTTTACAATTCTCAAAAACGATGGTTTACCCAAATAATATCACTGGTACTTCTTTTGGGGGTTTAAAAGAAAATAACCGACAGAAAGATTTAAGATTCGGTGGTGAAAAGTCATATGAGTGTGTGTATATAATGCGGGATTTTTTTCTTAATTAGATAAATTATGAATTTGCCATCATTTTCGCTTCAAATAAATGACATGCACAAGGTCAATAACGTGACCTTTTTTAAATGTAAAATTTGACGTTTTCAGTATAGTATTTAAACGTTAGAATAATTTTATCATAAGATCTTGTAGACTTTATATACTGGAGCAATCCTTTAACGAAATGTACAGTCATACCAAATATTTATTGTCCTATTTAAGGACAGATTGTATAATTACAGGGATTAAATAAAAAAAAATTATTATTACAAAAATGGTCGAATCCTAAAACCAATATAGTTTATTTTCTAGAAATGTCCCCTCGAAATTATTTTGCCTGGGGCCCTACGCCTGCCCACACACTGATTAATATAATCAAAATTTTCTTTTCTATTTTTATAGCATTCTGCCTCGTTAGCAGCACATAAAACTTTTTGATATAACCAATAAATAATATTAATAAATTCAAGAAATAGAAATTTAAACGAATATTGAATAACTTTTACAATTTCTATGGGGTACATGAAGCGAGCGTAGGAAGTGAAATAAAAAAATCATTATTTATTACAAAGATCGGAACGTTGAAAGGACAACAAAAGTGAGATGAAATCTTTCCCACTGACTGTTAAACATTATTGATAACATCACAACAAGCTCTTCAAGACTTTTGTTCCGACTTTTTTAATGATTACTTTTTTGATCGCGCCGGCTGTTCGAATAGGGGAAAGTAGGGAAATTTGATTTTTTATCCAATTTTGACATATTAAAACGTCATTATTAACTCCATACCAACAGTAACAAATAAAGTTTTCCTACGGCTGCTTAGAATATGCATAAAAACGCACTGTCACCTTCCCTTGAAAAACGTCAATTTCAAACAGCGTGTGTAAACCTTTACACACGCTGTGTGCAAAGTAAAATGACAACACAACTCATATTAACAACATATTAATGAATCGAGAATCTAGCATGCGGACACTGTCACTACTGACAGTTCTCATTTCTCATTAAAATAAAGTCAAGTTTATTGCAAAATTTTAAAAAAGCAGTTTTACACGATGATAGAAGATGAATTTAACTGTACTCCTCCAGAAATACTTGAAAGGGCCTCCCAAATCACGCAAAATCTTTTACCATTAATTTCCAAAGAGAGGTATGAAAGTTCTTATGAAACATTCATAAAATGGAAAAATGAACGAAACCTAAACTCGTTATCAGAGAATGTTCTGCTTGTTTATTTTGAAGAATTAGCGCAAAAATATAAATCTTCAACATTGTGGTCGCACTATTCTATATTGAAAAGCACTATAAACATCTGGTCGTTTTAAATAAGATTTGCTTTACCTAACAATAAATAGGTACCAATAAAAATATATATATGACAATAAAGTCGCAGCCGTAGGAAAAGTATAGTGTGTAACTCGTGTGAAAAAGCACTTTTCACACTTTGTGATCGTCACATGCGTGTGAAAAGTGCTATTTTCAAAACTTGTTGCACAATATACTATTTAATCACTAGTGAATTAAAGTTTTTTTAAATCACTAGTGATAAAATCAAATCCTTAGTTTACCTTGTAACTATCGATAGTACGCTGTTTTGATGTCGATATTAGCACTAATTTGGTATGTGTGTTTTTAATAAACTTTACACAATTTTAAACTATCTACATGCATGATTATTTTTTACTATCAAAATTAAACTTACAATTATTAATGTTATTGAACTGAAGGTTTATTTTATTATTTAAAGGAATGATTAGTTGCTCTGAGACATTAGAAACAAGATTTGAACTGTTTTCAGTGTTTGGTTCGATGTTTGTACTACTGGCGATGGGTTCATTGTTTAAATTGGTTTCTAATCCGTTATATTAAAATTGTGATTGGATAGTGTCCCTTCAGCGTTTTCAGGAGCACATATTGCAGCTTCATGACCCAATATTTTTCTGGAAATTTCTATTTTATTTTTGATAGACTCTTCGACATATCCTTCTGCAACTGAGTCAGAACGCCATCCTCCATGTCTTTTTAATATCGACAAATCGGCACCTGCTTCAGCCAGCAATGTTGCAGAACATCGTCTAAAAGTATGTCCAGTATAGTCTTGTGCATTTTGAAAACCCAGAAACTCTGCTATCTTCTGAGGCATTTTAGAAAATGTGTTGATACCTACAGGCTGTACCGTACATTTTTCATTTTTATAATTTAGGAATAGTCGAGAATGTGATATATTCTTCGGGCGCAATTTCATATATTTTCGAAACACATCAATTGCATTGCTAGCATTACTTCCATTAACGACAGTGAATACTCTTTCTTTGTAAGTTTTAGTGTCGGGGATTTTCACAACTAATACATGTATAGTTAGCTCGCCTCCACGTGGTGCACCCTGGGTAACGCTAAAGAGCTAACAAACTTGGCAGCCGGACAATCTTTTGATCTCCCGGCTGAATCACATGATGCCTGACGCGACATTTAATCCAACCGGTCCTCCTCAAGACCTATTGACAAGAAGTCTTGGACCAAGTCTCAAGATCTGCCAACTAAATATATCTTTTATGTATTTTATGACATGTGCAGCCATACGATAAATAAATAAATAAATAACAACTAATACATTTCCTGTGTCATCAATATTATTAGTAGACCAATTCGCAAACTACCTTAAGGGTAAATATTTGTCATCGGGAGCAGTATCCAAAAATTTTTCGAGATCTTCTCTAGTAAACACATTTTACTTTTTTGGCCTATATCCCACTGATTGCTTTTTTAAAAATGCTTTCACTTGGTGAAATCTGAACACAAAGTAATCTTTTATTAACACCAATGTCTAATTTTTTTACAAAATTTAAAAAACCTACTTGTTTATGTTCACATTTTCTTTAATAGATAACATCTTTTTAAGTTGCGAATAATTGGACCATAATGAAGAAGACTTCACATTTTTTGACTTTTCAAATATATACGCCATAATTATTTTCTCGTTGACTCCTTTAACCTGCTTTTTGTTCCGCCATTGACAAAAAAGCATATACTCCTTCTCATATAAAGATTTCGATTTATCGGGTAATATTTTTCTTAACACTTCTTGGGGAACAAATTCTTCTGGCACAAAATCTAATAAATCCATTTTGAAATTATTGAGACAATTTAAAAAATTGTAAATGAAACTAAACTAAACTAAACAACAATGGATTAAACTATAAACACAAACACAAATAAACAGACGGTATAAACAACCCCTAGCAACGTTAACAACCAGTGTTAATATGAATTGCACAGACCTCTTAGTTAATCACATCGTCAAAAATGGTAGATGAATACAAAATTTATTTTAAAAAAATAATTTTTTGGATGAAAAAGGTCAAAATTGGCGGCTCGCGGTGCAATTTCTTCTCGCGAATAAAAATTCATTTAACTCACTTGGTGTATAAATATCTATTATACCAGAGTGTATAAAATAAGGGGGGCTAACAGGGGAGTCCCAAAACCCAAGAGAAATTCCATTAAATGGTACAGAGATGTATCCAGAAGTATATAGAGTATATGGGCCCGGAACGAAATATTCCGAAAGTCTGGGCAAATATCCGAGCATTCTCCAAGCTGAAATCTACTATCGAAAAACGTGGTAAAGTGACTTGGATTTAGGCTATTGTTTCCAGGAAAATTGGAAAGGATACATATATTGTGATAGTTCCAGAATTAAATGATTTAGAGTGGAACCGGAAAATATTTCGGAAAATTTAGGAGATACAAGAGATCTTACCAATTTTCCTGTTGACAATCAACAAAGTGACATTGGGATACGTCCCAAACGTACAATCAAACCACCGCAACGTTTGAACTTGTAATTAGGGGGGGGGAGATGTGACATCCTGTATAATACACGTCTTAAATTTACTTTATTTGCGCATGTGCGACACAAGAACAACCGATCAATCCAGCGAATTTTTGGAGTGAATGTTAATAAAATGAGTTGTCAGTTATGAGCACAGTTATCACTCTCAGCTTAGTTTTGGAACATCTTACTATGTAGGATTTTTTGCTCTGTGTCTTTCCCTGATACAGTTTTATGGCCCCTCGAACCATTGATAATGTCTTTGCTCTTCACGAATCTTGATAACTAAAAACAGCTAAAAGGCAATGAATATCCATTAGAAAAAAAGCACGCGAGTAATTAAGTGTTTATCGCCCATTAATCAAAATTACTGCTATAAAAAAAAGTTATCAATAATTTCGGAACAAAACAAACAGGTTACGTAATCGAAGACTAGGTCAAGCGAACATTTAAAAGAAAGTAAATTATTACATGTTGAAGTTGTGTTCTCGTCTATCGGACACCGCGTATCGTTTTCAGCTATCTCTTAACCATTCATTAATACTTCTACAACGAATTTGTAACCACCGATGAAACCGATAGAAAACGGAAATGCCTACTGGGTGTTCCGCGGAAGCAGAGGCTGTAATCCGTTGGATTTGTATTTATTTACTTGTTTTTATATATTTATGGCTTTATGTATGTTCTGTTTAGATCTAATCTAAATGAGAGAGTTCTATACAAGGACATTAAAAAAAGATATAAAGTACGAGGAACTTTTTGTTATCGCATACAGAAAATGGTGTAAAAAGTTGTACAGCTAATATATTAAGCTATAAATAACTTTATATCGTGATGAAAAATAAATAATTAGAGATTTCACAAATGTAGAGTCCGAATTGGCATATTCAAGCATGTCTTTGGAATAAAATTTAGCATTTTCAGAACACTACGCGTCTTATGCCCAAAATATTAACTAAAACGATGCAAACGGATTTTTGAGATATGGCCAGATCCTGAGTCGTCTCTTTTAAGCTTAAATGACCATTTTCCATCACAATTTTCTTCACTGTGTCGATGTTTTCGTCAGTAGAAGACGTTGAAGATCGACTGATTCAGTCTAGAAGTCCTAAACTATATATAGCACTTTATTACACCATTTTCAAGAGTTTATACAATACAGACTTATAGTTAAGATCCTGATTTCTTTTATTTTTTTACAGGGATATTCTTGTGTAGACTTTTCAAGTGCAGGAATGAGGAACTCTGGAATCTATTACCTTCAAATAAGAGGCACCACCTATTGGTTTCTGAAAGTGTTCTGCGAACAGGAAATAGCAGACGGAGGCTGGACAGTAAGTGGCATTTTAAATGCATACATTTTTTTTTATTACTTATTTTATTTAAATAACAAGGTGAACCGTGCAATTATATATCTTATTTATTATGATTTAGATAATCGTGTCAAACTGGTTTCAACTCAAAATGCATCATCGTAAAGGTGTTTAAATTATATCTATGATTATAGAACCTTTTGTAGTAGCAGATAATCCACCCTTTTTGGTCCGCATTTTAGACCAGCCGTCTGGGGGCATTTGTGTTTGTTATTCATCCTTCTTTATATTGTTAAATTTTCATTTGATATAGAAATAAAATACATAACTTGAAATTATTTCTTCTAAAACCAATTCTTTTGTATTTGGAATGGTATCTTTTTACCTCCTTAAGAAGTTCTCGATTTAATTATTACGTAACAGAACTACATATATATTAAGAACTATTCCACTACAGTCCAAATAATTTATAGACAAATCTTATTTAATAGTTGATATTGTGAAATTTCCATGTCGCCGTCAGTAGAAAACTAACAAACTTGGTCAACCTGTTATCGCCAAATAAGGTTAGCTGGACCAGTAATAAATGAACTGGTTAAGGCTAGGATTTGACTTTATTCGAACACTGGGGACGTGTCGGGAATGCTTTTATGTTTCTACTTCCGTCATATCATCATCAAACTCGTTTTACATCAATTAATCGTGTGAGTTTGGGTATGATCGTTATTCTCAATGTCTGCAACTTAGTTGCAAGTAACATTCGATTTCATATCAATTATGCATATCGATAAAACGTCAGTCAGCTTGGTTACTTTTGATAATTCGTTTTTTTTAGTACTACTTTGTATACCGGTTGTTTTATAGTTCTTAAAGCAATCAACTTTTTTTAATAACCGCCGGTCGAGTTATTTTGTCAAACAGATCGAGTTAGATTACAAAAAATATCCTGCCCAAAATCTGTGCTCGAGCTGGTATTTGGTAAAACAATTCCATGAATTTAAACTGATCTGACACATAAATAAATAACAAACACACATCGTTAACCGGACAACGTGGTATTGTTGATTTTTTATCCAGTTATATTTTCTCTTCCTTCCTCATAGGCTGAATATCCGATAGCAAACTACGATTTTTGAATTTTTATATGACATTTTTTACATATGAGTGGAATTGTCCACTAGAAAACCATGTCCATGTCCGTTTTCTTGGAACTGATCTAATCGTTGAGACATCCTTAATGATTGGGCAGCAGTAGGGGGCATAATAGATCTTATAGGTCGCAATTTATCGACACCCCATCACAGATAGATAGATAGATATTTACTTCTTTTCCAAGTTCATCAAGTATTGTACTGGTGCTTAATCCGCAGAAGGGTTCAGGTCCCAGAAATGGTGTTTCAGTCCCTTTTTTGCGAGTACGTCTGCTATTTCATTACCCTCCACTCCAGTGTCTCCCGGAACTCATAGGAAGCCCATATACTCCTATTCCTGTTCCTTCTGTTGTTCTAGAACCATCTATGTACATTTAATGGCACTTCTCTTGAGTTTTGGGATGGTATCTTTATCCCATTCGCTTTTGTTACTTAGCTTTATGTTGAATTCTTTCACAAAGCTAAACTTCTTTGTCATCTCATCTTGGGGCATGTCCCAGGTTTGGTGATTTCCAGAATGACCAGAGAAGGATCAACCAAACGCAAGTTTCGACTCCTTCGTGGAAATCACCAAACCTGGGACATGCCCCAAGATGATATGACAAAGAAGTTTAGCTTTGTGAAAGAATTCAACACAAGGCTAAGTAACAAGAGCGAATGGGATAAAGATAACATCCCAAAACTCAAGAGAAGTGCCATTATTGAGTCAGATAAAAGGTACGTTCTTAAAAAGGTTTAAAATAGCTTTTAAAGATGTATTTCACGGTGCCAAAGGAAATTATTTAAATAAATAGATTGTATATCATAACACCGGTGCCTATGACTGATATCAGATAGAAAATCAGTGAAGTAGGAAAGGAATCCTGAGTCGTTGTGCTCTAGTACATCTGAAAATATTTTATTTTTTAAAATAGCATATATGTAGGTATTAACTAACATTCTGATGCTTCTAAACCGGTAAGCAAATCAAAAAAATATTAAAACCATGTAAACTCCAGATTATTCATGTGAATTAATTGTAGATTAAGATATAATCGATAGATTTTTAAATTACTCGTTCTACTTACTTTGCACAGCGTTTTAAATCGTGATTAGATTTTTTTCTAAATAGTTTCTAGATATAATCGTATGTGAAGACAATAAGTAGTATAGGCACCAAAGGAATATGTGTACTGAAACTAATGGTTAATTACATACCCCGAATAATCACGTTAGGTAATTTTATTTGCTTTGGAAACATGTCAAAGTACTTTCACTTTCATCATGGGTGCTCACTGTGTAGCTCAGTCTTAAATCATTAATTAATTCAGAAAAATGGTAATAATCCAGTCAATGGATATATATTCAGACCTCTTTAAATTAGCTAAAGTTGTCCCACTACCAAAAACATCTCACAACGTGAACATTTTAGCCCGGTGTGTCATTAGACACTAGTAAAAGAAGAATTACTAATTATTTCAAATAAAAAAGCAATAATTATTATTTTAGAAGTTTTAATTTTGCCAAAAAATGTAAGAAAAATTATAAAAAGTTCATTTGAAAGTACCAGTTACCTCTAAATAACTTTCTCGAAAATATTTGTCGATATTGACCGGACTAATGTTAATGTTAAATACTTTCATTCAAAATGTTTATAAGAACTTGACATGTATAGAATTAAAAAGGTAAAAAATGAATTGGCTACTTAGATATTAAGTTTACTAACTGCATATTACATATATGCGTACTGATTGCTGGTAGAGAAAAAACTGATTGATGATGAATTATGATTTCCTGCCAATTAAATAAATAATATTTCGCAAATAAACGAAACAAATTTTAAAAATTGATAAATGAATGAATTTTAGGTCATTCAAAGACGAGACGACTTCGGTTACCCCAGAGAAAATTTCAACAGAGATTGGAACGACTACAAAAACGGATTCGGAGATCCATCGAAAGAATTTTGGCTTGGAAACGAGAATATTTACATGCTGACCAATAACGAAGAATATGCACTTAGAGTTGAACTCGAAGATTTTGAAGGAAACAAAAGGTACGCAAAAATACGAGAATACATTGAAATATTTCACCAAAAAACGTATCAAAATTTAGGGAGAGTAGGCATATTCGAAGTTCTTAGGTCATTGGACATTTTTGAGTCAATTTTAATCAGAATTAGTTTCACAAGTATTTTAACAATTATTCAATGTATTTAAACACTAATTCCAAATATTTAATGTAATAAAAAGGTACTTTAAAACAATCTGCAATGAAAAATACTCAATGGACTATGGACTACAAGAAAATTATACCAATCCTTATTTTTTTATCGTATATCATCTCTTTTATAAAATTAAATAAACAAAAATATATTATGAGAATTCGTCATTAAAATATGACATGAAAAGTTCGTGGTTGACTATGTTAATTTGATCAGACAACCGTACTTTCAAAAGTATGGTTTTCCATAAACTGTATATAGCATCTCTTTTTTAGAATTAAATATAAAAAAATATATTATGAGTTCGAAGAAATAAAAGAAGTAATTAATAGGCCTCATTATTTACAAGAATTCATCTTAATATTATTAAAATATGACATGAAAAATTCGTGGTTGACTATTTTAATTTGATTTTCAAAAGTATGGTTGTCTGATGTAAATAAAATTAGTATGCTTAGAATTTTCCTTAAACTGTATATAGCATCTCTTTTTTAGAATTAAATATAAAAAAATATATTATGAGTTCGAAGAAATAAAAGAAATAATTAATAGGCATTTACAAGAATTCGTCTTAATATTATTAAAATATAACATGAAAAATTCGTGGTTGACTATTTTAATTTGATCAGATAACCGTATTTTCAAAAGTATGGTTGTCTGATGGAAATAAAATTAGTTTTATATAGCATCTCTTTCTTTTTAGAATTAAATATAAAAAAAATTATTAGTTCGAAGAAATAAAAGAAGCAGTTAAAAGTCATTCATCCATCCACGATTCGCCTATAAATTATAAATCCTTATTAAACATCAATAAAACACTATTTCCTTTTTCAGAAAATCTATTATGCATAGCAAACATATTGTTGTTTACTACGAATTTCAATATCCATCAATCTTCAATTTATCCTTACAACAATAAACGATAAAATCCATCGTTATTATTTAAATCATAAATTAACTGAACCATCGTTGAAGAATAATAGTTTAGCATTCCAAATTAGCACACGTTAAAAATCTATTCATAATATTTTGTTCTAGGTGGTTTATAGAGTCAAACCGAAACAGCATATGCATAGTTAGGCAATCATAATTTAATGAATAATTTCACAATTAACACAAGCCAATAAACTTGATTTATCAAACTGCACTCACTTATTCATTCAAACAACATTAAACATTTGTACAGAGTTGGCCTTAATTTTTTTAATGCGTGAAACTTGTTCAACAAGCAATAAGAAAAATCGCTCTTAGACAAGGCCAAATTCTTGAAAAATTCTTAGCAGTATATTGGTGGTCGGAAGTGTATTTAATTGTGTTCTTTGGCTTTTATGTGCTTTTCCAATTTCCAAGTAAGCTTTTGGTCCAGATGAAGTCATAGGTACTTTACTTCAGATTTTTGTGGAACTTTATTATTATTTATGTGAACTTGAAGGCATGCATGTCTCCTTCTTGTAAATATAACCTGTGTGGATTTGTCGGCTTTAACTGTAATTTGACAACGTTCGAGCCAGGTATGCAGCAGTTGTAAATAATTCTGGAGTTTGATATCAGCTCTATTGGGACCTGCATCTGATGTTAAATTTGATGTATCATCAGCAATTGTATCCATTAGGATATCATTATAAGTAGTGAAAAGGAGATATAAAGAAGGACCAAGGACAGTACCTTGAGGAACTCCAGATTGGATAGGATTATAATATGAAGTTGAGGAATTAAGTTTGACTTGGAAAAATCGATCGTTGATGTAGGAAAAAGAGATTATTAACAATCCCAGAATCCTTTCAATCATCTGTATTTATCGCCAGCCCAATAATATATGAGACCAGTCCTGTTAAAACAAACATTACACATACAAGTTTCGAAATATCGTCGGTAGTAGTTCGTTGATTATTTAAATACCAAATTAGCATTTCGTGAACCGGTATTTACGAAGACGCGAGACATTTTGGCGTTTAGAATGTTTAGATGAAAAGATATACGCCGTATTTAAGTACGCCATTATATTGTTTATTACATGAAGCGTTGATTTTCTTTCTTCATCTTCGGATGAGTTTGATGGATGAGTATTGTGATGCATTAGAATGTCAAAACTAAATGCATCGCTTAGAAGCAATGTGCTCGTTACATTCAGTTGGGAAAGAGGTTAACAGGTCGGTTTTAAGGGTAAATGACTTGGAGGAAAAGCATTTTCTAAAAACTACCAGCCCCGTTTGATCTCAAGAAACACGAGCGGTGCTCTAACGGCATTTTGAGTAAACAAATAGTGTAAGTGTTTGAAAATCAAGTCTGTTGTTTCAAACTGTTGACATGAGCGTCTTTCTTTACTTAAAGTATTTTTTTACAAATAATAATAAATAGAAACTCCTGTAAGAGGCAGATGTAGAATTCAAATTCAGAAAATTTACAAATTACTCTGGGAAAAAGGGGCAATTATTGCGACACAAGAAGAGGATATTTGACGATGTCAGCAATTGAAATGTATCTCCGAGAACAGGTGAAAGACAAACAATCGGTAATACTAACAATATAGGTACCTAATAACAAAAACAAACAAAAATACTGGAGACCATCCTAAAATCCTTTAAAAAATACTTAAGAATTATAGAAAGATAAATCTTAGAAGTATTTTCAGGACCCACAAATATAGACGAATATATTTCGAATTAGGACATCATTGGGAACATTGAAAAGCAAAGCCAAAGCCCACAATATATTCAAAATGACGTAGAGACCAGGGGATAAAAAAATGAGACATAGATTGAAACACAAGAAAAAAAAATTAAGAGAGAAAGTGACCGAGAAGTAATTTACCCCAGAAAATAATTTAGTAACATTTGCAGAATAAAAAACCATTTTTTATTAAAGTTTATATTTATTTTTCTAGATATGCCCAATATTCTCATTTCAAAATCTATTCTGAAGCTGAATACTACAAACTAGAAATAGATGGATACGAAGGTAATGCCGGGGATTCCCTTAATGATCCATGGTATGGAAGCAACAACAGTCCATTTTCAACATATAACAGGTAATGAAAAATATGTGTATGAAAAAAATGTACAAATATAAAACAAAATGTATGTAAAAATTAATCATTAATGATCTTTATTCTCAACTATGTTTAGTCTTCTTTATTAAAGACGTATCACTAAACTTGGATTTGCTTTTATTTTTTAGAGACAATGATCGTTCAAGTTTGAATTGCGCGTCCATGTTGAAAGGTGGATGGTGGTGGAAATCATGTGGTAGAGGACTTAATGGTCTTTACCTCAATGATCCTCAAGATCTAACAGCCAGACAAGGTAAGAGTTTATTTAGAACTACCGTCTTTAATTCTGATATAAATGTTACAATCGATAATGTATCTAAATAAGTCAGGAATGAACTTTAATAGTAACTACGCTTTTCTTTGGCGTCTAAATTGGCATGGAAAAGCATCAAAGAATTGAAATCTTTAGATCAGACGGGCCCAGAAAGAGAAAAACTCATTTATTTAAGGTTCCTTACGATTCAACGTTTTTTGCTATAATTCGCTTATGTTTTTACAGGTATTGTCTGGTTTAGATGGAAAGGATGGGATTACACGTTGAAGAAATCCGTGATGATGATAAAACCAAGGAGTTTCGTTAGCGGCACTTAGTTTTAAATAAATAAGTAGTCAATTTATAATCACCGGCGAAATCATCCCATTCGACAAAAAACGCGATAACCATTTCTTTCGTCCATATAAAGTATTTATTGAAACAAATATTTTGACGCAGATTTTTAGTCTAGCATTCGATATAGGTGAGAATAGAATATACAAAAAATTGATGTAGCAACTTAGAATTTCTTATGCGGTCTTTCTCTTATTATATTATTTATTTTTTACTTGGTTAAATGTTTGGAAATTATTCTGTTCTTGTCTATATCAGCTCACAAGATTATTTACCTACATTTTACCTCATAGACATAGGAATTGCTTCTATCTTAAACTTTAAAAAGGCACAATAGCTTTAGTTCACACCATATAAATTAATTTAAATTTAAAACGTCACAGCCCAGAGACTAGGCTCTTAGGTACTTTGAAGGGTGTAGAAAACGATAAAGAAATATTTGCTGCTCTAAAATGTATTTTCAATTTTGTTTTCGAAATTGTGAAGTTAGCATACACTTTAGAGCAGTAAAGATTTTTTTTATCATTTTCTACACCCTCTAAAGTATTTACCTAATAGCCTAGTTTCAGCGATATCACATTTTATGAGAGATTTTGGTCTAACTGTGGCACTGGCCACTGGGCTATCAGTCAAAACTGGGTTAAGGGATAACGCAAATACAGTTCATGTAATCGAAATTCTATTTAATGGTCTTTGTGGTATTAGTTGGGAATCTGAGGCCTTCTAAGAAGCGTTTTAAAGATGCTCTATACAACTCGCGAACGTCCACCTAAAAAATATGAAATCCTATGTAAAATGACCTACCGGATTCGAATTTTTTATTTGCCCTTTGATTCGGAATTGCGAAATGTGTCAAAACATGACGTTTTTGAAAAAACTAAAAATAATCGTTAAAATAATATTTATTGCAAACTAGTGCGTTACTTTGTGAAATGATGTCCGATCGTTATGAATTTTGGATATGATATTTTTCAGTACTTTCCTGACCTAGTTTCATAACAATAAAAAATATAGGACGTCTTATAAAAGCTACGTAATTTTTGTTTTTGCTGGATTACACAAAATATTGTCATTTTGCAGACTAAAGTGGTGAGTCGAGAAAACTTTTTTATCTTTAGAGATACTTAACTAGTATAATCGAGAAAAATGTTGCCAATAGAGCAAGGAAACTTTTTTACTTTAACTTTTTTTTCATACGACGTTTAGTTTGGGTTGTGTACTTTTTTAAAACCGAAGGATGCTGTGGAGCGAATAAAGCGATCAGTGTGTCAGAGAGGGTAAACGCCACAGCCTTCTTCAAACGTGCAACAAAGAGGACCCGCATTACAATATTATTATGTCACTAGAGGGATTAAAACACAATATTAATATCTAATTAAAATATTTATTTTTCAATTCATTTTCCCTCACACTGGCAACTTTTATTGCATCTTACATCAGGCATTTACACTTGTTACCACAGTTAAATAATTTACATTTGCAAAATGGAGGAATTTTTAAAAATGTAGGTTTTGCCTCTTTGGTACGTTAATTTTGGCACTATACAATTATTGTCTTTGCGTTCGTAACCAAACGTTAGAATTTCAGGCAGATCTGGCTTTAACAGATATAATATATATGTATAATAGTGTAAACTTCAATGATATATTTTAAAAGGTAATAGGTACACAGAGTTCTATAGTGAACCAGAATCGTTAAAAAATATCATATATTAGGAGCATTATTAAGAAGGACAGATTGTAAAAAAAATTTAAGCTTATTTAGACTTAATCTTTACCTTATATCTGTTTTGCAAGTTGGAAACATATTTCATCCATATTTCCTCTAAAGTCTTTTCGGCCATACAAATGCTTAAAGAATAGTCTACATGATTAATTCGTCAGATATTTCATATGAATCGCATGTAATACTTTTGTTTCCAAAAGATAAAATATTCATCTCATCTGGTTGTTGAGACAACACTATTTTTAGGGCTCTTTTTTTGCCTTTTCTAAACAATATATTGATAACAAATTGTCTGCTAATATTTTAACATCCAGATGCTTCAAGTTTGCTAGTGCTTTAATAATTGAGAAACATACATTTCTTTTCTCTTTTATCTAAGGTAACCGAGTAAAACATTGATAAAATAAAACCATCTGTGTCCAATGAATAAATAACAAATACATTAAACCGAAAGGGAGAATGCATTGAAAAATAAATATTTTAATCAGATAATAATAATATTGTGCTTTAATCCCTATAGTGTCATAATAATATTGTAATGCGCGTCATCTTTGTTGCACGGTTAAAGAAGGGTTACTCTCTCTGACATACTGATCGCTTTATTCGCTCCACATCATCCTTACAGTGGCAATGCCAAGAGATGCGATGCGCCGATTCAATTTCCTTTGGGTTTAAAAAAGTACGCAACCCAAACTAAACGTCGTATGAAAAAAAAGTTAAAGTAAAAATGTTTCCGTGCTCCATTGGAAACATTTTTCTCGCTTATACTAGTTAACTATCTTTAAAGATAAAAAAGTTTTCTGGATTCTAGAGAAAAAAAATTACGTAGCTTTTATGAGACGTCCTATATTTTTTATTGTTACGAAACTAGGTCAGGAGAGTACTGAAAAATATCATATCCAAACTTCATAACGATCGGACATCATTTAAAAAAGTAACGCACTAGTTTGCAATAAATATTATTTTAAGGAAAATTCTCAGTTTTGTTAGTCATTTTACATAGGATTTCATGTTATTTAGGTGGATCTTCGCGAGTTGTATAGAGGTGATCGAATTCAGCACCTCAGATTCCCGACTATATACAGTTTAAACTATTTTTTATACAATTCTCAACAAAGCGGCGGCACCATCGCTCAGCTAAAGAAAATTCTCTTTGTGCGCAGTTTCCCACGGCAGGAATAAATAAATTTTCGATTCGAGTTATTTTAAAGTGGCGTTACCCCTTGAAAATCAATTATTATAATTGGTATGTTAGCAAATTGCCAGTTACTAAGTGTTAATTACTTTTATTTAATAAAATTCACGTTTTCAGATTACAAAATGTTACCCACGATGACCATTTTCAGTAAGGCAGATGCGTTACTTGAAAGGTATCTTTACATTTCCCCCCATTTAATACATAAGTCGGTTAAGCTGGTCGTTCGATGTTTACCCCTACCTACAAATGTACCTTTAAATTAACGCATCCGCTTTATTAATTTTCTGAAAGAGTTACCCTGTAGACTAATTAAGTTTTTTCTTATTTTTCTCCTTCTACTTTTATAATTGACTTTTTTATTATGGTTAAGTAGGTGTATACGTAAACTTCGTATAGAATTTAAAAATATATTTTTAGTAAGAAAAATAACATTTTGCTGCATTTTTCAACAAGTATATAATTCAAAGCATAAAGAATGTTTCATAAATCTAAACTAAAAATATTCCGTTTATGTATAGTTTTCGTTTTAGAATAATTTACAGTATTTATGTTGTTTAAAAACTTATTTAACTTATCTCCAATACGCCCTTTATAATGTGAATGTTTGTCAGGTTATATTTAATTTTTAGTTATTCTTTATAAAAAAAATGTCTCAAATAATAATTTCTCTAGATATCTGGATGTATTATTAAGTATGGCAACGTCGACAAATTCACGTTATAAGTTCGCCATCTATCAACAACAGGAAAATAGTATGAAAAATAGTCAAGCGTTTTCTTAATGGCCTGATTAAAAGTACATATTCTTATACAATGGCGTAAACCCAATATTTTTCTTGCTTAATATGAATGCATTAAACCTTCATCAAATAATTTTTTGAAACCCTTAACAATGCAAATTTCACACATGCGTAAAATGTCAAACCATAAAGCGATGAAATCGTACTTTATCAAATCGGCGTTGCCAGATATCCGTGTCAGATTTCGTATGATGTTCGAATATGTAATTCAAATTATATTTTCATGTACATTTTAAATATTTGTGTTTTGTTGTATGTAATCTTTTAACTGCTATTTTAAAACACTGGTTAGGGTAAAACACTATTTAGGTTTAAAGCAAAAACAATTTTTAATTCGGTTTGACAACACCAATTTGATATTTTACGATTTTTATGCCTTAAAATTTGACCCTTTACTAGGTAGGAGATAAGCTAGAATTTTTTTTAAACATTTGTGTTATATATCAAGAATATTAAATATTAGTTGAACAAACTCTTCAAATATATGGCTAGCAAGATTTATCGAAACAGAACTTTAAAATATTTTTTTTCTCTTCTTCTTATGTAGTAAGTTGGCACTTAATGCACACACACTTCTTTCACTATTTTCTTCTAGTTTAGATGGTTTGTAATTTTTTGACAATAAACGCCATGTTATATAATCAACCCGATGATTATAAATTGTAGTTTTTAAATTATTGGAAATTTTCGAAATGGAAAAAGACTGTGTAGATTATCGGAAAATATTTCTGTATTAAATTCATTGATAAGTTTGTTAAAATAGGTTGTAGATAAGGATTATAATTCTTTGAGATAAAAATATAAAAGAAAAATTAAAACACATATTGCAGTAATGTAAAGGAGTTATTGTTTTAAATGCTACCAACTTACAGATGACAAATTTTACTATACAATTTAGATAATACAATTGTACCGTTCAATATCGTTGTGAAACATTTATTAACTAGCATATGCACAAACCTTAGTTAAATTCAAAAAGAGCTAAAATTGACAGCTTGATTTACCTTTTATTTAAAATATTACAGTTGGTAGCCATGCCCTAAAAAGTGGTAATAATCGCACAGATATTAGTTTTGGAGGTATTATTGGGTGTGTTGGGAAAACATGAAAGTGGAAGCATTGCGAGGACAGAAATAGAGATAAAGCATATGTTATAGAAAGAGCACTGTCGCAGATAAATAGCCAGTAGCCAATCGCGGCTTTCTGCATGCGCGGCTTTCTGCATGCGCGACTTTCGGCATGCGCGGCTTTCGGCATGCGAATCTTCTATATTTTCTCCCTTTCTGTAAATGTAATGCTCTTTTGTTTACTATAAAAATAGAAAATTAAATATCAATTTCAGTTACTTTTTAAATCTTAACTCTGAAAATACGAAGATGTATATGGAATATTTTTATTTTTTTCTCAAAGAAGTATAACCATTAAAGTATATTGTTATGGAGGCTAACGGGACACGATAGGCAATGTTCAAATTAGTCAGGAAAAACCTGTATTAAATACATGTTGTACCTTTTAGCGTTTATATGGTTGTTTGTAAATAATATTTTTTCAGAGTTGTATAAATTTATTTTAATATAATAAATAAATTAGATAATTGTTAATTTTTTTCTGTTTATTTTAATTATAACAAAAATTCAGTGAATTTGGGTAAGTATTTTACGAAATCTGTTTGGAACAGAGTTAGGAATTTAATTTATTCGATAAGGTATAACTTAATTCATAGCACTTTAGATGCACTTATATTCAAGCTATGAAAAAAATACTGTCACAATTGTATCTTTAAGTGAATGAAAAAAAATTCTACCTGGCAACGCCGCAGATTTTTGACATGTGACATACATTTCCTTCATATAAACAATGTGTTTTCTGATAAAGTGCGGTTTTCCGTTTTTACGCGTCTGTAGATGTTTTGGTTTGTTGTTGCTCTAAATTGTGTTATTTTAACATTTATGAATATGTTAGTGAGGTCTAATTTTTAGTGATCTGCATTACTATGAGATTAAATAGAATAAAGTAGATAGTCAATAAATAAATTTAAAGCTTTTAATTAACAGTTAAACCCAAATGGTACATAATTACAAAAGTTAGGTTTTCTAGCTCCGTTTATAGTAACATCTAACCATTTCCAATCAAAACACCCAACAGAACCACATAAAATATACACTGCCCTCCCTTCGGAACCACGCATGGTACCAGTGACGTTCCTTATGGTTAAATTTGTGATTGGTATGTTGTTTTCTGCATGGCCGGTGCTAGTTCCATTAGCATAGTCTTGTTGAATGTTGATTCCAAATAGTGCAATATCTGAAACCCAGTTTCGAAAGTTAGTTGGTACTATGTGTATTCGATTAAAGTGCAAATAACACTAGAAATCATGTAGGTATAGAGTGGAATTCAGATAATTTAAAATTCTATTTCGAGACAGTTATTTATGACTTGTCAAATTCAAAGGTTTCTTGGATTTTTAAAATACTAATTCTAAACTTCTATCTTCAAACACTGTTGATAAAAGCAAATATGTAGCGTACTACTAATTATGCAACCCACATTACCGCAAACTTACCGCCATGATGATTCTTCGCCACTAGGAGGGGGGAAACGCAGGATTAACCTAACAAGCAGGGTTGCCAATGTGTGAGTAATTACTCACTTTTGTGAGTATTTTACTATGGGTCATGTTTTAAAATAAATAATTCTCGTAGGTATTTCAAGGCGTTAATTTTATTGTGTGTATGAAAATACCCCCAGTACTTACCTATTAACTTTATATTACTATAAGTTACATTTTTAATTTCTCCAAAATATCCATCATTATGAGTCTTCACGTGAATACCATTATCTGACCTAGCAACAGTACAGTCAGTAAACGTAACATTGTGGACAGTATTGTGAGAATAAGAACGTTTACTGAATCCAACGGACAAACTTAAACCATGTCCTCCTGAACAGTAGAGATTTGATATTAACATGTTAGAACCTCGGTTTACAGCTACGCAGTCGTCTTGATTTTGTACTATAGAATTTTCTATGATTATATTTTCGCCATATATGATGTCGAAACCGTCAGTATTGTGTCCTAGCTTTCCCTAAATGTTAACAGAAAAAGTAATATACAATCTTGTAAGCAGTTGTTTTGCTAAATCTCATTATTTTTTCGCGAATATGGATATTCTACAACTATATTATACCTTATTTATTTTAGCGAGGCAGTGACGTAATTTCTAATTATTTCTGTTGTCAACAGAATAAACACGAAAACACTAAGAGCAAATACGATTTAAACTTAACGTGCAGGGGAAAGTAACTGTTAAATGTTGGGAACACCTCGCGACGTTGCCGATGTGACATAGCGATAATTCTTGATTTATTTAGAGTAGTTACAAATTGACTTCCGTGTCAACAATAAAAATTCCAAAACTACATAAGTTTTAATTTTTATTTGAATCTTAAAACACTTTTCTTACTATTAAAAATGCTTTATAGTCAATATTTTATTGTTCATTCATAGAGAATAGCAGTTCTTTTTTACATCCATTCGAATCTTCAATCAAGTTAGATTCAAGCTAGGAAAAAAGTAACTGGCCCAATTTTATCTTTAAGTGATCGAAAAAAAATTCTACCTGGCAACGCCGCAGATTTTTGACATATGTCGTCACTGCCTCGCTAAAATAAATAAGGTATATAATCCATCAAACCTTATTTCCATCTGAAACATCGATATTCCAACCACTAATGATTAAATCACTACTTGAAATAATAACACAATGATGTGGGCAGTTTAGTAAAGTAATATTTTTAAATACTGATCCTCCTGTAGTCTCTATTTGAAAAAAATATGGTTTTGCCAGTCCTCCCATACCGCCCATTGTATCCCAATATAAAGCGCCCTGTCCATCAAAAACAGACCCTGTTTAAAAAAATACAGTGTTATAAATGACGCGGTGTGATATTCTTATCTTGTTCGGGTCCTACTTACAAATATTCTTATAGTAACCGGCAAGGTTGCCAATTTTCCAAAAATCTTTAAAACTAAGGATTTACAAGGTTGCCGGCGCTTAAGAATCTTTGTATGCTTAATTAATAAACATATTCTTACCTGTAGTTCCTTGTACATACACGTGTTCACCTTTAAACCTGATCAAAGGGCCCACCCATGAAGCATTATGGAACTTTACAGTACCTTCGAAAGTAATGGTAGTACCATTTTGAAGGTCTAGTTCCAAGGTAATACCTGCAGGTACTTCAAGATCGTACACCGTAATGTTTTTACAATTTTTAATTACTTTGGATACTTCGGGAAATTCAGAAATTGTACAATTTAAATTATTAGATTCTATAGTAACTACAAAAACAAATATTAAAATTATAGATTTGAAAATCATCGCAAAAAATTTTAGTATGAGTATAGTTAAGTAAAAACTATATGTGCTTGATAATAATCATAACAATCAAAATAATTGTTTTTTTCACTCGCTATCAGTAAAGATAATTTACAAGCATCTTCTTATAAACAAATTTGAGTATTTGTTTCACAACAGATGCACATCAATTTTGATATTTATTAAAGCAGGGGCGGATCCAGATTTTCCTCCACAAAGATATTTTTACTGATTTTGGGGGGTCACGGAGGTATTTTTACTAATTTCAAATGTATCAAAAAATATGTAATCTCACCCTGTTTAAAAGAACTGCGTTACAAACAAATGTGCTGGCAAATGCACTAATATGCAAGCCAAAAACGAAAGAAAGAAGAAGAAACGTCAGATCTTTAATTTAATGGATGGATAGATCTGTAATGAAAATAATTTAAGAAACTTCACATAATTCAAACTATATGAAATAGTTTCACCTGTTAAAAATTTTAAAGTTCTCTCTACTCGGAATCTCACCATGAATCTCTTAACAATCAGAGTGGTTTTAGGCTGCTCCCTTCTGATAACTACGGTATTAACAACAATAATTCTTGTGTTGTATCACGTTTTATCCGGCAAAGGTGAAAGAATTAGTTTTGGATGGTTTCTTGAAAATACGTCTCCCCATATGTGGTGTTGCTTAGGCATAGGCCTTTCTGTTTCAATGTCTATCGTGGGAGCTGCAGTAGGGATACACACTACAGGAGTCAGTATTGTTGGTGCAGGCGTAAAAGCACCTAGAATTAAGACCAAAAATTTGATATCAGTAATTTTCTGTGAAGCGGTCGCTATTTATGGATTAATAATTGCCATTGTCTTGTCTGGATATATGGAAGATTTTACATGGAGCTTGGTAGTGAAAGAAGATAATTTGAAGTCCAAAAATTGGCTTGCAGGTGAAGGATTTTACTGCTTAAATTTGTTAGTTAAGTTTATAATAACTGCATTTGTTGTGTGTTTTAGGTTATTTAATGTTTGGCTCAGGTCTCTCTGTGGGAATGGTAAACTTCTTCTGTGGCATGGCAGTTGGCATAGTAGGTTCGGGAGCAGCTTTAGCTGACGCAGCTGATTCTTCTCTGTTCATGAAAATTTTAGTCATTGAGATTTTTGGAAGTGCCATAGGTCTCTTTGGCTTGATTGTGGGTATTTACATGGTGTCTAAAGTTCAAATGGGTGACAAAATCCATTAAATCTCTTGTTTAAATAAGAGAATTTAAAATCATTCTTCCTTTCACAAAAAAATAATGTAATACTAACTTGTTTTATTATTTTACTTTTGAAGTCTGTAAATCGCATTTTTAACTTTTGTATATATATTAATAGTATTATTGTATTAGTATTTATAGCTTTATAATTTTAATGATTTTTCTTAGACAATATTTGTTGAAAATGTGAAACAAAATAGTTAAATTATTCTACGCATATTTTGATATGTTATTTTTTATAGTATTTTATATTGTTAAGACTGTTTTTTATTAATTATTTATTTGCCATTTTCCTCTAGCAACGGTTCTAGTCATTACTTGTGTGATTTTTTTAAATATAAGTATTATTAAAATTCTTACTAACATCATAAGGGATGAAAATTTCTACCTTTACAGTGTAAAATATGTGTACCCTTACTCAGAATGCAAACAGGTTGATATCAGGTTTCATTGAATATCACTGATTCTGTGTTGCATTCTACATTTAGTGTTCGTGACCAAAGATTGCAGCTTGCTGCCAATTTTGACAGATATAATACATTGAATAAAAATCTTCCTTGGTTCCTGTTAGTTCTAAAACCTAAAAGAATGAAAAAACGATTTTCCACACGCCGTGCGGATAAGATATTTTTTATTAAATTGTCATTTTTCGTCGTAGGAAACATTTTGTTCCTAACACGAGCGCAAAGTGTATTTGTATGCGTAAAAGTGTAACACTTTGTCCACTTGTTAGGAAAATAACTATTTTTGGTTGAAATTAATTTATGATTTCGACCTGTTTAACTGCAGTGTTTAAAATACCAGTAAAATATGTAGAGATATGTAAAATATAGAATAAAGCCCTCTAATGTAACATTATCTTTTCTGTAATTTGAGATAAGTTACCTACACTGTTAAAATATTTTAAAAATCTATTCAAATACTATAAATCCTGTAAAATATGTATTTAAATGTACTTACCTAATGAATGTATGCAATAAAAATGCATAGCTAATTTGTAAGATTTTATTTATGCACATCACAATCACCAAAAACAGTTTTACTAACCCATTTATTATTCAAACTCAATATTTATTTATATGTACAACAGTTAACAAAATTTAACTCTAATAAGTATTCGCAGAAGTGAGTTTTGACAACTTTACAAACAACGAATTCCCATTGGGGTTTGCAAAGTTTTTTGACCGATTCTGATCAAGATGTCACTCTCTTCTTCGTATTCTTCATTGTATCGTTGTTTCTACACGAATTTAACTTTTTAGATTTAAAAATTAAATTGAATTGTACGTGTGGTGAGTTGAGTCTGAAAAGTAGGCAAATCCAACGAATTGGTAGGTGGAGTAGGCAGTAACTGAATAATTTCTTACCCCTCCTGAAGATGGCTTCAAAAGAGAAGCCGAAACGTCGAGATTTTTGCAATTCCGGAAACCTAAAAACTTTCATATATATATTGTCCCAATAACTTGCTAAAATCGTGTATATTATTCTCCATTGAAGAACTTTTTGTTTGTGAGTTTTAAAATAATTATGATATCTGAACATAACAACTTTGAATCACTTTAGGATGTATGAAAATCGAGGAAAAATTAAATAGACTAGTTTTAATAATAACTTTTAATCAGATCTTTAAAACAATGTGTAAAATGTTACAGCACAAAATATTTAAAAAAACTAACAATACATATAAAATAAATATAATAGAAGTGCAAATACATTTATCCTATTTAATGCAATTTAATACTGATATATATCTACTAATTGGATATCGCATCTGCTTTCAAAATTTCATTTCAAGCAGTTTTATGTAGTGAACATATTTTTTCATATATATAATGTACTTATATCTAAGTATTAGTTCAAATGAACCAATTTTTATTTCAGCTGATACTCATAAGATAAATGGAAAGAGTCCATACATTCTATCCTAGTTTTCAAGTTAAATAAAAGGTCAAAATTTAACTTCTTAAAAGCATTTATAAATTCAAAAAATGGCCCAACTTTTCATATCAGTTTTAAGTTTATTTTTTCACAAATACCAATTGATTTTGTATTTGTGTTTATTACAGGTATGTAATATTGAAAATTTGGTCCATTTACATGTTTGAATGCACATACATTGGATTATCGGTCAAGACATCAAAGTTGCCACTATTATCCATCATTATTTAAGTAATAAATTGCATTACACAAAAATAATAAAAAATTCATTTTACCATACTTTTAAAATGAAAACTAGAATACTTAAATAGACCAAGAAACATCAAAGTTTTAGTTACTTTTGTTCAAAATCTGAATATTTCCGTTACATAATAAAAAATGATGTTTTTGTCTACTTATCAGTGCATTCCTATCTGCTAGATTACACAGTCAAATATTAAATCTTTTATATCTAATAATAAAATTTCTGTGCCAATAAACTAAGGTTGCCAACAGCAAAAAAATTAACCAGAACTATTTCCATTAGCAAGTAACAACAAAATTGTCGGAATTCATAAAAACAACCACGTTTCATTTAACTGAACAAATTTATATCTTTAAATACGGGTTTTCTTTATAATTGCTACCTTTGAAATAAAGAAATTACAGAAAAATGATTAAATGGATTAAAAGTTGCATATTTAAAACATAACAATAAAAATTGAGAATAAAATATACAATGTCTCTTAGACTTCTTGATTTATATAGAATAAATACAATTTTTTCGCTCCTTATTTTTAAAAATATTAAAAAATGGTAAGAGACTTTTTATTTTTTTTAAATAATTATTTTAGACACAAAGTGAAAATGAATATTTTTTATTTTCCATGTATAACATAAGAAATATTGCTTATGTTATTCTCAATTTCTATTGACCTTTTAAATACACAATTTTTTTTATATCTTCTGTTAATATGTTTTTCCAGATCTCAATGTTAAATGAGGATAAATATGACATGTATATATCTGGTAAAGAGACTGGCATTATCTTGTCAATTGATTGGCAACCTTTTGGAGAATTAACAGATTTGTCATATTAGGGTATTCAAAGAGTGGCATAGCAAGAAAGCTGCATTACCAAAACATTGAATCAACCTAATTATACTGCTGCCTTCTCCTTGCTCTCTGTTTATCAAAACGTAACTCCATCTCCTCCAGAACTTTAGGAGTGTATCTCACTACAAGTTTTACAGATCCATGAGCTTGTTTTAAAAGTTCCACAGCTTTCTCATGATTCTCCCCATCTACTGACTAAAAAAAATAAGTCAAAATGGAAATGAAACGACAAAAATCTTAAATAAACTTACTACACCGTTTACACTTAAAAGTTGGTCACCCCTTTTAAGCCCTCCATGTCTATCTGCTACTCCGCCTGGTATAATTCTTGAAATATAAATAGGAGAATTTTGTTCCTTGCCGCCCATAACATTGAATCCCAATCCTTCATCAGTCTTTGGTAATTCTACAACTCTAGGATGGGCATGTCCTTCGCTAGCTGCAAACGCTGCTACAGTAGCTTTAGCTGTAGCTGAGGCTCTTACATCTTGTGATCCCTGTATATCTACAGTTTCATAAACATGTTCATAAACTTCTCGGACGGCATTGAGGAAATCACTTTGAAGGACCTTTTGAAGAGCAGCAAGTTTTGTAGCTGGTACTTCACCACTTTTTTGCAATTTCTCAAGAAGTTCTATTGATCTTTTGATATCTAAAAAAGTGTAAATGCAGGAATAAGATAATTTTCATATTTGTGTCCTTACCTCTGGATAATGTTAAAGGTTCCCCTATTTGAGCCATTTTCAATAAAAATCGCCCTGTATGGAGTATTATTCAAAATTTTAAGAAAAAATATATAGGTCAATTGACACTGACAGTAGTGACAGTGACAGATAATCATTGTTGCCGAATCAAAAATGTAAAATTCCCCCTTTATCCACCCTGGCTTTTAAAAATTACCGACTTTTTTGACAGATTATTTTCTCGAGCCGCACAAATGAACAAAGCTGTTTATAATTTCATAACCTCAAACTCTTAGTTTATGTTTAGTCACTGAGTATTGATAGTTTAGAAATTAGAATATATAAATTCAATATTTCGCTCAAATTTATAGAGTATGGCTCCTCTCATACAGTTTACAAAGTCTGACAATATAAGTGGTTACGTGTTAATAATACCAGGCGTTTCAGTAGGAAATGTTCCACAATTGACCATTGATTTGCTGATTAAGACATACAATTTTATAAAAATTGCTTCAATTTGGCATCCAGCAATTGTGTCCATAGTTGGAAGTGATCCTTACAGTTCCAATTCGTCAGAAATATGTACAGCATGCGAATTATATTCAAATGATAAATTAAAAGTTGCCTGCATACAGTTAAGATCCACCCTGGATTATAAATTAACAAAGAAATTCTTTGAGGATATCTATAATAGTGTCAAAGAACTAAAAATAAAAAAAGTTATAATTTTATCAAGCGCATTTGATTATGAATTGCACAATATTAATAAAGAAAGATTTTATTTCTTAAACAATACTCAAGATAATAGTTTGTCAACAATTTCTAATGTTAAGGAATTGGAAATGGGTGAAAATGGAAAATATTTAGTAAATGGTTCAGGATTTGCTCTAAACTTGTATGCTGTAATTTCTAGAAGCTTGAATTGTGTTTTATTGGGAAAATATACAAGTGAAGGAGACAATAGACCAGATGCTCAAACATTATTAGAAAAAGTATTTTACCTGTTAAACCTGCAAAAGGAATTAAAGAAAATTGAATATCCTAGTTCATGGGCATATGTATTTGGGGGCCCACCACCTATTGGAATTTATTAAAACAATTTTTTTTATATTTCTATTTAATAAATTATGCTTACTATAAAAGTGTTGTATTTTTTTATGGTTGTCTTGATATTTCTTAAATTTGTGTCAATAAAAAATAAGCAACACCCAGCAACAGCAATATTATAAAAAGGACTCTAAAAAAAACATTGTAGAAATATTTTTAACTGAAAGTTTATAATTACTTACATTAATAAAGATGTGGAAATTATCTTAAATCTGAAATTGTATAAATTATCATGAAACGGTTTCTCCATTATCAGTATTTTAACACAAGTTTTTGATTTTTGACATTAATCAAAATTTAATGTTAAGATCCTTTTATTTTTCAGTTGGTAAGAGTTAAAGCCAGTTTAAAAACAAGCTATTTTTTCACCAATAATAGGCATTTTAAAAATTCGACCACAGCATAATGAAAGATTCTAATTTCAATTATTAAAAAATATTTACAGAGATTTGAGTGTATAAATGTCAAGTTTTTATTTTAAAAGAACAATTTTTGAAATATGTAATAAACTGGTAAAAACTTTTATTTTACTATATAGGGTGTTTTATACCCTTATTTATTGCAAATTTAATAAAATGAAATCTTTGCTGCTCTAAAGTGTATGCTAACTTCACAATTTCGAAAATTTGCTTTTTTCATATCTCGAAAAAAAAAATCGAAAAACTAATAGCACCACGTGAATAAGCGGAAAATTTTACTAAAAAATAATATGAGTTATTTTAAAAAGAATTTGTATTACTATAAAAAATTATTAAAAATAAGAAAGCAAATTCAGGCAAGGCGTTCGGAAAAACTAAAGTATCTGTCTAAAATGTAAGCAAAGAAAAAAAAAAAGAAAGCGTTTTAAAGAGGAGAATCTAAGCTTTCTCAGGAAGTCCGTAGTTTTTAATTTTTTTTTGTTTTCTCAGAAAATTTGACCGGAACTTATGATTTCTAAAATTATCAGTGATTTTTATAAAACTAAAGATATCTATTAATAGAGGCATAGCAAAAAAAATCCTTGTACATTTATCATCATTAGACTTTTACTTTTGATTTAAATATAATTAAAATGATGAACATTATCTCTGTTTAATAAAACTTATGTTTTAAAATGATCATTTTTTTTACAACATTCATTCGAAGCAATTTTTATTTTCAAAATACTCTCGCCTTATGAATTTAAAGGCCGCAAAAGGGACTAGTGTAGAAGACACCTATTTGAAAATCCTTTACAACCATTAACCACGTTTATTTATACCACACAGTAGATACCAAATTATTGATAGCAAAGTGAAACTAAATTAAAATTTTGTAATTCTAACTAGTATATCAATTTAAATGTATTGAAATATTTTGGAAAAATTCAAAGTATTTTCGGAGAGTGGCTAAACTGATATAAAATTAATTTTCAAGTTTCGTGCTTTTTATCTCTCATCGTACATGTTTAATGCCTGGACTTCAAACAACTACACCGTGGGCTACAAGTCCTGAAGTGTTCGGGTTCCACAAGCGTCTGGACCAATGTAAATTTAAAAAATGTATAAATAACAAATACACAATAAGAATAAAGTTTTTTTTAATAATAAAAATATAATTTTTTGTGTTTCTTATTCACAATATGTACAAAACCAGTTAAAAGTACCGCCAGAAATAGTAATATTACCTACTGTGTTCGTACATGCTATTCCTGACAAAAGTGCCATGAAAAAGATTGCAGTGGTGAATGATATCAATGCATCACGTCTTGCAGGAAAAAATTTGAACTTTTGTAACATAATTTTAATATAAATAAATTTTGCATAAATACAGGTTCCAAACATCAAAAACTTTCTTTCAGTAGGTTTCCAACGTATCAGAAAGCAATAAGTTTTAAATAAAAGGCAACAACTGATATTACTCGTTTAAACATTAAGAACCTTACTTAAACACATCTCAAACCCTAAACAGATAAAGTATTTCATATGTTCTTCTTTTCGGATAATAAACCCACTTTTTTAGATTAAAAATGCTTTTTAATTTTTTTTATAATATCCAAAAAGAGTAACATTTAAATTAACAAACCACTATGAATTACAGAAATAAAAAGTATTTCATTACTAAAAATTGCCATGCAGAAATTAGTTACGATTTAACTCTAACAGTACCAAGAAGTGACCCTGTGTTAAAAATAAATAAAATTTTATTTGACTGTAATTGCAGTGATAAAAAGTTGTAACTAAATGGCAAATATTCATAATTCATTTTCGTCTTTAAAAATAAATAATGGAATTAATGTTAAATACGCTACAAATCAAATCAAGAAATTTTCATCAAGAACGGGAGATATAGTAGCACCAATTTATCAGCTTTAAAACGCGCCTCCATTGATTTTACCCTTTAAGCGCGCGGACCCGACACATCCTATTGGTTGGATATTCAAACTAAGCGCTAATAGCGAAATAGGATCGCAGAGATAAGACCCTGCATTATATCCCCTGTTCTTACTATATCGTATTTGACATTAATTAAAAAAAATTATATTGAACTGCGTTGAAAGAACGCCAACAAGTATGAAGATTTTTGGGTAACGTTGCTCAACTTCCAGGAAAAGAAGATCTAAAACAAATTTGTTTGGATCTTGAAAGACATTTAACTGACAAAACAACTAAAGTGTCTGATATCAACAGCATTGAACTGTATCATGAACAAAATAAGTCCATAGGTGGTGGATAATGGAGTGGCTCCTCCGAACCAAAACTGGAATGAACAAAATTATGAGTCAGATCGGAGGGGGCGGGGGGCGCCTACGAACCTCGCGACTGCCCCGGGGTGACGGTATTGTGATGTAAACAAATCATAAATATAGCACAATACAGAATGGTAAATATAAAGTATTTTGTAATTAACCCCAAGTCTGATTTTTAATATTCGTAATTTAAAAAAAAAAACTATAAGTAAATCCTTAAATAATTAGAGAAACATAACATAAAATAACGAACACAGTGGCACACAAAATATGAAAATAAATAAATTATAAATATCTGTTTACACGTCGAATTTAAATTATATTTCGTTCGCACAAGTTGAATCGCGAATACTCACACTTGTTAAGGTGCATACAGACGGGTGAAACGTAACGTGGTAACTGGCAACATGGGTGCACTCCAATTTAAAGGGACAAGGGCACAGAAAGCGGCAATCGAAACATCAAAGGAAATGGGCGGAGCTTCATATCTGTAAGTCTCTAATCTGTGCCTGCCCATGCTGATAGCAATATTCAACAAACGCCAGAATATCCTAACAACAGGAATTAAGGCACCTCTAATATCTCAAGACGACGCGTGGAATGAAGAAACTCAATTTGATCGAGACGTACAGGATTCGTGAAAGCTTCCAGATTGGATGAATGCTCGGACAATGTTATGTTTCACTATAGTCGGTACGCACCTTTAATGTGTTTTGTAAATAACAGAATTGAAACCACTTACGTTAAATATTTTTAAAAACTAAGGGAAAAATATTGCACTATGAAAAAATATTGTCAAAGAGATTGTCAAAATAATTCTAAAGGACAACGATCTAGGACGTTATCGTCTACAGCTCGTTTTACAGCGAAACCTTTCACTGCTAGTGTTTCTCCTACATCCATAAGTCCATTTTGATTCGTGAGATGCAGTCTCAAGGGAGGATATGAAGACCTAAAAATTAATATATTACATTCAGTTAGGGTTGTATAATACAGAATGAACTTACATTGTAATGGCAGTGAAGTTGTGAAAATACAAGTTTTTGTGGAAAAACTTATTTGCTACCTTCTGTGAGCAGTTTTTATTCATTTCGTAGTTGTGGATGTAACACTCAACCGCCTAAAATCATATAAAATGTTAAAATTAAAATATATCCATAAATATTTCTGATAAACTAGAGTGCACAGAATAATAGTCAAAAATACTTACTTGAAATGGAAGTTTGAGGAAATGCGGCTTAATTTTTTTGAGATCCTTAATGGGAGCCTTTATGTATTCGCCAAAATCTACGACAAACACCTGAAAAAAAAAGTTTTTCTTTTTAACAGCGACTCAAATATAAAGAGGAAACGTGGTGCTCATGAATCCTAAAAAAAAACTTACTTGTGCCTCTGCTTCTTCAGCAATATCACCCATTAAAATTACTCTAACAATACCACGGGACCATTTTTTCCAGTGTTTAACAATCACAATTTCCCCCAGTGCGGGTGCCACTTTGAAAGATTCATAAGTTTTTGCCACTTTTGGGGAATTCATTTCTTCAAATAAATAACTAAATTCTCGGTCCATCATATAGTCTGAATTATAAAATGTAAAAATTAAAAAATCGTTCAAATGTATATTTTATTTTGACTAAATGTACATTTGGCCGGCTTGAAGGACAACGCGCGAAAAAATTTGTATAAATCAAAAAAATATCGATAGAACAAAAACGAATAACGCAAAAGAAGCGCCATTCGAAATAATTTGTGCTGTCACAGAGTATTAATATTAAATATTTCATTGTACCGAAATAATGTTGTACTTACTTCCTACATTTTGTGGTATGTTTAGTAATTGCGCAAAAAATCGACAGGTATCAGTGTAGCCAGTTATAAGAATTGTTAATCTACTTCCAGGTTGAGGTAAAATAAGTTCATACATCGCCTCTCTAAAAACCTGTTCTTTATCTGTCGTAAAACCATCTAGAAATAATTTTGATTAGTGAAAATGGTTTTTCTAAATAACAATTTTTTATAAATTTAAAATTGGTCTATAAAATTAATTTTTATTTAGATTTTAAATATCATTACCTTTTGACAAAGGAACATGGTCGAGTTTGCAATTTTTTCCCTTAAAACAAGTACCATCGGATTTAGTAAATCTGCAAATTCGTGCTTCATCTCTTGGATCATACCCTATTATGGCTTCATTAATATTATCATATACTTCTAAATTATTTACATCGTCTAAATATATTTCTAAGTCCATATGGTTTTCATCACCTAAAGTTTTTTTGACAATCTTGTATTATACAACATGTAAACTAATTTATTTGTGGGTATGACAATTAAATAAAATTAATACTATGGAGTGAGAGGTACTGTGTTAAATGTTTTTGAGAGTTATCTGGAAAATAGGACTCAATATGTTAAAATCAGAATCGAAATTAATAAGCCGGATAAGGTTGAGATGGGTATTGCGCAAGGCACAGTATTAGGGCCAATTTTATTCAATTTATATATGAACTCTTTCCCAGAGCATTTACTTCAGAATTTCGAGGACTCAAAAGGGTCGCCATGTGTTAATTAAGCAGGTGTTTTCTTTACCTTTGATTTTCCAAAAATATTTTTAAATAAATTTTTAGATAAATTAATACTTTATCTAATCTTGTTAATATGAATGGTAAATAAAAATAAAAAAAAATTAATAAAACTGAAATTTTCAAGGTAAATTTTCAATAAAGAGAAAATAATTTGTAACTTTTCAATGCAACGAACTAAAAGATTATTAAAATATATAAATATTAAAATAATTTTGTAATGGGGGTAATCCCGTAAATAAATAAAAAAAAAATACTGGTACTCACGTACACTCGTCAATAATTTGTACTGCTAAGCCAACGTCCAACAGAATTTGTCCCAAGGTAGTGTCGTCCTTATCTAATTCAGGAGACCCGAGATCTATTGCTATGGAGTTTCTAAAATATTTTTATTTAATATTTAGAACAATATTAAAAACAATATTAAAATGTTATACAAATTTAGATGTTGATTTTATTAAAAAAAGTTCAGGATCTCCAAATATTAATATTTTACTAAATACCTCTGGGTCAAATGTTATCTACTACTAAGTTACAGGGTGTCGAAGATAAAATTTATTTTTCGTTTTTTTGCAACAATTTCCTTATTATTTAATATATTGACTTGAAATTTGGTATGGTTATATTTTTAAGTAAGTAAATCAGCGTGTTATCAATTTTGATGAAGAAAAGTATCAATTTTTTTATTCCTGACCCTGTAAATTTGAACAAAAAAGGTATACTTGTTTTAATAGCATAAATTCAGCTCATTTCAAGATATTTGCATTTAAAATATTCTAGCCATAGTATCTATTATCATTAACAAAAGTTGACGATTCCATAATAACCTGTCACAATTAATTTGTTTAAAAATAAATAAAATATTTTTTATTATGTAAACATAATAAGTTTTTGTTGCAGTGTAAGTATTTTAAGAACTTTTTTAAGTTTAAACAAAATGTTTCGCTAAATAAAGATTTAAATTATTTAAAATTTGATGAAAAGTTTTAGTACTTACTCTTCCTCTTGCAGGTAAGCAATATTAAAGAATTCTATTTTATTCTCACAGCTAAAAATACCACTTATATTTAATAGGCCTTCTATACTTGATGTTGGCCATTCTGTTAATATATTCAGTCTTGTTGAATTAGGTGGATAAAACTAAAATTAATGTAACAAGTACTTATTATAACAAAATTTCTTTATATAGGCAATTAGAAGATCTAAAATTCGTATTTATATAGATTAAGTAGTTCTTACCAAAGGAAAATGACAATGAATTGCTAACATTGGTAAATTACTCATCCATTCAGTCAGTCGTCTTAAATTTTTATAAGAAACTAATTTTTTGTTTCCATAATCTACCAACCGAACAACAACTTCATCGTGTTTTTCATTCTAAAATATAAAATATTCATATTTACAGTAATATACTACGAATTTAATCGAAGATACACGAAAAAAAGTAAACAAACTACGAAATGTCGCAGTCAGCGTCCTAGCCAAGAAGGCAAACTGCAAGTTATCTCGTAGTTGGCAGTCAACGTGTTAAAAAAGTTAAATAAACAAAAAACTTGTTTGGTACTATTCACCATAGACGAGGGTCGATAATTTTTGAAACCCAAAAAAAATAATAGGATGAAACCCATTGGAAAAGGAAGAGAATATAACAAAAATGAAAGGAAAAATAATTTACGGGCGATCTGAGGACGGGACGTGGAAGGGGGTCAGTTTTTAAGGGTAGAAAACTGTTTATCTTGATTTCCAGCAAAACTACAAATCCTATGGAAAAAAGTTAAATGGCAAAGTTGTAGGTAATAAAAAGATCTACAACTTTTGCATTTACACTTTTTTCACATAACCTCAAAATTTATGTGAAAAATTCAAATAACCAAGTCTTGCGTTTATTTTTCTCTTACAAATTTTTTTTTTTCATGAAATTTGGTGTAAACTTACCTTTTTATGTCCCAAACACTCTGTAATTTTTTTGTTTTAAAATATTTATTTTTTTAACCTTATTTTGACTTAATATCGAAAAAGCAGTCTAATTTTCAATCGAAAATTCTCACGTCAAAATATCTGCTTTTTTAAAAAACTCGGTAGGCTTTTTGTTTGTTAAAATCTCTACTTTTTGATGGTGTAAAAAAAATACATTACTATGGTAAATGTTCTCAAAAAAATGCAAAGAAACGAAAAAAAGTCGAAACCGAAAAATTTTTTTTAAAACCATTTTTGTTTGGCTAACTTTCTATCAAACACCCTATACAGTGATGATACAATAGGACCCTTACCACATATCCATCTATAATTTCGCCTCTATACCACCCTTTGTCTTTTACTACATAAGCTATACAAAATCTTCCAATTTCAGTTAAAGCTGCCTCTTTGGATGCATATTCAGGTTTACAATCATGCGTTTTAAAATATTCTTTAATTTGTTGATTAAATTCGTCTATTTTCATTGTATCGTCATCAACAACATGAATGTAAAATTCTGCAGGCGATTCTACATGGCTCATAACACATTCCTGTCCAAGTTTTGGGACTTCCTTTCGTTTTAATTCTTAAAAATCATAGAATTATTGGCATAAAAAAATAAACCCAAAAAAAATTTATTATTATTAATATTTACCATACATTAATTGCTCGTTTTTTCTTTTCTGATCCCTTTTCTTTTTTGAACTATGTCTACCAACAGGGTATATAACATTTTTTATGACACTTCCTGATGGTTTTAACTTTATATCGGGAGACATCATAGATTCAAAATTGTCAATATCTTGAGAAGAACACTTATAATTGTTTAATTTTTCTAAGGCAGTGCAAGTATTTTTACTATTATTAACATTAGAAATTAAATCAGGGGAATTGAATTTGGGCATTGCAGGGTCTTCTTTAATATGAGATACAGCAACAGCAATGTCTGTATCTGTCTCTCCATTAAAAGAATCTGAAGGACTACTACTTTCATATGGGAAATCTTGTATATTAAATTCTTCAGAAGATGAATCAGTAGCAACTATTTGAGCAGTACTTGAGCTTGCTTCGGAACACTCTTGGTTAGCATTTGTATCTTTCTCAGGAATTTCAAAAATTCTAGTATCTGACTCTAAGTTATCTGGTAAGAAAATTTCTGGCAAGACCTTTGAGCAATTGGGGAAATTAGTAGATGATTTTCCATAATAATCGTTCATATCCGAGAGATTCAAACCTAATCTTTCACTAAATTCCTGTAGAGATTTTTTTATACTTTGGATGTCAATTTCTCCATTTTCAACTTCATTGGTATCTGGTAAGATTGAAGCCTGAGAAGAATTTTGTGAAACTTGGTGCCGAGATGAGTTTATTTGTGCTTCTATATTTGGAATTCCTCCAGAATGTTCTGATCTATTAGATGAAAGAACTTTGGAACATATTACCGGATTTCTACATAGTGTATCTGCTTCCATTTCTGGATTTACATTATTTTCTAGATTATCCACAGAAAATGTAGTCAAATTTTCCTCAGAGTTTACTACTTCACTTTTTGGGGGTATAAATTTTTGTTCATTGCAGGGCAACATCTTCAAAGGATTTTCATCTACTAAATTTTCTAATATAGAATTCATTTCTGTTAACTGTTTTAACACATCTATACAATGTTTGTGCACATCTGATATTTCCTTTTGTTTCATACTATCATTGTTTTTTTTAACATGTTCTACAGATGAAAACAGCTAAAAAAGAAAAGTTAAAAAACAAACATTATAGCTCAGAAAATAGCTGTTGATTATAAAAAATATTATTATTAAGGTAGATTTTGATGTGAATCTTTATTTTTATATTTTAAACTAAACCATGGAAGTTCCTTTGGATAGCACTAAGCAAAATAATTTTATAGAAGGTGAAAATAGGTCAAATTCCGTTTTTGCGCAATTTACGTATCAGTTTTACACAAAAAACTAACTGACTATATCTGAGAGACTGTCCGTTCTATAACTTTGGGAAAAAAATTTATAAAATTGACAAGAAAAGTACTGGTAATTATTTTAAATTCACAATTTTTTTAGTCAATGAAATTTTCAGTTTCTCAGTAAAAAAAATGGGATTAGGATAAAGTTTCTTACCTGACTCATAATTTGGTCAATGTTTTCTTGTATGTTCTGTTTTTCATCTGTAATCTGTTCAAATTGTATAAGAATTTTAGATAACTTAGATTTTCGTTTTTCCATTTTTGCCATAAAGAAAAAAACGAACAAACTGTTTGGACGTAGAGACGGACAAAATGAAAAAAAACAAGCAGACCTAAACTTAAAGGGTAGGAATGATCTTACACAGTTAAACTTATTTTGTTATACTACAAAATATAGACGAACAACAATAAAAACGCCCAAACCAAATCAGTCTTCTACCCGTTATGACCATAAAAATGAAAGATGGAGTTGACGTTGACATCTGATGTGTAGGGGGTGGCATGAGTATGTTCCGAAACAGCGGGGCATGAAGTAAAATCTTAAGCCGGTCCCAGACCATCGGCGAATGTGGTAATCGCGTGTTGTGTGGGACCGGCTTTATAAAATGAAAATATGGCTAGCCTGGAACTAAACTGGTCTAAGTATCTAAGAACTGCTACGCGAATAACACCATAAACGCCTTTCGATTTACTATAATAATATACATTATTTGAATGTTAACATAACCGTTGACATCATTTTCGTTTGTGATAAGCATTTAACATAGACCAGTTTAGTTCCAGTCCAGCCATATGTATATTGAATTACAATAAAAAAGGTTGTTTAATTGTCATTAAATCATTTCAGTTATAATCATGTCTTATTAACTAATTTGTTTCAATTCTAATTTATTTTAATTATCAATTTCTTTGAGTAAAAAAATTTTTTTTATATTATTTTGTTAGATTTAGGAAACTTTTATATTTTTTATGGATCAGATAGAGCTGCAACACCTGGAAGAACCTTTCCCTCCAAGAGTTCTAAACTGGCACCACCACCTGTCGATACATGTGAAACTGAATCTTCAGTTTTCCATTTGGCAGCACAAGTAGCAGTGTCACCTCCCCCTATAATGGTAATCGCTCCCCTTTCAGTAGCTTTTACAACTTCGTCCATAATGGCTCTTGTTCCTGCTGCGAATTTAGCAAATTCAAATACACCAGCAGGTCCATTCCAGACGACAACCTTTGCACGTTTAATAGGTTCTCTGAATAGTTCCATTGACTTTACACCAACATCTAATCCCATCCATCCTTTTGGAATTCCTTGTTTAATTGTTGCGCAACTTGATTCTGCATTTTCGCTGAATGAATCAGCTATAATAAAGTCAATAGGTAAATGTATTTTTACGTTTTTTGCTTTAGCTTTATCTAACAATTTCATTACAATCTTAGCTCCTTCTTCGTCGTATAAGGATGATCCAATTTCCATTTTATCTCGTACTTTTAAGAATGTGTAAGCCATACCACCACCAATGATCATTTCATTTACTTTGTCTAGTAAATTTTCAATTAGTTGAATTTTGTCGGCTACTTTTGCACCACCCAAAATAGCTAAGAAGGGTCTCTCAGGATTATCTAAAGCCTTGGCAAAATACTGGAGTTCTTTTTTTAATAAAAATCCTGCTGCTCGCTCACAAAATCCTTCGCCCATCATGGAAGAATGGGCTCGATGAGCAGTACCAAAAGCATCATTTACATATACATCACCTAGTTTACGAAGGCTTTTTCTAAACTCTTCAACGTCATCCGGGTCTGCTTTAGCTTTGTTTCCACCTGCGTCTTTACCCTTACCTTCTTCCTCTAGATGGAATCGTAGATTTTCTAATAAAATAACAGAACCTGGTGCGGGATTTGCGCATTCCTTCTCAACTGCGGGTCCCACACAATCTGGAAGAAATATGACTTTCCTGTTAAGTAATTTTTCTAACTCGGCTTGAACTGGCTTCATTGAGTATTTTGGGTTCGGTGATCCATCAGGTCGTCCCAAATGGGACATGAGAACTACACTTTTAGCTTTTTTGTCCAATGCATATTTAACACTGTCCATAGCTGCTACAATTCTTTGATTATTTGTAATTTTTCCGTCTTTCAGTGGTACGTTGAAATCTACCCTCATTAATACTCTTTTATTTGCTAGATTTAGTTTATCCATAGAAAGTTTATTTAATGCCATATTTCGTAGCAGTAATTTTTAAATTAAACTGAAAATTTTTGGCAATATGTCGAAAAAAGTAAATTTTATGACATCATTTTGATGTAGTTGTCCAGAATTATTTTAAATGATTACTTTGTCTTTAGGGCACAGAGTAAACCATCTAATGGTGTACTCTGTGCTTTAGGCTTTAGGGTATGTTTCGGAATGCGTCTAAGATATGCACGTCAAATGTCATTGTCTTTGTTGTTTTGGTTAAGAGGTTATGTACTTTTAGTTGTTTTACTTTGCTTCTGTTGCGAGGGAAAATATACATAATGTTAGCTCTGCAGCAGTACTCTGGGAGTAGCGATGAAAATGATGATACCACAGTGGATACAAAAACCAAATCAGTAAGCCATTTAACTGAGACTTCGGTAATACCGGAATATTCTTTAAAGACACAGCTTGCAGTTTGTTCCGCACCAGAGGTAGTACCTACTGGTTTAGAAGCTGATCAAATGCACCTTGATGTAGACACAAAAGAACTGTCATTTAATCCTAAATATGATGTATTGTTTGCACCAATTCTTGGCCCTGTAAATCCATTTAAAACGCAGCAGCAGTCGGTTGAAAGAAATATGTTATCGGGTCACATTGAAGAAGCTCATGTTAGTGAATTCCAGTTTGAAAATCAAAGACGAACATTTACAAGTTATGGCTATGCCCTAGATCCTTCTATAACCAATGATGGAGAGATGAAAGTTGTAGGATCTACAGAGGAGGGTCAGAAAGTTGAAAGTGTTACAACTGTATTTGAAACATCCAAAATAAGGCCGTTGGATAAACGGAAAAGAAAGAAAAATGATGATCCGAGTGATGTGGATGGTTTTTTGGGACCATGGGGAGGTTTTGTGGATGAGCAGAAAGTTGCTAAACCTACAGAAGAGGAACAAGCTGAGTTAGATGAAATAACCTCAAAAAAGAATAAAAAAGGTGTGTTTAGATATTTGGTTACTAGATGGTTTTTTGTCAATAAATTACATTACATTACAGATATAAAATAAAAATAATGTAAGTTAAAATAAATATTGTAACTTACGGTTGAGTAGGCATTTGTGTAGTCCACCTAAAGCAACAATTTATTTGGAATTACTTTTTTTAGTTAAAGTAAGGATTTCCAATGATTTATTTGAGTTATGTTAAATTGTTATTTGAAAGTTAATGTACTTATATTTCGTAGGCAAACCTAATGAAGACAAACCTATTGAAGAAAAATCTGTATTACACATCAAAGATGCTGTGGATTACCAAGGACGCTCATTTCTTCATGCTCCACAAGATGTTGGTGTCAACCTAAGATCAGATTCTCCTCCTGAAAAATGTTTCCTACCAAAGTCTCACATTCACACCTGGACGGGTCATTCGAAAGGTATTGCTGCTATTCGGTTATTCCCTAGAACTGCTCACCTGCTATTGTCTGCTGGTATGGATTGTCGCATTAAAATTTGGGAGGTTTATAATGAGAGGAGATGTATCAGAACATATTATGGTCACAGACAAGCTGTTAGAGATATTAATTTTAATAATGGTGGTAAGCAGTTTCTTTCAGCTGGATATGACAGGCAAGTATACAAAATAATTATTATATTTGAGAAACTAATAGTAAAACTTTTCTGTTCTCAGATATATCAAACTGTGGGACACAGAAACGGGTCAAGTCATATCACGTTTTACAAGTAGAAAAATTCCATACTGTGTAAAGTTCAATCCTGACAAAAACAAACAACATTTATTTGTCGCTGGAACTTCTGATAAGAAAATTATTTGCTGGGATACGAGGTCCGGAGACATTGTACAGGAATATGACAGGCATTTGGGAGCTGTTAATAGTATTACGTTTGTTGACGAAAATCGACGATTCGTGACGACATCTGATGATAAATCTTTGAGAGTGTGGGAATGGGATATTCCTGTTGATATGAAATATATCGCTGATCCAACCATGCACAGTATGCCTTCAGTTACACCAGCACCGAATGGTAAGTTTTATTGATATCTATTTTTAAAAGTAATTAATTTTTTTTGTTATTAGGCAAATGGTTGGCGTGTCAAAGTATGGACAACAAAATAGTAATTTTCTCAGCTATGAATAGATTTAAAATAAATCGTAAAAAGACATTCACAGGACACATGGTTGCAGGATATGCATGTTCTTTAGATTTTTCGCCGGATATGAGTTATATAACGTCCGGGGATGCAGATGGTAAAGTATATATATGGGATTGGAAATCAACAAAATTATTCAAGAAGTGGAAAGCTCACGATAATGTTTGTATAGGTGTACTTTGGCATCCTCATGAACCAAGTAAATTAATATCTGCAGGATGGGACGGCCTCATTAAATATTGGGATTAGTTTTAAGATTTTTGCGATGTATATATTATAAATAATAAACTTGTTTTTAATATTTCTTAAGTGTTTTGATTTTCAGGACACAGTAGTCTTTCTATTTTTATTTTAACGAGTTGTGTACATACGACAATTTCAATTTCTGCATATAAAAGAAAAATATTTGATTCAGTAAAAAAACAAAAAGCGTTTTATAAAACGTTAATCAATCATATTTGATTAATAAAATTTAGTGAGAAAATAAAAATTTGACAACTTACGATTTAGGGGTTGCTTAATAAACTGTTATCTAAAGTAGTCTTAACTATCCGGTATAGTTGCCTTCAAAATAAGTTGGACAAATTGTTTTGATCGTTTTAACTTACTGGCCTATTCCTTCAAAAAGAAAGTGTTTTTATAAGTGGTTATCTTATCTGTAGAAAAGGAACGTATAAAAAAATTTATATGAATAGCATTTCTTTAGGCAACTATAACACCAAAAATAAATTTAATAAAATACTTATATTTCAGAGTGCTCTTCAAATTTAGGGAATCTGCTTAGTATCTAAGAAATTAGAAATTATCAATTTATATTGTCAGTACATCTACATCTTATAATCTATTTTGTATCAAAGACATCAACATAATCATTATTTAGCAAACATGTGCATTTAATCTTGTTTAACAAAAACTTAAAATTCGTGAAAACAATTAATGAACTAATAGAAAAATCGTTGAAATTTTCGTATTAGTTCATTTGTACCTTTTACGTTTATCACTTGATCCCTTGATAGTGTGAACAGTGTTGCCAGAGTAACAAAGTAAAAAGTCGTCATCGATCAGTATGAAAAGTCGTCAGAGCTTTTTTGAGATATTGGGGTCAGGAAACTGTCAATATTAAATAAAAAAATTTGTTTTTATGGAACAAAGCAAAATAAACTTCATTATAAGTACACAAAGAATAAAAATTTAACCAACAAAACTAAAAATTAAAAAAAATACTCTTCTATTTGCAAATAAAACCACTGATTTCAATAAAAAAAGGTTTCAATTTAACGTTTCGACTTTACTTCGAAAGTCGTTGTCAAAAATATTTTTTTCATCAAAAGTAAATACACACGTAACACGTATAAAATAAAATGCCGCTTAATTCAGTCTCAGTCCCGCGCTTCTTGGCTATGAGCTTCGGGGACTTCCCAAAATTTGACTTTTGACGTACCGTACAGGTATAATTCGTGGCGCGTTCAGATTATTTTCTTTGAGAAATCTTTCGGAACAATAATAATTATTATTGTGGCGTTATTTCTTCCTATGTATTGTATAAAACGTGTATATTGAAAATATTGATATGCTTCTATGAATACCGAAATTTTTTCACGTGTAAAAAGTCGTCAAAAATAGGCTTTTTATTGAAAATTGTCGTTACACTCTCATAGAGGTAAAAAGTCTTCATTTTGACGACTTATCGTCCTTAATGGCAACACTGAGTGTGAAGTATGTGACGATTCTTGTTATTGCATCAAAACAACACAACCTAACCTAACATTTTAAAAATGGAAGTGCCTAGTGAATTAAGATATGTGCCATCTCCGCGGATGATGCCTAGCATTTTTAACCAGTGTCATCCAATATCTAATATAACAGAATTAGAACAAGTAATTCAAGAACCACCTGAGTGGGTATACAAAGTACAACCATTAGTACCAAGATCAGGAACAGTAGTTAAAAATCTTATAGACGATTGTCATAGTGAAACTGAACAATTTTGTCTAACAAATAGAGTAGATGCAAGAACTGTACCGAAAATATTGGTTTGTCATGATTATAAAGGAGGTTATCAAGCAGACAGGTATTAATAGACTTTTTTAATTGCTTAGTCCCCAGCTAAAATTTAAAAAAAATAGTGTAAACATACATATCTAATTTTAATTTTCAGATATTTACATAACTCAGATGAAGATATTGTAGGTCATGGATACACTTTTTACAATTGGGCACAAATTGATATTTTTGTATATTTTAGCCATCACTTTATTACAATTCCCCCACTTTGTTGGATTAATGCAGGCCATAAAAATGGTGTAAAAGTGTTAGGTAAAGTTTGTTTATCAACTGATTACTGAAGTTTGCATTTAGTACTGGTACTTAGTTTTCCTTTCCCTCTATCTACATACTTTTAGATATAATGGTTAGATTTTGTTTCATCTTCAGTAAATGTATTAAAATCACTTTAGTATTTAAGGTAAGAAATGAATATTTTTAGGTACTTTAATAACTGAATTTGACTCAGGATATGACATTTGTGATAAAAAAATATTTAAAGATCTACAAACAATGAAAACCTTTGCCGAGTCTTTGGCACAGGCAACAAAAATCTATGGTTTTGATGGCTGGTTACTGAACATTGAAAACAAAGTCACAAATGTTGTTGCTCTTAAAGAGTTTGTTCCTTATTTAACAAAATTAATTCATGATGATAATCCTGGTAATTTAGTGATATGGTATGATAGTGTTACAGAAAAAGGGGAGCTGCTGTGGCAAAATGAATTGAATGAAAATAATCAGTAAGTTGTTACTTAGAACATTTTTTAAAAATTATAATTAATAAATTTATAAATTTGAAACACCAACCCCACTTTCACTTACTTTGTTTTCAATTTTAGGGCGTTGTCTGATCAATGTTAAAATTTAATTTTAGGCCCAAATTAAGAAATGTACCCAGATGATTTATTTCATTAGCGCATCTTAAGGGATCATTCTTTTGAAAAATTGATTTCAAGAGAAATAACATTGGGATATATTCTCATAGAATTTTATAAAGATCAGCAGTCTTTTTGTATTTTTGAGCTCGTTTTTGAATTATCAAATAATATTTATTTACTTTTTTTTAAACTTCCTTCCTGTGTTGTTATTTGTGGTTTTTAAAACCCTTGAATACATTAAAAAATCAGTATCATTGTTTATCAATTCTGGTTTGAAAACAGAATCAAATAAAATGTTTATTCATATTTTGATACAGTTGAAAAAAATATCATTTATTCCTGGCCGTAACCCATTAAATAAAATAAATTTATAAATAACGGTCATTGAACAAAATAATTAAATAAATTTTTTTTGTTTTTGTGGTGTTATTAGTTTTTTAAATGAAAGTTACAAATACAACTTTCTCCTCATTTGAAAATATTTGTAGTTAATTATTAAAATGGGTGTTTCGATACTCTTTTAGGTATTTCTTTGATTCTTGTGACGGAATATTTCTGAATTATACTTGGAGTGAAAAAACCTTAGAAAACACCGCCGCTGCTGCGAAATACCGAAAACGCGATGTATTTGTGGGTGTTGATGTATTTGGAAGAAATATGTTTGGCGGAGGAAAGTTTCATACCGATAAGGTAACAAAGTAAAATAAAATTGAGTTTTTTATATTATATATTTTTGACATTATTTAGGCTGTAGAAGTAGCAATTCGCTTGGACTTGTCAGTAGCGATTTTTGCACCAGGCTGGACACATGAAACTTTAAACAAGACTGAAAAATTTTTTGAAAGTTTCTATAACAGAGATTTGGCGTTCTGGAGGAGTCTTTGGTTGTATATGTACACTCATCCTATAACTACATATTTTACAACACAGTTTTACATTGGACTAGATGTAGTAAGTAATTTTCCCTTCAAACATTGCGTTATTTATTGTTTTTTTTTATGTTTTAGGACTGCTACAATTTATTTAGCCAGGGTATTCAGCCATCAAAATGTTTATATCCATCCAATGTAACGTTAATTCCAGAACACACTACCCTAACTTTGCCACATAAATGCAGTTGCATACAAGGATCTTTGTTGGGTGAGTTCATCCTATTATCGTTAAAATCCTATAAAACTACGAATTATTTTAGGTACTAAAAATACGTGTTTACTTACAAGAGCAAACCTGAGAAAAGACATCAGTTACATACACCATCTATTTACTACCGACATCGAAATATATGACAACACTGTGGTATTCTTCCTTACCAAAAGTGTGGACGAACAATCGGCCATCATTGACGTGACACTTTTAGTTGGTTCTTACAACGGTAGCTTGCGGAAAATCGTTTTATTGGGCCAGTATAAAGAGGAGCCGTCGGAAAATTTAACAGTTTTAGAAGTTAACCAATCAAATTCGCCTGATATCATTAGGAATATCAGGGATAGATATTATAGGAAAATCGTTGATGAAATATGGAATCTTAGGTAAAAAATAACAATTTTTTATTATATTGTAGAATTTGAAGAATTTTTGGATTTATTAGTTTTTTACAGCCCCAGAATTCGATTTCTTATTGTCAGCATTAGAGAGAGATTTAACTGTGTTATTGCGAGTCTAATAATATTTTTTCTGTTATTTTCTAGCGTATATATTTTTTCCACTCCGCTGAGCAACGTTTTGGAAATTGGAGCGACTATAACATCAGGAAATTCTGTTCTACTTGGTGCTTTCGGAATTGAAAATGCCGATGGGAATTTCCTGAAGAATCTTTAAAATATAATAATGTTAAATTTATTTCATAAAATTTATTAATTCGGGCAAATAAATAATATATATTTTTAATTATAATTTTACTAATTAATAAAATAAAAATAACAAGAGTGACAAGTAATAAATTTGTATTTTATTTTTAAGTAGAATTACAAAATAAATTGTTACTTTGATGTCTATTAATAATGTTATTGTTTAAAATATTTTATCTATATGTTTACCAAACTAAATCCGTTTTTTATTTCACATCTTCCTTTAAATGACGGGAATCCCTTCGAGTGACTCGGTCTGTTAATTTCTGAAAATACCTTTCGGCTCATCCCCCAGCGAGACCATCGATCTATCTATCTGTTGATGGGGGTGTCGAAACACTGCGACAGTCCTATTGCTTTCAAAAAGTTCAGAACATAGAGAAATAATATAATATATAACGTCAAAATAAAGGGGATAATTATGCTCAATAAATGAAATAACATAAAAAGTACAGTGTGATGTCCTAAAGGACGGACAGGATTGCCATGTGATGTCTTTGATAAGGACGTTTACTAATAGTGGTAAATAACTGCAACCATACTAGTGATAGGATATATTAACAATAACAATACAGCAACATGAATCTTAATGAATAGTAATCAATTCTAATCAATAGGAATGAATTCTAATGAATAGGAAGATTGCCATTGACCGGTTTATATACAAAATATTTAATAACATAAATTCTCTACGTGTTGGTTTGTCGACCTTCCTATCTCACGTAATAGAAATATTTACAAATACCTGACCTTACACTAATACTAATTACATATTCTAATATACTGGGCGAGGCGACTCTGCATGCCACAACAGATCCGTATTTAAAAAAATAGTTCAAAGACGAAACGTTTTATAAAATTGGATATGTTATTTTAAGCGATATTTAGCCTACAATAAAAAAGTTATAAACTATTTCTATCTTAAAAAAATAAGGTTTTAATTAATAGCCCAGTTGTCAAGAGATTTTGACCTCGCACAAAATGTGATCTCGATGAAACTTGGCACTTAAGTACTTGAAATTATTAAAAATAAGATAGCAAATTCGAAAACTCTACGCGCGGTGAGCCGTTGAATACAAATATTCAGGCGAGGCGCTCGGAAAAAACTAAAGTATCTTTGTCTAAAATGTACCCAAAGAAAAAAAAAGAAAGCATTTTAAAGAGCTTTCTCAGGAAGCCATTAGATTTTAATTTTTTTTTGTTTTCTCAGAAAATTTAACCGGAAGTTATGATTTCTAAAATTCTCACTGATTTTTATAAAACTGAAGATATCCATAGAGGCATAACAAAAAAAATCCTTGTAGATTTATCATCACTAAACTCTTACTTTTGATTTAAATGTAATTAAATAGAATAATGAACATCATCTTCTCTTTAATAAAACTTATGTTTTAAAATTAATCATTTTTTTTACATTCATTCGACGCAATTTTTATTTTGTTTATTTTGTTTATGTAACGCCCTATACGCCTATAAAACAATATAGGGCTACATATAATGGTGGGTTGTCGATCTCAACCTTATGCCTATCGGTGTAGCTCTGTAGTGGAGACGGTCGTGGTTCCAAATTATAATAGTGATCGAAAACTTACCTTTTTAAGTGCTCGGGAGGCGCCAGTTAATTTAAAATTAGCTTAACTAAACAGAGACGTTCTCATTTAGCTGTGGTACCAAGGCTGAATGGGATAATAAAATACTTAAAATTAATGGCGATAAAATTTAGATTAATTTCCGTTTGATATAAAAAAGAAAAGAACAAAAATTTATCAAACCGCTTGACTTCTAAATTCTTCTAAGTACCAAATCTAAATCAAATTAATTTCCAGGAGGCCAAATCCAAAATAAAGTTTCCAATTAATCAAATCCAAGTCAGCAGAAAACAGCTAGGCAGTAAGTACCCACACAGCACAACAAGGGCGGATTTAGCTTTTTTTATGGGGGGGGGGGGTAAAACTTACCAAGTAGTCCAAGAAAGCTAGTAATTTTTTTGTAATATCGAGCAGAAACTAGTAACTGATCAGATCGACTTAAATTTTTTTTGCAAATTGCTAGTAAAGGTGTCTAGAAGTAGAAAACTTTCGTTAGTTGCGTTTTGAGTGGTGGCAGGTGGGGGTGTGAAAAAAAAAGAAAAAAAAATTCGTAATTGATAAATTACCTTTTTAATGAATTAATTTTCCCTTCCGAGTTATAGTGCGCAGAAAAATACGATATTCACCACAATATTCGTACATTTCTAAAAAAAATGTATTTTTTGCCCGTAACTTTTTTTGGCTGATAATATTAAATAATGTAGAATAATTAATTTTAAAGCTTAGGATATCGCCGAAATATCATGTTATGACAAACTTTTTCATTGGAATGACCGTTTTTTCAATATTTGACCCGAAAAAATGACATTGACGGTTATAAACGCAAAGATAAAAAAATGGTAATTATTCGGAAGAACATTTGCTCAAAGCCTTGTCTCTTTTTTTTTCAAAAATCAACACTTTACACGGTATTGATCAAAAATTGAAAATGTCATAAAAAACAAAAATTTAGCTCAACTTTAACAGACCAAAATAATTATCCATAGGGCTAAAAATTACTAATTGTAAAAATTGTAAAAACATATGTTAATTACGACTTTCTGCAAAAGGATTTTTTTGTCAAATACCACAGTCTAGATGGCGATAAAAAAATAGCGTAAAAAAATTGAAAAAAATTTATTTTGTCCATAACTTTTTTTCTGCTTATGTTAAACGGTTCTGGATGGTCTTAAAATGTTCCCAATGTTGTTCTCTCGTTAAGATGTTATAAACATTTTTTTGTGGAAGTCATATTTTTTCAGATATTTACGCTAGAACAGCGGTTCTCAAACTTTTCAAATTTTGTACCACTTAAACATGAAACAAAAATATATGTACCACCATAAAAGCATTTCGCCGTTAAAAATCAATGTGTCGCGAAATTGTTCGAAGTTTTTGGAAAAATCGTCATTTCAATATTAAAGCTAGAGCCGTTAAAGTCAAAAACTTGAAGAAAAATATATGTTTCTGAAAACAAAATGTTAAATGTTAAATTGTACCACTAAAACATTGTAATGTACCACCAGTGGTACATGTACCACAGTTTGATAACCCCTGCGCTAGAACGATCCAGTTTCTTAAAACACCCATTTTTCAATTGCCAGATCTTCCTTCGTATTAATCGTAGAAAAATAAAAAAAATTATTTTAATTGTTAGCTCAAGGCCATAAAATTAGTTCATATAAATTTTTACGTAACAATATCAGATTTTCGGTTATATTTAAAAAACTAGAAATGTACGATTTTTATGGTGAAAATCGTAATTTTTACGCCCTATATCTCGGGATGGGTTTATTCTCATGAAAAATTGTATTTAACATTAATTCATTAACAATGGATAATTTATCGATTGCGCAAGTTTATTTTCTTTTTTTCCCTCACTTTTTGATGAAAAAAACGCCACTATCGAAAGTTTTCTACTTCTGAACTAAACACCTTTCCTAACAATTTGCAATAAATTTCAAGTCGATCTGTTTAAAAAAAACTTTATTAATACTAAATTATAATCACAAGGAGACTAGGAGTACTTAGAAATGGTTAAAACAAAAAAAACACTTTTAAACTGCTACTATTAAAAGTCTAGTAAAATAAGGAAGCTGCATACATTTTATTTATCGCGTTATAAGAAGCACCACTTTCTGTATGATGTAAAACAGTTTTGTGTGTATTATGTTTTATAAATTTTTTTTATAAATTACAATCATGGGGGGGGGGTAATTACCCCCTGTACCCCCCCGTAAATCCGCCCTTGCAGCACAATCACCTTCCTAGAATGTGCGTAGAATATTGAAAAAGTATATTTGAATATTCTATGAATACACTAATTTCTGATGCATATCCCTAGAATGTGGCATCTTATCTAGTCTTGAGGACGTTCTGAGAACGTCCATTAGAATGTGCTGAGAATGTTCTGAGACATCCATTAGAATGTTTTTATAATATTCTCTGCCATACTTTTAGGTACTTTTATAGCATTTTGTAAAATAAAAGGAGGATAGACCAAAAAAAATTATAAATATTTTCTTATGTTTTATTCTTAAAACTTAAGTTATAAAAACGTTTTAGAACTTCAAATTTTTGATGCATGTTGCTCTTCACTAGCCATATAGTTTGATGGCAGCTTCCATGTCTCACTCTGTGGATATCCCAAATTGTTTTCTTACACTAGTACTTACGAATTATATCATTAATATCTACTTTCATAATAATTTATTGTAAATTAATATAAAATTCATTTAAAATTAACAGTTTTTAAATTAGTTTTATATTAGTTTAAATACTGTCACAAAACACTTTAGTTTTTTCCAAAATATTTTTATTTTTATAATAAATTACCCAAATCAATAAATTCAAAATTTCCGCAGTTCGGGTTGGGAATTATATCCCTTTTTTATTACCCTCATACCTGTCATATGCGTGTCTTTAAGAAATGAACTTTTTTACAAAAAATAAATTATTATATTTTTTCAATCATTTTTAGTTCAAAGACAAATAACATTTGAGGGGACTTTGTAAAAGTCTGCAAGTAATTATTTTCACCTTCGAGTTTGACAGTAAAACCTCTCAAAATTAGTCTTTCAAAAAAGTCTCATAATTAGAAGAAAAAATGCTCTTATCGTAATGAGCTTGTGTTACTAATAAGTCATAATTAGTTGTCTTCATAGGCGCCGGATTTCTAAAATGCCACGCCCAAACATATTTTTAGGCTTTCAAAACGTTAAATTACTAAAAATCTACAGAAAAAATTCTTATATCAAATTATTTAATTAATATTATTAATATTAACATGAAAAAAATGTCTACAGAAAATGTTATACTTGACTATAGGTATAAAAATTCAAATATAAACAACATAGTTAATTTTTTACTGTAATGACTTTTATCGTACAATAAAAACAAACGTACCTACAGATTCTTCATGTCTTCAGGACACAAGAAATCCAGAAATAACTATTATTTGTCGCGCAAATGTTATTAACTAATAAAAATTTTAAAAATAAGTAAAAAGACCAGACATCTGTATGAACCTTGACCGATCTTCTTTCCAATTAAGTTTTACCTTTTTTCCAGAGCATTTACTTCAGAATTTCGAGGACTCGTTAACGCATATACACCTACTTGCATTTTCGTTCCAGTCTTTTGGTATTGCTCAACATAGATTTAAATTACAAAAATTTGGGGAAAATGACAACACGATCAGCACTCCTATTCGCTATACTGTCCCATAATATCGTTCCTATATTACTCATTTGTGCAAGTTTTTATTGGTCAAACATCATTTCTAAGACTGTTTTCTTACTATATTTGTAAACATTGTGTATTCTATTGATAACTTAACACAACTTAAATTTAATCGAGTTTAAAGATGGACTTCAATCAAGCTTCAAACATAGCTCTGGTATAGACAACTAATTGACTGGGACTGGGATTCCCCGTAATACAAAGTACACGAAACAGAATAGTGCACTCCAAACATCGCCGTCAATTAAACAGCCACTCTACATACTCATTGGACCACTGGCGCTGCTGAAGAAAGCCGCTCGCGCCAGTGGTTTATTTTTGATCATTTAGGAATTCGTATGGGTGCTCCATACCCATGATATATTCAGGATGGGTGCTTCAGCACCCACGGAGTCGGCGCCTATGGTTGTCTTTAAATAACAGGTTTCGCATCTTTTATAACCTAATTACAGTCATTTTTATGATACCATTATCAGAGTATAATTAATTTTTCATGCGTGTATAAATTAATATAAAGTAAAAATATATTTTACCAATTTAGTATTACTTGTAAAAATGCTAAGTGAGTTTAAAGCCACTGTAATTTTGGTTTTCTTTTCGTAAGTAAATATTTTTATACATATATCGTAGCCACCAAAAAATTGCTGACGAATTTGTCATTATTACTCCAAACAACCGTAACGGCTCGTTCAGACTTTACAAGTTACTTGAATTCAAGTGCAATAATTGGTGCAAATTGAAACAAATTGAAAGGTGTGAAAATCATTTCACTTGAATTCAAGTAACTTGAAAGGTGATTTCAAGTTTCAAGTAGTAGTAGAGACCAAGTCAACTTTTGCTTTCAAGTTGGGGGCTTGAAGGTCGAGTTGAATCACAGTTGAAAAACTCAGTCAGACTTTACAAGTTACTTGAATTCAAGTAACTTAAAAGGAGTAACCTGAATTCAAGTGAACGTTCATACTATTTCAATATTTGATTCAAGTCATTTCAAGTTGACATTTTTACTTGAATGATTCCTGTTTCAAGTTACAACAATGGCGTCGAATGATGTGATTCCTGCAGGAATAAAAGTTGTAAATAAGCTAATTGTGGATGGATTACTAAAATCAGAGAAAAAATTCTACACGTCATTTTACAAAAAAATACAAAACAAAATAACCTCACAATTAGAACCCTCCGTGGGTGGTTCACACTAGAGTCAGCGTCTATATCCCAACTGCTTTTCGAGTGCCCACGGTGTTGTCAAATGCCAATACAATATATTTACTTGAAATATTACTTTGTATATCATTTTTCTGAGCTGAGCTGGCCTGGCGTACCCTAATCTTACCTGACCTCACCCTGTAAATTATTGATCTGTTACATTTTATTATGTAAGTTTAGCAACGGCGTGGGCACTCGAAAAACGGCTGGGCCGTAGACGTAAATGTGGTTGAATAATTTGTCGCAGTGCAGAGCCACTTTCACTACTTCCAGTTACTTCAAGTGCACTTGAATATCAGTTCACATTATTCAACTGTGATTCAAGTCCCCAACTTGAAAGCAAAAGTTAACTTGAAAGCACCTTTCAAGTTACTTGAATTCAAGTGAAATGATGTTTACACCTTTCAATTTGTGTTAAGTTGCACCAATTATTGCACTTGAATTCAAGTAACTTGTAAAGTCTGAACGAGCCTTTTTAACACCTACCTAATACATCAAATTAAAAAAACAAATTGTGTGGTTATGTTGTTTTTATTTTCTATTTGAATTTTTTTGTAAAATGAAGTGTAGAATTTTTTCTCTGATTTTAGTAATCCATCCACAATTAGCTTATTTACAACTTTTATTCCTGCAGGAATCACATCATTCGACGCCATTGTTGTAACTTGAAACAGGAATCATTCAAGTAAAAATGTCAACTTGAAATGACTTGAATCAAATATTGAAATAGTATGAACGTTCACTTGAATTCAGGTTACTCCTTTCAAGTTACTTGAACTCAAGTAACTTGTAAAGTCTGAACGCCGCTTAAGTGATATCGATTTTTGCACCATATCGCTATTTAGGAAAGAGATAGGAATACAATTTTCTATAATGTTACCTTATTGATCGAGCTCTACAAAATAAAAAAAATTTCAGTCACACAGGGTGTTCAATTTTTTCTGGGCGGGTGACTGAAATTTTTTTTATTTTGTAGAGCTCTATCAATAAGGTAACATTATAGAAAATTCTATTCCTATCTCTTTCCTAAATAGAGATATGGAACACGGCGCCACTGTTGCAGGACCCTGTATATTAACTGAAATTGGTTTGAAAATTTACTTTAACGTACTTTTTACACATACAATAATTTTAAAGACGGCGTAGATTTTAAAATAAACCATACATGTCATTTTTTTAGAGCAAGTCAAGCATTACAAAACAATGGCAGCTTTCCAAAAGACTTTGGTTTTGGCGCAGCCACTGCGGCATATCAAATAGAAGGGGCATGGAATGAAGATGGAAAAGGTTTAAGTATCTGGGATGAATTCACTCACAGAGTACCTTCGCCAATAAGAAATAATGACACCGGAGATATTGCTTGCGATTCTTATCACAGATGGAGGGAAGATGTCGGTCTAGCTGCTAATCTTGGTATTAAATACTACAGATTTTCTATAGCATGGACAAGGTAATTAAACGAAATATACAAGTTCACCCAGTAACCGTGAAAAAGAAAAATTATTTTTTTATTCAAATACTTATCCTCAGCTATGGTGGCTCAGCGGACAAACACGTTTGCTCTGGTTTAGACAATGATATTTTTAAATAAATTTTCATTGCCTACTTCTGGGCATAAAGGGGAATCTTGCTCAAACCTGTTGAAAAGTATCAGTCACATCGTTCTCATTAAATGTCTCCATGGGCGCGATAAAAAATAATGTAAGGATTGTGAGATACCGGCCGCCGAAGGTGGAGATTTTTTAAACGTCGAAAATCTTATTTGGCCTATATTAGTGCATTCTGTGAGTCGGAAAAATATACAAATCTTTTAAGCAGCAACCAAACCATCTCTCCCCCCCGTTTTCGAGGATGCTGAACACGACGTGATGGCGGTATTTAAAATTATTTTCGACTTAGCCCCCCCCTCTTTTTTCCTATATATACATACAAAATCTCTGCTCCAAAAATTTTTCCAAAAAAATGTTGGTTTTTTTTACAATAACTCCTCTTATTTTCATCATAACTTGCTTAATTTTGATGCTAACAACTTCTTCTAAAGGTCATTTGATAGGTATTTCTGAGTACTTTAAAAAGTGTTCAGTAAGTATATTTTACAAAATGCATCGTTTTCCCGTTATTTAAGCTTGAATACTTAGATTTGAGTACTCGCCGAAAAAAAATTACATTCAATTACCTACGAATTGAATATTTTCAAGTAAGGAATTTATTCGATTTTTTATTAGCTTCAATTTTGGTAATGACAACTTTTTTGTAAAAACTTATAGTTTTTGAGTTATTTATGAAAAACCGATTTAAAACATGCATGTATTTCACGAAAAATCAAAATATTTGATCTTTAATAACTCAAAAAGTATTGACTTATTTTAATAACTTTATATTACAAATTTTGCTTAGAATTGGTACCTCTATCGATCCCTAGGGTTATATTTAATAAAATAATTTCCACCCCCGAGAAGGGGTGGCATCCACCCCCAGGGTAAAAGCGCAAGTTGGCACCATGTCACTTTTGTTTCTTGAGGTATCCTCTAACTACTCACCAATTTTCATGAAAATCGATGGAGGTTCAACGAAATCGGAGGTGAAAACCTGCAGTGACTGTACTAACTTATCCAAACAAAAAACAATGTTGGAATTGATTTTAGTATATAACGTAATTTTTCTGGCATTTTTCCACACTTGCGGCAGGCTGTAAATCGTAATCCTCGACCCTCTTAATATTGGGAGGAATTCGAATGTTCTTTGTTCTCTAAAATTTTGTACACACGCCTGAACTAACATCGCCGATGGAGTATCACAAAAACGCCGATGTAATATTTTCATAGAATTTAGAACACTAAAATTTACTCTAATACACCCTGTATATTCGCCCAAAAAGATTTTGGCCTGAATTTTAGCATTTGATTTTTCACACTTTTCCCGATATTTTTTGTAAATTATTTATTTATTCCAAAATAGAACAAAGACAAGCAAAATATAACAACAACTTTTTTAATAAACAACGTGGTGATGAGCTTGAGTTTACGTTATGTGAGCTCTGCATAGCTATTACAAAATATAAAGAAGAAATTTGAAAATAGAATAAAATGAATAACAATATATCATAGCACCAAATATACTTTTAAAATAACATTAAATATTAAGAAACAAAAGCAAAAATCATTATTTTCATTAAAAATTGGTCCTTTGTTTAGTTTTTTACATTTGTAAAATTTTTACCATGAGTAATAATTTTTGTTGTAAAATAATTCATCGACAAATCCACTTCTTAGACTATTGGACACAAATGTCTAATTTTTTCCCGAAAAAATAAAACAATTCTACGTGTTTAGTTTTATCTTAAAAATAATTGGAGGCATCGAACCCTGATGATCCCCATCTTGGCTACGGCCTTTCCTGCACCTGTATTGTATTTCAGAATCCTACCAAATGGTTACGCTAACGAAATCAACGAAAAAGGTATAAGTTACTACAAAAACCTTATACAAGAAATCATTAAACGCGGAATGACACCAGTAGTTACTATTTTTCACTGGGACCTTCCGCAAAAACTCATGGATGATGGATTGGATTGGATCAATCCAGCGTTGATAGACCATTTTGTAAATTACTCCAGGATTGTCATCAAACACTTTCCGGAAGTTGGCATATGGATAACGATTAATGAACCAAGAATTCTTTGTCGGAATGCATATGGTAAAGGTAATTTCGCGCCAGGAATTAAAAAAAGCGGAACACTGGATTATCAGTGCTCTTATGTTGTGCTTAAAGCTCACGCAGCAGTTTACCGCATGTATAAGAAAGAATTCCCTAACTATAAAGGTAAATACTGAACTTAAAACTTCTTTTAAAATGTTCCAGCTATTTGCTATGCATAATGTGCTATTAGTTTTTTGTCAGCTCCAATTTGTGAGTGAGACCGTAGATTATCAAAAATACTTTTTTTAAACAATATACCCGTTTTTTCAGCAAAAATGACAATTGTTATTGATTGCCAGTGGTACGAACCTGAAAGCCAAAAACCTGAAGATATAGCAGCAGCGGAAAGGCAACAGCTATTTGAGGTTGGTACCAATATATAGTTCTCAATTGAATGAGCTAAAAAAACCGATAAAAACATTAATGGACTCGCCGCTTTGAACTTACCCGCCGACCATAGGCGGAGATATTTTCTTTTACTTGAAATATAAATTTGTGTATTTTTGTTTTAAATATTATACACGGTACGCTACTGTTCTGCATGTTATAAATAACTCCAGATGACAGAATAGCAATAAAAATAATATACGGTAATTTATATGCAACAGGCTGTAAGCGCAATTACTGATTCTACGTGGCGAACGGTTCCATTCAATCTGTTCTATTGTTTACTTTATATAGGGAGTAATATTTATTTAACTTTCTGTTTTCATTCAATATTCGTTGTTATATCATGTACTTACTATTTTGAACTAACCTTATATATGGAGCTGAAGGTAAACATATTCAACTGAGATTAGAAAATTATTAAGATTTCCATTAATGTTTATTTTTAGTGTGGTAAATACTTCCAGCCTGTTTTTAAAGGCGACTGGCCGGATTTAGTGAAACAAAGAGTAGCTGAAAGAAGTTTAAAAGAAGGTTACAACACATCTCGTCTTCCACAATTTACTCCGGAAGAAATAAAGTTCATAAACGGCACTCATGACTTCTTAGCAATTAACCACTATTTCACTTTCCTAGCAGCAGATGAAGAAGAAGAGCCGTATAAAAATGCTAGTTACGAAAATGATGTTCGTGTTACAAACTCCAGAAGTGATCATTGGGAAGTAGGAGAAAACGAATGGGCTGTAAGTTCCAGACACGACGTACCTATTTATTTAGGTACCATTACGTAACAAAATTTGGTATTAATTAAGAGGAGTTTAACTGTGTCAATAACAACTGAGTCAAAGTTGTTAATAAATCTCATTATTTGTTGTAACATTGTAAAATTTATTTTAGATTGTTCCTTGGGGAGCCAGAAAGGTAGCAAATTGGCTTACGAAAAACTATGGCAATCACGAAATTTTATTTACAGAAATGGGAGTGGCAGACGGTGATATAAATGATAATATGAGAATAGATTTCTATTCGGTAAGGAACACATTTTATTTTTATTATTAATTACGATTGTGGATGAAATCTTCAAAATGTCAGGATGAGGGGTTAAAACTTCAGGGCTAGATTCAAACACTGGGACCTGTAGTAGGTAAAAAATGTCTTTTTACGTCGGGTTATAGAGATCTGGCACAAAATGTTACTTTGGAATGAAAATAAACTTTAATAAAGCAGAAATAATGATAGTAACAATCAGGTCCTCTTCTAATCATAGAAACTCACCCTACAAAACGGCTTGTCAAGATTGGCAAGAAATTATACAACTTGAGTATTCTTATTATTCAAAGGGTAATTACGTCTCCCCGTGAATTTAGTTCATAGAGGCTGTACATAAGAAAAACCATAAGTATAAAGATGCTATACAGATTAAGCCCATTTATTGAAATACTTAATAATAGACCCATCTCATATCTTTTTGGTGAAGAGCTCATGCGCGAACTTAATAAAGTTACCAGATTTTCTCTCATGTTGCCTAATATCAAAAATTAAGAATTTGCCATACTTCAAAATTGTTAGCACTTGTCAGTTAGGTTAGGTTATTTTAAAGTGATTTGTGTTTAAATTAAAAGAATAGTATATTACATAACGAGTGCGGAAAGTGGTACTTTTCACATGAGGCGTAAGCCAAGTGAGACAATCCCACGAGTGTGAAAAATCACTTTCGCACAAGTAATGTACACTATTTTTCCTTGATAATTTCACCAAATATTGTGAAATGTGATAGTTTTATTTGTGTATTTAGTTTAATTTGTAGTAGAATAAATACAAATATTAATAATTAACATTTATTTTAAAACAAAACAATAACGGACGCGGTCGGATTATTTATACTGTCAAAATGACACTATTTGTAATTATGCAACCCAATAAGAATAATTGGGGTAAAATCAGACAAGGATAGGTATAAAAGTTACTAGATTCAAACCACCCGCCGCTTTTTCGCGCACGAGCTCTAGCTAAAATGCGAAATATGAGATGGGTCTATTTCGTCAAATAAAAACGTTGCAACACACAATGCAAATTGTGTGCTATGCAACACCCAATACAGGGATTTCGTTGCTTTGTAAAGTGTCAAAACTCTCTTCTAAGCTCCATTTATAGATGGTAGCACATTTAAGAATGTGTCTTCAAGTTAAAATAATGTGATTTAAAATTAAGAACGATTGTAACATCCATTTTTTGTACGATGTACCACACTGCTCCAAATTCATTGTTCGGTTTATGCATAAATCTTTATAAAAAATTACTTCAAATTATCTTTATTTGCAGGATTATTTTTGTGAACTTTTGGAAGCAATACAAATAGATGGTATCAGAGTTATTGGAGTCTTAGCTTGGAGTTTAATGGATAATTTAGAGTGGTCGGATGGTTATAGGTAAGTATCACGTGTAACGTAATTGTTTGTACTAAAATTAAAAAAAACCGAAACACAAACAATATGAAAAATATGTTTATTCATTTTTAGTGTCCGCTTTGGATTGTACAGTATCGACTTCTATAATGATCGAACTTTAACAAGACGACCTAAGAAATCGGTAAGTTTCTTCCAGCAACTGAGTAAAACCAGACAACTCGAGTGTTCCAGTTACCAGAAAGCGTGGCCCTTACCAAGTTGGGGACACCATGGTAAAATGTATTTTATACATCATCAATGCTAAAATAATTTGTTATAAATAAAATTATGTTTCCAAACGCCACTTATGTGTCGCATTTTATTCCACCTCTTCAAAGACTGCGAGAATGAAGAGGAAGCAGCAACTTTTTTTTACTTTTAGATGAGTGATACATTTTCCAAATTTTCCCTCCTTTTCAATGTATATCGGAAGCAGAAAATGGTAACCTAATTATACAGTCCACTTTTGCCTTGACAAGTCATTAGCCAAATATTAAGGCGATTAGGGCTGGAACAGCAAAATTCCCGTCTACACCACGACATAAAATATTAAGAAATAATTTTCTGTTTGAAATGAAGTAATAGTATATTACTTTTCTGTAATCATCTTAACGCACTTGTGATTTGATTTAAAAAACAAAATATCTTAGCATTAACAATCATATGCTTTATTCGCTGTAACAAAAGCGAGTGGGACAAAGACACCAGAACAGATTGTTCCAGAACAACAGAAGGCACAGGAATAGGCAAATCTCCGAGCATTTTACAAGCTGAAATCTAAGCCATCGGAAAATGTGTTCAACTTAGAAAGAAATTGCATTAATTTTTTACGAGGAAAATGATCACTGATAAAATTAAAAACTTGAAAATTTGTTAGTGTACTTTTTCGATTGAAAATTAGGGTTTTTTTTAATTTAAATTCGTATAAAATCGAAAAATAAATATTTTGCTTTGAAAAAATTACATATTTAAAACACAGAAGAACTTTTTTATCGAGTTTCATAACAAAATAGTAGTTTACCTAACAAGTGCGGAAAAGTCACTTTACGCACGTGTTAGGTACACTATTTTTTCTACTAGCGTGCGGAAAAAACCCAAAAGTTAACATAAACATTTATTATTAAATACATATCATCAAATTAATTATTCTTAATATTAATATTGAACGTGCAATTTGTAGCATTCTGCAAATTAATTGCAGAGGCTAAAATGTTTTCTCCATGGCCACTACTGAATGTAGTTATTCTGAAACCACTTATAATAACAGAAAAGAAACATTCTCGCTCTTGAGATTGAAAGAAAATTCTGAAACTTCTGTCTCTTATGTATTTTATATGTATTACATTCTATCTCTAGAGCTAGAATCTGTATTTCGTGATTGTTTACAAAAATAAGGTTTGCCATGAATGTCAAATTAACTGTCAGTATTAGTTGACGTGGTCTTAATATTGGTTTGTAAAAACTTTTAATTTATTAAAAAGGAGAAGAAAATCAAACGATTCAGATGTAGACTTGAAAATACTCCTCCAGAAATAAAAAAATTGCCAATAATATAACTCAAAATTTGCTACCGCAAAAATCCAAGCTTGAATATAAAAATACTACCTACACAATGTTGAGAGATTGAGGTTTCATTTTACTATATTTAATTTCTACTTTCTGTGTCCGTGGAGAAAGTACAGTCTGTTACTCTGTTGGAATGAAAATCCGACACTCGTGGATCCTCACGCTCGTATTCGCTCGCGTTCGGAATCCTCCACTCGTGTCGAATTCTCATTCCAACCTTGTTACAGAATATACTATTCCAATGAAGTCAGATTTCGGTTTTCCACTGCTTTGTCAGCACTAATTGTTGTAACCGTGGCGATGGGAACTTGGCTGGAAGAGGTCATTTTGGAAGGCTTTACTGGCGACAGCTGCTGACTAGTGGAAGGGCCAGCGACAGCGTCACTGAAGTTTAATATTTTATTCGATAGGCTCTTTTGGAAACTTGGCGAGCTTTCTACATAACCTTCTGCGACGCTAGAAGATTTCCAACCTCCGAGGCGTTTAATATTTGTTATTTCTTCTCCGGAATCTGCAAGCATTGTGGCGGCGGAACGTCGGAAACTGTGGCCCGTATATAATTCAGGATTTGGAAGCTTCAGATAACTTGCAATCTCTGATGGCATTTTTCCGAAGGTGTTTATTCCGATACATTGTACAGTGCAAGTTCCTTTCTTATATTTCACGAATAATCGCTTATGTGGGGTTTCAGGCTTTCTTAAACTCACATACTTTCTAAACAAATTTAGCAATTTTCCATTTTCAGCTTCCTCAGAAATCTCAAAGCTTCTGAAAGAGTGGTTTTTTGTGTCTGGGATATTTATCAATAAAATATTTCCTTTGTCATCAATATGATCTAAAGACATCTTTGTTAATTCATGCGCCCGCCAAACCAAAAATCGTAGCGACTTTTATATGAAGATAAATTTTGTCAGTCGCTTCATTTATGAACTTAAAAATTTCTTCTTTTGAGAAAATTTTTGCCTTTTTGGGTCTAAATCCAATGTTTTGTTTTTTTATATATGCCGTGACCTTGAAAAACTTGCTTAAATCGACGTCTTTTTTGAGTTTAATTACACTTTTCAACATTGAGTACCTGGACCAAAGAGTGCTTGGCTTGCATGTTTTGGAAATTTCAGCGAAATAGGCCAAAAAAACGTCTTCTTTAAAAGTTTTAATTCCCTTATTCTGGCACCAAACAAAATATATTCCTTTTCATACCTATAACGGGATTTTGATGGTAGTAGACCCAAGTTTGCAGTTCTAGCCGCTTCCAAAACTGACTCTGGCAAATCTTCGTCTGAAGAATCCATGAAAAATTATCTTCTAGAAAAAGATGCGACGGTAAAATTGGTTTTGACAAGGTAGTGTTTTGACTGACAGGTTTATTTTTTCTTTGTTGCTACGGTGATTCAAAGTGACAAATAAAAAATGTCAGATGTTTATTATTATTTGACATTCATTTGATGAGGCGTATACCAGGGCCATTAATAAATTATTGAAACGTACGTTTCTTTTTATTAAAAATTAAAGCAGAATTCTAATAAGTTTCTTAATTTTTCAGTCATTTTGTATACTACAACCATACAAATATATATTTTAAATATTCAAATGTCAGTATACTCCCCAAAAACTTAACAAATTTACTAGTGCGGAAAATAGTTTTTTCCGCACTAGTGCGGAAAAGTTACTCTTTCTTAAAAATGTCGGAGTTGAACCTACCATTTTTTGAAGAGTAGGAACGCAAAAATACCGGTCAAATCATTCAGTTTCGTCTCCGGAAGAATTTTACCGACGATCTATTTTCATACCATACATCGATGAATTACTAATGTCACTTACAGGCCGATTTCTATCTAAAAAGAACACTATTATTGCTCTCCAATGCGTTATCCCATTTTTACAATCAAATCAACATTTGAAGATTTAGAACCTGCAATTATTTTTTATTCAGATGATTTACAAACAACAAACACGGTTATTCTACGCAGTGAATGGGATATTTGGACAGTGAAAAGGCAAAAAGTAGGTTCCTGTCTTCCTCAAAGTGCAGTGGATACTTTATAGGAAACATATCCCTGTTTTTTTCCGAACATTTTTACGCATTTTTACCCGTTACCAATGCATATGCAGAACAAAGTTTTTCAACGATGAAAAAACTGAAGTCCTATTTGCGGAATAATACATCTACCGATTGATTAACAGGCATTGCTTTGATGACAGTGCTTAGGAATATAGTTATCGAAGAAAATGAAATTATAGACGAATTTTGCAAAAAACAAAATCATATATAATTTGAATAATGCTTATATTAATAATTAACAAATTGTTGTTATATAAAATAACGTATTTAAATAACTGATATTCTATATATTTACTCCATCCCTGCTGAAAAACTTTTTTATATATAGTATAGTAAGTATATAATATATCTATACAGGGTGAGTCACGGTAGACGCGACGGTCTACTGTGGCTAAACGGTTAATGTTTTGAATATTTTGTTCATTTATGGATATGTGGGTTGATAAAGGCTAGATTTTAAATATCGAAACTGAAGGGTAGTCTTGACTGACTAGTTGAAGAAAAAAGTTTAAATTCAAGAAATACGAGGATTAATCTTGAGGATGCAGTCAAAAAACTGGGTTAGGTTTATAATCTTTTGTAAATGTCTGATAAAGGAAATAAACATTTCCGTAATCTCGACCTTATAACAAAGAGCAAAGAGTATTCTTTAACCTAACCCAGTTTTTTGATTACATCCTCAAGATTAATCCTCGTATTTCTTGAATTTAAACTTTTTTCTTCAACTAGTCAGTCAAGACTACCCTTCAGTTTCTATATATATACAGGGTGGTCCTTAAGTAATTGTACATAGAAGTATGGTAGATTCCTCACTTTAAAATATTACGATTTGAATCAACATGCTCTAATAAAATGTTGCTAATAGGGAATGTACAGGGTGTTAAAGGTTAAATTTTAAGATTTATTTTTTGCAATAACATTAGCGTTTTTGGATATGTATTCATAAAAATTTGGAACTGGGGGTTTTTCGGCCCGAGAAATCATAATCTGGTACCTACTTCGATGTAATTTGTAGAGGGCGCTAGTTAGGCCACATTTGTTGTATAAATGTGCGCTAAACTTTTTTTATTTTTAATTTTAAATTAAAGCCACGTTACTTTAGTAGAAAAAAATCATACTTGTTATTAACCTTAAAACATAACGGTAATGATTAGGTACACTGGTGGGCAATTTTTTTTTCTGTTCCAGCATTAATCGCCTTAATAGTTGGCTAATGACTAGTCAAGACAAAAGTGGACTGTATAATTAGGTTAGCATTTACTGCCTCCGATCTATATTGAAAAGAAGTAAAACTCCTATAGGAAAATTTGGAAAGTGTATCACACATCTAAAAGTTGCTTCCTCTTCAATCTCGCTGACTTTGAAGAGGTGGAATAAAATGCGACAGATAAGTGGCGTTTAATAATAATAATAATAATATTTATTTACCAAAAAATACATACAAAATATATATAATTGAAGTACAGAAATATGTATAAATTAAATATAAGTAACATTGAGTATGACAAGTAAATAAACAATGTTATTAATGCTATTAATTAGTATACCTTATAAAAAAAAATAATAAATAAAAACATAAAATAAATTTGGACTAAATATAATAATATAATAAAACAAGGCTAAATGAGACATACATATAAATATTGGAACATAAATATTAAAAACATAAATATCACAACGTAGGGAAAGGACAATAATAATAAGTAGGTCAAACGGATATGAAAATATTCTAATATTTAAACAATGAATGAGTAACCCTACGTTCCATAGAAAGAAGATAATATTTGGTCCTTTTTTTGAAGGAATATATTCTTGAGACTTCTTTGATTTTTGTCGGGAAACATAATTTTATTTATAACAAATTATTTTATTCATTACTACTGTGAGTGTTAAAATATTTTTTACCATGGTATCCCCAACTTGGTTTGGGCCACGCTTTCTTGTAACTGGTACATTTGAGTTGTCTGGTTTTACTCAGTTTCTGGAAGAAACTCACCGATTTTCTAGGTTGTCTTGCTAAAGTTGGATCTTTATGGAAGTCGATCCTGTACAATCCAAAACGGACACTAAAAATTAACAAACATATTTTTCATATTGTTTATGTTTTAGTTTTTTTAACTTTTAGTACATACAATTACGTTACACGTGATACTTACTTAAAACCAGCCGACCACTCTAAATTATCCATTAAACTCCAAGCTAAGACTCCAATAACTCTGATACCATCTATTTGTATTGCTTCCAAAAGTTCACAAAAATAATCCTGCAATTAAAGATAATTTGAAGTAATTTTTTATAAACATTTATGCATAAACCGAACAATGAATTTCGAACAGTGTGGGACATCATACAAAAAATGGATGTTACAATCGTTCTTAATTTTAAATCACATTATTTTAACTTTAAGACACATTCTTAAATGTGCTACCATCTATAAATGGAGCTTAGAAGAGAGTTTTGACCATAGATTTAGAACAATAAGATCGAGTTTGTTGACATGTCGGCTGGGGACAACAACACGTAACAGCTAAACGCTGTGTTATTGAATTTATATTATAAGTTTCAATGTTGTCAAAGTTATCATAATTTTTTTCCGTTATTACCAAAATCCTAAATCTATGTAAAAATTATCTTGAAAAATGAGATATTTTGATTCGCTAAAATAATTGTACATCTACGAACTCTAATTTTCGTAACTATTAACACAACAAATCATATTGATAGATAAATATTGACAAAGATACTTTACCACGATTTAAGTTTAGACCATTTCCACGAAAAATTGTTAGACGCGGCAACTGTGTACTGGTTCTACTATACCACAGTATATACAGTAATTCCACTTCGGCCAATTTCTGGTTGTAAGTTTTCAATGCGCATTAGCCAGGAGTTGCGAGTGTTGCGACTCCTGGCTAATGCGCAAACGACGAGTTTAAGAACAACCGGCACTCCTTCCATAGTTGCCGGATTTAAAAAATTTCATCCAATCTACTGTGTAATATATTAGAAGTGTTATAAACATTTCATAAAGTAGTCTCTTATTTCATCAAATTTTGGTTTTAGGAATTTTTATTAATGAGGCGTTAATCCCTATGTATGTTCCACTTATTTCATTGAAAACTGATCATTTTTGTGACAATTCTACAATAGCATCTCGAATTATGATAATTTAACAATTCATATATTAATAAATATCTATCTATCTATGTTTTTATGAGGTGTCATGCATTCTTGGTTCTTGTTTTCTTAAAAAAAATTGTATTGACTATGTACATTGTATGCAATAAATTTCTTTCTTATATATTAGGAATGTGAAATGTCAACTGAAATGAGAAAAATAAATATTTTCGTAATAATCTCTTGCATTTTTTTAACAACGAATATAGAATGGCTGTATTAACTTTTTTAAACAGAATCAAACTATATAAGCACACAACTCAACCACAATTTTGTATTTGCCATATTGAATTTTGGCAGAAACTCCATTCCCAAAAACTCCTTTAAACCACGTTTGAATAGCATCGACCCATAATCACAAAAAATTCATTTGGTTCAAATTTGTACTAATAAACGTATAGATGAAGTTAATATAAGTGTGGCAATAAAGATAATCGTGATTAGAAACAAGTTTTCATACTTTTCGGGCCTATATCTCAAAAAGCATTCGAGACCTCCGCTTTTTGACTTCAAATTCGTGTTCAGGAGATAAAAATACGCAAGAATCACCAAATATTTTTTTTATCTCGGGTGCATCCGATTAAATGAATTTTACCTCATTGAAAACTGGATAATTAATTTTTACTACTTTTCCATGTTTCCAACCTTATTTGCATAGACTGAATTTTAGCGAGCAGTTTATATCAATAATTGATATATCGAGCAGTGTATATATGAGCATTGTTAGGGATCGTGGCGGGGAGAAATGTCATTACTGTCAATAGTGTCAATACCAGTGCGAATATAAAAAATGAAACTGCTGGACACCAATATCAAAGGTGCCGACGCTAAGTGGAACTACTGTATCTACTGTGACTATACTGTGGTTATATCGTTATGAATCAAATCAGGGGATCGAATGTTTCGTAGTAAAATTGCGCGGCCATTTTCTACATACTTTGATTGTTTATTATCGTGTGATTTTTAGGTTATATTATTATAATTTTCTTTTTCACATTGAATTTATTTTTTTTAAGTTGATTTATTAGATAAATATAGTTTATTAGTGTTTGAATGCAGCAAAATAGTTTATTTAAATCATTTCATGGGTAAGTTACATTGTATTATTATGAAGAAAGCTCAGGGTCGTAGAATTAGTATTTTATCGACTGTATAAACTCTTTGATAATGCCTAAAGATTGTTATAACTTATTGCAACGACTTATAATTATGTAGGTTTCTTATATTTTGTTAAAAATTAAATCACATTTTGTTTCTCTGTCAAACTACCTAAGTATTTAGGTAATATTTTTCATTTAAACAGTTATACGAAGGAGAAATATTTGATACTCTTTGTTACGATTTGATGCAGTGAAGTTCATACCTACAAATGCTTATATTTGTTCTTCATTTCCGTGATAATGACTTTGAATATAAACCAAGTGGAAGAAAATATTTGAAAACAGATGCAAAACCAATATCGAGGTAATATACATATGTTTATTTGTTTTTTAATAAATTTAGGCTATAAGATTTAAAAATACTTTTGCGAAGCTTTACTAGAATACAAACATTTTTCATTTAAAATATAAGGTACTTCCAGTAATATTGTTTAAACATTATGGCTTAAATTTATGTAATGTAAAAGGTCAAACCAATCTTTTGAGAATATGTTGAATATTTTAAGCAATCAAAAACATTTCCATAATACCGACTGCTTAAACTCTAGTGATTTCCCATTAATCTTAACTTTAATTGAAAATTTTTGTGTTCTGTAAATGTAGTTTTAACTAATTACTTATTTGATTCGATTTGTATGTCGTTTCACTGTGAATGCCTTCTCGCCTGCTTCGTGGATTATGAATGTATATAATTTTAATGTAGCGTAGTGGAGAAAAAATAAAATAAAACGAGGCTTGCCTCACAAAAAAATAGTAGATGTAGAAATTTGTTACTTCTGCCAACGTTTTCGTTAGTTGATATTTACTAACTAATTTTATCAGCTACTATACCAACATTTTTTTTTATTTCAGGATGATACAACTAATAATTCATCAGTGTTTAATTTGTAGTTAGTTCCCTATTCCTACCTCAATCCCGAATAGTCTGATAGCAGAACAGCCTGATAAAAATAACATTTTTTTACGATTAATTTGATTAAATAAATATATTTTCATTAGTATTTTAAATTTCCTATGTAACCGGTAAAATTAAAATCGTTAAAAAAATTAAATATATTGTGTCACATCCCATTTCCCTTTGTAACTGTACGCCCATGCATCGCAGCATAAATTCGTTGCCATGTTCTAGACTTTTATATATCTATCTCACTTCATCCTTGGGCACGGAATATTTGAAACTTATGAATGACTTGTTGGGGATGTGGTTTTGACTCTTTATACAAAGCAACGAATTCCCTATATTGGGTGTTGCATAGCACACAATTTGCATTGTGTGTTGCAAAGTTTTTATTTGACGAAATTATTTTTAATTAATGCTTAATTTCTGCTTTATTTTCATTCCAAAGTACCTAACATTTTGTGCCAGATCTCTATAACTCGACGTAAAAAGACATTTTTTACCTACTACTGTTACAGGTGCCAGTGCTTCAATCTAGCCCTGAAGCTCTAACCCCTCTTTCTGACATTTTGAAGATTTCATCCACAATCGTAATTAATTATAAAAATAAAATGTGTTCCTTACCGAATAGAAATCTATTCTCATACTATCATTTATATCACCATCTGCCACTCCCATTTCTGTAAATAAAATTTCGTGATTGCCATAGTTTTTCGTAAGCCAATTTACTATCTTTCTGGCTCCCCAAGGAACAATCTAAAATAAATTTGATTATGTTGCAACAAATGAGACTTATTAACAACTTTAACTCAGTTGTTATTGACACAGTTAAACTCCTCTTAATTAATATCAAATTTTGTTACGTAATGGTAAATGAATAGGTAGGTTGTGTCTGGAACTTACAGCCCAATCGTTTTCTCCTAATTCCCAATCATCACTTCTGGAGTTTATGACACGAACATCATGTTCGTAACTAGCATTTTTATATGGCGCTTCTTCTTCATCTGAAGCGAGGAAAGTGAAATAGTGGTTAATTGCTAAGAAGTCATGAGTGCCGTTTATGAAACTTATTTCTTCCGGAGTAAATTGTGGAAGACGAGATGTCTTGTAACCTTCTTTTGAACTTCTATCAGCTACTCTTTGTTTCACTAAATCCGGCCAATCGCCTTTAAAAACAGGCTGGTAGTACATACCACACTAAAAAACAAACGTTAATGGAAATCAGTTAATAATAAATTACTGGTATAGTCAGAACGCGCAAAATGAGTGATTCATAAATTTCATGACCTTATTATACTTCTGGTTCTACTTTACCAACCTCAAATTGCTGTTGCCTTTCTGCTGCTGCTATATCTTCAGGTGTTTTGGTTTCAGGTTCATACCACTGGCAATCAATAGTAACTGTCATTTTTGCTAAAAAAACGGGTATATTGTTTAAAAAAGGTATTTTTGATAATCTACGGTCTCACTCACAAATTGGAGCTGATACATAAAACTAATAGCACATTATGTATATCATATATAAAAAGAAGTTTTAACTTCAGTATTTACCTTTATAGTCAGGGAATTCTTTCTTATACATGCGGTAAACTGCTGCGTGAGCCTTAAGCACAACATAAGAGCACTGATAATCCAGTGTTCCGGTTTTTTTAATTCCTGGCGCGAAACTACCTTTACCATATGCATTCCGACAAAGAATTCTTGGTTCATTAATCGTTATCCATATACCAACTTCCGGAAAGTGTTTGATGACAATCCTGGAGTAATTTACAAAATGGTCTATCAAGGCTGGATTGGTCCAATCCAATCCATCATCCATGAGTTTTTGCGGAAGGTCCCAGTGAAAAATAGTAACTACAGGTGTCATTCCACGTTTAATGATTTCTTGTATAACGTTTTTGTAGTAACTTAGACCTTTTTCGTTGGTTTCGTTAGCGTAACCATTTGGTAGGACTCTGAAATACAATACAGGTGCAGGCAAGACCATAGCCAAGATGGGGATCATCTGGGTTCGATGCCTCCAATTATTTTTAAGATAAAACTAAACACGTAGAATTGTTTTATTTTTTCGGGAAAAAATTATACATTAGTGTCCAATAGTCTAAGAAGTGGATTTGTCGATGAATTATTTTACATCAAAAATTATTACCCCATGGTAAAAATTTTACAATTGTAAAAAACTAACCAAAGGACTAATTTTTAATGAAAAATAATGATTTTTGATTTTGTTTCTTGATAGTTTATGTTATTTTTTCTACAGATGACATTGAAATGTATCATTTTCAATTTCATACCAGCCACTAGTGGTTGAGATTCTCAGACTACCGCGATTTCGACGATTTTGCGTAATTTGACATTCAAATATTAATAAGAGAAATGTCAATGGATACTAGTGATATAGAACCAGAGGAAATTATAAAAGAGCCTGAAAATGCATTTTCAAATCAAAACATGTTTATGACTTTACTTATAAAAAATTTATGGATTGGAGATCCAAAAAAGGAACTAATTGATTTTCGGAAGAAGTATTTGGTGCATATTTTGCAGAATTAGCTAAAAAGATGGAACCCTCAACACTTTGGGTACAGTATTCAATGTTGAAGACAACTATCTCCATCAAAAACAACGTTGATATTTCCAAATATTTCAAATTACGATCATTTTTAAAACGAAAATCTGATGGATATTGCCCAAAAAAATCTAAAACCTTTTCTAAAGAAGAGGTAGCCAAATTTAGTGGACGAGTTCGCAGCGTGCCTACATGTTCGAGGCTTATTTTAAAGCTAACGATTCGAACACAGTTGCTCAGAGGCGTTTTTGTGATGCGCCATCGGCGTTGTTAGTTCAGGCGTGTGTACAAAATTTTAGAGAACAAAGAGTTGTTACAAATGTCAAACATCCAGGTCAACCGAAAAACATTCAAAATCCTCCCAATAGTGTCGAGTATTACGATTTACAGCCCGTCGCAAGTGTGGAAAAAAGCCAGAAAAATTACGTTATATACTAAAATCAATGCCAACATTGTTTTCTGTTTGGATAAGTGTACATAAAACTTATCCAATACTACAATTAACGAATTTTTAAGGATTTTAGAATCTATTTAGGAAATGAAAATCCCAGTGCATTTTTTTGTAACAGCATTAATAATAATAATATACGCCGCACAGCTTGTGCGGGAGAGGAACTGCTATTATTATTATTTGCCCTGGCGCGACTTACTGATGATTCATGGCGCATTTGATTTACAGTTGTGGGAAAATCCAGAAAAACCTCACAACACCATCATCGACAACGAGGACTGGATTAAAATCGTTGCAGCGTAAACTAACGTAAAAGTAATTAATGTCAAATACTATAGAAATCATGCCCAGAAGTAGGCAATGAAAATTTATTTAAAAATATTGTCTAAACCAGAGCAATAGTATATTACACACCGAGGTAGAAAGAATTTCATTACTGTCGAGAGGTTAGCTATGATCTCGAGACAGGAATGAAACTTCCTACCGAGGTTTGTATACTATTTTATTTACAACCATCATATTTCGATCAAAATTAATAAATCTTTGTTTCGTTCTGAACATACCTAAAATATTACATTTAACAAAAAATTACCAGGCATTTTTCTCAGAATAATCAAGCAGGTACCTATATTGTTACTGTTGCTATGTGGTAAGCAACTGTCACCAATATAAATAAATTTCAGATGGATATTAAGTTCGCGAATAATAAATTGAGAAAAATGTCCTCCGATATCCTCTGAAGCTGTTGCAAGTAGTTCACAAACCTCAGTCATTCAACAGCAAAGTAATTTGTCGACCAAAGAGATAACTGTTGGAGACGCCAGCGCTGGTACTGGCCTAAATATTTCTATAAACGGTTATAATAATTCAAATTTAACCATTAATTTCAATAAGTAGTTTGTTGTATTTTAGTTAATTGTTGTTTTTTATTGTTTGCCATTAAATAGGTATTATAATATGTGTGTTATATTTTTAAATATAAAAAATATTCATCTAGAATACATGAGAAAAATATTAACGATCACAAAATTTTAGAGGGCGGGAAATGAGGGCGGGAAGTAGGGGTGTGTAATATGATACTTTCTAACCTTCAATGACGTTAGTAATGACAGCATTGCATATATGGTTGTAAATAAACGTGTTTGTCCGCTGAGCCACCGTAGCTGAGGGTAAGTATTTGAATAAAAGAATAACTTTTCTTTTTCACGGTTACTGGGTAAACTTGTACATTTATTTTAATTACCTTGTCCACGCTATAGAAAATCTGTAGTATTTAATACCAAGATTAGCAGCTAGACCGACATCTTCCTTCCATTTGCGATAAGAATCGCAAGCAATGTCTCCAGTGTGGTTATGGGTAATTGGTGAAGGTACTCTGTGAGCGAATTCATCCCAGATACTTTTTCCTTTTCCATCTTCATCCCATGCCCCTTCTATTTGATATGCCGAAGTGGCTGCGCCAAAATCAAAGTCTTTTGGAAAGCTGCCATTGTTTCGTAATGCTTCGCTTGCTCTAAAAAAATGACATGTTACGTTAAAGTAAATTTTCAATTCAATTTCAGTTAATATATAGGATCATTTGAAAATTTAAATTATGTTGCAAAAATCAAAGGAGTAATAATTCCAAATTCGTCAGCAATTTTTTGGTGACCATCTGGTATAAAGCTACTATATATTGAAATGGAATTTGTAATTAATGCGTTTTGTTTGGAGAATTTGGTACATAATCAAAATTTATAATGAAGTTTTTGGTTAGAATAAAATGATTAATGGAAAAAATTATGTGTAGGATGGATGTTACGGGATATTTGTTTATGTTTTATTAGTTAAATCTTAAAAAAATTAAAACCTTCCTAATTTAAATATATTACAAATTGGCGCCCAACGTGGGGACCTAAAATAAAGGGGCCCTATTGTAAGTTATAATTAAAAAAACATGAATTTAAGAGATGGAAAGAAACAAGATTAAGAGGACAACAAGAAGAAGACCAAAGGAGTATAGATGTAATGGAAGAACAAGAAACAATTATTATACAACAAAATTTAATTGAAGATCAAGGAGTAGATCATGTTGCAGAGGTAGCAGAAATGAATGTTAGGGAAATTGGAGACACAATGTCTGGAAGAGGTATTCAGTCCTATGATGATGGCAATGTTCTTTAACAGAATTGACAACAGAATGGAAGGAATGGAAAGAAACTTTAGAGAAATGAAACAAGACAATAAAGATTTAAATGAAACAAGAATTGAAACAAAATAATGAAACAATGATAGAGAAATTGGAAGAAAAACTAGGAAATGTGGAAAAGAGATTGGAAGAATCAAAATTATACATGGAAAATAAAATAGTAGTCACTAAACAGGAGATGAGGGAAGAAATGATTGGAAGAATCATGGAAATAGAAAATTTACAAATAAATAGAATAGAAGAAATACAAGAAAAAGAAGAGGTTTTTAAAGAAAATATAAGAGAATCGGTTACGGGAAATGCTCTAATTTGGTTATCAAGTAAAGAAGACAACATAAATAATTTTGAAGAATTGAAAATATGTTTTTAAAATATAGTTGGAAAATGAGGAAGAAAATAAAGAGCTGTATGAAAAGAAGAAAATTGGACAATATGAAGACAATAGTAGTAAAATATTAAAGGAAATTACAATTAAACATTGAGACATTATAAATTTTAATTATGTGGGGCGAATTTGAAATGGAATTTGTTATTAATGCGTTTTGTTTGGAGAATTTGGGTACATAATCAAAATTTATAATGAAGTTGGGTTTTTGGTTAGAGTAAAATGATTAATGGAAAAAATTATGTGTAGGGGACTTTAAAATGTGACAGGGTTTTTAGGATGCTTGTTATGGGATGTTTGTTTATGTTTTTATTAGTTAGAGATGAATTAATATTGTCAAAGTCGTAAAAATAAAAATCTTAAAAAATTAAAACCTTCCTAATTATAAATGTATTACAATATATAAAAAATATTTACTTACGACAAAAAGAAAACCAAAATAAAAGTGGCTTTAAACTCACGTAGCATTTTTGAAAGTAATACTAGACTTATTTTACATGGGCAAAATATCTTTTACTTTATAAGGGATGGTCAATATTTTAATCATAGGCGCAGGTCCTCGCAATATTTATAGTTTGCTAAATAACTCTGGGTCAAATGTTATCTACTACTAAGATACAGGGTGTTGAAGATAAAATTTATTTTTCGTTTTTTTGCAATAATTTCTTTATTATTTAATATATTGACTTGAAATTTGGTATGGTAATATTTTTAAGCTAGTAAATCATAAGCGTGTTATCAATTTTGAGATTAGATAAAAAGGGGCGCCACCTACACTCTACTGGATGAAGAAAAGTATGAATTTTTTGAATTCCGGCCTTTTTTGAATTTTTTTCAAGTTTATGATACTGACTATTTAACATTCAAACTTTTGCGTAACCGGACACGGTGGCCTAGTTGGCAAGGCGTCTGCCGATTCAGCTTGGTCAGTGTTCGGGGAGTAGGTTCGAATTCTGCCGTATTCAAGTGGGATTGAAGTCAGACAAGACTTTAGGCAAGTGCAAAAAGGTATTTGTGTCATACGCAGTTTCAATCACGCCGGTAAACAGGCCGGATGAGTTCGGATATCTCGTGGAACTGATAGGGGTTGGTGACACAATTACACACTTGTTAGTCGGTAGATCACCTGCATGACAAAGGCATAGTCCTGGGTTTAAGGTGATTGAGGACCCTAGTTCGGAGCCCACGATAAGCTGTAGGTCCCGTCCAGTTTAGGCCATTAGGTCAGAAAAGAGACGTTAAAATTAACAAACAACAACAACAACAACTTTTGCGTGGTCCTTCAAAATTTCCAGCATTAACTCAAACCCAAAACATCTTTGGAAATTCGTGAAATCAAAAAAAAAACAGTACTGCTTCAATTCACACGTTGAGAGATAACGATAGAATAATTACAAAAATCAAATGAAATTTGTGAAACATTCTCTGAATATTTTTTCTCGGTTTTTAATCCGAGAAGAATTATTGCAACTCATGACGTAGCCCAGCAAGAATCTTATAACATTTCGTCCTATAGCATTTCCTTACAATCTATTCTTCAAAAACTTCAAAATCTTTCAAATAAAGGAGTGGGACCAGATGAGCTACCAACAATATTCCTTAAGAACTGTGCTGACTATATTGCATTACCGCTTCACACAATCTTTAATAAATCCCTTAATGTGGAAAAGAGCTCATATAATTTCAATCTTAAAATCTGGCAACAAATGGCTCGTCTATAGACTGTCAATTATAACAAAAATTTTTGAGTCCGTTATTATTGATAATCTGTTCTTCGATATTAAAAACATAATTAATGTTGAACAACATGGCTTCATGAAGAGACGATCAGTGAACTCCAATTTATTCACTTATACTGAATATATTCTGCACAGCCTCAATGACAAACACCAAGTCTATGCTATCTACACCTACTTCAGCAAAGCGTTCGACAAAATTGATCACTCAGTTTTGCTACAGAAGCTCGCTGGAGTCGTGATAAGGGCAATCTGCTAAATTGGCTTGAATCTTATGTAAATGATCGTTATCAAGCGGTAACAATCGGCAACCACGAGTCAGAATATCGCCAAATCACCTCTGGAGTTCCTCAAGGATCTCATCTGGGACCACTCTTATTCAATATCTACATTAATGATATATCCCAATGTTTTCGTTTTGCAAATTTTCTAATGTACGCGGATGATCTAAAAATATATCACTCAATCTCTGATGCTGACGACATCGCATTAATGCAGCAAGATATCAATTACTTTCATGATTACTGTGAGACAAATAGTCTATACCTTAATTTTGAAAAGTGTTATCACATCTTGTTTGGACGCGGAAAAAGCATTCTGAACCACTCCTATCAAATATCTTCTCGACCTTTAAAAACCGTTACGGAAATAAAGGACTTAGGAATAATATTTGACTCTAAAATGTTTTTTGATAAGCATATATTTTACATTTCTAAAAAGGCTTATAAAATGCTAGGTTTCATAATGAGAACATGTCTCGAATTTAAAAATACACTCTTCGTACTCTCTATATGTCATACATTAATAGTGCTTTGAGTTATGGTTCTGTCATATGGAACCCTGGATATGGCATTTATATAAATAAACTTGAACGGGTTCAGGATATATTCATAGATTATGTCAATAAAAAATGTTTTCCATTTAACCCTGACAGCCGCATTTACGTTCGGAACGAGCTGAACATTTCCGTTACGAACAATCTCAACTAAATTATTTCATCAACTCCCCAATGCATAGATGCAACGTATCATACAATATGCTATCAAATTCGAATAACATTGATATTTTCTCTTACTCGTTTTCACAGTTTTCGTACATTTTGAAAAAGCATTTTCTCGCTTCACAGTATTTTATTTATTTATTCTATAAATACAATGATAAGCGATAAGTGCTACTGCACTTGTTTCGCATGAAAGACATCATAAAAAATCATCATCAACATTGTAAATACAATTATACCCAAAGACCAGACATCTGTATGAACTTTGATCTTCTTTCCAATTAAGTATTCCCTTTTTTCAAGAGCATTTACTTCAGAATTTCGAGGACTCAAAAGGGTCGCCATGTGTTAATTAAGCAGGTTTTTTCTTTACCTTTGATTTTCCAAAAATATCCATTCAGGCCAGTCGTTCCCGCATATACACCTACTTGAATTTTCGTTCCAGTCTTTTGGTATTGCTCAACATAGATTTAAATTACAAAAATTTGGGGAAAATGACATGTCATACTTTTAGTAGTTTGACATTTGTTAATATTAGTATTAATTTATATTTATTGAATAGGTGTTTTTCATTTACCTAGGACTTTGAATTTTACTTGTTACTTACTTACTTATTTATTTGTTACTACTTTAATTGATTTTTGATATTTATATTTTAAATTTTCATAATTAATTTTAGAATTATATAGATTATGTATATTACTTATCTGTGAGTACTGTTTTTGGGTTAGTCCCGTTTGTAAATAAATAAATAAATACACCATGTAAATTTGAATAAAAAAGTACTTGTTTTAATAGCATAAATTCAGCTCATTTCGAGATATTTGCATTTAAAATATTCTAGCCACAGTAGGTATCTATTTAATTTACTTTAACATATTAGTAAGAATATTTTAAATGCAAATATCTCGAAATGAGCTGAATTTATGCTATTAAAACAAGTATACTTTTTGTTCAAATTTACATGGTGTATCATAGACTTGAAAAAAATTCAAAAAAGACAGGAATAAAAAATTCATACTTTTCTTCATCCAGTAGAGTGTAGGTGGCGCCCCCTTCATCTAATCTCAAAATTGATAACACATTTATGATTTACTAACTTAAAAATATAACCATACCAAACTTCAAGTTAATATATTAAATAATAAAGAAATTATTGCAAAAAAACGAAAAATAAATTTTATATTCAACACCCTGTATCTTAGTAGTAGATAACATTTGACCCAGAGTTATTTAGTAAAATATTAATATTTCGAGGTCCTGAACCTATGACTAAAATATTGTAAATTACTGTAATTACATCATACTTTAGTTTGTGCATATCCGTTTTAGATAATTTTCTTTATATACAGGGTGGCGCAAATCTAATTGAACATTATACATACAATACAAAGTTGGTTAAATGGTGAAAAAAGATGCGTATTTTCAAGACAAATTGATTAGTTTTTTCAAAATTAAAATGTAAGGTGCGGTTTCAGAGATATTTGGGGAAAACCGAAATTGACGATTTTCGTTTTATTTAATTAACACCTTAATTTTGAAAAATAGAAAAAAAATTATTAAGCTTTTTTATTGAAGGACAAATACGATTTAACATAGCGTATCCAATTTTTTAAAACAACGTTTCGTCGTTGAAGTGCCACCCTCAACTATTTTTTTTAAATACGGACCTGTGCGTTTTATTTCATTTTTGAAATCCCCATTTTTTTCTCTCTCCAACCAAGTAGAACACTTAATATTTTTATTTGGTTTTGACCATGAACTGTACTTTAGGAATTTTGCTAAGTACGGTCCTGTTCCATTTTCACTGAAAATATTCTTTTTGAATAAAATTAATTAAAAATTGAGTATACTTTGACCTTTTTGAGAAATGTTAAACAATTTGTAACTAATTCTAGATAATTATAATTATTAATAATTATACTAAAATAACCCTAACTCAGTCGCGGATCCAGGGAGAGGGCACGGCGGTCATGACCCCCCCCCCCCCCCAAGCATGAAATTACTTTTTTTTAAATTAATAGTTAAATGAGTTAAACAAGAATTTAAATTCTAACGTGATTAAAATCATCTTAATTATCAATTAATAAGTAGTTTGTCGGTATACAGGGTGAGTCATATAACTTTTTATGAAAAAATTTAATTTTCTGTACAAAAATTCGCGCTATTTTAATAATAAGACCGTTTAGTTAATTTCCAGAATCGGCTTTCAAAATTCTAAAACATGTAGGAATGTTTTCGATGGACTGGTACAGTTGATTAAAAGGGCTAATATTCAGTTGTGAAAGGAAAAATAACTTATTTTTGTGGCTGAGGACTATGTTTCCCGATGCCAGGACACAACCACACACACACACACACACAAATAGCCCTGTATAATATTTCGGTATCGTCATTTTATCGAATTATCAGAATTTTCTTTTACTTTGTACAAAATACAGTATTTTAAAGTTAGTGAAAAATAAAGTTGAACTTTAAAACAACCTGCAAACTTACATTTTGTTTTTAAATTTGAGAAATTGCAAAAAGGGGCCAAACATAAACTATAAAAATAAACAGGAAATATTATTAACGCAATTTGGTTCACTACCCTCTAACCATTTATTAATGTTGAAAATTGAAGTGTATTTTAGGAGGCTGTGATAATTTGACACTTTCGTTGTTTGGAATTGTTTAAGTACATAATTTGACTTTTAGTTTCCCGTAGTTATTATTTGTTTGTATTTAGGACACTATTTTGATCTGACAGGTGCTGTGTACTTAGATTTTTTACAAAATATTTTGTCGGATCTACTTACTAGCCAATTTAGCCATCCGAGGTATGTACTTTATGCACTTACGAAAATAGGTGGATATGACGAGGGAGGGCCACCTAGACCCTCTGACTTTAACCCTGTCGACTATTCCATACGGGGTCGATTGAAAGAAATATGATCCCTCAACACTCAGGAAGTCAATTAGACATTTGATGTTCCGACAACGAAGATGTACAGAAGCTGGTGGATTTCATTTCGAAAATCTGCTATAAATGTCAACGATTTTTTTTTTGGTTTTCGTTATGTCGCTTTAGTTTTTTTGTGCCTTATTATTATTATCTATTCTTATATATTTTTAAATTTTCTTAAAAATGTAAATAAATTCGTTCATTTTGAATGTTCTATTTTCTTTTCTTTAATTTTAAAAAGATCAAACTGTATCTTTCTTTCAAAACAAAATTTTATACATGGCGATGTTTTAGTAGGTATTATTCAAAACAGCTTGTAACTTTTGAAAGCCGATTCTGGATATTATCTAAAACGGTCGTATTATTAAAAATATAGCACGAGCTGTGATGGTACTAGTAATTAAAAATTACATTTTTGAACAAAAAATTGAATTTTTGCAGGAAAAGTTATATTTTTTCAAATCTATGGTTCATTTTGCTAAACTTTTCATTTATCGTCAAATTTGATTTTTTTATTAGAAATTATGTAATCGTTTGTTGAAAAAAATAAATACGCCTATTTTGTTGTCTATTTGTGTACTTTGTAAAATCCTTCTAAGAGTTTTGAGAAACCACATACAGGGTGAAATTTTTTATATGAACCAAAAGAACTAATTTTTTTAAGCCCGGGCCTGGTTTTTTTGGGTTTGAGTTTACCATCTGAATCAAAAAAGTGTTTTTTGATGTTCAGTTATACCCATATGCCCACCTCCACCATAAAAATAACTTCGTGAAGTCTGGATCCGCCCCTGAACTAACTAATAAATTGCAGTGCGTCATAAAATCAACAAAATTAAGAAACATCAAAATAAAGGATAATTTATGTTTCAAAGTCATCTTGATATGCATTTTTGTGATTAAATTGTGTTCTTTCCTAAGTCAACATTTCTTGAAAATGTTAGGGTTATATATATAAATGGTTAATATTTTGAGTTTGTTGATATAAATGGACCTAGAATCTACAAAAAAATTCAAGGAAATTAAAATTTGGTTTACGCAGAATGAATTTTGTATAAGAAACGATTGGCAATGTCAAAATTAGACCGGTTTCGGCATTATTGTGCATCGTCAGTAAAAAGCAGGATAGCTCGACAACCTGTCTCTAAAGGATGTCTGAAAATGAATTCGACTCGCCTCTTTTTTGATAAATCTGTTTGCGTTAGAGCAAGTGTATCACGAACGAGGAGAGCCCAACGCCATCTTCACTTTCATAACAGAATCAAAGCTTGCAAAACTATAGAAAACTACACCATAAAAATTCCAAAAAAGACCATGGGCGTAACAAAACTGCCTAAGGATGTGAAATAAAATCACACATGTTCCCAAGAACAAGTACAATAAAAATGTCCTACACTGCACCAGCGCACACAGGTAAATTTGACCGAAAAGTTGGCCAAAATGGCAAATTATAAATTCGCGCCTGCTAATGTCTACTGGACTTATTTATAGACACAACATATGGCGCCATCTGTTGCAAGTATAATAATCCTGATGGTAGCACGCGCCATGCGCAGAAATAAAATTTCAAATTGAGCATTTATATGTCAAAAGTCAATTATCCTCACAGCGAGTGCTGATAAAACTAACTTTATTATAATTATTTATTATAGTTGTGTTGAAAATATCATTAATTCTAATTATGAAGGCAAGAATTTAATTATATAAATAAATAAAACGTCTTAGTTTATTAGTGTTTTGAAAATAACTAGTTTCGAAAATTATTTAAAAATTTTTAAATTTTTATTTTTTCAAAAAGTGTAAAAGTACTAAATCAATCAATATCAAGCGGTTTATCGGGTGTATTTTGAAAGCCTATTTCAATAGCTTTTAAATGATTCTAAATTTTGCTGCGATAATTATAAAAAGTATTTGGTAGGAAAAAATTGTGTACAATAACAAAAAAATATGGTTTATAAAAAATATTAATTTAAAATAAAGTACTATAATAAAATATAAGAGTGCCACACTTTCTTGTTGCATACTTAATGTACATTCACACAAATATTTACAGATAGTAAAGCTATGAAGGTATCTACTATAACAGTTTTTATATAAACTATTTTTCTCATCCTTAGAGCTCCATCACACAACTTGGGGACACCCTGAATAATTATCTGTCATCAAAATGCCTTTATAAATCAAAATAAATAGTTTTCCTAATATTTTAAAAATGTACCATTGATAAACAATGATATTTTGACTTCTGATAATTTTGCCCAACTTTTCGGTCAAATTCACCTGTGTGCAGCGTCTGGAATTTTTATGGTTCAAAAAATTCCACCTTCTTGTAGTTTTCTATAGTTTTGCAAGCTTTGATTTTATTATGAAAGTGAAGATGGCGTTGGGCTCTCCTCGTTCGTGATACACTTGCTCTAACGCAAACACTTTTATCAAGAACGAGGCGTGTTGAATTCATTTTCAGACATCCTTTAGAGACAGGATGTCGAGCTAGCCTGCTTCTTACTGACGAGGCACAATAATGCCGAAACCGGTCTAAGAATGGCAAGCTCCTTTAATAACAAAATCGAAGTTTTTGGTTTAAAGCCCCGACTTGGTCGGGCACCAAACCACGTCTGGACTTTCGTAATTCAATACCTGGTGGGGCATATAGCCCAAGGAGTAGTTGTTGAAGTTCAGACGCTGGTGCAGTGTAGGACATTTTTAATGTCCGTGTTCTTGGGAGCTTGTGTGATTTTATTTCACATCCTTGGTGCAGTTTTGTCACTCCCATTGTCCTTTTTTGGTATTTTTATGGTTCAAAAAAATTCCACCTTCGTATAACTTTATCAGTGATCATGTTCCTCGTTGAAACCTCGATTTTAAAATGGCATGAAAAAAATATATCGTTCGTATAGAAAAATATCGTAAAAAAATGAATGCATGGCTGCTTGGCTGTCTTACATGATGATGATCTCTTGTCTACGAAAACTTCTTTCTATGTTGAACTCGACACATTTTCCGATGGCTTAGATTTCAGATTGGAAAATGCTCGTAGATTTGCCTGTTCCTTCTATCGTTCTGGAACCATCTGTATACCATTTAAGGGCACTTCTCTTAAATTTTGGGATGGTGTCTTTGTCCCATTCTCTTTTGTTACAGCGAGACCATACTTCAGGAATAAAGCATATGATTGTTAATCCTAAGAAATTTTGGTTTTTAAATCAAATCACAAGTGCGTTAAGATGATTACAGAAAAGTAATAGTATATTACGTAATATGTGTTGTAAATAGCATTTTACGCACGAATGGAAAAATTGCGCACGAAGCCGCGTAGCGGAGGATATTCGAGATGAAGTAAGTTCTTTGTTTTTTAATGAATCGTCAACATATCCTTCCACTACTGAAGACGATTGCCAGCCACCATGTCTCTTTAAATCCAAGAGATCCCCGCCAGCGTCAACTAAAATAGTTGCTGAAGATCTTCGGAAACAGTGTCCTGTGTAGCGATTAGGATTTTCTAGTTTAAGAAATGTTGCAATATCTTTTGGTATACTGGCTAATTTGTTTATCCCAATGGGTTGATTGGTGCATTTTTCATTTGTATATTTTATAAAAAATGGTAAATTTTCTTTTAGTACCGTCTTGCGTATAGTGTAATATTTTTTGATTCTAGAATAAAAATGGTCAGAGATCACAAAAGAACGTTGAATGTTGGTTTTTGTATTTGGAATTTTAATAATGAAGGATTTTCCTGTATCTCTCAGTTCCTGTTTTCGGCATGCACCACTCACGCCAATTATAAGAACAGTCTAAAAATAAAAATTACTGTAAGTGTGGAATATAGCATTAGTGGACATGTTTTACCTTCATAAACAAGTACTGATTGTCAGGAGCCGTTTCGAGGAAATCTTGAATATTTTTGGCCGTCAAAATTTTAGATTTTATGCTTCTAAAGCCATCCGATTTCCTTTTTAATAGCGCTATTAACTTGGAATAGGCTTCTATATTTATGTTGTTTTTTATGTTTAGAGTCGATCTAAGCATTGATTAAAAGGACCATAGAGAGCTAGGTTTCATTTTTTCCGATAGGTGTTGAAAATATGCTACCAAAACATTTTCGGAGAAAGAATTCACCTTATTTTTTAGTCTCCAGTCCATGAATCTACTGTAACAATTTTCGTAGCGTTGGCAGTAAATTATTCGTTGCCATTTTTGCCATTTCCATGACGTTGGGAGGAGTTAAATTTTCGTTTTCACTATCACTTGACATATTCATATCTTATAATTATTATCTAAAACTTATTTGTCTTTAAAAAAGTTTGTTTCTATTATTTTGATTTTGACAGTTGCTATGGCTACGGTGATGACGGGCGGTTACGCGATTACTACCTACTTATAGTTGCCCTTCTAAATAAGTTGGACAAATTGTTTTGACCGTTTTTATTTCTAAAGAAATGCCATTCATATATATTTTTTTATACATTATTTTTCTATAGATAAGATAACGATTTATAAAAACACTTTCTTTTTCAAGGAATAGGCCAGTAAGTTAAAACGATCAAAACAATTTGTCCAACTTATTTTGAAGGCAACTATATGTATAAACTGTGCGTTTTGTTTACCAAAACCGTGCGTTTTGTTTACGGTAAACAAATCGCACGGTTTTGTGTTTACCGAGCGTCATGAGCTATTTACTGAGGCTGTATGTCGTGTGTTTTTACCTGTTTTCTATAAGGGCCGTAGGTAAAGAATTTTACTTCATTTCAAACAGAAAATTATTTCTTAATATTTTATGTCGGGGTGAATTTTGCTGTTCCAGCCCTAATCGCCTTAATAGTTGGCTAATGACTAGTCAAGACAAAAGTGGACTGTATTATTATATTAGCATTTTCTGCTTCCGATCTACGTTGAAAAGGAGGGAACCTCCTATAGGAAAATTTGGAAAATGTATCAAACATCTAAAAGTTAATAAATAATAAAGTAAAAAAAGTTGTTGCTTCCTCTTCAATCTGGCAGACTTTGAAGAGATGGAATAAAATAAGTTAAGTGGCGTTGTGAAAACGTAATACAACCTACACAGAATACGAGGCTAATAATGAAAAAAAAAATGTTTTTTTGGAAACATAATTTTATTTATAACAAATTATTTTATTCGTTACTTTTGTGAGGGCTAAAATATTGTTTACCATGGTAGCCCCAATTTGGTAAGGGCCACGCTCTCTGGTAACTGGAACAATCGAGTTGTCTGGTTTTACTCAGTTTCTGGAAGAAACTCACCGATTTTCTAGGTCGTCTTGTTAAAGTTGGATCTTTATAGAAGTCGATACTGTACAATCCAAAGCGGACACTAAAAATTAATAAACATATTTTCCATATTGTTTATGTTTTAGTTTTTTTTTAAATTTTTAGTACATACAAATACGTTATGATACTTACCTATAACCAGCCGACCACTCTAAATTATCCATTAAACTCCAAGCTAAGACTCCAATAACTCTGATACCATCTATTTGTATTGCTTCCAAAACTTCACAAAAATAATCCTGCAATTAAAGATGATTTGAAATAATTTTTTATAAACATTTATACATAAACCAGACAATGAATTTGGAACAGTATGGGACATCATACAAAAAAAAAGGATGTTACAATCGTTCTTAATTTTAAATCACATTATTTTAAATTTAAGACACATTCTTAAATGTGCTACCATCTATAAATGTAGCTTAGAAGAGAGTTTTGACACTTTACATTGGGTGTTGCATACCAAACAATTTGCATTGTGTGTTGCAAAGTTTTTATTTGACCGATTCTGGTCAAGATGTCACTATCTACTTTGTATCCCTTTAAGGGAAAAATACAAAATGAGCAAACGAGAAAGTGACATCTTGACCAGAATCGGGAGAATCAAGGGGAGACGTAATTACTCTTTGAATAATAAGAATAATCAAATTGTATAATTTCTTGCCAGTCTTGACAAGCTTTTGTAGTTTCTATGATTAGAAGGGGACCTGATTGTAACTATCATTAATTCTGCTTTATTAAAGTTTATTTTCTTTCCAAAGTACCTAACATTTTGTGCCAGATCTCTATAACTCGACGTAAAAGACATTTTTTACCTACTACAGGTACCAGTGCTTGAATCTAGCCGTGAAGCTCTAACCCCTCTTCCTGACATTTTGAAGATTTCATCCACAATCGTAATTAAAAATAAAAATAAAATGTGTTCCTTACCGAATAGAAATCTATTCTCATATTATCATTTATATCATCATCTGCTACTCCCATTTCTGTAAATAAAATTTCTTGATTGCCATATTTTTTCGTAAGCCAATTTACTACCTTTCTGGCTCCCCAAGGAACAATCTAAAATAAATTTGATTGTTACAACAAATGAGACTTATTAACAACTTTGACTCAGTTGTTATTGACACAGTTAAACTCCTCTTAATTAATACTAATACTAATATTAATATAAATAGGTACGTTGTGTCTGCAACTTACAGCCCATTGGTTGGCTCCTAATTCCCAATCATAACTTCTGGAGTTTGTAACACGAACATCATTTTTGTAATTACCATTTGTATACGGCGCTTCTTCTTCATCTGCCGCTAGGAAAGTGAAATAATGGTTTATTGCTAAGAAGTCATGAGTGCCGTTTATGAACTTTATTTCTTCTGGAGTAAATTGTGGAAGACGAGATGTGTTGTAACCTTCTTTTAAACTTCTTTCAGCTATTCTTTGTTTCACTAAATCCGGCCAGTCGCCTTTAAAAACAGGCTGGTAGTACATACCACACTAAAAACAAACATTAATGGAAATCTTAATAATTTAACAACATATTAATTTTCTAATCTCAGTTGAATATGTTTACCTTCAGCTCAATATATAAGGTTAAATAAATGGTATTCCCTATATAAAGTAAACAGTAGACCAGATTGAATGGATTGCATAAATTATTGTATATTATTTGTCGTCTGGAGTTATTTATGATATGTAGAACAGTAACGTACCGTGTATAATATTTAAACAAAAATACACAAAGTTATATTTCAAGTAAAAGAAAATATCGCGGCGGGCAAGTTCAAAGCGGCGAATCCATTAATGTTTTTATCGGTTTTTTTAGCTCATTCAATTGAGTTTGGGAGAACTATATATTGTTTAATAATAATACCAACCTCAAATAGCTGTTGCCTTTCCGCTGCTGCTATATCTTCAGGTTTTTGGCTTTCAGGTTCATACCACTGGCAATCAATAGTAACTGTCATTTTTGCTAAGAAAACAGGTATATTGTTCAAAAAAAGTAATTTTGATAATCTACGGTCTCACATACAAATTGGAGCTGATACAAAAAAATAATAGCACATTATGCATAGCTGATGGACTGGAATAGATCTAACATTTTAAAAGAAGTTTTAAGTTTAGTATTTACCTTTATAGTTAGGGAATTCTTTCTTATACATGCGGTAAACTGCTGCGTGAGCTTTAAGCACAACATAAGAGCACTGATAATCCAGTGTCCCGCTTTTTTTAATTCCTGGCGCGAAAGTACCTTTACCATATGCATTCCGACAAAAAATTCTTGGTTCATTAATCGTTATCCATCTGCCAACTTCAGGAAAGTGTTTGATGACAATCCTGGCGTAATTTACAAAATGATCTATCAACGCTGGATTGATCCAATCCAATCCATCATCCATGAGTTTTTGCGGAAGGTCCCAGTGAAAAATAGTAACTACAGGTGTCATTCCGCGTTTAACGATTTCTTGTATAAGGTTTTTGTAGTAACTTAAACCTTTTTCGTTGATTTCGTTAGCGTAACCATTTGGTAGGATTCTGAAATACAATACAGGTGCAGGGAAGGCCGTAGCCAAGATTTGAATAGTCAGAGTTTGATGCCTCCAATTATTTTTAAGATAACTTCTCCCAATATTAAGAGGGTCGAGGACTACGATTACAGCCTGTCGCACCCTCTCAATATTGGGATTAGTTCGAATGGTTTTCGGTTGACCTGGATGATTGACATTTGTAAGAACTTGTTCTCTAAATTTTTTTACCCACGCGTGAACTAACATCACAAAAACGCCGCTGAGCAACTGTGTTCGAATCATTGGCTTTAAAATAAGCCTCATGGAATTCCGAACAGAGTCGGCGTAAGGTAAGTTTAAAATATAAAATCTACTCTGAGATACCCGTATCTTGAAAAGATATTCAATCTAAGCGGATTTTTCCTTGTTTTTTTAGAAGAAAAGTGAAAAATCCACAATACAAATCGTACGAACTAAAAAATTCTCACAAATGAAGAATTTTGGATGGAAAATTGATTAAAATTATTAAAAAACAAAATTTTACGGAGTGAAAAAGTGTGGAAAAATATTAGAAATATATTAAATACTAAAATAAATGCCAACATTGTTTTTTGTTTGGATAAGTGTACAATACGGTTGAATGAATTTTTAAGGATTTTAGAATCTATTTACAAAATAAAAATAAGTTTTGTTACAGCAATAATAATAATATACGCCCTTCAATTCACTACCCCTTTACGAGTGAACCTCAGAAGCAGAGCTTTCGCGGGGGAGGGACGGCTATTATTATTATTTGCCGTGGCGCTCTGTGGCGACTTGATGACGCATTTGCTTTACAATTGTGAGAAAACTCAGAAAAACCTCACAACACCATCATCGACAACGATGGACTGGATTGAAATCTTTGCAGCGTAAACATCACAGTCAAAATTTATTTAAAAATCCTATTGTCTAGACGGATCGATCCCTAACTTTTCTTTTTTGCGGTCTTTGGAGAAACTTATTTTAATTACCTAGTCCATGCTATAGAAAATCTGTAGTATTTAATACCAAGATTAGCAGCTAGACGGACATCTTCCCTCCATCTGTGATAAGAATCGCAAGCAATGTCTCCGGTGTCATTATTTCTTATTGGAGAAGGTACTCTGTGAGCGAATTCATCCCAGATACTTAAACCTTTTCCATCTTCATTCCATGCCCCTTCTATTTGATATGCCGCAGTGGCTGCACCAAAAACAAAGTCTTTTGGAAAGCGGCCATTGTTTTCTAATGCTTCACTTGCTCTAAAGAAATGACATGTATGGATTATTTTAAAATCTTACAAACGCCGTCATAAAAATTATTGTGTAAAAAGTACGTTAAAGTAAATTTTCAATTCAATTTCAGTTAATATATAGGTATCATTTGAAAATTTAAATTATGAAGCAAAAATCAAAGTACGGTTTTTTGGAGTAATAATTCCAAACCCGTCAGCAATTTTTTGGTGGCCATTCAGTATATATTGAAATGGAATTTGACATTAGAACTAGTAATTTGAAGAGGGAAATTTAGAAATTTACATTATTAAAATTTATAATGAAAAAAAGTTGTTTAGAGTAAAATGATTAATGTGTAGGAGACTTAATATGTGACAGAGTTTTTAGTTAGTCATTGAGAGATGTCAAAGTCAGAATTAAAAAAATAAAATCCTTAAAAATTAAAAAACTTATCATTTCATATTTATTACAATATATAAAAAATATTTACTTACGAAAAAAAGAAAACCAAAACCAAAGTGGCTTTAAACTCACTTAGCATTTTTGAAATTAATACTAGACTTATTTTACATGGGCAAAATATCTTTTACTTTATATTTGTACGCGTATGAAAAATAACTCTTATATAATGCCTGGTATCATGAAAATTACTGTAATTACGTATAAAAAGTACGAAAACTATTATTTCAAGTCAACTAGTTCTGACTTATTAGTAATATAAGCTCATTACTATAAAAACATTTCTTCTTCTAATTATGAGACTTTTGAAAGACACATTTTGAGCCGTTTTCCTTATATAATAAATTACACTGTCAAATTCGGAGGTGAAAATAATTACTTGCAGACTTTTACAAAGTTGTCTCAAATGTTGTTTGTTTTTGAACTAAAAATGATTGAAGACTTAAAAAAAGTTCAATTCTTAAAGAGGTGAGTATAAATTCTCAAGTGACTTAGGATACATAAGACGCGAGTGGCATACAATGTTTTATCCAAAAATTGGAAGAAATCGTTTTTTTATGAGATAATAATTAATAAGCTTTGTGATCAAATCAAAGCTACTTGCGTCTCAGTACCCTATAAATGTCAGAATGACTTGACAGTGACTTTTTTACATTTAGGTCAAAGTAGGTTGTTTGTTTGGTTGCCACGGGCATGATACATTGTTAGCAAATGTTTAAATAAATTTTGTCAGTTTTCCTTTCAGAAAAGGGAAGCTTTTTTGAAGAAAAAAAGAGTATAGAAAATGGAGGAAACCGACGAAAATTACGTTCCTGAGGATATCCTTACGGAAGGGGAAGAAGCAGCGATGCAGATTTTGCCAGAAAAGGCCCGAGATGCTTGCGACAAGGAGTTCAAAATTTTTGGGTCTTGGATGAATTCACCGAAAATAAAAGGTACCGATGAAAATGTTCTATTGGCTTATTTTTTACATTTGCAAAAACAATTAGCCTCATCGTCGCTACGGACCAAATACTCGATGCTTCGCTCGACTATACACCTTTATTAAAAAATCGACATTTCAAAATATGGCAAACTAACGAGCTTTTTGAAAAGCAAATCACAGGGATACAAACCAAAGAAGTCCAAGACATGATGTGTTATAACTAGATTTCTAGTTATGTGATGTTTCCACTTTCTGTTGGTTTTTTAATGGATGTATCACGCCATACGAACTTAATATCCAGATGATATCCACAACAAACCAAATAACTTCCAGGTAAGTTGTTTAAGTATTATTTAATACTAACCACTTATTATTCATAAACAAATTCGCCGTAATAATTGTCCTCCCAGAATATAAATGTACTTCTTCAAAATTTGTAACTTTTCCTTAATAATTTTTTTAACTTTTCAAAAATTTATTTTCTTAAATTTTTCTACTAAACTCCTTCTACCATTTTATAAACTAACTAACTTCCTTTTTAAACTTTTAAATTAAAATATTTTCTTCAATTTCATCTACTAAAAAACTTCTACCATCTCATCAAACTAACTACCTTCCTTTTTTTTGTTGCTAGGTTCCCTTCTGACGTCATGCAGAAACTCTCAAATTATTTCAAAATTTTGATTCTATTATACTTTATTATTGATTTTATGTGTTTTGAATTTCATAATTTTAATTATAACAATTAAGATACTTTCCCTTTATATTCTGGTGTTCAATTTTCTACATTTTATCAATTTATAATTTAGTTACTAAAGTTGGTATCCTGACATTTCATTTTAACTAGTTGTCACAACCCTTATTTTATTTCGCCATACAGGTTGTCTTGATATTATAATTTGTTATAAAGATTGTCCCAAAATAAATTGTTAATAAAATTTTGAATTTTGAATATGATTTAATTTTGGTTTTAAATTTTTAGATTACTATCAGAGCTTTTAAAAAGGATTTTTTTAATAATAAGGATCTGACATTAAATCAATCCCTTAGGTAAGTTCACCTTTAACGTTTCTCTTTATCTATAAAATACCATTTTGTTTATTTTTCTAAATTCTATTTTAATAATACGGTTTCTTTATTTTTAGGTGACGTTCATTTTATTTTACCTGACACATTAATTTTAAGAAGAAATATCGGATTGGGCATAGTCTGGGTATTTATTTCTTCAATTTTACTTTAAGTTTATCTAAATATTATAATTTTGATAATGTTAAAATTCCATTTCATTTGATAATGTTAAATTCCATTTCCATATATATAATAATAATAAACAATAATAATCTTTATTCAATAAATACAAAGTATCCTACAAATGAATAAAGCTGATATGCGATAAGTGCTACTGCACTTGTTTCGCAGAAAATTGAAATGATAGTAATATAAATGTAAAAAGATCAGTAAACGTATCTATATATAAACCTAAATCTTAAATCTACATATGTAAAACATGGAAAATACACTCACTTAGACAAACGCATACAAACATTTTTACAATAATAATAATAATAATAATAATAATAATAATAATAATAATAATAATAATAATAATAATAATAATAATAATAATAATAATAATAATAATAATAATAATAATAATAATAATAATAATAATAATAATAATAATAATAATAATAATAATAATAATAATAATAATAATAATAATAATAATAATAATAATAATAATAATAATAATAATAATAATAATAATAATAATAATAATAATAATAATAATAATAATAATAATAATAATAATAATAATAATAATAATAATAATAATAATAATAATAATAATAATAATAATATTCAACATTTGTTATAGTAAAACATCTAATTAAAAATTAAAGTAAACAAAGGTTGAATTTCAACCCACACGAGATCAGTAATCACAATTATTGTAGGGCTGGTAATATTATATAAAAATAATAGAATAAAAAATAGAGACGTACAAGTACAAATTCTTTGCTAAAACATGGATGTACATTTTTATTTCACTTACTAGAGATGGACAGACATTACCTTGAATCATCAGATTACTGATTACTAGCCCAACTCTAGTTCTAATTAACCAGTACTGTTTCTTAAACCAAAATAAACCCTACACAGAATAAAAGGCTAATAATTAAAAAAATTGTTTTTTTGGAAACGTAATTTTAGTTATAACAAATTAGTCATCACTTTTGTGATATCTAAAATGTTTTTTTACCCAACTTGGTGAGGGTCACGGTCTCTTGTAACTGGAACACTCGAGTTGTCTGGTTTTACACAGTTTCTGGAAGAAACTCACCGATTTTCTAGGTAGTCTTGTTAAAGTTGGATCTTTATAGAAGTCGATACTGTACAATCCAAAGCTGTCACTAAAAATGAATAAATATATTTTCCATATTGTTTATGTTTTGGTTTTTTTTTTACAATTACCGTAGTCTTAAAATGTTAGCTGTTTACAATCAAGATTCTGCCAACGTTACACGTGATACTTACCGAAAACCATATGACCACTCTAAATTATCTATTAAACTCCAAGCTATGACTCCATTAACTTTGATACCATCTATTTGTATTGCTTCCAAAATTTCACAAAAATAATCCTGCAATTAAAGATAGTTTGAAGTAATTTTTTATAAACATTTATGCATAAACCGAAGAATTTATTGCGAGTTTTCCTCTTTTGTACTTATCATGATAATATAATTTTCATAAATCCACTTGCTCATATGCAAACTTATCTTGTGCAGGCCTAAAAAGTTCATACATTTCTTTGGCTTTTATTTGTTGCTAAGTCGAAAAAATTATTTCCTCATTTTTATTTTCTTGAAACTTTCAGTCACCCATTAAAGATACATTTTCTCAATTTCTAGTACTTTAATTAATTTGTATATCATCTTTGTACTTATGCTTTTTTTAATACTTATGGTTTCTCTTATGTACAGTCTCTATGAACTAAATTCAAGAGGAGTAATTTGAATAATAAGAATGATTAAATTGTATAATTTCTTGGCGGTTTTGACGGCGTTGTAGCGTGAGTTTCTATGATTAGAAGGGGATCTGATTGTTACAGCTTTATTAATAGTAATAGTGACTAAAGCGTCATGGGGAATTATTGGATTGTGAAGATTAGGTTCTAAAACGAAAAAAATGTATGTTAAGTTTTCCATTTTAGTGGGGGGAAGAGCGTGTAAAAATTTTCAAAAATGAAAAAAAAAACAGTAATATAGTAGACGCGACGGTCCATTGTCCATTGTTGATAAAAGCTACATTTTAAAATTATTTTGAAATATACAGGTTGTCCCAAATCTATTGATTTTGGAGTTATTTTTATTTTTGTTATATTTTACATTATTTTTCTACCGTAACGCCTAAATATAACACCCTGTATTTGATCAGCTTGGACTATGATCCGAAAAAATTGTCTTTGAGACTATGTGTTTGGTTTTGACATTATTAAAAATGTTTCGAGATGCATCAAAATCTGTATGGAAAAGACGGATAGATTTTGTTTATGGGCATTGGAGAAGGTTAGTGAAGATGATTTTTTTTATAATATGCTGTTTACAGATGAATCCACTTTTCATAATAATGGATTAGTCTGACGGTTAACCATACAGATTTTGATGCATCTTGTCAAAACCAAACACATAGTTTCAAAGATAATTTTTTCGGATCATAGTCTAAGCTGATCAAATACAGGGTGTTATATTTAGGCATTACGGTGGAAAAATAACGTAAAATTTAACAAAAATAAAAATAACTCCAAAATTAATAGATTTAGGTATAGTAGACCTTTATAATTTTTAAAAGGTAATGGAATTTGCTACATAATAGGATTATAAAATACATGGTGTCCTATTTAAAATAAGAACGATATTGTCGTTTGAATATGTCATTAGAGAATCGCCCCGTTTTGGACGCACTGTATAATTTTAAACAACTCTAAATAAATTATTGCTTTCAATTGTTAGTCTAATTTTTTTCAGTTAAAATAGGATTTGGCTGATTCCATAGGTTTCCAAGTTATTGGTTTTCTTGTAAGTGCTTCCATTTTTAGAAATATCAAAATATCTCGAAAACTAAAAATACTTACGAAGTTTATCTTATTTTTAACGTATATATTATAAATGCAATAAAATATAGGGTATTCCATAAGAAATAATATAACTTTGATACGCCACACTTTTTTGGGACAACCTGTATATTTCAAAATAATTTTAAAATGTAGCCTTTATCAACCCACATATCTATGAATAGACAAAATTTTCAAAATATTAACCGTTTAGCCACAATGGACCGTTTTTTTTTACAACTTTGTGACTCGCCCATTTCCTTATGCCACGCTCAAATTGACAGATTATTGAAATATACACTTTTCTGGATGTACTTAACTTACCTTTTCTTAGGATCGATTTCTTTTTACTAATCTGACGGGCTGCCCTCAACGCACCCCAGGTTCATATATGGTAGGGGTACATTACAGGGTGCAAGGTTTCTCCCCATATGCATTTCTGACGCGCTCGAGTAACGCGGAAAATCTCCGCTTGGCCTCCCCTACTATAATAGTGGCGTCTGTGAGTCGGAAGGACATGGACCAAAATTTACCAGGATTAAGAGTACCTCCCCCCCCCGTTTTCGAGGAAGCTGAACACGATGGTGGTATCAGAATTACTGTTTTCCATTGCTGAACCCCCTAAAAAACTACCCCCTAAAGGGGTTAAACGGGCAGGGCATCATTTCACTGTAAAAAAACGTCTTTCCCCCCGTTTTCGAGGATGCTGAACATGATAGCTGTATCAGAATTTCTCTTTTCGCCAACCAAACTCCCTAAAACGAACAAAAACTACCCCCTAAAGGGATATCAAGACAGGAAAGTAGTGTTTTGTAGGTCAAGATTTGCAGAGTATTGGAACCTCGGAGAGACCTGCTAAACAGTAATTTTCGGTCGCGTGACATAAAGACATTTTTTACCTACTACAGTTCCCATTGCTTGAATCCAGCCCTCTTAAGAAAAATAAAATGAATGTGTACCTTACCGAATAGAAATCTATTCTCTTATCATCATTTATTTCACGGATTGCCACTCCCAATTCTGTAATTAATATATCGTGATTGCCATAGTTTTTCCTAATCCAATTCAATGTCTTTCTGACTCCCCAAGGAACAATCTAAAATTAATTTTATAATGTTATAACAAATGAGACCAAATTTTGTTACGAAATGGGTCCGCTCTGTCTGGAACTTACAGCAAATTGGTTTTCTGCTAATTCCCAATTATGACTTCTGGAATTTTTTATACGAACATCATTTTCGTAACTCGCATTTTTATATGGCGCTTCTTTTTCATCTGCCGCTAGCAAAGTGAAATAGTGGTTAATTGATAAGAAGTCATGCGTGCCGTTTATGAACTTTGTTTCTTCCGGAGTAAATTGTGGAAGACGAGACGAGTTGTAACCTTCTTTTAAACTTCTTTCAGCTATTCTGTGTTTCACTAAATCCGGCCAGTCACCTTTGAAAATGGGCTGGTAGTACATACCACACTAAAAACAAACATTAATGGAAATCTTAATAATTTAATAATAAATTACTGGTATGGTCAAAACGCGCAAAATGTGTGACTCATAAATTTGATGATTACTTCTGGTTTTACTTTACCAACCTCAAATTGCTGTTGCCTTTCTGCTGCGGCTATATCTTCAGGTTTTTTGCTTTCAGGTTCATACCACTCGCAATCTAATACTATTGACATTTTTGCTTAAAAAAACGAATCTGTTGTTAAAAAAAAGTTTTTTTGATAATATTTTTAAGAATGAAAATATCAGGTTAAAATATCTGAAAATGAATACAGATCTAATCAGGAATTTATGGTAGTATTAAGAAACATTGGCGGATCCAGGGGGGGGGGGGTTGTGGAAGCAAATATTAGTCGTTCAAATCCATGACTTAAGAATGTTTCCAAATTTATAACACTACATTTACGAAACAGATTGATCTGAGATAAATGTTTTTTTTTTCTCAGAAACCGTATAGGAGAAAACTATTTACTCATTAACAAAATCTGGTCTGGAGTATGAGCATTAAAACTATGTGTACAACCACTTGGATTGCTTGATCTGAATGAAGAGCAAGCTGAATGGTTCGACCAATCTACAGGGTGGGCCACGCTCAACGGGACGGAGCTTACTGGGAAAACGAAAAATGTTATGAAAAAGTTATTTGGCAGGAGTACGTAGGTTAGGGACGACTACATTTCTAAATTAGTTAGACATATACAGGATGTTCCAAAAAAGCGTGATATATCAAAGTTATGTTTTTTTTAATGGAACACCCTGTATTTTATTTTATTTTTGAAGTATATTGAACAAAATAATGTCACTTTATTAAGGGCTCCCTATACCCATTCTTGATAGTTTTCGATTTAAATGACTATTTGTGCGAAATTAATATGGTTTAAATACATTCATTACACTTCGTCCCATAAAAATTAACTAACGCATTTTTGTTTATTCATTGCCAATTAGGAAGGCCATCGATACGAATTATTGTAATGTAAAGTTTATTTACAGGGTGTTGTTAATTGAGAGTTTCATGACAATACAATATTTTATACGATTACTGCGTTATTCTAAATGGGACACCCTGTATTTTGTTATTGTAATAAAAGGGTAAAACAATTCCCTTTCAAATTACTACAAGGTTCCCTATACCAATATCCATCAATTTTAGACTTATTTGCATTATTTTACCTGCATCAATAAAAAAAAACACGTTTTTATTAAGTAAGCTATGAAATAGACAAAACACTAGTTTGCTGTCAAACTGTGACAATAGTTTAATTTTTACCGTGTTATTAGCTGTCGTTCAGATACAAAATGAAAGAATATACAGTTGAAGATAGAGTTAATATGATTTTCATACTCGGAGAATGTTTTCAAAACTGTCTATTAGCATCACGAGTTTATGCCGAGAGATATCCCTTAAAAGATCATCCTCGCAAAGAGGTATTTGAAAGGCTGCTAGCAAGGTTTCGTGAAACCGGCAGTGTTTCTTACAAAAAACGAGATATTAGAAAGCTCGTAACTCGCAACGAAAATACAGAGTTGGAAGTTCTCCAATCACTTATTGAAAAACCAAACACTAGCACAAGAGTTATGGCCAGGGAATTGGAAATAAGTCGGACTAGTATCAGAAGAATTATTAAAAATGATTGTTACCATCCATACCACATTCAGATGCACCAACATTTGTATGGAACGGATTATCACCGTAGATTGGAATTTTGTTTATGGTTTCTCGAAAAAGCGGGAGAAGACGAATTCTTTTTTGATAAAATATTATTCACAGACGAATCTACGTTCCATAATAGTGGACTAGTGAATAGACACAACTTTCACTATTACAGTACCGAAAATAAAAAAGAATTTAGAACGATAGATCGTCAAAACCGATGGTCTTTAAACGTTTATGGAGGATTAATAGGAGAATATGTTGTGGGACCGTATTTTTTGGCGACGACGTATCAACTATTTAATTGAACCACTGTTCCCCTTCCTGCCTCGAGCAACTGGCACGTGATACTAGCCACTCAGTGTACTGAAAGTCAACGCCACAGTAGAATTAGTAGCCGATAAAAATTGAAAATAAAATGATCGCGTTCACAAAGGAAGAATGATACAAATTTTAAAGTGGTATTTTGGGGGCCACTCGATTCGAGATACAATAAATTTATTTATTGTTGCATTTGAAAATAGGCCAATTCCGACACAGTCCACCATTTTTCGAATTATTAAAAAGTTCGAGAAATGCGGATGTGTTCAGAACTGCCTGAAGTGTGAAAATTTCGATGAACCATGTGTAAAGCCAATTAATGAAGAGCGTCAAAATAGGGAAATAAGTGTACGTGTCGCTGTTGAAGCCAGTGAACCTTGCACGAGCCGACAAATTGCAGATCAAATTAATATGAATGACAGAACTGTTAGGCATATTTTGAAAAGGAATGGTTACCATTGTTATAAAGTACAAAAAACTCAGGAAATTTTTCCCCGTGACCACATTAGATGGATGGAATATTGTCAAGCCATGATGGATAAACAAAATGGCAATGATTTGTTTTTGAAAAACGTCTTATTTACAGACGAGTCATCGTTTTCTTTACATTGGAAACATAATCCATCCATTGTACGATATTGGTCTCGGGAAAATCAGCATCTGAGTATTCCTGTGCGTACTCAATACCCACAAAAACTCAATGTTTGGACAGGAATGTTAGGAGACTATATGATAGGTCCCTTCTTTATCGATGGTAACCTAAATGGTAACAAATATTTACAGCTCCTGCAAAATCAAATTATTCCAACACTTCAGGTACTTCCTGTTAATTTTGGGAACATTTGGTTTCAACAGGACGGTTGTTCAAGTCACAATAAACGACTAGTGACACAATTTCTCCTAAATACGTTTCCTGATCGATTGATATCTACTCATGGTACGATCAAGTGGCCTCCCAGATCACCAGATTTATCTCCATCTGATTTCTTTCTTTGGGGATATCTGAAAGAATCCGCTTATCGGCATGAATTTCAGAGAGCTACAAATCTTGATGAATTAAGGGGAAAAATTATCCAATTTTGTGCCAACATTACGCCAAATCTTCTCAGCGATATGAGAATATCGCCGTATCACAGATTTGGCTATTGTTTGACACAACAAGGAGGTTTATTTGAACCTTTAATACATTAGATTCGTAGTTTTTTTTTACATTTTAATGTATTTTTACCGTTGTTTTTTAAATCGTAGAATGTATTTTATTTTCAAAGCCGTTATGGCAAGAAGGAACCACAGCATTTATTTTCAGAAGAGAAATTATTTGTTACATTTATTGCAACAAATAATTTCTCGCATACAATGGAACTTCGGCGTCGCAAAATCTGTTCCTGAAAGCCTCACATACACACCTCCTCTCCTAACATTTTCATACTGCAGCCGGTCAGTGCTATTACTAACGCAGACAGGCGCTCTGCTAGCGAAGAGTAGGGATACAATAATTTAGAGTGGTTCAATTGAATAGTTGATACGTCGTCGCGTAGATTACTTATATATCCCGCTGGTTGACTTCTACGTGAGCTCTTCTTCAAAATACATTGAAAATGCTATGTTCCGGTAAAATTTGACCAGATCTGTATATATCATATAGCTGGAATAGATGTAATATTTTAAAAGAAGTTTTAAGTTCAGTATTTACCTTTATAGTTAGGGAATTCTTTCTTATACATGTGGTAAACTGCAGCGTGAGCTTTAAGCAGAACATAAGAGCACTGATAATCCAGTGTCCCGCTTTTTTTAATTCCTGGGGCTAACATACCAACACCATATGAAAACCGACAAAAAAGTCTTGGTTCATTCATCGTTATCCATCTACCAACCTCCGGAAAGTGTTTGATGACAATCCTGGCGTAATTTACATAATGGTCTATCGAGGCTGGATTAGTCCAACCAAATCCATCATCCATGAGTTTTTGTGGATGGTCCCAGTGAAAGATAGTAACTACAGGTGTCATTCCGCGTTCAATGATTTCTTGTATAAGGTTTTTGTAGTGACTTAAACCTTTTTCGTTGATTTCGTTAGCGTATCCGTTTGGTAGAATTCTGAAATACAATACAGGTGCAGGCAAGGCCATAGCCAAGATGGGGATCATCAGGGTTTGATGTCTCCAATTATTTTTAAAGATAAAAGTAAACACGTAATTGAAGTATTTTTATTTGAAATAAAAATAAGTTAATAATTATAAATTATTTTTCGGGCAAAAATTGGAATCTAAGAAGTGGATTTGTCGATAAATTATTTTGCAAGAAAAATTATTACCCTGTGGTAAAAATTTTATAAATGTAAAAAATCCTAAAAAAAAATCTAAAGGCAATATTGAAATTTACAAAAAAATATCAAGAAAAGGAGTTACAAAGTGCGAAGGAGAATTATGTATGGAAAATTGATTAAAATTTTTAACAAACAAAATTTTACTGGCAAAAGGTGTAAAAAAGTACAGTAAAATACCAGGAAGATTACGTTATACAGGGTGTTTCATTGGGAGAGGGTAATATTTTAACAGTGGACTGAACTGATTCCAAATAACCCATATTTTATGGGTCTATGGTCCCTTATAGCTGAGATACAGAGTGTTTTGTTCATTTTGGTCATTTCTTCATTGCCTCCTGTGCTTTTAACCACTCTGTATAATTTTATAATATTTGGTACACATAGGTACTCTATGTATCTTAACAAATTAATTGAGGTATTATTAATATTTAAAATACAGGCCCGGCTTTACTAAAAATTGACAAATTCGTTTCACTCATAAACAACACCCTTTATGTTAAATTTTCAAAAATATTTTACCATATCTAAAAAGAGGACAAAAAATTGAATTTAATGATATACTTTTTATTTTTGCACATACGATTTTACTACTCATAAATTGATAGGATCTTTTATATTTTTGGGGCACCAACGTGCTTAATTAATCCTATTAAGTCGTAATCAATATTATTTGGCCTAATGAACTATTTTGTTTAAAAGTATGTTATACCAAAAATTTTTATCGTCATCTAGGTCTATGAAAACAGATTTACAGGACCGTACTAGGAACTAAACGTCAAATTAGATTTACCTATTCAACGCCTATTTTATTTAAGAGTAAAAGAAACTATAATCAAATGTTTGTAAATGATAAAAGTACATAAAAAGCATTGTGGTTCTTTGGAATCACTTCAGTCACTCCTAACCACTGTTAAAATATTACCCTCTCCCAATGAAACACCCTGTATACTAAAATCGATGCCAGGTCATTATGTTTATTATATTACTTGAGGATTTTAAAATTTTTACAGCATTGTTAATTATAATATACGATACGCCTCTTACCCCTTAGGGGTCACTGGGAAAACTTGTACATTTCTTTTAATTACCTAGTCCATGCTATAGAAAATCTGTAGTATTTAATACCAAGATTAGCAGCTAGACGGACATCTTCCCTCCATCTGTGATAAGAATCGCAAGCAATGTCTCCAGTGTGGTTATGGGCAATTGGTGAAGGTACTCTGTGAGTGAATTCATCCCACATACTTAAACCTTTTCCATCTTCATTCCATGCCCCTTCTATTTGATATGCCGAAGTGGCTGCGCCAAAAACAAAGTCGTTTGGAAAGCGGCCATTGTTTTGTAATGCTTCACTTGCTCTAAAAAAATGACATGTATGGATTATTTTAAAATCTTACAAAAGCCGTTATAAAAATTATTGTATGTTTAAAGAGTACATTAATGGTTATTTAACAAACAAGTGTATTAATCGCCATTTTAATTCACGAGTTCGTTACAGAACTTTTCCGTCGACGGTACTTTTCAAAAATAAAGAAATTTTTAAGAAATTAAATAATGCCATACAATGACAGATAGTATTAACACACCTTCTTGATTTCAATTATATATGTATGTTTGGTTGCCTACACCATAGGTAACTGTCAATATAAATGTATAATAAGAGCAATGTACGTTGGGTTGCATATAATAAAATCGTTGATTAATAGAAAATCATTCATTAATAGGGGATCATTAATCAACGATTTTGAGTACGTTAAAATACATCATACGGAAAGGTAAATTTTCAAGTCAATTTCAGTTAATATACAGGGTCCTGCAACAATAACGCCGTGTTCCATATCTCTATTTAGGAAAGAGATAGGAATATAATTTTCTATAATGGTACCTTATTGATCGAGCTCTACAAAATAAAAAAAAAATTCAGTCACACGGGGTGTTCAATTTTTTCTGGGCGGGTCCCAACTTTGTTTTTTTAAATGGCAACCTGTATTTTTTATCACTTTTTTGGTTTCTACATGAAAAATGTATGTTTATATTTCGAAAATATTGAGGGTTTTCGAGGTTTCAGCATGACAAGTTTTTTTTTCAATATTCGTTACTCAGAATATTTGAAATTATGAAGTTATCCCAAGTCCCATTTAAATTTATTTTTGGTCAAATATTCGACATTGGTGACTCTCTCAATCGATGTATATGAAATCAACCTGTGATATACAGGGTATGAAAAAAGGCTTGCCACACATTGTTAATCAAAATTTGCAGAATCTTCCTTATTTCAAATGGAATATTATCATCGATCCATAACAATTACATCAAGTATTCCCTATGGCTAAGTTCACTAGATTTTCTTAAAACAGCTCTTTTTTTAGAAAAATGACAAATATTCATATGTTTGTGCTATAACCTGACTGAAAAGAATATACAAAGATATCTTGTTTCAATTATGTACATTATAATGTGTCCAAACAAATATTTTTTTTTCATGTGTTGGTGTATATTCATAAATTAAAGTTAGAGTTAAGTTGATAATGAATCTTTTATAAAATATGTTCAACATGTCTTCCATTTTCTTGAATGCAGAGCCGAAGTCTATGTTTGAAAGATGGTTCCATTCTACGCAAGACAGCTGGTATAATAAAAAAATATATTTGTCTGGGCATCTTATAATGTACATAATTGAAACAAGATATCTTTGTATATTCTTATCAGTAGTTTGTATATTCTTATCAGTCGTCAAAAAAGTCGTTCATTGAGATTATAGCATAAAAATATGAATATTTGCCATTTTTATAAAAAAAGAGCTGTTTTAAGAAAAATCTAGTGAACTTCGCCATAGGAATACATAATGAAATTTGTAGAGCTTTTGTTGGCGCTTCTTAAGGATCGATAATATACAGGGTGTTCCATTTGAAATAAGGAAGATTCTGCAAATTTGTATTAACAATGTGTGGCTGTTTTTCATATCCTGTATATCACAGGTTGATTTCAGATACATTGTTTGAGAGAGTCACCAATGTAGAATATTTGACCAAAAATAAATTTTAATGGGACTTGGCATAACTTCATAATTTAAAATATTCTGAGTGACGAATATTGAAAAAAAAAACTTATGCTAAAAATCTCGAAAACCGTCAATATTTTCGAAATATAAACATGCATAAAGTATGTTTTATTTTTCATGTAGAAACAGAAAAAGTGATAAAAAATACAGGTTGTCATTTAAAAAAACAAAGTTGGGACCTGCCCAGAAAAAACTGAATTTTTTTTTATTTTGTAGGGCTCGATCAATAAGGTAACATTATAGAACATTGTATTCCTATCTCTTTCCTAAATAGAAATATGGAACACAGCGCCACTGTTGCAGGACCCTGTATAGGTATCATTTGAAAATTTAAATTATGGTGTAAAAATCGATATCACGTACGGTTGTTTGGAGTAATAATGACAAATTCGTCAGCAATTTTTTGGTGGCTACGATATATGTATAAAAATATTTACTTACGAATAGAAAACCAAAATTAAAGTGGCTTTAAACTCACTTAGCATTTTTAAAAGTAATACTAGACTTATTTTAAATTGGTAAAATATATTTCTTCTAATTGTGAGACTTTCTTGAAAGACTAATTGTGAGCCGTTTTACTGATAAATGACACTGTCAAATTCGAAGGTGAAAATAATTGTAGGTAAAAAAGAAGTAACTAACGGTTTTGCTACATTTCTTATCGATTCCGTCTTAAGGCTTGGTTTCCTCCACGGCCGCTGGTAGCCGCTACCTGCGACAGAGTAGCAGATACGAATAATTCGCTGCGAATTTAAGGGTATAGTGGTTTCCTAGCGTCTCACATCGACAGAAGTAAAAAGTTATTGGTACATGAGTGTAATAAAATGAATATTAATAAAAATACTCTGCTAACGCTATGTTGCTTAGCATAACATTTTCCACCAAGTGATCAGAAGAAACATTACTGACGTCCTTACACCCGTAGGTCTCACTACATCTTTTTGATTTACTTTTGATGGCCATAGATTGGCGACTTATTGAGATCTTCTCCAATCTTTACCCATATAAGTTCCTTTTTGGTGTGTAATTTATATATTGGACTGTTAGCATCATACAACTCAGCATACTTTGCTACGTAGTTAACTAATTCTTCATCCTCTACTGAAGTAAAAGCTTCCATCGTAAAACACAATACCAAACGGCGTTTATTTCAACACTAAACAGATATATTCGCAGCGAATTGGTCGCTTGTCTGCTTCCAGAGCAGTCAAGCGACCGGCGTCTCAACGAACGGCAACCGGTCGCTAGTAGCAGCGACTCTGCAGCAGCTAGGAAAACAGTTACATTTAAAATGCATTAGGGATGTCTCAACGACTCTGTCGCGACTACCCGGTCGCAGGTGGCGGCTACCAGCCAGCGACCGTGGAGGAAACCAAGCCTCCGGTCGCCGTTCGTTGAGACGACCGTCGCTTGACTGCTCTGGAAGCAGACAATCGACCAATTCGCTGCGAATATATCTGTTTAGTGTTGAAATAAACGCCGTTTGGTATTGTGTTTTACGATGGAAGCTTTTACTTCAGTAGAGGATGAAGAATTAGTTAACTACGTAGCAAAGTATGCTGAGTAGTATGATGCTAACAGTCCAATATATAAATTACACACCAAAAAGGAACTTATATGGGTAAAGATTGGAGAAGAAGAAGAAGTAAGTCGCCAATCTATGGCCATCAAAAGTAAATCCGGTTATCTAAAAGATTAACAAATTTCCTATTAGAAATGAAGTTCAAAAAATAACGTTCGGCGAATTTGGGAACAACGAAAATTTCTGCTTTTTGAAGTAATGTTTGCTGGTTTTGTTTTGTTCGTAAAACGTCAATTTTAAACAGGGTCACAAACTGGTAAAATACAATTATTCGATGACATTCCGTTCGTTGATTGGTTGAGAAAAAAGTTATCATAGACTTACGGTACTATCATTATTCTCTTGAGAAATAAGTTCTCTAGACACTCAAAAATAAGGTTTTTAGCTATTGAGAGAATTTAAGTTTGTGAATTTTTTCTCTAGAGAACTGATTCTCCTACTTTCAAAAATCGAGTCCCTGTTTAGTGTTGAAATAAACGCCGTTTGGTATTGTTTTACGATGGAAGCTTTTACTTCAGTAGAGGATGAAGAATTAGTTAACTACGTAGCAAAGTATGCTGAGTTGTATGATGCTAACAGTCCAATATATAAATTACACACCAAAAAGGAACTTATATGGGTAAAGATTGGAGAAGATCTCAATAAGTCGCCAATCTATGGCCATCAAAAGTAAATCAAAAAGATGTAGTGAGACCTACGGGTGTAAGGACGTCAGTAATGTTTCTTCTGATCACTTGGTGGAAAGTGTTATGCTAAGGAACATAGCGTTAGCAGAGTATTTTTATTAATATTCATTTTATTACACTCATGTACCAATAAGTTTTTACTTCTGTCGATGTGAGACGCTAGGAAACCACTATACCCTTAAATTCGCAGCGAATTATTCGTAACTGCTACTCTGTCGCAGGTAGCGGCTATCAGCGACCGTGTAGAAAACCAAACCTTTAGCGTAAGGCCACACGGCACCCTAAACGGAACGGAGAACGGAGAACGGAGGACGGGTGACGGACCCGTTGAACTCTCTAGTCACAAATAGCGGTTTGACGAGCGTCACGGAGCGACCCCTTCCATCGGCGCCTTGTTTTACAAAATATACATTACAGGTCTTGATTCAGTACTTAACTTAACTACCATGGAGTTGGAAAGACGAAAATTGATAGTGTGTTGTTTGTTGCGTAGGCGGAGAAAGAGAAAGAGAAATTATTGGGTTCACCCAATTAATGAAAAAAGACATTTACATGGTGCATTTTCTACGTTATTTATGGACCTGAGAGAGGAGGAAACAAAATTTTTTAATTATTTTAGGATGTCTGTTAAATCTTTTGATGAACTGCTTGCTCGTATTGAAGTCCAAATACAAAAGAAAGATACAAATATGAGAAAATGTATCAGTCCAACTGAAAAGTTGGCAGTGACATTGAGGTAAGAGCAATGTGTACTTAAAATTGTATAAATATGCAATAAACCATGTACAATTTTGTACGTCCTAGTAAAATGAAAAAAAATAGTCGAGAAAGCTGAATTTAAAATGTGTAGAATACGTAAGAACATATATTTTTGTTGGAAACAGTTACAACTGGATGAGTGCGTATGTTTTTGGTTTGTGAGGAACAAAATTTTTATTTTTCGTGTAAGGCTAATGTTTTCATTATTCAAAATACAAATTTTTATAAGTAATCTAAGTAATCCTAAGTTCAGAAACGAATATCATCCAAACTGGCTCCATCCGAAGAGAGGTCATCATGGCAATATTGTTGTTGAGTCTGTTGGGTTGGGAACTGCACTGACTGCATAAATGGCTGAGTTGGCTGAATTTGTTGTGGTGGCAGCTGCTGAGGAGATGGCTGTAGAGACTGCTGAGATAACACTGGGTAATGCGGAAGATGCTGAGGGAATTGCGAGAGTGTTTGTGGGCCATAACCAACCTGCATAGTAACATTTGGACCGGTTTTAATATTTTTAATGAGCTGCAAAACCCCCATCTGAAAATCCAGTGTCTGCTCTTCATTAAAACATTTTATGGATGGTACGATGCCTTTAAAAAACAAAAGATGGCGGTCTTCAGTGGATGAGCCACCTTCAAGTGCTTTAATCATTTTCAATTCAAACTCATCCAACCCCCTTTTCCGTTTCCTAGCCGTTTCAGCGTTTTTATGTGTTGGTTTTTGAGTATGTTTTACATTTTCTGTAGTCGCGTCTTCCTGCACTTGTACATCGTCCACACTTTCATTGGCCAACTCCCCTGCGTCTTCAGTATAAGCAGATTCTGTGTTGCGATCTTCTGTATTGGTAGCTCTTTTACGGGAGGTAGGAACTTTTGCAAGGAACATAAGTTGGTCGCGGTAGACGTATTTCTTTGTAGTTGATGCTCCGGCTCCTGACTTAAAGGCGACCTTTTCTTTCTTGTTATGCTTCACCCATTGGTCCCGAATATTAGTCCATCGTTTTAACACCAAATCTCCTTAAAAAACAATAAATGAATATGACTAGTAAAAAAATATATCTTAATATGTCTTTTTACATTTAGAAATGACCTGCTAAATTTCAAATTAATATATTAATCCGTTTTAAAGTTTTTAAATAAAAACATTTATTTTTTTTTAACTTTAACGCCCTGTATTTCGAAAATTAATCGAGTTGGACCCCTCATTCCTTATATCATTTTGTCCAATTTTACGAGAGGTATCTACAGCCAGACGTTGTAAATGTCGTTTGGAAACACCCTGTATGTAAACTAATTTCACCAGAAATAAAAAGTAAAATTTTTCGTGCTGTGATTTAAAGCTCGCTAGAACAATAAAATTTAAAAATACTATAATACAAAGGTATTTACTTACCAAATTCTTGACGCTCTTTATCGGGAAGCTCCTCGAAGTTCTCTTTTAGCATCTCACAGACATTCTTCCAAGCATTACTTTTTAATTGTTTGTTTTTATAGTCCTCATTTGACTTATCCCACAACAGGGGTCTGTTTTCAACACAAGCTATTAAAATTTCAATATCTATTTCTTGAGACATCGTCAAAACAGCAAGACATCAATTGAATAATGAAATGAATGAATACGGTACTGATGCTTGAAAGTCTAGCAGCGTCTGCGCGATGGAAGACGAGACGGGTCCGTGAATGCCCGTGTGGCATGGTAGATAACAAACAATGATCCGCTAGCTAGTGACGATGCGAAAAACGGAGACGGGCCCGTCCAACGTAGCAGAACCGACGGAGGGTCCGCTACACAAAAACGGGTCCGTTAGCCAATTTACGGGCCCGTTCCGTTTAGGTTGTCGTGTGGCCGGTATCATTGCTCTCCATGTATCATAAATTCGAACGGGCCGGACCCGTTCCGTTTAGAGTGCCGTGTGGCCTTACGCTTAGGCAGATAACCCACTAGCACGACACCTCGCACGCGCATGCCGCGAGATGTCGCATGCGACAACAATTGATGTATAAATGTCTGGCGCAAAACCCATTGATGCGACAAAGTAGCGTGGTCGCGCGCGACATAATTACTGGCCTTGACAACCCGCGACTTTTCCGTCGTGCGCGACCAGCGTTACTATAGATTCATATGGAGCATAACTCATAGGCCTCTTTTATGTACGCGTTTTTTGTCGCTTGTCGCGGGGCGACAGTAAACGTGGCGTTTTCTAAAAGCACGTTGTTAAATGTGCGTTTTTATGCATCGACGTCAATCAGTCGCTCCCCGCCTGTGTCGCGGCGTTCTCTGTCGCGTGGAATTACAAAACGCGTCGCGACAGGCGTTTTAAAGTACATTGATTTCAATTGGTGCTTTTATGCAGCTCGTGTTATTATCGCTGCTGACAATATTTATAGGTCATACCAGCAAGTTCTCCGATGGAATCCGAGGATTCCATTATGTCCCAAGCAGAATCGGTGTGTATAATATGCGCCCCTGAGGAGTCTTGCACTATTAGTTACATGTACATCCCAACGTCTCCGGCGTCTTTTTTTAATAATATGGTTGTATATAACACACGGATTCATTTTAACACTGCCGTTGTGGCGTGGATGTCCACTTTCAACTGATCAAATTTGCAAGCGGCTCACAGTAAGAAACGCTTGACCTTGTTCCATTTTTGTTTCATATAAAAACGCCGCGTTTTCTGTCGCCCCGCGACAAGCGACAAAAACCGCGTGCATAAAAGAGGTCATACACGCCATTATTCGAGCGCGACTCAGAGAGAGGTTGTGTTTGAACAATGGGTGCAAACGGTATTGACGTTGCTACCTCTTCTACCTCCATTTTAACACTAAATACTAAGCAATAAATTATATATCGAGCCGCGGCTTGCCGCTTATGCAAAAGTCGCGCTTTCATAATCGCGCGCGGCTTGCCGCGTGCGACGTATCGCGCCAATGAGTTATCTGCCTTATCAATACTACCGCAACAAAAAAAGGAACAACTATTTACAATAACAAAGAATACACCTAGTGATTCATTCTTTTTTAGACCACTGATAGAGTTAGAAATATTAGCAGGTGATAAGAAGCTTAAAAAATAAAAGGTAGACAGGCTTTGATGACATTCCAATATTTTTATTAAAAGAATGCTCCAATCAGCTTGCCCCATATTTTTCGAAAATAATCAACTTCTCAGTAAGTTCCGGAAAATTTCCTGATAAATTGAAAGTCTCAAAAGTTATTCCTATCCATAAAAAAGGGCCAACTGATATTCTCTCCAATTATAGAGGTATATCTGTTCTCAGTGTCGTAGCAAAATGTTTTTGTCACTAAGAGAACCGATTATTTTCCTATACACCGACTGGGAAAATAAGTACGAAAAACATTCATTGTCTCCTGGACTATGATTAATTAGGATATTGGTTTTTTTTATTTTGGTTTGGCAATCGCGTAAAATATCCCAAAATCACCGAATAACTGCTTTGGTCGAAAATCGAGTGATTGATATGTGTATAGCCCAACTCTAGTTTTAATTCACAGTACTGTTTCTCACTGAACGAAAAAAGTACGTGTAATTAATAAAAAAGTATATCAAATCAATGGACGTCAACATTAATTTTCAGCAGACGACAGCTATAATCAATACAATAAACGTTCGTACGTAAATTTTCTTATTCCTTAAGTGGCAACCGGAGTTCTTCTGAGAAACAAATTTCACTTCTATTTTATGAGGATTTTCTGATATAAAATTGTATTTATATGCACGCCACTGGAAAGACTTGGAATATTTCTCAACAGCTTTAAATTTATGTAACGAGGTGGCAGCACTTTACAAAGATATTTAAGAAAAAAATGGGAAACCATTTTATTTAAAAACTACTTGATATTTATTAAAACAAATAGGAACAAATTTTCATAGATTTAATGCAGAATGGCGCGGATATTTCTTTTTGTGATTTTCCATTTAAAATTAACAAAATAAATACTTTTCGAAGGTTTACAGAAAAATCAAGATATCTCCACCCTAAGTTTTGTAATTATTAGTATTTCCTGAAAATTTCACAAAAATCAGACTAAAACTAAAGGCTTAAAAGGTTATTAAAATTTTTCAAGGGCTTCGATTTGCTCTTAAGTTACGATTTTTGTACGTAAAATCAATAAAATATGAGCATAGATTTTTGATCGCACTGATCGCATTGATCGCAATGATAGAACTATGATAGCCGGTTATCAATGTTAAGAACGATGGATATGAATCTATGGTAAATGTTTTTAAAAACAATGAAAAGTAAATATACATCTATGATCTCTGTACATTAAAACCATAAATAAAAAACATGGGTCTACGATCGTCGGTTATTAACGTTAGGGATGATTGACATTAATCTATAACACCAGTACATTAAAACAATAAATAGTGAGCATATATTCATAATCACCAGTTATTAATATTATTAAGTTTTATTTATCAGACCTCGCTACCTAATTTAGGTATACGGATAATTACTTTATCAAAAATATTAAAACAAAACGTTATTTCTAAAAAAATTTAAAACACCTACCTACTAATCATTGGCTCATCTATGTCTACTGATTTGATGTGTCGCGCTTTCCCAAAACCTATATTTTCGAATTTCCCATATGAACAATCAAGATTCAACCAACAGGAAGAGGATTATACAGAAAAATGTATTAGGTAGTTATTTTTAATTGTTCTAATGTTATTGATTCACAAATCATGTGTACCCTAAGGCTTTCAAAGGGAACAGCATGTTTATAAAAACACTTTTCCAAAAAGTACCAAAACATTTTGCTCTTGTGGAAAATCTAAATTGAACAAGTAAATAATTTTGAAACATACATCAACTGCCTTAAGTATATGAAAAAATTTAAAATGAATTTCGTCAAAGTAGTCGCACATATTTGAAATTTTAGAGATGTCGTCTCCAAGGCATAAAATAAAGGTTTGAATTGCTGATTTTCTCAATTTCCAGCTCTTGTTGGGTTTAGCACAAAACAAAAATGATTCCTGGGAGTGTAAATTTTATATGGGTCATCTTTCCAAATGAATTTTGGGAACAAATACAATACAAATACAAAATTAATAAGCTACTTTTTGGCATATTATAATTTGAACTTACTTTCGTCGCACGTTTCCTTGAAGGCGTTATCTAATAGGGCTAGAGCAGCTTTATCATTTCTGCAAAAATGCCAGTATTTGCGGAAAACCTTTTCCCCCCTACCCCTATAGAAAGTACACACTTTCCTCCCTCACATCAGGGAGGAAACTCGTACTTCCCACCCCTCAGTTTGAGTATGTTGTAAATGATGAAACTTGGGAATCTATTATATTCAAATTGTTTCCGTAATTTCTAGAACATCTTGTTTAACCTGTATTCTGGAAAAACTAAACATGAATGTTACTTTAACGTTAGGTTTTTAAATAAAAATTTCAACTTAAGGATTCTTAGACATGTTTTTTGGGTTAAGAATAAGAAAATCATAGTATGCTGTGGCTCACTGACAGTAAAAACGGCGATTTTAAATTCAGGATTCTTAGATACGTTTTTTGACTTAAGAATAAAACTATCATAGTATGCTGTGGCTCACTGACAGTAGATAAACACTACGAGTGACTTTACTGCGTTACGTTTATTGAATATAATTGAATTTTTGAAAAATGGCGAGCGATTCAAGTGACTTTGAATTTTCAAATACGCCACCTAATATTAAGCCAACATAGCGTCATTAACATTACTACCACAAAAATCTAAAGACAAGTATCAAATACTATTAAACGAGCAAGGTTTGTATGTGTGTGTGTGTGTGTATGTGTGTGTGTGTGTCCAGAGGATCTCGAAATCCACTCGTCAGAATTCAATGAAACTTTCAGGGTAGACTAATTCCTATCTAAAAATGCCAAAAATGCAGGTCTCATGTCTGTGAAAGTTCGATCTTCCGAGATATTTACAAGAAAAGTTAAGTTTTTAGTTTTATTTCCTAGCAACGGCAACTTGTTTCTATAGTAATATACTATAAGGAGAGAGGATATAACGTCACATTCCATAGGCGTACTTTGCAAAATAAGTTTCTATAATATAAATAAGGTCACAGCATATAAAATATATATACCCACTTCGTAGATTAAATTTTGAAGTTATATTATTTATAAAAAATAAAAATAAACCTTATGCATCTGACACTTTAACATTGAACGAATTAAATTTAACCAATAAATAACAAGGAGGATTATATGTTGGGATTAAACTGTTTTTAATCTCTTGGCATTAAAAGTAACGCTTCAGTACTTACCTAAACTCAAAGATTAAAAAAAAAGTTAGTTCAAAAGAACTATCTTTAAAAGTCACTGTCTTCACTAAAACTACTGGTATCACTATAATTGTCTTTTCTGAGGTTTATTATTATAGGTTCTATTAAATTATCCATTGATAGTGGATATACTTTTCTGAATGAATTTTCCACCTTTTTAACATGATCAATGCATTTTCCCCAATGTTCTCTATTTACATCTGAAAATGCCTTCAAAAACAAATTTCGCACATCAGGAAATTTAAATGTTTTATTGTTTTGAGAAACCTAACCTTTTAATAATTGGGACCAGATCAGTTCAATGGGATTTAACTCTGCGTGGTACGGAGGCAATCTGAGAATTTTAATTAGTTTTTCTCTGGCCATCTCATCTATAATATATTTTTTGAATTTTGAATTTGAATTACTAATAATTCTGCCTTCAAGGATTTAGGAGAACTGATAATATTTTTAGAATGAAGCCATTTTGAAATATATATTATTACAAAATTCCGAATCAATTAAAATACATACGATACGGCTATGAATAAATAAAGTCTGACTTATCTGTCAAAATAACAGGTTTATTACAGTAAAAACCATGGAAACAAGATTAAATCTAGACAAAAACTATATTAGGCCGATCAGATGTATTAAAATTTAAATTTTAACTACAAATAAGCATTGAAGGATGAGGTAAAAATAAAATTTCTACCTCTTGAACCTGTACTACGTTCTGCAAATTAAATACTGCACTCCTTTCTTCTGTATAGTATAGTAGTAAAAAGGTTTGACTTTATTTAATCTCTGGCGTTTAAATCTGAAAGAATTCAATTTTAAATTTGCCGATTTTTATCCATAATGACCAACAAATTTTGACAACTACTGACACGCACATCTCTGGTTAAACGTTAAGAAAATGGGACCGGCTGGGATTTTCATGAAATTTTCGTAGATGCTATAAAACATGATAAAATCAATATACTTATCAATAGAAATTTTTTTATTCTACAAATGCCCAAGTAGCAATTTATAACCAGAATAAACCTGAAAAGTATAAAAAAGAAAAGGTTCATTTGACGGACATAAATAATTTGCTTGTCAAATGACAGCCATCTAATAAATTCTAAGTTGAAAATACAACGTTGCCAATTCAATTTCAGAAATCATGGGTTTAGGTAAATATTTATAGGAACGTTGAGTAACACTGTTAAAATGGACACTTATTACACAGATCTAACCTAACCTAAAGCTAATCTTTTTTTTTTGGCGGGTGGAAATGCTTTATGCACATCGGGTAAAGGATCTTCCCTTCCCCGATAGTGTGAGACTACCCCTTACAGTTACTCACTAAAACCACCCCACTGAAACCACTATGCCCTACACGCTGATGTTGCCCGTCCCGAAAACGGGGCCTGTCCGCCGTGACTATTCGCGAAGATCAAGCGTCAGTAGATGTTGCCCTAAAAGGGTGAAATCTCCAGAAACTAGGCAACTTTTAATGCATCTAACTAACCTCTGTGACAAGCAGTTGATAAACGTCAACAACACCTGCAGCAAATTGAAAATGAACACTGACAGCTTTTTTAATTTTCCCGCCTACTTTCAAGCCAATCGCCAATCAACTTTCTATTTATCTACCTTTCTGTAGTTCAAGTAGATGTCGCCCACTCCGTGATTTTCACGAATTAATTAATAATTTGTCAGGTTATAAATATACTTAAATTATATACTCATTGGGCTGCTTAAAAATGTAGATTTGAATATTAAGAGCGAAGCTCGGTGACCAGATATTGAAAAACAATATACCCAATATAAACAATGGGCTGAAGACAATAAGATAAATAATTATTCAGAAAATGTACTGCTGGCATATTTTTCACTCCAAGGAAAATCATTAAAAGCTTCAACGCTTTGGTCCAAATATTCAATGCTACGCACAATGATACAAATAAAGGACAATAACGATATTAAATATTCAAAGTTGATGGCATATGAATCGCTTACTGCAGAAAGGCATCATATCCAATGTTTTACGAAAATGGTTTATTTTATTAAAATTGTAATTAGGAGCAATACGCATCTTTTACTGCAGAATGGAAACACGTCAACACAATAGTCTAGCTATGGCATCGCCTTTAATATTACGTTTACCGCAGAAAGGGATCTAGTCCAGGACCTGTTACAATTTTAATAAAAAAAACCATTTTCGTAAAACATTGGATATGATGCCTTTCTGCAGTTAGCGATTCATATTTGAAACGTCAAAACCAAATAAAGCTAAAGTTTTTACAAGAAAAGAAATAAATACATTCTTAATGGAATAAACAATAATACTCGTGTGCTTAATTATATCGTATATTATTGATAAATTCGTTATTTGTGCTGTAAATAAATTTTCAAAAAAAATGTGGGTAGGAGGAAAAGTTGCACTTTCCTCCCTAGTAATACAAATAGCTATTTCCCAATTTTTTAAAAAGAATTCCCCACTTTCGAAAGCGACATTATAATCCATATCAATCTAAAATAAATATTTAAGTTAAAAAAACAGCAATTTTTTATTTTAACATCTTAGACATAGAATTTTACTATAGGTATAATGTGTGCCAAAATAATATTTACCAAGCGGTATCCCCAGTGTTTTTTGTAACTATCAGAATGTACCTTCCTTTCTTTGTCGATCTCCAGTCCAGAATTAACTAATTTTGCACAATAATTATTATTTTACTGTCCACAAAACACAAACTGTATCGGAACACCTAACCTTTGCATGTGGTTGCACTTATATGGGCTATGGGAGCGGCGCGAAGAGTTAAACATCTACGCTAGTTGTTCGTAATATTAATGTTCGTAGAGTTTGATTTACTATTAGGTAGCACTATTTTGGCGCATTTTTAAGCATAAATTTAACGTTTAGTGTTCATCAAAACAATGAAAACCGTTAATTAATTTTCAAAGTTTGTAGTTCTTGGATTTATAAAAAGTTTTTATAGTTTTAATGGTAAAGTACATAGGTTTATAATCGCAACACATTGATTTGATTAATATTTGTATTATATTAAGGATACAGTTATTTAGTTTTTGATGTTTTGCGTTTATTGCTTAACGATTTTTCGGTTATTGTTTTAATGCACTAGTTAATTGTTTTATGACGTGAAATTATTCTCCCAATCACCGAATCATAGCATTAATGTCCAAAAAATTGACGACGATACTTTCATTTTACGTACAAATATTTTTTCAGTGCTTAAGTGGCGTTGTGAAACAGAATACGAGGCTAATAATAAAAAATAATGTTTTTTGGAAAACAAATTTTATTTATAACAAATTAGTAATGACTTTTGTGATTTCTAAAATGTATTTTACCATGGTTTCCCCAACTTGGTGAGGGCCACGGTCTCTTGTAACTGGAACACTCGAGTCGTCTGGTTTTACTCAGTTTTTGGAAGAAACTCACCGATTTCTTAGGTTTCCTTGTTAAAGTTGGATCATTGTAGAAGTCGATACTGTACAATCCAAAGCGGACACTAAAAATTAATAGACATATTTTCCATATTGTTCGTTTTGGTTTTTTTTAAATTTTTAGTACAATTACGGCAGTCTTAAAATGTTTTCAATCAAGATGCTGCCAACGTTACGTGTGATACCTACCTAAAACCAGCTGACCATTCTAAATTATCCATTAAACTCCAAGCTATGACTCCAATAACATTAATACCATCTATTTGTATTGCTTCCAAAATTTCACAAAAATAATCCTGCAATTAAAGATAATTTGAAGTAATTTTTTATAAACTGAAATGGAACGGTATAAACACCCTGTGTATAATGCTGTTCCGATATCTTAAGAAAACCCCATATGGATGTTTCATGCAACAATGTCACTGATCTGCCATGATTGTTATTGTTATTTGTTACGAATAATGAAGATTTAATATTTTTCGTTTTAATGTAGAATCTGTGCGAAAAGTTAGAAAATGTTTTGTTTTTTCTATTTATAATGGCAAAATATTTGATTAAAATAAATGTGATTGTGGAATTCTTCACAGAAGAGGCACTATTGACCCGTCCGGAAAACGCGCTAGTTTACTCTCGTGTTTATATATAAATTTCAATATTAGTGTGATGGAATATTGACTTTTTATTTTTTAGCTATGGGTTACTGTTATGTATAGAAACAGTGACGTCACACGCTCATGGTAAGTTAATAATAAAAATAAAATGTGTTCCTTACCGAATAGAAATCTATTCTCTTATCATCATTTATTTCACCATCTGCCACTCCCATTTCTGTAAATAAAATATCTTGTTTGCCATATTTTTTCGTAATCCAATTTACTATCTTTCTGGCTCCCCAAGGAACAATCTAAAATAAATTTTATAATGTTATAACAAATGAGACTTGTTAATAACTTTGACTTAGTTGTTATTGAAACAGTTAAACTCCTCTTAATTAATACCAAATTTTGTTACGTAATGGTAAATAAATAGGTACGTTGTGTCTGTAACTTACAGCCCATTCGTTGGCTCCTAATTGCCAATAAGGACTTCTGGAGTTTATGACACGAACATCATTTTCGTAACTAGTATTCTTATATGTCGCTTCTTTGTCATTTGCCGCTAGGAAAGTGAAATAGTGGTTAATTGCTAAGAAGTCATGAGTGCCGTTTATGAACTTTATTTCTTCCGGAGTAAATTGTGGAAGACGAGATGTGTTGTAACCTTCTTTTAAACTTCTTTCAGCTACTCTTTGTTTCACTAAATCCGGCCAGTCGCCTTTGAAAACAGGCTGGTAGTACATACCACACTAAAAACAAACATTAATGGAAATCTTAATAATTTAACAATAAATTAATGGTATAGTCCACACGGACTTCGGTCAGAACGCGCAAAATTTGCAGGTAGAGCCCGAGAAACTTATGAATAAATGTTCGGGTTGATGAAGAGCAATTTTATGATGTTATGATTTTAGACAATTAGACAATTTTTCCTTAAAATTGCAAAAATGGTATTATTTTTCAAAATATCGAAAAATGCATAATGAATTTATGTGTAACTTTATGGATGTACAATGCATTATTATCACGAGCATGTAAGTCGTTTAAATTTATTACAGGTCTTCAATTCAAACTGACATATGCGGCAGTTATAAGATACTTTACTTCCTTACTTCCTAACCAAGTGCTCTAAATCAACCCTAGGAAATTTTCATATTATGAAATAGTTTTAAATCCAAAACAACAAAATACAAACAATAATGAGAGCTCTGATATATGACCTTACTATACTTCTGGTTCTACTTTACCAACCTCAAATTGCTGTTGCCTTTCTGCTGCTGCTATATCTTCAGGTTTTTTGCTTTCAGGTTCATACCACTGGCAATCTATTACTATTGTCATTTTTGCTAAAAAAAAAGGGATATTGTTTAAAAAAAAGTGGTCTTTTTGTCTCAAAATCGCGGAAGGGAATAATTCAGATCTAATCAAGAATTTATAGTAGTACTAAGAAATGAGTATAAACACAGATAGGCAATCAAATATTAGTCGTTGAAATCCATGACTTAAGAATGTTTCCAAATTTATAACACTACATTTACGAAACTGAGCTAAATGTTTTTTTTCTCAGAAACCGTATAGGAGAAAACTATGTACTCATTAAAAAGATCTGGTCTGGAGTATGAGCATTAAATTACACTATGTTTGTAACCACTTGGAGTTCCAACCTATTAGGAAAAATGGGAACTACTATTATGGTAGACAGGTGATATTTGAGACCTTTTTAGCAAAATGTATTCCTTAAAATCTTTTGTAGAATTGAATAAACCTTTTTCATAACTCACAAATTGGAGCCGATACAAAAAACTAATAGCACATTATGTATAGCATATAGCTGGAATAGATGTAATATTTTAAAAGAAGTTTTAAGTTCAGTATTTACCTTTATAGTTAGGGAATTCTTTCTTGTACATGTGGTAAACTGCTGCGTGAGCTTTAAGCATAACATAAGAGCACTGATAATCCAGTGTCCCGCTTTTTTTAATTCCTGGGGCTAACGTACCGTCACCATATGAGTACCGACAAAAAATTCTTGGTTCGTTAATTGTTACCCATCTGCCAACTTCCGGAAAGTGTTTGATGACAATCCTGGCGTAATTTACATAATGTTCTATCAAGGCTGGATTGGTCCAACCCAATCCATCAGTCAAGAGTTGTTGTGGAAGGTCCCAGTGAAAAATAGTAGCTACAGGTGTCATTCCGCGTTTAATGATTTCTTGTATAAGGTTTTTGTAGTAACTTAAACCTTTTTCGTTGAGTTCGGTAGCGTATCCATTTGGTAGGATTCTGAAATACAATATAGGTGCAGGCAAGGCCATAGACAAGGGTTTGATGTCTCCAATTATTTATAAATATAAAAGTAAACACGTAATTGAAGTATTTTTTATTTAAAATAAAAATAAGTTAATAATTATAAATTGTTTTTCGGGCAAAAATTAGAATCTAAGAAATGGATTTGTCGATGAATTATTTTGTAACAAAAAATATTACCCCATGGTAAAAATTTTATAAATGTAAAAAACGTAAACGAAGGACTAATTTTTAATGAAAAATCAAAAGGCAATATTGAAATTTACAAAAAAAATATCTAGAAAAGGAGTTACAAAGTGTGAAAAATCAAATGCTAAAATCCAGGCCAAAAATCTATTTTTTTGGACGAATATACGTAATTTTAATCCCACAAAATGAGAATTTTGGATGGAAAATTGATTAAAAATCGATGCCAACAGTGTTTTTTGTTTAGATAAGTGTACATAGACGATAATAGACGGATCAATCCCCAACTTTTCGTTTTCGCGGTCACTGGGGAAACTTGTTTTAATTACCTAGTCCATGCTATAGAGAATCTGTAGTATTTAATACCAAGATTAGCAGCTAGACGGACATCTTCCCTCCATCTGTGATAAGAATCGCAAGCAATATCTCCAGTGTCGTTGTGGGTAATTGGTGAAGGTATTCTGTGAGTGAATTCATCCCAGATACTTAAACCTTTTCCATCTTCAAGCCATGCGCCTTCTACTTGATATGCCGAAGTGGCTGCGCCAAAAACAAAGTTTTTTGGAAAGCGGCCATTGTTTTCTAATGCTTCACTTACTCTAAAAAATTACATGTATGGATTACTTTAAAATCTCACAAACACCGTTATAAAAATTATTGTATATTTGTAAAAAGTACTTTAAAGTAAATTTTCAATTAAATCAACTAAAATAAAACTCAAAGTCGTCTCCACAAATTTATTATAAGAATTTTTAAACCCTCAAGGGGGAGTAAAACCAGTTAAAGTCAGATACAGTAGTATTCATCATCAGTAACAGTTTTTGTACTACTGTATTCGAAAACATGTTCTACTACTTGTAACAGTTTTAGTATCTGACTTTAACTAGTTTTACTCCCCCTTAAGGGTTTAAAAATTCTTATAATATATTTGTGGAGACGACTTTGAGTTTTATTTTGGTTGATCTAACTGAAACTCCACTTTGAGTATGGACTATTTCCTCCAGACGTTTCAATTAAATGTCAGTTAATATCGACACCTGATATGAATAACATTGTAACTATATTTTACTTAGTTTACAGGAGAGCACTTTGAAGATTTTCGGTCCATATTTTTTATTTCTTTACATATCAATAATTTTCTGGAACTTTTCTTATTTTTTTTTCCTCATCTTTCTACTAGTGTAAACTATTCAATTGCGAAACTAGCGGAAATACAGTTTTAGTCGTGTTACGATGACGTATATTTGAATATATTCCCATGAAAATCATTGTAACTAATTCATACAATGTTATTTACATAATTGTTTGTACAAGTACATGGGTATCGATGAATGGTAAGTGATATGAAATGAAGGAAATACAATCGTTATTTGTCTATTATTTAATGAAAATTAATGAAATTTACATTTGTGTAATTTTACCAACTACATAGACATTTCAATCAAACATTGTACTCTTGGGAGTTCTCAAGAGAATTGAAATATTACAAAAGAATAATGAACCAGTGGGTAAAATATTACTCTTCATCATCAACTTACAATGTTATTTTTCCAAACGAATGAAAAATTGTATAATTGTCATAACTTACAATAAACTCATTTCATAAGGTCACAGTACATGAAAGAAAGACAGAAAAAGAAATAAAAAAAATGTAATCAGTAATAGTAAAGAGATTAATTTAGTAGAGAAACGTATCGAAGAAATAATACAAGACAATTGGAAAATTGCAGAAGAAGAGAATTTAAAAACAATAAAACATACAGAACAGAATTTGAAAATAAGGAGACAAGATATTGAAATGAATGGGAATTTAAATAGAAATAAAATTAAAAAAAATTATCATAGATGGAAAATTAAATTAAAAAAAATATTTTTTGGATATTGGAAGAAAATTTAAAAAAAAAATAAAATGAATTTTGAAATAGCAGAGGAAGAGAATTTAAGTATTCGAAAAGAAATCAAAGAAAAATACAAGATTTTAGTGGGAAAAATAGAAATTAAAATTTGATTTAATTATTTCTTTTTAAGGTAAAAATAAATTAAAAAACAAATTTTGGGAATGTTGTTATGGTATTAAAAAAAAAGAAAAAATTTATGAAAAATGTGTATGTTAAACAAATTTCAAAAAAAATATGTGAAAAGGTGCTTTTAAATTGACAGGGTTGTTATGGGATTATTTATTTATAGTAGATTAGATTGTTTTTAGTTATGAAAATGTGACATTTTGAAATTTTAAAATAAAAGATTTAGAAAATCTTTAGAATTTTGATTGTTATAACAATATATAATAAATATTTACTTACGAAAAGAAGAAAACCAAAATCAAAGTGGCTTTAAACTCACTTAGCATTTTTTAAAGTAAGTGTTACTTATTTTAAATGGGCAAAATATTTGTTTACTTTATATTTATACAGATATGAAAAATAACTCATATCGAGCCTGGTATCATGAAAATTACTGTAATTAGTTACAAAAAGTGGGAAAATTGTAATTTAAAGTCAACTATTTATGACTTATTAGTGACATAAGCTCATTACGATAAAAGCATTTCTTTTTCAAATTATGACACTTTTGAAAGATTAATTTTTAGCCATTTTTCTCATAAATTACACTGTCAAATCCGAAGGTGAAAATAATTACTTGCAGACTTTTACCTACAAAGTTCTCTCAAATGTTATTTACTTTTGAACTAAAAATGATTAAAGTCTTAAAAAATATAATAATTTAATTTTCTGAGAGAAGTGTCTATGATTAAGCCTACATTTTTTGCGCATTTTAATATAACGAATCAGGCTAGGTCGTAAATTTCTGTTTCCAAATAAAAACACCGTAGTTTTATTTATTAATAGATACATTATGACTTTCCGAAAATTCTAAAATATTTTGTAAGTCAACATTTATAGACTCAGAAGCTATCGAATTCGTTGGGATTAATATAGTGAATAATTTGCATATCATCAGCATAGAGTTGAATTTCACATTTAGTTACTGTGTTAGGTAAATCTGATGTGTACAAAAGAAACAATAGTGGACCCAGAATAGACCCTTGCGGAGTCTGAAAAGCTGTTATGTACGCATACTCGCTGAGAGCGTTTCCATAGTAAAGCTGTAGTTGTACTAAGAGCTTTCCTAAAACCAGATTGATGAACAGGTAATAGTATATTGTGCAACAAGTTTTGAAAAGTGCTTTTTCACACGAGTTACACACATTATATATATATATATATATATATATATATATATATATATATATATATATATATATATATATATATATATATATATATTTTTTTTTTATTGGTACCTATTTATTGTTAGGTAAAGCAAATCTTATTTAAAACGACCAGATGTTTATAGTGCTTTTCAACATAGAATAGTGCGACCACAATGTTGAAGATTTATATTTTTGCGCCAATTCTTCAAAATAAACAAGCAGAACATTCTCTGATAACGAGTTTAGGTTTCGTTCATTTTTCCATTTTATGAATGTTTCATAAGAACTTTCATACCTCTCTTTGGAAATTAATGGTAAAAGATTTTGCGTGATTTGGGAGGCCCTTTCAAGTATTTCTGGAGGAGTACTGTTAAATTCATCTTCTATCATCGTGTAACACTGCTTTTTTAAAATTTTGCAATAAATTTGACTTTATTTTAATGAGAAATGAGAACTGTCAGTAGTGACAGTGTCCGCATGCTAGATTTCATCTCGATTCATTGATATGTGTTGTTAATATGAGTTGTGTTGTCATTTTACTTTGCACACAGCGTGTGTAAACGTTTACACACGCTGTTTGAAATTGACGTTTTTCAAGGGAAGTTGACAGTGCGTTTTTATGCATATTCTAAGCAGCCGTAGGAAAAATATTGTTACTACTAAAATAATCATAAACTTGGCTGTAAGATACTTTTTCTAGTATTTTAGAAATAAGTGATAATAGACTAATGGGACGCAAATCTTGGAAGGTATTAGGAACAGAAATTTTTGGAATTGGACGTACTATTGACTCGCGCCATTTTCTAGGAAAATATCCACATAACTATTGACTATATGAGTAATATGATTTAGGATAGTAGGAAAACATTGTTTTATCATATAAAGTGAGTTTCTCTCTCTTTCCATTGGATTAAAACCACTTAGTTGTTAAAAAAGTTTTTTTATTGACGTTTCGGCTTTCCAGATCGAAAGCCGTTATCAAAATGACATAAAATAAATAAATTTACTAGAAACAGAACACTTGATAATCTTGCAAAAATATGACATCAACATAGTATACATAGAATAAGATTTTGAGATTGAAGATGTCAAAATCTGTTTCAATCATATTTTTGTGACGTTTCTGGGAACGAATTTTTGAAAGGATAGCGCATTTGCATATTATAAGAGAATTTATACTTCGTCATAAATGAAGTTTTCTTATTAATATTATCATAAGAAAAAACCAGATAAAAACTTATGATACTATCCCGATATAGAGGGTATCCTTTTTGCAATTAACTCTTTTTGTAAAATAGGTATCCAAATTTTTGAAATATCAACCGAACAATTAGAAACACATTCGTTATTATTTAAGCATATCAATGCTGCTTCTTTAACTTTGCGGTTATAATTATTCGGTTCTTTTAATAATCTAGTTGAAAAATTCCATTGTATTTTATGACCAGAATCCCATGCGTGTTCACATATTTTGGATTTTTCGAATTGTTTATTTTTAATGTACGATTGGTGTTCATTAAGTCTAATATGAAAAGGTCTAGATGTTTCTCCTATATAAAATTTATTACATTCGCATGGAATTTTGTAAATACAATTTTTTGTGTTTTGAATTTCATTAAAAGGTTTTGTATTTACTATTAAAGATTTTAATGTATTATTAGTTTGAAAAACTGTTTTTAAATTAAATTTATTGCCAATCCTTCTAATTTTTTCGGATAATTTTGGAATATAAGGGATTTTTACTATATTTGAAAGAACTATTGGGGGGTTTAAATTTTGTTCTTTAGTTTTGTTGTCTCGGTAAAGTTCACGATTTATAAATTTACTTGGGTAGTTGTTCTTAATCAAGACAGATTTAACAAGTGATAATTCATTATTTAAGATATTGTCATTTGAACAAATTGTTTTTGCTCTATCTGAAAGAGATTTGACAATACCTCGTTTAACACAAATTGAGTGGTTTGAATTAAAATTTAGATATCTATTTGTATGTGTTTCTTTTCTAAAAACTGATGTATCAAAACAATTGTTGTTATTGTGTATTAGTACATCAAGAAACGGTAATTTTTTATTATTTTCAATTTCAATTGTAAATTTAATAGTAGGTTCCGAATTATTAATAGTATATAAAAATGTATCAATATTTTCCCTATCGTGTTGCCAAATTGCAAAGATATCATCTACATATCTAAACCAGACAGAAGGTCTTAAATTTTGTTTGTTTACAATTTCCATTTCAAAATTCTCCATGAAAATATCACACAATTTTGGTGATAAAGGAGAACCCATTGCCATGCCAAAATTTTGCTGATAAAAATCACTATTTAATTGAAAATATGTAGTTTTAATACATAGTTCCAATAATTCTAGAATTGCTGAGACGCTTAATTTAGTTCTATTTATTAATGTATTATCACTTGTCAACTTTTTTCTCACACGCATGGGATTCTGGTCATAAAATACAATGGAATTTTTCAACTAGATTATTAAAAGAACCGAATAATTATAACCGCAAAGTTAAAGAAGCAGCATTGATATGCTTAAATAATAACGAATGTGTTTCTAATTGTTCGGTTGATATTTCAAAAATTTGGATACCTATTTTACAAAAAGAGTTAATTGCAAAAAGGATACCCTCTATATCGGGATAGTATCATAAGTTTTTATCTGGTTTTTTCTTATGATAATATTAATAAGAAAACTTCATTTATGACGAAGTATAAATTCTCTTATAATATGCAAATGCGCTATCCTTTCAAAAATTCGTTCCCAGAAACGTCACAAAAATATGATTGAAACAGATTTTGACATCTTCAATCTCAAAATCTTATTCTATGTATACTATGTTGATGTCATATTTTTGCAAGATTATCAAGTGTTCTGTTTCTAGTAAATTTATTTATTTTATGTCATTTTGATAACGGCTTTCGATCTGGAAAGCCGAAACGTCAATAAAAAAACTTTTTTAACAACTAAGTGGTTTTAATCCAATGGAAAGAGAGAGAAATATAAAGTGAGATCCCATCATTATTAGCGGCATTGAATTTAAAAGTATTAATTATTTCGATAATAGAGTTTTGATTCACTAACGAGATTTAAAGTAGACACGTAGTGAATGACGATTTTGGTAAAACTGAGTAGACTGTGGCTGTGTTGATTAGAATAAGAACTTTCAATTTAAAATTTTATTAATCCTGCCATTACAATATGTGGCAATGCTAGGAAGAGCATTCTCAATAAAGTAAAAAAAAATATTTTTAATAAATAAAAATTATCCAAAAAACGTAAAAACTCTAAAAGAACTGTTAATGAGTTATAAAATTAAAATATAAATATAAACGTTAAAAAATTAAGTTAATTTTCAACTCAACAAATCCTCCTCAAGACTTAATGTACCAAGCCACAGAAATAATAAAAAAAAACAGGAAAAAATTAAAAATCCTTCAAAAATAATAGTAAGCACTTCGGTTATATCGAGTGGAATTTTCTAAGCTGTTCTTTTTTCGTAAAATTGAGGCTAAGTTCAACTTACTATTATCTATAGTACCTAACTATTTACACACTGTTTATAGAATTAAAAAATTAATTTAAAATATTCAAAATTTCAATTATGGTGCAAAAATCACTTCCTTGTTAAGTACGGTTTTTTGGAGTAATAATGCCAAATTCGTCATCAATTTTTTGGTGGCCATCCGGTAAAAAGCAACGATATATATAATAAATATTTACTTACGAAAAGAAGAAAATCAAAATCAAAATGGCTTTACACTCACTTAGCATTTTTTAAAGTAAGTGTTACTTATTTTAAATGAGCAAAATATTTTTGTACTTTATATTTATACAGGTATGAAAAATAAAACATCAATATTTATTTATTTAGATAGCGCCGGTATGTGCGTTTATTAGAGGAGGCGGTAATAACAAAAATATAAAAACGACATTTTTTTTTTAGAAAATAGCAATATTCTCCGAAGATATTCTAAAGTTTTTTAAATATAAAAAAAAACATTATTCTGAAAATATTAAGTAATCCCACAAAAGGAAATGCAACAGTAGAAGATAATATAGATCCTGATGTAATCAAATAGATAATGGATAAAAAAAAACGGAAAATGATATTGCAGTCTGGCTTCATCAAGGAGTGGAAAAGTAACTTGATGAAGCTGATACATAAAAAATAGTAGACTGGGGTTGAACAAAAGCAATTCTTAAAGCTGAAGGTTAAAAATTCAGCTGCGTCCAGTGTCCAGAATGGGCTTAAAGAATTATAAAAACAGAATGGATGACTGGTCAGAGCTTCCTAGTTTTTTATAAATGGGAAGTGTTATCGAATTGTAATGGACATTTTTCTTAGGGATTCACCAATCCAAGTAGTTTGGCTTGAAATATAAAAGTTTGGCTTGAGCTTGAAAGTCAAGCTTTTAAAAAAGGAAAGCTTGGTTTGGTTTTAAAGCTTTACCAAGCTTTCATAAGCTGTCACGTGCTCAGTGATACAGCATAAACAATTGCCCAACTGCCGCCGTCTATATACTGTCTACTTTTAGTTACCGTTGATTCCTTATTGAGGTTAGTATAAATATGAGACAGACAAAAATCCCCGGAAAATAGATGCAATTTTATTGGATTTTGTCCCTGCAAAAGGATCACACACAGTGTCGTATCTTCAGCGAGATACCCTTTGTAACTATTTCCAAGGTTGCTATATTGCCGCATTTTTAAACATTGTTTGAAGATGATATAAAGTGGACTGTATAACTTTCGTGTTTCCAGAAAAACTCCATATAAAACGCACACGATATGTTTAACAACAAACAATCGCTACATTGGTAACACTAAATAACTATGAAATGATTTATGTTACTATTATACAGAGATGCAGTCAGTTTAACAATCAATTATGAATTTACGTGGCATTTTGATGTACGACGGAGATGTGACCCAGTTCAAGGTTAAAGGCACACTGGATAAAATAATTTTCTAATCCGCGCTTCTAAGCGTTTAGTCTCGCAGTTGAGTTAAGCCCCGCCCAGATTGCTTACGTTCAAGAATTGCGTATACGTGTAAGAATTTGGTGCAGGTGTTCAAGGAAACGGAAGTTTGAGATGCCTAAATGGAGTTCGTCTATTTCAAAATTGGTGATTTCGTCTCACTTCAACTCGTATCGACTGAAAGATTTTTAACTTTATTTTATCGTCTAATTCAAATATATCTGGCGAGTTGCCAGTAGCGCGGTTGCCAATACTGATTGTTGTCAGTGGCGCGGTTGCCAATTTGTTTATTAAATATGAATGAACTGAGTTATGTTTAATTTGTAATTGGAAATTAAACACACAGGTAAATCTATTCCTCAAATATTTCAGTGCACATGTTTTATGTTTTATGACCTACACAACAGTATTCAAGGTGTAACAACAAACAATACCAACAGTGATTTTACTTTTGCCACAGAGTTAGTAAACTTAAATGAACATTTTCATTAGCAAGACATGCGTTTTGTCTGTTTTGCTCACATTTTAAACTTGGCGGTGCGTGATCTCTTTCAATACTTAAATCTATTTTTAATCTAGAGTTTAGTTTGTTGAAGATACAGTTCAATGTAATTCACCTTTTGACAAAATTAAATCTATTGCGAAGAAAATAAAAAATTCTGGACAACTTAAATTTAATTTGAAAAATTTTGTGATACCTTAAATTTGAAAATGCCAAAATTAGATGTTGTTACAAGATGGAACTCTTCTTTTGAGATGCTGTACTGGGCTCTAAATTTAAAATGGTATTAACGTCCTACGCGATAATACGGTCAATTTAAAAACTGTAAGAGTCACTAATAACGAATGGTCTCTCATTAAGAGCGTTTGCAATTATTTAACAGGTTTCAGTATGCTCTCAACAACTTTGGAAGCAGAAAAAGATGTACTTTATCAACGGCGGTAATAGGAATCAATTTATTATTAGATAAATTATAAAAATGGGCAAGTGACTTAAACAACAAAATTGACAGAAACAATGTTGATGTTGTCGCTTCAAGCATTACGCGATAAAATATTAAAACATTATGATAAGGCAAACAAACAAACAAATAAATTCATTTTATAGTAGAATACATAAACATTAGGAGCTCTAAAAAAGTATGGTTCGCAGAGGCGTTGCAGGAAAATGTTCACATTAAGATAATATCATCCTCAAAAGCTTAAAAGCTTGAAAAGTCAATTTTTTTGTAAGAAAAGATCGGCTTGCCTCCTATGAATGCTTGGCTTGTTTTTTCGAAGGCCTTGCTTGATTATTCATAAGCTTTGCTTGAATTGAAGCCAAGCCTGTGAATCTCTGATTTTTCTTAGTCTTTCTTCTTCTCGTCCCATGTGTATACTCTGCACTGAGGGGACCCTTATCCATTATAAAATGACAAGGGTGTTGTTTTCAGCGTGGCGAAATATAGACACCCGCATCTGGTATTTCGCACCAATCTCTGATATTCCGAAGTCAAGAATGCTGCTTACGTCCCTGTCCGCGTTTCCCTTCAATTTTGTCCTGGAGAATGAGTTTTGGGATAGAATTCCTGCCTGCTGATAATCATCATTTTAGTTTTGGTGATGTTGATGCGCTATCCAAACTGTACGCCTACTTCCACAACTCTGTCTTGCATGCGCTGCAAATATTCTAGATTATTAGCTAGAATTGCGGTATCATCTGCGTATCTAATGTTGTTCTTAGTACTAGGTTTAAAACATCAAATGCGGATTCGCCATTGTTTAAGGCGAACCTCAGCTACATTATTCGAATATAGGAAATGTAGCAGTACATGCTGATGACAAACAAATAAAAATCAATAATTTTTTCAAACCTTTAATTTTATTTACAACAAATTAGTAATGCCGATGCCTATTGAGCCTATTGTGATAAGTGAAATGATCTTTACCGTGTGGTCCCCAACTTGGCGGGGACCAATCTCGGTTATAACTGGTACAATCAAGTCGCCTTGTTTTACTCAGTTTTTGGAAGAAACTCACCGATTTCTTAGGTCGCCTGGTTAAAGTTGGATCATTATAGAAGTCGATATTGTACAATCCAAAGTGTACACTAAAAAAAAGCAGTTAATCAGGTTATACTTCAAGTTATTTTACTGCTATATTTTTTGCCTTTTACAGTAATATGTAGTTTTATGAAAATAAAAACGTTACACTCACGTATAGCCGGACGCCCATTCAAAATTGTCTATTAAACTCCAGGTTGAGAGTCCAATAACATTGATACGATCTATTTGTATGGCTTCCAAAATTTCACAAAAATAATCCTGCAATTAAATCATTACTTAATTTATCGGTTTATAATTTCCAAATTTGTGTCGATTTAAAAAAATCTAAACAATTAAATATCTGTTCTCCATGACCCCCTTATCCACCATGCGACCCTTGTCCACCATTCTGTATGTCTGGTACTTGTAATCCTTGTAAAAATGGAACTAATCCTGTACCCTTTGCCCAGCTTGTATTAAAGTAACCGACATGAAGGAAGAGATGCAAAGGGATGCGACATGAACTGCCCAATGTACACTTGCGATGTATAATTCGAAAAGAATAATCCTTTTAAAGAAATTGATGAAGCGGTTCAATATGAAATTGCATACAATAAGTTTGTGAATTGGTGTGAAGAAAAAGGCGTTCCTAGAAATTATACTGAAAATGTATTCTTGGCCTATTTTGAGAAGAAATCGAAGGTTTAGATGTCTTCATCTCTACGGTCAAATTATTCTATGATTAAAGCATTTTAAGCTTATTGGATTTCTGAAACGTCTTGACCAAAGACCAAATTGAACAGTTTTTAGCTATTATTTTAGGAATATTTGGTGCCTGCCGTTGCCAGTTTATACTCGAAAACTTCGAAATTCGTCGACAAGCTTACTAGCAAATTTAACGACAATTAAGCGGCAGGGGGAAGGAAATCTTCAACAGCCGCCGAGCGGTACATCGAAGATTCGTTGAAAACTAATTAATCAATTGCCCGAAAACTGCTTTCAGTGCCATCAATATCAGCTAATTCTGCTCAAACGTCAACTAGGAATTCGGCCGTTTCAGTTTATAGTGGTAGAATTGAGGAAGAATTTAATTTTTCAAATTGTTATTGCTAATTTACTGTCAAAATTTGACATTTATTTTAAGGCACTAGTGCTTTAAAGTGCTCTGTTTAAGGTACTGCTGCCTTAAAGTAATATTTTTAATTCTACAATGGGGTGTTTTAACATGTTTATAGAAAAAATACGTTTCTTACCGAATAGAAATCTATTCTCTCGTCATCTTCAAAATCTGTTCCGTCATCCCCCACTCCAATTTCTGTAATTAACATATCTTGATTTCCATATTGTTGTTTAAGCCAGTTCAACATTCTTCTAACACCCCAAGGAACAATCTAAAAGAAAGTAAGAAAATGAGTTGGGGGTCCCAACTTTGTTTTTGTACTTTTACTTCTAGGTATCAGAAAACAAAAAAAAATTAAAAACTAATGGTTTCCTGAGAAAGCTTAGCGTCTTCTCTTAAAAATGCTTTTTTTGGAATATTTGTATTCAGCGGCTAGGCGTATTTTCTGAATTTTTAATAATATACATTTTAGTAAAATTTCCCGCTCTTTCACGTGGTGCTACTAGTTTTTCTATTTTTTATTTTTATTTTTCGAGATATAACGCAAAAGCCAAATTATCGATTTTGTTAAATAGTTTTAGAACAAATGAGACATTGTATAACCTACAACCTACAGCATAATTGGTGTATATCAATTCCCAATGAGGACTCCTGGAGTTCATGACCCGAACATCATTTTCGTAATTAGTATTGTTATATGGCGCTTCCGGTTCATCAGCCGCTAAGAAAGTGAAATAATGGTTTATTCCTAAGTAGTCGTGAGTTCCTTTTATGTACTTTATTTCTTCGGCTGTAAATTGTGGAAGACGGGTTTTCCTGTAACCTTCTCTCCTACTTCTTTCAGCTACTCTGGCTTTCACTACATCCGGCCAGTCGCCATTAAAAACGGGATGGTAGTACAGGCCACACTAAAAACATTAAACATTAACTAACAATTAAAAAACATTTTTTAGAGGAAAAAGTTGAACAAAACTATATCTGAACTTGTGTATTCCATGTTTTTTGTACAAAGAACATCTCAGTCCATTAAAAACTGTTTTTAAGGCGCGGTTTCCACAATAATACTAACCTCAAATTGTTGTTGCCTTTCTGCTGCTGCTATATCTTCAGGTTTTTGGGTTTCAGGTTCATACCACTGGCAATCCATTACTATTGACATTTTTGCTGAAAAACGAGCATATTATATTATTGTTTAAAATCTACGATCTCTTTAGACATTGTGCAACAGTCACTTGGATCTTGGGGCTGACATATTCATTTATAGATCAACTAATCAATGACCAGCCCAAACGCCTGTATTGAATTTATTTTTTCAACAAAGTAAAAGACCTGCTAATTATCATGGATAAAAAGACCTATGATCTCTTTCGTATTTATGATCTGGTGGTCCAAAACTAAATAGTTTACGAAGTCTTGGTCACATAAGAATCACAGGGCCTGATTGAGTTATGAGGTGCTCTAAAGACTGGATTTTAACTAGTCATTAAAGGCCAGTAAAAATAAACTGGTGGAGAAGTAAAAGTGCGCTCTGAGGTATCATCCCCATAAGATGGTTAACACACTAATTAGCATCAAAGATAACAGAGTATCGTCCCGCTAATCTTCTGATTCTGTCAGGCAAGATCATAATTTTGTACAGCAAATTATCTAAAATATGCATTGAAAACTAATATGTTATCGGGCTGCAACTCATTTGTCGAATTATGCAGCTAAAAGAGATAACGTGGGATCCAATTTTTCCTAGCACAGTCATAAATCAATTTTATGTACGATTGAACAATAAAACGCTTCCTCTCTCGCAAGCTCGCTCGGCCATAAAACGATTCGTTCAATAAAGACCTTGTAATATAAATAGCTATTATTTTGACACCTTTGTCAATTTTGTATACCTGTAGTTGTACATTGTTATGTTATTTCATATAGTATATGCTAATAACAGACAAGTGTACCGTTATTGACCTTGTACAGCTCTATTTTTCAGACTAGTCACATTTTTTTTATATTCCAAGGCGTTTGACGATTAACAGTGATAAAGAATATTCATAATTCCGATTTGATTAGGTTTTTTCAATTTTGCAAGCCGATTGTTTGAATAATTTGAATTGGAAATTTGAATAACACGATAAAGAATTATTATATCGGAAAGCACGATTTGGTATATTCCTCTTCTTTCAATAATTCAATGATATCGCTGGTTTGGAAAAATATGGGATTGATAGAATAGCAAACAAATGATGGGCGCCTTTTATAGGCAGTTCAATGGGACATCTAAGTGTGTTCTTCCGCTCCAAGTATCTGTTGTTGTTGGGATAACAAATGATCATTGTTTGTGGAATGGCAAAGGTAAATCTGGTCACTGGATGAAGAATTATTTGCCCTTGCGAGCGGAATTAATTATCGAAATCATTCTTTCTCCCATTCCATTTCGATAAAGCTTTAGACATAAATGAATCGTACTTTCAGTAGGATATCGCAAATAATCCTAGGCTAAGTATAGAACACTTGATTTTTTTGTGATCCACTATATGTACAACCACTTGGACTGCTTGATCTGAGTGAATAAGAGCAGGCTGAAAGGTTCTGTCAATCTATTAAGATGAATTTGAGACCTTTTTGGCAAAATGTATTCCTTAAATCACAAATTTATTTACCTTTATAGTGGGGGAATTCTTTCTTATACATGTGGTAAACTGCAGCGTGAGCTTTAAGCACAACATAAGAGCACTGATAATCCAGTATCCCGCTTTCTTTAATTCCTGGTGCTGATAAACCTTCACCATATGCAAACCGACAAAGTATTCTTGGTTCATTAATCGTTATCCATCTGCCAACTTCCGGAAAATGTTTGATGATAATCCTGGCGTAATTTACATATGGTTCTATCAATGCTGGATTGGTCCAACCTAAACCATCATCCTGCAGTCTTTTTGGAAGGTCCCAGTGAAAAATAGTAACTACAGGGATCAATCCGCATCTGACGACTTCTTGTATAAGGTTTTTGTAGTATCTTAAACCTTTTTCGTTGATTTTGGTATCGTAACCATTTGGTAGAATTCTGGAATATAATACAAATTTAGGTATAGGATGAAATACGTAATTGAAGGATTTTGACCCATTCTGCCATTCTACCACCCGCTTTTGTTTTTGTTTTTCAGTTTTTATACAAATAATAGACGACGGCCTCAAAAGGTGTCGTTTTTAACTCGAACAAGCCTCCAAGATGATAGGTGATCTTCACCTTTTTTTTCACAATTTAATATTCTTTAAAGCATAAAAATGACGTTTCATTGAAAAATTTTAAAGAAACCTTAAAAGGTATTATTACTGCCCACCTCGCGCCCATTTTTTTTTTAAGATTTCAATACAATTTTCCTATAATTTGCTCAAGATAACCTAGAAACTTTTAAATAATTTCCAGCATCTTCTTTCGTTCTAAAAAAATAATAAATTTTACAAGGATTTTCCAATTTTGTGTTTTGTGTTTATCCTCTTAACTCGTACATTTCTACTATTAATTACCTAGTCCATGCGATGGAAAATCTGTAGTATTGAAGACCGAGACCGGCAGCTAGATGGACATCTTCCCTCCATCTGTGATAAGAATCGCAAGCAATGTCTCCAGTGTCATTATTTTTAATTGGAGAAGGTACTCTGTGAGTGAATTCATCCCAGATACTTAAACCTTTTCCATCTTCATTCCATGCCCCTTCTATTTGATATGCCGCAGTGGCTGCGCCAAAAAGGAAGTCTCTTGGAAATTGTCCATTGTTTCGCAAACGCACTGCTTCACTTGATCTAAGAAATTGCAAGTAATTTATTAATAAATAGTGGATTAATTGTCTAAAAATGTAAGAACATTAAAACAGTTGTTTCCTAGGACCTGCCAGAGTTAGAAAACAATACCATAGCCACCTTCGCCGACGACACTGCCATTCTAGCAGTAGGAAAGAGCAATGAAGAAGCAACCCACAAGCTGCAAACAGCTGAGGCACCTTATCAGTCAGAATAAACAATAACCTGATTCCATTTTCAAACACAGCAAAATACTTAGGCATTATCTTAGATGCCAAACTTCGATGGAAAGTGCATGTTAAAAAGAAAAGAGAAGAACTTGGACTGAAATATAGAAAAATGTACTGGCTAATTGGAACAAACTCCACTTTCTTTCTCTCTCTATCTACATCATAAGGTACTTAAGCCTGTATGGACTTATGGTATCCAACTATGGGGATGCACCAAAGCAAGCAACTTAGCAATCATCCAAAGGTTTCGAAACAAAGCACTAAGGAACATAGTAGATGCACCTTGGTACATTCGCAATAGTGACCTCCATAGGGATCTGGAAATGGACACTGTTGACCAAACCATCAAGAAATTAGCCAAGAGTCATGAAGAAAGACTTCATCATCATGTAAATGTCGAGGCTATCCAGCTCCTTGACAATACTGGGTTAGAAAGAAGACTTAGGATTAAATTGCTCATTGGTCACTGTTGACCAGATTGTAATATACTAAATGCCTTTGTGGGTGTTTAATAATTATAAAAAAAAATTAATTAGTCTTCTTGTCTAAGCAGCATTATCTCGCTTTGTTGTAGCTCGTGAAAAAAGTTAAGAAAATTTAAAAGAAAATAGTTGTTCAATTTTCAATCAAGAATTGAACATGTTCATTACATTCGTTTTTTTACCCTACCACTGGAATGGGATATATAAAAAATACAAATAATAATTTAATAAAATTGAACTCGTAGACCGCCGGCACTGCATAATAAATTTAGACGTAATTAAATAGTTAAACTATACCACCCTCACTAAAATTGTAAAAAAAAACATTCTAAAAATTTCAAAAAGCTTCTTACAATTTCGGAGATAATTTGTAAATATTATTTTGGGAGCAACCTGCAACAAAATAATACTTACGAGAATATAAAAACCAGGACCAAACTCGCCTTAAAACAACTTAACATTTTTAAAATAATAATAGTCTTATTTAAATATTTTTATGTCATCTTTATATATGCATGTAATCATTTAATCCCTGTCAATTTTTGAAATAAAATATTAACATTTATTTTTTTAGATTAAGCACGGTTCCTAGATTAAGGTTAAAATAAAAGGCGGCGTCAAAAAAATATAAATTAACCCACAAATATTTTTAGAAAAATGCAAAACCGTTCTAAGGATTTTATTAAAATCAACAAAACCATTTGAAATATATTTTTCTGCAGTTAGCTGGGTTTTGGAGTACACTTTCAATATGGTGTGAAAAAATGTGTCAAATGTTCGATAAACAAGGTCAAAAGCCACGAAAAACGTGAGTAAAGGATCATACAACAGATGGGCCTTCGTATCTAATGAATCAAAGGCCAAAAACGCTTAAATAGACCATGGCCAAACCGATTTTAAATACCCGAATTCATGGAAAATTCTTAGTATGTGGGTGGTCGGAAAATTTAGGGTAAATTGGATATTTGTTTTTTACGATTTGTGGCTGAAATATGCATCGTATCGAAAAAAGTTTAATATAAAAGTTGTAGATTATTAAAAAATCTAAAACTTTTGTGTTATACTCTGTTTGAAAATGATTGATAGCAAAATTTTTATGACCCAGAAGATAAACCCCAATATAACATCATAAATCAGTGGCGGATAATTTCTAAAATAAAATGTTTAGCATTATTTGTTCCAAAATCAAATCTTGGGTTTTCTTCCTAAAATTTTTAAGAATACCAATTTATTTCAATTCTTGGTAAGTATGTAATATCTACAGGTAGAAAATATTTACAATTCAAGATCAATTAAGTAGCCCTCAACTTTTTCAGAAAGGTTTAAAATTTCTAATCAGCAGAAAGTGTTCTGCAGATTGTAAATTATTTTAGTTAAAATTTACATTTCTGTTTGTGTAGTCCTGTGATTGTAACACGCAGAACTGTTAGTTCTGTGATAATAGGCGATAAAAAGCAATATTGATCAAGTGAATTTGTGCAATAAAAATGGCTCAAACGTATAATTATACTCCTGTGCAATTTAACCATGCATATGAAAACTTTAGTGTTAAATGTACATGCCGCTCTTGTACACGAAAAGTTTGGCAAGATAAACAGGTTACAAATGCTCGTCAGGCATTTATAGAAGGTTTGTCTACTGGCTTAAACTTTCCAAATGGTAAAGGTCCCCGTTTAATTATCACTCATATTGGAGGAGATAAAGGATTTGTTGATAGAGGCTTGTTAGAATTTGTTTCAAATTCTACGAAAGACTACCATGGAGAAATGACTGTTGATGTTTTTGAGGAATATTTCAGTCAAATAATAGATTTATTACCGACCAATTCTGTAATAGATATGGACAATGCCATTTACCATTCAAGATTAAAGGAACCGTTACCTACTACTAAATGGGAAAGCAAGAACCCTCCGATTGGCTAATAACCAAAAAAATAGTGGCAAAAGAGGGATTACTCAAAAAAGAGCTATTGCAGTTATGTAAACAACATTCACCAAAATTTAAGTATAGTGTAGATGAAATAGCAAAAGAACATGGAGTTAAAGTGTTGAGGTTACCACCTTATCACTGTGAACTTAATCCCATTGAACTAACCTGGGCTCAAATGAAGGGAGATGTCGCGAGAAACAATACAACATTTAAACTACTATGTGACTCCATATCAAAAATTTCACCGAACAATTGGCAAAACGCTATAAGACATGTCATAGCAGAGGAAGAGAAATTATGGAAACTTGATATGTTAATAGAGGAAACAATAGAACCAATTATTATTTCTGTGGGAAGTGAGGAAACTGATGATGATGACTCGGGAGATAACGACTTACTTATTTAGGTATGTAGCTCTATATTTATATTAATTATAATAAGTTTATATGACGCTAGTACCCGAAATACAAACAAACAAATTTATATGGAAGCACCCCGTATTTCTAAAAACGAAATATGAGTGTTTTTTTTAGTATCTATATCATATAAATTTGGTTGTGTGTATATTTATTATTAAATTTTAAGGAAATGTCCTAACCTAATATCTAATAGGTATACTATTTTTATAAAAATAAATGTGGGTTGGTTAATCCCTTAGGGTTTGCTTATTTACATTTTATGATGTATTGTATTCGAGATTTTTCGGGGTCGTCATACTAAAATCTAGTGAAAATTCAAATAAGAAGGTATCAACATTTACTTTTTTCTGCATTGAACAATCCGGTATCTTTGCCATAAAAACTGTGCTATCATGCATTTTCAAACGGAGTATAATCATTTTTCAATATAGGTATCCTTAAAATTATTAAGACAATCGCTAAGAACTGCTTTTTCGGTTTTTAATTTTTATCTCCCGCAAATTTTTTTTTAATGAAACTTGGTGAAAACGTTTTTTTTGTGTTTTAAATAAGCTGTAATTTTTTTCAAAGCAAAATATTTATTTTTTGGATTTTATACGAATTTAAATTTAAAATAAAGGCTAATTTTCCATATTTTTCCATACGAACAATATATTTTTTCATACCATCTTAAAGTCGAAGTTTCAACGAAGAAAATGAGCACTGACAAAGTTAAAAAATTAAAAATTCTAAACCAACTTTTTCGATTGAAAATTAGGCTTTTTTAAATTTAAATTCGTATAAAATCGAAAAGTAAATATTTTGCTCTGAAAAAATTATAGCTAATAATGTTTTTTTGTTTCAAAAACGATTAGTTCTGGTTAAAAGTCAACTTAAAAATAAACCACGCATGCGTGTTACCCTAAGATCTATTAGTTTGTACATTTTAATCGATAAAGTCTTTATCTATTCAACAGTTTTGATTTTGCTATTCAGATGGTCTTTATTTTCGATGTAACCTGTATAGAAGCGGTATTAGATATTGTTGAAAATATGTTAGATAATTATATTCACAAAACAAACATACAAATGGATAATTTTAAAATTTATTATCGCGTACTTTGACGCAATTGTTTAATTTTTGTTTTCCTAGAAACAGAAATTGTAAAAATAAGCAAAACACTAATAATTTTCTTAAACCGATAGAACAAGTTCAGTAAATTGAATTTATGACTGACTCATGTATTTACTCATCAACGAGCCCAAACCTCTGGACTATAAACATGAAATTTGAAAAGTGGTTTCATTTTGTGATATTAGCACCCAGTAAAAGAGATTTTTGACAATTTTACTTCACAGAGGGTATAAAAAAAATAATTTTAAGAAAAAAGTTAAACAATTTGTACATTAATCCTTTTTAACTCATATTTTAATTCAACTTTTGTCAAAAAACGATAATATTAAAAATAGAAAATACTTTATTACAAGATAATTTCGACCTAATAATAATAATAAGTACTTTTTTATGGAAATCTACGCCGCTGTTAGAATAGAATACACGTGTAAAAATCAATAGTTATTCGTTTAAACCAAACATACATTTTACACGTTTCTCCAACAATAATCGGAGCCTCACTGTACATATAGTGATTTATTTGAATATGTTTTATTATCTTATAGAATATTTATGGTACAGAATAGAAATTTAAATGATTCGGTTTGGTAACCTTTAATTGTATTCAAACAGTACCACAACGATATTTAAAAACAAACGAAGACAGAACTGGTTCTGTCATGTGTCATATTTTTACTTTTACCCCCATGTCACGTCAGCTTCAATATATACCCTGCATCCTTTTTTTCCATACCATTTTAGTAGTAGATTATCGAGAAATACCTTCTTGACTGGTGTAATCATGCAGCTGAGCCCTAAAATGCGATTATCTCGTAAACCGTTAAGTTTTAAGGTTAATAAGTATGCTTTTTTTCTACCAAAATAACGTGGATTTAATATTCTTTTACAAAAATAGCGCTAACTTAAAGAGCAAAAACGTTTATCGCACATTTATGCCACAAATGTGGCCTAAGTGGCGCCCTCTAGAAATTACATCGAAGTAGGTACCAGATTATGATTTCTCGTTCTCAAAAACCCCCAATTCCAAATTTTTATGTATACATATCCAAAAACGCTAAAGTTATTGCAAAAAATAAATCTTAAAATTTATCCTTTAACCTGTACATTCCTTATTAGCAACATTTTATTAGAGCAAGTTGGTTCAAATCGAAATATTTTAAAGTGAGGAATCTACCATACTTTTATGTACAATTATTTAAGGACCACCCTGTATACAGCTGCCTAAGCAAGAAAAACCTGACGATGGCACATGCGATTGTGCTGAAACGTCATCAGAATGTTCTGCTTAAGGTCTCCACGGGCATCGGATGTATTGCTGGGTTTCTGGGTTTGACCCCGTGTTGTCAATGGTTGGTTCTGAAAAGAACCATTAAACTGATGCCGTTTCGGCACAATCTCATGTGCCATCTTCAGGTCTTTCTTGCTTGGGCTGCTGTTGTGCTTCGTGTTACTCGAATTGAACAGTTTAACAGATTTAAGTGTTATTGTAAATTTACAATTTCATACAATCTGTTAAGAGTTGCCACTAAAACGCATTTGAGTTTCACTTGTTTACAATCAACCCAATAATAAATAGGTGAATTAAAACCAAACGAATTGTAAATTCTTAAAGTTATTTATTGCTAATAATACAAAAAACTAAGATGGAAATCTAAAATTATTTCTTGCTTTTCTAATTTCCATCTCGCGATCGTTTGCAGTCTTTTGATAATTTTTTGGCTCCAACGGGACTTCTTCCAACGTTCTAGCATTGCTTCTACCCAAAAAATACCCATCGTGGTTCCTTCTTGTTGGATTATTTTGGTAATAGGCGCGATAGTTTCTGTTTCCTAAAAGAACAACAAAAATGTACCCTTTCTTTATTCTTAAACAAACGTACTGGCGTACCATTAAATCTCTCAAATCTACTCATGTTAATTCTATCTTTGAAAGTTAAACAGATCCCCAAAGAAGTCCTCCACCTCTTCAACAAGTCCTTCGTAAATTTTTTTAGGGTTGAAAGATGATAGATGAAATGTGCTAGTACCAAGCAATGGATGAGATGCGACGAGATATTGACCTGGACGTTTGAATGGATCTGTAACAAAATGTTTGTATTGATTTCAGATTCATTCATTAAATTCTTTTCTCCAGGCAGACTGAAAAAATGTACGTTTGGTTGTTTGGTTGCATCTTCCAGTGATATACTTAAAATGGATTATGAAACAGCTTATGTAGATGAAGTTAATGGTTAGAGAGCCTATAGCAGGAGTTTCTAGATCATGTAGTATGAGGTCAAACTAGATTAGGTGAGCTTGCATTAAGTAGGGATGGGCGTTACATAAAATATTATTTTTAACTGTTCTACATCAACAAAATTGCTAGGAACGTTAAGAGGCAAAGACAAGCATGTGGAAGCTCTAATGGTGTGCAGAAATTTTGCGGAAAAAACTGGGGTAGTAACCCAAAGATCCTGCAGAGGATGTACACGTCAATAGTGAGACCGGCCATCACTTATGGAGCAGTAGTCTAGGGAGCAGAACTAAGCTGGCCAGTACAAAGGCAAATTTAGCGAAAATCCAAAGACTAGCCTGCATATGCATAACAGGTGCAATGAGAACGTGCCCAACGGCCGCCATGGAGGTAATCCTAAGCCTTACACCCCTCCATATAGTAGTGGAGAGTATAGCGATAAGGACAACCTACAGAATGACCAGAGAAGGATCAACCAAACGCAAGTTTCGACTCCTGGAAATCACCAAACCTGGGACATGCCTCAAGATGAGATGACAAAGAAGTTTAGCTTTATGAAAGAATTCAACACAAAGCTAAGTAACAAAAGCGAATGGGATAAAGATACCATCCCAAAACTCAAGAGAAGTGCCACTAAATGGTACACAGATGGTTCTAGAACAACAGAAGGAACATGAATAGGAGTATATGGGCCTGAAACCAAATCTTCTGAAAGTTTAGGCAAATCTCCGAGCATTTTCCAAGCTGAAATATACGCCATCGGAAAATGTCTCCAGTTCAACATAGAAAGAAATTTTCGCCGACAAGAGATCATCATCATGTCAGACAGCCAAGCAGCCATTAATTCCCACGTAATCAACTTCCTAGAGAATCTAAACGAACTAGGCAAGAACAACATTGTTACCCTCCTATGGGTTCCGGGACACACTGGAGTGGAGGGTAATGAAATAGCGGACGTACTCACAAAAAAGGGACAGAATGCATTATCCTGCAAAATCCAAGGGTACGATACCTCGGAGAATATCAAATAGAAGAGAACCTGAAGCCTACCGACATCCTGAGATTTTTTAAAGCAATAGGACTGGAGGAACTGCTCTAATAGTTGAGACATCCTTAACGATTGGGCAGCAGTAGGGGGAACAATAGATCTTATAATGTATCGACACACCCATCACAGATAGATAGATCTTGACACTCCAAGGTGCATTCAGGCAAATTTGCATGTATATGTATAATGGGAGGGATGTTCGCTACTAGCCCTGCGCGTTCAAGTTAGTAGAACGCAATATTTTGACGCCAATGTTGTCAATGCGACTTAAGAAGACAATAAACAACGAGACAAAGTAATATTCAATATTTTATGTAGTACCCATCTCAGTTAAAAAAAAAGTGTGCTAATGCTAACTCACACAATTTATTTAGATGATCAAGAAAATCCTACAGTTAGATCTTGGACTATTATTAAATAATGGATAAAACTGATGAAATGATACTGACCGGCGAGCAATCTAAGCTTATACGGTTCTGTAATAGGATCATATTCTTCATGAATTGGTTTTATGTCATCGTTTGGGACGATGGGAACTGGATTTTGAACTGCAGGTCCATTTGAAGGGAAACCCGGTGAATTTTGGCCTAGATATTAATTAATTTTCAAAATTGATTTATTAAAATCTAAATTATATCTTGAATTGACTGTGGATTGCCTTCAATACGAAGTAGACAGCTCGACATGGCTTGGATGCCAATTGTTTTATTTTAAATTGCTCCTCAATTTCTTTGGGATGATGCAAAACAATTTTGGTTTTCAATCATTCATGTATTATTGAATATGTTTAGAGTTTAAAACGTTTGTACGTATGAATCTTTTTTCAAGATATAATTTAGATGCCATAGATAAGTTTTAATGCTTCGAAGCATTTGTTTGGTACCTGCTCCAAATTGTGGCCACTGAAAGTTATCAAAATTTGGCAAAAGGGACTGAAAACTCTGTGCTATTTGTGGTAAAGTTTGAACAAACGAAGAAATTCCATCTCCCAAACCTTGGCCAAATGCTTGCGGGGAAGGCAAAATTCCACTTATACTAGTTGCAACATTGTTAATTACATCTATAGAAATATACAAATTATAATAATATATCGTCAGTGGCCTGGCAATACCTCGTATCTACAAAAACGCAACTTTACAAGAGAGACAAAAAACTGTTGCTTAAATATTTCAACAAGAACCTATGACGCACTATAACCTCAAAACTATCGAATAATACTGTTAGATACGAGATATTTCATCCAGATACCACAATATTATTTGAACTGATTGACTGAGAAGGCAATTTTATGCGAGTTACCAAATTTGCCAAAAATGTAGATATTGCCAGGACACTGACGATATACAAGATAGATAAATCTTTAAATATTTTTGTCAATACTACACTTAGTATCCTGTTTTCTTAGCATTCTTTTTGGAAAACAAAAAATTGTGTCAAAATACATTACAATTATGTCAATACCCTCTCGTAACAACTGAACTCACTTGGCTGATCTGATTGTTCTGAACCCGATTGCCCGAACAAATTCTGAAGTGGTCTGTTTGCAAATAGATTTGACAGGAATGGTTTGTGTGGATGACCCCCTCCCTGTTGACCAGAACCTAAAAAGTAGATTTCAACTAAGATCTGAATTACCTAGACCAAATTATCGAAAATTTCATCTTTTCTTAAACAAAATTACTTATAATAAAATCAACAATTAATTGTGACTCACCGGGTTTTTGTCCAAGTCCAGAACCAGGCTTGTGGTGGCCTCCAAACCCAGGTTTGTGATGTCCTCCTAGACCAGGCTTATGCTGTCCACCAAACCCAGGTCTATGATATTGATCAACTTCATTTACTTCATAATTATTATTATTAGGGTAATATCCTGCGCTTCCACCACCTCCTCCACAATTTATGTTATATTCATAGTTATATCCAACATTTACAAAAGCAAAATCTAAAAACATTCGTCCAGATCCGTCTGTTTTGTAAACTGGTTGTCTTTTCTTATAAAAGTTACAGCCTGAAGCCGGACCTGATGAAGGGCGCTTTCTACGATCGATAGAGACTTTTTCTTCTTCATCTTCGTTGATATTAGTTGGAAGATCTTTGTCATTTTCTTCGATTCTTATGGAATGAGATAATTTGAAGGTGGTAATAATTATGAAATAGATGGTTATCTGTGGAAAATATATTTATTATTAATATTTTTTTTGCTTTTAGTTTGGGCATTTTTGTTTTATTAAGATGTCAAAACTCTTTTCTCACTACATAGAGTGTTTTTGGAGTCTCTTATTATGATTATGTTGCTAAAAATGTTCTCCTGTTGTAATGTTTCTGATTTTTAAATAATAGGTAAAAACAAAATCATTTAATTAGGTTTTGTTCTAGAAAAATAAGCAACTCATTTATTATTACACATCTGTTTATTATTAAACATTTTTTTAAAATATATTTCTATAATTTACTAAAACTAATCTTCTTATTTTAAAAAATCAATAACAAAATATATAATTTTATTGTTTTAGATAAAATACTTGGTTTAAGGTAAATGTTTTATCAATTATAAATCAATGAATTAAATAGAACTAGGTATCAATTAAGAACTTTATTTTACTGCATAATAATGGAGAGATAAACTAAAATTATATTGTTTAAAAAGCGGTTATTAACATAGACAAAAGAAACCACTTTAACGATTTGTTAATATTTGTAATACAATGTAAATGGTAAGGTAGTGATTACATTGGGTATTTCGACAGCATTTAAACAGCGTTTAACCCCCTTTGAAGCGCATGATTTTATCAATAAAAGAACCTCGATTTGCACAGAAAAACAATATATAATAAAAAAAACGTAGAAGTTTATTTTGCTTAAATTCTATGTTATTCAACATGAAATAAATTAATAATTATTAACTTTCAAAAGTAAGTCATACATACAACAAATTTTGACGTAAATAAATCTTTGTTGTCATTGCTCGCGATTTTGTTATTTCACTATGTCAAGGAAACCTATACTAACTAGATCAAATATTAACCTTTATAAGCTACGTAATTTGAACTATTTGAGGTGTATGGAAATTGTCCCACCGTGCATCTTCTAATATCGAAAAGGTGGGACAGTTTTGTAACCACCTGGCCGGGAAATTTTTTAATCAATCAAATCAGTACAGATAAACTTATTTTATTGGGATCTGACATCCAGCGATACGCCACCTGGCGCTTTGTTTTCGAACGCAAAGTAGGGTGAAGTTTTCATAAGAAATACATTACATCAAACGGGAAAACAGCGTGAAAAATCAAAAAATATATCAGCTGCAAAACGGGCGAGTTTTGACCTGTGGAAGGGTTGGTGGGGGTCGTAAGTGATATTAAACATCACCATCGTATTCAGCATCCTCGAAAACGGGGGAAAAGACGTTTTTTTATAGCGAAATGATGTGTTTAACCGCTTTAGGAGGTAATTTTCGGCCATTTTAGGGGTTCGGCTGGCGAAAAGAGAAATTATGATAACGCGTTCGTCTTCAGCATCCTCAAAAACGGGTGGGGGAGGTACTTACTTAGAAAATAGAAATCAGCAGGTACGTGCTAATGGTGAGGATTCTTCAAATATGCCAATTAGCAGTGGAGTAACTCAAGGTTCAGTGTTAGGTCCAATTTTATTTTTATTATTCATGAACGATATCACAGACTTAAAAATAAGTGGAAGAATGACTTTATTTGCCGATGACACATTACAATCTAGCATAAACGAATATCTAGTAACTATCAAGCCCTGGTCTGACTCGAATGGGCTTTGTTTCAAAACCAGTAAAACCGTAGCAATGTCTTACAGAGGTACTTTACAGCCTATAACTCTAAGTAATTATTCGATTCTAACGGTGAACTCAATTAAGTTTTTAGGTCTTTATATAGACAAATTCCTGAAATGGTCCACTCATATTGATACCTTGGCAAAAAAATTATCTTCTGCATGTTTTGCCATTAAAACTGTTTCTAAAGAGATAACCCCTACCCCTCCATGTTCTTTCGACTCACACACACCACTATAACCTGTAACAGTGTATTTTTTTCCTGAACGAGCCTTGCAGGAACAAACAACACTCATCACTTGTCCAGCTCCTGCAATTTTCCCATTATTTTGATGGGGATTACCTCGTAAATTCGACGTTGATAAACAGAAAGCCACTAAGTCCACATAGCTACTGTCACTTTCATTAATTTTTTTCCGCATTTAACCAAATGTCCAGCGTATAAAATGCGTTCAGGTTGTTTGAAATTTAGTTTTCTAGGGTCTGTTGTAGCCCTTTCCCAAATGTTGTCAATCTTTTTTTATATTTAATAAGAGAGCAATACCCATGTCAAATTTAAATCTTCACCCTAATTGACGCCATCTTGGATAGGCCACGCCCCCATGTCAGATCCCTATACTTTATACGATTTTCCCCAAAATTCGTCATTCTTGCTGACTATATGAATTTTTATTTTTACTTGTTTCATTCTATTTTCTGGTAATCCTGATATCAAAGCCCATTGGAGCTGAGATACCTCAACTTATTTAATCCGAGAAAGGTATCAAAAAGTGAGGGGAAAAAAGAAAAAAACTTGCGCAATCGATATTATTATCCTTTTTTAATGAATTAATGTTAAATAAAATTTTTCATGAAAATAGACCCCTCCCGAGTTTAGGGCGTAGAAAATGACGATTTTCACCACAAAAATCGTACATTTCTAAAAGTTTTTTAAATATAACCGAAAATCTGTTAATATAACGTAAAAATTGACATTTAACTAATTTTATGGCTTTGAGCTAACAATTGAAATGATTTTTTTAAATTAATTAATACGAAGGAAGATATGGCAATTCAAAAATTGGTGTTTAAAGAAACTGGATCGTTCTAGCGTAAATGTCTGGAAAATATAACTTCCATAAAAAAATGTATATAACATCATAATCAGAGAACAAAATTGAGAACATTTTAAGACCATCCAGAACCGTTTAATATAAGCAGAAAAAAAGTTATGGACAAAATAATTTTTTTTACGCCATTTTTTTAGCGCTATCTAGACTGTGGTATTAAAAAAAATCCTTTTGCAGAAAGTCCTGACATATGTTTCTACAATTGTCCAGTAATTTTTAGCCCTATGGAATAATTATTTTTTTTAAGTTTTGGTCTGTTAAAGTTGAGCTAAATTTAGAAAAAATTTAGAGACAAGACTTTGAACAAAAAATTCTCCGTCTTCTGGGCTATAACATTAGAGAAGCAGGACGAATTAATTTTAAGAGAAAAATAAAAGAAAATGGGTATAATTATTGATTAAATTAAAATCTCAGAAATATACAGAACATTTATAAAAATGCATAAAAAAGCCAATATTTATAGCACATTTCTATAGTTTATATTTTCTTAAATTATTATTGTTTTTGATTTGTTTTAATTATCTTATACAAATATTATTATTTATTTTACAAATTATTTGACTCACTTTTTTAAACATACTTCACTACACTCTGCAAATCAGATGTATCCATCTACTTTATTCTTAAGAAAACTGACCAAATTAAATTCTGAAAGTGAGAGTAGAGGCAGTTATGTTATATAAAAGCTATTGCATAATTTTTGGACCCAGTCTCTATGGTTTATATTACAAAATGTTAAAGGTTATGTGATCGAAATAAAGCCGTACATATTTAACAATTTTTCAAAAAATTATTACATGATTACCACTTATAGCAAACTAAAAAAAATAAAGTTTCCTCAAGCAAGAAAACAAAATTTTATATATTTGATTAAATCTAAGAAATGACGTTTTTAAAGTACAAATTCTGTCAAATCTTTTTTTAAATTTCTATTACAATTTTATACTTTACTTATTTAAAATTTGAAACATTTAATAGTATATTATTCAATGAGTTTGGGTGGGTTATTTTATTACACGCGGATGAAGTTTGCAGCACGAGCGAGTTTGCGAGCGAGTGCTGTAATCATCCGAGTGTAATAAAATAACCACACAACGAGTTGAATATAATACTTTATCTACTAATGTCGACAAATAATAGATTATTTATACCTTAAAAAATATCTATTAAATCAAATCAAGACAAAACATTTTTAAATGGTAAAGAAACTATTATACGAATATAAATACTTATTTATATTAAATTAATTCTTGTTATTAAAATTTAAAGTTATGTTGCTGCAATTCGATATATTAATTGTTATATCTGCAACGTCAAAATTAATATCGTGATCTGTATTTGATATGAAATTACTAGAACTAGCATATGTTGTTGGACTATTAGCATTAATTTTATGGATTTGATGTAAAATTCTATTAATAAAATATCCATTTCAACAAATTTGATTAATTTAATTTGACAATGACGTATAAATTAAAGGTCATGCTACATAGTAAATGTAAATGTGTTCTTGATCTTGATTGGTTAAATTTAGTTGCCTTATGATTATTGGTTATTAAAAGTGTTGAATTTTCATTATCATCGCTTTTTAAGCAATCAAATTTTACAAACACACTATTGAATAATGAAGGCCAAATTCCGGTTTGATTTTTGGTTTATTATTTGACGTTAGTAGATAAGTTATTTTAAAATACGGCAAATTTGTTTATAATGCTAATTTGCAAGGTTCGGTAAACTTTAAATTTCATTACAAAAATTAATTTGAATATGGAATACTTAGTTATATTAATAAATATATATTTATTCATTACAAAAAATGTATAATTAACTACGTCAGCATTCAACTGGCTGAAAATTTATGCGAATAATGCTCTGTAGCGTAAAATTTCGTTTCAGGATAAGCGTTTGAGTTTAGGAAATTTTCATGTAAATTTATATTTGGATTATCGAGTCCGTTTCTTGAAAATATCATTAATTACGAGATTTATCAAATGTATGGTAATGACCGACGTATTTTCTGAACAAAAAAAAACCCATATTTAAATATATAATTATGTACGTAAAAAAAATTAAAATGTATATATATTTTGAATATCTCATGCCTTATTTCTAGCCACGAAGTACAAACTTACAAAGGTAAAAAGTACAAAAATATCCACATTTAGACCAAAAGCTCTCATAAAATGTGATATCGCTGAAATTAGGCTCTTAGGTACTTTAAAGAGTGTAGAAAATCATTTCGAAAACATCGAAAAGGTTTGGTTTCGAAAAACTAATAGCGCCACGTGAAAGAGCGGAAAATTTTTACTAAAATTTATATTATAACTTATCTAAAAAAACAATATGTATTATTACCATAAAAAATTATTAAAAAATATAAAAATTAAAAATTAAAATTAAAATTAAAATTAATTAAAATTAAATTAATTAAATTAAAATTAAATTAATTAAATTAAAATTAAATTAATTAAATTAAAATTAAATTAATTAAATTAAAATTAAATTAATTAAATTAAAATTAAATTAAAATTAAATTAAAATTAAATTAAAATTAAATTAAAATTAAATTAAAATTAAATTAAAATTAAATTAAAATTAAATTAAAATTAAATTAAAATTAAATTAAAATTAAATTAAAATTAAATTAAAATTAAATTAAAATTAAATTAAAATTAAATTAAAATTAAATTAAAATTAAATTAAAATTAAATTAAAATTAAATTAAAATTAAATTAAAATTAAATTAATTAAATTAAAATTTAAAAATTAAAAAATATAAAAGCAAACTCGAAAATTACGCGCGAAAAGCGTCAAGCGAGGCGTTCGGTAAAAAACTAAAGTATCTTTGCCTATAATGTATAATGTGAAATAGCCTGCTTCTTACTGATGACGTACAATAATACCGAAACCGGTCCAAGAATGGCAAGCTCCTTTAATAACAAAGTCGAAGTTTTTGGTTTAAAGCCCCGACTTGGTCGGGCACCAAACCACATCTGGACTTTCGTAATTCAATACCTGGTGGGGCATATAGCCCAAGGAGTAGTTGTTGAAGTCCATACGCTGGTGTAGTGTAGGATATTTTTAATGTCCTTGTTCTTGGGAACAAGTGTGATTTTATTTCACATACTTAGGAAGTTTTGTTACTCCCTTGGTCCTTTTTTGGAATTTTTATGGTTCAAAAAATTTCACCTTCGTTATATAATGTATAAGCAAAAAAAAACAACAAAAAAAAGCATTTTAAACTGTAAGCTTTCTCAGTAAGCCATTAGTTTTTATTTTTTTTTGTTTCTCATAGAAAATTCTCATTGATTTTTATAGAACTGAATCTGAAGATATATATTAATAGTACACTGTAAAAAATAATTAGTGATTTTACGTTATATTATGGTTGTAACATATTTAAACCGTAATTTAATGTAATTTTACTACATCAATTGTATATCTAAATAAACTTGCCGAAAAATTACATATAAAGTCGTAAAATTACAAATGAAAATTACATTCAAATTCTGGATTTTTACAGTAAATAAACTGGAATATTACATTAGTTTATTCTGTAAAATTACCACTAAATCTCGGAAAAGTAGTTTTATCAATATGGATTTTTACTTTATTATATGAGTAAACTTACAAAATATTTCAGGTAAGTGATAGAAAAATTATGTATTTTGACTACATTTTTATCGAATTTATAATGCAATTTTAATGTAAAATTACACAATGCTATATGTAGTTTTTAGTAACTTTTCTCTGATTTTTTCAGTTATTAGGTATTTATGGAAATAAAAACAATTTAAGTACATATATATTTTTATTTAAAATCTGAATTCTTAAGAGAAATTAAAAATGTACCTGTTGAGCTTTCCTGCATACCACAAGAAGAAAGCGACAATTTTAACACTGCTTATATAAAAAATATGATTGCACTTATTCAGCGGTATCAAAATTTTAATAGCAGAAAATTTCTAGAATTATTTTTAAAATACGTTTCTTTACTATTAAAGTTAAAGCCTCAGATCTGTGGTACAATAGTACGCATTGGTGATCGTTACGATTTTGAAGAAAGCTTAAAGCAAACAGAAAGATATAGAAGATCGAAAAATTGTCATTTTGAAACAAGCGAAATACGAGACCTCTTGGCATATTTAGCACAAAAACTAATCAAAGAAAATTATGTTATACCTGATCAAATTGAAATTGTATTGGCAGGAATGTCAGAAGATAATCAAAGAACAATAAAATGGACAAAAATGGAGTCGAAAGTGGTTGATGAGTTACAGTTTACTATGGGCATGAGGAAGCTGATACTAGAATATTTGCAATTATCAATTTTTTTATAGACATGTTTAATGTATTTGTTATTTACTCATTGGACACAGATGTTTTTATTTTATCAACGTTTTTCTCGGTTACCTTAGATGTCGAAATTTGCATGGAAAGAGAATATATTCTGTGACAAGGTTGGAATGAGAATTCGACACGAGTGGATGATTCCGAACGCGAGCGAATGCGAGCGTGAGGAACCACGAGTGTCGGATTTTCATTCCAACAGAGTAACAGACTGTACTTTCTCCACGGCCACAAAAAGTAGAAATTAAATATAGTAAAATGAAACCTGAATCTCTTAACATTATGTAGGTAGTATTTTTATATTCAAGCTTGGATTTTTGCGGTAGCAAATTTTGAGTTATATTATCGGCATATTTTTTTATTTCTGGAGGAGTATTTTCAAATTCTACATCTGAATCGTTTGATTTTCTTCTCCTTTTTAATAAATTAAAAGTTTTTTACAAACCAATATTAAGACCACGTCAACTAATACTGACAGTTAATTTGACATTCACGGCAAACCTTATTTTTGTAAACAATCACGGAATACAGATTCTATCTCTAGTTATAGAATGTAATACATATAAAATACATAAGAGCCAAATGTTTCAGAATTTTCTTTCAATCTCAAGAGCGAGAATGTTTCTTTTCTGTTATTAAAAGTGGTTTCAGAATAACTACATTCAGTAGTGGCCGTGGAGAAAAGAAATTTATCCCATTTTTCTCAATCATTAAAGCACTAGCAAACTTGAAGCATCTGGATGTTAAAATATTAGCAGACAATATATTGTTTATCTGGATGTGATTCTGTTAGCTTTCCATTTATAAAAGGCAAAAAAAGAGCCCTAAAAATAGTGTTGGCTCAAGACCCAGATGAGATGAATATTTTGGAACCAAAATATATCATTGAAGTTTATACTATTATACTGGTAGGTAAATAAGGTTTTAATAATAACCTTTTTTTAGGGATTTGCCGCCGACTGAAGATTCTTTTATTTTTCATGTGAGAAGGGCATTTTTACAATGCGCAATTTTCAAAACGACAGATATGTTAAAGCCAGATCTGCCTGAAATTCTAAAGTTTGGTTACCAAATGTAAATTATTTAACTATGGTAACAAGCGCAAATGCCTGAAAGCAAATCTAAGATGCAATATGAGTTGCCAGTGTGTAAAATAAATATTTTAATTCGATAATAATAATATTGTGTTTTATGCTTGTAAAAAAATTATTATTATTATTCCTATCATTTATCAATCTCATAAATCGCACGATAGTGTCATAATAATATTGTAATGCGCGTCATCTTTGTTACGCGTATGAAGAAGGCTGTGGTGTTTACTCTCTTTGACACACTGATCGCTTTATTCGCATCCTCAGTGGTAAAGCCAAGAGATGCGACGCGCCGATTCATTTTCCTTCGGTTTTAAAAAAGTACACAACCCAAACTAAACGTCGTATAAAAAAAAGTTAAAGTAAAAAAGTTTCCTTGCTCTATTGGCATTGGCATTTTTCTCGCTTATACTAGTTAACTATCTCTAAAGATAAAAAAGTTTTCTCGACTCACCACTCTGCAAAATGACGATATTTTGTGTCATCTAGCGAAAAAAAAATGACGTAGCTTTTATGAGACGTCCTATATTTTTAATTGTTACGAAACTAGGCTAGGAAAGTACTGAAAAATATCATATCCAAAATTCATAACGATCGGAGACCAATTAACAAAGTTAAGCACTAGTTTGCTATAAATATTATTTTAAGAAAAATTTTCAGTTTTTTCAAAAATGTCATGTTTTGACACATTTCGCAATTCCGGATCAAAGGGCGAACAAAAAATTCGAATCCGGCAGGTCATTTTACATGTTTTTTAGGTGGTTGTTCGCGAGTTGTATAGAGGTGGTCGAATTCAGCACCTCATATTCCCGACTAAAACACACTTTACAAATTCAATTCTGGATATTTCAGCATTTTTATATTCATTTACTTTGGCTATAAAACTTCATGACGTGTTCTTAGATCTTAGACTGGCAATTTGAAGCCCACAGTTATGATGGAACTTTCTAGATAGATAGATAGATTTTATTGATCTCATAAAAATTTAACAATAAATTAGGAGACAAGTCATTTTTAAAAAGTAATGCACTAATGAATATAACACAAATATTTCAAATACATTCATAAAATAAAAATTCAGTATTAAAATACACTTACAGTATTAAAATCAGATTAATTAAAAAAATAATTTTTTTTTTGTCGGTGATGATGCAATTTGGCACCTGATGGTTAGGAATTTAAGTACTCCTGTGTGTTGTATGGACATATGTCTATTAAAAAGTTCTTAACTTTGACTCTGAATTTTGAAAATGTTTTAATGTCTTTAAAATGAGTCGGCAGTTTGTTGTATAACTGAATTCCAAGCACAGTTGGAGATTTTGATGTAATATCAAGACGTCTAAAGGGTACAGACAGATTGTCTTTTTGACGTGTATTATAGATATATACGTTGCTATTGCAGACATAATTAGTTTTATTCTTATGTATTGACGTAAGCAACTCCAATATAAAAAGGCCAGCCATAGTCAAAATTCTTAAACTTTTAAATAAATGTCTTGCAGGACAATTATAAGGTACCTTGGAGATGCACCTAATAATTCTTTTCTGGCAAAGAAAAACGTCATTAGCATGAGACGAAGCGCCCCAGACGCTGATTCCATAATTAATTCTGGATTGAATTTGACCAAAATAAAACATTCTTATATGTTGTAAATTTAAAGTTTGTGTTAGATTTCTAAGCTGGAAACATTTGGAATTTAAAGTATTACAAAGAGTTAGGGAATGTGTTTTAAAAGATAAATCTGCATCAAAAGTCACTCCCAAGAACTTCACATTTTCACTTTCAGCAATATCACAGTTATTAATAGATATATTAAGGTCAGGCAATACTGTTTTTTGACGAGTATGAAAAGTTACGAAGTTAGTTTTTGAAATGTTAAACAATAAAGATTGATCCCTGGACCACGCAGAGAATTTCAACAAAGCATTTCTTATTTTGAATTGCAATATATTTATGATTTTTTTCACTAAATAACAATGTTGAGTCATCAGCATAAAGTGATGTAAAGCATCCAGGCAATGTCAGAGGCAATTCATTAATATATAGTATTAATATTAGTGTTAATTCTTTGCTTGGAAAACATATTAGAGCCATCTTTAATAATTTTAACATTTTGCACTCGATTTGATAAGTAAGAGGAATACCAGTCAAGAGCTTTACCCCTCACCCCATATTTATATAATTTATCACATAATATATTGTGTTGAACACAGTCGAAAGCCCGGCTGAGATCACAAAATATTCCTACTGGAGTTTCACTGCGCTCAATACTCTCTAGAACTTCTATGTAAAAAGATTCTAGAGCAGTCGATGTTGAATAATTGCATCTAAAACCGTGTTGATGATTGGTGATAACTTTGTTTTTTTCTAAAAAATTCAATTATCTTCGAAAAAACTGACTGCAGTGAAACAGGTCGGTAATTCTTCATTATTTGTTGATCGCCCTTTTTTAATATTGGAGAAATGGTAGATTTTTTATTTTAGAAGGAAAAACGCCTTCAGTAAAAGATGTGTTTATAATATGAGCAAGAGGATCTACAACATATTTAGCAATTTTCTTTATTACTTTACCAGAAATACTGTCAAAACCACATGAGGCCTTTCCTTTAATATTATGGTTAATTATATCGAGGATATCATTTGGACTTACATAGGACAGAAATATACTATCTTTGACCGAGTCATTGTTATAAATTATATTAACATCTGATTTAGGTATTGAGCTGATTGCTTAAATAGGAGCTTCTATAAAAAAATCATTAAATTTATTTGCAACTACAAATGGATCAGAAATAGTTTCATTTCTAATATTCAAAGAGATATTTTTGTGGTTCTTAACTTTTCCATTGAGCTCATTAATAACCTAATTTCATTATTTACCCAGTATTTCTTTGTTTTAGCTTTTTTAATCTTTTTTAAAGGACAACACGTATATATAATTCTCGACTAAATTATCTGCCATTTTTGTCGCTGTATTCCGTTTTTAAAACAAGAAGTCACAATTTAACTGTAAACATTCCTTTTTTAGATGTTCAAACATTTTTGTATATGTCAGTGCTGTTTTATCGGGTAGTAGATAGAAAAAAAAGATCACAGAAATTTGAAATATTGGGAAATTACTTAATTTTTACCTGCTTCTAATTGATCCTCAGTTTACATGTCGAATTATTAATCCCTGTTTCAAACGGTCCGCAGCTTACATGCCATAAAGGGATCAAGTCCTCAGTTTACATACTCCGAAACAACTACTCCTAGAGCCCCCACAGGAATTGAATTACGTCAGTCCAGACGCGTGTTGGAAACCTTTAATTCTGTTTTTAAAAGAACTTGTCATTTCCAGACCGGTTTCGGCATCTTTGTATCTCATCAGTAGATAGTAAACAGCTCAACATGGAATCTCTAATCTATGTTAAAAATGACGGTGTTTCATGCCAAGCTGTATTAAAATGTTGGAATACGTGTCAAAATTGCAGAATATATTACTAATAATAATAAACTATAAGAGTAGCTTCTTTTAACTTTTCGTATATGCTTTACTACTTAAGAACTGCATTTATATAAAACGGATTAAATATTTAGCATTTATATTAAGAATTCACACTATTGAATTAAAAAAATTATTTATTTTTTATTATCTACCAAAAATTGTACGAAAATTATTTACATTTTATCAACAGTTAATGCAATATATGCGAATTTTAATTCAAAATTACCCAGGAGAAACCAAAAACTTTTAAATTCCCATGCGATATACCCCTACAATTTTTTATAATTAAAGTGATAATGAAATATATATATCGGGTAAATATATTTTTGCTCATAACTAAAGAAGATGTTCCCAGTTTGTTTCGTTCTAATATGCGCTTTTTTGTAAGTAATTATTTTTATTCTTCTCCCATAAGCTTTAAAAACTATGATAGTATGTAAAAATGCTGTGATTTAGTGCAAACAAAATTAATTTTAATGATGGAATGCCGAGAAAACAAGATAATTCCAAAAAGCCTAAGACTTAAAACGCGCCATGGTCAGAGAGAGGATTCAGTTCCATAGGTTTAACAAATTTAATTTAGAAAAAGATATAGAGGATATTAAATCATATTTATATAATCAGGTATCCAGATTTGATTTCGATAAAATAATCTATTGTGTTTTAAATGGTTATGAGAAAGAATTCAATTCTACCAAAAATGTCTATTTTTAGTAGAATTATGAAAATTTAATAATCTAATTGAAGATTACAACCTTAGAAATTAAGAACAAAATTTAAATACGATAATAAATATTTCAAGTAGAGATCTTAATCACACAGAAAATTTATTCGGTAACTCCATATGTACCAAATATGTACCAAAATTTGATATTATTAGTTCTATAGAAAAGGCTTCTCAAAATTTACCAACTGACTTAAGCAACGAATACAAAGTACATTGCAAAATTGAATTAGAAAAATCTTATAAAACTAATCTAAATTTAACCTCCGCAGAATTTAAAACAATTAAAAATTTAAAAAATGACAATACAATTAAGATTTTACCGGCAGATAAAGGTAACGCGACGGTTGTCATGAACAAAACAGATTATGATAACAAAATTAACGAAATTATTGAAATCGGTAGTAGCTATTCAAAATTAAATAAAGATCTAACTACTAGTATTGAGAACAAAATTTACAAAACTTTATAAAAAAATAAAAAATTCTTAAGTGATAAAGAACGAAGATCTCTTACTTCTCATTATAGTAAACCTCCACATTTTTATGGTTTACCTAAAATTCATAAACAACAAATACCATTAAGACCAATAATAAGTTCTATAAATTCACCTTGTCAAAATTTAGCCAGATTTCTACTTAAAATAATAGATCCGTTATCAGGAAATACTAATTCCTTTATCAAAAATTCAAAACATTTTTTAGAAAAATTATCAAAAATCAAAATTACAAATTCAGATATAATGGTTAGTTTTGATGTAGTTAGTTTATTTCCAAATGTTCCTGTAGATAAAACTCTTAATTTTGTGAGAAAAAAGTTGACAAGTGATAATACATTAATAAATAGAACTAAATTAAGTGTCTCAGCAATTCTAGAATTGTTGGAATTATGTATTAAAACTACATATTTTCAATTAAATAGTGATTTTTATCAGCAAAATTTTGGCATGGCACCAAAATTGTGTGATATTTTCATAAAGGATTTTGAAATGGAAATTGTAAACAAACAAAATTAAAGACCTTCTGTCTGGTTTAGATATGTAGATGATATCTTTGCAATTTGGCAACACGATAGGGAAAATATTAATATATTTTTATATAATATTAATAATTCGGAACCTACTATTAAATTTACAAAAAAATTACTGTTTCTTGATGTACTAATACACAATAATAACAATTGTATTGAAACATCAGTTTTTAGAAAAGAAACACATACAAATAGATATCTAAATTTTAATTCAAACCACTCAATTTGTGTTAAACGAAGTATTGTCAAATCTCTTCCGATAGAGCAAAAAGAATTTGTTCAAATGACAATATCTTAAATCATTAATTATTACTTGTTAAATCTGTCGTGATTAAGAACAACTACTCAAGTAAATGTATAAATCGTGAACTTTACCGAGACATCAAAAATAAAGATCAAAATTTAAATCTCCCAATAATTCATTCAAATATAGTAAAAATCCCTTATATTCCAAAATTATCCGAAAAAATTAGAAGGATGCGGCAATAAATTTAATTTAAAAACAGTTTTTCAAACTAATAGTACATTAAAATCTTTAATAGTAAATACAAAACCTTTTAATGAAATTCAAAACACAAAAAATTGTATTTACAAAATTCCATGCGAATGTAATAAATTTTATATAGGAGAAACATCTAGACCTTTTCATATTAGACTTAATGAACACCAATCATACATTAAATTCGAAAAATCCAAAATATGGGAACATGCATGGGATTTTGGTCATAAAATACAATGGAATTCTTCAACTAGATTATTAAAAGAACCTAATAATTATAACCGCAAAGTTAAAGAAGCAGCATTGATATGCTTAAATAATAACGAATGCGTTTCTAATTGTTCGGTCGATATTTCACAAATTTGGATGCCTAGTTAATTGCAAAAAGGTTACCTACTATATCGGAATAGTATAATAAGTTTTTATCTGGTTTTTTTCTTATGTGGTTTTATTCCATATAAAAAGAGAAATTTAATTTTAACTTCTTTTGACGATTATGTCAGTGTACCAGCGTATGTTTATCCCCATTTGGATAAAAATTAGTAATAGCCCAGTTTTCAGAGACTTTCACCTCTCATAAAATGTGATATTGCTGAAACTAGGCTCTTAGGTACCTTTTGGGATGTAGAAAACGATAAAAAAATATTTGCTGCTCTAAGATGTATGCTAAGTTCACAATTTCGAAACTTAATTTTATTAATTAATATTTTTCAGATGCGGTTATGCCCACGAACTCCCTATAAAATTTCCGAAAAATTTTGAATGGGGATTAGCCACATCGGCCTACCAAATCGAGGGGGCATGGAATGAATACGGAAAAGGACTAAACATTTGGGACAATTATACACATAGAGTACCTTCCCCAGTATATCAAAATGAAACTGGAGATATTGCTTGTGATTCTTACCACAGATATAAGGAGGACGTTCGAAATGTTTTTATTACTGGTTCTCAGTTTTATAGATTTTCGATATCTTGGGCGAGGTAAATGAAAAATTATGGTATATTAGTTCACTGTTATATGTCAGAATACAACTTTCTGGGATTATGGAATTATATACACTTGTAAAGAAGTCTAGCTGACCACATGGGACCATCCTGCAGTACCTCAGATAACAAAGGCTCTCCAAAAGGCGGATTGACGAGCAGCCGCCTTTATAACTTTGCCCAACGCCAGGATACCACAAGTCCGTTAAAACAATTAATAATCTGTAGAGTACATACACTTGATCTAACTTTTCACCCACTCCAGAAGAAGTTGGACTATAATTTGTTAATTGTTTTAGAGTTTTGCCAACTGGTTACACGAATAACCCCAATGAAGTGGGTATAGCGTATTACAAAAATCTTATTAAAGAGATTTTACGCTATAACATGACACCTGTAGTGACCATTTATCACTGGGATCTTCCACAACATCTTTATGAGCAAGGTATTCATTGGACCAGTCCAAAACTTGTGGATGTCTTTGTAGATTATGCCAGATTCATAATTTCAAGGTATTTAAAAAAATTAAGTAAAGTAATAGTCTCCTGATGGACAATATAGGTATTTTCCAATTTTAACGGGCATATGCTCTGAGGAACATCATTCCCTGTTTACTGAATTTTATACAGACTTACTATTTCAGTATGTAAAAGGAAACTTTGCTGAATAAGTAATTTTAACGATTTTCTTATGCATCTTGCGTTAATTCGTTGATTCCTCCTGTGATTTGAACTTTTTTAGCCACTTAATCTTTGCAGGTTTTTCTTTTCCTTTTATTTGATTCCTTATTTCGTAAGTCGATTATACAGCATTTAAAAATTTCAAGGTATCCAGAAGTTGGGCGTTGGACGACAATCAACGAACCTAAACAAATTTGTCATTATGGATACGGTCAAGGAAATATGGCTCCTGGCATAAAAAGTGATGGTGTATTGGAATATCAATGTGCTTATATTCTTTTAAAAGTTCATGCTGCAACTTATCGTATGTATAAGAAGGAGTTTCCACATTATAAAGGTAAGAAAAGGTTCCATTTGAAGGCTTTGAATACATTTCATTATTTACGTTGCAAAAATATTGGCAACAGATTTTGTCATCTTAAATTTCAAATGAAAAGGAGGAAATTTTCTACTGGATGTTGCAAAATCGGCCCCATTATACAACTATTTTTAGTAAAGTAATATCAGAGTTTTCTAAAAACTATAAAATTTAATTTATTAGAAACCGTTGAAATTATTCTTGTTTTTTCTTTAGCTAAAATGTCGATTGTCGTCGACTGTCCATGGTCTGAACCACTGACAAATTCCAAATTAGATACAGAAGCAGCAGAAAGACAAAAACAATTCGAGGTAAGTTTATTTATCAAATCTGGGGATTGCAAGAAGCAGTGAATTATTTCAAGAGCCTATGGTGAAGTTCAATATTTTCCTGGGTGACAAGCTCTTTACCTCTGCAGGGAGTAAGGTAACCCTGCCAAGTGGATCTAGCCTTTTGCGTGATAAGCTCGCGCAATTGGCTGTTTTAACTTCCGCTTCACATAACCTTCACCTCTCGTCTTGAGTTTTGCTCATTTTCTTGAGGTGGTACCTGACATTACAGTGACCTGTTAAGAGACCTGTGATGGTCCTTAACTTAGGAAATACTTTAGCTCTCTGAGTGAAATATTTTTGCCTGTCTCTTTCCTGTTCTTACCTCCCAGTGAAATGATTTGCTGTTCTCTTCCCACCTCTTTCAATCTCTGGGCTTTGGTTAGTCCACAAAAGGGGTTATTGCTAGTTTCTGCCAACTCTCCGATGCCATGAGACTGAGTTTGTTGCCTCTTGTCAATTTGCTTTAGAGATTAAAATAACTAGTGAGATTTTTTTAATAAATATTTCTTCCTTTCAGTGTGGCTTGTACTTGCACCCCATTTTTGTTGGCGATTGGCCTAAAATAGTTAGAGACAGAGTTGCAGAACGAAGTAGAGTACAAAAGTTACCCAAATCGCGTCTTCCGTCCTTCACTCGAGAAGAAATCGATTTTATCAAAGGAACCCATGACTATATAGGTTTAAATCAATATTACACATATTTGGTGGCAAATATCGCAGGAGCAGGTGATGTTAAGAATGAATTTGATAATTATGAAAACGATGTGGGTGTGGTTTACTCTACGAGTCCTCATTGGAGACTGGGGGCCAATTTATGGGCAGTAAGTAGTAATTATTGAATTTAATGTATTGTTGTATAAATTGTACATCAGACAGACTGTTTTGACTGCAGTTTTTATTGAAAATAAAAAGGAGATGTTATAAGTTATTTAACCAAATAAAAAATAGTGTATTTGTATTATTTAAGTCTACCTAATTAAATTTAGTAATAGAAAATATTTTTAGATGGTGCCAACTGGAATCCGAAGAACTCTAATTTGGATGAAAAACCAGTATAATAATCCAGAAATTTTGGTAACAGAAATGGGACTGGCTGATGACGGTAAATCTCTAATTGATGATGAGAGAATTGATTATATTAGGGTATGTTTGCATATTTACTTTAAAGCCGCCCCAAATGAGGTGGAAAGTATCTGCTTGAATTTAGTGGAAACTTTCTTGGAAAAATACTCATTTTTCTACGTATTTAAAAATATTTAAGCATCAATTTTAGGATGTTGACGTTATTTTCTATACCATGGTACTATTTTCACAACTTTTCACACCAAAATGTACTTTTTTCGAGATAAAATTGGGAAAAACCTCCTGACACACCCTGTAAAATTAATTTCTATTTCTAACCGCATGATATTTTTAGGAATATACCTGTAATATTCTTGATGCCATATATATAGACAAAGTTAAAGTTGTAGGAGCGACATATTGGAGTTTGATGGATAATTTGGAATGGGTTGCGGGTTATCGGTAAGTGATTGATCATCTATAAGTAATTATAAAAAAAATTAAATCATTTAAATTCGAAGGTTTTCTCTACGAACTATTTTAATTATAGCCTTATTTTCAAATCCTTTATACAGTGTGTCTGCACCATATGGAAAACTTTTTTATTATTTGCTTTACGAAAAAAATGTATTCTTGATAAAAAATTTTGCATGGCCTAAAACCCCTAAATTAAATAATCAGATATCAAATTTTCTTGGTCGTATACGAGGTTTGTCAAAAAATATGAATTTTGCTCAAGAGTAGGCAGTGCTGCCAGATTTCTACCTACTGAATTCGTGAGATCGATCGGAAAAAATCGTGAGATATTGGAAGAGGGAAAAAGTAGGTTTGGATTCAACAAAATGTACAGGGTGGCCAAATAAGAATGCGAGGTACTGTATCTGGGAAACTATCCATCGTAGAGGCTTGCGGAAAAAAAAGTTATAACTAAAACGGCTAAGAGAAAAACTTGGAAAATATTTTCAAGTTTCTAAAATGGCCGCTAGGGGGCGTAACTGCAAACTTGAATCTAAGAAAGTGATGTTTCTGTGAATTCCGCTATATTAACCTAACAAAAAAATACATTATCTTTAAAGTAGAGGATAATCTGAATCTTTTTTGTTTGACAATTTTTGCTGCATCTCTAAAAATAAAGTAGTGGGGGGTATTCAAAGGTTTCAGTAAAAAACACCCTGTATATTCGAAACGGCTGAGCCGATTTTAACAAACTTGGGCTAGTTGAAAAGAGCTTTTCTTGGGCTAAAAATGCTATAATATTTGAAGTTTTGTTAGTTTCAGATGTCGCCGCTAGAGGGCTTTTTTCGACATTTCGACAGAAATGGTTAATTTTCTCAAAAAAATTAAATGCATTGGTATGATTTCTTTTTCATGAAAAAGTAGCTAAATGATGTCAAACAAGCTCGCGAAAACCGCATCTCGGTAACTTGTTCCTAACCTAAAATTTAGGCCAAAGAAAATTTTATACGAAAATCTCTTAAATTTTTATTTTTTAAACTAATTAATTCCTTTTATTATGTAAGTGGCCCTAAAAAGGACCGAATTAAATAAGAAAGGTTTTTAATGTCCCCGCAAATGCTCGAAATTCTGAAGCCTCTCATGGGTAGACAAAACTGCAGCTTCAATTTCGGCTCTCGGTATGTTACGTAATGCATTACGAATCCGATTTTTCGTATCTCTCTGGTCGTAGGTTGAGTCTGAAAATTCAAGACTAGTTAAGTCTGGTGATCGCGCAGGCCATGGAAATAAACTTCCTCTTCCAATCCAACGCTGTTGTAATACTGCATTAGTATGCTCTCACACAATAATGGAGAATTTTTATTTCTAATTCTTTGGACCGATGAAGCCACCTTTAAAATCTGCACAATATGCATTATTGGTCTGCAGAAAATCCGCATTGGTTGCATGAAGTTCAGCACCAAGGACGTTGGAGTTTAAATGTGTGGTGTGGCGTACTGGGAAGCAGAATTATTTTTTTAGCAATCCCTAAGTGGCAATATCTTTCTTGACTTTTTAGCCAATAAATTACCGTTGTTGTTGGAAGATGTTTCGCTGGAAACACGTCAAAACTTGTTTTTGCAGTTGAATGGTTGCTCAGCACATTATGCTATTATTGTGCGAGAGCATATTAATGCAGTATTCCAACAGTGGTAGATTGGAAGAGGAAGTCTGTTTCCATGGCCTGCGCGATCACCAGACTTAACTTGTTTTGATTTTCAGACTCAACCTACGACCAGATACATATGAAAAACCGGATTCGTTAATGCATTACGTAACATACCGAGAGCCGAAATTGAAGGTGCAGGTTTGTCTACCCATGAGAGGCTTCAGCAACGCATAGAGCGTGATGATTAGCATTTAGAGCATTTACGGGGGCACTAAAAACTTTTCTTTTTTAAATCGGTCCTTTTTAGGGCCACAACTTACATAATAAAAGGAATTAATTAGTTTAAAAAATAAAAATTTAAGGGATTTCCGTATAAAATTTTCTTTGGGCTAAATTTTAGGTTAGGAACAAGATATCGAGATGCGGTTTTCGGGAGCTTGTTTAGGCATCATTTAGCTACTTTTTCATGAAAAAGAAATCATACCAATGCGTTTAATTTTTTTGAGAAAATTAACCATTTCTGACGAGATGTCTAAAAAAGCCCTCTAGCGGCGAGATCTGAAACTAACAAAACTTCAAATATTATAGCATTTGTAGCCCAAGAATAGCTTTTTTCAACTAGCCCAAGTTTGTTAAAATCGGCTCAACTGTTTCGAATATACAGGGTGTTTTTTACTGAAACCTTTGAATACCCCCCACCACTTTATTTTTAGAGATATAGCAAAAATTTTTAAACAAAAAAGGTTCAGATTATCCTCTACTTTAAAGATCAAGTATTTTTTTGGTAGATTAATATAGCGGAATTCGCAGAAACATCACTTTCTTAGCTTCAAGATCGCAGTTACGCCGCCTAGCGGCCCTTTCAGAAACTTGAAAATATTTTCCAGGTTTTCCTCTTGGTCGTTTTAGTAATGACTTTTTTTTCCGAAATCCTCTACGATGGATGGTTTCCAAGATACAGTACCTCGCATTCTTATTTGGCCACCCTGTACAACAAAACTTACAAAATATACATTTATTTTACAAACAAAATTTAAAAACTCTTACATAACATAACAGAATAAAACATTACAATAATAAAAATAAATCCGAAAAATGACGGGGGTGGGTGGCTCAGCGATAGAGCACTGGACTCATAATCCAAGGGTTGTGGGTTCGAATCACACCAAAGGCAGAAATCTTTTTCTGATTTTTAATAAATTAAAAATTTAGAAATTGATTTTCATATACCATTCACTGTTGGGTTCTAATTAACAGTACTGTTCCTAAAGTGGCGCTGGGAAACAGTAACAAAGCCTACACAGAACACGAGGCTAATGGCCATAGTAGTCGATGCCGTGGACACAGAAGTAAAAAAAAAAAAAAAAAAAAAAAAAAAAATCCGAAAAATGAAATTTCAAAGAATTTGATACCTGATTATTTCATGTTGGGTTTTAGGCCATGCAGAACTTTTTATCAAGAATAACTTTTTTTTTCATAAAACAAATAATAAAAAAGTTTTCAATATGGTGTCTACTAAATTGGACACACTGTATATGTACATCAGTATTTGACAATTTCACTTTTAAATTAATCAAAAAATTTGTTTTATTAGGTATCATTTTGGCATATATTATATCGATTTCAAGAATGACCGTTCCCTTAAAAGAGTTCCAAAAAAATCTTTCGGATTTTTTCAACAAATGGTGAAATCAAGAGAAGTATATTGCAACAAGCCTAAAAGACACTGGAAATGGATTCACAAGAGGCAGCATCACAATATATTTAAATAATACATACGTGTATATTTGAATTTTTGAAATATAAATAAGGCATTTGTTTGCAGTTCGCAAAACGCTTAATATCTTATATACTCAATCAAAAATATTTATTTATTGCTAGGAAATCATTTTATTCTACAAAATTCATTCTATTGATATTATTTTTATCAGTAACTCCAATTGCGGCACAATAATCAAAGCGAAAATAATAATTAAACTTCTCTGAAATTGAAAACCTGGGACGACACTGTTTAGCGTAAGGGGGTTCAAAAGGCGATTTTTATCAAAGCACGAATGAAAACTACTTTAAGAATTTAACAAAACTTCTACAACCTGACAGGTGTGACAACTAATTGAAGCTGAACGGCAGCCACCTAAGTTTTTGTCGATTTTTGTTGATTCTCCATATAAATGTATGTGGTGTGGGCAAAATTATTTCTGACGGTATGAGCAATACATTGTTTTGAAATTAAGTAAGCTATGAGAAATACTCTACTTTTCATAACAGTTGTAAAAACACAAAATTTTAAAACAAAGAGAATGGAAAAATAATTAAAGCACCAAAAAAGGTATAAAAGGAATTATTCACCTCTAAACTACTGATTTTTCTAATACAGGATGTATAAAAACAAATCTGTTGTATTATTATTTCAAATATTACATTTTCAACTAAAATACAAGAATCTGAAAATTATATATCTTCAAGAAAAAAGATTATATCAAAAAAATTTCTGTGATGTCCCTAATATTAATTTAACATAATTTCTCTGCGTCAATAAAATTAGAGTTTGTTTATTACATAATCCATTATTTGCAAATATGGAGAAATTCGTAGGAAGCGGTAAAAAATAATACGTAGGAGGAATGTCCTACTTTCTTTAATATATTCGTAAAATTGATATACCGCAGATTACTTGAAATAGGAATCACACAATATTTTAAATAGTTAAAGGCTATTCGATTTAAATATATTTCTAATTAGGCAAATATGTACAGGGTATCCCCGTACTTATAGGAACAAATTCAGGAGCGTATCGTTGGGGGTAAAATAATATTAGTTCACATAAAGTTTGGTATTACAGGCACTCATTTCTGAGCTATAAGAATGTTATAATCGTTTTTGTACAATCTCTTCCTGCCTCATCGGAGGATCTAAATATTGCGCAATATTATAAAGTTGCATGGCATAAGTATTGTAGTTTTTATTTAAATTTGAGTTAAATTTCCCAAAACACAATCTTTCCCTAACCATTTCTACCCAGAAATATTTCAGAAAGTCTCTTTCAAAATCTTCCCAATTAACAATCTCATTCTCCTTAATACAAAACCATAACAACTGATCCCTTTCCAACAAATTCCTAATAATCAATTTTATTTCCTCCATATTTCTAACTCCTTGTTATTTATTCTTAATAATCTTAACAAATACTTTAGGATGAATTTTCCTTATATTTCCGTCAAATTTCATGATCCCATCACCTATATTCATCAGTATCCTACCTACTACTTGTACCTGTATTCCATTTTGTACCTCTCTATTCAACGTGTCTGTCATTTTATTAAAATTTTCCCCCAATTCATTACTCATTGACCTCTAATTTAAAATTATACAAATTTTCTCCTTGTACTCGATTCTGCAAACTTATACTACCTATCTCTTTTTCCAATTGTGTCTGTATTTCTCCAATTTTATCACTATTTTCTTGTAGTTCTCTTTTCATTTCTTCTTCCTTTTATAATCAAGTTTCTTTTAATATTTTCAATTTCTTGTTTTGTTTCTTATGTATTTAAATTATCAATGTTATTATTTTGTTCTTCTATTCTATTTTCTATACCTTTCATATTTCTTCTTTTATCATACTCCCCAAATCTTGTTTGTTTTTATTCATTTGCTTTCCCATATTGGTAATCATTTTTATTAGAACCTCCATTTGGTCGTGATTTATTTTTTCTTGTTCTCGATCTTTTTCAGGTTCTTCTATTATTTATTGTATTGTCTATATCTTGTTCCTTGTCACTAGCTCCTTCATCTACTTGTCCTATTTCTACTTCTTGCTGTTTTCTTAATCCTATTTTTTACCATCTCTTAAATCCATTTTTTTTTAATTATAAATTACAATTTAATTATTTTTATTTAACTTTTTTTATAGAGCCTCTATATTTTAGAGCCCCACGTTGGTCGCCAAATTTGCTATAAATATGAAATTATAGGGTTTTAATTTTTTAAGTATTTTATTTTTCAGTTCTAACTTTGACATCTCTCAATACCTCTCAAAAAACAAAAATTCACCCCCTTACCAGTAAAGGGCGTAAAGCACAAACAACACCGCAAAGTAAAATAATTATTGCTAAATGATATTTAGGTTTATATTTGGATTTTCGAAATATAAAAAACATTGAATAATATCGGTAACGGTATTGTTTAGGGTGAAAATAATATCAAAAGTCACTCAAAAACATTTAATTGTTGTTCATTCTACATTTTCAACATCTTAGTACTACTGTTTTAACGATAACTCCAACTGAAGCACAATAACCAAATAATTAATAAGGGCAGCGAAAATAATATTCAAACTTCTTTGATTGAAATCGAAAAAACCTGCCGCGGAAAATCTGGGACGCCACTGCTTAGCGTAAGTGACGAGTTCAAGAAGTTGTTCTTCCATCTCGGTATCGTTTTCTTCTTCCCGTAGTTGGTAGCAAGTGTCTATAATATCGGTTCCAATTTTTTCGAGAGATTCGCAAGACATTGCCAAAACAATGATAATCACCTGAAAAACATTAAATTTTTTTAATCTGATTCGACAGTAAAGTGATAATATAATTAAAAAAGAAAGTAATCCTGTATTAGTAAATAAACTAACTGATTGGGAAAGCTTTAAAATCTGTATCGAAAAAAAAAAATTAACCTAACAGTTCCATTAAACAACGAAATGCAACTTGAGCAGGAAGCTGAGAAATTTGTTAATGATATACAATCTTCGGCATGGGAAAACACGCCCACATTAAAACCTAGAGTACAACTATCCTAAAGAAATTAGACAACTTATCACAGAAAAAAGAAAACTTAGAAGGAAGTGGCAACAAACAAGAGCTCCTGAAGATAAAACCAGATTAAATAATGCTACCCAACACCTAAAAAGAGAGATCCAACAAATTAAAGAAGAATCTATGAATACTTACCTAAGAGGTTTAACAAATGAGAATAGTACAGATTATTCTCTTTGGAAAGTTACCAAAAGACTCAAAATACCGATAATTCAAAACCCTCCGATTAAACAAGTTGATGGGAATAGGGCTAGAAACAACATACAAAAGGTAGACATTTTTGCAAATCATTTAGAACAAATATTTAAACCAAATGAAGATCAAGAAGAAAAGCCAGACTGGGGAGAAACATTCCAAGAAGAAGAAGTAATCAAGCCTACGTCACCTAAGGAAGTTTTTACTGAGATAAAAGAAAATATTAACCCAAAAAAGGCTCCAGACTTAATAACTGGGGAAATATTGAAACAGCTTCCAAGAAAAGATATAGTTAAATTAACACACCTAATCAATGCTGCTTTTAGATTAAGATATGTCCCTAGATTTTGGAAAATGGCCGAAATCATTATGATTTCCAAGCCAGGAAAACTTCCTCATGAAATAACGTCCTACAAACCGATATCACTACTGCCTGTAATATCAAAATGTTCGAGAAACTCTTACTAAAAAGGTTAAAACCCATTATAGAAGCTAAGGAATTAATCGCTAAGAAAATGGTATGCTCTGTAGTGTTCCTAGATGTAGCACAAGCATTTGACAAGGTATGGCACGAAGGGTTGAACCTAAGATCATACTTGCCGAAATAGTACTCTGAAATGTTGAAATCATACATCTCTGAGAGATATTTTAGAATAAAACAAGAAGAAGCATATTCAGAACTGAAACCAATTAAAGCCGGTGTACCACAGGGAAGTGTATTGAGTCCGGTCCTGTATCTCTTATATACGTGCGACATACCAGAACTAGTAAATAATACTATTACTACGTTAGCAGTAGGTAAAAATAGTGAAGAAGCAACTGAAAAATTACAGACAGCTGTCAACAGAATAAATACCTGGACTAAAAAATGGATTAAATTAAATGAAGCGAAATCTACACATATCAACTTCACCAATAAAGTATGCCAACATATACCAGTAAATATTAATAATACCATAGTACCATTTAAGTTAGAATAGAATTGCTCATTGGTCTATTTTGTCCACATTGTAATGTAATAAAATGTTCAATAAAGTGAATGAAAAAAAAGAAAAAAAAATCTGATTCGACGTCCTAAGATCAAAGAATTAAATAAACGCGCGCTCATGGTCATTTGCAAACGAACAATTCACAGTGACCGTTACATGAGCTTAAGGCTCGGGTCGGTCCGTTATTATTCGGGATAGATAGCCCAAAGAGTGTCCGGTAGTTTGAATAGAGCGCGAAGTCTGAACAAAAAAAAACTATAAATATGTATGTGAAAAAACAGAAACATTATTAGAACTCAGTATACTTACAGCATGTGCGGATGGTGCAAATACAAAACAAGGTATAAAATATATGTCGCCTTTGATAATACCGCTTGCATAAATAACGGAGGCAATCATATAATTGGAAGTAGTTGCCACAAGCAAAAACAAGGAAAATCCAAAAAATTGATTAAAATAAGTCATTACTGTACTTCCAATTTTTATGAAAGTTTTAATTTTATTGATGTTGAAATGAAGGTAACGGCTGGGTTTATTTTTATACATTTTCCTAAGAATGGAAAGTACATATTGGTATCTTGTTTTTAAAAACAAAACTGTGGTCCAATAAATGATACTTAAGACGCATAAATAAATTGCAAACGTCAATCTTAGAGCTACATCCACGCAGCCTTTAAGGGTAGATCCAAAAAATGTAGTTTCACACTTAACAGATAGAACGTAACATCCAAAATATAGTATTAGAACAATAAGTAATTTATTAGTTACTATTCTATCGATTTCTATGGAAGTAAATGTTAAACTGTCTACTGCATTTTCCAATTCGTTTAAAGAGGCCACGAACATTTGCCATCTATTTTTAAAGAAAAAAACAGGAATCAGAATTATTAGGATAACACAAGTTGCAAGAACGGCTTTAGACAATCCATTTACAATAAAAATAAAATCATTTTTATCTTCCCAACGAAAGTATACGAGGATTGAAATACTAATTGCAATAATTATACTTAAACATTTTTGTATTAGATTCAATTTTCTGGTCAAAGTTGGAATGATTCCGAAAAATATGCCGAGTTTGTAAACTTTTTGCAAAAATATATAATCCCCGCGCAAGGTTTGTAAAGTAATACTTTGATTATTGACTTGCGTAGCCATTGTTCTCAATAGGGTAGACTTTGATATACTGAAATTATAAGAATATTTATTAATTACCGATAAAGCGGAAATTAAAATAGAAAAAATATTTTTCGTTCCCACACGTCTGAGTATTTACAAAAAAAAATAATTTCATTAAGGGTGGAAGTAGACATAATACATGTAAACAATGTAAACAATTGAATACCGGAATGTTTAATGACGAAATGTACATTTCTGTTAGAAAGCGGATATTAAGAACAAAAAACAATAAATCACGTATTTTTTCAACTTCATTAAGACACAAGAGATAAATTTTTGGATTTCTAATGAAAATCTGTATAAATAAAAATCAATTGGCTAATTACAGGGGGGTGTATTAGGGCCACTTTTGTTTATTATTATATATATATATATATATATATAGGGTGAGTCGCGAGGTACTCTACATACTTCTGCCATAAGCAAAGGCACCTTAGGGGATTACCAAATGACCATTAAAAAATGTCTTCTGTTTTTCTTTAATAATGTACAGAGCGATTTATGGATTTGGACCAAAATAATGTTTGGTCATATCTTTTCAATGATTAAGTCGATTTGTCTCACTTTTTTAGTAAAAGTAAGTATTGGTGTCTAGCAACTAACTGACACATTCAGAACTAAAAAATTCCAGGGCCGGCTTCTCGAAAATTTGTTGAATTGATATAATTGCAATAATTCACCGTGTACATGATTTCTCTGAAATGTGATATGATTTCTCCAGAGGACATAAATAGACAGTTAAACCTGGATATTTGGAATTTTTGTTACACTTGCCTTACATTTTTAATTAAAGATTCATTTTAAAGTCAAATTGAAAATTGGCGATAATGAAATATCTTACTGTATAATAATGTTAAGTAATTATCAAGAAATCTTTAAAATATACAATAACACACTGTATTCCAGTTTATTAAATACCAGAATTTGAATCAATTTAAAGGGCCGGATTTAGAAATCTGGCATATCTGGTTCATGTCAAAAATTCACCCTGTATGTACCTTTTTCCACCCGAAATGGACTGAAATTAGATCAAAAATATTTGCTTTAACCTAGTTTTGTCACTTGTTTCAGTGAAAATCATGTGTAATTATTTTAATCTGAATGAAATTAACAACCCCAAGAAATGTTTATTCATAAATTAAGAAATAAAATAAATAACAATAACCAAAAACGAAACAGTTTTAACAATGCGGAACAAAGTAAAAAACAATTTAATAAACATTACGATTTTAAAAGATGTTCAAGATGAAATCCATTTGCCTCAATACACTTTTCTTGGCGAATGTTTAAATGTGTAATGAATGGAGTTTCTTATTGTCAATGGGTTATTTCTGATATGAACCTAATACATACTGCAACAGGCTGTGACAATTTGACATGATCGTGGTTGAAACTGTTTGTGTAATTTGACATTAGATCTTAGTTTTTTAAATGTTTTAATAATTAATAAGTCAATTACGTTCGGTACTCATAGGGTGTTTTAATTTTTTTGTTCAAAAATGCCAAATCAGTTTTCAAATGCCGAATACGCTGATATTATTTTTGTTTATGGCTTTTGTAGCTAGGGTAGGGCTGCCGCAAGAGAGTATGAAAGGCGATTCCCTCAACGCCGAATACCCAGTCATCAAACGTTCGGACCAGTTTTTGATTTCTTGAAAAACAATGGTACCTTCCCTAAAACAAAAATAAGTACCAGAAAAGTAGGAGTACAATTAGGTGTTTCCCAATCCAAAGTAAGTAGAGTGTTGCGAAAAAATAACTTACATCCGTACCACATACAATTAGTTCAACGGTTACATTCTGGAGATCAAATCCACCGCCTAGGATTTTCAAGGTGGGTTGCGAATCACGGATTTATATTGTACAGAAATGTATTCACCGATGAAGCACTATTTACCAGAGATGGAATAAATAATTGGCGAAATTCGCACGTATGGGCTGAAGAAAATCCACATGCGATTCGAGAATATCGCTCGCAACAAAGATTCTTTGTAAATGTGTGGATCGGGGTCATCAAAATTCATTTAATAGGGCCCCATTTTTTTGATGGTACACTAACAGGACAGGTTTATTCAAATTTTTTGCAGAATATCTTACCCAACCTACTTGCTAATGTGGGTCTACGAAAGATCAACTTTCATCATGATGGTGCATCACCTCATTTTTCCGTTGCTGTACGCCAACATTTAGATACCATTTATGGAAACCGATGGATAGGACGAGGAGGTCCTATTTCACGGGCACCAAGATCCCCAGACTATAATCCAGTTGATTATCACATTTGGGGCATTTAAAACAGCTGGTCTACGCAGAAAATATAAATACGCGGCTACAGCTCATTGATAGAATTAGTTGCTTTTGCAATATTATCAGAAATAACCCATTGACAATAAGAAAGTCCATTACACATTTAAACAGTCGCCAAGAAAAGTGTATTGAGGCAAATGAATTTCATTATGAACATCTTTTAAAATCGTAATGTTTATTAAATTGTTTTTTACTTTGTTCCGCATTGTTAAAACTGTTTTGTTTTTGTTATTGTTATTTATTTTATTTCTTAATTTATGAATAAGTAAATATTTCTTGGGGTTGTTAATTTCATTTCGATTAAAATAATTACACATGATTTTCGCTAAAACAAATGACAAAACTAGGTTAAAGCAATCATTTTCGATCTAATTTCAGTCAATTGCGGGTGGAAAAAGTTACATACAGGGTGAATTTTTGACATGAACCAGATATGCCAGATTTTTAAATCCGGCCCTGTAAATTGATTCAAATTATGGTATTTACTATACTGGAATAAAGTGTGTTATTGTTTATTTTAAAGATTTCTTTATAATTACTAAACATTATTATACAGTAAGATATTTCATTATTAAGGCGAGTGTAACAAAAATTTCAAATATCCAGGTTTAACTGTCTATTTATGTCCTCTGGAGAAATCATATCACATTTTAGTACAGGGTGAATTATTGCAATTATAGCAATTCAACAAATTTTCGCGAAGCCGGCCCTGGAATTTTCTAGTTCTGAATGTACACACTTTTACCAAAAATGAGATTTGTCTTAATCATTGAAAAGATATAACCAAACATTATTTTGGTCCAAATCCATAAATCGCTCTGTACATTATTAAAGAAAAACAGAAGACATTTTTTAATGGTCATTTGCTTATGGTAGAAGTATGTACAGTTCAATTAAAGTAAGAATATCGAACTTAAAAGCCATCTTAGAACACGAAGGAACTGAATTAAACTAATCAGTTTTGGCTGTATGAGATTTGCGCCTACCTGTGCTCATCCTCCATACTGAAGGGTTAATGATTAAAGCGAGGAGAGACGCATTACCTAAATATAAACATTTTTCTAAATATTCTATTAGCACTTAATTCATCAAAATAGCAGAATAAACCCCAATAAAAGTTATTAAGAATCAATTATAGGGTTTATTGTTCCGAAATTCATTGTTGTTGGTTTAATGTCCTGATAGCTCAGGGTCCAACCAACGTCGGGACTTCTATAATTCAATACCTGTTGGGGCATATAGCCCAAGGAGTAGTTGTTTGAAGTCCAGACGTTGTGGCAACGTTGACATTTAATGTCCAATTCCTGGGAGATTAGATTATTTTTCTTTTCATTTGTGCAATTTGTTTACTCCCATAAAATATTTCGGTAGAAATATATATATATATATATATATATATATATATATATATATATATATATCAGTATAGATATTAAAGTTGCATAATAGTCCATTGAAATGTTACAAATTAAGGACCGAATATTGCATTTTTTAGAGGACGCAATTTTATTTTTGGGATATGTGTGGGGGGTCAATAGAAGCTTAACCTCAAGTTTGTGGGGTCGCCACCCTTGTCCCCCGGTCGCCTACAAATATGTTTATATAACGTTTTGCCCTAAATTAAAAATTAAAGAAGTTATAAGCAAAAAAGTGAGAAAATTTTTATAAAAATTTTCTTTTTTGCTCTATAACTTTTTTTTATACTGTAACAGCTGTAACAGCGTTTTATGAATGAAATTAAAAAAAATTATAGGGAAAAATTTTCCTCAAAATATCATCTACAAGATTGGTCTGAGGTAATTTTTTTGTAAAATGTATAAAAAAAAGTTATAGAGCAAAAAAGAAAATTTTTATAAAAATTTTCTCACTTTTTTGCTTATAACTTTTTTAATTTTTAATTTAGGGCAAAACGTTATATAAACATATTTGTAGGCGACCGGGGGACAAGGGTGGCAAAACAATTTGCTACAAATTATGACTTTACAAATTTTTTGTAAGAAGCATAGTTTCCGAGATATCGTGAAAAAAGTGTTTTCACCCCTTTTTCCAAGATGGCGGCCGGGGGACAAGGGTGGCGACCCCACAAACTTGAGGTTAAGCTTCTATTGACCCCCCCACACATGTCCCAAAAATAAAATTGCGTCCTCTAAAAAATGCAAAGCTCATGTAACATTTCAATGGACTATGAAAAAAGTGTCTAAAAAAGTTACAGCCACATGATTGAAACCTTTTTCAAATTATAAAGAAAGTCATAAATATTAATTAAAATTATTGAACGGACATTTTCTACCGCCCGCAGCAACGCGAAATTAAATATAGAGTCGCACCTTTGCAGTCAATTCAGCTGCATTATGTGACTCGGACGAACATACAAATAATTTTTGACGCCCCCAAAGTACGTTTTTCAGGATACTGAAGATTGGTGATGGGGGTTAAAATGATTAAAATTATTCCGTCCATTTAAGGAAAACAAAATGGAGTTCCATATTAGATATAGACCTTCTTCTCTAAATGTTTAAAGGGTATACATTAAAAAAGAAGAAGCTGGTTGTATACTTACAGTATTTATCGTTGGTGCGAAAACAAGCGATGGTAAAAATTTCATCTTGTCAACTGCTAAATAAACGCTTGCAAAAGTAATCGAGAAGATGATGTAAGTCGTAGTACCCCCCACAAGCAAAAATAGAGGAAATCCAAAAATTTCATTAAAATAAGTCACCACTGTATTTCCATTTTTCATAATACTTTTAATTTTATCAAAGTCTAAACGAATTTCCTCGTTTTCATACCTTCCTCTAAGAATGGAAAGTATATACTTGTATCTGGATTTTAAAAATAAAATAGTACTCCAATAGATAATACAAAAAATGCCAGTGTATCCTGCAAACGTCGATCTCAGAAGTGATTCCTTGTACAATTTAGAAATTGATCCAAACAATTCCAGATAACAGTAAATCGTGCCACTATAACAACCAAAATGTAGTATAAAAAAAATCAATAATTTTGTAAATATTCTATCAATTTTTATAGAATTAATTACCAAACTTTCTACTACATTTTCCATCTCGCTCAAAGAGTTAAGAAGCATTTCCCATTTACTTTTAAACAAAAATACCGGTAGCACAACTGATGCGATAACATATGCCGAAAACATATGTTTCGACAGTTCAGTTGTCGACCTAAGAAAAAAAATAAACTCTTTTCCGCAAAGAATACTGAGTATTAGTGTAAGTAGTGCAATAATTAAACAATAAACTTTTTGAAGTAGATCAAATTTTCTGTTCAAAGTAGGAATAATTCCAAAAAAGATACCAACTTTGTAAACTTTTTGCAAAAATAAATAGTCAGCTTGCAGGTTTTTTAAAGTATTACTTTGTTCTTTTCGAATCATCGCTTTGAACTACTGAAGTTACGTGGATGTTAAATTCTAACCAAGCGGAAATTAAAACGGACCAAAATACTTTTAGGTCCTCGTTAATTGGACAATATTTACAAAAAAATATTACTTTTATTAATCAAGGAAGTAGACACAATACCGGCATACATTTTTGTTGTGGAAAGTTAATTAACAAATTTTCCATCCCCATCCCCCTTTCATCCCTTTCAATTTTAATGAGATCATGCTCAAAAATAAAGCTTGAAATCATCCATCTAAAAGAGATGATTCAATGTGAGTTTGTGGTTGTTCTTTTCCAATTTTTTTGTAAATATATTTTTTTATATATTAAAATACTCCTTGCGGGATCATTTGTTAATATTACACTCTGATCACATAACGATCAATAAGTAATTTTTGTCTCTGCTTTTTTCTGTCACTTTCACTTACACTAACTCAAAGGGTTTCTTTCTCTTGAGTCTTCTTACTAGATCACTGTTGTCCACGAGCTGGATGACCTCGACATTCACGTGTTGGTGGAGCCGATGTTCGTGACTTCTTGCAAATTTGTTAATAGTCTGGTTAACAGTATCCATCTCCAACTCCCGGTGGAGGTCACTATTTCTGCAGTACCAGGGAGCGTTGACTATGCTCCTTAATGCTTTGTTCTGGAATCTCTATATTATGAGTAAATTACTCTGACTGGCACAGCCCCAAAGCTGAACACCATATGTCCATACCGGTTTCAGAATTTGTTTGTATAACAATATTTTGTTGTATAATGACAGGGTAGAATTTCTTCTAAGCAGCCAATACATTTTTCTGAATTTTATTTGAGTTCTTCACGTTTCTTTTTGCATCTAAAGTAACACCTAGATACTTTGCTGAATCAGCATAAGGGATCTGGGTATTATTTATTCTGACTGGTATATACTCATTGTTTTTGTTAGTATAATTAACATGTACCGATTTATTTTCATTTAATTTGATTCTCCAACGATTAGTCCAACTATTAATTCTATCTAATGATGTTTGTAGTTTTCTTGCATCCTCTTTGTGGGTTTTCCCTACTGCCATGATAGCGGTGTCATCTGCAAAGGTGGCAATTGTATTTTGCTCTATTTCAGGAATATCACTAGTGTATAATAGGTATAGGACTGGCCCTAATACACTTCCTTGTGGTACTCCTGCCTTAATTTATTTAATTTTAGATTATGCTTCTTCCTGTTTAATCCTAAAGTACCTTTCTGATATATATCATGCTAATAATTCTGAATATTGTTTTGGCAATAATCGATTCATTTTGTATTTGAGTCCTTCATGCCAAACTCTATCGAAAGCTTGCGCTACATCAAGGAAGACAGTAGAGCTAACTTTTTTCTTTTAAGGTTTTTTCGATGATATTTGTTCTATAGTTGAATGGTTTTCTCTAAATCCAAACTGGTGTGATGGAATTAGTTTCTTTTCTTCTGTAATAGGATTTAGTCTTTTTAGTAATATTTTTTCATACACTTTCGAGATTACAGGAAGTAGGGATATAGGCCCGTAAGACGTAATCCCAGCTAGCACAGAACGTGATTATCACGTGGAATATACGTCACCTTTCACGTCGAAATCACCAAATGTATGACGTGCTGGTGACGTGATTATGACGGCAATATGTCACAGATCAAAGACGTCACATGGCAACGTGATAAACACGTCAATGGTGACGTATTTATGGCAACGTGATAAATAGGTCACAGGTGACGTGTAGATGTATAAAAAAACACGATAATACTTCTATAAAAATGTGTAATTTATAAAAAACGTTTTCAAAGATACAGTGGCGTATAATTCGTACATTTCAAAATCGAGGGTATGTTTACAATTTAACTTTCTTCCATGTGTTTATTTTTACAATTATTTTTTATTCAAAGCGTGAAATAAAGAGACTAAATTATTTTTGAGTGGTAAAATTATACATTTGCCAATTACTCCAGAAACAGACTAACTTTCTAAAGATCTACTTAAATCAGAGACAATAAAAATATGAAGGTCACTTGATTTAAAAGGATAATAATAAAAGTCACTACGCTTAGAAAAAAACCTTCCTAAAATACCAACTTCTCCAGAAGAAATGTTTTTAAAGTATGTTTTATGGACCGGATAAATTTGCCAATTTTTACTTAGCGAATCGCCCTTTTTCAGACTTTTATTAAAAGACTCTTGTTGCTTATAGGGTGGCCACCATACCTCCTGCTTTCGCGGTATTAACCACTTGTCGTGGACTAAAAGACACGCCGCCGCCATGCTCGTTGGTGAATTGAATGCCTATAAATATACTAAAATAACGCACTATAACACACTATACACTTTAACTCGTTAAAATCCAACCTGCTGAAACGTACAATCCACAGATGAAATGGCTTTTTCTGCAAACTATATATTGCAATCACACTATATACTTTAACTCGTGCAACTATTGCAAATGGCAATGACCAATGAAATGACAATTGCGTGATGCGCGGATAGCGGCGTAATAGATAACTTGTAAAGGCGCACGCGCGGACTGAATGTCATGTTGCCAGTCCCAGTGGCTTGAAAATAAAAGTGACATCGTAAAAATTTACTGAAATACAAAATGTAGTACTTAAGTTCATTCAAATGTACTGAATTCAGTACGTTTGTACTAACCTGGCAACGCTGGCGGCAGGCGGGAATAATCACATAAAACAGTGTTGAGTGTTGACAAAATAAATTTTGGTATGACGGAATATTCCCATTATCAATGAATATTCACCAAAAATTACTAAAACCTCGCAAAACAGGTTGATGTGAAAAAATAATGAACGTATAAAACAGACGTGTATGTTTGTAGGCCAATGCAGGATATTTAATTGTTGTAGGCCCAGATCAACTCCTCATTTTGACTGGTGACAAACTGGTCCCTAAATGACGTAATAGTACGTCTTATTTTGGTGTCACAGTGACTACTAAAAACGATGTTGTAGCAATATCTTTCTATTTTGTTTAACAAAGAGTAACAATAAGTCACAATTAATTGATAACAAAAATAGGTTTATTTTATTCGTAACTTCTTTGTTTACGTGACAAATTAGTCTTAAAATGACGTCATATTACGTTACTTTTACGGCAAAAATTCACATCTAACGTATTTCACCAAAATTCCACGTGATTATGGCGTCTTGTGCTAGCTGGGATTTCATGTTTCCCTGGTTTTGGTATCATGATAACTTCTGATACTTTCCACGTCCGTGGAACATATCTCATTCTAAATGATGCATTAAATAGGAATGTAAGTTTTACTATAGCTTTCCTCGGAAGTTGTTTTAGTATCTCTCCCGTAATAAGATCGAACCCAGACGCTTTCTTAGGGTTTATGTTTTCTTCTTATTTCTTTTGGTGAGGTAATCATGATGTCCCTTTCTTCTAGAATAGGATTTTCCTCTTCTATGAGTTCATCTCCTTCGTATATTGTTTCTTGCCCAAGTTCCATCCATATTTTTAATTGGTGGGTTGTGTAGGATAGGTCTTTTTAATCTTTTAGTTGCTTTCCAAAGCTAATAATCACTATTACTGTCATTTGTTAACTCACTCAGGTAAGTGCTAATTGAATCATTTCTCACTCATGCTTCTTGTTAAAATATTACTTAGCAACGTGTTTTTTCGATTTTTTTCGGAAAAATTAGATATGATATGATATTACTTACGAATATACAAGCATGACAAGGCATGAATTCACCGAGAACTAAAGTTTTACACAAGACATAATTGCAACAATAGATATTAAAGTTGCAGGAAAAAAGTGTCTAAAAAAGCCACTACACACCTACAGCTACATGATTGAAACTTTTTTCAAATTATAAAGAAAGATATTTTCTACTACACAGAGCTACACGAAATTACATATAGAGTCGCACCTTTGCAGTCCATTCAGCTGAATTATATTAGTATTAGTATTTTATTGCTCCAAAAGTAAAGTTACAATACATCGAAATTACTATATACAATTGAACAATAAAAGGGACGATCCAGAAGAATCCTACATTCTTGTGCGGATTCTAGAATAATATTTACTGAAGAAACAATGCCAGGTGGGGCAGAACCTCTTGTCCATTTTTACAAGGATTACAAGGGCCAGACATATAGCATGGTGAACAAGGATCGCATGGAGAACACTTTTAATTGTTTAGTTTTTTAAATCGACTTGGACGAACATACAAATAATTTTTGACGCTCCCACAGTACGTTTTCCATGATGCTGAACACGATGGTGGGGGTTAAAATTCTTTTAGAGTTGGCCAGACCCCCAAACGGCCAAAAAGCACCCCAAAAGGATGAATCGCGTCTTTCAACGACAACACTAACGTAACCCCCCGTTTTCGTGGATGCCGATCACGATGGCGGTGTAAAAAAAATGATTCCGTCTATTTAAGGATAGCAAAATGGAGTTCCATATTAGATGTAGACCTTCTTCTCTAAATGTTTAAAGGGTATGCATTAAAAAAGAAGGAGCTGGTTGTATACTTACAGTATTTATCGTTGGTGCGAAAATAAGCGATGGTAAAAATATCATCTTATCAACTGCTAAATAAACGCTTGCAAAAGTAATCGAGAAGATGATGTAAGTCGTAGTACCCCCCACAAGCAAAAATAGAGGAAATCCAAAAATTTCATTAAAATAAGTCACCACTGTATTTCTATTTTTCATAATACTTTTAATTTTATCAAAGTCTAAACGAATTTCCTCGTTTTCAAACCTTCCTCTAAGAATGGAAAGTATATACTTGTATCTGGATACAAAAAATGCCAGTGTATCCTGCAAACGTCGATCTCAGAGCTGATTCCTTGTAAAATTTAGAAATGGATCCAAACAATTCCAGATAACAGTAAATAGTGCCACTATAACAACCAAAATGTAGTATAAAAAAAATCAATAATTTTGTAAATATTCTATCAATTTTTATAGAATTAATTACCAAACTTTCTACTACATTTTCCATCTCGCCCAAAGAGTTAATGAGCATTTCCCAATTACTTTTAAACAAAAATACCGGTAGCACAACTGATGCGATAACATATGCCGAAAACATATGTTTCGACAGTTCAGTTGTCGACCTAAGAAAAAAAATAAACTCTTTTCCGCAAAGAATACTGAGTATTAGTGTAAATAGTGCAATAATTAAACAATAAACTTTTTGAAGTAGATCAAATTTTCTGTTCAAAGTAGGAATAATTCCAAAAAAGATACCAACATTGTAAACTTTTTGCAAAAATAAATAGTCAGCATGTAGGTTTTTTAAAGTGTTACTTTGTTCTTTTCGAATCATCGCTTTGAACTACTGAAGTTACGTGGATGTTAAATTCAAACCAAGCGGAAATTAAAACGGACCAAAATACATTTAGGTCCTCGTTAATTTGACAATATTTACAAAAAAATATTACTTTTATTAATCAAGGAAGTAAACACAGTACCGGCATACCTACATTTTTGTTGTGGAAAATTAATTAACAAATTTTCCATCCCCATCCCCCTTCATCCCTTTCAAATTTAATAAGATCATGATCCAAAATAAAGCTTGAAATCATCCATGTAAAAAAGATGATTCCATGTGTGTTTGTGGTTGTTTTTTCCAATTTTTTTGTAAATATGCACGCAAACTATGTTTTTAAGCTGCAGGATCGGTAGGAGGGATGGATGCAATGTTGATGGAGAACTTGAAGGTAAATGCTTGTATCGCAGCACATTCCAGCTATTTGTTAGATGGTAACCTCACAGCTTACCTGCTTGGGTGTATATTTACAAGTGGCTCGGCAACATTTTGAATCCAAAACTGTGGGGATGGAAGTCAACCAAAAATGGTCTGATCCCACTTACCACACTAAAACCCCCGGCTCCTGACAAACCAATGTATCAAATATAATGCAAGTCATTAGGTATGTTCTGCACCCAAGTCTGCATCAACTGTGCCGATACCTGCACCAACATAGACGAACGTACCGACCTCGGTTTGCTCCACCACTGTCAGAGGCCGGTGAGATTTCAGAAGGTAATTTTATTTATGCGTTATTAACTCAATCACAGTGCTTTCAGTTGAAGAGCCTGAGCTTGGACCATCGTCCATTGAACACCCTACTCCTTTCCGCAGTCAAGGGCAAACGAAGGAGAGTAAAATAAAATGGACATAGCTATCAGGTATTTTCCATACATCGAATCTTCACACTATACTACAACTTACTTGCTCTTTTTTCTTCCCATGATGTTTCCTCCAATATATATTGAAAAATTACTTCTTTTATATTTTGTAAATTTAAATGTAATAAATGAGTAAATAGTTTTTTGTATTTGGGTACTAATTACTTCTTATTACATCTATTTACATAATACTTATGTCTCAAGTCAGGCTTACTAAAAAGAAGGGGGAAGTAACTTAAGGTTGGGAAGGGGGGTTGAGAAAGAGGAAGGGGAGTTGGTACTTCAATTAAAGGTTGGGAAGAGGGGTTTGAGAGGTATGGGGGAGTTCATATTGACAGGCGCAGACTTGTTATTATTAGACCCCTTCATATTGGTCAAATAAGCGTTTAGAGAGAAAATGGAGAAATGATCAGTACATGGTGCTCACTGAACTCAAAATTTGATGCTTTACAACTTTTATTCTACCAGTTTTTCCCACAGAATGGCTGTTTTTAAATCACAGTCCTCTAACAGTGAGTATGCATATTGCAGTTTTCACAAAAGTTATAAGTTATAAATTTTGAGGTTAGGAAGTTGAATACCGTGACATTTGACAATTGAAACAAAATTAATTTATTTTTCACTTCTATATTTCAACGTCATAGTCAGTAGGTACAATTTAATGTTCTTGTGCTTGTCAACTCTTGCCAGAATTTTAGCGATGATTTTGGTGTCCGGGGTAAAGCAGAATCATTAAAATCTACACTGTAGAGACCATAATTAGTACTGTAATAAAGAAAATGGCATTTAAAGATGGTGTAAAATCATAAGAAAAGGATGTAGAATAATTTCAAATGAATGAATATGTTAGGAGGGACATACTGTAATCTGGTGCATTGTTATGTTTATTTTTCGTCTATTTAGACATCTGTAATTTTAAATTCACATTTTTATGTATTTTTTTTTATAAAAACTATTTTGATTAATCATTTCACCAATATTCTCACTTTCTCTATACTTTCTCGAACTTTTTTCCAGTATTTTTGTTTGTAATTTAGTGAAGCAAAATAGCTCAAAAAAAAACTAAGAAATATTTGAAAAAACTTACGTATAACCACCTTTCCATCCAAAATTATCCATCAAGCTCCAAGTCGTTAGTCCTGTAACATTGATGTCATCCACGTGTATAGCGGCCAAAATGTTGCAGAAAAAGTCCTAAAAAAGTTTATGAATTGTTCTTTTTCTTTTGATAATATTTTACTATTTTGTAAAGCAGTTTTACTTACCTTAAAAAATTGAATTCTGTCAACATCGTCAATAGATGAACCATCCTCGGTATATCCAATTTCTGATATAAAAATTTCATTATCGCCGTATTGGTCCTTTACCCAATTTAAAGCTCTTCTAATAGATAAGGGGACATACTAAAATAAAATAATACATGAATAACTAGAAATAATTAAAAAATTCTTTTCTCTGAATCGCCATTATTTAACATGATTTACTGCTGGCTCCATCTATTGGGAAACAGCAGGTTTCCATTTGTACTCCTCATAATAAATCTGAATATGTTGATGAATAATACGAATTGTACTTACAGCCCAACCATTGCTTTCTATATCCCAATCGGGATCAATTGTAAGAGCAACTCGAACATCAGAATCGTAACCGATTATATCAATATCTGACTCGTTAACATCTGCTACCAAGTTGGTGTGGTAATGATTGACACCTATGAAATCGTATGTACCTTTGATGAATTCAATCTCTTCTTCTGTAAACGCAGGAAGACGAGATTCTGTCAGATTTTGTAAAGCACTTCTGTTGTCAATTCTTTCTTTCACTATATCTGGCCAGTCACCTTTTACAATTGGATGGAGGTACATTCCAATCTAAAAAACAATCAATCAATCAAGCGGATAGCTCTGATTTGGACAGCAATAAGGAGGAATGTGTGATGTGGCTGCGAAAATATATAAACAAGTTTAGGTCGTGTATGGGCCAAATAGAATATCAGAAAATTAGAAGGAGAGAAATATTCTTTTATCCTAAAGAGTAATTCCAATTTCCATCAACTGCACCAATTCTGTCGTGTTATGCTCTGATGTCGGTACTATATCATTTACAAACCTCAAATTGTTTTCTTCTTTCTGTAGCTATAATATCAACTTCTGCATCAGAATTAGGTTCAAACCATTGTGTATCGACGACAATTCCCATCTTAGCTAAAAAATAATAATATTTCATTACCTGCCTCAAGTTATCTTTTTTATTTGCTTTAATCACCACAGGAATGTTCTTAATTTGATGAAATCTTGTGAGACTGAATAAAGATTAAATACGATTATGTAACTTTAAAAACTAACTAAACGTATAACCAGCTAAAGTGGTTATATTTCCTCAAACTCTTTCTCATTGTATTAGATGAAAGGACTTAGTTTTTACCTGTATAATTTGAAAATTCCGTCTTGTACATGTGATAAATTGCAGCGTGGGCTTTGAGAACATTTTTATTACACTGATACTCCAACAATCCACTGCTAGATACACCAGGGGCTTGGTCACCTATGCCATACCCAAAACGGCAAATTACTCTGGGCTCATTAATAGTTATCCATCTATGAACTAAAAAGAAACAAACTTAGTTTTGCACAAAAATTTCCTTTATTTCTCGTTGTTTCCTATGTTCAAGTAATTTTGTTTTAATAATTGCACAGGTCTACAAAGAACGAGGTCATGATTGTTGTTGGGCAGAAAAAAATATGTGCGTCCTGTATATAACCTCAAAAGTAGCCAAAAAACCCATACATAACTTCAAATATCTCAAAATCCTGAAGTGAAGGCCCAATTCTGAACCTGTGTTCGGGTTCTTCCAAGCAAATTTCTTCGTAAATGACACCCAGCTGTCCAACAACAGAACCTTGTAGACCTGTGTTGTTGAAGCTCAGTTTAACTAACCTTCGGGGAAATTCTGAATAAGAATTCGAGCATAATCAACTATAATCGGAACAATGGAGCTGTTAGGCCAGCCACCAGTTTCTTCAAAGACCGTTTGTGGAAGATCCCAGTGGTAAATTGTTAGTACTGGTTTCAGACTGTTGTTGACAAGTTCCTGGACGAAATCCTTGTAGAAATCGAGACCCTTTTGGTTTGTCTCATTAGCGTAGCCAGTTGGGAGAATCCTAAAATCATTTAAATTTTATTTTATCTATATATAAAAGGGTCTCCTATTGTTATACACCCAGTGCACTGAGTGAGTGGCATTAATAAAGTAAAATAAATATATCTATTGCTCTGTGGTAACACCATTAAAGCTTCCGAATTATACTTACACTTGTGCTGTCGTTTCCATACAACTTTTTATTCATATTAACAGTTTTGCTGCCTGATATTCATATCAATGATAATATAAAAGTATAAAGTTACATTTTATTTAAAAAAGTTTAAATTACCTCGGCCAGGACATTGAAAATCTATAAAAATCAGACCCAGTAGCTGCTGCAAGTGCTATATCTTCTTTATATCTGTGGTAAGAGTCAGAAGCGACATCTCCGGTGGAATTATCTTTTATAGGGGAAGGGTTCCTGTGAGTAAAATTATCCCAAATACTAAGACCTTTCCCATCTTCATTCCAAGCACCTTCACATTGATATGCTGCATTGGCTACACCAATTATAAAATCCTCAGGAAATTCCACATCTTCTGCTGAGATAAATCTGTAATTTTTTATACTATTACTTAATAGAAAAACGATTGTATAATGCTTTTATAACATATAAAAGCTAATAATTTATCAAAAAGAATTATTTTGGGAGCTATTTTGAGTTTTTTTAGCAAAGAAAAAATAATTGGATTATTATGGAAGCGGGTCAAGACTTTGGCAAGGGACAGAAATAACTAGAATAAAAAATAAAATACTTATGACATCCCCTACACTTGATATGTAAAAAAAATAAAATAAATATTAAATTTTGAAGTGACTTACGCAAAGAGAAGGAAAACTGAAAATATTTGTAACACCACCTTCATTATTACCTACATAAGCTAACTCTTTAAAAAATATATTTTTACCTATTATTATATAGAGATATTTAAATTTGACAAAATCAAAATGAGATAAAAATACTTAATCATTTAACAGGTCCGACTTCTAAAATTCTAAATTCTTACAGCAAGTATGGATTTTACTATCGTGTTTGTAACAATTTACATCATTTTATGATATATTTATGACATTTTCTTTTTTTAATTTTTGATCAGATAGAAAAAAATAAAACAATGACTGTATCAAACATCAGTCTAAAATCTAGCAATCTCGCATTTTTACAATCAATCATAATTAAATATGGTGACAAATGAGATGAGAAAAATTAGTGGATGCCATTTTATCTTTATCTTTTTAAGGTGCCATAAAATATTTAACAAATTAGCTACTTTTTAAAGGGCGTTTAATAAATCTTGAAAATCCCGGCTGATCTGTACCATTGCATTTGGGAAAACTATAGAAAATATTCCATAAATAAATACGGTACTGTGAAATTTAAATATTTCTAAAATAATTCATCTTAAACTGTGACCAAATTTATCCACTAATTAACGTATCATATCATATCAGTTGAGAGTAATATATCAACATTATCATAGCATTAATAATTTTCTAAATTGGGCATACTTATCTTAATATTATTCTCGTTATTATCTCTTAAAAAAGTACTAAATTGAGCAAGATCCTTAATAATACAAGCCCTCACTTATTATACTGATGGGTCAAAAACAAACGAACATGCAGATTCTGCAATGATGCAGATAATAATAATATACGCCCTGCAATTCACTCCCTTACGAGTGAACCCCAGACACTCTGCAGCTTGTGCGGGGGAGGGACGGCTATTATTATTATTTGCCGTGGCGCTCTGGGGCGACTTACTGATGCTTGATGGCGCATTTGCTTTACAGTTGTGGGAAAACCCAGAAAAACCACACAACACCATCTGAGATGGCGAAACACATTATCTGCAATTGCAGGGTAATTGTTCGCCAACGCCCGGAATAGGTCTATTTAGAGCCTGATCAGGTTACAGCTAGCTCCAAAACGTATAATAGCCTTTCTGAGAAGCCTAGATCTTTTGGACTAGATAGAAGGATTCAGATAGGAAAAAGAGAAGACATGAATGCAAACGCGGGGGTTCCACAGGGATCAGTGCTCGGACCTCTTTTTTATTCGAATATAAGTTTTGAGTTATGATAAACTAAACCACCAGAATAACAATCAGATAGTCTTCGACAGCAAAGAAAAGAACAAGGTCTGGGAAAGGTATATTGAAGAACTCTTTGACGACGACAGACCCCCAGCTGGCACCAATAACTCTCTAACCGGCCCGGCCCATTGATCACTAAGGGCGAGATTGAAAACGCCATACGTATTTCAAAAAATAACAAAGCGGCTGGCCCACATGAAATTCCTTCAGAAATACTTAAACTCCTAGACGAAAGAGGTATCACAGCACTACACAAATTATTCAATACTATGTATGAGACAGGCCACTACCCCAAACAATGGTTGTGCTCTACTTTCATCCCACTGCCTAAGAAGACCAATGCAAGAAAATGTGAAGAACATAGACTTATTAGCCTGATGAACCACACTTTAAAAATATTCCTTAAAATCATACACCAGAGAATTTACCAGAAATGTCAAAGAGGCATAGGCAACTCGCAGTTTGGGTTTAGACAGGGGTTAGGTACACGAGAAGCGATAGTTGCAACACTGCTATGATCAGAGAAAGGATGTGTGTCTATGTTTCATGAAAAGGATTTGATCGCTTAAAACACCACAAATTAATGCAGCTCCTCAATAGGCTTGATATAGACCAAAAGGACATTAGATGAATTGAAAACCTATATTGGAACCAAACAGCGCAAATCAAATTAGGCAATAATATGTCCAAAGTCATACAGATTAGAAGGGGGGTACGACAGGGATGTGTGCTATCTCTACTGCTATTCAACTTATATTCGGAAGCAATATTCCAAGAGGCTTTGGAAGACGTGGAAATGGGACTCAAAGTTAATGGAGTGTGGATTAACAATATCCGCTATGCTGACGATACGGTCTTAATCGCTGATAACATACACGACCTACAACAACTGGTCAACAAGGTAGGAGAACAGAGCAAATTAATGGGCTTAAATATCAACATTAAAAAAACAAAGTTTATGATTATCTCTAGAAACCTAAATACGTTTGAAAACTCCAACATGATATTTAACGCTGGGTCCATAGAAAGAGTAGACAAATTTAAATACTTGGGCATCTGGCTTTTCGAAGACTGGACATCAGACAGGGAAATAAAATGTCGCATTGAACAAGCTCGACAGGCATTCCTGAGGTTTCAAAAAGTGCTTACCTGTTCCGATTTTGACCTTAACATGAGATTCAGATTAGTTAAATGCTACGTTTGGTCGGTGCTTCTCTACGGAATGGAGGGTTGGACATTGAAGGCGACTGCAATTAACAAATTAGAGGCTTTCGAGATGTGGCTGCGTCGGAGACTCCTGAAGATACCTTGGACGGCTAGATTAACAAACGAAGAAGTTCTAAGACATGTCACCAGAAAACGTGAACTGTTTGAATTGATTAAGAAAAGAAAAACGGCATATAATGCGAAACACGAAATATCAATTCTTGCATCTATTGATCGAAGGCAAGATCGAAGGCCGGAGAGGGATCGGAAGGTAAAAAATGTCCTGGCTGCGAAATATCAGACAGTGGACGGGGCTACGCGATATACACACCGCAAGGAATAAAGAAGAAATGGAAAATGTTATCGCAAACATCCATTAGTGGATACGCATTGGAAGAAAAAGAAACTAAACCAGTGTTATTAGAACTTTTTCATTGAATTTGAGGGTTGCGAATAGCTGATTGGTTCTGTCAGTGCACTATACACTATACAAAAAAGCAACGGAACACATTTCAAATTATTTATTTAGCTTATGGTGTATACAAACATACATAGAAAAATACATAAAAAATAAAACACAGCACATGTATAAAAACAGACAAAATTACTTGTAGGTATTATCACAGCTCCATATCTAGTTGGTTAATCCATTGGATGGCCTGAGGTGTTGCATGCAAAAAGTCAAAAGTTGATGCATTGTTTGAGAAGCGGCACCGCAATCGCATTCTGCCATGGCCAGTCCGGATCCTGTTTAACCGAATTCAGATTTTACGGGGCATGTTGAAACCCTGTGGTGGATTACCCAGATCTAGCAAGGAGTGCCAGGCGGGACTAACTGTGCTCTGCCAACTCGATATCCACTCGTTATGTCCGTTAAAGTTGTTTAGTTATAAGCTGTTGGGCTGTTTTGACAGTTGGATTCCTAGACTTTAGTCGGTTGAATCTAATTATGTCTTGGTGGATCGGTAAGTCTAGGTTTTCGCTGACCTTTTTAAACTCTCGGACTAATATCTGCTGTCTACGGATTTTCGGTGGTTCGATATGACACAGCACGGGCAGCCATTCGATGGGTGTGGATTTAATAGATCCTTTAATAATTCTCATTGTTTGGTTGAGAACGGTATCCACTTTATTATCGTAAGGACTGTTTAGCCAGACCGATGCGCAATATTCGGCCGTAGGAAAGACCAGACTGAGTGCGGACGTACGTAGTGTTGAAGCGTCAGCTCCCCAGGTCGACCCCGCTAGTTTGTACAAAATATTGTTGCGAGTTCTTAGTTTCGCTGACAGGTTTGTTAGATGTTTGTTGAAGGAGAGGGTGCGATCCAATGTAACACCCAGGTATTTGGGATAGTGGTTGTGACGTAAAATACTATCGTTAAAAATGATGTTTAGATGGTTCGATGCCATTCTATTGTTAAGGTGAAAACAGCATGACTCCGTTTTTGTAATGCTTGGTGTGAGTCGCCATCTCTGAAAGTAGCTAGATAGTATGCACGATAGGGTTGTTTCCAGGTCTCCCATATTAACATGTTGTTTTGCGAGAGCTAAGTCATCTGCATACATGAATTTACGACTTGATGTAAGAGGCAAGTCAGCTGTGTACAAGTTGAAAAGGAGTGGCGCCAGTACAGATCCCTGGGGAAGACCATTATTAAGCGACTTTGGTTTGCTTAACGTAGATCCGATGGATATTTGAAGGATTCTATTGGAAAGCATGTTGATAAGAAAATACACCAAATACCTAAAAGTACGAAAATACGAAAAAAAAAAAACAAATTTAATTTATTTTTCATTTCTATATTTCAACGTCATATTCAGTATGTACAATTTAATGTTCTTGTGCTTGTCAAGTCTTGCCAGAATTTTAGCGATGATTTTGGTGTACGGGGTAAAGCAGAATCATTAAAATCGACACTGTAGAGACCATAATTAGTACTGTAACAAAGAAAATGGCCTTTAAAGTTGGTGTAAAATTATAAGAAAAGGATGTAGAATAATTTAAAATGAATGAATATGTTAGGAGGGACATACTGTAATCTGGTGCACTGTGATTTTTATTTTTCTTCTATTTAGACATCTGTAATTTTAAATTCATATTTGTATGTATTTTTTTTAGAAAAACTATTTTAATTAATCATTTCACCAATTTTCTATACTTTTTTGTCCTTTTTTCCAGTGTTTTTGTTTGTAATTTAGTGAAGCATAGTTCAAGCAAAATAGCTCAAACAAAATCTAAGAAATATTTGAAAAAAAACTTACGTATAACCACCTTTCCATCCAAAATTATCCATCAAGCTCCAAGTCGTTAGTCCTGTAACATTGACGTTATCCAGGTGTATAGCGGCCAAAACGTTGCAGAAAAAGTCCTAAAAACGTTTATGAATTGTTTTTTTTTCTTTTGATAATTATATATTTTTTAACTATTTTGAAACGAGCACATTTTGTAAAGTAGTCTTACTTACCTTAAAAAATTGAATTCTTTCAACATCGTCAATAGATGAACCATCCTCGGTATATCCAAGTTCTGTTATAAAAACTTCATAATCGCCGTATTGTTCCTTTGCCCAATTTAAAGCTCTTCTAATAGATAAGGGAACATACTAAAATAAAATAATACATAAATAACTAGAAATAATTAAAAAGTTCTTCTTTCTGAATCGCCATTTTTGAACATCATTTACTGCTGGTGTCATCTATTGGAAAACAGCAGTTTTCCATTTGTACTCCTCATAATAAATCTGATTATGTTGATGAGTAATATGAATTGTACTTACAGCCCAACCGTTGCTTTCTATATCCCAATTGGGATCAAGTGAAAGTGCAACTCGAACATCAGAATCGTAACCGATTATATCACTATCTGACTCATTAACATCTGCTACCAAGTTGGTGTGGTAATGATTGACAGCTATGAAATCGTATGTATCTTTGATGAATTCAATTTCTTCTTGGGTAAACGCAGGAAGACGAGATTCTGTCAGATTTTGTAAAGCACTTCTGTTATCAATTCTTTCTTTCACTACATCTGGCCAGTCACCTTTTAAAATCGGGTGGAGGTACATTCCAAACTAAAAAAGAACTATATTATATTTAAGATTAGGGTTGGAGTCTTTAATCAAGCTCTGGACAGCATTAAGAAAGAAGGTGTGATTGGTGCTGTGGTTGGAACAAGTTGGAGAGAAATATTCCTTTATTCTAAAGAGTAAGTCAAATTTCCATTAAACGCACCAACAAACGAAGTTCTTATCGACAGCACCAAAGCTCCCGGTATCACATTTCTGTCGTGTTATGTGAAGTCGATAGATACTATAGCTGTTACTAACCTCAAATTGTTTTTTTCTTTCTGCAGCTAGAATATCACTTTCTGAATCTGTTTTAGGTTCAAACCATTGTGTATCGATGACAACTCCCATTTTAGCTAAAAAATAATAATACTATTTCATTACCTGCCTGACTCAAGTTACCTTTTGGGTATAGTATACCCGCCGGGGTATAAGATGGTATCTCCCTTTTTTGATGTCAATTTTTAGGAATGTTCCTAATTTGATAAAATCTTGTGAGACTGATTAAAGGGTAAATACGATTATGTGATTTTAAAAACTCTTGCTCACGCACCCCTACTACTTTTTGTCCAAATCTAGTTTCTAACGTGTACTCGCACTGTATTTTGAATAAACGTAGAACCAGCTAAAGAGATTGTATTTCTTCAAACTCTTTCTCATTGTATTGGATGAAAGGACTTAGTTTTTACCTGTATAATGTGAAAATTCCGTCTTGTAGATGTGATAAATTGCAGCGTGGGCTTTGAGAACATTTTTATTACACTGATACTCCAACAATCCAGTGCTAGTTAAACCAGGGGCGAAATCACCTGTGCCATACCCAAAACGGCAAATTATTTTGGGCTCATTAATAGTTAACCATCTATAAACTAAAAAGAAACAAAGTTAGTTTTGCTCAATAAAAGTATTTCTCTTTATTTCCTATGTTCAAGTAATTTTGTTTTAATAATTGCATAGATCTACAAAGGCGAGAAAAGAATTCAATAGAGCCAAAAAAACAGGAAGGTGGCCAGTTGCAAGAAAGCTCTGAACAAAACCAAGCGAGACTCATGGAGGAGACACTGTGAGGAAATAGAAGGAACTCAAGAGTATGCCAGACTCCAAAAAGTACTCTCAAAGGATACACAACAAGTAATACACTCCCTGAAGAATGAACAAGGTGAGCATACATATACAGGAGAAGAAACAATCAAAGAACTACTTCGAGTTCACTTTCCTGGAGCACAGATCGAACAGACACATGCTATGGAACAATCAGACGAACTGGAGATAATCAAAAGAGGCTTCACGATAAGCTGGCACATAGCTAAAAGGATAGTGACGCATGAAAAAGTTAAATGGGCAATAGGGACATTTGAACCATTTAAATCACCGGGACCAGACGGGATATATCCTGAAATGCTGCAGAAGGGGTCTCGAAGCACTGCAGACCAGACACTGCAGCATACTCAGAGGCAATCTGGCTCTCGGATATATACAAAAACCATGAAGACACATTAGGGTTACCTTTATACCGAAACCTGGAAAAATAGGACAGGATTCGGCAAGTCCTTAGACCTATAAGTATCATGTCATTTGTACTTAAGACTCTAGAGAAGTTAGTGGACAGACATATTAGGGACGGTGCGCTAGTGGAAAGACCACTGAGACAGCACTCCACCAACTAGTAACGAAGGTGGAAAACACGCTGGAAAACAAAGAAGTGTTATTAGCGGCCTTTCTAGATATAGAGGGGGCATTTGACAATGCTTCTATAAATTCGATCACAAGAGCCCTTAGACATAGAGAAATCGAGGATAGACTCCATGCTAAGGAACAGGCTGATACACATAACAATTTTGGAAGAGGCCTCAGTAGCCAGAACGACTAGAGGATGTCCGCAAGGAGGGGTTCTATCCTCGCTTCTGTGGAATCGCGGACGGGCTGTTTAACTAACCTTCGGGGAAATTCTGAATAAGAACTCGAGCATAATCAACTATAATTGGAACAATGCTGCTGTTGGACCAGCCACCAGTTTCTTCATAGACATTTTGTGGAAGATCCCAGTGGTAAATTGTTAGTACTGGTTTCAAACCCTTGTTGATAAGTTCCTGGATGAAATCCTTGTAGAAATCGATACCCTTTTGGTTTATCTCATTAGCGTAGCCAGTTGGGAGAATCCTAAAATCATTTAAATTAAATGAACAAGTTTGGAACTCATATATCCCAGATAGAATAACTGTGCACTGTATTCAGGTCATTTTATCTGGGATTATACAAGGGTCGCCTATTGTTATATACTGAGTGGCACTAATAAAGTAAAATATGTATATTATTATGTATTACATTTTATTTAAAAAAGTTTGAATTACCTGGGCCAGGACGTTGAAAATCTAAAAAAATCAGACCCAGTAGCAGCTGCAAGTGCTATATCTTCTTTATATCTGTGGTAAGAGTCAGAAGCGACATCTCCGGTGGAATTATCTTTTATAGGAGAAGGGTCCCTGTGAGTAAAATTATCCCAAATACTAAGACCTTTGCCATCTTCATTCCAAGCACCTTCACATTGATATGCTGCATTGGCTACACCAATTAGAAAACCTTCAGGAAATTTCACATCTTCTGCTGAGATAAATCTGTAATTTTTTTATACTATTACTTAATAGAAAAACGATTGTATAATTATTTGATAAAATGCCAATGAATATATAATATTAAAAGTTAATAATTTATCAGAAAGAATTATTTTGGGAGCTATTTTGATTTTTTTTAGTAATGAAAAATAATTGGATTATTATGGAAGCGAGTCAAGACTTTGGCAAGGGACAGAAATAACTAGAGAAAAATGACAACCTCGAAGAAAAAATAAAATACTTATGACACTCCCTACACTTGATATGTAAATATATAAAATAAATATGAAATTTTCAACTGACTTACGCAAAGAGAAAGAAAACTGAAAATGTTTGTGGCACCACCTTCATTATTACATAACTCTTTAAAAAATATATTTTACATATTATTATATAGACATATTTAAATTTGAGAAAATCAAATTGAGATAAAAAAATTTTTTAACAGGTCCGAACTCTAAAATTTTTGTAACATCTTACAGCATGTATGGATTTTACTATATACATCATTTTATGACATATTTATGACATTTTCTTTTTTATTTTTTGATCACATATTAACTACATTTTACGATCTATCATAATTAAATATTAAGGCGACTCTTTTGGCCAATGCAGAGGCTAACATGACTACTTTAAAGCGTCACGGAGGATGAAAGTCCTCGACCGTAGCAGAAGGATATCTAGAAGAATACCGATATGGGAGCGTCTGGTTCCAATGAACCAACGAATTTTACAATGACTTCAAATTCGAATAAACCGTTAGCGTTTTCCTTTAATTTCAATATCAATGTGAGTTCTGCTTGTAAATAAATAGAATACTACGTTAAATATGAACGTGAGTTATAATCCATAACTCACTAGTGACAGTCATAACTGCCATGTGTTGGATAAACATATTTAGACCTTCGCTTTTCTTGTAAGAACATAATGTAATTCTGAAAAATATTTCCTGGTACTCTCCGCATATTGCATTCCGTATACAGATTTCGCACTCTAACTCTGATTGGTTTTAAATTCAAATCTGACCAATGAATCTGTGCTGGGTGCCAAATAGATATACGGAATGTCTAAGTGCGTTCGGTAACAGGTCTGTAATTATTTAGCGATATCCGGCTTCCTTTTTTGAAAATGGGTGTTATAATTCCCACTTTTAGAACATTAGGAAAAACTCCTTGTAACACAGATGAATTAATTATATGAGCAAACGTTTCAGCAATATGAGGAGCCATTGATTTAATTATTTTTTGTATCGTTCAAAGATATAATCGTTTGGACGTCAGTAACTTCCATATAATGAAATATCTGTGGTTCAAACATAGTGGTATAATTGTTAAAAATTTAGAATTTACAATTTTTCAAACTATTTTTTGTTTTTCTTTAACGTTTTTTTGTGACTAAAGGGCGTTTAATAATTCTTGAAATTCCTGGCTGATCTCTACCATTGCATTTGGGAAAACTATAGAAAATATTCGACAAATAAATACGGTACTGTTGTCGTGTGCAAGTACAAAAGGTTGTTGTGTGAAATTTAAACATTTCTAAAATAATTCATTTTAAACTGTGACGAAATTTATCCACTAATTAACGTATCATATTCGCAAGTACCAAAACGACATAACATTTATAGCCTGCAAGTGAGACGTGATAATATTACGTTGTACTCTCATATAAAAGTATGACAAAATTGAATTATCAATATTTATTCCAAGAATCTCTCAGGTATTGTCTAAATTATATAATTACGATATCAGCGACGCGTTAAGGTAGGTAGAATACATTTTAAAACATCGAAACCATTTTTAAAACTTGGAAAACTTCTACTAAACTAAGAAAATTTAGATTGGTCTCCCACAAAGATCCGTATTAGGGCTAATAATATGTTTAGTGTATACGAATGATATGGATAAAATTTTGTTTGATACATTTGAAATCATACTAGGTTCAGTTGAGAGTAATATATCATTATCCCAGCAGTTAATAATTTTCTAAATTGGGCTTACTTATCTTAATATTATACTCGTTATTATCCCTTAAATAAGTACTACATTGAGCAAGAACCTTAATAACACAAAACAAAATCGCTCTAATAACAAGAGGTACCCTCACTTATTATACTGGTGGGTCAAAAACAAACGAAGGAGTAGGAATAGGGGTTACAGGCCCTAATACTAGGACATCAACAGTCCTGGGAAATACTCCAACAATATTCCAAGCGGAACTATTAGCAATAGATTTATGTTCTCAAGAGCACCTCAAGAAACGCCCCAACTCAGCCAGAATATTCATTGCGCCTGATGGTCAGGTTGCTTTAAAGACTCTGAAGTCTACAACTTATGAGTCTAAAACAGTCTGGAACTGCAAACAATCCCTTAAGCAACTGGCTAGTCACTACAAAGTAACGTTGTGCTGGAAAAGATAATTTATGATCAATGGTAATACCAAGGTCTCGAACAGAATTGGATCTAGGAAGCACATCATTGTCAATTGAGTAATTATAAGTGATGTTACTCTGTTTTCGAGTTTTCGGTTGTTTTAGGACATTTTATAAAGCGCCACAATCATTGAGGCAGTCTATTTTTTCATATAATAAACAATTGACTTCGAGATCCTCAATAATCTCATTTATGAATAAATTGAAAAAAAGTGGTCGTTAGCAACAAAATTAGTACACTTCCAAATCTGTATAGTTGCCTTCAAAAAATGATAAAAATTAAATAGTACTAGATGATAGAGATAATATTATAAATTTATAATATTCAATCAATGGAAAATATACACACTTGAATTTTTGCATTGCTATCAAATGAAGATTACACGAATGTACTTATAGATATTTTGGGAAAGTAAAATCATCCACCAAAAAAAGTTATACTTAACATGAAGTATTCAGATAATATAAATGAAAAATAATCGAGATATAAATGCCTTATGTAGCCTTCGACTTTGTCTGCTAGAAATTCTTGTTTAATTAACACTAAGTAATTGCAAAAAAATAAGCAGCCAATTTTTTTTATACAGGGTGTTTCATAGTTAAAAAGACATACGTTAACTGTAAATAGAGAGTACTGATTCCAAATAACCTTGGTTACTGGGTTTAACGCATTTAATAACCGAGATACGGGGTGTTTCATCCATTTCGGCCAATATTTTGATAAACCGTAACTTTAGAACCACCCTGTAGATTTCTCTCATATTTGGTACAGGTATAGTGTGTTAATAGCCCAATCCTATAGTGTAAGAACTACAATTAAAATCCAGAACCAGATTAAGAAGAATTTGTAAAATTTTAAAATCACCAAAACAACACTCTGTATATCAGATTTTTTAAAATTGGAATGGATATTTGAATAGAACGCAAAAAAAATGAGTTAAAGTGAAAACATTTTTTAAGTGCACATCCGAATTTACTACTGGAGTTTTAACGTCAAATGCATTTATTCATTTTTACAAGCAGTAACTTTCGAAATACCTGGTAGATTTCTTTCACATTTGGTACAGGTATCATTTTTTAGTAGCCCAATCGTATAATGTAAGGACTACACTACAGTTAAAATTAAGAAAAATGTGTAAAAGTTGATAATCTCTAAAATAGCACCCTGTATATGAGATTCTTTAAAATGTAATCGGATACCTATTTGAAAAAAGAAAAATGATGTGTTATTGCCAAAGTCTACTTGATAGTTTAATGAGTTTTGTAGGTATCCGGAATTAATCCGAATAATTAAATCTGTATTTTTTTTGTAGAACGCTCTTGTGCCCTTATAAAAATATTTCAGTATAACACATGTTTTTTCTTTTTATAGTAGGTATCCGATTATATTTAAAAAAATATGATATACAGGATGCTATTTTAGAGATTACCAACTTTTACAAATTTTTCTTAATCCGGATCTGGATTTTAACTGTAGTTCTTGTATTATACCCTCGGTCTATTTAAACAGTCTATTTGTGCCAAATATGAAAGAAATCTACAGGGTGTTTCCAAAGTTATGGCTTATGAAAATGACAATAAGTACCTGTTGCATTAATTGAATTTTACCTTTAAAAGTTTAGTAATATGTAGAAAACATGTCAAAATATCTCAGTTTTTTCCTTTCGTTTCGAATGTCAGATCCAATTTAAAAAAAAATCTGATGCTTTCGGGATTTTCAAATTTTACAAATTTTTTATTTGACGTTTTCTGACATATTCAAATAAAAAACATTTTCAACGCGCTGTTAATGTTTCAATTTTAATATCGTTAATTTTTATAAAAAAATGTAGGACATGGTAGACAGCATACAGACAAAGGTCTTTAGTGGGCAACATCCTACTGATTTTTCCATAAACGCGATTGATACTTGCAATTTCGCAAATTCTTAAGCATTTATATATAGATTGAAGTTATTTGGTAACAATTCGCTAGGTTAAACGTTAAACATTATTTTCTCAATGCCAAAAAATATTCTGATAATTTTAATTTGCAACAGTAAACAAAATACTTATAATTAAGGTGGACTTTCCCATTTTAAATAAGTAACACTTAAGTGGATAGTACTTAAATTACATTTGAAACAATTTTTTTACAAATAAACCATATTAACAGTATTCTTTTTTAGCTTAAAAAAAGATAAAACAATGTGAAAACTAAAAAAAATATAATGGAATTAAGAAAATGTATCCAAAAGTCACAGTCAGTAAAGATTGCTTCAAAATATTTTTATTACTAAAGTTGCGATAAATCGAGTATATTCAAAAGAACTCTTATAAAAAAATTGTCATCTTCTTAAATAATATACTTGGGTTGCATAATCGGCTACAAAAATTTTCACTACCTTTATAACTGATATTTAATATTATAAAAGCTTAACAATTGGTTTCGTATCATTAAAAATAGTTATTTAAATAGTGTAAAGTTGTAAAAGATATAAACCAGTTTTTTTTACAATTCTTTTAACATTTTTACGTAATATAAATGTTTGTTCTTGACAATATATCCATACCAAGGCAGATTACAGGAAATCTCCATCTTTACCTGTTAGTGATATCGTGTATCACCCTTGACATACCTACAGTACCGAACTCAATAAATTGTACTGCCTATTAAAATTATTTTAGAGGTATATACTAGTCATAGAATTAATTCTCTTGCTGGTGGGTAGGTAGAACTGAAGCAAGAGGAAGAAATTACAAAAAAAATATCCTGAGTGTGTACAGTGCCATTTAATTTGTATACGTAAAACACATAAGTTATCCATTAACTTGTTCCCTAAAATAAATGTACTATATTGTTTGAAAGCTTGCACTAACAAATTGTAAAAAGACTTATAGGCAGTGGCGGTTCTAGAAATTAAGGACGGGGGGGGGCACATACAAGGTTTTTTTAATGATCTGATTCTATGCTTAATATTGCCAAATCGTTCAACATTTGTTCACCTATTATGGATCTAAGTTAGGTTTTTATATGTTTTAATCTACTAAAAGTGCGTTCAGCAGTTGCACTATTAGTGCCTATTAGTGAAGTGAAATTAGAATTTTATATGGATGTAAGAGCTAAGTCATTTTTTTTTTAAATTTTTTCGATTTTATACATAAAGAGAAGCTTGTAAAACATTTTTCAATAAATTTGGGCTGGAGCTTCGCGAGATATGTGCCAAAAACGGCATTTTTGGTATTTTTCGAGTGGATTGCTTCACTATTTTTTAAATATCTCCGACTCTAAGAGTTGTGGAAAAATAAAAAAAAAATTCATCCATCCGTATAGTAGATTTTTTTTTAAATGTATCCTAACCTCAAAAAACGAATTCGCCCACATTATTTTTTTGGCACATATCTCACGAAGCTCCAGCCCAAATTTATTGAAACCTTTTTTACAAGCTTCTCTTATGTATATAAAATCGAAAAAATCAAAAAAATTTGACTTAGCTCTTACATCCATTTTCAGAATATTTTCGTCTAATCGTACAATTTGACTAGATTCGGAAATGCATTTTCAAGATCATTTGAAATGATATATGGTCAGTTGTTACACCAATTTCATTATCTTTAAGTTCTCTAAATAATAAACTAAAAGAATGGTATTCAGCCATTACATCACTAGTTATAAAATCGAAGAGGCGTTAAAAGCGACATTTTGTAAAGGGCGGGGGGGGGGGACATACTGCCCCCTTTGCCCCCCCGTGGCGCCGCCGCTGCTTATAGGGTGATTCATTTAGAAATTTTGAGATATTCCTTGATTTGAGTTTTGTTTCACCCTGTATTATAGAAGTGGCTTCTATAATAATTCTACTTATAACCAGAATAAGCCTGAAAAGTATTAAAAAAGGAAAAAAATGTTCATTCGACGACATAAATAATTTGCTTGTCAAATGACAGCCATCTCATAAATTCAAAGTTGAAAATACAACGTTGCCAATTCAATTTCAGAAATCGTGGATTTAGGTATAGGTATATTTAAAGGAACGTTGAGTAACACTGTTAAAATGGACACTTGTCAAACTGTGGTAAATATATGTGTAACAGTTTTGGTTTTAACATCTTTTTCCGAGTTAAATATTCGTTTGACTTGCTAGACTGTAATATTGAAACTCGGTTTCTTAAACTTAATAAATTTTCGGGCAAATATCGTTTTGGCGAAGAACATCGTGACTTTTTTTTTTAATGAAAAATGTAAATGTTTGTTATTATTATACAAAATGCATGGTAGAATTTGTAGGTCCAGATATTAGTGTGTTTAATTAAAAAAAATGTAAGTTTGTGCTGCCACGAGTACATACATCCTGTATAGTCGAAAGTATTTTCAAAATGTGGACCCAGTAACCGTACTAGCTCACAAAAAATTTGAAAGTTTTATCTCTTACCACAACGATGTAATCCTCCTGAGAAGTTTGCCCAAGCCTTATATTCAAGGGGTATATCCCGAAAAAGTTATTTTAAAATCGGTATTCAACATATTTCAAACAATTTACTTGAAAATATTTTAACAATTAATAATTTTTTAATGAAAATTTTAGTGAAACAATTTCGAAAATTAACAGCTACTTTTGAAAGAAGTTTTTCTTCATTCTCTTTCTTTATTTGTTTGTAATGTAGAAGCCTTCCAATCTTACGTAAATCGGTCATCTATTTTCATAAATACGGAACTGCATACAATTTGCAAACAATAAACATTGAAGAAACGCCGGTCTATTGAGTGACTAACTTTGTTATTACCAAATGTTTGTTTGACATCCATTAATTTTTTAAATTTGGTCAAAACTGATTTTCTCACCTGTTCCTTTGTTTCTCAGTCGTGTTTGTCCTTTATTTGTAATTTGGTCTAAGCATTGGGTTATTTGTTATATAATAACAATTTTCTTTGAATGAGTCAGGAATGTGTAACGATTTATTAACACATACAAAACAAAAATTAAATCATACTCAAAATCAGTATCACATAACCTTCGAAAAATCAATGAAAAATTATGCTATTTGTAATGTTATACATTATCCCAGACTCATGTTGATCCGATCGAGACATCAACTCTCTGATTCTGTTATTACTGAAGCACGTCATTTCTAGACCAGTTTCGGCATTATTATACTTCGTCAGTAGAAAGTTCGTTTGGTAACAATAAATCAAACTGTCCATTGGCAGGTAGCTTTCAAAACCCAAGAAAAGAAGGAAAATATGGCTGGAACAAATGTTTCAAAGATTTTTCAAATTTTACAATAAAAATAAAAATTACAGATCAAAGTATATAGAAATATCCCCACAAATATTTTTCTGAAAATATATTTGTTAAGAAATTTATTTGGAAAAATGGTTTTTTAAACAAAATTTTTATTTAGAGGATCTTTTACCACAAAATTGTTGTTTCGGTAATTATTTTATTGCCAGGGAAAATTTCACACCAACATTTTTTAACCAATAAGAAGCTCGTTACTATAGCGACCACAAAACTTTGCATCCTGGTATTTAGTGTTAAATCCTGAACTTCTTGTCTTATAACTTCCATATTTTTTCCCCGAAACGAGACATTCTACAAAAATGCCACAAAACTAAAGCAAAAAATGTGAAATTGCACTGAATCAATGACGCATAATTTACATGTTGGTAGGCACAGAGCCTACTTGGTAATTTTAGTTTCCTACTGGAGTTTCTGAAGGAAAATGTCATATAATTTTTTTATATTACTTTGTGGAATTTTCTTACCGAATCTTCCACGCTCTTGAATTACTACCTGGAAATATTGCCGATAGTAATTCAAGCACTAGGGAGATTAGGTACTAGTGAAAATAATTTCTGGCTACGGTCTTACAGCAAAACCATTTATAGGCTAGTTGACAGAGAAAAAAGCTCGCACAAAATGTGATATCGATGAATCTCGGCACTTAAATACTTGAAAGGGAGTAGAAAACGATTAAAAAAGCTTTTCTGCTCTAAAGTGTGTGCTAACTTCACAATTTCGAAAATAAAATCGAAAATTTGGTTTTTCCATTATATCTCGAAAAAAAATAAAAATTTCGAAAAACTAATAGCATCACGTGAAAGAGCGGAAAAGTTTACTAAAAGTTATATTATAAGCCGAGCCATTGAATACAAATATGCAGGCGAGGCGTTCGGAAAAAACCAAAGTATCTTTGCCTAAAATGTACCCAAATAAAAAAAGAAAGCATTTTAAAGAGGAGACTCTCAGGGAGCCATTACTTTTAATTTTTTATTTCTAAAATTCTCACTGATTTTTATAAAACGGAAGACATCTATTAATAGAGGCATAACAAAAAAATCCTTGTAGATTTATCATCATCATACTGTTACTTTTGATTTAAATATAATTAAAATGATGAACATTATCTCTGTTTAATAAAACTTATGTTTTAAAATTGGCAAGAAAAATAATTTCTGATTCATATAAACTCTATTTTGAAAATAAAAATTGCGTCGAATGAATGTTGTAAAAAAAATGCTTATTTTAAAACAAGATGATAAAACAGAGACAATGTTCATCATTTTAATTATATTTAAATCAAAAGTAAAAGTATAATGATGATAAATGTACAAGAATTTTTTTTTCTTATGACTATTAATAGTTTTATAAAAATCAGTGAGAATTTTAGAAATTATAACCTCAGGTCAAATTTTCTATGAGAAAACAAAAAAAAATTAAAAACTAATGTCTTCCTGAGAAAGCTTAGAGTCTCTTCTTTAAAATGCTTTCTTTGTTTTTCTTTGGGTACATTTTACGCAAAGATACTTTAGTTTTTTCCGAACGCCTCGCCTGAATATTTGTATTCAACGGCTCGGCGCGCGTAGAGTTTTCGAATTTGCTTTCTTATTTTTAATAATTTTTTATGGTAATACAATTTTTTTTAAATAATTTTTTTTTATTAAAATTGTCCGCTCTTTCACGTGGTGCTATTAGTTTTTCGAAATTTTTATTTTTTTTCCGATATATAATGGAAAAACCAAATTTTCGATTTTATTTTCGAAATTGTGAAGTTAGCATACACTTTAGAGCAGCAAAGATTTTTTTTATCGTTTTCTACACCCTTTCAAATACTTAAGTGCCAAGTTTCATCGATATCACATTTTGTGCGAGATCAAACTCTCTGACAACTGGGCTAATTATTATTTATTGTTTTATTCGATATTCGCCGATTCAAAAAGCGATTCAATAAACATTAATCTTTTAATAATCATTAGTCAAGTAAAAAACCACGTAAACTATTACCTGGCGTAGACATAAATATCATGTATTTAATTATTATGTTGTATTAATCTTTTTGACGAGAGGGATCATCACCAGAAATGAGGATAAAAGTATAATTAAGGTACTAGTAAAAGTACTGCTAATGCTAAAAACAATTAGGTACATTTTGTTATATCCCTCGGTGGAAACAAAACAATCTTAATGGGGTAGTCAAGCCAGACCCTTTACCATGTTAACTAAAGTACAATTTTCTCTGGAACCACAATTCGTATTGTGTTTAATTTTTGCAGGCTTGTTTTAACACTCAATTAGAAGAGAGGATTTTGAAAAATACATAACGGAAAACTATTTATATGCTTTAGACAACACTTTTTGTACGACTACTATAGAATATAGTGGTTTTCTCAGAAAACTAGAATTGGGAAGAAAATTTATTTTCTGAAGGGGTGTTACTAGTTTATTTTAAACATTTATCGAGAACGTTGAAAGCATCCACTCTCAATATTCGATGTTAAAAAGTACGTTCAAGATTTAAACATGTTTCAATATATTCAAAACTACGCAAATCTGATCATTATGTTCCCAAAAAATCAGAAACTTTGTCAACTGAAAAAATGTATAAATGAAGCAAGTATTTATTGATAAAGGATAAAGGTACGTCCGATTACAAATTAAAACAGTCAACATTTGTTAGTTTTTATACTTTTATAACAATAATCTTTGTCGCAAATTATTTTATCCTATCCACAATAACCTACTACCGTACGGGCTCGTGCCACAAACATTCACGCTCGTGAGGAAAGTGTCATTTTTCACTCTTGTTGCACAATATACCATTTACAGTTAGTTAGAACTGGCTAGAACCTCTGAAATATAAAATTTTAAAACTCCTGGTAGTAAAAAAAATATTACAAATTTTCAGGAGAAGCAAAAAACCAAATTACTTGGTTTTTTTTTCATTTTCATGAGTGTTATTTTCGAAAGACGTATTTGATTTGTTTGTATTAATTTTGGTGATATAAATGGCAGTGACTTAGAAGGTTATAGATGGAACAGTTTTGTGCTTCTATTTTTTATAAATATGGGTTTTAGTGAAGTGTTTTTCTTTCTTCTAAGACATTTATTATTATTTGTGAAATCGAAATAAAAAAATCGATTTTTTTATCTTCCTATTGACGATCCCATTAACACAGAAAACCTTATTAATTTTTAAGAAACTCCTGACCCCTATCCTAATTACATCCTTGGTTTAATTCATATTTTATACAAAAACTATTAAAATTGTATTTTTCAAGGGTCAATATTTTGCTTGTCGCGGATGCGTATTACCTTTTCGGTCAATCAGTCTCATTTGAATGAACTTAAACCTCTTCTACAAGGTGGGAGAAACAGTAAACAAGGTTAATTCACAAATAGTTCTGCCTATATATAAAACTCCCATTATTGTCGTTGTGGTATCCATACGACTTTACCGATCTTGGAAAAAATTGTGTTCAAAATGAAAATTGCGGTAAGTAATGTTTACTTCTAACAGTAAAAATTGTATAAAAAAATCTGGAATGCATTTTAATTATTTAGAAATTATTGAATCAAATTCAAAATTCAAATTCTTTATTGATCCATAAATGCATTTAGAGCCAAATGGCCATTGGACAAGTCAAAATATACAAACATTGAATACAACAATAAGAAAGAATCACAGAATAATATTTAAACGTCAAATTAACGTACATATTTTATAATAAATTAAAAAAATTAAAAATTAGGGTAGTTTTAGTAATTAAGTAAAATTTAAAACGGTTTTTGCGATGTATTTTAAAAAGAAAAAAAAGCTTTCCAGTTTTCATAATAATTTAAGGGTCTTTTACTAGTTTAAGAATATTTTTTGAGTTTTCTAGTTTAAAAAATAATTTTTTTAGGGGGTAATTCGAATTTTTGGAATTTGGAAAAATTTTTATTTCACTATTTACAATTTTTTTAATTTATGATTTTCGTTCAATTTTAGAATCACTTTTTCATCAATTTCCCAACTTTTTTACCCCTTTTTCTATAAAAAATTAATTTTTCATATATTCGATGATGTTAATATATTTCCAAAATTACCCTTTTGCGATTTTTTAAGTTTTTGTTAAGGTATGTTTAATTTTTGTATAAAAATTCGCTATTGGATATCTGTATTTTTAAAACTTTCAATTTCCCACATATTTTGGTCAGCAGAAACCATTTTGGTATCGCTTTTAGGATTTTACCTATTATTTTTTTAATTTGCATTTTATACATTTTTCTACCCCTTTTCTTTCTAATTTTTTTTTGCGTCAACAACAATGTCAATTAATTTTTTATTCAAAATTGTCCCCTTGTATGGATTTTTATTTTTGTACGTTTTTTATTACGGATCTTTTGATAAATTCTTTGAAAAATTGGCTAATACACTACTGGACATCTGCACTTTTCAAAATCTCAATTTTTTAATGAATTTTCGTCGGCAAAAAAAAAACTTTGACACCATTTTTAGGATCTAATCTAATTTTCAACGCCTACTTACCATTTTCCTGACTTTTCCTCATTTTTTCACTTCATTTTCTTGGTCACGAAAAAAAATATTTGTAGTCAGATTGAAAATAATTCGGGGGATCCTCCCCCTATCTATTGACTTGAGTTAATATCTATCAGATTTGTATTTGAAAAGTAAAATGTATTTTTTGAATATAAAATTATGTGATTATAAATATTTTTTATTTCTTTTCAATTTTCATTTAAAAAATTTTCATAACCAGAATTTTAAGTTTCAAATAGTTCCTACTTGAAATATGCGGTTAAAAAAACTATATTCCCACTTCTGATTTAAAAATATAAAAAGTTATTTATCTATAAATATATCGAGAAAATTTTGTAAGAATCGTTTTAGCAGTTCTATAAAAATGTTAAACCATCATAATGGTCTTTAAATATATTAATAATATATAAATATATTAATACTATACATGGTGTTTCCTGATTGATTGTCGATATTTCACGGGGAGATTATTGTTACATTTTTAAGATAAAATGTCCGCAATGGTTTCCTCTTGAAGATACAGGACGTTGAAAAAACATTTTTATAACGTTTTTTTAAACTATCTGAGAAACGCGTTTAAATATTTGACCGAATTTTGCTGAAACCTTTGCGTACCTATACGTTCATATGATAATTTTATCTTAAAAATGTCCAAAGAATTTTCACGTGAAATATCAAAGAGGAAACACCCTGTATACTTATATTAATAATATCTAAATTCTCTAGAGTGATTTTTGAAAAACTATTTTTGACGGAAAATCTGAGACAATTTTGGAACATTTCCTTTAAAACAGATTTCTGATGTCAGTGTCAGTAGTAACTAACATTCAAACCATTAAAAATCTTATATTTTTTCACTTGTCGCGTTTCATCCTCCTCATTTTTAAATTGTTTTGTATTATCTACATGATACCCAACCTTTTTCAAATAAATTATAAAGACTGATACATAGGGTGAGTCTTTCAGAATATAAATTAATAATTTACATGAGCGTGTAATATTTTAAACATTTAAACAGTAAATAGTATAATTTAAGTAACCACAAGTGATTATTATATTATTATTAATAGTCCAATTAGTTACAGTTTCCTCAATGTCATCTTGGGTGTTGTTAGTGTTTATATGACTCAGTGATTAAAATTATTTCACGAGATACATACTGAATAATATTTTTATTACATATATACATATACAAGGGCATTCAACGAATCTATAATTCGCCCTCTGTGTTTCAATAGACCAATTATATAGCCGATCATTTACTAAGTTGATATTGGATTAAATTCTCACCGAGTTTCATATCTGATACTAAAATTGAATAAAAATGGCTGAAACTTATATTTTACGGCGTTTTCTTCATGCTGGATAAAAAATGGCGGCTAGGTATTACACTCGAGTGTTGGTCGTCAATGTGTCGACCAATAAGAAGAGAGTTGTGGGCGGGGATTCAAGCACTTTTCGAATCTATATAAAGATGATCAATTGTCGATTTCTGATTCTCCCAATTTTGAAATATATCAACTACTCCTTGCCGCCCACAAGTATTGAATTATATCGGATCGGATGCGTGTTGGAACCCGATCTTTGTCGGGACAGTCCTGCCCTTTGATTTTGTTAGGAGCTTGCCTGTATTAACTGTATAAAAATTTGCATTAAACTTCATTATAAACAATTTCTTTGTACCCAATATTAGAACAAAGCCATTACAATAATTACCAAAACCTTCGATGTGAGAGACAATGTAACCATTAATTTTTATGAATACAACTCGATTTTCTCGAAATTAAATTATGTATTCCCAGAATTGTAATTATTATTATTGTTACTGTAAAGGATGCACTGAATAGTTCTAGGTACCATTTCATTCAAAAGTCAGAACAATAAATAAATACGAAAAAACAAATGTGACCTTCTTCAACATCATGTAGTAGATTTTTAATGGATGAATTATTCAAAATATTGCCGGTTATTATTTTCATTGCGTTCATGCATGGATTAAAGATTAGGAAAAAACAGAAGGCATAGGGAAATATTCCCACTGCAAGAAATCATTCAAAATTATCCTTGACAATTTCCTTTCGTTAATTATTAGTATGGTTGTCTTATTAATAGGGGAGAACGAGGTTAATTACATTTTTACGATCTTATTGAAAAATATTTCCTGTACACTAATTTAGAATAGCAATAGTGCAAGTAAATAATTAAAAATTAATTATAGGCATAGGTACATACAAACTCTCTTTATAATAATAGCTTTAACTCTAGCACTCTTGTGTAACTCCAATAAATAAGATATTTCGGATGGAGAGTATGACTTTTGGAGTTCCTCTTCTTTTTACAGTATATAAAGTGCCTTTTAAGCCTGTAAATATTTCATAAAACGCCCAGCTGGAATCAACTAAAAACGGGGGTACTTAATCCCTCAAACTACATCCATGCTGTGTTATTTTTGCGCAAGGTATAAATTAACACCTATACAGATCTGGCAAAATTTTAACGGAACATAGGATTTTCAATGTATTTTGGACAAGAGCTCACGTAGAAGTCGACCAGCAGAATATATAACGCTGGTCGACTTCTACGTGAGCTCTTGTTCAAAATACATTGAAAATCATATGTTCCGGTAAAAATTGGCCAGATCTGTATAAGTAAAGTTTAAACATCATAGTTATTAAAGATCTAACAGAGTGCTTCTGTCTCCCCCAGTATCATATCAACTTGATGAACTTATGAATAAATTAAGGAAAAACCATGTAATGATTCATCAAATGTAGAGATTTGCATGCATGTTACACTTTTTGATTCGTCAACTATGATTTGTTTACTATTACTATAAGGTCATTAGTAAGCAAGTTGTGCAATAGAATTATAGTGTATAATTTAATTAAATAATTATATTTACTCTATTTCGGATGTTGGATGTTTGTCATATAAAAATTTAATTGGTACATTTCCAGTGTTTTTGAAATAGTAGTTAAATTGTTTACATATTAGAAACTATAAATATATTAATAACTAAATCCTACGCGAAATGTCTTAGATTGGGAAAAACCAACTGTTTCTCTTCCTACCAATTTTGTCTTGTTCCAGATTCTGTCCCTTTGTGCTTTTGTAGCCACCGCTCACGCAGGAGGCTACGGTTTACTTAATACGGGCAGTACGCTTTATAGTGGTTACGGTTCTGGATATGGAGGAGGTTTCGGTTCTGGATTAGGAGGAGGTTACGGTTCCGGATTAGGAGGAGGTTACAGTGGCACTTACGATACTGGATACTCTGGTTACGGGGGTTATGGAGGCTACAACAGCTATGGTGGATACAGACCAACTGGCTACAAACCTTATAGGCCTGGATATGGCGGTTACGGTAGCTATGGAGGTATTGTTTAACTCAACTTTTTTATAAAATAAATTTTATAGAATTTTAATTTTTTCAGGATATGGTGGATCCAGACCTGGTTACGGAGGCAACTACTATCCAGGTTACAGCGGTTATGGAGGTATTAATAGCTACGATGGTTACGACAACTCTGGGGGATACGGAGGCTATGGAAGCAGTTATGGGGGTACCAACTTTTTAGGAGGAGGTTACAGACCCTACAGTGGGAGTGTATGGTCAAAATATTATAAGCGATGATAATTAAGTGTGATATTTTTATGTTAAATATATATGTAGATAGTTATAGATGTACAAATTTATAAGATAATTGTATAAATAAGTTTGTTAATTTTTTTTTATTATTTACACTACCATCAATAAACCACTCCCTCAGAACTAAAGTTATGCAATATATAATACAGATGAGAGGTATGGTCGTTGCATAACACATCAAAGATATGTTCACATAAGTGATCAAAATCATTTAGGAAAAATTTTAAAGAGAGAAACATTGAGACCTAAATGTGTTGAATAAAGTTGCAATGTTCGTCAGCTGTTTGTTTGACCTCTCTGTTAAATTCGTTTAAATCTTGGTGTTTCTCTTTTCAAAACAGTTTGAGAACTGATAACGTAACCAACGAATAAAGCTTTTGTCTTGTAGTTCTACATTTCTCCACAGGTCGCCATATTGACACATAAATTTTGACTTTCCAAAAATTGGATAAGGCAGTGGAAAATCTTGGAAAAATGCCGGTTAGGGTGGATATAACACCTCCCCTGCCGGCCAATTCGAAACAACCGGGAGTTACTAAGTCTCTATTATATAATGGTTCAAAATTCCAAGGATTTCAGAAGTCAAAAGGCAACAGTTATGAAGTGGAAGTAATTTTGCAGGTTAGGAAATCTATTTTCATTCAAAAATAGCTTATTACACAGTTTTAAATTTATGTAGGCGGATGGTTATTACCCAAAAAATGCTTTTATTACGTATAATTTATTTATGTATTATAGCCATCATACTTTTTATCATTTATCATACATATGTTTCATTTTTTTTTAGCATGTCGATGAAGAAAACTCATATTTATGTGGATATTTACAAATCAATGGGCTTACCGATGAATATCCCAAATTGACTACTTTTTTTGATGGTGAAATAATAAGTCAGAAATATCCATTTTTAACTAGAAAATGGGATGCTGACGAAGATGTTGATAGGAAACATTGGGTACATTTTAATTACTCTTTAATTATTATATTTTACTAAATCATATTATATTGCAGAGTAAATTTTCGTTGTTTAGTCAATATGCCAAAACCTTTAACTCAGATTCGTTTGACTATAAAGCTCTTGCCAATACAGACTATGTTTTTATGAGATGGAAAGAACACTTTTTAGTACCAGACCATACCATTAAGGATATTTCGGGGGCATCCTTTGCTGGTTTTTATTATATATGTTTTCAGAAGTCTAAAGCAACAATTGAAGGTTACTACTATCATAGAAGTTCGGAATGGTAAGTTATTAATTTGGATTTTATTTTGTCATTAATAGAATTTAATTTAATTTTATCTTCACTTTAAATGAGGATAAAAAAGTCATGAGGTTGCTTTATAAATACATTTTGACAGATTAATTGTTCCGTTAAATGAGAAATTACGTATGTAAATGTTAATATTGGTCATATTAAAAGTTTGTTTAGTTAATTTTTTTTTATCTTTGTATAAAAATTGTCCACAGGCAGTTGCCAATATTTTTACTTATCATGAGATTAGTTTAATGTCATAAATACTTAATGAAGTACCTTATCACTTGTTTAATTTTTATTACTTAGACAACAGTTTAAAATTAAGCACTTGCTAAAAAATTAATTAGTATACTTTTAGATAAAATTTTAATGTGGTATATGGAATAATTTTATTTATTTTATTTTCTTTGATTTTTGACCTTTTTTCTTCTCAAATTAATTAAGAGTTCCCTCTGATCTTTCCCGCAAGTAAATAACGTTTCTCAAATTCCTACTAAAATGCCTTTAAATCATGGGAACCCCATAGAGTAACTTAACCTGTTAAATTAAAAAAAATCATCTCATACCCCTTTTGAGGCCATACTTCAATCAAAGGATCAAAGAACATGACTGCTATAGTTTCTGCAATGTAAAAGTCAAAGAAATTTGTAAAAACATTATAGAGGTGGACGTTTTAACAGTAACAATATTATTTGTGTTATTTATTCACATCGATATTTTTATTATTTCATCGCACCATTATTTTTGCAAATATTCAAAAGTTAAGTAACATTTGCAAATTAAAATTATAGCACACCTTTTTAAAAATCAATTTGAAATTTTGTGGAACTGGAAAGAATTAATCTACATGTCAGAAATTTTACAAACACTCTATTTTAACCTTCAAATTAAGTGCTTTGCAAAATCCAAAGACATAAATTTAAGTTAGTGAAATGTAAGTCACAAATAAGACTTTAATTTTAGTTTTTTAACTTTATTTTATAATTTTTAATTTTTTAATAATATTTCCCTCCCAAAAAAATTCCGACAATGAGAGGATATTTCTCATATCTGCGTAAACCAAATTTTAATTTTAATTTTGTAGATTCTAGGTCCATTTATATCCTAAAAAACTCACTTTTTCCCTCAAAAATGACCCAAACTTTTTTTTCGGTAATTTTGAAATTGCCAATCCTTTCTTAGACAAAATTCATTCTGCGTAAACCAAATTTTATTTTTTTTTTAATTTTTGTGTATATTCTAAAAAACTCACTTTTTCCCCAAAAATGGCCCAAACATTTTTTTTTTTTCGGTAATTTTGACATTTCCAATCGTTTCTTATTCTTATTCATTCTGCGTAAACCAAATTTTAATTTTTTTGAATTTTTTTTTTGTAGATTCTAGGTCCATTTATATCCTAAAAAACTCACTTTTTCCCTCAAAAATGACCCAGACTTTTTTTTCGGTAATTTTGACATTGCCAATCGTTTCTTATACAAAATTTATTCTGCGTAAACCAAATTTTATTTTTTTGTAGATTCTTGGTCCATTTATATCCTAAAAAACTCACTTTTCCCCCAAAAATGGCCCAAACATTTTTTTTCGGTAATTTTGACATTGCCAATAGTTTCTTAGACAAAATTCATTCTGGGTAAACCAAATTTTAATTTTTTTGTAGATTCTAAGTTCATTTATATCCTAAAAAACTCACTTTTTCCCTCAAAAATGGCTCAAACATTTTATTTTGGTAATTTTGACATTGTCAATCGTTTCTTATACAAAAGTCATTCTGCGTAAACCAAATTTAATTTTTTTGTAGATTCTAGGTCCATCTATATACTAAAAAATTCACTGCCAATCGTTTCTTAGACAAAATTCATTCTGCATAAACCAAAGTTTAATTTTTTTGAATTTTTTTTTGTAGATTCTAGGTCCATTCATATTCTAAAAAACTCACTTTTTCTCTCAAAAATGGCCCAAACATTTTTTTCTGTAATTTTGATGTTGTCAATCAAAATATATAACCCTAACAGCCGACAACGTTAACCCCCCCCCTCTGGGCTGGAACACTATTTTCAATCAGATCCGATTTTAAATCATAAATCAGTTTTTTGTGACCATTAGCAATTAATGTATAAATAAATGTTTCTGTAAACTATATAGTGGCTAATTTGAATATTAAAATATACTTTTTTTTCAGGTATCAATCTTTGAATTTAACTCATGTGCCTGAAAATAGTATACAAATATATGAATTTAGGTAAATCACATGCACAGTTTTGGGCACAGTCTTAATTTTAAAACTGGAGGTTTTTGGGTTTTGTTTTAATGTGGATAATATTTAAAAAGACAAATCTCTACTAAACTGTACAAATCGTTTCTGACTGACGTATAAAGTATATATTTTCTATAATTTAATTTGGTAATTTATTTTTTTATTGATTTCATACACGTTGTCTCAAATTGTACAATTTGTAAAGGCTTGAGACTTTGGGAAATCACTGGAAAGTAGAAAAAATTGACACTAGAAATAGTGATTTATCATTGTCATCAATTTTTAAACTCTGCACATGCTTGTGCAAAAAAACCAATATTACCGCAGATACCGTGAATAACTATTTGAGTTAAAAAGAGTTACAGCATGAATTACGCCGTACGAGAAACGCCCAATATTTATTTAGAGGGATTTTCATTAAAAGTGAGATAGCAAAAAAGGGCATTTTAAACACACAAAGTTTGTAGTATGATTGCATTCTTAGTTAAAATGTTTCGTTCCATTCCCAAATTAAGTTTTTTATTTTTCCTTTTTACCGAGATCTAGCGTTGTTAATGTTTACTAAAAATGTCCTGATAGGCCCCTGGACGAGAAACGAGTGCTAACGTACATCCCTATCGTATTTCTTCGATTTAATTTTCTAGATTTATAGACGAATAGTGGTTGGCTGCATCACTTTTATGCAATAATGCCATAGTTTTTTATCCAGGTCTTATGTATAAGTTGAGACATCCTGTTAATAAAGTATTATTTTAAAAGTAATTATTTTTTATTTGACAGCCAGTTTGGTAGAGACTGGTCTCAAATTTTTGTTCCCAGTGTTGTTTCCGATAGAATTGTAGCTCTCTTTGTAAAGACGTCATTCAATTTCAACGGTTTTTTACCATTAATGTAATATTTTAATTGATAAATTTATATACAATAAAATTTAAGGGTACACGAAAGTTTTTTAAGAACCGAATTTCGGTGTTTTATAACATAAGAATGACAAAAAACTGACTGGATTTTAATCGTACCTTTATATTAAGATTTTAACATTTTTGACGAAATACTCTTAAGTCATAGTTTATTATTATGTATATTATGTATAAATGTATTGAATATAGTTTTTTTATTTTCTGACTTCTGGTTTGTGTTTATTCGAGTCCAAATAAAGGTTATTATGTTAAATAAAAAAAATAAAAGTTTATTTATTTATTTATTATATATATCATTCATAAATACAATGTCTTTATGTACAATACCAAATTTTATACAATATAAAATTAAACAACCATATTACTAAAAATACACGTTATAAAATGATATCTATGTAGAACTAAAACGTTCCATCTGACCCTGTATATTACCTTGAAAACTTAAAGCAAAAATACATTTTTTTTCTGCGATAACACTTTTAGGGCACAATATAAAGGCTGCACCAAATACTTAGGGAAATTTTCGATAATTTTCTTAAATATTTCGTTTTCATGCCAGATTTATTTGATCCTAAGCTGTTTTGGTTTTGCTTTTTGCGTTTTTGTGCATATCAAATTGATAATATACTCGCATTTATAGTGTATTATTTACACTGATGTGTCTTTGTCAACATTTGGTAAAATCATAAACAATTTTGAATCAAATGGGTGCGTTTCTTCTGCGAAAACAAAAAAAGCCAGGCGAAGCTCGCGTTGAAGAACGTGAATTTGTTTGTGCAACAGTACATGAAATTACAAGTGAAAAGCTAACGAAAAATCTTCCTAGTATGGAATTAAATTCAAAGGGAGCATACAGAAATAAATTCCTGTACACCAGGGGTGATAACTACTGAAGAAAGAAAAATTTCTGCCTCAGGCGGGAATCGAACCCGCGTCTCCATTATTCCGTACTGATGCCCTAACCGCTAAAAGAAAGTACAGGAAATTCCCACGATTTCGTCTAGATAATAGCCCAATACTTAATTATTAAAACAGGCCTTTCTGTTTTAAAGAATATTCAAAAAGTTTCCCAACTAAAGCGAAAACATAATTCACGATATTGGACCATAAAGAATCCTTATAAAACGTTCACAGACCCTTAAACGTTAAATGTCTGGGTGGACTAATTGGCCATTTTTTTATAGATGAAAGTTTAACTGGTATAAAAGAAATTGCAGTAAGGATGTAACAACCTGTATTAAATTCTAATGTATCTATCTTCCTCGACTTTCCGATTGAGTAGCAATTTAAACGCATCCCACTAACACAAGAGTTTATGCCTCTGTTTTATTTAGGCAAACCAAATATACAGATCTGGCAAAATTTTAACGGAACATAGGATTTTCAATGTATTTTGCTCAAGAGCTCACGTTATTTGTTACAATTACTGCAGCAAATAATTTCTCGCAAACAATGGAATTTCGGCGTCGCAAAATCTGTTCCTGAAAGTCTCACATACACACTTCCTTTCCTAACCTTTTCAGGACCTTTAGCAGGTCAGTGCTAGTAAGCTAACGCAGACACGCGCTCTGCTAGCGGAGAGGAGGGATACAACAATGTAGAGTGGTTCGATTGAATAGTTGATATGTCGTCGCGCAGATTTCTTATATATTGTTCTGGTCGACTTCTACGTGAGCTCTTGTCCAAAATACATTGAAAATCCTATGTTCCGTTAAAATTTTGCCAGATTTGTTAACTCTTATCTAACGGGCGTGTCCAGTCGGGCAAAACTGCAGGATTTGTACTAATTTTTACTAAGTTTACCGCCGAATCCAAATGACAGACGAGCTTACTAGTGAAATTACTGTGTTGGTTGCAATTGCACTCTGAGGAATGATAAATTTTTTAATTTTCGTTGGTCACGGATAGGGATTGTATCCTGACTTCTTGAGCGAATTAAGAAAACCCTAGACACCGAACTAACAAGCAGGAACTTGATGACTACCAACTAAAATTATAACCCAGAGTTTATTGACATAAAACAGTGTTTTGTCAACTTTATGCCACATCTGACTCTTCATTATGTTTCATTAACTGCCACTTTTGTAAGGTCCTTATACGTCATATCCTCCGTTATTCCCTGACCCTGTCACATTGGTGGTTATGTCGATAGAATCAGAAGTGGGGTAAATATTTTTTAGTTTTTTATTTCCTTATCAATTTATTCGATGAAAGTGATTAAATGTTATGCTAAGATTAAAAGGTATTGATTTTGGATAAATGCACATTTTATTTTGTGTATAAAATTATAAATGCTCAGTTGGAAAAAGTGTCAAAAATTCAAATTAACGAAATTCATTCGTAAAATTGTAATAACATAAAAACTATTCAAGGAACAGGATTCATTTTGACGCAGGCCTTTACTGACAGTAAAAACGGTTTTTGAGGAAATTTGATTATTTTCGATACGTTTTCAGATGTCTATGCAAACTTTACTTATAAGGAGCACACTTTATAGCTGACCCTATATAAGTTTTCAGTGAAATACAGGGTTATATTCGGCATTTCTTTACATAAAGAAATCCATTTATATATATAATGGGTATTTATTTATTTATTTGAAAAACTACAAACTAGAGTACCAAATTTTATTTATTGGTTACATAATTTTGAGAAATTGTGGAGTGTTTTTTGCAATTAAAAAAATAACTAATATATTTATATCACAGTAATTTAAGCATTTTAATATTAAAGGTTTCTACCAAAGCTAGGTCACTAAATAAAGTATAAAATTCTACTTAAAACGACATTAAATAATAGTAAATCAATTTCAAAAAAAAAATTATATATATCACAAAATCTTGATAACAGTAGATCGTTTTGGCAGTTGGTCTATTAAAACTTTTTAGTAAATTCAGTCTTTAGTTTTTGCCTGAATACGTTTTGCCAAAAAAATTAAATTGGTTAAAGAACTTTGCATCGAGACCAGGATGTTTATTATGATATTTACAGGGTGTTTCCTAACTAAATGCCCATATTTCACTGGAAGATTCTCGGGATATTTTAAAGATAATATCGTTGAAAAAAAATTTTTTGAACGTTTTTTATTATCTCAAAAACGCCTTCAAATATTTGACCGAATTTTGCTAACATAACTGTGCATTTTTTTAGAAAAGAATTCAACGTTAAATGAATTTATTATCATAATACTTAAAGAGACATCCAAAAATATCATTTTATTTTTTTACTCGAAAACAATAGATCAGGCGAAAAAAAGACAAGTATCGTTTTTTACTTAAAAATGACTACTTATAAAGAAAAAAAATTTATTTCGAAAAAAACCACTGGCGTATTAAGTTTCTTTTCAAAATTTGTCATCACTTTGTTACACGAACGCCACTGGTGTGTGGTAAAATTTGGATTAGCCAAAAAAATGCACAGTTATACCATTCTAACGTTCAGCAAAATTCGGTTAAATATTTGAAAACGTTTTTGAGATAATTAAAAAAACGTTATAAAATTTTTTTTTCGACATCCTGTATCTTCAAGAGGAAAAAATGTCGGCATTCAATTAGGGAACACAATGTATTAGTACAAGTACTAGATACTGGATTAAAGTATTTCAAAGGTTTGATTTGTTCAACGGAACATTTTTGGACAGGTAAGCCATATGATTAACAAAAACTATTTTTGAGCTTCTTTTTATTGAGTATTGGAAAATATTTCCTTATGTTATAGTAAAAAGATTCGAAAGATGATAAAAAAACTGAAAAATTAAGTTTTATGGCAGTCAAAAGTATTGCATACTGGCTTTAAATAGCTGATTAAATGGCAGTATCAAGACATTGCTAGAAGCTATAAAAATTCCAAGATACTGCAATAGTGCATGACGTACATAAAAAAAGTATTTTACCTTGAATAATTTTCATAACGATAAAAAATATATACGTATGTAGGAATTAAGATTGTTTTAAAAAATCAGGAACTATTGCGGAATCTTTTTTCATTATCTATGTTCTTATGTCAGGTTTGACAGTTCTTTATGGTATTATGGCTGTCAAAATGACATTAGAAAATTGAAGTATCAAAATGACATTAGAAAACTGAAGTGTCAAAATGACATTAGAAAATTGTCAAACTGTCGACCAAAATGAGAAAAAGCGGAAGTTGCCAAGTTCTTTTCATAAATTCTTACCCGATTTCAATAACATACTAATAGTATCTTCAAAGATACACAACATACAAGACCACAGTGATCATAATTATGCTTAATCTGTTTGAATATACTGATGAAGATGAAGATGGCATCTCTTTATAAGGCAGTTTCTCTCCTATTTTGTTATGTTGTGAATTGATATTATCTTGATCGTATTCTTTGGTATTTTGGTGAAGTTTGTAATTTGTCGTGCAACCCATCCAAAATGGCGCCGAGAGTTTCTGTTCTTTGTGATCAACGCGCATGTGGTAGTCGTTGAATTTCCAGAAGCCTTTTCCTTTGAAGAAGTAAGTTTTACCTGAAATAATAAAAATTAGGCATTAGAGACTTTAATTGTCTGAATTTGCTTGAAAATGAGATGCTGTACGACAAAATGGGGTTTCAAGATATCAATTTAAATGTACAAAGCTGATTTAAGCCTTTACATAAATTTCAGGTTTAATATTTTCAAATTTTTCTTTACATTAAGTCATTAAAAAAATCATAGCGGCCAAATGATTGAAACTTGGCACGAGAGAGTTCATTTTATTAGGAAGTAATTGTAGACACAAAAATTACAGCAGCTTGTCTCAAGAGATTTGTTTTAATGCCATACATTTTTTTTTCATAATTGTATCGAAAAATCTATTGGCGAGGTAACTACTAGTTCATGGAAAATTTCTAATATTTAGATAAAATATGGCCAATACAAAGTTACTTTTATAGAATTCTAATTTTTGTTTAATTACCATCTTTCCACTGGAATACAGCATCGATATCTGTACCAACTCCCTTCCACATGGACATATCTCTAGGGTAATCCAATTCAACTTTTTGCTCATCTTCATCAAACCTGTAAAAATATAAAATTGATATTTTTGATGTTTTTCAAAATGCCGTTAAAGAATGTTTACCTCCAATACAAATTTCCACTGTAGAAATATGTTTTTCCATTGTGACCCCAAACCATAGCACCGTCAATATGAGTAATCTCTCTGGGGATACCTAAATGAGTTAAAGGTTTGGGGAAACCGCTTTCTACGTGATTATCGAGGAAAACATAATACTTCTGTCCAATGAAGAAGACTATCCTACCATCACTTCTTTCATATATCGCGTCGATGTGTGTCAAATCTTCAGGTAAGCCGTGCCACAACCTTCTTATTAGAGCTGGATACCCGGTCATTAGGCCGTTGTCTCCTATTCTCCAGAAATACTAAAACAATGATATACTTATTAAGGATGCGTTTTAATAATAAAAAATGATTGAAAGTATTTTAAGACCACTTAAGACGCTATGGTTACCAAAGCGTACAGCAAGAGTGTCTTTAAAAAACTAGATTTGGGACAAATACAAAAACTACTGCGAAAGCGTTCCATGCTTCTGTCAGGCGTATAATCGAATCCACTGCTTTATGAGAATGAAAAAACGCTATAAAAACAGCAAAGGATACCGCCAATAGAAGAAAGCTGATGAATCTGGACATTTTTGAGTACTTCAATGTCAAAAACACCGTACACTGTCCATATATATAAAAATAAAATTGGATTTAAATACCAAACTATCAACAAGAGGACTGTAATAATGGAAAGCCAGAGGATCATAAAATGGAGGATACAATATTTGGAAAAAATTAAGGCATCTCGAAATAGTAACAGAAAAATATATTATTTAGATGAAAGAAAGGATGGTCTGACGGAACAAGAAGATGTTCAGTAAATGTTCCTTGTAACAAAGGAACTCGACTTACAATTCTTCACTGTGGATCGGACCCAGGGTATATGTTAAAAATGGCTACATATTTTAAATTGGGAAACTTACTGCATCTTTGAAAATAAAAACTTCTCTCCTAACAACAGAAATGGCATCGTAGCTCGTATCACAGGTATCTGGTGGTGGTTTTGTAGTCGATTCTGGTGAAGTGGTAGTCGGTGGATAATTAGGGTATTTCGGATAATTTCGCTCGGGTGTTCTCGGAGGTGATGGTGGATATGTTCTTGGAGGTGGCGGCGGTGGATATGTTCTTGGAGGCGGCGGTGGATACGTTCTCGGAGGTGATGGTGGTGGATATGTTCTGGGAGGATATGTTTCTGGTCTGTAAGGAGTCCTGGTTGGGAAGACTCGGCCAGGATTATTTCGATCTGAAAGGAAAATGTAAATGTAATAAACCTTTATTTTTTCTAAAATTCCTACTAGAATCTATAGAAAAAGAAACTAGAATGGATAAGTAATTAAAAATACCTGGTTAGCAGTCTGGTAAAAGATTCTCATCAAATGAGTAAATAAAATTATCTGTAATTGGATTTATATCATTGGCACATCAGAAAATATATACAAATCTCACCTGGACTATTCGGATTGGATTTTTTCCAATCCGGATAATACGGATGCCCATTTGGCGGATAAAAATGTTTCTTGTTCGGATTCATAGGTTTTTGTGGAGCATACGGATATTGTCCATAAGGCGGATATCTTGGATCGTACGGTCCTTTTCTTCGATGGGTAACCACCCTTGGTCGCGTCGTGGTAGTAGTAGTTGTGGTGGTCGTAGTCGTAGTTGTTAAAGGTGGTTGGTATTGTGGGTTTTTCGCCCATTTGCTGCGGTAATCTGGTGCACCTGAAATAAAATTAATTCGTAAAATTAAACTCAATGTTTTTTTTGTCTAGCTTGTAACTTGTAACTCGGGATTGTGTCGAGAACACATGACCCAATCAGAATCATTCGCGCCAAATTCCGTACCTTATGATGCAATAATACAGTTGCATTTCGTGGGCGTGGGCAGATCGTCTGATGCAATAAGAATATTTCCCGCGTGTTCCAGTTTGTTGCTATGAGGAAGAGTTACTGCATATGTGATGTTTGCGTTTCAAGGCTAAGCGTGAATGTCTGGTTTTTATTTTATTAAGTCTTGCCAGTGGCGGTGTGCGTCTTAAATATGTTGGAATTCCAACATATATTGAATTTCTTAATTTATTTACTTAAAGTTTACGTACCATATAACACTTGTATGGCTTGCTTGTCATCGTCTGGTAACTCATAGTCGAACCCGTTTTCCATTTCCTTGTACCAGGGGTACATTAAAGCATCTTCTACATTCGAATGTGACAGTCCCAAAGAATGGCCGATTTCATGAGCAGCAACGTTGAAGAGATTTGTTCCTGGAAAAAATAATACGATTTATAATCAAAAATCTACATCAAAAAGTATTATTTACATTTGCTCCTTAACTTTATTCTGCACAATAAAAACTTTTCTCTATCAAGCTAAATATCGGTGTCCAATTCATCCCCCTAGATCTGCACCTGAATAAAATTAATAGATAATAGGGTACAAAGTATTGTACGAAATGTTGCCATTGGTAAGTTGTAGGATAATTTGAGAACAGCAAAACTTGGACACTTTAATATTCCGCTACTTCAATCTCTTGTAACTTTAATGAAGTTACAGAAATATAATTGACGTCTCAAGTTTCGGAGTCACTATAAGAAATAACAAAACAATTCAGAATAATTGAGAAGACTCGAAACTAGTATAAATTGAATAATACAAAAGTCTTTATCAATTTGATTCAAAGAAATAATTTTGACTTTTCTTTCGAAGGAATTGCAACTGACCTACATAAAAGTTGAAAACGCTGTAATTTGAAATTAAATTTTATTAAATGAAAATATAATTTCACCTCCCCACTTTATTCTAGGTTACTATACATATTTTAATTGTAACGATTTGTACACCTCGTATTAAGAGCGTTGTCCGGTATTGTGCATTTTTATTACGCGTTACATTCAGGAACTGTATGACTTAGAGAGCTCAAATTTGGTTGATAAACTCAAAAAGGATTGAAGTACTTGTTAAATATAACGAGCTTGATTTTATTCTGAAAATTGAATTATTTTTTTTTTCGATAATTGGTGAAAATGAGGGAATTTATGTTTCTGTCTCATTTCAATGAAAATACCCAAGAAAATAGTTCTACTTCCCATTGAAAGGGAATCTTCAGACAATTTAGTTGAGGAGATTAATGTGAAATAAGAAAAGTTATTTACCAGATTTGAATATAAAGCGGAAAATAATGTCTACCAACATTCTTATTGATTTCTTAGTTCAGCAGTTTTCGGATAGAGGCCGCCATGATATATTTCATTAAATCCAGCGCTTACGAATATGAAAAAAACTTTTTTACCGCCGTCTGTACCACCTTTTGATGCAGAAACTACCACAGGGAGCGACGATACAATAAACATCAGCGTATTTTCAAATAACACCAAAGCAAAAAGTAGCTTTGTGCATATCCAAATTATTTATATTCATAAAGCATATGAGAGATATGGTATAGTTTGTCCATTTTCAATGGACCGTGATAGTGTGTCGTCACTGGTTCTACACATAACAGAGTAACCATAGCAACGCTGACATAGTTGTCAGTTTAAGTGTGTAGTATCTATGTTGTCATAGTTGTCAATCATGACAGATAAGTGACATCGTTGCCATGGTAACCTTGTTTTGTGTAGAACCATTTACATGTTAGTAAACCAGTAAGGAATTTTAATTTATTAGATTCGACTATCATTGCAGACGTATAAAAATGAAATTCCCAAATGTGCCGACAAGTTGCTTTGATCGGCACATAAATACATCAAAAAATATATAATAGAGGTATCAAAATTGCACAAGCTTTAAATACGTAACTGTATTACAACTACGCCTTGTATAGAAAATGCAATAAAGGTTTGTGTTTTTATTTCCTTTTTCCAATTATGCCATAATCGAGTTCATCTGATTTACGAGGAGTATATTTATTTTATTGCGTATTCAAGGCTTTATTTCATACATCTCAAAATCTGTCCTTGGCGTAAGGATATGCGAGTTAATAAAATATAAAAAGGTCAATTTAATATTTGTTTCGTGATTAATTCGTAAATTTCGTGATGGTTATTAATAAATATTGTTAAATCGACTTACGTGTGGAGAGTGAAAATACAATTGATAAAATATTCAATATGCTCATATTTCCGTAGAAAAATATTTTTCTTGAATAATTGTTCACTTAAGACTTACAAAACGGTTTCGTTTTGGCGAATTTTGAAAACTGATTATGTTCACGGTATTTTCAGTTTAATGACAATTTATTATAGATCTGACGCTAGAAATTAACCTTTTGCTAAAAATAGGAATGAATATGACGTAATTTGGTTTATTATATTTTCTTTTCTAATTTTAAAAGTTTATATATGTCTATACTTGTCCTTGTCCTTTTTTTTTTTAATTTGACCTGAGGTAACTAGACACTGTGTATATAAATACTTGAAACATTGTTCGTTTTTATGAAGCCTTCACAGATTGCTTCGTTAAACCGAGTTTTATATGCAAAGAAGGCAATAAAACTTTTTAAGGCCAACTAAGTTATTTTGGATAACGTTTTAGAAAAATAAAAAACAATGTGATGAAGCAAAACCAAAGTTATTTTCGTGATGAATTAATTTAAAAATTGTCGCTTTTACTTATATTCTTGCTTCTCTGATAGTTCTATTTTAGACTGGATTTAAAATGGTTATTTTCTTTATTAATTAATTAATGAAATTAAATGTACAATTTGTTACTATTCTTCTAGTTGCGACATTTTTCAATCAGGACTTCTTTAATTCAATTCAACAAGCTTGCTAATAAGGTTACGTTAGGTTAAACTATCAAACAATGAAGACATAAGGCGACTCGATGGGAAAGTCAATGTGTTTACACTGGAATAGATGGCGACACATTGACAATGTAAATTAAATGGACTTTCATTATTGTACACGGAGTATAACATTCAGACATTTTTACGCGTGATATAATAGATTACTTCTCAATAATAAATGTATATGATATATAATATTCATATTTTGATACGCTTGAAAACAAAACAATATTTGTTTTAGTTGATATTGACGTAGTTATTAACCATTTTATAAAGCGTAAAACGGCTGTAGACTTTTTTTTAGTTTGGAAATGCATTTTGTGACAGTTCTGATACACTTTGACAGGTCGATTCATTAAGTAGCATCTTTACCTTTCGTAATAATATTTTGAAATATGTTTTCGCGATTTTATTGGCAGTTTTAATTTTTAAGTTTTTTCATTTTTAGTTCTAGTCAGCCAAGGAACACGTAGTTGGTCTAGAAATGTTCTGTTATCAACCCCGCGCAATTCTATACATTTTTTTTAATAATATTATTAACAACTAAGATATGAATGTAAAAAATTGAAGTATTCTTTTAGTTTTATTTCTGCTATTAAAAAATGGCATAACATACTCAATGTGATGCAAATAAAACTATATTTAAATATTACTGAAATAAGAAATATGTTGATCAAGTCCCTCACATATATAGGGTGTCAAAGTAGATCTGATTTTTTATAAAATACCCTGTATGATATTTTAGAAACTGCTTTTTCTAAGTTTTGAATTTCTAGAACACCCTATATAGTCGGGAATAATTTTAAAATATGTGTTCTGTGTAGAACATTGACAAGAATTTTATAAAATTGTTACTTTTCCTAACCATGATTTGAAATGGCAAAATAAGGCTAAAAATCGGGTATCAAGATGATGTCACTTTCACGTGGTGAGTTCTGGGTCGTTTCAGCTCTAATTTATTTGCAAAAGAAGCCATGAAGTGCATATAAATGATGTTAGAAATTTATTTTCATTTCTAAAATGAATCATTTCCGTGGTTTTACATATACTAAATGTTACTTTTTTAAACTTTAGGCCCCACGCGCGAACTTCAACTTTTTCACGCTATTCTAGAACCTAAACTGCTATATATTGCGATTAAATTCGATGAGATAAAATATCTATCTGAATTCGTAAATATGAAGAGGCAGATTTGTGAAGCGGAAGTTGATAAACGATAAAAAAAACCGGCACTTTTAGATGAACCTTATGTATACATCGTACTCCCCCATGATGTGTGGTTTAATCAGAAATAAACGGAAAAGAGAGATCACAAGTCAAGTGGGTAGAACGATAACATAAAAATCTGTTTTATGTTGACATGTACTTGTTCTTGCTGAAATACTTCTTCTTTTATATAGGTTGGCTCTTTTGCTTATAGTCCAGTAAATTAACGCCATAAAAACCCCTAACCTGGGCATCAAGTCTTGTCCGTCAATTTTTTTTAATTTGCAGGTACATTTATTTCGGAAAATCTCAGCTACGTGGAATTTTTGTTCCCAAATATCCGTTTTTCGACGATATCTGCCGAAATATGACCCTTAGAGCATTTTTGTTTAAACAAAAAATGAAGAGCAGTTCATTACCTACAAAAGTTCTCCCTATGATTTTTTTCGTTACACTAATATTTTTTGCAAAAACGGCGTTTCAAAAATTCTTTTTAATAATTCGCAAAATTATTGTGGTGAAAACGGAAAATTTTAATATCCTCCCGTTTTTGTCTGAAGACAAAAGATAAGGCAATAATAACCAAATTTTTTTTCACTTTTTGCACTTGATTAATAAATGTATTATAAAAAAATCCAATTTGAGAAAGTTTGAAGGCAGACTTTTTTCTCGTGCACCAAAAAATATGAAAAAAAAAAAAAAATGCCATCGACAAACTAAGCTTTCTAATCATGTGCGTTGGAAACCGATATGGTCCTTGATAAAACGAAAAAGTAACATGATATTATAGCTACAGGTTCCTTCTTTCATCTGAACTTTGAATCATGAAAAAATATTAATTGTTACGTGATTTATTGAAAAATTTGTAATCCGCTTGGGAGTGTCATTCCTTTAGAGCGTGCTTTCTAAATGCAAGGCAGGAGATAAAAATGGGGGTGAGTTTTGGAGCCGGTTATGTCGAAAAGTATCATATTTTTGACAAAAATGATAAGGATCATTTTTGTAGGTAATGAACTGAACAAAAATTCGCTAAGTGTCATATTTTCGGAAATATCGGCGAAAATAGACGAAAAAAAAACACATTTTTGAGACCAATGGATATGGTAAAAGGCTATATTACACAGTTTGATAAGGAAAAATATTATAGGAAAATAAACAATTAAAAAGGCAAAAAATATCAGAAATATAGACGGAACATATAGACATTTTGGCTTTTGAGGCTTTTTTGAGGAGAAACACAACAAAGAAATAGCAGAACAAGAAGAAGAAATAGAGGAGCTATAGGAAAAGCAAGTTGAGAAGACGACATAGTTCCAGAGATTATGAACTCTAGGAGAAAAGAGGAATAACATAACGAAATTGAAAAGGAGATAAAAATGAGGATAAGAATAAAACAGGTCATCTAGCAAGAATGCAATCCCACAAAATGGCAAGAAAAATGTCGAACAGAGGCAAACTAAGAAGAAAAAGGATAGACTGAAAGAAAATATATAAAAACACTAGCCAGAGATAGAAGCTTAGATGCAAGAGAACGTGGAATCTACATCCGGTATTTAAAAAAGACAAAAATTAGTTAAACAAAGCAAGCTACCAAAAATAGACATTTCAAGCAATTAAATAAAATAAAAAATATATAATTGGAATAAATAGCAGTTTGGGAGCAAATATATAAACAGGAATCTGCATATCCTTAAACTTATTTTGTAAATTTTTAAGAACTCTTTTCCGAGAAAATTTCCATACACTTCTTTCACACTGTATAATAAAAATTAAACATTTATAACATAACAATTTTAGAGATTTTTTGCTTGACCGCAAAACTAATAAAAAATGCATAGAATGAGGACATTTAAACATGTAAATCCCCCAAATTCTCAAATATACCTAATAACTGTAATACCGCAAAACAATTCGTACGACACAAAGGGAAAGAAACCAACTCCTCACATTTTAATTAAAATGTTGTCTCCTGTGATGATCTCTTGGTCCTCAGAACATGCTAGATTTCATTTCAATTCACTTCAGTCCTTGTACACCCTCAAAAAGGGTTAGTTATCTGTATATCCCCTACCACTTCAGGCACGTACGCTAACCATTAGAAGGGAATCCTTCAACAATACGAAATGTTTTAAGATTTGCCTCTTAGAGTTTCGTTTTTATTTTTTGTGGTATTGTTATTGATTATTTTACTTGAAATTGAAATAAAAAATTAAATAATCCTTGAGGGAATATAAGAGTGATAGAGCAGGACCAATAATTTTTGAAACAAAAAAAGTTATAAGTTAATTTGGAAAAATCAAGACGACTGGGTAAAAGTTCCGGAAGGAGGGGTGGGGGGAGTCAAAAATACGTTGAGGGTTGGATATTGTTTTTTACGATTTGTGGCTGAAATATACGTCCTACCGAAAAAAGTGTATCGTAAAAGTTATAGATAATTAAAAAATCTAAAACTGTTGTACGGATCATTTTTCAACATAACCTCAAAATTATCGAGAAAAACGACAAAAACCGTTTTTTTCGTTTTTAATTTTTATCTCCCGCAAAAATATTTTTTTTATGAAACTTGGTGAAAATGTTCTTTTTTGTGTTTTAAATAGGCCGTAATTTTTTCAAAGCAAAAAATTTATTTTTCGATTTTATTCTATTTTAAATTAAAAAAAAGCCTAATTTTTTCACGAACAATATATTTTTTTCATACCATCATAAAGTCGAGGTTTCAACGAAGAAAATGAGCACTGATAAAGTTAAAAAATTGAAAATTTGTAAACCAACATTTCCGATTAAAAATTAGACTTTTTTTAATTTAAAGTATTAAAGAATTTCTGATTTACTAATCTAATCAATAAATCGACTTACTTCCATTCATAAATTCCAATCAATCAAACCGTTCATCAATAAACGACAATATAATTTAATATATTAAAACTATTTACCTTCATCATTATCTGCCGCTGTGGTCCATTTTTCATCAGCGTCAAAATGTACCTCCACACTCGATCTCACTCCAGTCGGAAAAAATGCATGAGCTAAAACTTTTCCTGGTCCATCAAATGGAAAACTGTCGCCATGCGCATTCCTTAAAAGAAATTAATATTTATATTAATCCAATTACTAAACAATTATTGTTATTTTTTAGGAAAATTCAGTCTATTGTAAGGCCTTTTAAACGAAGTGTCACATGACCCCGTCCAACAATTTTTCGTTAAACGCGGGGATAACAGGGGAATTTTTTCTATATTTTTCTCGTAATCTATACACTAAGGCCTTTTCAACAAGATGTCACATGACATCATCCAACAATTTTTCGCTTAACGCGAAAGTGGCAGTTGGTGACAGGGGGTGAGGGGAATTTTTTCTATATTTTTACCAATTCTCTAACATCATAACAAATTCAAATCTCACGCCATATCCGCGCTAGCACCAAAAACTAAACAGTTGTTTTATTATCCTTTAATTAAATAATTAAATATTTTCACATTCCCGCCCCCCCCCCCACCAATTCTTCACATATTTATGACGACATAAAAATTTGATGTGCAATAATGTCATTCCAAATATGCTTTTTTATTTGGAAAATTAATCAAAACAATTTGTTCCATATCAATTCGAAGAAAATAAATTTGATTGGTAAGTAATTAAAATATCAGTGCTTTTCATTAGATTTGTAATAAAAGTGGGAAATTTAATCAAGCCTGTCAATCAATTAGTTTTTATCCATTTGTATAAGAATCTAATAGATCCGAAGCCATATCACGAGTGACTGGATATAGCAGCGGTTATAACTGCTATATTTGTAATAAAAATTATATTATACCTTTTCAGTGACCAAAAAACAAAAAAAATTGTATAATAAAAGCAATACAATAAAGATATTGTAAAAATAAAACACTGAGCTCTCTGTTGAGTGAAAAAGACAATTACACTCTCAAGCCCTCCGACTAATAGCTAACTGTCCAGCCAGTTTCCAGAAATCAATCAAAAATAGACCATAAGACCTCAAGAGATTGGGGGGGGGGCAACGTCGTCGGCTGTTAGGACTATATATAAAAGTTTAATATTTTGGGTTTGTTGATATAAATGGACCTAGAATCTACAAAAAAATTAAAATTTGGTTTACGCAGTATGAATTTTGTATAAGAAACGATTAGCAATATCAAAATTACCGAAAAAAAATGTTTGGGCCATTTTTGAGTGAAACAGTGAATTTTTTAGGATATAAATGGACCTAGAATCTACAAAAAAATTCAAAAGAATTAAAATTTGGATTACGCCGAATGATTTTTGTCTAAGAAACGATTGGCAATGTCAAAATTACCGAAAAAAAATGTTTGGGCCATTTTTGAGTGAAACAGTGAATTTTTTAGGATATAAATGGACCTAGAATCTACAAAAAAATTCAAAAGAATTAAAATTTGGATTACGCCGAATGATTTTTGTCTAAGAAACGATTGGCAATGTCAAAATTACCGAAAAAAAATGTTTGGGCCATTTTAGAGGAAAAAAAATGAGTTTTTTGGGATATAAATGGACATAGATTCTACAAAAAAAAAAAATAAAAAAAGTAAAATTTGGTTTACACAGAATGAATTTTGTATAAGAAACGATTGGCAATGTCAAAATTATCGAAAAAAAATGTTTGGGCCATTTTTGAGGGGAAAAGTTTGTTTTTAGGATATAAATGGACCTACAATCTACAAAAAAAATTCAAAAAAATTAAAATTTGGTTTACGCAGAATGAATTTTGTATAAAAAACGATTGGTAATGTCAAAATTACCGAAAAACATGTTTGGACCATTTTTTAGGGAAAAAGTGAGTTTTTTAGGATATTAATGGATCTAGAATCTACAAAAAAAATTCAAAAAATTAAAATTTGGTTTACTCAGATATGAAAAATATCCTCTCATTTACGGACTTTGGGGGCGGGGGCAATTGCCCCTACTGCCCCCCTCTTGGAGCCGCCGTTGTAAGAGCTTAAGGTTAATTATCGATTACCGAGTTTCAGTACGTCTGTATCGGCTTAGATAACATTATTTGTAACTTTGTTTTTTAGAGTTTCTGCCAAAAAAGTTCTTTATTGATAAACTCACAACTTTGCGAGCTTTGGCTGAATTACTCAATTATATCTCTGACCCACCGACTACATTTTAAGAACAAAAGAGTCCTTATCAAAGAAAAGAAATTCTAAGCTCTTAACTTCTTAGAAGTTTCCATAAACTACAAAATCATCAGAAAAATGTGTAAATACCTGTGAAAATAGATGAGTATGTCGGCCTTGTCGCTGTCAACTTCCGTGAAAGTCAGCTTGGAATGCTTAGACCAGACCTCCAAAGCCTTTGATATGACAAATCGGACTTCGTAGAGATTTAAATTGTTCACATTTCTGCTTCTCACACTGAAACAAAAAGAAAGATGAGATATTTATAAAATGGCAAAAATTCTTTTATTTCTGTTGTGACATTATATTTCCTCGAATGAAGCTTATTTTAAAATAGAGCATATTTGTGGTTTTTTAATTGTGGTATTAAATGGCAACATCGACGTGAAGGACATGATGCTTTTTATCCCCTTAATCGCTCACTCAAGGAGGTTGTGATGGAAGAAAAACACATCACACCCAGGTTGAGTGAGTAACCATGAGGGAAAAGGAGTTGTCTTCTTATTCTTGATCAGCCAGTCCATTCTTAACACTAGGGAATTTTGTAATTAAGAATTTACTGCAAACTTACGGCCGGAATTTACAAATACCAGGTATGATTGACTCAGACGTTTTACCGCTTATATCTGGCACTTCAAGAAACGAGTTTGGCAATAAATTAATTTCCAACAATGCCTAAAGTCAGTTGCAGGATCAGTGTAATTTTTTACGCTGTGTCTAGGTGCACGCTAACGTGTACGGTTGAATGTCTCCGGCGCGTTAAATCGGTGCAGGCTAAAAGACTACGTCATGGACAATGATGACGTTTTAGCGTGTACCTAAGTTTTTTACTTTATACACGTTAGCGTGCACCTAGACACAGCGAATTTTTTAATTGATTAATTACTAGACTATTCCTATCAAACCATTAGTTAGACATTCGCTTTATGATCGTTGTACTAACTAATTTGAAGAGACGTCCCTATATCTCGATATTGACGAACTTTGGCTTGAGTTTGATGAATTTCCTGTATCTATACTCATTTTGCTTTTTATTTTCAACTCAAGTTTGATTTTAAAAACCGCCCTCGAACTGCCTCTACTCACAGGAAAGTAACTCCATCAATACGAGAGAGAGAGAGACTGGAAACTCCAGATATGAAGGCAATGTTTTAAAGTAAGTGTGACGTCGATTTGGACGGATTGACGGCGCCACACTACAACCAACTACGAAACAAACTTTATTGGATTACTTGAAAATTTACTGCATCTAATATGGATTGACGTTCGACTCGGTCAATAAATGTATCTACAATATTACCAGGCGATGGTGATTAAGTGGTAGAGTGGTGAAAGGAAAATGATTTTTTAGATCGAAAAAAACCATCGGCAAATTATTTAGGTCAAACGAATTTAATCGCTTCATTAGCCTTATTTGCAAATCTATATTTTATTGTTATGTATCTAAGGGTTTAATAACTGTTTTTCTCTCATTTATACTTTCACTACAGTGTTATCAACACCAACTTCTTAATATTAATTACAATCTTTCTCTGGTTGTGTTGAGAAAACTTTTTTATTAATTTACTATTTGAGATAGTCGTTCTTGATAGTGTAATTACTATTTTTTGAGAGTGTAATTACCAGCTAATAGGTTCTGATATTATCTGTGTCGCTTAATAGATTCAGAGAGTCGAATATTTCCTTTTGATATACATTGAATGAGATGTGCAAGTAATGAGATGCAATGTGATGAAGCTGGTAAAATAACATCGGTTTTTATAATGAGATGCAATGTGATGAAGCTGGTAAAATAACATCGGTTTTTATACTGGGTTCTACTAATTAGTTTAAAAGTTTGTCTGTAAAATTAGAGATTACCATAAATTCGGTATATTCAGTTCATTTATTCATTAATAATTGATAAGAAAATGTATCTGGTGCACAAGCAAATTTAAGCCTGGAAAGATAATTGGCTTAACAATCTTATTAACTCTTATTGACATCAGTGATTCATCCACTTACGTACTACATCTTATAAATACCAATGGGAAACATTGTAGTTTATTTCCCATGCAAATATACTTTTTTTAAATCACATAAAAAATCATCGCTGACTTATTTAAAGAGTTTTGATATGTTGACACCGTTGTCTTTATAACACTAACAATTTAATAATACTAATAATAGATGTAGAAATGATTTTATGTAAACATAGATTTGATATCTTGACTAGTTTTTAAGAAGAGAGGTGTCAAATTTGAAATATGCGTTTTTTGGGATTCGACATGCTTGTCTTTATAATTCTACCAATCTAACAATACTTGATATATATGTATTAAATCCAGAGAGGATATAAAGAATAGATGTAGGAATGATTTTTGTAAACAGGGATTTTATATCTTAACTAGTTTTTAAGAAGCGAGGTCTCAAAGTTGAAATATGCGTTTTTTGGGATTCGGCATGACTGTCTTTATAATTCTACCAATCTAACAATACTTAACATACAGGTCTTAATTCCAGAGATGATATAAAGAATAGATGTAGAAATGATTTTTGGTAAACATAGATTTGATATCTAAGAAGATAGGTGTCACATTTGAAATGTGCGTTTTTTGAGATTCGACATGCTTGTCTTTATACTTATACCAATCTGACAATACTTGACATAGAGGTCTTAAATCTATAGAGGATATAAAGATTAGACGTACAAATGGTTTTTTGTAAACAAGTATTTGATATCTTGATTAGTTTTTAAGAAGCGAGGTGTCAAATTTGAAATATGCGTTTTTGGAATTCGAGAAGGTTGTCTATATAATTCTACCAATCTAATAATACTTGACATAGAGATCTTAAATCTAGAGAGGATATAAAGGATAGAGGTAGAAATGATTTTTTGTAAACAAAGATTTAAGATCTTGACTAGTTTTTAAGAAGAGAGGTGTCAAATTTGAAATATGCGTTTTTTTGTGATTCGACATGCTTGTCTTTATAATTATACCAATCTGACAATACTTGACATAGAGGTCTTAAATCTAGAAAGGATATAAAGAATAGATGTAGAAATGATTTTTTGTTAATATAGATTTGATATCTTGACTAGTTTTTAAGAAGGGAGGTGTCAAAATTCAAATATGATTTTTTTGGGATTCGACATGACTGTCTTTATAATTCTACCAATCTAACAATACTTGACATAGAGCTCTTAAATCCAGAGAGGATATAAAGAATAGATGTAGAAATGATTTTTTGTAAACATAGATTTGATATCTTGATTAGTTTTTAAGAAGAGAGGTGTCAAATTTGAAATATGCGTTTTTTGGAATTCGACATGCTTGTCTTTTCTACCAATTCTACTTGACATCGAAGTCTGCATTATAAAGTGAATATGAAGAAAAGATGTAGAAATGATTTTTTGTAAACTGAGTTTTAAATTATTGACTTTATTTATCGTTAGTGTTATTTTTCTTTTACTTGTAAAAATAAATACAATACAAATCATCGTAATTATGACTATTTATTTTATTGCATATTTTTAACATTTTTAATCACTTAATCACCGTAGTGGGAATTTAGTTTTTAGGGTCATTTTAATTGTTAATTATCCTTTTTTTTTGTTAGTTTCTTTTCATAGAACGGTAAAAGCCAGCCCTGTTATTACCAATTATATTCAATTAGCAGTTCTCCCTCTCGATGTTCGTGCAACTGAAATATAAAAGAATGACCCTCATACTGTTACCACGAACTGCTGGTAATTCCCAACAACTATTGAATAATCAACTAAATACTTAGGATATGAATAAGTAATTGTGCGTTTACAGAATAACAAGATGAAACAAATATTATAAATTCCAATTGTGGTGACGAAATGTTAATTTTTCGAGTAAAATTTTTATAATTATCACTCATTTACGGTTTAATTGTCGATAAAGAAAATATTTAGGAGAGGCCCGAAATAAATTGAAAATTTTGTTTTTTACACGACTTTTCGGATGATTGTGACGTTCTACCCGATCATTTTTGTGAGATTGTGGAATATTTACAAAATAAAATATTTCTTAATATTCCAACATTCCTCTGGGAAACCTGGCAACAGTCTTTCAGGCTAAAGTGATCTTAATGATTTAGTGAAAGATTCATCTCAAAAATATTAAGCGATAACTCTACTTGCTATTGACAATAAAGACATTAAGTCAAGGCATGACGGTAATTTTAACAAAAATTGCGACCAGAGCCTGCGTAAGCACTGGCAATCTCTGAAATAACTGAAAAAACAATACGAAGTACCTATAATCTGTTAAAAACAGAAAGGAAGGGTACTAGTACCATGTGATTAGCTAAAATAAATTGTTACCTTGTTATTTGTTGTAGATTGCATTTTTGCACAATATAATTTCGATTTGGCATGTAGGAGATAAAATTTAAATTGGTTCAAATAAAATAACCTTAAACAAGAAATTCATTTGCTTGCAATTTACTCACTTTCATTCAATTTTCCAGACTCTGTATCAGCCACTGCTAAAAACAAATAATCAAAAGCGGAAAATTTCCTTCAAGAGAAAATTTGATTTTCTGCAGCGAAGTCACGCTAATATAAATATTATTTGGGTCCATGCCTCTAGTCAGTCAGAGATGGATCGACTAAGGAAGCACAAAAATTAGTTTTTTATATTCATTTCCGCTTCCTTCAATGGGCGGATTGCTTATTAAAAGCATTTTCCTAGCATTTACGATTTATATCTCAAAGTTACGAATTAAAATTGACTTTAAAACAGCCATTTTACTTTATTTAAAAATCTGGATATGCTTTTTTATTTGCAATATACCGACCGAAAATGTATTTTTTCGGACGTGAACTAAAAAGTTCTTCTTCTTGTTATTGGACGACAAGGCATGTGGTTTATGCAAGCAGAAGCATCGTCCGATTTTCCTCTAAAACGTCCTTGACCAACTCGTAGTCCAGATTTGAATCCTAGTGAAAGTTTAACACTGACCGAAAACCAGAAAATGATATGGAATTCACGTAAATGAGATTTCAAAGAGAATTTGATAATAAAAGGTATCTGCAAAATTAAAAGCAAATTTTTAGTGTAAAAAGAAATTGTGGAAAAGGTAGACGAAATTAATACAGCTTATGATATAACCATTAACCACCTCGTATAAAATTTGAATTAAATCCAAATTTATTCGTTTATGACGTAGGGCAGAGTTGTAACTCCCGAGTTTCAAACCGCAGTTAAACGTTTTACTGGCCAAATAGTCATAATCACCAAATAACCTACATCATTTCCGGAACACGAATTGTTCATATTAGACCAAATTGCATTGAGGTCGCCTATGGACGGTAGGTACATACCACGTATGAAGGGTGTCTGAGATGTTTTTGCTATTTTTATTTATTTATTTATTTACTACACTATTCTACAGAGAATCCATTTATAGAATAGTAAGTTAGTGCAATCTGTTACATTATTAATTAATTTAAATAAGACTAGAAAGCTGTAATATCTACGACGTGTTTCAAGACTAAAGAAACTATGTTTGAGAAGTAAGTCTGTATATGATATGCCGATTGGAGGATAAATTCAGTCAGTTTTTAAAGTTAACAATTTAAAAAAACGACGTTAAAGATTTTCCAATTGGTCAATATGAACCTGATAATAGAGACCGAGGCATATTCTAGTTTTGATCTGATAAATGCTTAATATAATAGCTTTAAAGTTCCGATTTCTTCAAATTCAGCGCCGTTTCTATATAGAAATCCATACATTCGATATGCTGAATCGAGGATTGTATCGATGTGCAAATTAAATGAGAGCCTTGAGTCAAATGTCTTACTTTTTAGTGTAGGACATGCCACTACATTTAGCAATGTTTAAAGATAACTTATTATCCTTAAAGTGCGTCACAGTGTAATATATTTTAAAGTCATCAGCATATATATCAAATGGGACATCTATTTCACTAAATATATCGTTGATAAAGATGTTGAATAATAACGGACCCAGATTGGATCCTTGGGGAACGCCGGACGTAGCTAGATATTCGACAGACTTGAAACCATTAATCTGAACATATTGCCTTCTTTTATTTAGGTTAGAACTAAAGAGGTCAATGAGAGCATCTGAAAGACCAAACAGAGAGAGTTTGTGAAGTAAAAGCCCTTGGTCAGGCCTGTCAAAGATGACTTCCAGATTGCGGGTGATTGCGGATGATTTTATGCAAATATTAAGCAAGACTGATAAAGAATAAGAAAGAGATGAAGCACAATCTTTTATAACAAAAGCTGGAATGTGATCCGGACGTATGGTCATTTTCGATATTAGCTGCCTTCATACACTTCTTTTTCACTGAAGGAGCTACATAGATGTGGGAAAACGGAGTTATTATTCCCAGAACTGTCATTGGAAGTAGAGGTGATATATGACATACTAAAATAATCAGCAAAAGCATTGAGTATATCGATAGGATCCTCTAGTAATAATTTGATAAAAACATTAAATATTCAAAATAAAAAGTTGAATACTAGAAATGTTGTGTACTCAGATGGAATACTGTTCTGCAGTAAACGCTTCAAAAAGTATATTTATTTCAATAAGATCATTTCCTACAGATTTCATAGACAACTACACTCGAATTCAACGTATTTATGTGTAGAAAATTAACAAAATCTAGGTGGCTTTGACAGTTTGACGAAACTTCACTGCCAGCAATTGACAGTTCTTAAGGGAAATAAATTCAATAAGTTTGCACGAATTAAATTGAAAATAATAAGGAAAAATCATCGGAACGAATATTTCGGGCAACAGGATAAGTTTATGATCAAAAATAGGAGCGAACAGGTTCATTGAAATATTCCGATGCGATAATTACGAATAAAAATCGATCAAAATAGATCGTAACCAAGAATTATGTTTGGTACAGGCTTTTGGTACTAAAATAAAATCCAATAATACTCATCTCTTTATTACGCCCCTACGTGTTAACGTTCTGATTTTTATGGCGCGTTTCCTATGAAACGGCTGTACCATAAACTGGACAAATGAGTCCAATAAAATTGAGGGTTAACTAATATGACTTGCTATCTTTACACAGCCTTTATGTGGTGTTCCGTTAAGAACAATGTTGAGACATTAACTGGAGGAATAAATTTTATTAAACTGATCATAGGTCTAGGCGTTTATTGAAGGTTATAAATGCTTTTATTTTATACAGGGACATTTTTTTCTGTAAAACTAAACGTCATGCTATTATTTTACCATCTAAAATTTATAAAAATATATTTTTTTATTATTTCTGTCAAAATTGATACAACAAACTTAAAATAAAGTTGGAACGAAATAAATAAACATAAAATTAGTCATAGCCCAGTTGACCTCTCATAAAATGTGATATCGCTGAAACTAGGCTCTTAGGTACTTTTTATGGTGTAAAAATCGATAAAGAAATCTTTGCTGCTCTAAAGTGTATGCTTAGTTCACAATTTCAAAAACAAAATCGAAAATTTGGTTTTTGCGTTATATCTCGAAAAATAAAAAAAAATCGAAAACCTATTAACACCACGTGAAAGAGCAGAAAATTTTACTAAAATTTATATTATGTCATTTTTTAAAAAAAAATTGTATTACTATAAAAACTATTAAAAATTGATGTAAAAATAATTAAATTGTCTCTGTTTAATAAACTTATGTTTTAAAATAATCATTTTTTAAATCATTCATTCGACGCCATTTTTTTTTCAAAATAGTGTATATATAAATCAGAAATTAATTATTTTTTTTAAATAATGTTAAAATACTTTATAATGTGTAATAATAATAGATAAACACTATCGTCGAATGAATGATGTAAAAAAAATGATTATTTTAAAACATGTTTTATTAAACAGAGACAATGTTCAGTATTTTAACAATTTTTACATCAAAAGTAAAAGTATAATGATAATAAATGTACAAGGATTTTTTTGTTATACCTCTTATAATTAGAAATTATAACTTCCGGTCAAATTTTCTATGGGAAAACAAAAAAAAATAAAAACTAATGGCTTCCTGAGAAAATTTAAAATCTCCTCTTTAAAGCGCTTTTTTTTGTTTTTTTGCGTACATTTTAGGCAAAGATACTTTAGTTTTTTCCAGAACGTCTCGCTTGACTATTTATATCAGCGGCATGGCGCGAGTAGAGTTTTCGAATTCACTTTCATATTTTAAAGTTTTTTTTTAAATAATTTATAATATAAAATTTAGTAAAATTTTCAGCTCTTTCACGTGGTGCTATTAATTTTTCGATTCTTTTTTTATTTTTCGAGATATAACGTAAAAACCAAATTTTCGAGTTTGTTTTAGAAATTGTGAACTTAAGCACACGCTTTAGAGCCGCAAAGATTTGTTTATTGTTTTCTACACCTAAAAAAGTACCTAAGAGCCTAATTTCAGCGATTTTATGAGAGATTTTGGTCTAAATGTGGCTCTGGCAACTGGGCTATCATACAAGAATAAAAAATTTATTAAATAAGTGTGTAGAAATGCGACAATTCAAATTGAAACATATAAATATAAAAAAAAAACTTAAAAATCTCCACAGAGAGGTAATTTTTTTCTTGGACGATAATATGTACGAGATTTTGAATTTTAAAGTTTTATACATAAATATATTTATAGAAAAATTTGTTGGCTTTATTTTATTATTTGTTTTTAAATTATTATTTAGCCAAAAAAATTATCATTTAATAAATATTAATTTTTTAATCATAATTCATCAGCTAAAAAACGATGTAAAAACTTGAACTGAGTTATTTAACCAGAAATGTACATTGTACATTAATATCGAAGAAAATCAACTAATTAAAATCAAAACAGAAAATAGCAACTTTGATGAATATTCACATACAATAGTTCTTTCAAATTTTGGTGAATATTCCAAATCAATACGTTTTTCAAATTTTGGCGAAGGAGTGTATTGAAATAAACATGAAATTTAATTATTAATCTATAATAATTTTTGCTATCTGGAAATTTTGGTTGATGAATAAATACACTCATCAAAAGTTAGTTTGTTTTTATGGAATTAAAGATTTTACAGCTTCATAAATATAATTAAAATTTATTTGTCATGCTTATTGTTTAAGAATTAGTTTAAATATTAAATGCATACCAGGATATTTTTGTTATTCTGGGAAAACCGTGCATACGTCTACAGAAGTTATAAATAGTTGTATTAAAAGAAGAATTTAATAGTTACTTAATAAATATCTATATCAATAAACATTTTACAAATTAGAAAGTGGAGGTCCTCTAAAAAGTTCTTAATTAAAATAAGGACATTTACAAAAGCTAAATATTTTAACTATCAAACAGTTTTTTATATAATTAAAATTACTTACCTCATAATTTCGTTCTTTCAACGATTTTATAAGGATGCGAGTGTTTAAAATTTAATTTAAATAATTAAATATTCTAAAAATTAAAATACTACAAAAAAAATATTTTTGTTAACTGATGTTATAACTCTAACAAAACCTGAACAATAAAAATAAACTCACCGATTCCATAGTATCTAGCAGGAGCGCAAACTTTTCTTGAGTTCAGTATTAGAGTTTCGCGATACACTGGTTGGAGCCTGAGCTCTATCTGGATCGCTTTGAACACCAACATTGTGAACTCTGAACTGACAGCCGGTCTATTTCGCTCACGTTTTATAAACTTCGCGGAACTACTTGCGCGCGCATTACACTTCCGAAGATTAGGCCGGTTCAAGTTAATTTGTTGTAAGGGGCGAATTTTGAAGATAGTTTTTAGATTGCTCAAAATTAAGATAAATGGGATGGTGTAGTTGATTTTGGTCAAAGCAGGAAAAACTAATACACACATTTATTCCAGTTTGGCATTAGTTTTTGGCGTTATGGCGTGTTCGTTCGAAAAGGCTTTATTTTTTTCCAACTACGTACCTATATTTTAGAATGTTTAAATTTATTAAATTGGTGAAGCCTATTCCTGGAAGACTGTAAACAATGTTATTATTCAAATATGTAAAAACAATACACACAATAAAAAGAAGAAGAAATTTTCGGTCCATATCCGGAAAAGTAAAATATATTGTTCTTTCTGCTTTAAATTAATAGTTGTGTTGTTGGCAACCCTGTATTGTTGGCAACCCAGGTGGCGCTGATTCCCCCATTTCCCCATCCACATGTTGGTAAACCTGTATTGTTGACAGACACTCATTGACAGGTGGCGCGACGTAGATTACAGATTCCGAAACTTAGATGGCGCTGCAATTTGGATAAAAAATGGCGGCCAGCGCGACTCGCGGCCATCTTGAAAAGGGGGCGTGACCTACAATGCTATTGAGATAGGAAATTTCCCCAGACGTATATATTTGGTGTATTTTAGAAAATCAAACTTGACCATTTATGCTTTTCTTATTGGAATAACATATCGAATTGCTATTATTTTTGTTTTTAAACACAACCAAGTGACATTTGTAGGTTATGTTACATGTCTTACACTTGTTTGTTTGTTCAGTTGCTTATTAGCATATTGCACTGACAGAACCGATCAACTATTCGTAACCCTCAAGTTCAATGAAAAAGTTCTAATAACACTGGTATAGTTTATAATAACTCAAAACTTTGTATTTATAAATTCTACATGCTATTTTATTTATTTTAGTACTTCTTACACTATACAAATGCAATGGAACTCCAACTTTTGCATTTTCACCCATAACAAAGTTAATATTTCTCAAAACGTGTTCCTTATTATCCCCATACCTAGAATGCACCTTCTTAAATTCGATAGAATTTTCTTTGGGCCATCCCGCTGACACTCCATTGGGGTCATCCATTTATTCATCTACATTGATGTATTCCAAAACTCTTGATGGATGTCATTTTGTTTTCTATTTCTGTCCATTTTCGAATCTCATACTGGACGATTCCAGTTAACATAAATGCTTGGGTTATTGCCAGACCTACGTCTCCAACTGAAGTTACTAGAAGCAAATGGATTGAGGTGAATACGACACCCACTTTAAACTCAAATTAGGAGAGAGATGGATCGAAAAAGAAGAGTTCTTTGGGTACTACAGTTGTTTCAGTTTGATATATCTAAGAATGTTTCAAACACCTATGATGTCTCTCTGGTACCTTTAGACTGTGCTCTGTTTAAAACATTTTCACTTAAAGCTTTCTTTTGATGGCATTTTGGTCAAATAGCTGGGGCACCTTGGAATTCACGTGATTGTGAAGCTTTGCTTCGAGCTTTCGAACATCTTTGTTTCTGAATATTTGAATGGGTGCTGTTAGTTAAACTGGTGTACGTCATGTGTCCAAATGAGTTTTAAAATCTACTTGTATATGATGAGTTTGTACAAGAACAAGCAAAAAGCGACAAAGTAGTCCACTTTTGACTTGGCTAGCAAGTAGCCAAATATTTTTAGGAGATTAGGGCTATGAAACAAACATTCCCGTTTAATTCTCACTAATAACTTTTGAGTAAAGTCATCCACATTTGATCCTGTTTGACAGGTTTTAGAAATTTTACTAGGATGTCATCAACTGATTTTGTTTACAGTCTGGACTAAGCTTAAAAGTATTAAGAAGTTCACAATAGTGCTTCGAAAAAACCATAAGAAAAACTTTGCCCTACACCAAGAACGATTTCTTCTCTCAAATTTGATTGCTCCGTCGGGTATATTGTCAAAATTGTGTGTTTAAAGCATTCTTGAGATAAAACAGATTAAATATGGATAGATTACCTCTTCTGACTGGACTAAAACTATAAAAATTGATATATCATGTCAATGGAAGTATATATTGATAGATAATAATTTATTTAGTTGTAAGTAATACAGGGGAAGCTTCATGTAATTAGATAGGTTGAAGGGTGGGCGGATCACTGCTGACTATCGATTGTCAACTGTTAAATTCAGTTCTTTAGGTTTATGTTTTATTTACTTCCCGGAAGAAATGTCTGCATTATAAAAATAAATATTTTTAGTGAAATTTCAACGGAATTGAAGCAAAATGCTAGGCCAGGTCTTAGAATATTTGTGACTTTTCCTAATTTTCAGTAGTTAAAAAAATGTTATTCTTATAAAAAAATTGCAAAAATGCTAGAAAAATTAGTTATTTAGACATTTCTATTTTTAGAATTTACAATTTGCAACGTATTTTCGTCCAAGAAAAACTATTTTTACCACTTTATCATTTCCCACATTTCTTCCATATTTATTCATCATATATCCAAAAATTATCTCTTTGCGGGTTGAAATGATTTTCTTGGAAAAAAATGGAAAAATTCTTAATTTAAGATGTGAATTTGATTTGAGGATTTGATGGCAACTTTTCACACTGTTGAGAATTCATACTTTGTCATAAATAAAGTTTTCGTAATAATATTAACATAAGAAAAAACCCAGAAAAAAACTTTACAAATTTTTTAAATATCGACCGAAAAATTAGAAAAACGTTCATTATTATTCACCAGTGCCGCTTCTTTAACTTTATAATTTATAATTATTAGATTCTTTTAATAATCTAGTTGAAGAATTCCATTGTATTTTATGGGCAAAATCCCAAGCAAGTTCACATATTTTTGAGTTTTCGAATTGTTTATTTTTAAGGTTTGATTGGTGTTCAAGTCTTATATGAAAAGTTCTAGATGTTTCTCCTATATAAAAATTATTACATTCGCATGGAATTTTGTAAAGACACTTTTTTGTATTCTGGATTTCGTTAAAAGCTTTTGGATTTACCTACTATTAAAAATTTTAATGTATTATTTGTTTGAAAAACTGTTCTTAAATTAAACTTATTGTCAATCCTTCTAATTTTTTCCGATAATAAATTGTTTTTACTCTGTCGGAAAACGTTTTAACAACACCTCGTTTAACACATATTGAGTGGTTTGAGTGAAAATTTAGACATCTATTTGTATGTGTTTCTTTTCTAAAGACTGATGTTTCAATACAACTGTCTATCCAATACACCAGTATATATTTACGTAAGAAAAATTTTGATTGATATTTTCTTCCTTGTCACTAAACTTTTATCTCAGGTGTTACGCCAATACCCGAATTTACTCGTACAAAAACTCACCCCTGCAAAAAAAGGAGCATGTCAATAGAAATTTCATCGTATTGAAATATCCGAAATTTTCTCAACACCGATTTCGGATTTTTCCCAGTTGATTTGATGGAATTGTGTCAAATTGCTAGGGAAATGGAATATGATATTTAATAGACTTTACGCCCCTATATCTACCACGACGAGGGAACAACTCCCAAGGGTCTTTTAATATTAGTTCACTAAACGCTGATGGCGTCACGAGCCACCTCTCTAATATCCAATACACTTCGAATAATAAGGCGGTTAATAAAATTGTGCAATGAAATTTTTATTTTTAAGTTATTAGAATTATGATTGTATTCTGAGTGAGCAATTTTGTACGTAAAAATGTATTTTTCTCTTGTGGAGATTTTGTTCTCTTGTCCCAACAAATAATTATACAATACTCACTAAATAATAATTGGACAAGTATGATATTAACTGAAAATGATCACTTTGTTCAATACTGTTTTCAACCAATGCAATTCTTGCTTATCGCCTTGCTTCTAATCTAAAATTACTTTTAAAGAGCGAAAGAATGATTTTCAGTTGTAGTAGGCATTGTAAAAATCGATAAAAAGGGTGTATAAATAAAAAATAACGATAAAATACGTAACAAAGACCTATAACCTTAAATCTAAGGTAATTGACATTTGATAAATGTCATGTTGTTTTTTTGGTTATCAAATTCATATTGTAAAGGCCAAATAAGTCTCTAAGGACACTGCGTTGAACGCAGCAGTATTCTTCAATTAAATCTCATATACAGTTTGGTTAAAAATATCCAATTATACAAATATTTTATAAATAGTATAGTTTAATTATAAATTCTAAAATTTGAATGTGATTTATTTAAATTATAATAATCTAAAGATTCAAAAATCAATATTGCGCATGTCTCTTACTATTGACAGTTAGCAACCTTGTTGACAGATGCCTGCGGATACTCGTATGGGTCCTTAGTGTGGTGGCCTAAAGTAATACAAAGGAAGGCGATACTGGAGCTTGCTAAACTCCAGCGTTTAGCCTGCATTTGCATTACAGGTGCCATGAGGAGCACTCCAACAGCAGCAATGGAAACCATACTAAACTTTCCGCCACTTGATATTTATATCAGAGCGGAGGCGAGAATGGGGGCATTCAGATTGGAATGCAATGGCTACTGGGATCCTTATGAACAAGGACACAGTAGAATCACAAAAATCATCACATCGTTGATGGAGATGAGAAGTGATGAAATGGCACCAAAAAACAACTTCACAAAGCCCTTTAGCGTTCAGTTGAGTTAGGAAGGTGAAGAAACAAATAACTTTCGGGAAGGAACATTGGTTTGGGATACTGATGGATCAAAAACCGCAAGTGGAATATATGGTGAAACACCCAGATGCAACCTAAACGCACCATTGGGGAATTACGCATCAATATTTCAAGCAGAAGTACATGCTATAGAGCTTTGTTTGAGGGAGAATATTGACAGGGGGTATAGAAGGAAAAGAATCCTCATTTACTCTGACAGTCAAGCTGCCCTACATGCCTTATCATGTAACAAAATCAGATCAAAATTGGTCTGGAACTGCCTACAAACCCTACTCGTTCTGGCCAACCAAAATATGGTAACGCTTAGATGGGTCCCAGGGCATAAAGGGATAAAAGGCAACGAGGAAGCAGACGCCCTGGCGAGGAAAGCCTCAGCGACCGTCTTTACTGGTCCTGAACCGGCGTTTGGCATTCCTAAATCCTCGGTACGACTCTCGCTGACTAGGTGGATGTTAAAAGAACACCGGTTACGCTGGGATCTCGTGCCGGGCCAACAAAACAGTAAACGAATGGTTAAAGCGCCATCAAAAGTACTGACAGGTGATATTCTGAATCTAAGCAGAAATCAAATAAGGCATGTCACGGGACTAATAACCGGACATTGTCACCTTAGGGAACACCTACATAAAATGGGCATCTTTAAAGATGAACCCATATGTAGACTATGCAATGAGGAGGATGAAACCGCCTCTCATATCATACTAGAGTGCCAGGTACTCACGCGCTGGAGGTAAACCGGTAAACCCACAGGAGGACTTTCCAAAATAAAATCTGGTGAAAAAGCTACTCAGCCTGATAAAGGTAACAAACCTCTTCACCTGAACATAATACATAATACAATAAGTCTTAAGGCTGCAGTATTGAGGCATTTATAAATCTCAGTCAGGTACATCGTCTTAATCAATCAATCAGTGGGTCCTCACATCTTCAGGAGGCCTACATACGTCAAAAAATTGACAGTTGACAACTTTGGACAGATGTCAGATACGCCATTGACACCTGGAAAGGGGGATTATAGCTGATAGCTTGAATGGTACCTCATATGTCCCCTTGTTTTTTTTATGACAGTCTGTCACTGCAATTTCACAAGTTTGTCACAAGTTTGATATATACTGTCTTCATTCTACTCAACGTTTAAAACCATCTATCACGAAAGTTTCCCCCTACTGATACCGGTCTAATTGGTTTTAATGATCTTTTTAAAATAAAAATTTAACTTTTTCCGTATACAAGCCTTAAAACGAAATATCTTTTAACTGTAACTTTCGAAAACACCGAAGTTATTAAACGTGCTTGACATCCAGTTTGGCGTATAATTAGAATTTAGCCGAGGACCATATCGAGAGGATTCAGTTTATCAATCCGGTTTAATTACAAATTCGATTTCCAATCTACATATTGTTTAACAGTGTTATGAAAACTGCGGCTTGCTATCCTCTGATCGGATGTCTTCTATCCCTGTCGTTCGCTATCTATCACTTGCCAAACTAGCACTCTAATCCGTAGCTGGCGTTTAATCTTGCTCAGAGGCGTATCTTCAAAACTAATTTATTTCAACGATTTGTGTTAAAAACTATGCAATTTCGGTTAAAGTTAAAAGTATGGCCAGAGCTTACTTAATTTCAAAACCATGTATTGCTCATACTGTAAGAAATATTTGCCCACACCACATACATTTATATGGAGAATCCATCCATCTATCTATCTATCTTTTTTTTTTGAAGGAGAAATCTTTTACGACGCCAGATACTTGTTCTGCCTTTCCCTGGCAAGAGGTGTGCAGGCCCAGACTACCCCAATAAAACTCCTTCTGTTTACCTACGTCCTGTGCTGGAACTACTTTTGGTATATCATCAGCACAACACGCTTATCCGACTTACCATCTATTTATATTCTGACCTCAAATTACCTGTTTTATGTTCTAATGGCGTTGTTACTCCTCAGATTCTTTTTTCATCATTATATCTCTGATGAGACTATGAATGTTATTCCATTTCCAATTACTGGCCATCATTTCCTGTATGATGTTATTATCAAGTGCCCCAATTAAGCCACCGGTATTTGTCTGGAATCTCTGTATTCCATCTTGGACACACGAAGATAGTGTGAGCTGGAATATCAGTCTCACGACAATAGACACAGCTGCCGTCTGGAGCCTTACCTATCTTCTTATGTGGGCATTGAATCCATTGCTCTAGATTTGGTACTAGTTCTTTGGTCCATTGACCCCCCCTGTCTGGTTTCGTCCCACCTCTCTTGCCATTTTTGTATGGATCTGGCCATCATATGGTTGTTCCAGACGGGCGTTTTTACTTTTGCTGACGCAGTCGTCTGATCTCTTCTGATTGGTTATACATCTGGTTATAGTTTCCCAGTAGTGTCTTGGCCTGCCTCATTCATTGTAGTCCTATCCAGTATTGGGATCTTTTGTTATTTACTTCTTTTCCAAGTTCATCAAGTATTATACTGGTGCTTATTCCGCAGAAGGGTTCAGGTCCCAAAAATGATGTTTCGTCCCCTTTTTTGCGAGTACGTCTGCTATTTCATTACCCTGCACTCCAGTGTGTCCCAGAACCCATAGGAGGGCAACAGTGATGGAGAAGCTATGGAGATTCCGCACTACTGACTTTCCCCACTTGTTGCACAATATAGTATTTCCAAAGCTGTCAGTTTTGTAGCAAAAGCTTTCGGTATCCAGAGAAAAACTTATGATACTATTGCGATATACGTCACTTTGTCACAAGCGAAATGGAAATGCACATTCTCTAGTGAGGAATAATATTTAGTGTAACTCCTCACCCTATAATTGGTTGAACTGTAGGATATCGAGTCCTTGACTTATAGGCATTTAAAAAAAATAATTTTCAAGATTTACATTAGTTATACATCCTCGTATTGTAATTATATCCTTTTCTACGTGCGTTCCTATATTCCAATCCACATGACGCCAGTGACAACTCTGACGGGGCCAAAGCGACAGCGTATAGAGGTCACTCGAGTGAAGCACCTTGGAAGTGCTTTGCAGGCTCGTGACGTCACATACAGCGCGCCCTATTCAATTCATTCGACGAGAGCCCTTCAGAAAGGACCTGCACCTGCACCTCGAATCAGAGCTTTGTACTTCGCGTCCCCTTTCTTATCCGTATCATACATGGCCCTTTTGGGAGATGGATCCTATAGTCGCTGTTTTATAATTATTGTTGTGAGATAGAGATGAGTAAAAATATGTGAACGGGTTTAAAAAATTATCTAAATCCAGCAGCTTATCATTAGGGATATTTTATCAAAGGCAATATCACGAGTCCTCCAAATTGTATCTTTGTAATTTAAGAGGACGAGTGGTATTTGGAAAATTATTTTTTGTTTCATTTTGTATTAAACCGATTTATGGAGATTTCTGTGTTTATAAACTGAATTGGAAAAAGTATTTCTTAATTTAGCTAATTTGAAGTGTTTAGGTATTCAAATCTGATGTTTAATGAACAAAAGTTGAGTGTTGAAGTGAGAGTTATGTATGTTAAAGCGATTTAAAATAAACGAATAAAAACAGGTTAGTTTACAGATACATTTTGAAATTTGAGTATTAACATAGATGTGCAATACATTTTAGTATAATAATAATTGATAATACCAAATAAAAGTTGTTAGATGTTTATATTTGACAATTCAAAAAAGGTAAACAGACTGCGAATAATCGTAAGGTCAATCATTGCAAGTGTGTGGAATAAATCTTGAATCGCTGTGTTTTTCGCATGAGTAGTTGTACCTTACTTCCTCGAGAGCAAATCATCGGTGTTATTTGTTTTTCTCTCCGGTCGAAATTATTTAATTGTCATTTTATTTGATTATATTGACATATTAATGAATTATTTTCCTTTTTCGGATTTCGACATTCTTGATTTTATATTTAGATCTGTTTTAGTAGCAACAGGAGATATTATATACATTGTATACAAACTGAAACCTGAGCCTGTAAATATCATACGAATGCATCAATTTTCTCATTGATTGCGATTGGAAATATGTGTGTGACACTCTAGAGCACTCGAGCCGTACTTAATTTACTTGGACAATTAAATTCGAATCGGAATATTTTCAATAAGCAATCATCAGCTTGATTTTGTGTCACAACCAGATTTCATCGGTAACATAGAAATTATTAACTGGCATAATGCGAATGATGACGTCCTCGAATATTTTTAACGGTCATCAAAGGGTGTTTGTCTGTGATGTGTTGTTAACAATAAATTGAATTGAAATTAATTTGATGCTTTTTCTGAAATTAAATGTTTTTAGTTACGATCATATTTTTTCGCTCAACTAAGTCTTGAGAATGATCCCAAATACTGGAATTTTTTTCTGACTATTTGCCTCGTCTTAATTTACACAAATCACAAACGCGCAATTTTGAATTACAAATGGTTTCTAGATGAAAAAACTGTATGACAGCTCCTGTCAGTAGTTTTTTCGAGTTTACCCGCGGCAAAACTTGACAGCTGTTGTCACCAAAAATTACAATACCGTTTATATTTTAATTGTACCATAAATAATTAAGTTTGTAGTATTTTGTGATTAAATAAATTACCTGTTTTTCAGTTTTCAAATTAATACCTACTAATTTATTATGTATGCATATATAATAGGTAGTATGTTTTGTAAGCTATGTGTATGCAGAATAATCTATTAGTCATGAAATAGTCTTGTCAAATACCATTCGGGCATCTAATTTTTCCTGTGAAAAAAATCGAAAAAACACAATGCAAAGTAATAAGTAATTAAAAATTAGATGCCCTTATGATATTACTTACGAATCTTTCCTTACTTTGTGATATTTGTCATTTTTCTATTTTGTCACAATTCCAATAAATTGACAACTACATACACACGCAATATTACCGAATTAAAATTTTACTACAATGTTTGACAGGCATGGCTAATTTGACCAGCGAAACATGTGTTCTGTGTATATTGTGTTGCCTATTTACATGCAGGTTGAAAGCTTAATTCATTGTTAAAAAGGGGGTAATCTACTTTTAATATTTCAATTATCGTTTAAACATGTATTGAGGGAAATGGTTTTGAATTTCTAAAACAATTAGATGTTCAACTAAAATATTCAGATTAATTTTCTATTTATTTGACAAATTATGACAGATCGCGGAAAACATCAACTTTCCAGAATGTGCAAAAGCCTACTTTGCTCATTAATATACATTTTTAGTGCATTTAAAACTAAATGTATTAGGTAGGTGGTAGAATTACTTACTCTACTCTGACGTCTCCATTAAGAACGAAAAACATGATACCTAACCGTTCACAAAATTCAGGAAGACTTGGGAAAACCGGGAAATAGAAATATTCGAGTGATGGGAAAACTAAGGAAATCGAAAATTAGTTCTGAATTGACAACTTATTGACGAAAATAAAAAGACAAGGAGAGGGAAAACGGAAACATTCTGGAATAGGTTTTTTTCCGTTAAGAAAAATACAGCGTCTAGAGATTTTATATTCGTTTTCTCTTACAAAACATTCTAACTGTAATTTTGATCTGATATTTTTTTCTAAATGTATTTATTGTACTAGTCAAACAAAAATTTTGTTGTAAAAACGCCGATAAGATTCAAGTTTTTAGCCCCTAACGTAAAAAGTTTGGCGCCGATTTTTGTATCTGTTTGTCTTTGGCTCCGTAGCTCATCAATTTTGATATGTTTTTTTGTTTTAAAGTATATAATTTCGGGAAATGTTAATAGCAACTGCTCGATGTTTTTATGACCTCAATATTTTATTTTAAAAGGTGGTTAATCGGATTTAGATCATTAAAACACTGTAAATATATACTTTTATAAATTGTCGACGTTTCGACGTCTATATAACCATCCTCAGAACACTAAATGAGAATAAACGTATCAAAATTTGTGACATTAAATGTAAAAGAAATATTATTTATTTAAAGATACGTACAAAACGTAAATTTCTGTCCTAAAGACCTCGAAGAGGACGTAACGTCGAGAAATTACAAGATTTAATCGTTGAAGCCCAAATCTAACTAAATCACCCTTTAGAAAATGTGGCTCAACAGTTTTCAACTTTCTTCAGAATTTCTGAAGAGATTTCAACCGCGATTTTTATTATTATGTATCATGAATATCGTTATCGAAGTAGTTTTTGAAGTGATTTTTGGATGATCTGGAATAACATCCTGGGAAAGAAAATTCCAGTTAGGTTTGGTATGAAAGTGAGCGCGGATTGATTGGTTTCGGTTGTATAAAGCTGGACGGAGTTAGAGTGATTTATTTGGATTGAAAAATGCCCTATTTAGATTATTGGGCAATGTATTTTTTAAATTTACATTTTTTAATGTCAGCCACCGGCATATCAGAATGTTTATAAATGAAAATGAGCGGAAAAAATTGAGTTAGAGCGTTTAATTATTGTAATTTCGCGTTTAATTCCACTGGGAAATTTTAATGGGCAAAAATCCTGGTATGATATTTGTAAAAATGTAGAGTGTGGACGCAAATTATGATATAAAATAATTTTTGGCATTAGCATTACAAGAAACTCCCGTAAGGGACATTTTTTTATATAAAAGTTACGTCGTATACATTAAATTTTAAATATACGGGGTGATTTATGCAAGTGCAGTAGAAGAGAGGGGCGTTTTGTTAATTGGAACATCCTATATATTTTTATATTTTTGTAATCTACTTAAAAAATCATCAACTTAGGAATTAAAATTGAAAAATTCGTTAAATCAGATTTTCAAGTAGATTCCAAAAATAAAGAAATACTTAGTGTTCCGTTTAATAAAAAGTACTTACATAAATCGTACTGTAAATTTCAAAATACAAATTTTCTACGAGAAAAAAAATAAAAACTAATGGCATCCTGAGGAAACTTAGCGTACATTTTAGGCAAAGATACTTTATTTCGAGGGGTAAACCGCGAGGTCCATTTTGGTGTACATACCTCGTCCATTAGTAACCATTACTCAGCCATTAGTAGCCATTACTAGCCATTAGTAGCCATTACTAACCATTACCGGCCATTACTAGCCAATAGTGAGGAGCCATTACTAGCCGATAGTGAGGAGCCATTACTGAACAAAAATTTACCTCGCGGTTTACCCCTCGCTTTAGTTTTTTCCAGAACGCCTCGCTTTATCCGCTCTTTCACGTGGTGCTATTAGTTTTTCGAATTTTTCTTTTCGAGATATAATGAAAAAACCCAAATTTTCGATTTTGTTTTCGAAATTGTGACCTTTAGCATACACTTTAAAGCAGCAAGGACTTTTTAACCGTGTTCTACACCCTTTAAAGTACCTAAGAGCCTAGTTTCAGCGATATCACATTTTGTGAAAGGTCAACTGGACTATATATTAAGTAATACGTAGTAAAATTGCATCTGTTCTTAAGAGGACCATATTTGCCGCCGTCCTAATTGAAATTAGCCGCGAAATAAAATTCAGATTGAACGTTAAATTCATTAAATGAAGCGCCGCCTGGTAGATGGAAGAGCTAATAATATCTTGTAATGATTTGGCAAGATGGTGCGGCTTTCCAGAGGGTGGAAGTGAGAACTTGCATTAACTCTGTTAACCGCTCGGAAATTACTTAATTTTCGCATAATTTATATTTTATAAACTCCCTCTCTCTCTAGTCTCTAGTCCGCTAAGAGGGAAAAGTCCTATCCCTAGAAGTGTTCGAAAAAGATTTTTTCGATTTTACCTATTAAATATTATTATATCAAATACTTAACATTGCATGAAACATACATAACAATCTGACGAAAAAGTCTAGTGCCAAAAAAACTTGATCAGCATGTGGCCAGTAGTCACCCATCCACAGACAGGGGCGAGTAGTGATGAACTGCAGAACTAAACACGTGATTAATTGACCATTTGCTAATTGGTTGATTTTGTTACTCCAGCCTGTCCGGCGATCAACCCCTGTTAAGCGCGACCTGTCTGTCGATCAATTCTCGAGATTTGAGCACAGGTGTTATATCTATTTCTTTTTGTTTTATGAATGTTTCTCTCTCTTTAGCGCGTTTAGATAAGATACTTTTTAATTTGGGTTGCTATGCAAAATTTCCGGAATGTAATTGCGTCTAAATGTATGGTGCAGTGCCGGCGGTCTACGAGTTCAAGTTTATTAAATTATTCCAGATGCTTATCAACCTAACAAATTTTTAATCTACATTGGATTTGGTAATATGTTGGTATATTAAAACACCCCGAATATTGAGATTCTGAGATCCACTTTTTAAAGCATAATTCTCGCCTTTGCATTGCTAATGCGAGATATCGAAATCAAATTATAATCTCACGCTTTGAAAACTCTAATGGAATCAATTAGGAAATGAGTTTTTTTTCTCTTAAATTATGCCTCTAAGGGTGGCTGTAGTCTCACTGCCGAGCTAAGAGATTAAAACAAAGGAATATTATATAGCCCCACCATAATTGATCCAATTTTTCAGGTGAGCAATTCTTTCCGCGTCTGCGATCGCATTCTTCGAATATATACGCAGCCGTCTCGATTTTTCGTCAACTATTTCACCTTAACGTTTGGGTCGCGTAAGTTTGTTCGCAAGTATGTAGAAAAATCAAATGAAAAGCAAATTCTCCAGAAGAGATGTGAAAAGAATGTTAAAAGTTTTGTTCCTTTTCGCAAACTTTTCATAGAACACGTGCGCGAATTGTTGATTTACAAGGAAGAGGTACAATGTCGTGTCATATAAAAAATTTAAGTCCTTTTCCCGATAAATTCATAAATTACTTACCGGCTAGTATTGCTTTATCAACCATCTATGTCATTGTTAAATTTTTATTACATTACATTCACAAATAATGGAGAATATTTAGAAAGCATAAATTATATATCAATTTTACGTCTCTTAAGCTAGCAAAGTGAGGAGAACAACCATTTGTTAATTGAAAAATTTAAGGATAATTAAATGCTGTAATTGGGAATTTAATGCTCTTTTTGTTTTCTTTTAATCGTGTGTTTTTGTTGTAAAAAAATGGCGCAGGGATATCATTAATATTAGAATAAAATATAAACTAGATAGCCTTTAATTGGTGCAATTAAATGCCCTAATTAGGGATTAAATGGTCATTTTTATTTCTGTTAATGGTATGTTTTTGTAGCAAGAACAGGTTGGCAGAGCAATATCATTAATATTGGGATATAAATATGAAATAGATAGCCTTTAATTAGTGCAATTAAATGCCCTAATTAGGAATTAAATGCTGATTTTTATTTCTTTTAATGGTATGTTTTTGTTGCAAAACAAAAATGACTGAACAATATCATTAATGTTGGTTTAAAAATGTGAAATAGATAGCCTTTTATTGGTGCAATTAAATGCCCTAATTAGGAATTAAATGCTCATTTTTATTTCTCTCAATGGTATGTTTTTATACCAAAAACAAGTTGGAAGAGTAATATCATCAATGTTGAGATAAAAATATGAAATAAATAGCCTTTAATAGGTACAATTAAATGCCCTAATTAGGAATTAAATGCTCATTTTTATTTATCTTAATGGTATGTTTTTGTAGCAAAAACAAGTTGGCAGAGCAATATCATTAATATTGGGATATAAATATGAAATAGATAGCCTTTAATTAGTGCAATTAAATGCCCTAATTAGGAATTAAATGCTGATTTTTATTTCTTTTAATGGTATGTTTTTGTTGCAAAACAAAAATGACTGAACAATATCATTAATGTTGGTTTAAAAATGTGAAATAGATAGCCTTTTATTGGTGCAATTAAATGCCCTAATTAGGAATTAAATGCTCATTTTTATTTCTCTCAATGGTATGTTTTTATACCAAAAACAAGTTGGAAGAGTAATATCATCAATGTTGAGATAAAAATATGAAATAAATAGCCTTTAATAGGTACAATTAAATGCCCTAATTAGGAATTAAATGCTCATTTTTATTTATCTTAATGGTATGTTTTTGTAGCAAAAACAAGTTGGCAGAGCAATATCATTAATGTTGGGATATAAATATGAAATAGATAGCCTTTAATTGGTGCAATTAAATGCCCTTCTTATGAATTAGAAATAAGTTCCAAATATTTTTTTTTTGCGGATGTGGAGAAAACCCTTTATGAAATTACAATGTTTAATAAAAAAATGTTTAGGAGAGTGGGGAGTAAAACAAGCGACATATACAACATCAAATGCAAAATATTTTTTAAATTAAATTGTTCTATTGTTTTTTCGGCCAGTGGCACTATGAGTGAATGTACGTATGAAGTATTATAAATGTGGTGAACGGTTTTTCATAAATAACCTTTAAAATTGCTTTTTGCAAATTTTCTATGCTATTTAATAATGTAGATCCTGCTACCCCCCAAGCCACGATTCAATAAGTGAGATGGGATTCCATCGGAGCATAGAATTTTCAGGAAATCTGAAAAATATTAGCTAGATTTTTAAATTTATATTTTTGATAATAAAATCTTTAAAAAAGTTGGATATGAATAAATTTTTTACACAGTTTTTGGAAATATCGTTGATTCTACATTATTTACATTTGGATACATTTTTATTTTAGCCCAGAGCCGGCTCCAGCAATCAGAAACAATTAATTTTGTAGCCCTTTCAATCTCGACAATTTAAATAATATACACAGGGTGGTCAAATTATTTTAACAATATTTGCAATGTCCAAAAATACTAACAGTGTAAAAAATTAAATCAAATCTTAAAATTTATGCTTAAATTGTTTTTTTTTGGTTTAACATGCATAAAAGAATGTCAATTTGAAAAATATGGATTTCTAGTTGTTTAAATTGGGGTATTTTTATAATAAAAATGAAAATAGTTAAATAAGGATTGACCAGTCTTAAAAAAATACCAAAAATATTTGTTTTTGATTAAAATAGATACAAAATTGTGAATTTAAAAATACGGATCATAAAAACCATTTAATCCATAAATTATTTTAGTTTACCATACAATACTGGTACATGCTGTATATTAAAAAAAATTATACAGGCTTCAATATAAAGGCAAAAAACATTTTTCTGCAACTGCAACATAATCTCGCGTTGTGAATTATCGAGGGAAATATTTCTTTTATAAAAATTTCAGAGAAATAATTTAATTTTTTTGGCAAATTAATTAACAAAACTCGAAGGTAGTAATAAAGTTAGTAAGCACAATAGCCTTTATGAAAGAAAAGATAATAGAGAATCGAATTCGGATTTTCTGATTCCGTTAGCCAGTAATACATAAGTCGATGTAAGTAGGGACCGATTTAATGTAATTATACCTGTAAGATAATCATTTAATATAATTATCTGGGGAATTGAAGCAGAAGAATTAAATTGAACTGACACAAAAATGGACATTTACGTAGTATTTTAAAAATGATTTGGTAATCATGGGTAGAATAAGGATTTCATCCATTTTGATTTTCATAAGTCATAAACAGTGCGTTCAGAAAAGAGTTCAGCCCCCCACACCCCATATATACCACTTAAAAAAAATTCTAAAAAATTAAAATCGTCGTACTGGAAATTTTACATGAAAATATTCGTTCAAATTTATATATTTATTACCATTATTACCGATTTTGTTTTATTTACCGAGATATTGAAAAAAATAACTTATATTCCAAAATTATCGGAAAAAATTAGAACAAATGGCAATAAATTTAATTTAAGAAGTTTTTCAAACAAATAATCCATTAAAATATTTAATAGTAAATACAAAACCTTTTAATGAAATGCAGAATACATAAAACTGTGTTTACAAAATTCCATGCGAATGTAATAAATTTTATATAGGAGAAACATCTAGACCTTTTCATATAAGGCTTAATCAACACCAATTATCCATAAATTGCAATAAGATGATTTACAAAGACATAAAATGGTATTTTTTAAATAAAATCGATAAAAATTGGTGAAATTATCTTTATTTTGATATTGTGGAATCTAAAAAATGCAATTTGTTCTTTTAAATCGAACTGTTTACTCAAAATGCACGGTCCAGACTTCGAGTGCTTAAAGATGGATTTCCAAAAATATTATTTAATATTGCCTCCTTCATTGCATAATTTTAATAATTAGTTCAGTGTTTTCTCGCTAGATGTCTCAAAACTGCCATTTTGTTTACCTTCACTTTTGGTAATCTATATTGAGTTGTTTAGTCTTGTAGCTATGTTACTTTTCCGCCGTCCAATATACCAAAAAAGAAAAGTAGGTAATGTAATCGTGCAAAAAAAAGTAAAAAAAAACTCATCGTTATTTGGCCTATTTGGCCTGAAAAACATGAAAAAAAAGTCATCTAAAACCAGTAGCGTATCATTAGGGATATTTTATCAAAGGCAATATCATGAGTCCTTCAAATTTTATCTTTGTAATTTAAGAGGAAGAGTGGTATTTGGAAAGGTTATTTTTGGAATCATTTTGTATTAAATACAGAGAATATAGTCGAGAATATAGTCATTTATGCAAAATACAATATACACACAAATTTTCAATATTTTCTTTATCAATTTATATTGAAACATCAAATATTGAGCTGTTATAGATTTAAATACAGTGCCACCAAGGCATGCGCGATTGCGTTTGGCTTAATTCGTTTAGACTTTTGACATTTGTCAGTTTTAAAGGGATTTATGGATTTCTGTGTAATTTGAAGTGTTTAAGAATTCAAAAACTGATGTTGATTGTTGAAGTAAGTTGCATGTGTGTTAAAGCGATTTGAAATAAACGAATAAACAGGTTAGTTTACAAATACATTTTGAAATTTTTTTATTAGCATAGATTTGCAATACATTTTAGTATAATAATAATTGATAATACTAAATAAAAGTTGTTAAATGTTTATGTTTGACAATTCAACAAAGTTTTATCGAAAAAACAAAAACGAGGAGGCGGTTTTATCAGTATAAAACTCAATGATTGGTTAGGATCGTGAGCTCTTATTGGCCGCAAATAATAATTTTAAAATATTCGTTAAACGCCAGTGTTCTTTTTAGGTTATTGATTATATCAAAAGCAAAGTTGCTGGTTAAAGAGAAGGAGTCGGTCTTGTCATAATGCAGGGGGTGTTCCTAAAATGTTTAACATACTTCGCAAACCGTAACTGATGAAATAATCTAATAACGTTCTATGTGACGATGACGAAAAGGCACCGGGAGGTGATATATATGTCGAAAAGCCCAAGTGAAGTGGTTGTGGGCTTAAATGTAAAGTGCATGGCACTTAGAGGTTCCGGATTTTTTTTCCTTCTGGGAAAATTAGAAATTTAATGGAGGTTTCATCTGCGACAGCTCAAAATTCTTTAGCTTTTTGTGTCGATGTTGTCGTTTTTTATTATTATTGAAATAAGCTCATAAATAAATATCCAATCAATACTTAAAGATAATAGGACGGAGGAAATAGATGATAAAGGGTGCAGAAATATTTACAGATTGTTGTTTATCTTATATTTTGTTTTTGCACATTTTCTAATCTTTAATGATATTCCTCCAGTCAACCATTTAACATCTTTAATCACTCGGTCTTTCTACGTCTTAAAATCCACTGTTTTCCCCACATTTGCTAATCATACATGTAGTCCAAATAAATGTTTATTAAAACTACTTATTTAAAAAATTACTGTTCGCATTTTATGATTAAATTAGGTATTAAAATTCCAAATAATATTTTCCATTATTTTTCATATAATATAGTAAAAGAAAACTAATCCTGATTTTTTTTTAATTCAACAAAGTTCACCGACCTTCAAACATCAATGTTTGTTCAAACTCAGGGAATATGGACCAGGGTCGGAGTTGACCATGCTTTTTTTAAATATTACAAAATGTATTTGGTTTTTGCGTTATATCACGAAAAATAAAAATAAAAATCGAAAAACTAATAGCACCACGTGAAAGAGCGGAAAATTTTACTCAAATTTATATTTCAAGTTATTTAAAAAAAATGTATTACAATAAAAAATTATTAAAAATATGAAAGCGAATTCGAAAATTACGCGCGTCAAGCCGCTGATACAAATATTCAAGGGAGGCGTTCGGGAAAAAACTAAAGTATCTTTGCCTAAAACGTACGCAGAAAAAACAAAAAAAAAAGCATTTTAAAGAGGAGACTCTAAGCTTTCTCAAGAAGCCGTTAGTTTTAATTTTTTTTGTTTCCTCATAGAAAATTTTACCAGAAGTTATAAAGTTCTAAAACTGAAGATACATATATTAATAATAGAGGCCTAACAAAAAAAAATTCTTGTACATTTATCATCATTATACTTTTACTTTTGATTTAAAAATAATTAAAATGATGTCTCCATTTAATAAAACTTAAAATTATCGTTTTTTTACAGCCTTCATTCGACGCAATTTTTGTTTTCAAAATAGTGTTTATATAAATCAGAAATTAACTTGTTCTTAAATAAAGTTAAAAATACAATTTATAATGTATAATAATTCAGAAATTGATTTATATAAATAAATAAGCTTTCACTCGACGCCATTTTTACTTTCAAAATAGTGTTTATTTATTTATATAAATCAATTTCTTTTAACTTTATTTAAAAAATAATTAATTTCTGATTAAAGGACCCCACACCATTCTTATGGAAACGGGAGCACCGTCAAATTGTCTGAATTTTTGATATGTGATAGTACTTGATGTCCATGGGCCCAATCCAATCCTATCATATGGCTAGATTTCGATATACAGGGCGTTAAAGTTCAAGATCCCGAAATTTTAAAATGTGTACCAAAAAATTTTAAACATTTTTAAAATCTCCCCAATGAGCTGATTTCAACGATATATCACACTTACTATCTACGGTAAATAATAAAGGATCTACAGCTTCTCAAAAATCACATTTTTGTAAATTCTGGTGGCTGCTGTAGCTGTAAGATTAACTTATTAAAAAATAAGTAAAAGGTAACAATTAATTATTAATTGTTTGACAGCTGTTTTAGATTTGTTGATTTTGTCATCTTACAAGCTCAAGTGAGATCACCCTGTAAGTATGAATTTTTAGCCTGCCTCCAATTAATATAACGGTGCGATATAATCTAATACAGTGTGTAAAAATATTTAGCTTATAATATTTCGTTTATTTTTATTACTAAAAGTTGCTATTGGTAAAAATTGATATTTTTTAAGTTTAATCGTTTAATTTCTCGAAAACAAGCCACAGGATCCAATTTAACCAATTACAATTTTGAACTAGGACGTCAAGATCTACATTATATCCAAATATTCAGAAACTTTGACGGTGACTTTTTTTTATCGATATTTCAGGCTATTTCTGCAAGTTAAAAATACATACTTTGAACAAAAAGGCCTGTGGAAACATGAATCGCCCTGTAAGGATTTTATTTAAGAAACTTTTAATAATATTTCGCAGGGACTTTTTGGTACACATTTTAAAATTTCGGGATCTTGAACTTTAACGCCCTGTATATCGAAATCTAGCCATAGGATAGGATTGGGCCCATGGACAATATTGATCAGGACATCAAGTACACTACCACATATCAAAAATTCAGACAATTTGACGGTGCTCCCGTTTCCATAAGAATGGTGCGGGGTCCTTTGAAAAGAATCGATTTTTCGATATTGAAGTGCAAACATGTATTTTACCCTTTTTCAAAATTAACTAAGGATCAAGATACAGCCCTAAACTGGGGTAACTAGAAATATGGAATCCGTTTATCGCAAAGGACCTACTTAGTAGAGTTTTTGCGATATTCTGGTCTTAAAACTTGTAATATAAAGTGAAAAAAAAAAACGGAACTAAGACTCGAATAATAAAATAAAACCGAAAATTAAAATTTGATTTTTTAAACTATCTTTTTCATAGAAGCTCTTGACACAAATTTCCTGACTCCTGGCCTGAACCTCTATCTCATATAGGCACATACGACAAATATGATATGAAGCAGACAGTGTATACGCCGACTAAAAACTGTTTCACTGTCCCGAATGATTGAATTAAATCAGTTCCAGTTTCCGGGAAAATTCAATAAAAATTAAAACAGTCAAATGGATGAATATAAAAATTCAATCACTGCATTTTACATTTAGTCCTGGAACGACAATATGCCATAAGGTTTGCGAGACCGAATCATTTATCATGTATTTCATTATATTTTTAGTTCAAACGAACTTTTAAAATCCACATAAATAAAAATATATTTCAAATTCCATTCGAGCGGGAGGGACATTTTGATTTTGCGCATTCGTAGAATATACGGGGTGTTTTATTGGTAAACCAGGAACCTTTTACACCTTTCATAGAATTTTTTCCTGAACTTTACGTTGGAAACTAATGTCTATGGTAAAACATTGTTAAAATTTTTTTTAAAAAAAGACTAAAACTCGACTTACCTCCACGTGAGATCAGTGTATGGCCATTTGGACCCATGTATCGTAAACCTTTTCGTCCTTGCTCGTATTTCCCTATCCGGCATGCCACACCGCGGAGTATTTATTAACTTCAAAGTTCTATTATCTAGCCGACCCGTTGCCGGTAATCCAGCAAACTCCTGCAATTCCCGAAGAGAATTTTGTACAGATTCCTCCGTCCGTAACGCGAAAGCGCCATCTTTCGATTTCTCCATATAACCGTAGTTCATTAAGTAGACTTCCTGCAACAAAAATTAATAATTAGAAATCTGTAATGTTGTGATACTAGCGCGCGATTCTGATAATAGAGGTCAGATGATACATTTAATTTAAGAGATAAATAAATGTATAAAATTTGAAAGTATGGTTTAGTTTGAGAGATATTAGTAGAACTTTCAGAATTTATTTACTTTATTCTAGATAACAGCTTACCCAACTTTCATTTATTCATTAAATTTTAAGTCAAATTATGATTTTCAGACTATCAAATATTTATTTAGTCTATATATATCACTACAGCAACAGATTTATTGTGTTAATTTTTAAGATAGATAATCGATTTAAATTATTATACAGTGTGGATGCTTTTTATTTTAATCACTACATTCTACTTCATTCCATTCTGAGTGAAAACTACACCCTTAATTTATTTAATGCAAATATGAGGCAGTGATACCTCATTTTAAAGCGGTTAATATTGTATATCCAACTGAAATTTGAGTCAAAAGTTTCTGAGCCAAGTTACTTATATTGATTTTTTAATTTTCGAAAAATTATTTTTTTAGAAATTCCAGTGATACTCGCTAATAATTCACTAATGTAATATTTGATTATTGTTTAGTAGTCTGTTCAAATATTATTAAAAAATATCTACTGATTTAAAAGATTTAAAATTATAAGCAACTTTTGGTCGGGAGTCGGTTTCATAACCGCGTTTCCGCTGCTAAATTTTGGCTACTAGTTTCGGCATTATTGTGTTTCATCAGTAGAATGCTTCGTTCAAAAAATCTGGCTCCTATTAGTGGAGTGAAATTAGACGAAAATATTCTGAATATGGATGTAAAAGCTAAGTCAATTTTTTGTAATTTTTTCGATTTTATACATAAAGAGAAGCTTGTAAAAAATTTTTCAATAAATTTGGGCGAGCTATGTGCCAAAAACGGCATTTTTGGTATTTTTTGAGTGGATTGCTTCACTATTTTTTAAATATCTCCGGCTCTAAGAGTCGTGGAAAAATAAAATAAAAATTAAAATGACCGTGATGAAGTAGAGTATCGATCCGTATAGTAGGGTTTCTTTAAAAATGCATCCTAACCTCAAAGAACGAAATCGGGCACATTATTTTTTTTTACTGAATTTGCAATAAATAACCAAAAAATCCTCGAAATTTCTTAAAAATTGGAGAAAATATGCATTTTTACGTCGAGAAGACATGGTAAAAATTAGAAAAAATGTATCTGTCCAGTCAAAATCGGCATTTTTCGAAAAAAAAATTGAATTGGCCGCCATATTTGGAAAAACAATAGTAGAGAAAAAGTTTTTATCTCAAAAAGAAGGATTTTGTGTGTACTTTTGTCTAAGAAAATCCAACATTTTATTTAAAGTGCCCAATTTAGGGAATAATAAAAAAAAATCGATTTTCATTTCAATTTTTTATCGCGATATTTATGCTTGATTCTCTTAGAAAAACTATATTTCAGTCCAAAAAATGTTTAAAAAAATAAAAAATATATTTCAGGTTCTAAAGTAATATTTTTGAAATGGAACGAATCAATATAAATCAATATAAAAAATAAAAATCGAATTTTTTTTATTATTATTTCCTAAATTGGGCATTTTAAATAAAGTTGGAGTTTCTTAGACAAAAGTAGACACAAAATCCTTCTTTTTAAGATAAAATTTTTTCTCTACTATTGTTTTTCCAAAAAGGGCGGCCAATTCAATTTTTTTTCGAAAAATGCCGATTTTGGCTGGACAAATACCTTATTGTTTTTTAAATTTTTACCATGTCTTCCCGACATAAAAATACATATTTTCTCCAATTTTTAAGAAAATTCGAGGATTCTTTGGTTATTTATTGTCAACGAAGGCCCGGAGTCATGACGTCACGCGGCCATCTTTGTTGGTGCAGGTCAAGGATCAATTTCCAAACAAAGATTGTTTACAGTGTATTGTGTCATAAGTAAGATTTTAAAGAGTATTTTTTGAAGCTATTTTAATATTTTTATATTCGTAAGTACATTTTACATATTACTGTATTGACTATATATATATATATATTTTGTAATAATACATTCCTTATTTCCGTACTAATTTAAATTTTGTCGAAATTAGTAAATTTTGGTTAGAATCATGTATATTTTTATTTTAAAATAATCTTCTCTTTGAATAGTAAAAAATTAAGCACCAAGCCAGTATGAACTGAAATGAATTTGTATTTTTATTTCAGAAAAATTATAATGGTGGTGTGTTTTGCTCCAGATTGCAAGCACTACAGTGAAAGAGATAAATGTAAAATGTACTTACGAATATACAAATACTGAAGTAGCTTCAAAAAACACTTTTAAAATCTTACTTATGACACAATACACTACTGTTAACAATCTTTGTTTGGAAAGTGATCCTTGACCTGCACAAACAAAGATGGCCGCGTGACGTCACACTCCGGGCCTACATTCAGTAAAAAAAAAATAATGTGCGCGAATTCGTTTTTTGACGTTAGGATACATGTTTAAAAAACCCTACTATACGGATCGATACTCTACTTCATCGCGGTCATTTTAATTTTTTTTTATTTTTCCACGACTCTTAGATATTTAAAAAATAGTGAAGCAATCCACTCGAAAAATACCAAAAATGCCGTTTTTGGCATATCTCGCGAGGCTCCAGCCCAAATTTATTGAAAAATGTGACTTACAGTAGCTCTTACATCCATATAAAATTTTAATTTCACTCCACTATATGCTAGAATAGTTTTGAGGACTTCGTGGTTAAGACGCTTCGTCCTTAAAAGGATGTGCCTACGCCTCTGATTTTTCCATTATATCATACGGTGGGTTTCCTCAAGGTGTGGATTATTCCGGATATAATTTCGGTTCCTCATTTTATCGCAGTCATTAAAAAAAATCCAAAGACCAGTGTGGTTTCCGAGATAAAAGAATACATTTTTTTCGATTTTAACCGCATTAGATAAAATCTAATTCATCTTCCGTTTTGAAAACATCTACTTATACAAATGAGGCAGAGCCCACGTGTGTAGGGAATTAAAATTATGTAAAGTTATGTAAAATTATAGAGCGGACGAAATTATGTAAATTGAATTGACTGTGACAGAACGATGTGTGTGATGTTACACAAAATGTTTCTTTACAAATTGTGTAGAATATTCGTAGTTGTAGGTGGATTCTGTTGGAACATTATGAATATATTTAAGATTATTTCCTCGTTTTGTTTTGCTAAGAGGCTCAAATATCACAATTTTTTGGACGAAATGTCGTTCAATTTAAGAGGAAGTTGTACTATACTATAAAACAATGTATGAAGGGTTTCGTAGTCTTAAATTTTTAGGTTCATTTTTAATTTTGAGAGAATGAAAAAATAAATACATATTGGTAAAGGTTTATTCTATGTTCCTATGTTCTCACTTTTTCAATATTTGAATTAGTTTTTTGTAAAAAAAATCGCAAAATTTTTATTAGATAAAAACCAAAGCAAATTTCGAAAAGGTGAGAAAATAGGAACATAGATTAGATCTTTAGCGAATTTCAAAAATCGGAATGTATTCTTGCTATTTTCAATCCGATATGAATGGGCTTTTCTGGATTCAAATGCACCCATCCAACATTTTCAAGCTTATAACGGCTAGTCGACAGTTTAGAAGCGTTTTTTGCAGTGAGAAGTCGGCACCGTCGTGCAAAATTTAGAGTCCCCCTCCTGAGATTTACAAAACGAGAAATAATGTTTGCATAGTATTTAGGCTCCACGCACCAGTAGCGTTGTTCCGCAGATGTTTCACTTCCACTTAAGACAAAATTATGGAATTTTTGTAATATTTTGCAAATAAATTTTTATTTTTATTTAAAAACGCAATAATTCATAGAACTTGATTCTGAACAGTCAATGCTTCAGGCGCCCGGATAGAAACAAACCCTGTACTGCAATCTCGAAGCAAATTTGATAGCGATTTAGGATTTACTGATGTGAGAGAACAGATTTGGGGTTCTAAACATAAAGCAGGGAGAATTTGACTCAGACCTTCAGCTAATTCAATCGCATTTCACATTTATATTTTCATCTATGATAAAAAAAACTAATAATAAAGTTACCTTGAAAATTAGTAACCACTATACCCAAACTAAATAATTTTAATAAGTTTCGCTAACAAGGTCAGCATCGTCAGCTGCCGGTGATGATACTAATTCGTAATTCTGTAATAGAAAAGTTGCGGAAACTGTAGAGCATATTATTTGAAAAATAAAGGATTTTCCCAAATATTTAATACCTCAATTCGTTTAAACTACAAATATATTAAATTTCCCAACGTTATCTAAATTTCATAATTGTGTCAACCGCATCCTATTTACTATTTATCATGATGACTAGAAATAAATAAGAATATTTTTTAAATGATTTATTTTTTGGTAAACAATGAAAGTCATTTATATAAAACGGTTTTTCAGATTAAGGCCAATCATGAACAGCGTGTGTAAAATATTATGTTCACTATTACATATTTAAATTTTAATTGTACCTATAGAGTTAAATGATTTCGTTATGTTTTATGTATATAAACTCTTTTAAATACAATTTTTTTATTTTATATTTTTTTAGTATTCATTTAATATTCCAGGAGCGCGACTATGCACTGTATTCAGATCATTTAATCTAGGATTATAAAAGGGTCGCTTATTGTTATATTTAATTGTGGCAGGATAAGAGATATTGGACAAAAGCTGGCAACACTGCCAACCCTGCGATATAACATATTCGCACACCCCCGTGCTAATTAGTTAATCTCAGACAGTTATATAAGATATAGTTGTTTTTAAGAACTCCCGTTATATGTTTCATGTGTCGTAGTGTTTTATAATTCAATACCTTCCTTATATTATTGTTTTGTGCAATAAAATTAGTGCTAAGTCGACTAATAGTTTAATCTCCAACCCCAAATAAATAATAGTAGTTAAATCAACCTTCTACATAATAAATTAATTTAAACAACTACTATTGCTCAGTATCCTTAAACTAAACTAATAAAATTGATACGTCTTATGATCCAATGAATTACTTAAAACATGTGAACATGGTAAATACATTTAGTTTTAGCCCTGTTAATATCTATGAAATTATAGTTATTTATGGTACTAGTGTGTTATGTTGATAATTTTTTACTAACTATTGTAACCAATCAAATTACTTAATTTAGAGTCATGTGTCAAATTTCATCCAATCAGCTATGGATTACAGCGATAACACCCTACATGTGGTGTTTTCAGTTTGGTGTTTTCAGCAAGTCAAGTTTTTGATTAAAAATTAATTAAACGTCAAACTGACAACTAGTTTAAAAATGTTTAAATCTACAAAGTAAAAAATTATCTTATCGAATACCCCTCGGGCCTTGATAAATCCTCAAAATTTTGTCATAGAGAATCCTTCAAGCGTGTTGCTTAAGGATAATAGCCCTCGGCCTTCGGCCTCGGGCCATTATCAAGCAACACGCTTTCAGCATTCTCTATGACAAAATTATCTCGGTATTATCAAGGCCCTAGGGGTATTACTACTGAAAATACGTAACGCGAGAAAATTTATAAATTCTCAAGTAACAGGCGAGTGGCATACAAAGTTTTATCCAACAAGTGGAAGAAATCGTTTTTTATGAGATAATAATCAAAGCTATTTGCCTCTCAGTACCCTATAAATGTCAGAATGACTTGACAGTGACTTTTTTACATTTTGGTCAAAGTAGGCTGTTTGTTTGGTTGCCACGGGCCTGATACATTGTTATCAAATGTTTAAATAAATTTTGACACTTGTCAGTTTTCCCTTCAGAAAAGGGAAGCTTTTTTGAAGAAAAAAAGTATAGAAAATGGAGGAAACCGATGAAAATTACGTTCCTGGGGATATCCTTACGGAAGCGGAAGAAGCAGCGATCCAGATTTTACCAGAAAAGTCCCGAGATGCTTACGACAAGGAGTTCAAAATGATTGGGTCTTGGATAAATTCACGGAAGATAAAAGGTATCGATGAAAATGTTCTATTGGCTTATTTTTTACATTTGCAAAAAAAATTAGCCCCATCGACTATTCACCTTTATAAAAAAAACGACATTTCGAAATATGGCAAACTAACGAGCTTTTTGAAAAGCAAATCACAGGGATACAAACCAAAGAAGTCCAAGTCATTAGAACGACCTGAAATAGAGAAGTTTTTGAACGAAGCTCCCGACAACGAGTACCTGTTGATGAAAGTGGCTTTGATAATGGGGATTAGCGGTGCTTGTAGATGCGATTAATTGGTCAATTTGAAAATAGAAAACATTCAAGACAAAGGGAAATATTTTCACGTAGTTTTGCCAGACACTAAAACCAAGAAATCGAGAAGTTCCACCATACTTGAAGAAGGATTTCCAGTCAACCCGATCAATTTGTGTAAAAAATACATGTCTTTGAGACCAAAAAATACTAGTTGAACCCGCGTTTTTGTTTTTTACAAAAATGGGAGGTGTACCAGCCAGTGTGTGGGAATAAATATTTTGTCGAAGATACCTTCAAGAATTGCAATGTTTTTAAAATTGGAGTAACCAGCGCTCTACACCGGTCACTGCCTGAGAAGGTCTTCGGCGACTCTTTTGTCCAATGCAGGAGCTAACATGACTACTTTGAAGCGTCACGGAGGATGGAAGTCCTCGACCGTAGCAGAAGTATACCTAGAAGAATCGGTGCACAACAAAATACAAATTACAAAAAAAATTACAAGGTTCTAATTCGTCGGCGTCTTCCAGCAATATCAGCAGCTGCACCGATATGGGAGCGTCTGGTTCCAATGAACCAACGAATTTTACAATGACTTCAAATTCGAATAAACCGTTAGCGTTTTCCTTTAATTTCAATATCAATGTGAATTCTGCTTGTAATAGTAATAAAAAAATAGAATACTATTTTAAATATGAACGTGAGGTATTTGATAGTTTACTTGTCTAAAATGACATTAATAATGATAGTCATAACTGTGTGGTATAGTAAATTATCTATATATCTAACTCTTTTTAAATTGTATGTTATGTTAATCTTTATTTGTTTTAACTTTGTTGGTGTTTTTAGCCTTTTATTTCTACTTTTTTTCTCTTATTACACAGCTTTGTCAATAAGTTTTTTCTTTAGACAATAAAGCACATTTGATTTGATGATTTTGATAAATTAGGTTTTACTTATTATATAAGAGTAAAAGAGGATGACTGCTGAAAGAAGAAAATAAGATCATGTATAGGTGGGGGAATAGCTAGCGGAAGAATAATATACAGAAACAGAATAAAAAGAAGTAAAAGAAAATTTTGAAACGTCGACGCCTATGCCGTTTTGTAAAAACTTAATTCCATATCGCTCTTTTGATATTTCAAAAATCAGAATATTTTTTTGGCATTATAAATAAAAATCAGGACGCCACTGTATGAATGTTTTAAAAGTTAACAGGTAAATACATTGTTGGCATTTTAGACCAGTTTTATTAAATGTTGTAGGCGGATAAAAATCTTCGTATGATGATACCGCTTTGCTTATAAATGAAATATTAACGTAAGTAAAGTTGTATGGCATAATCTTGAGAAACGGGGCGTTTAGAATAGACACAAAGTATGCGTTGGCACATGTTGAAACGAAGACTGCAACTCTGAATTCAAATGTGAGTTCACTCGCCGCAATTTTTAGCAAGTGGCGCCAAAACAAACATCTACAGTTATTTCCGGTCGACGCTACAGTGGCGTGCAAAAAAAGCGAGCAAGTAGTTAATTAAAAGTAAATTCAAATTAACCATTTCTTCTTTTCAAAGTTTTACAGCCATTAATACTTTAGTCTAAACTTTAAAGGATGCCCATCATCAGGCAGATGTTTTTCCGATTAAATCCATACCTTTCCAACTTTTTTAATAGAAGGTCATGATGAACTGTGTCAAATGCCTTTGTGAGATCATAAAAACCAGCACAGTATATTTAATCATTTTCAAAAGCGTGCATAGTGGAGTGAAATTAGAATTTTATATGGATGTAAGAGCTAAGTCAAATTTTTTTAATTTTTTTAGTTTTTAGGGTATAAATGGACCTAGACTGTACAAAAAAAATTCAAAAAAATTAAAATTTGGTTTACGCAGAATGAATTTTGTATAAGAAACACGATTGGCATGTCAAAATTACCGAAAAAACATGTTTGCGTCATTTTTGAGAGAAAAAGTGAGTTTTTTTGGGTATAAATGGACCTAGAATCTACAAAAAAATTCAAAAAAATTAAAATTTGGTTTACGCAGAATGAATTTTGTTTGAGAAACGATTGGCAATGTCAAAATTACCGAAAAAAAATATTTGGATCATTTTTGAGACAAAAGGTGAGTTTTTTAGGGTATAAATGGACCTAGAATCTACAAAAAAGTTCAAAAAAATTAAAATTTGGTTTACGCAGAATGAATTTTGTATAAGAAACGATTGGCATGTTAAAATTACCGAATAAAATGTTTGGGCCATTTTTGAGAGAAAAAGTGAGTTTTTTTGGGTACAAATGGATCTAGAATCTACAAAAAAATTTCAAAAAAATTAAAATTTGGTTTACGCAGAATGAATTTTGTATAAGAAACGATTGGCAATGTCAAAATTACCGAAAAAAAATGTTTGAGCCATTTTTGAGAGAAAAAGTGAGTTTTTTAGGTAATAAATGGACCTACCATCTACAAAAAAGTTCAAAAAAATTAAAATTTGGTTTACACAGAATCAATTTTGTATAAGAAACCAACGGCGGCTCCAAGGGGGGACAGTAGGGGCAATTGTCCCCCCCAAAGTCCGGTAATAAGAGGATATTTCTCAACAAACCCAAAATATTAAATTTTTTTATATATATAACCATAAAAGCCGACGAGGTTGCCCCACCCCTCCCCTAAATCTCTGGGCTGGAGCCGCCTTTGATTCACTTAAGCTTTAGTAAAAAGAATTAGGCATTGTAATTTGTTTTTCGACTTGTATGTAGTTTCTAGGTATTGTAACAGAAGTGGCACAGTTAATATCTTGAATTTGACCACTGTTTCATATTATTTAAACTTATTTAGACCCCTCGAAAAAATATTGGGTACACCATTGAAATCCTGTACAGGATATACTCGCAGAAATCACTTTCTGTTCGAACAGTTGCCCATTTTTACTATGAATTAATGTCACTATCTAAATATATATTTAAAATTAAGTATAATTGATGAAACTGATTCATTTTCAATTTTTTTTTCTGTCATCCTTAGTCATCGGTTTTTAATATATATTGTAATACATAGTAACTCGTTTTATTTTGGATGCCATGACTATTTTGGGAGTTTGGGAACCTAAGAAATGGGCGATCGGCTCGAAGTGACGGGTCAAGATTTCAATTGGATTCATGGGAACCGCTTTGGAACATTATCAACGATCAACGACCCGTTTATTTGATAATTTTACAATGATTCTTAATACGAGAGGGAATTAAGATGTTTCTTGACAATTTATTAAATTTCACAAAAAAGAAATTTATCTGAAATATTAGAGGAAACAACGTGTTAAAAGTTAAAATAAATCTGCATAATTTGAAACGAGCAAGGGATGGCGACAGGGATGTTGCACTTTATCGACACTTTAAAATATATGAGGTGAAAGCTGTCTCGTACCCTACACACTATCATCGGAGGGTGGATATTTTTGTGACACCATTGAAATTCCAGGATCCTATTCAGCCCACAAAAGCTTACTTGCAGTTAAACATCAAATTAACATGACAAATACAAATATTAATCATAGTGTAATATTCCCTGGAACTCGCTGTGTTGCTGTTGAAAAGTGATTTGGTTGGCCATCTATTTCAGAGGAAACAATCCAAAGTATCCAAGCATATCTGCCATATAGAAGAAAACTTGCCACCGCTGTCTGTGTTAGAGAAGTTATGGGTTACGACTTGCTAGAGGCTGCTATGGATAAAGATTGAATGCCCTCTAGTAAATTTCTGAAAATACCTTTATCTCTTACGCACTCGAGGCCGTACATCGAGGAGGAATGCTTAATAAAATGAATGGTCATTTAAAAATAAAAAGATTAAAACTAATAATAAAAGTGAAGTAATCCATCGAAGGCTAGATAGACAGTCTACTATATAAATCAGAAAGTTACAGAAGAAATCAAACGATGGTCAAATTTTGAGGAGGTCGTTAAGATTATCCTATGGAACATTCACTAAAAAAAGAAGTTGAAAATAACCAATTACCCGTACATCGGATGGACAACACAAGACATCCCAAAAAAGTAATCGAATGGATGCCACTATATCGAAGAAAGAGAGGAAGACTAAAGAAAACATGGACATAAGTTACCAAACTTGCAATGATTCAATAGGCCAGATCTTCAGTTTGTTGTACGAAGAAGGCAGTAACAATTAACGAATCGCAAAATGATACTAATCAAAGTAGAAATATATTTTCCTAAGACAGTATTCTGTCACCAAGAATTTGATCCAAAATATACGTAGAAGTGAAGGTGTTTTAGCAGGCATATAAAAACTTCACAGACATTTTCTTTCTAAAAATGAAGTATTTCTATCTTTCTATCTGTGATGGAGGTGTCGATACACTGCGCCTATAAGATCTATTGTGCCCCTACTGCTGCCCAATCGTTAAGGATGTCTCAACGATTAGAGCAGTTCCTCCAGTCCTACTGCTTTCAAAAAGTTCAGGATGTCGGTAGGCTTCAGGTTAGGTAGATCTTCCTCTTCTATTTGATATTCTCCGAGGTGTCGTACCCTTGGGTTTTGCATTCTGAGAGAATGTGTATAGAGGTTTCCTGATCTTCCTCGCAGAATCTGCTTTCTTCTTTGTCTACTAATCCGAGTTTCTTTAGGAGGCCTCTCAGCCGGCAGGGCCCTGTTAGGATACCCGTTAGTATTCTGTGCTTATTTTTACTTTTACTGATGCAATCGTCAGATCTCTTCTGGTTGTAGTTTCCCAGTAGTGTCTTGGCCTGCCTCATTCCTTGTAGTCCTATCCACTATTGGGTTCTTTTCCAAGTTCATCAAATATTGTACTGGTGCTTATTCCGCAGAAGGGTTCAGGTCCCAGAAATGGTGTTTCAGCCCCTTTTTTGCGAGTACGTCTGCTATTTCATTACCCTCCACTCCAGTGTGTCCCGGAACCCATAGGAGGGTAACAGTGTTGTTCTTGCCTAGCTCGTTTAGATTCTCTAGGCACTCCCAAACCATCTTAGAGTTGATTACGTGGGAGTTCAAGGCATTAATGGCTGCTTGGCTATCTGACATGATGATGATCTCTTGTCTGCGAAAATTTCTTTCTATGTTGAACTGGACACATTTTCCTATGTCATATATTTCAGCTTGGAAAATGCTCGGAGATTTGCCTAAACTTTCGGAATATTTGGTTCCAGGCCTATATACTCCCATTCCTGCTCCTTCTGTTGTTCTAGAACCATCTGTGTACCATTTAATGGCACCTCTCTTGAGTTTTGGGATAGTATCTTTGTCCCATTCGCTTTTGTTACTTAGCTTTGTGTTGAATTCTTTCACAAAGTTAAACTTCTTTGTCATCTTATTGCGCCTGTTATGCATACGCAAACTAGTCTTTGGATTTTTGCTAGATTTGCCTTTGTACTGGCCAGCTTAGTTCTAGTATTAGTCCCAGATATTTGACATCTGGCTTCCATTCAATAACTTTCCCGTCCATTTCGATGGTTTTGAGGTTAATGTTTCTTTTCCGTGATAGGGTTGACGCTAAGCCCATCGATTAACACCATTCTTTAGTATAGTCAAGCCCTCTTGCGATTATGACTATGTCATCTGCATAGCCTTGACACGATATACCAATCTCGGTCAAATCGCAGAGGAGTCGAGCCACTGTTAGGCTCCACATAAGAGGGGAGGTCACTCCTCCTTGTGGGCATCCTCTGATTGTGCAGGTCGAAATAGTGTCTTGTCCCATTTTAGTCTCTGCTATTCTGGTAGACAATAGTCCCATCTGGTTGTCTTGTTGTCTACCCCTCTTTCTGCTAGTGCTCTTTTGACGGCTTCGTGTGGTGTGTTGTCAAAAGCCCCTTCTATGTCTAGAAAGGCACACCCTACAGATTCATTGTTTTCTAGTGCATCCTGAACTTCATTTGTCAATTGCACCAATGCGGTCTCCGTGGCTTTGCCCGTTTGATAGGCATGCTGATGGGGGTGCAGAGGCACCCATTCCAGGATTTCTGTTCTGATATAGTTATCAGTTGCTTTCTCCACCGTTTTCAGCACGAACGATGTGAGACTAATTGGTCGAAGGGATTTAAAATGTAGTATTTAGAATTTGTTCCTTTTTAATTATCTTTCAACAATTAAAAAACCATGTACTGCTGCCTGTATATACCATCTAATTTATTCAATAATATTTAACTTCCCCTTGTATAATCGATGATGAAGAAACTTTACATGTCACATTATTAAAATATTTAAATGGAAGTATTGTAATACAACATGAATAACCTATTTAACATATTCAATAAGAAGCTCGAACAGAAGATAGCATATGCGTTTTGACATGTTGTCTAGATGTCTGACTGTCAATCTGAATTAAATTTACTTTTACCTTATAGAGCTAGTTTTTTTTCATATTGGTAATTTTAGCATTGATGAGATTTATACTCGGAATCGTAAATCGTGTCTCTCGAAAATGAAAAAGAAAGCTAATTATGAATCTACTCGTTTGGTAGGGGAATACTCATAGTTAGGGAAATTCAACTTTCATTTTTATTAAAAAAAACTTACAAAATTATTTAGGATTTCACGTAATTGTCTACCCTTTTAATAGTTATAGTAACAGACTATATTTGAGACATGGATAACCTCTTGGATTTAATTTGTGTTTGTGAGAAAATATTGCCGATATGCCCTATTCATTTTATTTTTAACTGAATTTTAAAGTCTCTGCATCTGTTTTAAATGTAAACTGATGTAAATTTTTATTATTACAATTAGCTGAATTAGCATATGGAGCTCCAGATGCACAATTAAAATTAATTCTTTTCTACGAACTTTTTATTACCAGTAAGCGGTTACTCATCCCCTAAAACATATTAACCAAGAACTTAAATACAAGTACTTTCGTGAAATCAATACCGTTGGCGCCAACAACTCTATTCATGAGAAAATGTAAATATTACAACGGATAACCATTTTCGAGGAATTTTGACACTAAACTTGGCTCGCCTGAATCTAGAAAACATCTGTTAATTTCTAGTCAAGTTCAACATAATAAAAAGTGGCTTATTGTTGTCAAGATTTGAAAAAAATGCGTGTTACACCAGCAAGGCCAAGCCAGAAAAATATTCTGGGTAGGGCTCGCAACCTACATACTTTAAATTGGTAAATTAGTGAACAGGGATTTTTATTTTAGATATAAAAAATATGGGAACATCTGAAAAATTCCTTATATCTACTAATGAACATCCGTATTTATTAAATTTACATTTCGGATGTATTTGTGCCCGCCAAAAAGTATATTACAGGATATGATTTAATTTTTTGGTAAATTTTGATTGTGTTCATTAATTTTTCTTCTAAAATTACGCCTTTCTTTCCACATCACATATTTCTGTCTTTGACTATTTTACATGTGGATTTAAATAATTCCTCTAGATAATCAAATGACAGTGCACCATACTTCAAATCCCACAATATTTCTGTGTTCGCGTATCCAGCGTTTCAATCACAAATCAAGATAAACAGTTGAAGAATAAGAAGAAATCGTAAAACGTGCAATAAAACCAGTAACGAGAAAAAGTTCTTGAAAAGTTATGACTATTTTAACAGCCAGTAGGTATCTTATTGAGTTACTTATTGTTATTGACAATAAATCAAAAGTAGGCTTCTTTTACAGAGTGTTTCTTCTTGATATACATCTGAAAATTGTTTGATCAAAACAAAAGAGGAAAATTTATATTTCATTATAAAAAGAGGGACAAAGTAAATATTGGGAATACATAATAATGATTAAGAATTAGGATTATGCATTATAATAAAAATCCTCTGAATGTGCTATAGTTTGTGGTAAAAGTTGCGTGGAAAAGTTCTATGGTTACTTTCTTCAGACTGTTCAGACATATTATTTTAGATTGCATCTTCTTAGTTGTCCTTTCTGTCAGGATATGAATTAAGTAGATCTTCATTTCATTAAGTTTTGTTTGTATTGGTCTATTTTTTACCTCGCAGGTACATACGTCAACTTAAATTAAAAAAAATAAATTTACGGTATTCTTCAGTTTAATGTTTACCTTTTATCCCAAAACTGATATCTAATCAGTTTACTTTTAGGATCAATTAGATGTCGTTAGGAAACCTTTTAATGTCACAGCCATTAATGATCTTAAAAATGGATTAAGTTTTAACCGTTAATGTTCTAGTGCAAATTCATGTTTTGTAATGCACCACCGTGTATCAGTAAGTGGCGATTGAGGTCTTGTGAAGCTTTTCTAATGATAGTTACAGTCATTTCGATGACATATGGCTCGTTAAACTAATCTGTCTGGGCTCCTATATCTTCTCTTTAAATTTTATGTAGTGCTCCCTTTGTTTCTTTGTTCAATTTTAATGCAGCTTTCCTAAATATAAAGCTATTATAAAAATCTTTCATCTGAGATGACAATATTGTCCCTCATGTGGATCAAAAGCATACACTGTCTCTTAAGATGATTTATGATTTATTCATGTATGTTAGCGTGTGTTACTAACCAGTGTGAAAGCTTCTGATAAAAATATTTCAGGATACAGAGTGATTCACATATTTAAATACAATGAAAAAGAAGATTTGCTACTCATACAATTCTACGAGACTATTTCATCAAATAGATATTACAGGTAATAATGACATTGAATTGTTGAACGTTTCCTGGTTTTGGGATAATGTGAATTGATTTGATTTATGAAAACTAAACCATTTTCTTAGACAATAAAATGACTTATGCCATGCCAATAAAAACTCAAAAAATCTTTCATAATAAGTTTAATACAATACAATGATACGTATTTAAGGAATAAATCAGGAAAAAAAAGAAAATGTCTGAAAAGTTCAATCAAATCCTTAAATCAGTACGAAAAAAAATGAGATTCTAATAAGCTTACAGGTCCAGGTTTCCAAACTATTTATTTAATCAATTAGCCCGTAGAAAATTGTAAATATCGAATATTCTAAATAACGGATTTAAATTAAAAATACACAGAAATTTTTTTGCCTGAGGATGGCTCTTTAGCCGAAACTATAGTCTATTTTTATGTATGAGAGAGTATTAAAATAATAAAACGTTCGTAATCCATAGGCGTACCACTTCTTTTAGTAGACAGTTAAAATATTTTGTGAAGTTATACCTCGAGTATTTTCGTATGAAATAACCTTTGTATAAATATAATAAATATATCGGGTGTACACTTATATTTTCACCTAATTAACCTGCTTATAACTTCTAAACAGCTGAAGGTAAAAAAGTGCAATTTTTTCTAAAATATTTTATTTTTCCACAAGGTATGTTAAGAACATTGTGTCAAACGGGTTATGTAGGTATAAGGGTTTAAACTTTGACATTTAAACAACGTTACGTTCATAAATAATAATTTTAATATAAAAACTACTTCTTACTTACAAATCCAAATCAGAATCGAAACCAAAAGATGAACTGTAGCAACCAATATTTACAATGAGTGGCTCGATCATTTCATCAGTAATATTGTCCAACTTCCACATTTTCTCTTCTTCTTTAATCGTATGATTTACTGCCTTTTCCCCGTTTTCAGGCTTCACATTATTTACAGCCTCCAAAAACAACTGTTTAACATCACTCATTTTAAAAGAATTATTTTTTCTTGAAACTTCTCCCTTTATCTGTGCCCATATCAGTTCAGTCGGGTTTACTTCGCAATGATATGGTGGTGATCTAACCACCGTCATCCCACGATTTTTTGCAATTTTATCAATGATACAGTTCTCTTCTCACAGAACCGGGATGGAACTTAATATTCTTTGAATTTAGCCAATTCTGTAAATCTTTTTTTAACCACTTGGTTGTGGGCATTTTTTCTGTAAGTCTCGAGTGATAACTTGCATTATCCATTACTATTATACAGTTCTCAGGAAGAAGATCTATCATTTGTTCGAACCACTCTTTAAAGACATCAGCATTCATGTCCTCGTGGTAGTCACAGGTACGAGTAGATTCAAAAGTCAATAAACCACCTTTAACAAAACTGTTTGAACTACCGATGTGTACTATTATCAGTCTGCGCCCCTTTCCTGATGGTGGATTTAAACCAGTAGATAAATTATTTAAAAAAGCCTGTCTTCGACTTGTAACAGTTTCATCTTGCCAAAATTTATTTGGTGTATGTCCCTCGTTGATCCATGTTTCATCTAAATAAAATATATTTCTTCTTTGGTTTCTCATTTCTTTTATAGTCCTTAGGTAATTTCTTCCCCATACTACAATATCGCTTCTTTCTATTAAAATAGACTTTCTGGAATGCTTTTTCCATAGAAAACCTATTTCTTTTAAAAGTTTCCATAGTGTGCTTCGACTTATTTCCGGGTAATCCTTATCATCTCTAACCGTGGCAAGAACTTTGTCTACTGTCGGAAATTCTTTTCTAAAGAAGAACGCATGCACTTTCCTTCGAAGTCTTTCTTTCAAATGATTTTCTATTTGAAATTTTGGTTTTCCTGGAGCTTTACGTGCTGTTTGAAACTCGCCACATTTCTCTTCTTTAACAACTCTGTAAATCGTAGATTTCCCAACACCAAGCGTGCTACTAACTAATTCCACTGTGTCATCAACACTTTTACATAAATGTTTGTCTGTAAATGATTTAAAACAATTAAATATTAATGTTTTTTCATTAACTGTTAAAGGACCGATTTTTTGTCGTTTACGCGGTACTTCCAAATTTTCCATGATCACACTAGAATTCACAATAGACTGCACACTGCACCTTGCATGTTGCAACTAAACGACATTTAGTAAGCTGTCAAGAATACACAACTGGACCTCCTTACTAAATGGAAAACCTACAATCGCATTTTCGGTGAAATTTGTTGGTAAGGGATTTATCTACTTATAATTCGATTACTGTAAGAAATTCTTGGAATTAAAATAAAACAAAATTGGCAAATAGGTACTTATTGAAAATAATCTTAAGATACGGCTATGTTATCTTTAATACACAGGGCTTTTGGCCTGTCCAAACCTTTTTCTATTGTTCTGTACAGCTTATGGTTATAAAAGACCAATAAAAAACCCAAAACTTGAATTAGCTCAGGTACATTTATGACAATTTTAGGAAATATTTAGATTATTCCGTAAAAATATTTAAAATGACCGTACTAAGTTTTGCATTAGAAATGCTGTTTTATTACTCTCTCATACATAAAAATAGACTATAGTTGCCGCCCGCCTCCTTTTTTATACATAAATACAACAATCCATAAAGCATGAAATAAGGAAAAGTTTCCATCTACGACTCTAATCTTCCAATCTTCATAAATAAACGTTTCCTCGTAGGCAAAATGTTTTGAACAACTAGTTTTATCTTATTGAGTTTTTGTCCCTTTCATATTAAACTTATATATATTCCAAAAAGAAGGCAATCCTGTTTTAATCGCTGTATTAACTAGAAAATAAAATATCATCTCATCAAAGATACGTTTCTATTTGGTACCTCATTAATTAATTAATTAATAAACGGGTCATGTTGATTCCCTTAAGTTCAAGGACTAGCGCACATTAGAACATTTTATTTTTGCTTTGAGTATCGGCTAAAGTTGAATGGATGCTTCTCGTCACGCTATTAATGAAGCTTTTAGTATTGCAATTATAGGCTGGTGAAATATTAGGCTTAGTAATGGCTCTAGCTCCAACGAACGGGAAATTAATATACTAACTTTGATTAAAGTTATTTCGGATGAAGGAAGTAAAATTCTGTTAGAAGTGTAGTAATTACCAATTATTCGTTAGGTAAAAGTTTCTTTCTTTATTTTGCTTGTCAAAATGTTTTTCTCTTGGTCACCTATTTTTCTATTATTTTCGGATCGACTCTCATAATTGGGTTGGTCAAAGAATTGAAGTAGTTTTCTCTCCACCACTGTATGTATGTACCAAATTCTTACTTTTCGGTATTTTTTTTTGTAGATTTATATCCCAAAAAACTGTCTTTTTGCCTCCACAATAGCTCCAAAAATTTTTTTCATTAATTTTAACCCCACCAACCGTTTTTTCTACCTCTATTATCTCTATGTAGCAAATTTTAACTTGTTTGGATTTTTGTTGTAGGTTCTGGTAGTATTTATAATACAAAAAACTCACTTTTTCCTTCCAAAATAGCTTCAAAGAGTTTTTTTTTATTAATTTTGACCACATCTATCGTTTGTCTAACTCGGTTATTTTGGATTTTTTTTTTAAATATTCTGATGGTATTCATTTGCCAAAAAATATACTTTATTAATTTCCACTTTGAGGAAAATGTCTGCCATTTATCGGGAACTTTTATCATCGTTTTACTCTAGGTTAGAGGGTAATTTTTTTTTATTAAACACCCATAAAGGCATTTAGTATATTACAATTTGGTCGACAGGGGCCAATGAGCAATTTAATTCTAATCTATCTATCTAACAGAGTTTGAAACTTAAAACTAAGGAATACTCATCAGCGTTCCTTAGGTTCTGTAGAATGGATTTCACTTAACTTTAACGTGCACACACAAGCTCTGCTTTTGCACTAAAAACACTAAACTAACTCAAAGGGCTTGATCCTCTTAAGTCTTCTTTCTAACCCAGTATTGTCAAGGAGCTGGATAGCCTCGATGATGATGATGAAGTCTTTCTTCATGACTCTTGGCTAATTTCTGGATGGTCTGGTCAACACTATTGCGAATGTACCAAGGGGCATCTACTATGTTCCTCAGTACTTTGTTTTGAAATCTTTGGATGACTGCTAAGTTGCTTGCTTTGGTGCATCCCCATAGTTGGATACCCTAGGTCCATACAGGCTTATAAAGCATAAGCTTATTATGTAGAGACAGGGTGGAGTTTCTTCCAATTAGCCAGTACATTTTTCTTTTTAACATACACTTTCCATCGGAGTTTGGCATCTAAGGTAATACCTAAGTATTTTGCTGTGTTTGAATATGGAATCAAGTTATTGTTTATTCTGACTGGATCATGATCTATCCTTTTGTTTGTAAAGTTAATGTGGAGTGGAGTGATTTAATTTCATTAAGTTTAATTTTCAATCTCTTCGTCCAGTCATAGATAAGGTGGACAGCTGTTTGCAGCTTGTGGGTTGCTTCTTCATTGCTGTTTCCCACTGCTAGAATGGTATTGTTTTCTAACTCTGGAATATTATCACGACCCTAGTGGTTGTGAGAATTACTAACTTATAATTCTTTGCTACCTTTCTTTATGAAATAACACCAGGTTAAACAGTCTAACAAGTTTATTAATAAATATAAAAAGTATACACTTATATCAAATAAAAAGGCCTTACCATAGGATATACATATCACTTCGTCGGGCATGTCAACGCTGACTTCGAGATAGGGCTGAGATAGGACTCTGAGTCACACTATGACTCCAAGACAAGAGTACCTTTATTGTTAAATCAGCGGATATTTATATCTTGCGAATTGGGTCTGACGTGACCAGCTCAATGTTATGTTATTAAAAATATTATTATTGTTTATTGAAATAGCTGGTTTGATTATATAATTTACTTAATCTATATTTACACATAAAATGCAAACTCGATGTACTGAGTGTTATTTGTTTAGCGTGACAATATCACATCTGCACAGTAAGTATAGGACAGGTCCTAGGACACTTCCTTGTGGTACTCCAAGCCTTAATTTCTTTAAGATCGAAATAGGCTTCTTCTTGCCTAATTCTAAAGTATCTCTCCGATATATATGAATGGAGGATACTTGTATAATGTTTTGGAAGGAAAAGCTTGAGCTTATGTATTAAGCCTTCATGCCAAACCTTAACAAACGCTTGTGCAACATCAAGAAAGATAGTAGCACAAATGTTTTTCTCTTCTAATGATTTCTCTATATTCTATGAACTTGGCCGATCGTCGAGTGCTTATTTCTAAATCCAAATTGGTGATCGGGGATAATTTCTCTTTCTTCGATAAGTGGTTTTAGTCTTTCGAGTGAGTTTCTCAAATAGTTTCGACATAACAGGCAGTAATGAGATCGGTCTGTATGACGTTGCCTCATGTGGTGGTTTCCCTGGCTTGGGTATCATTATGACTTCCGCAATTTTCCAAAGGCTGGGTACATACTTCAGTCTGAAGGCAGCATTTATTAGGTTAGTTAGTTTAATTATTTCTTTTTTGGGTAATTGTTTTAAAATCTCTCCAGTAATTAAGTCAAAACCTGGAGCTTTTTTCGGATTGATATTTTCTTTTATTTCGGTGTAATTACTTCTTTGGTAGAGGTAAATTCTATTTCTTGATCAATATGTGGTGGATGTTCTTTCAAAGTGAGTTCTTCATCTTGATCTTCATGAGGTTGAAAGATTTTTTCTAGATGATTTGCAAATCTTGTTGCTTTTTGCTCATTATTTCTAGCCCATTTACCATCTTCCAATCTGACAGGTGGTATTCGCATTATGGGTCTTTTCAATCTATTAGCAGCTTCCAGAGTGAATAACCAATACTGCTGTCGTGTCAATTCTCTTAGGTTAGAGTGTAGATAATGCTAAGTTATGAGGTGTCTAATCTGAATTTTTATATAACGAAATCTTCTTTTCCACGAAGACTAATAACAAGCCGATTTGATTGTTTTTACTAGCAAACGTCCTTTTACCTACAAATACATCTATTGCATAATCTGTATGGTTTCTTTCGGTTGTTGAGACACTGCCGTTCCTTGAATCGTTGATGAACAGTCAGGATCGTGGCGTCATTGACTCTGATTGACACTTATTAAACTTCCGTTGCAAATGTTAGTTTGTGGGCTAAATAGTAAATTGAGATGACTGCTAATAGATCTATTTTGTATTAATTTATAAAATTGCAATCAGCTGTTTCATGATTATGTGACGTTTTATTATTCGTTCAAGTAGACTTTTAATTTGTGACGTTTTATTAAACAAGAACACTTTAGGCCAGGGCCAATCATTTTTGGAACAAAAAAAATTCTTATCGGTCGGAAAATTTATGGTAAATTATAAGTAAATTATGAAAAATCAAGACGACTGAGTAAAAGCTCCGGAAGGAGGGTGGGAGTAGATAAGTATACTTTTTGAGGGTTGGATACTGGTTTTTAAGATTTGTGGCTGAAGTATGTATCCTATCGAAAAAAGTTTGATGTAAAAGTTGTAGACAATTAAAAAATCTAAAACTTTTGTATTGCTCATTTTTCAACATAACCTCAAAATTATCGAGAAAAACACTAAAAACATTCTTTTTTGTAAAGAAAAATCAAAACCTCGAAGTCAGTATCGCATAAAATAAAATATCAAATTATATTAACAAATTGCACCGGGTCTGAAACGAAAACAACTACTCCTGGGAATAAAGCCACCACAGGCATTGAATTACAACGATCCAGACGCGTGTCGGAGGCTATACTAGACAATCCAACCCTTTGATTTTGTTATTCTTTTATGTGTTTTAAATAAGCTGTAATTTTTTTCAAGTGAGGCGTAAAAACATATCAAGAAAAAAAATTTGGCTGTTATTAGTGCACATCAAATCGCCCATTAACAAAACAAAACATTAATTTCACTATCAATGCCAAACTGTTTTTTATTATTCAACTGTATAACCAGAAATATTTGACAATTCTCATTTCTAAACATTCTTTAAATTCCGTTTCATTTCAATGCTAGTGATATATGCCGGTTTCCCGTTATATGTATAAAAATATTTACACCTCATTTGAATTCAAACAACATTTCTTTCTTACCTAATCCACAATACGGTTTATTTATGTTAAATTGGGTTGAACTAAAAATAACATTGTAGTTTACTAAAACAAATACGTTTTTAAGGCAGGACAATTTAGCCCAGTTGCCAGAGAAGGATATTGACCAAAAACTTGCACAATAAACGAAAATAAACTTATTGTTAATAAAGAAAAAACTGTGTTTATTCATTTTACTCCTATAGGGTGAATGATATATTTGAGAGTCATCCATTGAGAATAGATGGAAAATCTATTCATCAAGTACAGTCCACAAAATTCTTAGGTGTTCACATAAATAACTCTTTAAGCTGGGAATCTCATATTGATATACTGTGTAAAAAACTTTCATCTGCATGTTTTGCACTTTTTAGGCTTAGAAGTATAACTAATAAATCTGTTCTGTTGGCATATTATTACGCACATTACTACTCTCTCATTAGGTATGGTTTAATTTTTTGGGGTTCATCAGCTCATGTATTGAGGGTTTTTAAGCTTCAAAAAAAAGCTTTAAGAAATATAGCGTCACTGAGGTATTGTCCATAATTATTTAACTCGAACTCGAAATGATTTGATGATACCAACACATAACTCTGCATTTTTTTGAAAAAAGCCCTCAATACATGGGTATTTTAGTTTATAATAAACTTGCTAATATTATGAAATCAATAGGACCAATGGGATCAATTGTTTTTATTCTGTTGAAGAATATTTGGCGTACTTAACTGTTAAATTTTAGCTATACGTTTATTTTATTTCTCCTTCCTATATTTTTTGTATTTTTATGTTTTACGTCCCACATCTTATAAACTGTCTTTTGACTTGTCCCATTTCATGTATAACTAATCATATGGACAATAAAGTTATTATTACTATTATTACTGTTTAATAAAACTTTAATTGTGATGTATCCCGTTGTTGATGATTTACTATATACTTTTTTAATTACACAGTTTATTTAATATCATGATTCACCCCGTATAGATATTTTCAGAACAATATATAATGTAAATGTAAGCGAAAGTCCATGTGTTAACGTCAATATTATTATATTCAAAAACCCCTATTCATACTGACTTCGCGCGTTGTACTAATATCGTTGTCGCCGTATTGAGCATTTCTCTTTTTGGAAGAACAATTAGCGATAATAAATATCACACTTTTTCTACCTTTAACAGAACATGTGGACAAGTCAGTCGGTTTACCTTGAAGCACTCCGCAAGAAGAGCTATTTATTTTTAAAACAAGTTGTGCCCCTGTGACAAAGAAGCGTATGACCGTGGTTCGATGCCCTAAGGTTTGTTTTTCTTTCGCAGTGGTTGCTTCTTATGCAATTGTTATCTTTAATCGTAAGGAATTATAAATTAAAGATTCTGAAATTTCAATTTTTCTGTACATTATTCGAGATTATAACCTCCAATTTGCTCCTTTGTCATCATTTATTTCTTTTTTTTAATCTACAAATTGTATTTACAAAATTCCATGCGAATGTAATAAATTTTATATAAGAGAAACATCTAGAATTTTGGATATAAGACTTAATGAACATCCATCCTTTTAAAATCGTTCCCAGAAACGCCATAAAAACTATGTTGACAACAGATTTCGATCTTAAAGATCTTAATTTCAAAATCTATTTCTTTGTCTCATAGTGTTATATCTTTAAACTTTAGACTAAAAGTCAAATAAAAAAACTGAAATGAATTTAATATACAAGTTTGTGTTTACTTGTAAGTAATCAATGAGCGATGATTCTTTTCAAAACTTATGCATTTTCAACGGCGGCTCCAAGGGTGGGGCAGTAGGGGCAATTTTGACATCACCAATCGTTTCTTATACAAAATTAATTCTGCGTAAACCAAATTTTAATTTTTTTGAATTTTTTTTTGTAGATTCTAGGTCCATTCATATCCTAAAAAACTTTTTCCCTCAAAAATGGCACATTTTTTTTTGGTAATTTTGACATTGACAATCGTTTATTAGACAAAATTCATTCTGCGTAAACCAAATTTTAATTTTTTTTGTAGATTCTAGGTCCATTTATATCCCAAAAAAACTCATTTTTTTCCTCAAAAATGACCCAAACATTTTTTTCGGTAATTTTTAAGTAAACTTATGTTCATATATTATTTTGAATCCCCTCGTATTTTTTTAATATAGTTTATTTCCAAACTCGTTCCATTTGTAATTCTATATATATTTTTACTATGCATATTTATTACGTCAACAGACTAGATATTGATTATTTCGCAACAGACAATCATAAATTGTTCACACCCCTGAAACAAGCCCCTAAATTAGTAAAGGCTCATGAAAAATTACATAAAGGAAGGGAAAAACTCATCAAATATAAGGATTTATAATACAACATATTTCATGGGAAAACCGACACTCTGTTTAATATCAACATGGATGAAAAAATAGGAGGGGCTAGGAAAATTGTAGAAATATAGACACAAGGACATTCTCGAATTTTTTTAACACCTTTGTAATATTTAAAAAAATCGTAAGTACGTAAATATTGTAATTGCAAGGTTAAAATAGTTTAATGAAATGTTTTTTTTCTTCTTTAAATTACAGAAAAAACTATTTTTTTTAATGAAATCCATTTTGAAATTTGCTGGAATAGTTGCTTTGTTGCTTTATGTATCGGTAGATTAAATAGGGCATTTAAATAAGGACCTTTTGATCCACCCCTAAAAAATAATGACCCCATTTGCGGCCCTGAATATCGTTAATATATTTGTCTAGTACTTCGAAAAGAAATCATATCCTTGAGGTAGACAGCTCAAATAAAAATATATCAGACACGCCCCTGTTTACCGAAAATAAAAAAATTGTAAATTAATAATAACTAAGGAATTTAATGAATTTATTTTACATTTATTTTTAATTATTTTTTCCTTTCTGGGGTGATTCATGTTCTTGGAATATACGGCGGATTTCTTTTAGTTGCGGTTTGAAAATTACTGAAGAATGGTCAGAAACGATCAACTATTAGTCATTTGAGAACCAGTCAAAATATTCCTTGGTAAAATTTTTGTGTAGGCAAGGAATTCCAACATTCCAACATTTATTTGCAGCTTGTATGTTTTATTCGATTATACTATAACACAAAATCCTACCCAAGAGGGTTACCTCGTTTTTTTTTAATTATGCTCATGTAGGGGAAGGTAATTTGAAGTGCAAAGTAGGTTAATTGAGTATTTTTTTGGAGATAAAGCGTTTAATAATTCTTGCTGCTGTTACTTCAGTTTTGGATAACGTTAAATGTGGCCAAAAACATGAGGAACTATTTATTCATAAGAAAGGAGTAGGAGTGACGGTTTCTTTGTCTTCTCTGATTCAAGCTACTACTGCAATTGAAGTGGGTATTTAACATCACTTTGTATTTTCTTATTAATTATCTAGTCGTCAACAGTACAATTCAGCATCACATCCTGCAGTCCTGACTTTTAATGTAGTATTTTTTTAATAATGCGTTTTATTCTTTACACTTAAAATAGGTAAAAACGGAGACATGTCATGTCACTAGGAACCGATGATGAACTAATCTTATACATTCTTAAGCAACAGAATATCTATCCAAAAGATTTCAACAGGATATAAAGGAAATGGAAAGACGATATCATGTAGAAGGGAATATCAGCATGATAACCGTCTAGCTGGATGTTAAAATGGGATAATTCCTGCAAAGTTTATAAAAGGAAAAATGGTGACAGAAGTTTTGAGGAGAAGAAAAAGCGATCTATCTATCTGTGATGGGGGGTGTCGATATAAGATCTATTGTGCCCCCTACTGCTGCCCAATCGTTAAGGATGTCTCAACGATTAGAGCAGTTCCTCCAGTCCTATTGCTTTCAAAAAGTTCAGGATGTCGGAAGGCTTCAGGTTAGGTAGATCTTCTTCTTCTATTTGATATTCTCCGAGGTATCGTACCCTTGGATTTTGCAGGGTAATGCATTCTGAGAGAATGTGGATCAGAATTGGTGTTTCAGCCCCTTTTTTTGCGAGTACGTCTGCTATTCTATTACCCTCCACTCCAGTGTGTCCCGGAACCCATAGGAGGGTAACAGTGTTGTTCTTGCCTAGTTCGTTTAGATTCTCTAGGCACTCCCAAACCATCTGGGAGTTGATTACGTGGGAGTTCAAGGCATTAATGGCTGCTTGGCTGTCTGACATGATGATGATCTCTTGTCTGCGAAAATTTCTTTCTATGTTGAACTGGACACATTTTCCTATGGCGCATATTTCAGCTTGGAAAATGCTCGGAGATTTGCCAAAAATTTCAGAATATGTGGTTCCAGACCATATTCTCGTTCTTTCTGTTGTTCTAGAACCATCTGTGTACCATTTAATGGTACTCTGTGTACCATTTAATGGTACTTCTCTTGAGTTTTGGGATGGTATCTTTGTCCCATTCGGTTATCGCCTATCCAGTATTGGGAGCTTTTGTTATTTACTTCTTTTCCAAGTTCATCAAGTATTGTACTGGTGCTTATTCCGCAGAAGGGTTCAGGTCCCAGAAATGGTGTTTCAGTCCCTTTTTTGCGAGTACGTCTGCTATTTTATTACCCTCCACTCCAGGGTGTCCCGGAACCCATAGGAGGGTAACAGTGTTGTTCTTGCCTAGTTCGTTTAGATTCTCTAGGCACTCCCAAACCATCTGGGAGTTGATTACGTGGGAGTTCAAGGCATTAATGGCTGCTTGGCTGTCTGACATGATGATGATCTCTTGTCTGCGAAAATTTCTTTCTATGTTGAACTGGACACATTTTCCTATGGCGCATATATCAGCTTGGAAAATGCTCGGAGATTTGCCAAAAATTTCAGAATATGTGGTTCCAGACAATATTCTCGTTCTTTCTGTTGTTCTAGAACCATCTGTGTACCATTTAATGGTACTCTGTGTACCATTTAATGGTACTCTGTGTACCATTTAATGGTACTTCTCTTGAGTTTTGGGATGGTATCTTTGTCCCATTCGGTTATCGCCTATCCAGTATTGGGAGCTTTTGTTATTTACTTCTTTTCCAAGTTCATCAAGTATTGTACTGGTGCTTATTCCGCAGAAGGGTTCAGGTCCCAGAAATGGTGTTTCAGTCCCTTTTTTGCGAGTACGTCTGCTATTTTATTACCCTCCACTCCAGGGTGTCCCGGAACCCATAGGAGGGTAACGGTGTTGTTCTTGCCTAGTTCGTTTAGATTCTCTAGGCACTCCCAAACCATCTGGGAGTTGATTACGTGGGAGTTCAAGGCATTAATGGCTGCTTGCAACTGTTCTTTAGGATAAAGAAACTATAGAGACTTATTTAACAACAAAAATACAGTTAGCTGCTAGTCTTTGTTTTATTATTCCAATGTTACCGAATGTATTCTCCTGTACTCAAGATATTATAGAGCTTTTCTTCTAAATAAAAGCTCAACAACGGACTCAAAGTTGATTCCTGATTCCAGCTACTTCCACTAGGAAATGTCCCATTTATTTTTATATAAAAGTAGAACAGTAGAAAAAAATAAAAAACAAAAAAAGCTGTTATGCAAACAGGATGCAAACGTAGAAGGAGCTTTGTGTTAGAATAACAACTGGGAAACGATGGAAACGTCACTCTCAGTCTCACATAACGCCAGGAAAGTTATAAGCATACGATTTCAGTTCTCTATGTCTGGCTCGCGGTGTTTATTTCTGATCTATTTAAGTTATGCAGAAATACTATTTTCAGCAGAGAAAAACGAAACTTTGGTATTGATATGAAGTGACGGTTTACGTTGACGCTACAAAGGTGGAGATTTGGGAGTATTTGACACCCCCGCAGTTGAATAGAAATGTTTAATATTCATATGCTAGTTTGATGTCTAATTTCGTGTAAAAAGAAAGTAAAAATTCTTCACAATCTCTATTACCTCCAGTTGTACTCGATTTTTCTGAAAATTCTATAATTGTGTATTCCTATCCTTTAATTCTGTAATATTTGAGTACGCCACTGAATGTCTGGGTGGATGAAAATACCTGCCGGCAGAAAATGAAGATTTTCCTGGTTGTTTGATGTTTTGCGCTCGTAATTTATTTGTAAAAGAATTAAAAGTTTATCCCGTGCATGTTATTTTTTGCCGACGAGATTGAAATATTTACAAAATGTGGTTTATTTTGAGAAATTTATTAGCTTTAAAAAAAAGAGATATTTCTATAGAAAATGTTACTTATCTGAGATTAAAAGGAAAAATAAACCTAAAGTAAATTAAATCAAAAGTATCGAGGATGGGATTGGTCACTTTTTCACTTGAAGTAACAATTATAGACGTTAGAGTAACAATAAAAAAGGAAAAAGGATCCACACACCTAGAAATCTTTTAAAATTTAAGAGAACAAGGAGCCCTGGTTACTGAAACAGGAAGGAATGTCAAAGACGTCAACATGATGGTGCCTCCCCACATTTTAGTTATTGTGCGAAAGTTTTTAAATTATAACTTTCCTAATCTGCAGATATGAACCTGACCTTTAAGGTCCCCAGAATTCAACCGAGTGGATTATGATTATTAGAAAATCAGTAAGGCACATCATTCAACGTGCAAGAAAATACATACAACAATATGGTGGACATTTTGAGCAATTTAGTTAAGTCTACCTAAGGTTGTGAAATAAATCACACTTGTTCCCAAGAACAAAGACATTAAATGTCCTACACTGTACCAGCGTCTGGACTTCAACAACTATTCCTTGGGCTATATGCCCCCCCAGGTATTGAATTACGAAAGTCCAGACGTGGTTTGGCGCCTGACAAAGTCGGGGCTTTAAACCAAAAACTTTGATTTTATTATCAAAGGAGCTTGCCATCCTTATACCGGTTTCGGCATTATTGTGCCTCGTCAGTAAGGAGTAGGCTAGCTCGAATTTCTATCTCTAAAGAAATTCTGAAGATCGCTTTGAACCCACTAACTCTTAGTCCAAACGGTTAAGTCGAGAAAGAGGAGGTGAGTGCAACGCCATCTTCACTTTTATAATAAAATCAAAGCCTACAAAACTATAGAAAACTGTAACGACGGTGGAATTTTTTGAGACCATAAAAATACCAAAAAAAAACCATAGGCGTACCAAAACTACCTAGCCTACTCCTTACTGACGAGTCACAATAATGCCGAAACCGGTATAAGGATGGCAAGCTCCTTTGATAATAAAATCAAAGTTTTTGGTTTAAAGCCCCGACTTTGTCAGGCGCCAAACCATGTCTGGACTTTCGTAATTCAATACCTGGGGGGGGGGGGGGCATATAGCCCAAGGAGTAGTTGTTGAAGTCCAGACGCTGGTACAGTGTAGGACATTTAATGTCTTTGTTCTTGGGAACAAGTGTGATTTATTTCACAACCTTAGGTAGTTTTGGTACGCCCATGGTCCTTTTTTGGTATTTTTATGGTTTCAAAAAATTCCACCTTCGTTACAATTTAGTTAAGTATTAATAAATGTTTGTTAGTTACTATGGACGTTTATTGTCTCGGCTTACTTTATACTACATAATCTAATATTTTCCCCTAAGTACGGACCTGCAGGTGTACCTAAATCCTCTACAGAAACCATAGGAAATATGTTAACTTATTAACTTATAAGTCAATTATTGGTGTTTCAATTTTAAATATTGACTGTTATTTTTCATTATTTGTAAATTAAATGACACAAATAAAATCTTCCATTGGAAAACATTTTACACATTTTTAATACGTTGGATATTTGAGGAAATCCCTTTGACGCGTGCTCGAGACCTTTGAAGCCATTATAATATCCCTAAATATTGGTCGCCCTTCTTTCACGTCTGTTTATTTACAGACACAGCCCTTATGGCCCTTGATGAGTAGCACACTTTAACCATTACACTCCCTCATATTTAAAGGAAACGACACATGTTGTCTACTATGTAATGGTTCCTATACATAATAGCTATGGGTTTCACGGTGGGTGGCGGCAAAAACCGTGAAAAATGTATAAATATTTAGCACATTTGTAAAAAGAATTTATGCATAACTTTCTGCTTGTGTTTTCGCTCTTTCCTAAACTAACCGAATAATCCAGAAACGTGAGATTTTGCATATACAGGGTGTCCCACGACGTACTGTACACAGTGCAACCATAAGTACTATGGACCGAGGCCATTTCATATCTGGTATTAAAAAATGGCTTGTTGCATTTTTTAACGGATATACATATTTGAAAATATGTGAATTAATCTACGTTAAGTATATCTAAAAGTAAAAATCTCAGGCCAATCAAATTTGGCACACTGAGTGTGCTCCCTGAGCTCAATAAAATAGGTTTTAAAAAAATTTTAATTTCAGGTCCGGACTTAGTTTTTTTTAGATTTTTATTGGTTTTTTGAAAGCAACACCCTGTAAGCCAGATCAGACAATTTTTATTTTTCTCACTTTAAAGCTTAAGGATGATACTAAGCAACAGTTAAAAAAAATTGAACGCGCAACTTTTTGTTTTCTGCAGAAAAAAATAAAACTTTGAAAAATAGTATAATTTTCATGGATTCACATTCTTCTTATGACTGATGCGGCACTACATTGATAGCACATCATCATTTTTCAACAAAAATCATAAGGACAGTTCATTTTACTCGATATAAAGTATTATTCAATTAACCGTTGAAATTCCAGGGCCGTATTTATTTTTTGCAGTCTCTGTACCAGTTGGGGGTGATATGGATGGAGGAGATCTTTCTTTAACGTCCTGAAAACTGTGGACTTAGAAATATTCAAAATACTGGATATTCGCCGGATACTTAGCTTTTCATTTTGATTTACCATTTCCAAGATACCCTCTTTTTGGTCTTCTGTCAGTCGCTCACCACGTCCTTTCACAAACTGTCAAAATGGACGTCAAAGCGAATTCAAAGCCTACTTGCATTTGCACAATAATCAAAAGTAATAGTTTTTTCTTTGACGTTACAGAAAGAAAATTTGTACAACTCGCTTTACGGTGTTGTTTTTACAGGATCAATAAAAACTTTAAAAAAATAAATACGGCCCTGGAATTTCAACTTTATATCGAGTAAAATGAACTGTCCTTATGATTTTTGTTGAAAAATGATGATGTGCTATCAATGTAGTGCCGCATCAGTCATAAGAAGAATGTGAATCCATTAAAATTATACTATTTTTCAAAGTTTTATTTTTTTTTGGAGAATACAAAAAGTTGCGCGTTCAATTTTTTTTGACTGTTGCTTAGTATCATCATTAAGCTTTAAAGTGAGAAAATTAAAAATTGTCTGATCTGGCTTACAGGGTGTTGTTTTCAAAAAACCAATTTAAATTTAAAAAAACTAAGTCCGGACCTGAAAATAAAATTTTTTTAAAACCTATTTTATTGATCTCAGGGAGCACACTCAGTGTGCCAAATTTGATTGGTCTGAGATTTTTACTTTTAGATATACTTAACGTAGAATAATTCACATATTTTCAAATATTACCCTGTATATCCGTCAAAAACGCAACAGGCCATTTTTTAATACCAGATATGAAAAGGCCTCGGTCCATAGTACTTACGGTGGACTGTGTACAGTACGTCGTGGGACACCCTGTATATTATGGGCGCATCCCAACTCGTGCCCATTAATCCTTTAAAAGGTAAAACTGCCTAACTCGTACCCGTTTGAAAAATATACCCGAGTATCCCAGCTAATTTAAAAATTGGAATTTCCTTACCTAACCTAACCATTATGTGAATCTTTCGTACTGATTAAAATAATATCATGGTATAATAGTACTCAATAATATTCAGTTTAAAATGTATTTTTTAGTAGATTTATTTTAAATATATATGAATATACCTTCAGTAAGTGTGTCTATGTAATAACTTTTTTGGATGAAGATAATAGAAAACTTATCCAATATTTTTTATTATTAAGAATTAAAAACCTTGGGCACGAGTTGGTCAGTTGGTTTTCTACCTGGTATTTGTTCGAGCATGAGTTGGTCACTGATTTTTAGGAACAGGTAAAGACAAGCACGAGTTCGAAATCGCCGATTTATTATAAGAGATAAATCAGATCTCAACGAAGCCAGATTTTTTTGCTTAATGGCTTTTGTGGTTTCAATTTTTACTCGTGTAGGAAAAATGTATTGAAAAATCGACTAGTGATGTGAAAATTTATGAAAAAAATTGTGGTGAAAGGATGGAAAAGGTTTAAAGAAACGAAAAAGTTTGGAAATTAAATTTTAAATTCATTTTTTCTGGACGAAAATACATGTAACTCTTTTACTTTAAATCTTGTGGGTCAGATAATTACTTTAAGTTATTTTAACCTTAATTTCATTGTTCCTTTATTTTTCTTTTAAATACTCAATGTTCCATTATCAATCCAGAATTAGATATTTACCAATCCGAATATCGAAACATATGTTAAATTAAATTAAAACTGCCTGATAAAATAAAACAAGTCATTCTTTGTACACTCGCATTGAGGTCTCCCATAAACTCTCATCATTATTTACAAATATGTCATCTATATCCTCCGAGGATCCGATTAATCATGTTAAGAAAAGGCAATAAATAGCCTTGTCCGGTAATGTTAATTATCATAAAAAATGAGGACCGGCTCAAGGAGTGCCGAAGATGTAAGGGTTTTTAAAATTTACTTCGCACTACCACATACAAATGAGAGTATTAATAGTCTATGAGATTATCAATTTTCATCTTTTCGGCCATCCCTAAAAAGTATTAATAATTGAAAAGATAGAAAAGTACAAATTGTAACTTCTATTATGATTATAGAAACTGTTTATTGAAGCACCACTTTTGTAAAATCCTAATTTAACTGCAATAAGAAAAGTAAAATTTGCATTTTTAATTTACATGTAAAATGGTTTAGCCGTCTCTGATTATAATAAATATTCCGCCTATTCAGATTGCCATTAGTGCATTTTTTATTCATGTTTTTATGGGATCATTTACATGAATAAAATAAGAAGATAGTCCGATAAAAATATATAAACAAACAATATCGAACTGCTGTTTAATTTAAAATAAAAGATAAAAAAAATTATGAAATCTTGGAAAATGTAAGAAATAAGTGAGAACAATTAAAAAGCATCATTTTCAATTTACTTTCTTCTCGTTTGGTTCTAATTGTTTAAAATTCAGCTTTTTAATGAGCTAGATTAAATCAAATTAAACAAACAGTCCTCTATTGATGCTGCAGTATGTACATTATTATGCAATTTTATTAAAAAAATATTGAACCGACTAAGGAGAGTATCAATATAATTGCGCAAAAAATTATTGATGGACCAAGCCTTTGGTGACGCTTTAGAGAAAGTTACTACAAAACAGTGTATGCAAGGGTTTCTTAGTCTTTTTAGATTCATTTGTTATTTTGAGAGAATAAAAAAATAAGAAGATATTGGTAAAGGTCTAATCTATGCTTCTCACTTTTTTAAAATTTGAATTAGTTTTTTCTAAAAAAATCGCAAAACAGTTAAGTTTTAAGGTTAATAACAAGTATGATTTTTTTTCTACTAAAATAACATAGATTTAATATAAAAAATAGTGCTAAATTAAAGAGCAAATAAGTTTATCGCACATTTATGCCACAAATATGGCCTAACTAGCGCCCTCTACAAATTACATCGAAGTAGGTACTAGATTATGATTTATCGTTCCTAAAAACCCCCAGTTCCAAATTTTTATGTATACATATCCAAAAACGCTAAAGTTATTGCAAAAAATAAATCTTAAAATTTAACCTTTAACACCCTGTATATTCCTTATTAGCAACATTTTATTAGAGCAAGTTGGTTCAAATCGTAATATTTTAAAGTGAGGAATCTACCATACTTCTATGTACAATTACTTAAGGACCACCCTGTATACATATAAACATCCCGAATTTTGTATATTTTTGAGAAAATTAAGCGTTCCCTGAATATTTTTCCACTCTGAATACTACGCACACTTTTTAGGACTCACTGTATAAGTTTACTCCGAATCTTGTAGTATTTTTACGTTTAAAAACAACATAAGTATATTGAAATATAAATAAAATCATTAAACTGCAATTGGTGTAAAAATAATACTATTATTAACGATAATGACCCACAATTTACATTTTCATTAGAATGTGAATAGATCACTTCCTCTAACAAAATTCATCACGTTAATTTTTCAACTCTTAATCATAGTGGCATAACCTCAATTTGACATTACCCATCCATAACTAGCAAGGTCATAGCCAACTAATTAATGCCCAACTAAAAATAAAACACAAGGGATTCGTTTATTTTTGTAGCTATTTTTTCTTTATTAGAGGCATGTTTTCTTACCGAAATAATTGTAAATCATCTCGTTGAAGGCAGCAGTCAGTACATTGTTGGGGCGTTGTTTTATTTCAGACAAAGAACAGTTCATTATTTTTAAAACAAAAGCATTTCACTTGTATTTTTTTATTTTAAGAAGAAAATTATCCTTTATTAATTAATCATCTACCGAGGTAAGTATATTATCTAGCAGACTGAGAAATCTCGTATTATAACTGAGCCCAGAGTTTGCAGCCGAGGCGAATTGCCGAAGCTACAGAACTCTGGGCAAAAAATTAATATGATTCAAGTCAAGTTTAATTTTTGTTACATATTATTTGTCAATATATGGAAAATCATAAATATTTTGTGAGCATTATCATATAAATTTAAAATAAATTGAATTTCGAGTCAGAGACTTGATATAAATTTATCAATGCATCTAAGAAGACGTAAATGACTTGTTAAAGTTTGTTGGATTTGTTGGAAGTAAGGCTAATGGAAACTGCAATTTTATTTATAGGTTCAGTCACCTCATATGTGTGTGGAACATTCAGATATAGACCAGTTAGTTTCACGGTTTATTTATCAAAGCGGGGAAAAAAGATCGGATTTATTTTTTGTGTAATTTAGCTGACAGTTAGTTTTTTTAGACTTTCAACGCTATGCTACATCTTATTGCTTTTCTTTTGATGCAATTTGAAGGTATTTGTAACTTCTCTGGGCCAGAAATGTTACTTAAGAGCATCGGTCACTTTATACATATTCAACTACAGTATACAAAAAAAAAACGTCTTAGAGAAATTTAATTTCTACTTCTAAATAGGATTCCTAAAAGCGAATAAATAAGAACACAAGTTTTTTCTAAAATATAGGTGGTAAAATAGAGCGCATTTTAGAAAAAAAAATTTCTGTGTTAATAGTCCCACTCGAAAATTTTTTATTTTTCCTGATATCTCGATTAGTTTTGAAGAAAATTAACGGTTTTAGAGAAATTACTCATTCCTTGTTTCCTTTAAAAGCAATTTAGCTAAAGAATAAATTTTTCCTGGTGGTGCCATTGACAGAAAATTGGCGGTACGTCACTGGACATAATTGGCGATTTGGTTTCTTGCTACGAGCTCTATTTTACCAAAAGAGCATCTGCTATAATTTTAGTGTTCTAAAGATAACTTTCTAAAACTCAAAATGTCAACATTGCAGAAAACTAGTTTCTGATTTCATTGACCCCATCCAAGAATTCATTTTTTTCAAAATCGTTGCACGAGTAATCTTAAACGTATCATTCCGGCAAAACAAAAATATTTTATGTAACTGATTACGCAAGGAAACTGTAACAAAGAATTCTTTTCTTTTCCAAGATGCACTATCGAGTTCTTACTTTTAAAGAAAAGATGCTAATCAGTTAAAATGCTAGCGATTGCATTAGAAGCGAAATGCATAAATTACAAATTCTATGCAATAGTAAAACGAATGAAATTATAATGCTAAAAGTATTTACATAATAAACAATTTATTATTTGAAGGATTAAATATTCTTACAGGATGTTCAAGTACGACATAATATTTGTAGGCCCTGAAAGTATTTTCCAACACAAAAAAGGGAAGTGCTACTCATCCAGGCCATATAAAATCTACAATTTATGTAGATATATTAAACGTAGGGTCACGTCAAATTAGTTCAGACCCTCTCATGCCTCCTCGTGACATAATTACGTTAGGCAATTGCCCCACCACCCCCTTTTGCGTACGTATATTATGGACGATCCATTGTATTGAAAAATATAAAAATAAACCGACCCTCAACAAAATCAATAACATTCTATATATTTATCTTATTGCGATATAGTTGACTGCGCTTTAAAGCGTAAATTCTTGTAATAAGTCAATATTCTCCGCACCTTAACGCTATAAATTAATCAGTTTTTGCTGGTGGTAAGTTTTCACACTCGAATATATTTAGCAGAGAGCAAAAAAACGCAACACCACGACCGCACGCCGTCTGCACTCGTGACGACTGAGTGCGACTGACTTTATCTGTCATTCATACGGGGTGAAGAGGGAGAAAAAATTTGATGTAGTAAAAAAACAAAAGTCGACCTGTTCTCTCATAATTGAGATAAATAGAGAGGGCCAAACTTTCCACAAACATAAATTGTATGTTAAAAAAATAAACAGGGAAAGAAAACAAATGATGAGGTCATTTTTCATCAAAGATCGGAGCTCCAAAGAAGGAATTTATTAAAACTAATAAAATTAATTAAGTAGTGCAACATATGCACTTCTGAAAAGGTTATCGTTTATCTCGACATAAGTTCATTGTCACAATCGGTCTTGAAGAGAACCGAAAAGGAGAATTAATCATGTTTGAATCAATATTGAGACAACTAGCCTGTTTTTTTCTATTTATTGACAATCGGTAGGCTTATTTCAATGTTTCCTGATTTCCTGGAAGCGTTGCCTAATTTTGATCGGAATGGGTTTGTCTGTATTTGTGTTTTCAGTTCAATAATCTGGTTGTTAGTCAACGAAATTATTATGTAGAGAAAAAAGTTTATTGTACAAGGTTCAAATTTGGAAAAGGCCTAAAAATGTATACATGACAAAATAGTATATTCTACAACAAGCGCCATTTTCGAGGAGTATTGACAATATTTTTGGAGTAGACAAAGAAGTCGTCTGACAAAATGTTCATATTTACCTCTTTTGTTATTCCCCAACTCATTTTTGTGGCTTTGTGGCTGCCTACCAAGGTGAATGATTTTTTATTGTATTAATGTCCTTGCTTGAAAATCCTGCCGATAATAAGTTCACAATATAGCGATTTTATAAATCTGATAAATGAATGGTGAACATTACAGACAAATTCCAAATTTTAAACGCATAGCCGTTAACTGAATTTTTTTTAAACTCCAAACTTGTATGGGACTGTTCCTGATTAGGTGAACTAGCTAACCGCAAGAAAGTGATCCTGACAAAGGGCACCGAGGAAATGAAAAAGCAGACGAACTGGCCAGGCAAGGCTTGTCAATGGCATTCTAAGGTCCAGAACTCTTCTGCGGTATAGCAAAAACAACAGTTAAAAAGGCAATCAGCAAATGGGTGGAAAACAGGCCCAAAGCTGGTGAGAACATTCCACAGGACAGAGGCAGGCAAAAAGGTTTCTCAAGAAACCATCGCCTACACTCACGGCAGACCTACTAAGCAATGACAGAAGGTCCGTAAAAGCAATAGTAGGCATGCTTACAGGACACTGTAAACTAAATAAGCATATGAAAACCATAGGCCTGTCAGAAGAAACTACATGCAGGTTTTGCCAGATAGAAGAAGAAACCTCAATCCAGATTCTACGCGAATGCGACGGAATAACAAGGACAAGGATTTCACAGAAGGGAACGGAATACCCAGAGGCAGAGAGTTACGTTGAAGAGCGACTGGGATCCTAACCATACTTAAAAGGACGAAGCTTGCGCAAGTCATCTAATTATCAGAGGAACCACAATAGATCTGCAAAGGTCGCAGTGGAAATAGGCCATAGGGCCACCCCTTTTTACATCTACATCTCACTGAATTTTAGCAGTCAAAATATCAATAGTAGAGGCCGCCACGTTCCTGCCACGAAGAATACTACTTGGGTATACCTTTCTCGATGTTTATTTCATAGTGGCTGATAACCGCTTTTTGTTTTATTCAAGAATACGTTCCAAAATTCAATACCAGCAAGTAATCCTGACAACATACACGTTTTTGATTATAGCTGATATAGCTATTGACTTACACGTGTTTGGAATTTGAATTATAGGATTTGAAAGCCCAACTGACGAAGCCGAAAGGCAAAAATCGGTCTTAGGATGTCGAATCGAAAAAATTAAATTCCTAACTCGTCTACATATCCCGCAAATATATTTAATCGTGTATAGTTTGTGTGTAAAATATCCCCCTCTACCTCTTTGCGAATTTTAAACACCATATGGGTGTAAATGGAATCACAGTGACATACAATACAATATTCAACGGTCTGTATCTCCGTTGCAATTTATGTCATATGTTCACGCAAGTTTTTTGTTCGTTTATTACGTATAAATAAGTTATATTAGCTATCAGTGGCGTAGCACCAATAATAATGATAAATAACAAGTTCGTTTTTAAAGAATAGAGATGATATATTTCATTAAAAATAATAAATTACAAGGCTCAGTTATTTCTCCAAGAAGTAAATGAAAATTCGTTTCAAAATATTTTTAAAAGCATGAAGGATGAAAAAATTGTTTGTAATGCGGATGACGACGGTTTTGCTGACAATCGACCAAAACCATTCGAGTCAGGACCATCATATTTTCATGTTTTTTTAACATACTATTTATACCTATCCAAAGTCTGCACCATACTGGCCAGATTTAGCCCCTGCAACTCTTTAAAAGTATTTAGAAATTGTTGTTTATTTTAAATTATATTAAGCCTTCTATTCTTCAAAAATATTAATATTAGAAATTAGACAAGTTTAATGAATTTTCTGCCACACTCTTTAATTTTACATGTTTGAAAGTTTTTAATTCATCAAGGTAATGAGAAGTAACAGTGCCAGATGTGAGACTTAATTTGAATATCAAAGAAGGTTCATTTACCTTTCTATCAATTCAAACAAAGTAACAATTACATTTGTTGAATTTGTATGAGGAATTTTACTAGACCTTTCTCTATGAGGGTGTAGTAACAATTTTAGCCTTACAGGACTATGCATTTTATGTATGTAAGTCTGCAAGATATAAGATTTACAGCGAATATAAGAAAATCTAGTTTGGTAACATTTTTAAAGGTAGTTTAGCTGTCGTACAACCAACCATATGTGGCCTTTTTCAGATAAAAGGAGATTAGCAGTTGCTTCGTTTGAGATTTACTTAAATTCTATACATATAACCCGATTTATTTGACATATTCATTATCTTCTAAAATCTCCGGTTACCTGCCATAGTTGTTTCTTGAGCTTGCCAGCTATTTTCTTAGATTTTGTGTTGGATATCCAGTTTCTTCATTAAAATAATCTTATTTTGCGCGAGGTCCCCAATCTGCTACTTTTGCCAGTCATACTGTGTTAGTTGACCCACAAAACCCTGATTTAACCGGCTGTCACAGGCGCCTCGAGCTTTTTTGTTCTGGTTAATGAGTCATTCCAATTTTGAATACATAGCGTGCGGAACAGTTTGAATTTAATTATTTAATTTATTCGCTAGAGCGAGTCAAAGAAATTCAAGGAAATAATCATGTATATCAATCGAAACGAGCATGCGACGTCTCTCGACCCGATGGTCGGGGACCCAAAATTTTATGGACGCATGAGTTGAAAGTTCAGACGAAATTAGTGAAAAATAACTTTAACGATTTTTTGATTCTGGTTTAATGTGAAATAAATTCAATTTTGTGCTTCAGAAGAAAACAAAAGTAATAAAAATTAACGATAATAATGCACAAACAATAACTCACAAGCAACAATAACAAAGACGTGTAATGACAGCGTCTGAATTCTTGGGGTTTATTATAACAAAAATATTTCAAAACATCACACAATTTTTGGAAAAAGGAAAACAAAGATGATTATGGCATCGTAGTACCAACTTTACTGTTTAAAGACTGATAAAAAACACAAAAGGTCTAAGGCTGGAAAAAGAATTCGGAATCGGAAGGAGCCTTAAGGTACAAAAGAGTAAAAGACCTAGAAAAGGCAATAGCTTCAAAGGAAGTGGCGCTATCTATATTCATTTGACATTTGACAACACCTCATATGAATCAATCAGCGCCGCCGCCACAGTAAAAGGTATCAAATGAAATCGAATGGGTTCAGTCAATGCTAAATACTAAGAATATAATTACCTACCTCGGAGGTCAATCGACTACTATAAAAACAGTAAAAGGCTGTCCTCAAGGAGGAGTTTTATCACCTACTGTGGTCACTAGTTGTTGACGACCAGTCAGAGAAGCTCAAAAGAGAAGGATTTCGTGCTCTAGGCTATGCAGACGATTTAGTTATAGTGGTAAGAGGCAAACACGACAGTATTATTAACGTGCATTGAATCTTATAACCATTTGGTGTTCGAAGGAAGGGCTGTCAGCTAATCCTAACAAAACGACACTTATTTCATTCACTAACAGAAGGAAATTAAATTTATAGCCTTCGAACACGAATGGAATAACTCTCTCTTTCTCAGAAGAGGTTAAGTACCTAGGAGTCATCCTTGACAGAAGATTGTCGTGGAATGCACACACACGAAAACCAAAATGATCTACTGGTCATAGATATCTAGCGATTGTCAGACCAATTATTACCATGCTGCGTCGGTTTGATGGAACAAAAACACGCAGCAAAGTGCTATAATAGAGTTACAAAAAGTGTAATGAGATCGTGTCCCAGCGCAGCCTTAGAGGTACTACCAGACCTTCCTCCACTACATCTACATGTACGAAGGATTGCTCTGGAAAATGCCTATAGGCTAACGGGACTTCTTGAGATACTAAGGATTGGAGCAACCCAATCCATGAAGACTCCCACGGACTTTAAGCCTGCGAAGCAGGATTTCGAATTCACGTTAGACGTTGTTATCGACAAACGAGAGTTAACACCAAACGAGATCGCTCTAATTACAAGAGGTGCCCTCACTTACTATACTGATGGGTCAAAAAACAAACGAAGGAGTAGGAATAGAGGTTACAGGTCCTAATACTAGGATATCAACAACCCTGGAACACTCCAACAATATTTTAAGCGCTCCATAACGGATAAATAGGCCATATTTTTTTACTTTATAAAAGTTAGGACTACAAAATTAAAATCTACAAAAAATCTGATGAAAATAGAATTCGATGCAATGTAAAAATAACTATTTACAGAGACAAATTAACAAATTAATTTGATTAGATAAAACGAAGGGGTTAAAAAATGAATATCAATTTTAAATATTGATCATTTACGAGTATTTTTATTGATTTTTTAAAATAAAACTGTTAAACAATTTTGCTCGTATTAGTTTTTTAATTCTCTTGCAAAATTTTCTTAATACCTACCAATTAAAACCAATTTATACGGTCGGTAATTGTAATAGATCTTTGTTATGGTTTTAGTGCATGTTATTAATCTCTATGAATCATTAATTATTACAAAATTGTCGTTTCCGCTGTATATTGAATTATATTTTCCTATAGAACTTAGAAGAAAGCATTACACATTGCATATTGCAAATAATCAGCATCCGCTTGGTTTGTGTGTTTTTGATCGGTTTCTTGACCTTCCTGTATTTTATTATTGAATTAAAATAATTTATACAAAAGGACATTTATATGTATATCATTTTTCTTCATTGTTATACTAAAAAACTGAAAAAATAAAAAAAAATAACAGTTTTTCAACTACAAAAGGATTTCTATTTGTTTTAATAAATTAGTTTCGAATTCAACTCAAGATATTCTAGCGTAAACGTGAGCCGAAAACCTGATGATTATTATAGTTAAGTGAATAACTGTAGAAAATTTGAACTCTTAAATTCATTGGTAATTATTTTAACGGTCTTCCTGAAAACCTTATTTGTATTTCTTATGTTAAAGACAAATTTGCTTTCTACTAAATTTATGTTTCAATCAAAGAGTTAAAACCTTTGCCCATAAAACCTCCATAAAGAAAGAATTTATTAGGCCCTTCAATACCCTTTAACCTCTTTTCTATGAACTGGATTCTTTGTGTGACAGGAAGTAATAAACTTATTTTATCACCTAGTAATCATTCCATTTAACTTTAAAGGCTGCGATACGTATAATTAATTTCATATGTGTTACTGTGTATGCAATAATAAATACCTTTACTGTAAAGACCATTGAGTCGAAAAACGTGTTCTTTGATTTATATTTTATAAATTATGTAATATAAGAATTGTTTAATAAAATAAGTGACTATAAAAGGTGAGAGGAGTTGTATCATAATTTGCTAAAATGTGCTTGAGTTATTTATAACCTAATGTCAAACCCATATGCATACCACCATCTAACAAGATGCGAAAGCTTGATCCTTTGATGTTGGATAGACACAATATTGAGAGGAAATACGTCATAGCATTGACACATATACTATTAGAGATACACTGAGAAAAGTAACGTATTGATTCAAATTCTTACAAACCGAACTACACTAAGAAAACTGCCTAAGGATGTGAAATAAAATTACACTTGTTCCCAAGAACAAGGACATTAAAAATGTCCTACACTGCACCAGCGTCTGGACTTCAACAACTACTCCTTGGGCTATATGCCCCACCAGGTATTGAATTACGAAAGTCCAGACGTGGTTTGGTGCCCGACCAAGTCGGGGCTTTAAACCTGGTGCAGCGTAGGACATTTTTAATGTCCTTGTTCTTGGGAACAATTGTGATTTTATTTCACATCCTTAGGCAGTTTTGTTACACCCATGGTCCTTGGAATTTTTATGGTTCAAAAAATTCCACCTTCGTTGTAGATTTCTATAGTTTTGCAAGCTTTGATTTTGTTTTGTTGATTAAAGTGAGGATGGCGTTGTTCTCCTCGTTCGTGATATACGTGCTCTAACACAAACACTTTTATCAGGAACGAGGCGAGTCGAATTCATTTTCAGACAGCCTTTAACGATAGGATGTCGAGCTAGCCTGCTTCTTACTGATGAGGTACAATAATACAGAAAACGGTCTAAGAATGGCAAGCTCCTTTAATAACAAAATCGAAGTCTTTTATTTCACATACTTAGGAAGTTTTGTTACGCCCATGGTCCTTTTTTGGAATTTGTATGGTTCAAAAAATTCCACCTTCGTTGTACACTAAGAAAAATAATAGTGTTGATGAATATACCTCCCCGTGTAGTCGATCTGGCGAAAAAAAACCCGATAAACGAAGTCGCTCTCGATCACTATATGAAAGCTAAGAGAAGTTGTGGGGGGGGGGGGTAAATTAATATGTAAAGATATGGGAAATCGGTTTTTCGCATGTAACTCGCTGGGTTTTGTTCGGATCGAAGCGACTTCTAGATATAAAATAAAGTGCTCACGAAAACGCATAAAATGAAATTCAACCCGTCCAAATCGGTCTAGCGGTTCTCGAGATATTGCGATTTGAAAGTATAGGGATTTTCGCCGCCGACAGTTACTGAAAAATAGGTGCAGCCGTTCTAAAGTGATGCGCTTGTATAAATTTATTTAAATAGATTTTCAGATAAAAATTATTTATGTCATTTTATGCAACGTTTTCATTTCTTCTGGTGTGCAAGGTGTAGACAGCCGTGTCTAACAGTAGTAGACTTTTACAGAAAAATAAATAAAAATGCAATAGCAGAGACATAATTCAAATTAAATGAGCCAGTTTCGCAAGCATTAATAAATTTATATCAAGTCGAAACGTGAGTTCTTCAGCAGCGTTCGTATCAAAAGAAATCGTATGGAAACATTTTTGAAAATGAGCCAAATACCTGCTAATGAGAGACCTTCTGACGCTTGCACAAAACTGACTCGCTTTTGTTTTTATTTATAGAATATACTTTTATTACAATGTAAATTTTCGGAAAATCCAATAAAAATGTCATAGGCTTCGTTTAATGCTACGCAAAAAAAAACTATTTATAGTAACATAGTAACAATACTGAAATATAATTTTCTAAATCTTAAACAAGGCAACTAATATGTTAAAATTTATATTCGTCATCCTCTTACATCGACTGCTGGATGTTTTCAACGTCTTTTTCCAGGTATCCATTCTACCAGCCCCTTGGTTCTACTATTGTCGTTAAAAATGGGCCCTTTATACAGGGTGTTGCGATATTCGACCGGCAATGCAAAATATATCTTTAGTGATATATTCTTTCCTCAGGGTTACTCTGAGCCACCTTTTTCGTACGACTTGAAGTCGGTCTACATAGTTTGATCTGCCGAACAGAAGCATCGAAGGCCAAATTTTGGGGTACGCTTCGACCATCACGTTTTTCCCTAAAACATCCGTTTAAGAAAATTATCTGCGTCAAAATAAACAGACGCCCCATCCCGCTGAAACTACATACTGACCAAAAACTTTTTCTACTTCGTTACTGTTTTCATAACATCGCCCCAAACCTGGGCATCAAGTCTGTCCGTTAATTTTTTTTTAATTTGCAGGTATTCATAGGTACATTTACCTCCGAAAATCTCAGCTACGTGGAATTTGTGGAAGGGTTGGAAAATAGCTCTAGAGTTCCCGAAAATCCGTTTTTCGACGATATCTGCCGAAATATGACCCTTAGTGCATTTTTGTTTAGACAAAAAATGAAGAGCAGTTCATTACCTACAAAAGTTGTCCCTATGATTTTTTTCGCTACACTATTTTTTGCAAAAACGGCGTTTCAAAAATTCGCAATTTTGAGAATCATTTTTTAATATTGCGAGATACATCTTGTCTTCAGCTACGTTTATAAATTTGTTAATGTCTTGTGGTTCTAAAATTTTTGATTTTTTTGGAATGTAACCTTTAGATACTCGTTTTAACATAGCTTGCAATTTATTAAATTTTGATATATCAACATTTTTGTATAAATTTAAACAACATCTTAACATTGAGTAAGTCATCCATAAGGTAGATGATTTAAATTTTTAGCGTTGGATTTCAAATTATGCAAGTACCACATTTTCTGAGATGTTTTCAATATTACTTTCACGACACCAATCTTGAAACTTATTATATGCTTTCTCATAAAGATGCCGAGATTTGTCGGGAATTAAATTACCTATAGGTACTATTTTCCGCAATTTTTCGAATTTTTGGTGGCGTACACGACATTTCATCACTCATTTTCACATAGGTTTTACAAACTTTAAAATACAAGAAATGAAAAATGAAAATTCAAACTTGAAATGACTGTCAAGTATAAATGTCAAATCATTGTTACCAACTGCTACAAAATTAAGGAACTACGTTACTATTTAAAGTACGAAATATTTTTAATTATATAATAAAAATAGGCGAAAATTTTAAAAAATAGCGTAAAGAACTCGTTTCATAATCCGTTTATTGTATTCGTTCGTTATAACGCTCGCCGCCAAGCGGCTCGCGTTATAATTTCGAACTCATACAATAAACATCGTCTTATGAAACTCGTTCTTTAATATACTATTATGTTATTTCGTTTTAATTTAGCTTTTATTATTATTAGACCTAAATTGTTTTAAATTTTATCATTATTTATGTCAATAAATTCCCCAGGGTGTTCATATCCACAAATATACATATTTTTAATAAACGGGTTCTGCGATTTTAAAAATTTGAACTGGTAGAAGGTTCTCTATCTACAGATCTACTTCTTTCTCTTTCTATTATTCTTTCTTGATCTTGTCTTTCTTCTCTTTCGCTATCTTCATTTTCTGTTCCGATTTATTCTTTGAAAATTTATTTGTCTTCTATTTTCAACATTATTTCTTCTCATGTTACCTTCTGAATTTCTTGTTTTATTATTATATTATATTATAATTATAATTATTGTCACGACCATTGAATCTTTGATTATTTTTATTAGTATTGTTATCATTTTGATAATTTCTATAACTATTATTATTATTATAGTTATTATTGCCATTTCTATTAAAATTGCTGCCATTGTCAAATTTTTTTTATTGATATTGTAATATATAGAAAAAGATTGTCAGAATTTTTGAAAATAAAAAAACTAAAATTAAACTTATACATTCATTCAATCATTTTAATATATTGATGAAAAGGTCAGAATGTGATTTTTAATTTAGTACAATTCCTAACCCCAAAAAATTTTAGGACGAACAGAAAATAATCCTCAAAAAAAATGTCGATTTTTCATAGAGGTGAGAATTCTCTCAATTTTCCGGAAAACCAAAATATATGAAAAAAAAAAGAAGAAAAATGCCATCGACAATGGGACAAGCAAGCTTTTTAATTTAATTTAAATCCAAAAAAGCGCCCTAAAAAACATGTTGTTTATGAAAATACACAAAAATAATTTATTGAATCTCTCTGAATATATTTAACACCTTGCAAAGCCCCATTATCCAAAAGGATTCGGTGAAATTAGTCTTGAAAAAAAAATATGAATAAATTTATGAGGGTCAAAATATAGAGCAAAAACAAACTTTGGCCCGGTATTTCAATAATTCAGAGAAATAGATAAAAGGAAAAAGTACAATGATATTATATCTACAGGTTCCGTCTTTCATCTGAACTTTGAATCATTTATTGAAAAGTTTGTAATCCGCTTGGGAGTGTCATTCCTTTAGAGCGTGCTCTCTAAATGCAGGACAGGAGCTAAAAATGGGGGTGCGTTTATGTCATATTTTTGACAAAAATGATAAGGATCATTTTTGGAGGTAATGAACTGATCTTCATTTTCGTCTAAACAAAAATTCATTGTCATATTATCGGAAATATCGGCACCCACCTTCGCTTATTGGACTATAAATTTTGTTTGATGCTTAGATTCATGTTCTATTGTTACTTTCAACTCCGGGCTTCATTGCTCTCAGCTATCAGGTAAACGTCATCTACCTTGAGATTATTAAAGGTAATGGATATTGATCGTTACGAAAAATTGTTTCCAGATACCTCCAAATTTATTTGATGATGAGATATAATAATAACGAAATAATTTATAATAAAAACAATAATGAATAAAGCTTATTATGCATGCATTTTTTATTTATTACGGGAACATCCTGAATAGAAACCACTAAGCAAGTTTGAACGTCATTATTCATCATCGTTGCATTTATGTATATTTAATGATTGTTGCTTAAAAAAACACTTAATGAAGGTTTAATGAAACCGAACAATCACTTTTTAAATTTTATTTTTTAATTTACCATCAATTCTTCTTCTCCTGTTTTTATTTTATGCATTTTCTGACACTCTGAAGATAACAATATATACATAATACGGTCATCATTCACGACTTCCTACTTAGCATTCAGGAACATATGTAATTTTTACAATACCATACGTATATCCGGAAAAGAACGTGGTACGTATATATTTCCGTTGTTCTTCGAAAACAAACCCATTGTTCGGAACATGGCCGTATCCGAATTTATCAACAAAAGTGATAAAACCACCAGGATTTGCTTTTATGATAGCATTTTGATATAACCGTTCCAAATCTAGGTTAATGATAATGGTACCATCAAAGTTCATTAAACAAAACTGATGGATGGGGTGGAAGAAAAATTTAATACATTTTATCTACTTTTTATAATACAGGGTGTCCCGTAAACCTTGTACAATACTGGAACTGGTGATACACCAGGTCATGACTGTTCAGAATATCACTTCAGTAAAAATCTCACCGTTTTCGAGATAATGAGCTTTTTTTTAATTTCTGAAAAATCGCTACCTCACCTTGGATTTTTGAGTGCCACGTCTACAAATTAAGACTAATTTAAATATCTTTGCTGCTGAAGATTACTGCTGAGTGATGCTTTCAGACGACAGATCAGTTTTTCAGAAATTGATACAATTTTTCGAGAAATGTGGGTAAAGTGCCAGATTTGAATCCCACTAATTTTTATTAACAAAAGTTTGACATTATTTTCTGAATAATACATAATCACGTGGAGGTGGACATAGTATAAAACATACTGTAATTAGTTTTGGAAGGAAGGGTATTTCGATTATATTAGAGTGTGGGGTTACTCTAGGTCTCCATCAATTTTATACTTTGACATCCAAAGGTGAAAATTATGCAGTGATCTAATTGGCTTATTGGGTCAATTTTGTACATTTGTGTTTAAAAATTTTTTATTATTAATCCATTATAAGATAGCCTTGCAATGTGATCGTTCAAAAAAAACGCCAATTACCTTATTAAATACATATTTCCTAGAGAAGAATTCTTATAATCTACTGGCAGTTAAAATGTCTGCCGTGTAACATGATTTTAAAATTATGGTTAATTTTCTTACAAGAAATACCTGACATTTAAAAAAAATGTTTTTCCACTTTAAGAATAATTATTGCTTGATTTATTCTAGCGAATTAAACAAAATGAAATTCTCTGTTAGAACGATTGTAAATGTACCATGTTGGTATCTTTTTTAAAGTAATATATACTAATAAACAGAAAACTAAACCAAAATGAAGTATTAGGTACAGTTTAACTATTTTCAATTGAAGCAACAAAATTTATTCCGCTGTATACAAGGATCATATAAAAAATTAAGAATATATACAGGGTGTTTCATATTTAAACCGACATACGTTAACTGTACATATAGGGTATTTAGGTGATTCCAAATAACCTTGGTTACTAGGTCTAACGCCTTTAATAACCGAGATACGGGGTGTTTCATCCATTTCGACCAATATTTTGATAAGCCGTAACTTTAGAACCACCCTGTAGATTTCTCTCATACTTGGTACATGTATATTATGTTAATAGCCCAATCCTAATAGTGTAAGAACTACAATTAAAATCCAGATCCGTATTAAGAAGAATTTGTAAAATTTGATAATCCCCAAAACAACACCCGATATATCAGATTTTTTAAAATTGGGATGGATATTTGGAGTTTTATTGTCAAATTACATCAAATGTATTATTTTCATTTTTGCGAGCGGTAACTTTCGAAATACCTGGTAGATTTCTTTCATATTTGGTATAGGTATCATTTTTTAGGAGCCCAATCGTATAATGTAAGGACTAAACTAAGTTAAAATCCAGATCCAGATAATCTCTAAAATAGCACCCCGTACATCAGACTCTTTAAAATGTTTAATGAGTTTTGTATCCGGAATTAATCCGAAAAATTAAATCTGTATTTTGTTGTAGAACGCTCTTGTACACTCATAAAACTATTTCAATTCCTTATAACACATCTTTTTTCTTTCCTTTTTCTTTTTTTAAATAGGTATCCGATTACATTTAAAAAAATCTGTTGTGTCGCCACAAGACTTTCCCGGCAGTTATAAAATAAAAATTAAAAAAATTAATTTGGTGTCCAAATCAAGTGACATTTGGTATCCCAAAAAAAAATTCGTTTCGAATTGTTTTAAAGTAAATATGACATTTGAAATATTATAAAAAAGGAAAAACATTTCACATGTCAAAATTCCGACCCTAAAAAATTGTTTTACTTTTTCTTTGACATGTCAAATGTCATTTGGATTTTAAATTGTAAATTTTAATTTTTTTTCCATTGCATAGTTTTAAAATTAAGGAATGAAAATTTCAGGACGTATTTACAAACCAATAAGGCACCTAAATACCAAATAAAAACTTCAGGTCTTTTATTTTTTTTACCCGCATACCAAATTTCAGCTCGATCGGATCAAGCGTTTGGACGCTATGGGTTGCGATTTTTTAGTTAAAAACAAATTTTTTTAGGTTAGGTTCAAAATTAAGAAATGAAAATTTCATCATTTTAATTTTAGTTCTTGTAATGTACGATTGAGCTATTTAAACAATCTGCCTGTACCAAATATGAAAGAAATCTACAGGGTGTTTCCAAAGTTACGGCTTATGAAAATGACAATAATGATTGAATTAATTGAATTTTAACTTTAAAAGTTTAGTAATAATATGTAGAACGAGATGTGCATTTATAAAAATATATCAGAATATCTCAGTTTTTCCATTCGATAATAAAGACTTACAAATACAAACTCGACAAGTCATTTTGAATATGTTAGATTGTCTTTGAAACGTTAAAACTAAAAACAATTCAATTGAAATTTGCGAGGAAATATTTTAAAACACTTTGTGGGGTGAGTAATTAAGCGTTTTTTTTATTGAAGTAACATATTTAAGATTCCTATTTCTAGAAAAACAAATAGGAAAATGACTGTCCAAAAATAAATACAACAAAAAATCCTGGACGGCAATCACCTCATTGCCTGCTGAATTAATATACTGAAACCATTGTCTAGGATACCAAATGAAATGACTCTTTTAACCTAGGCCACACACAAAGTAGTAGCACGATAATTTTACATCCATGATTTGAACCATAAAAATAATGTACAGCCACATCATAACATCTGGTGTCTCACTCTCGAAATTGGTCTGTGATACATTAAGGACACATTTTACGAACATAATTGGATATGTAAGCAAAAAATAGGTCAGCAGTCAACAAATTTTGTTCACGTTTTTCTATTTAAGACTACTTATATTATTTTGATAATTAAGAATCTAGGTAAACAATCAATTTCATGAAATATTTAATAATAATAATAATTTACGCCCTTCAATTCACCCCCTTACGAGTGAACCACAGAAGCAGAGCTTGTGGTGAAGAAATATATATTTATAGCAATACTTTCAACTTTGGGAGTATTTAATATAACGGTATGCCTCAATTTGTAATGATCTTGGAGATCATTTATTTTATTTTTACTAGTTTCGGCTCAAGAACCATCTTCAGGTCTTATAACGCTAATAGCAAGGGAATCACGAGTCAAGTTAATATTTATAAATGTGGAAAATTAAAATTAATATTAGAAGACTGTGGGTTGGTTAGTCTAACTCTAAAGTGATTTTTAAAATAATTTTCAAGGTAAAGCATGATTTAAATTTATTAGTAATCTTAATGGGGGACATTTCGATTAAAATTTATCTATTGAATCATAAAATTGATGCGGTAAAAACGTAAACGTACGATATCCGAATTCTTCTAAGTAAAAATTTACTCATCAAACAAAATTTTAAGTACATAGGAACACAGGGATTCACTAGAAGATTTCCAAATATTTAAAATGAGTGAGCTATCGTAATACTACAAATATTGCTAATCCGAGACGAGTATAACGGAAATGAATATAGAGATTCATTTCCTCGTTTGAATACTTTGACCTCAGGGATTGCGATTAAATTTGAAATCGTCGAAATTTAATTTTTTTTAAATATTAATAATACTAATGATTTTTGAAAAGAAACATTCACATTTCATAAAAAAAAACTATATCCCTCTATAATAAATGGTTAGAAGAGAATGTATTGGGTGTTGCATACACTCAATTTGCATTGTGTGTTGCAAAGTTTTTATTTCACTGATTCTAGTCAAGATGTCACTCTCTTCTTTGTATCCCTTTAAGGGATTAATACAAAGTTAGCAAACGAGTAAGGAATTTAATTTATCAGAATCTGATAAACAAAAATTTAAATGAAAAAATAAAAATGAATTTTGAAATAGCAGAGGAAGAGAATTTAAGAATACGAAAAGAAATCAAAGAAAAATACGAGATATTAGAGGGAAAATAGAATCCAATATAGAAGTAAGGAACAATTATAGAAATGAATATTATAATATAAAAAAGAAAACAGAAATTGATAGGAGCGAGATGCTGGACAAGTTTAAAATAAACACTAAAGAAATTACTAGAATTGAAGAACAAATGAGAAGAGAAGGTTATACGAATTATTAAAAATGTGTTAAAATAATAATACCAACATAAATTAAAAATTTAGAAAAATAACTAAAATTTTGTAATTGGATTTTTGGAGAGAAAAAAATGGTTGTTGATCTAAAAAAATTGAGGGGAGAAAGAAGAATTGAAAGAAGAGATATAAAATCTTTGTAGGGTTTTTCAAATTAGAAATTCCACAGGTTTCTTCCCCGAATTTATGTTTGATTTGTAATAAAATATACCTATGAAGATAAAATAAAGAATAGTGGCTGCATTTCTTACTTGTTAATATGTTAGTATTGTCTGTGTGTCTAATTGTCTATTCCATTTTCTTCATTAATATATACATATATGTTTTTAATGTTTTTTTAATATATATTTTTTTATATTTTATATTTTTTAACACATTTTTTTTTGTAAGAATTAGTGTTATATTTTATTAATTGAGTAATATTGTCAGTTAATAATATTTATAAAATTGAAGTTTTGAATATATTTTTTTTAATCTAAATGTTAATTAATGTTCAGAGTTTTACAAAAATAATTATCTGGAAAGAACTCTCACAAACTCTGAGAATTTAAATTAAAAGTAAATTTTTTTTATAATAAATTAAAGTGTAAAATTTGTTATTTATTTATCAGAATCCTTACTCGTTTTCTAATTTTACTTAAAACTTTAAATTAATTTATTAACTTAAAAATATGCCAAGAATCTCCACGTGAAATATCCGAATTCAATTAGGAAACACCCTGTATATCATTAATACTATAATTGTAGACCAATTTATAAAGATTAATTTCATCGCATAATTTAAATTATTTTCAAAAACTTTAACATGCTTTTAGACAATAGTCCTTACGATATTAAGAAAAACAACTTTGGGACTTCCACTTTATTTTTGACACTTTAAAAATACTTAGTATGTCACTGACCCTTAGGTTGGTCGCCTCTTTCACCGTAATAAACAAAAAATTAAACAGACCTTCAGAGGGACAACAATAAACCAAAACTACATTTCCGCTGACGGCAATTTGGTTATTCATTTAATTAAACAAAAGTTTGCGTGGTCGAAATTGACCTTCTGGGTGGATGTTCATTGTCGGCTTCGTTCTATTTTTGCACCATATTAAGTTGTTTTCGACGCCCAATCTAGACGGCATTTTTCTTTTTTCGACCAAAGACCGGATGGTGGCCAGAGTTTACGGACGCGGATTGCGGGTTCACCGAAACAGGGTCAAGAATCTAAGGTTGGCCATCGGGCAATAAAATCGAAGAATGGGCTTGTGAGACAACACTTCAACCGTTAAATTATTTTTTAATCTATACAAAGTCTGTATAATTCGTAAATATTAACAAAAAGCGTCCTTTCCCGGACAAAAAATTGGTCTTAAAATGAATTTTTACAGTTTTCTTTAGAGGTCTGTGCTACTGTCAATTGGGCTGTACAATATCCTTATAATCATAGCCATATTTCTAGGCAAATTTCTTGAGCATCATTCATATTTTCACGTTCATATAATATATCTTCACTTCTTGTACATTCCCAATGACCACATAACTCAGAATGTAACAGGCCACTTAGCTATTAATAGAAGAAATGTGGAACAATAGTATCAGAAATTCCCAATGGACCAAGACTCTGATAACAAAATATGGAGGGTAAGTTGCATTTTCAGGAGGGCGGACTAACTTCTTACACAGTTCCTTACTTGCCAAGGCTTCTGCAGGACCTACACTCTCAGAATTCGGAAAACAAACGACGATATATTGCCAAAACGTGGACGATGCAGAACACACCATTCTCGAATGTATACGATGGCTGACACAAGAACCTTCACAAAGAAAAAGGGTACATTAACAGGGTTCCCACAATGTAAGGGAGAAAATTTTCCCCGACTTTTCCAGGTTTTCTTTGACCATCCACAAACTTTTTTCAGGACAAGAATCCACCTTTTATAGAGTAATACAAATAAGTAAATGAAAAATCTAATTCCTTGCAAGAAATATCTAAAAAGAATTCAAATTTGTGAGTTACATATAACACAAATGAAATGTAAAAGAAAAAAAACCATTGATGTATTTTTTGTGCAGTCATTTGATTTTCCATATACACTGGTTGAATTCCCTGGCTTCTGCTAAAAAATTCAAAATTCCCCGACTTTGTCAACGCTGACTTTTCCCTGTTTTCCAGGTCTGTGGAGAGAAAAGGACAAGAAAAGAAGAAACATTACACAGACAACAGCAAGAGATACACCCTGTGAAGTACCAACAACACAATGATGTTCCGCCGGGAGAAACAAGCACTTGGGGTGGGATAAGTGAGGTATACCGGACCTGCACATTCCTGCTCACTCCCAGGGAAAGGAGCAACAAGTACCTGGCGGCATAAAGCTTCCCACACGCCAAAAAAAAACTGTTTTTCTCGGATTATCATTCCCAACTACAAAGCTAAAATAAATGTATTTCTTTTTGCTATTTATTTCTTTTTCATTCATTTAATTTACTGAGTTCCTCGGGCTTCAACAACAAATAAATAATTGATTTATATTTAGACCCGTCATTGTTTTTTATCAAGCTTCGTCTGAAAAAGGCAATATCCTTATGTGGAAGAAGCTCTTTAATAAATTATTTCCACCCACATTTTAAATGAAGTCCAGACAGTACGTCTGGTTTGAAAATGATAACGTTTGCAAATTGTAATGGCCTTATTATTTTTTATAAAACGATACGTAAAAAAATTATAATAATTGGTGAAAATCACATATAAACAGATGGCATTCTCGTAGAGATAAATGTCAAAGTTCTTCTTCTTGGTTTATATTACAAAATGGCGTCCGTTCAAACTACTAATCGTTTAAAAATCAAAGGGACGTCTTAAATGTCTTATGTTTATTAAAATATCCTGAATACATTGAAATATATACATTAGAATTCTAATTTTGTTGATTTTGACATTGTATCCCATATCAAATTTTCAAATAGTTTGAACGGTATTGCAAATATGTGACTGAATACAAATTACTCTATGTAGGTTATTGTGATTCACAATAGTACAAAGTACTTTTGTCTTGTAGTGTTAAAAAACTGTTACAAGTATAGACAAATGCCTATTAAGAAAGAATGACTAAGTCGAGTACCAATGAAATTTCAAATATGGATTTACAGATAATGTAAAGTCTGATAGAGCGTAGGAGAGAATAGATATTTGATGGTTTTGTCATACTACTATATTACCGCTTTTATGATTTCCTCATTTATTGAAAAGTTTTAAACTTTCCATTGTTCATAGGAATGTTAATACTAAAAATATGCAAAGTAAGTAACAAGATGAAAGTAAAATCTCCTTTTGTTAGTTTTTTTATATACAGATGTGGCAAAATTTTAACGGAACATAGGATTTTCAGTGTGTTTTGGACGAGAGCTCATGTAGAAGTTGACCAGCACAAAATATAAGAAATCTGCGCGACGACGTATCAACTATTCAATTGAACCACTCTACATTGTTGTATCCCTTGCGACGTTGAAGTTCCATCGAAATTTTCACACATCCACATTTCTCGAACTTTTTAATAATTCGACAAATGGTAGACTGTGTCAGAATTGGCCTATTTTCAAATGCAACAATAAATAAATGTATTGTATCTCGAATCGAGTGACCCCCCAAAATACCACTTTAAAATTTGTACCTTTTCTTCCTTTGTAAACGTGAACATTTTATTTTCGATCGTTCAATCGGCTTACTACTACTGCGATTAACTTTCAGTGGCACGTATCACGTGTCAGTTGCTCGAGGCAGGAAGGGGAACAGTGGTTCAATTGAATAGGTGATACGCCGTCGCGCAGATTTCTTATATTTGAAAATCCTATGTTCTGTTAAAATTTTTCCACATCTGTATATATCATAATAAGAACCATCGATGTTCCAAAAAAAATCATTCCTACATACGTCTCTGTATAATTACTTAAGATATTGATTGATTGAAATAACATATCCGAAAAAACAAAGGTAAATTGTAAAAATACAAAGAAATAAAATAAAATTTAGTCACTAGAAACTCTACATTTTTATAATTAATTAAGGAATCCAAAAAACCATGTAGGCATTACATTAAAGCGTTTTACATGACCATGCTTGATATAAAATGATTCATAAATATTTCGAAATAATTAAACTCGCAAAATAAATAATTGTACCAACAAAAAAAACGAATTAATGTTCCGCTTATCGATTTAATGATTAAACCGTTATAGTACATAGCGCATCGAATCAACAAGTGGAGTTGCCTGTTAGATACCGTTCTCGAGCAACTTAATACAACGTCTCCAACAGCCGTGATCGTCTAGTGGTTAGGACCCCACGTTGTGGCCGTGGTAACCCAGGTTCGAATCCTGGTCACGGCAATGTGAAATCATTGTCACGGAGGAGACTTTTTTAAGTTTTTTTTTTTGGAAAATATATTTTTCTTTTATTTACATTCTTGCTTCAAATAAAATTTGCATTTTTGCTAACGTAAAATAATTATTTTTTATATATATATTTTTTCTTTGTATTTGTTACCATTAATATTCGCTATTTTTCTATATGCAAGCAATAAAATTATTATTATTATTTATCTGCATTTTCATTATTACAATTAAATATTTATAACAATAGGAACAAAAATCAAATTTCAAATAAGACAATGAAACACAGTTTCTTTTGTATTTTTTTCTGTAGAATTCAATGGAGTAATCAGTTTTTTAATTTGATTAAAAATTTAAACAAATTATCAACAATTACTGAAAAATTCGTTATTGCAAAAATGATTTTTTGAGTTTTTTCAATTTTTGAGCATGTTTTTAAATGGGGACTATTATTTTTTATTTTTTATTGTATCATAAGTTCACGTAAAAACAAAAAAATGAGCACCTAAAGAACACTGTACGATGATTTTTTGCAAACCAACTTTTTTTTTAATGTTTTTAACCTAAAACTTGAAAACCGTTACATTTTTTAATCTAAAAAGATTTGTGGTAATTTGAGACCTAAAAAGGTATACTTCCACAAAATTTCATCAAAATGAAATTATTTTTGCGGAAATTAAAAATAAAAATTTAAAAAAATTTTTAAATTTTGAGGTTATGGTAAAAAATGACTCATAGAAGTTGTACATTTTTTCCAGAGCTACAACTTTGACATTGGATATTTTTTGATAAAACGTCAAGTTTCGCGGAAAATCGCAAAATACCATTTTGTCCCCCTTTTTACCCCCCTCAAATTAACCCTTTAGCACCCCTCTTGTTGGACGAATTTTTTTTACGTTCATTGAAAGCCCCTTTGTATCATAAAAACCCTGCTAAAAATTATTGTTGTCTCTGAATCTAATTTGCCTGTTCTATTCTTTACATCTCATATTCGAGCAATCACTTCAATTTTTTGTTTCTAATCTAATTCTAATTCATCATTTGCTTTGTTTTCTTTCTTTATCTATTCTTTCATTGCAATTATCTATTTTTCTCTACTTTCTTTTATATCTTGTTTCATTTTTCTTCCATCTTCATAATTATTTTTTCTATATTTTGTTTCCCAACCAGTTACTTTGTTCTATTTTTCCATTTTTAGACTTGTATCTGCTTCCATATCTTCTTCTTTTTCTTGTTTACTTGGTTAAACGTATTGTAAAAATATTTTCTCCCCCAATTGCATGTGAAGGTGAGATTTTGTTTGTTTAAAAAAAATTGGCAATTAATTTATATTTTAATACATTTTAATAAAAATTTTCATTTCAGTATACCGGGTGTCCCAGAAGTTTCTGACCCATTTTAAACGCAAATATCTCAGAACTCAGAAACGATATGGAGGTGCGGTTTTCACTGAACAGTTTCTTTTTACATAAAGTTTTTTTCAGTATAAATGTTTATTTAGTAAAATCTTATTATATAGGGTGTTTTAAAAAACGGTCTTTTTCAAATACAAATAACTTCGGTTTTTTTTAACGACACACCCTATATATTTTTATTCTGAAAGGTGAACTCTTTCCCTTTCCGAAAATGTATAATATGTTGAAGTTTAGATGAAAAATAAGTGAGTTATTTGATTTTTAAGGATAGGCAGTTATGTAGACATCTACCATTAGATAATTTATATGTTAAGTTTTAGTAAAATTTGGTATACATTTTTCAAATGTGTTTTGTTATTTTCTATAATTATTTAGTTCCGAGATATTTGCAGTTAAAATGGGTCAGAAACTTCTGGGACACCCGGTATTTTGTAAATATGCGGGTGATTTTTCTGTTTTAACTTTATTTATACAATTAAAAATTTCTAGTTATTTGAATAATCCCGATTTGTTTATTAACGTAAAAAAACATAATTAGATTTAATAATAGATAATATATTTTAGAGTTTAGTTATCTATGTTGACGATTAATTTAAAATGCATTTTATCCTAAAAAAATTTCTGGATTCCCTTTCTCATCAAATTGTAAGATATTTCTAGGAATTCCATCTAGAACAGTAGCATCATTAAATATGTTCAGTTTTATCTAATTCTAATGATAGAATAGCTTATCTCGAGAAAAGGATGCTTGACGATGAATTATATAATTTCGAAGACTATTTTTTCATAGCTCATATTTTTTATCTGACAACCACACATCATCTAAAAAGAAATAAATGAGTAGAAACATTATCTTCACTACACGCAGTGTCAACACACTGAAAGCTTTAAACTTTTGAGGTTATCTTTATTTGTCCCAGTTCTAGATGTTCTAACTCATTTTTAGGACTGTATTATTCCATAATCGTAACACAGGGTCTAAAAATATATCTAATTAACAATTTTTTCTTTTTTTTTAAGAAATATTGGAAATAATCAATAAAACTCCAGCACTAATATAGACAATCAAATAAATTATCTATAAATATAGAACATACTGTAATTGGTTTTGCCTGATGTGTTTAAGTGAATAAGAAAATAAATAAAAAGTTGAATGAACTCATTGTTTCTTTATTGTATGCCAAGATTGATCCATATCTCGATGAAATGATCGTAAGTTAAGTCGTTTTTAAAACAGGAGAGACTGTCGATCTTAAATTTTAAGTATAATTTTTAATGCAGTAGTAAATATTGAAAAATAAACAACATTTAATGTATTTTGTAAAGCGTTTTGTACAATTACAAAAATATTAAAATATTTATGGTTACTTTAGGTGGTTAGGGGCAATCCCCCCCACCCCCCAAAGTCCGGCAATGAGAGGATATTTTTCATAGCTGCGTTAATTTTTGTAGATTCTAGGTCCATTTATATCCTGTAAAACTCACTTTTTCCCTCAAAAATGGCCCAAACATTTTTTTTTCGGTAATTTTGACATTGTTATACAAAATTCATTCTGCGTAAACCAAATTTTAATTTTTTTGAATTTTTTTGTAAATTCTAGGTGCATTTATATCCCAAAAAACTCATTTTTTCCCTCGAAAAATGGCTCAAACATTTTTTTCGATAATTTTGATATTGTCAATCGTTTCTTATGCAAAATTCATTCTGCGTAAACCAAATTTTAATTTTTTTGAATTTTTTTGTAGATTCTAGGTGCATTTATATCCCAAAAAACTCATTTTTTCCCTCGAAAAATGGCTCAAACATTTTTTTCGATAATTTTGATATTGTCAATCGTTTCTTATGCAAAATTCATTCTGCGTAAACCAAATTTTAATTTTTTTGAATTTTTTTGTAGATTCTAGGTTCATTTATATCCTAAAAAACTCACGTTTTACCTCAAAAAAGGCCCAAACATTTTTTTTGAATTTTTTTGTAGATTCTAGGTGCATTTATATCCCAAAAAAATCATTTTTTTCCCTCGAAAAATGTCACAAACATTTTTTTCGGTAATTTTGATATTGCCAATTGTTTCGTATACAAAATTCATTCTGCGTAAAACAAATTTTAATTTTTTTGAATTTTCTTTGTAGATTCTGGGTCCATTTATATCCTAAAAAACTCACTTTTTACCTCAAAAATGGCCCAAACATTTTTTTTTTTGAATTTTTTTGTAGATTCTAGGTGCATTTATATCCCAAAAAACTCATTTTTTTCACTCGAAAAATGGCACAAACATTTTTTTCGGTAATTTTGATATTGCCAATCGTTTCTTATACAAAATTCATTTTGCGTAAACCAAATTTTAATTTTTTTGTGAAGATTCTAGGTCCATTTATATCAACAAACCCAAAATATTAAACTTTTATATATATAACCCTAACAGCCCAAATCTCTGGGCTGGAGCTGCCCCTAATTTGAAGTTTTCTGAGACAAAAGTATCATTCTAGGGGGATGAAAAAAAAATAAATGTTTGGAATACACTATATAATTATTCACAGAGGCGGATCCAGACTTCCCATTTTGGGGGGAGTTAGGAAGATATTTTTACTGATTTTGGAGGGAGTCATGAAGGTATTTTTACTGATTTCAAATGTGTCAAATATGTAATCAATTTTCGAAGCTGATTTTGAATTATTTATGAAATGCAAATGTCGTTTGTCACATGGTAAACTAGGCCTGTTCGCCTGTTGCAATAATATTAATATTAATTACAAAAAAAATTATTTTCGTGTTTGGGGAGGGTCATCACCCGCATTACCGCCCCTGATTATTCATTTATTTATTTTGGAACAATAAAACTATTCATATAAAAAACTATTTAATTTCCTGGCGAATTGATTTCGAAACCAAAAAATCATTCATATTTGAAATTTGGAACATAAATCAAAAAAAGTATTTATTTTTAGATTCTGTGTTCGAGATTATTTTTTAAAGTGTCATTGGCTTCTTAGCCATTCCTAGATCTAGACAAATAAATAAATTGGGTATTGAACTTGAAATTAGTAAACTTATCAAGTGCGTATCATTGCGGTGGCTGAAAGGGCATTTTGAAAAAGATCAAAATAATATGGGGTGTTACAACGCATTATTTTTAACATAAAATATATGTGCACGTGATAGATATCTCAGTAGATCTTTTAAGGACATTCAATACATACATAATTCTTCTGGAATTATTGAATGAAATTCTCTTGAAAGAAACTTTTGTGTGGCTTTTGTATAAAAATCAATTCGACGTTTAAAAATTAAATAAAAAAAAATTAGAAATAGACAATTATTTGAATATTGGTGGGAGTTATTTTAAACAGTACTTTCTTTATTTCAAATGTAAATCTACTACCTACCTACAACCTGAGGAAGTGCATGACAGAAACGTTTTCATGTTTATATTACAAATTACGTATATTTTTGTACTAATTGTAAGTGACATATTTGAACAAATACATCAAATAATGAAAATTATTTCACTTACCAAACTTTCGCTGAGAGTCTCCCTTTTAATCCTAGTAAAATTCCCGTCAGAAGCGCTCGAACAAAAACAAAACACAATCAAAACAAAAACACTCTGATACCACCTCCACCTTTTCCTACATACACAAAAATCGCTAACACAAAAGCACATTTTAAATTAAAATTTTCCGTCTTTTCCACTGGAGAGATCACAAAAAAAAAATACAAATATTCCCGAAGCCGTCGTACTTGGGGAGTTATCGGACAATCTGACTAAAAAATTGTTATCATTATCATTTTTATATAGATAGGAAGTTGCGAGACCGCATCATTTTTCCTAACGGCGGTTTGTAAAAAATCCATCTTTTTTCTTATCCATTTTTTTGGCGTAATTTCTAAGTAGCGGTCGGAGGATATTTCGAAATAATTTTAAACAGAGAGCGAACCACTCCAGTAGGCTTCGAACCGCGCAGCCTACTCGATGTTTTCGAACCGACTAGCGGTCGCTGCAAAGTTCTGTGTTGAGCTTTAGTCGATTCATTATTTCAGATGAGGGAAGACGACAACTGCACTTAACGAATTTTTCAGGTAGAAAAAGGGGATGCCCCGTTATCAGAATTTGCATCTATCATTTTGTATATATAAATATTTATTTAGTAATGGTGATCCTTGGATATGCCAGTCTTTCACAAAAAAAAATGTCAGGTATAAACCTTTAAAAATCAAACCCTTAGATGGAAATTAGCCACGCCACTGACGTGGTCGAAGCGGCCACCTTATGAAGAGTGTTAAAATTAAAGCATATCAAAATGCATAAATAAGCCAGTTGGTATGAAAGTTTTCAAAAGAGTAATAAAATATAAAAATCAAACTATACCACGTCCAACTTAAGGGGGTTCTATACCCTCCGCCATATTGGGAATGCTAATGTTAAAATTGCGGGCTTAATACTCAACAAACATAAATATTTTTTTGTATCCGACCTTTATTCACCGTATAATGGCGGATGATCACTTTTCTTATATACATAAAGAAATAACATGAAAAAAATATAATAAAAGTCACATACGTATATAAGTTATCATCCGCCGTCTTCATTTGCCACTGAACAAGTTTTGTATTTACCATTTTTGAAAAAAGTAAGTAGTTTTTTCTAAAATTGAACATTGCTTCAAAATCTCATAGGGGACCGGGAGGTGCTGCCCCCCGACGGTCCTATTTTAAAGCAATTAAAAATTAAAATTTTACCAGAAGATTTCTATTTCGAAAGGTTTGTCTATGTTTAGCGGCTCACGGGACCTCTCGCATTGCGCTCGTGTTCTGTCGGATTTTTACAGAATCCTGGCCAATCAGAATAGGTCATTGTACGGCGAAACCCGAATTCGGGTTTCGTTAACGCAAACGAGGAAGTTAATTGAAGAAGACAGTTATTCTGATTGCATTTATTTACGTTGGATTGTTGTGTTGACTTGAATATAGACCATTCCAGGATGCCGTAGGTGACAGGTCGGCCATATTTGCTGGGAGGCACACAACTTTAGGGGGGATCATTTAAGTGCGTTGTCTAGTGAGTGAAGAAATGCTTGTATTAAAGCTTTGAAACGAGGTACATTTTCTGAAAGCCAAGTAAATAATAGACGTGTTTGTTCTAGGCATTTTATAACAGGTATTTTTAGCGATCTTTTATATGTATTTTTTTATTATTACTTGTGTAAATTTTCGGTAAACCTGCTCTGTTAAAACAGTATAGTGGCAAATTTTTGACAGAAAAATGTGGTTTTTTAAATTTAATTTTACCAGGTTATCTACAAATATTAGGTGCGAATTTAAATATACCAGCCTTTACAAAGGGAAAAAAATCAACTACATCCCACTGATTTGGAAAATACACATAATATTGCCACTGTACGAATTCATGAGGAACGAAGGAACAGCCCTGGCCTCATACTGTTTATAGGCTTGCAAACTTTTGTAAGCCTTAAGCTGTTGTCCCGAATAAAAACTGCGAGTTAGTATGCAAAATTTATAGAAAAGAGGTTTCTATACAAGTTACTCATATTAGTTTCGTTCGCGCTCAAATTCAAATGCTCAAATGTCAAACTGCAGAGAAACAAACAAACATTACGCGTTTCGGGCAGTTCAAATTAATACCGCTAGATCGCATAAAATTGTGTTCATGTCAATAAAAATCTAATTTCCATCCACGACTGAAAATGCTACGTCTAGATGTCGTCCTTATCCGAGAATTGGTAACTAGGCAACCGCAAATACACAGATGTATTTCATGCTGCCTAACAATTTCTTTAGAGGGGGGTTCAGCGAAGACGTAAGGGGCGAGGATTTCGAGGTTATGTATGAAATTGACAGAGTTGATGGGTATAGAACACCCTTAAAGTAAAGTAATGTAAACAGACTTGCCGATTTAAATAGACAAAGTTTTTGATGACGTCTCTATCTCTCTCTCTCTCTCTCCACATTGAAGAGTGAGAGTAAATGTCAAATTATTGCCAAAAGTCTGTTTACATTACTTTTCTTTAAGTTGGACGTGGTATAGTTAAAATGGTTATTGTACTCCTGATTTGTTGGTACAAAAAAAATAAAATTTTCTGCAGTTTTAATTGATACAACTACCCTATCAAAAATAACAATATTGTTCCATTTTATTAGAACAAGTGCAATTGATCAACGCCTTATCTCTCACGATACGTTCAGGAATAAAGGAGAGAGAAGATTATCCAGTTGAGCTTTTCTTTCAGAAGGAAGAGGGGTAATCAAGAGAAAATTCGACATCTTGGGACCGACGTCTGACGTCAACGTCGTCTAGGTCATGGCACTTTTCGGGGAGATTTTGTTAGGGTGAGCTCAAACTTTAAGGGAAGCGTTCGTGTCATGGGAAAAAACGTACTTTGTTCAATTTTGACACGTTTCATTTATTTGAAGGAAGGCGATATAATATATACAGGGTGTTTGGTAGAGGGTTAGCCAAACGAAAATGGTGTAGGTGAATAAAGCTGTTTAAAGCAATCTAGCCTATTTGTCTCAATAAAAAGTTTTATGGATTTTGATTTATTAATTTTTTTAGGTTTCTGTTAATTTTCAAAAAAAATCTTTCATCTTGAATAACGTCTTTTATCATTACAAACTTGTAATTCTTCCTTTATTTGAAAAAAAAATCAAATCAAAGTGCCCACGCAGAAAAAAACACGCGACTGTTTTAAATTGTTGCGCGATTTGTATTCATTACATAATTTTTCAGCGATGTTTAAAGAATTTATGGATTTCCTATTGTCGCCTGAAGAAAAAATGAAATTTTCCTGTTGTTTAATGGCTGAAAATCGTGGGTGCCCCTTGCAGAATCAGTGTTGTAGATCACAGTTGTAACAAGTCGTTGATACGTGATCTGGAAACTGAAATTTAGGTTGGTGGATTTCCCCCAACAGTCATCCATTTTCGTTTGGCAAACCCTCTACCAAACACCCCGTATATAGCAGGTGGGAAAATGTTATTTTCACCGACAATTTAATTTATGTATAAAAAATCCCATAAGCCACGTGATTTTGTCATTATGACAGCGAAAAAAGTTTGCCCTAACTTTTCCAGCGACAATAACGGCCTAACTTTTGAAAGCATGACAACCAGCATTGTAAACAAATTACGTTGTCAATTTTTCTCAAACTTGCGTTGTCAGAAAAGTTTTCATTTGTGGAAATGTCGCGATTTGGAGAAATTGAAAAAGCCATCAATGATAATGTGCCTCGCAATACTGTGAATTCAACTACATAAATTTGGCGACAATTTGCGATGTTTTGTTTGGAAAAAAAATATGAACTCATTGCAGAAACTGACTGGGCATTCAACATGAAGAAGATTATAAAGAGAGTGCAGTCAAGACGATTTGGAACACTTGAGCAAAAATGTTACAAGAGAAGTACTTTAAAGATTATAAAATAATTTTTAATCCGTTCACGGACATACAGTTTAAGAAAGCGAGAAATGCACGCGACACAAAACGCAAAATTTTACAAGCAATCCCAGAAAAAAGGAAGGTGAGTTCTAATGCTCCTGGAGTGAAGAAGAACCTGTAGGCCTCCAAAGAAAATTTTATCACATTGCTGCGTATGAATTGGCTTGGAGAGGTGGAGAAGCAGCAAATTGTAAGGTATTCTATTTGAAAATCGAGACAGACAACCGTGGAAGAGAGACCGGAAGAGTTGAATATAACCCAGTGTTTTCAAAGACAGCACAAGGGGGAAATCAGAAGTTGACCGACAGTAAATGGTTGGTAGCAAACACTGCAGAAGATTGTGTTTGTCCAGTAAGATTGTTTAAACAAATTATGGGAAGACGGGGAAACCATATCACATGTGAAAAGGTTTTTTTAACTCCAAATCCTTTCTGGCAAAAAACAAATTCGAAAGAATGGTATAAGAATTCTCCTATTGGGATAAACGAAATATCTAAATGGACCAAATCTTCGGCGAAAAATATTGGACTTGATATCAAGCGGGTGAAAATTACGAACCATTTCAATCGAGCTGCCGCCGTAACTGAATTGTCCAGGAGTGGTATAGGTGAACAAAAACTTGTGAAAATTACGGGACATAGCAACCCATCGTCATTAAAACCGAACCTTCAGTTAGATGAAGAACATCATAGAGAAATCATTGGTTCCATTCGGTACTACCATCCAGGAAACAATTACTACCACCGCTCAAAATACTAGCATGCAGCAAAATATTTTAACAATTTTTAACAATTGTACTTTCCGTTAAATTAAATAAACTAATTTACAATTCATTTCGGAAGCTCATTGTGGTTTGTATTTTAATTTCTCTCTCTTTCCACTGGATTAAAACCACTTAGTTGTTAAAAAAGTTTTTTTATTGACGTTTCGGCTTTCCAGATCTAAAGCCGTTATCAAAATGACATAAAATAAATAAATTTACTAGAAACAGAACACTTGATCATCTTGCAAAAATATGACATCAACATAGTATACATAGAATAAGATTTTGAGATTTAAGATGTCAAAATCTGTTTCAATCATATTTTTGTGACGTTTCTGGGAACGAATTTTTGAAAGGATAGCGCATTTGCATATTATAAGAGAATTTATACTTCGTCATAAATGAAGTTTTCTTATTAATATTATCATAAGAAAAAACCAGATAAAAACTTATGATACTATCCCAATATAGAGGGTATCCTTTTTGCAATTAACTCTTTTTGTAAAATAGGTATCCAAATTTTTGAAATATCAACCGAACAATTAGAAACACATTCGTTATTATTTAAGCATATCAATGCTGCTTCTTTAACTTTGCGGTTATAATTATTCGGTTCTTTTAATAATCTAGTTGAAAAATTCCATTGTATTTTATGACCAGAATCCCATGCGTGTTCACATATTTTGGATTTTTCGAATTGTTTATTTTTAATGTACGATTGGTGTTCATTAAGTCTAATATGAAAAGGTCTAGATGTTTCTCCTATATAAAATTTATTACATTCGCATGGAATTTTGTAAATACAATTTTTTGTGTTTTGAATTTCATTAAAAGGTTTTGTATTTACTATTAAAGATTTTAATGTATTATTAGTTTGAAAAACTGTTTTTAAATTAAATTTATTACCAATCCTTCTAATTTTTTCGGATAATTTTGGAATATAAGGGATTTTTACTATATTTGAAAGAATTATTGGGGGGTTTAAATTTTGATCTTTAGTTTTGATGTCTCGGTAAAGTTCACGATTTATAAATTTACTTGGGTAGTTGTTCTTAATCAAGACAGATTTAACAAGTGATAATTCATTATTTAAGATATTGTCATTTGAACAAATTGTTTTTGCTCTATCGGAAAGAGGTATTGTCAAATCTCTTTCCGATAGAGCAAAAACAATCTAGACCTTTTCATATTAGACTTAATGAACACCAATCGTACATTAAAAATAAACAATTCGAAAAATCCAAAATATGTGAACACGCATGGGATTCTGGTCATAAAATACAATGGAATTTTTCAACTAGATTATTAAAAGAACCGAATAATTATAACCGCAAAGTTAAAGAAGCAGCATTGATATGCTTAAATAATAACGAATGTGTTTCTAATTGTTCGGTTGATATTTCAAAAATTTGGATACCTATTTTACAAAAAGAGTTAATTGCAAAAAGGATACCCTCTATATTGGGATAGTATCATAAGTTTTTATCTGGTTTTTTCTTATGATAATATTAATAAGAAAACTTCATTTATGACGAAGTATAAATTCTCTTATAATATGCAAATGCGCTATCCTTTCAAAAATTCGTTCCCAGAAACGTCACAAAAATATGATTGAAACAGATTTTGACATCTTAAATCTCAAAATCTTATTCTATGTATACTATGTTGATGTCATATTTTTGCAAGATTATCAAGTGTTCTGTTTCTAGTAAATTTATTTATTTTATGTCATTTTGATAACGGCTTTCGATCTGGAAAGCCGAAACGTCAATAAAAAAACTTTTTTAACAACTAAGTGGTTTTAATCCAGTGGAAAGAGAGAGAAACTAATTTACATCTCATTTTTTAATTTATTGATTCACATATTCATTAAATTGAATTTCACTCTAGCTTTTTTTTTTTGAGTCGAAGTAAGCTTGACATTTATAATTCGAATTTTGTTGCCATTAGGTAATTCAACTCAAAAAACAAAATTCTTATTGATAAATGTCAAGTTTACTTCGACAAAAAAAAGCTCTCTTGTAATTATAAGTGAACAAAATTGTTCGGTATCTGAATTCGTTGTGTGTGTGTTGATTCTTTGTGTTTACAAATTTTAAAATTCTGACTTCAGATTTTGATAGTGCATCAAAAAATAAGCTTAGGGTTTGATGTGCCCCTACGTACCTCTTCGAGAACACCTTCAAAATGGGGTCCAAAATATGAAAATTTTAAAGTTGACACACAGTGAATGACGATTTTGGTAAAAGTGAGTAGAATGTGGCTGTGTTGATTAAAATAACTGTCAATCTAAGATTTTATTAATGGCAATGCATTCTCAACTGGGTTTATTATTAAAACAGAATAAAATTGTTATTGGGAAACTTGTAAAATGCAGAATTAAAAATACAGTATTAATCTTTTTTGTATAAACGAAATAAACTATGTACTTAATTAAAACTCGAAATAAAGAAAACATATATTATGTGAGATAAAAGCTTTAAAATATATTTTTCTAATAAAGTGACAAGTTAAAAATTAGTATACTTAATGTTCTTATGGGATAACACAATCAAAAAATGTTTTTATTCATTATATATATAAATAGATACAGTAGTTTTCCTAATCAGTGCGCAAAGTTATGTTTTCCCGCATGGCGAAAGCTGTTAGACGAACGACATATTTTGATTTTTTTTTTCATTCAGATGAAACTACACCTTAATTACCTACGCCCTTGTTTGGAATGCACAAACTTGACTGCAAAAGTAGATTATATAAAATTTGGGTACGCGCAAAATTTTCATTTTAATTTAGGAAAAGAGTAATAAAAATGTTATAATTGGAACTGTATGACTGATCGGAAATGAAATTTTAATCAAACGATCAAATAAATCATGCACGTCTAAAAATACTGTTAGCGTTACCTCTTACCCAGAAATGAGGTGACAAAATATATTAATTAGTCATAGTGCAGAAAAAGAATATTAATGCATAATTAAAAATATTTTCTGAGAAAATGATCAAATAAAAAAAATCCTAACGTAAAAGGGATGATTAGATTTTAATTATTTTATCTATTCCAGTGTTGTCAATTCTATGTGTAATGCGAAAAAAATTCTATACACGTGGCTAAATCAGGATTTAAAAAAAACGTGAAGGAAAAGACTGTATTTATTTATTTTATTTATTTATTAATAATAATAATAATAATATATGCCCTGCAATTCACTCCCTTACGAGTGAACCCCAGAAGCTCTGCAGCTTGTGCCGTGGCGCTCTGGGGCGACTTACTGATGCTTGATGGCGCATTTGCTTTACAGTTGTGGGAAAACCACACAACACCATCAATAAATACAATGAATGATAAGCCATAAGTGCTACTGCACTTGTTTCGCATGAAAGGCATCATAAAACATCATTATCAACGTTATAAATAGAATTATACCCAAACACCAGACATCTGTATGAACCTTGGCCGATCTTCTTTCCAATTAAGTATTCCATTTTTTCAGAATTTCGAGGACTCAAAAGGGTTAATTAAGCAGGTTTTTTCTTTACCTTTGATTTTCCAAAAATATTATCCATTCAGTCAAGTCGTTCCCGCATATACACCTACTTGAATTTTCGTTCCAGTCTTTTGGTATTGCTCAACATAGATTTAAGTTACAAAAATTTGGGTAAAATGACATGTCATATATATATATATATATATATATATATATATATATATATATATATATATATATATATATGACTTGTAACAAAAAAGAAGGAAGTAAATCAACGAAATGGAGAGAATTGCCTGAAATGGAAATAACTGAAGAAATGGATAGAAGAGAAATGTTGACGAAAAATATCTCCATTCCGCAAGGGTATAAAAACAATAACAGTAATAGGAGGAATAGGATCTGGCATAGTTTAAATTGTAGTTCAGACGTCGGCTGTTAGGATTATATATATAAAAGTTTAATATTTTGAGTTTGTTGATATAAATGGACCTAGAATCTACACAAAAAAATTAAAATTTGGTTTCTGCAGAATGAATTTTGTATAAGAAACAATTGGCAATGTCAAAATTACCGAAAAAGAATGGTTGGGATATTTTTGAGGAAAAAAGGTGAGTTTTACAGGATATAAATGGACCTAGAATCTACAAAAAAAAAACAAAAAAATTAAAATTTGGGTTTTTTAGGATATAAATGGATCTAGAATCTACAAAAAAAGAAATTTGGTTTACGCAAAATGAATTTTGTATAAGAAACGATTGGCAATGTCGTCAAAATTACCGAAACAAAATGGTTGGGACATTTTTTAGGAAAAAAAAATGAGTTTTACAGGATAATGGACCTAGAATCTACAAAAAAAATTCAAATTTGGTTTACGCAGATATGAGAAATATAAATCATTTAATTTAAAGTAAAATAATAACGATAACCTAATAAAATAATTATAATGAAAGTAGATTAATATGCCGATAATAATATTGAACCTAACAGTCACCGTCCAATGTAAAGTTGTTCGTGTATCTAAAAGTGGACTTGGAAAATGAAAGTGACCTTTAGTATCAACCTTATAAGGGAGAATTGCATAAAATAACGCATGCGAAACAAATACGCAAAGCACATATCCTTGTTCATCGACAATCTTAAAAGTCGCAGTGGCGTAGCTAGGAAAGATCATCGAAACTATAATTAATTAAAATATTTTTATCGAATTTTCACTAGATTTTAGTATGACCACCCCGAAAAATCTCGAATACAATACATCGTAAAATGTAAATAAGCAAACCCTAAGGGATTAACCAATAATTCTATACCTCAGTGACGGGGAACACGAAATTACTTTAATATAAAAAATAGTAAACTGTCAATATTAAGTTTATTTTTATAAAAATAGTATACCTACTAGATATTGGGTTGGGAAATTTCTTTAAAATTTAATAATAAATATACACACAACCAAATTCATATGATATAGATACTAAAAAAAAATCTTTGCAAAAAACTATTTTCTCATAAAACACTCTTATTTCGTTTTTAGAAATACGGGGTGATTCCATATAAATTTGTATGTTTGTATGTATATATAAATATAGAGTTACATACCTAAATAAGTAAGTCGTTGAAGTTTAAATGTATTGTTTCTCGCGACATATCCCTTCATTTGAGCCGAGATTAGTTCACAGTGATAAGGTGGTAACCTCAACACTTTAACTCCATGTTCTTTTGCTATTTCATCTGCACTATACTTCTTAAATTTGTTTACATAACTGCAATAGCTCTTTTTTGAGTAATCCCTCTTCTGCCACTATTTCTTTGGTTATTAGTCAATCGGAGAGTTCTTGCTTTTTCAATTTAGTGTTAGGTAACGGTTCCTTTGATCTTGAATGGTAACTGGCATTGTCCATAACTATTACAGAATTGGTCGGTAATAAATCATTTGACATAAATATTCCCCAAAAACATCAGCATTCATTTCTTCATGGTAGTCTTTCGTAGAATTTGAAACAAATTCTAACAAGCCTTTATGAACAAATCCTTTATCTCCTCCAATATTAGTGATAATTAAACGGAGACCTTTACCATTTGGAAATTTTAAGCCAGTAGACGAGCATTTGTAACCTCTTTATCTTGGCAAACTTTTTTTACAAAATGTCCTTCATTTATCCATGTTTCATCTAAATAAATAGTACCTATATTCTTCAACGAGTGTAGAATGATGCGCTCGCTCGTTTTGGAAACTTCATCCGCGTGAATAATAGCCATTCTACACAAGTAAAAGACTATACTTTCTTCACGACTATGTATAAAAAAATCTTTCATTGGGAATCGAACCTCGATATAGGTAACTCAATTTTTAGTGGAAACCTTTACATTTTTAAATGAAATTATTAGGAATAATAATAGAAATAACATAAATATAGGTACTTAATTTAGACTCATTCTTTTGCAAAATTTATGGTAAAGTTATTACAATTGCTTATATTTAACGTGGTTGGTATTGAATTATGATTAAAACTAGCAGTGCTAGTACTGGAGATTCTGTAACAAATTTATTTATGAGTAAACCAGTAAGGAATTTTAATTTATTAGATTCGACATCCTAAGACCGGTTTCTGTCTTTCGACTTCATCAGTTAGGCTTTTCGAATCCAATAAATAAAATTCCAAACTCGTACAAGTCAATAGCTATATCCGCTATAAGATAACATTTTTAGATGTGCTACCATCTATGGTAAGAAGAGAGTATTGACATTAAATTTTGACTGAATCTAGTCAAGATGTCACTCTCTTCTTTTTTATCCCTTTCAGAGATTAATACAAAGTGAGTAAACCAGTAAGGAATTTTAATTTATTAGATTCGACATCCTAAGACCGGTTTCTGTCTTTCGACTTCATCAGTTAGGCTTTTCGAATCCAATAAATAAAATTCCAAACTCGTACAAGTCAATAGCTATATCCGCTATAAGATAACATTTTTAGATGTGCTACCAATTTTATTTATTGGATTCGAAAAGCCGGTTTCTGTCTTTCGACTTCATCAGTTATGATGAAGTCGAAAGACAGAAACCGGTCTTAGGATGTCGAATTTAATAAATTAAAATTCCTTACTGGTTTACTCACTTTGTATTAATCTCTGAAAGGGATAAAAAAGAAGAGAGTGACATCTTGACTAGATTCAGTCAAAATTTAATGTCAATACTCTCTTCTTACCATAGATGGTAGCACATCTAAAAATGTTATCTTATAGCGGATATAGCTATTGACTTGTACGAGTTTGGAATTTTATTTATTGGATTCGAAAAGCCTAACTGATGAAGTCGAAAGACAGAAACCGGTCTTAGGATGTCGAATCTAATAAATTAAAATTCCTTACTGGTTTACTCACTTTGTATTAATCTCTGAAAGGGATAAAAAAGAAGAGAGTGACATCTTGACTAGATTCAGTCAAAATTTAATGTCAATACTCTCTTCTTACCATAGATGGTAGCACATCTAAAAATTTATTTATAAATTCTGAGGTAAACGTTTTCGATTTCTTTGCTTGAAATATTTCTCCTTTTCGTTTAAGGAACGCCCGCAATTTTGAATAATTTTCAATGTGTATTTTATTATTAGCATTTAACGTACTTCTTAGTATAGAGTATATTTTCCATAAAGTTGAAGGTTTATATTTTTCGGAAAGTTTTGTGAAATATGCTAGGAGAACGTTTTCCGAAAATGAACTTACTTTATTGGAATTTCTCCATACCATAAATGTTTCATAAATCTTATTATAGTCTTGCTTTGATCTCTCCGGTAGCAAATCCATTGTGGATGATTGAGCAATTTGTTTAATTTCGGGAAGCGTACATATTAACTCTTCACTATCGCTACTGTTGTCCATTTTGTTCTCTATATATACGTAAGATTATGATTATACGATTATTTTGACGTTTCAAACGACGCGCTGTCAGAAGCGATTTCCGTAGTTAGGTATTTGACGTTTTAAAAGAGACGATTTGATTTATTAATTTTAGCGTGATTTCTCATAATCATAGAGTGTGATTGGTTAACGAGAGTGAATTCTTTTTCATTCTTCACTGGTGTGAAGAATTTATGTCATTATTCAGCTAAATATGTAAAAATAATTTGTGCATTATTATATAGTCGTGGAGAAAAATATTTCTGCACAACACTTTCTGCCGATTCGAAATTTTAATCCTTTCTAAGAAAGTTGAGGGCTACTTAAATTGATCTTGAATTGTAAATATTTTGTACCTGTAGAGATTACATACTTACCAAGAATTGAAATAAATTGGTATTTTTAAAAATTTTAGGAAGAAAACCCGAGATTTCATTTTGGAACAAATAATGCTAAACATTTTATTTTAGAAATTATCCCCCACTGATTTATGATGTTATATTGGGGTTTATCTTCTAGGTTATAAATATTTTGCTATCAATCATTTTCAAACAGAGTATAATTTATGGCTACAATTGTCAGATGCAAACGTAAGGTTGGGAGTCTCTCTGTATCTCGTAAATGGAAATATCCATTCAATATTAAACTATATTTTCTTAATTTACCTTTCAATATTTTTTTATATCATTTATCTTCCATTTTTTGTTTCGCCACTGTAATTTTATTGTTAAATTTAGCTTCGAAATCATTCCTCCTTAATATTTAGAGAGGACATTAAAATATATATGAAATAAAAAAAAATTAAATCAATCAAATTTATGTTACGTAACAGTAGATGCAAACATAACGTATCTAGTAACATTATTATAATATTAATGTTTATTAATGTATATTCAAGTAGGGACTCCTAAGAGCCTTTTAAGGTTTGGCGCCGAATGTTTTAAAAACTTACGTGAATATAAAAGGAATTCGGACATGATTATACACAAAATATGGGTTAGTAAGTTTTTCGTTTATTTTATGTGATTCAGAGGTCAGGTCCAATTTTTAAGATTATTTATACTTAGGTGGAAAATACGTCATTTGGTAACTAGGATATCGACCATCTAATTGTGGTATAAAATAATGATAAAAACTTGAAAACATTCATTGTAATTTTTTTGTAACATTAACAGATAAAAGAAACAAAGAATAAGGTTTTAATAGAACGTTTTATTGTGACAAAGTCTCAGATTTCTTACAGAATATTTTTTTAAATGGCTACAAAGGTCTGGTGAGAATCCTGAAATCCTGCAAGATCTCCAGCTTGTATTTGTACTGGTAGATATAATAATAAGGACAATGAATTTTTTAAATCAATTAACTTAAATAAAAATTTTATTTTTGATTAAAAAAATATTTTTGCATTAATTAACAGTGAATGCCTGATGAAAGAACATGTAAGTTTGCTTAAAGTGTTTTTTTAATAAAAAATTGTTCGTAATTGAAAAAAATATGAGCCTGATTATCATCCGGTATGCTTATAATTATAGAAAGTGTTTGCAAGGTCGCCTATAATTTTTTTACTTGTATAACAAGTATTCTCAGGCGCCAGTAATAAACTATTTGAACTGAAGTTAAAATAATCAATTTTTATGATAACAAATTTGTTTTATAATCGTTAGGAATGTACTGGAACAAAGTTTTTAAAATATCGTGTACAATATTCTGAGACATAGTGTATATAGTGAAGACTGACTTCTAGGTATTTGAAAAACGAGAAAAATTGAAAATCACTAACACTAACGATGCAGCTTCGAAAGCATCAAAATGCAAGTAGCCATAGGCCACTAGTTACCCCCTGATTATCTAATTATATGATCATTTTCGCATGTAAATCTGTAAGATTGAAGTAAATCTAGTTAACAGAAGTTATTTACGTTCTACAGTAGATGTTAGCTGGATGATTACCCTTAAGCTGAAGATATACGCTCCGTTTTTTCCCCGTTTGGGGCCAGAGGTGTACATTTGTGAGTAGGAAAAAGTATAAGGAAGATATTTTTTCCAGGCGAGAAAATTATCAGACATAAATATAAGCCAGTGTGAAGTAATGATATACATAAAAGTAAAGATTCATATCGTTTGCGGTTTTCTGGTTTATGCTTAAAATGGAGTTAAATTGGTATCGATTTTTTTTTAAATTTTTGTTTATTTAGGAGATAAAAATATTGGGTGGACCTCATAAAAAGATTGTTTTTCTAATGCGCTATATACTATATACAAGCCGCTGAATACAAATATTCTAGCGAGGTGTTCGGGAAAAAACTAAAGTATCTTTGCCTAAAATGTACGCAAAAAAAAGAAAGCATTTTAAAGAGACTATGATTTCTAAGGAAGCCATTAGTTTTTATTTTTTTTTTGTTTTCTCTTGAAATTTGACCGGAACATTGTCTCTGTTTAATAAAACTTTTCTTTTAAAATTATCGTTTTTTTACAGCATTCATTCGACGCCATTTTTATTTTCAAACTATTTCACGTGGTGATATTAGATTTTCGATTTTTTTTCTTCGAGATATAATGAAAAAGCCAAATTTTGTTTTCGAAATTGTGAACTTAACATACACTTTAGAGCTTTAAAACTTTTTTTATCGTTTTCTACACCCAAAAAAGTACCTAAGAGCCTAGTATCAGCGATATCACATTTTATGAGAGGTCAAAGTCTCTGACAACTGGGCTATATGAATTGTTTAATATTAATTACTATAATAAATAAATTAATGCATTTTTACTACTTAAGTTTCTTATTAAATTCTGTCTCTATTTAAAATTAAAGATTTTTGTTATATTTTCCTTATTTTTCATTTTTTTGATATGCGAAAAACTCATTTTCTACCCTTGCTACACAATAAGTACTTTAACAGAATAATCACAAAATATGCTAATTTGATGGCTCTAGAACATAACTTTACTAACCCTCGTTTTTAAAAATAAAACAAAGCAATTGACACGATGTAACATGACAGGGTGAATCATGTTTTTCAGGAAGGTTGAAGGTGGTTTTCCATATGCCCGTATCGAAATAGTAACCCGACTGGGTCGAGTGGTATACAAGCAAAATGCTAATGGTGAATGGAATGGTCTGGCGCCTAAAAGGGAAGTTGCGTGTGGGTGGGGAAACTTCCTGTGGTCATTGCACTTATCATTGATTCGTCTACAGGGTGTGTGCTAAGATTTTAAACGACTATAATTTCATCATTTGTCGAGATATAACCGTTGGGTAAATATTTAGTTGAACGTACTTTCAGAAACAATAAATACCGATCAAAGGCGAGTCGTTTTTTAGAAAAAAGATAATTAAATTATTTTTAAAAATCATTTGAAAGATGCCGAAAACATTGTACTCATAAATTTTACAGATTAATGGTTGACTCGATGGTTAAGAAAAAAAAATTGTTTTTAATTATTGTCTACCCCCCTTATTCAATAAACAATCTGCTAATTTGAAAATACTTCCTTACAAGACATCTATATATGTTGTGTGAATGTAAATGTCCTTGTATTATTATAATATGTAGATAGTTTGAGCAAATATCTACTTAGTTTTTAATTTAACGATAGTAATTTCTCGAACGTTACTGCATAGACATAAAAAATCAATTAACGTTCAAGTTTATCATCAATGTTTAAAACAAAAATACCTAATCATTAAACGTGACCTAGTTTTTTGATATTCCCGTATACCTACCTATATAGTGACCTAAAAAAATCGTCTCCTTATATTTTTTTAGCACACACACTTATTTTAATTATTTTTATTAAGTATTTCAAATTTACTAATGCATATTTATAGCTTTTCCTAAAGAAACACGAGACATTATTAAAGTAGACAATGCCGATGGATAAATAAACAAAAAATAGCATTGTTAAAATTTGAATTCAGCAAGAAAATTTTTGGATTAACAATGGTTGACCAGATTTCAAAATGATTTGTACCGCCATCTGTTAGTATCAAACGCAACGTACGAATTAAAATTATTGTTGATAGATGGCGGGAGCACAATTAATGATTTTTAGGATTCTCCATCAAGTAGAATGAATGAATTTAGGAAGGTCATGCAGAATTTGACATTTGTCAAAGTTTTAAATTATATCAGCCACAAATAAGAACAGGGAAAACATATCTAATATAATATAGTTTAAAAAATATAAAAATGGGTTCTTAGAAATGTACAAAAACTTAAGGTGTGAGAGTTAAAGGACACGCAGAGTCCTTTTATCGTTGCTAGATTGACTGTTTTTTTCTATAATATTGTTCAGCTTGATTTTTAAATGCAACACCCGGTATATTGTTTCATTTTTTCATTCTACCCTTCAATATTAGTCCAGGGAAGTTAGCGCCCCCTGATAATTCTAATGCCACAATTGAATTAGGCATCCCTGAAAACCCCCGAGTAACGATTTTCGGCTGATTTTCATGGACGCTGCAATTTCTCCCTCCAGTCACCCCCAAGCGCCACCGGGTAATTCTAATGCCAGAATTGAATTCGGCATCCCCGAAAACCCCCGAGTAACGATTTCCGAGTTTCCAGTCGTTCTTATAATGTTGCAAGTAATTATGCAATTGCAAAATGCATTTATTGCACCAGAATGCATTTTTCAAAAAATGGCATAACCACACCGCATCTCGATATCTGCTGTCCCTAAAAATTTCTTTATTTCGGTCGATTTTGAGCTAAATACCTTGGACTATATCAGTTCTGCAAAACTTGCAGGTTTAGTTTTATACCCAATAAAAAACGTTAATAGATGCGCTACCCTGTTATCATCTTCTTTCATTGATTAGGGAACTAAGTTCAATGACATTTACTCCTCGTGTTTTGACAGACAGTATAATGAAAGAAATGTTTTGAAAATTACAGGTTAATTTCTAATTTTGTTTAGACTTTCCTCTTAATTTTTGTAAAATGCAGTTACAGTAGAATATCAAGAAGTTGTTCATACGCTCATAAACAAGAAAACCTATTTGTATCTACAGAATTTAAGCCAAGATGAACAAAACTTGTGAAATTTGCCAAAAAGAAGCAAGATACAAATGTCCAACATGTTTAATATTCTAGTAAGTAGTGTACCTCTTTTTTTAAGTTTATATCTACAATTCCATGTATTTTTATTGCCTCTTTATAATGTGTTTCTTCTTTTCAGCTGTTCAGTACCTTGTTGTAAGAAACATAGACAAAATAAATGTGATGTTATACAGAGAGAAGAACAGACTGAAGCTGAAAATTTAATAGTAAAAAAGAGAAAAATTGAACCCATGGTTCAGGAATCTACAGTGACTGATGACAAACTAAAAGTTTTGAGTAAATATTTAATTAAAGAATAATATAAATATATATTTCGCTAATACGGGCCTTCTAGGCCCATATTTTGTATTGTTTCGCTTTATTTTTCTAATTTTGTACACCTTCCAAATATCTCTTATTCTTCTTTTTTATTTATTATCCAAGTATCACGATTCTGTACATATTGTTTCTTATGTTTTATTAGATTATGGTATGGTATGTTGAGGGGGTTGGGGTTTATGGTAAGGGACGTCGACCAGAAGTCTGAGGTTGGGTTGTGGGAGTTTGGCTGTGGGTTTCCTGAAGAGGGGGAGGCGACGAGGTCACCAGTGGGTGAGGAGGGTGTTTTGGACGTGGGTGTTTGAGCCATTCAGAGTGCGAGAGACGTATTTTTTCCTTAGGAGTTGGAAACGAGAGAGAATTGGGGTCCTGGAGACAGATAGGGGAGATATTGACATCGTCGTAGGATACGTCTCTCGAGTGAGGAGATTTTTCGTATTCACAACGAGGCGGATGAAGGAGTTGTAAGTGAGGATCAGGGTTTTGGTATTGCACCGACCAAACCGGCCACATAAAGGGCCAAGGAGGCTGGCTCGTTTACGCATTCAGTTGAGCGTGTTGTCAAGGTCAAGAGATCATTTAAGTGTTTGAGAGAATCGAACACCCAAATAGTCTACTTCCCTTTGTTGAGCCAGCCTGACTCCCTGGAGATTTACATTGTACGTCTTGGGGAAGCTAGGTGGGTCTTTTTGAATTCGGATGTTTAAAGGTGATGAATTGTGTTTTTTGAGGATTCAATGAGACCCTCCACCTATTGCTCCAGCTGGTGAACTGATTCAGTAGGTTTTGGGTTCGGATGCTAAGTTGGTTAGAGTTTTGGGCTACCGAAATCAGAGCAGTGTCATCGGCGTATATACTGTATTTGAAAATCAAGAGAGAGTAAATTCCCAGAAATGTTTTGCAGTTATCAGTGTTAAAGGCAGTAAACCATAGACGTGCGTTTTCAAAATTAAATTAATATGGAAATAGAAATATTTAATTTGTTTTAGTTATTTATACCTAGATTACCAATTTTAGATAGATAAACATAATTCGTAAGTAGTAATTTAATTTGGGTAAAATGAAGAAAAAGTCAATATTATTTTAGGCATTTTGTTTTAGGCATATGTTTATTTACAAAATATGTATATAATATGTACAGATAATTACAATTATTTATAAATTAATATGAGGAGCTAAAAAAACAATTAAGTAGGTATATGAGAAAAAAAAAACCAACCGCAAGGATAAAATTTGACGAGCAACATGCAAAAAATACGACAATATTAAATCTTAAAAAATAAAAATCTAAAAATAAAATTAAAGTACATAAATTAATAATTTTAAAGTTATGGTTCCTCGCACTCTGTGTCAGAAGATTCACCATCTGATTCTAGAGAAATTACAATGGGCTCTATAGTAATATCAATTATGTTATCTAGCTCCCACATTTTTTTTTCTATTTCTGTAACGTGTCTAATACATTTTTGCCAATTTTCACTTGTTACTTCAGATATTGCCTTATTGAAGAGATTTTTAACATCTGATAATTTAAAAGTAGTGTTATTTCTGGCAACATAACCTTTAACTTGAGCCCATATTAATTCTATCGGATTCAGCTCACAATGGTAGGGTGGTAAACGAAGGATTTCAATTTCTCGTTTTTTGGCTATCTCCTCAATATTATATTTTTTATAATTTTGCTTATGTTTTTTAGCAATAGTTAACAATTCTGCCCTCAGCATTGTATTGTCAAAGGCTAAATTTTTAGAAGATAACCATTTTGCAATTTCACCCTTTTTCCATTTAGTGGTTGGTAAAGGTTCAAGTAATCTGGAGTGGTAACTTGCATTGTCCATTACAATAACCGATCCTTTTGGTATGAATTGAATCATCTGTTCAAAATATTCCTCAAACACGTCTCCATTCATTTCTTCGTGATAATCAACGGTTTTTTTTGATTCAAATAAGAGTAAACCATTCTCAAAAAAACCGTTTGTACTGCCTATATGACAAATAATTAATCTTTTACCTTTTCCTATAGGTTCCTTAAAACCAGTAGTATATCCTTCTAGAAAAGCTTGATGGGATGATTTTATATTTTTGTCTTTCCAAACCCTTCCTACACAATGTCCTTCATTAACCCATGTTTCATCTAAATAATAAATGTTTTTATTTTGAGCTTTAACTTGTTGTATTCTTCTGAGGTACTGTCTTCTCCAACATACAATTTCTTCAGAATCAATTAGCATTGAGTGTCTGCCCATTTTTTCAAATTTAAAGTTTAACTCATGTAACACTTTCCATAGTTTATCCCGGCTTATTGTGGGTAAATCAACATCATTCGTAATGGCTTGCAAAACTTTATCTAAAGTTGGTATTTGCTTGTTTATAAAAAATGAGTGAACAAGCTTACGATTAGCATTTTTAAAAAACTCGTTCACGTTGACTTTTAATAGTTTTGGTCTACCTGGTTTCGGCTTTGGTGAGGTTACTCCACCTGATTTTTCCTCCTTTAGAACTCTATATATTGTAGATTTTCCATATCCCATTGCCTTAGATGTTGTTTCAACTACACTGTCAATAGTGTTTGAGGGATTTTGATGTTTAAAATAGTGGTACACATTCACTACAGCACTCTTTTCATTGAGCGATAAATGGTCTAGTTTTAATTTTTTCACTGGCGTATACTCACAAACTGCTTCCATTTTTAGTCACTACTATTTGTCACGTTTATCGAAAATCAAATAACTGCATTTCTAGAAACTATTTAAGTCAAAATATCTGTCATTAGAAGCTGTTGCCATTCGGAGGTCGTTAAATAACAATTATCCCTTTCTATTCTGGTTACGCCTATGACGCACGTTAATCCTCTTAGGCCTACTGTATAACAATGAAAGATCATAAAATAATGTGATAGTCCAAGAAATTTAATAAATTTTGTATTGAAATTAACAAAAACAATTTAGAATGCATTACAAATATTGAAGTTTTACCGCACGTACTGTACTATAGTTTTGCATACCGAATTACTTTTTATTCTGGGAATTTACTCTCTCTTGATTTTCAAATATAGTATAGAAGATGGGTGGTTTGGGGGACGAAGGTCGCAAGTGTAGATGAGATAGAGGAGGGGGGGCCAGGACGAAGCCATGGGGCACTCCAGCAAGCCGAGTGAGAGGTTCGGACATGGCGTTGCCTACTTCGACTTTGATGGTTCGGTCCGAGAGATAAGAGTGGATGAGTTTGGAGATTTTAAGGGGGAGACCTACGTTCATAAGCTATTTGATTAGTCCGGCATGCCAGACTTGGTCAAAGGCTTTTTGTACATCCAGAAGAACGGCTGAGGAGAGTTGATTTGTGTTAACTGCCGTGACGGCAATTGTGTAGAGAGAGGAGATTGCGTCCTGTGTGGAGTGGTGGTTTCTGATTCCATGTTGGGATTGAGGGATGATGTTTCTCTCTTCACAATAGGTCCATATTCTCTACTTGAGCAGAAGTTCAAGGAGTTTTCCGAGGACTGATATGAGAATATAATGTTTCTCTATTTCTTGTATATATATTCTCCGAATATTTTTTTACTCTTTCAAGCATCTCTACATTTACATTTTATTTTATATCTGTCGTGAAATAATGACTGCCTGCAACTGCATCTCTATAGTTGCTAGAATAATTATTTTCAACAAGTCTGCATACAAACGTATGTGGAAAAGCACGCTCATAGAAAAATGGTATATATCTTTCTTTTTTTTAGGTACAACTGAAGAAATCAACTCTCTACTTTCAAATAATCACTTGCGGAATCTCTTATCAACTATAGACAAAGCTGATAATGCTGATGAAATAATGCAAAAAGCAATGCAGGAACCAATATTTGTCGAATTTGCAGATGCCTGTCTGAAAGTTGTTGAACCGAAAACGGAAACTGAAGAAAACACTTAAAAATTTGATGGTAGTTACTTTAGTTTTTTCAATTTATATTAAAAAAAAAAGCTTTTTGTTTTCCTGCAGCTTATAAAATGTCCATATTTTCAATTATATTCAGTTTTTACGCTTTGGAAAAAACAAGGACTGTGACTTTTATAGATAAGTTTATTGAATTTCGTATATTGGTTCCTTTTTAGATATTCCAAATAAATGAGGTTATTTTGGATTTTATGTTTTAACGCGATTATTTGAAATTTTGGACTTGTGATGCGAAATTTTTACTTTTCTTCCTAATACATAAAATTTTAATGTATGCAAATTTTTAATTGATTTGAAATATCAAAAAAGAAATTTTTTTAAATTTAATAAATATTTTCGTTTATTTCTGTATCGTTTCATTTTAAGTAACTTATATATTAATGTATGTAAATCATCCATATACTCAAAGTGATCCAAAATGAAATAAAATAAAAATTAAAAAAACAACACAATCACTCTAATTTATTGTATATGAATCCAACTAGTTACGGCCTATATGACCATCATCAGGTTAAATAAAAACTAAATCTGATGATGGCCAAAAGTAGAAACTAGTATTATTATACAATAAATTAGTGTGGTTAACTGATTATGTTTTTCTTAATTTTTATTTTATTAACTTCCATATTAACCGTTTTGACGGAGATTTCTAATAAAATAAAGTGAACACCAATATTATAAAAATTAATATTGTGATATTTAATATTTTTAGTTATGTGTTTAAGCATATTTTATAAGTAGTTGATATCCAAGTATTCAATAAATGTCTGAAATATCTTTTTCTGTTTTATTTTCCTATTATCTTGCATATTGTATTTCAAATTTTTTTAATTTTTTCGATTTTATACATAAAGAGAACTGCCTGAGGTTGTGAAATAAAATCACACTTGTTCCCAAGAACGAAGACATTAAAAATGTCCTACACTGCACCAGCGTCTGGACTTCAACAACTACTCCTTGGGCCATATGCCCCCCAGGTATTGAATTTCGAAAGTCCAGACGTGGTTTGGCGCCCGACCAAGTCGGAGCTTTAAACCAAAAACTTCGATTTTATTATTAAAGGAGCTTGCCATTCTAGACCGGTTTCGGAATTATTCTTCCTCTTCAGTAAGAAGCAGCTCGACATCCCGTCTCTAAGGGCTGTCTGAGTCGAATGCATTTTCAGACAGCCCAATTCAGAATATTTTCGTCTAATTTCACTCGGCTATATATATTTTAATTTAAACTCTTTAAATAAACAATATAATTATTATAGCCCAGTAGACAGTGAATTTTTTTCGTACTTATTTTCCCAGTCTATGTAAATGAAAGTAATCTATTCTCTTAGTGACAAAAACAAAATCTTTGGATGGATTCAAAAAATAAAAACAATACAATACTCATTTTTCCAGTCATAAATATTTTACATTTACTAAAGTAGAACATAAAAATTGCAAATTATTTTTCCAGGCTTAAAATTTAGCATATAAATTGATACAATCATAAACTGTAATTAAAAATAAGTCTGACTGACTTACAAAATTGGAAAATGAGTATGGCGCATCTTCAAAATCGGAAAAATAGAAAAATTTTGATCTTAATTTTATAGAAAATATACGTCTGGCTGATATTTACAATCACGAAGGCCTTCCCAGACTCACAATCCAGGTAGTTAAACGAGGAGAGGAATACCCGAATTTAACGCGCCTGACGATCATTAGACGAGTCTGGCAAGGCTTTCGGGGTGTTCCACATTAGCCAGATTGTATTTTGAGCTGTTATCACGATCATTAGACGAGTCTGGCAAGGCTTTCGGGGTGTTCCACATTAGCCAGATTATGTTTTGAGCTGTTATCACGATCATTAGACGAGTCTGGCAAGGCTTTCGGAGTGTTCCACATTAGCCAGATTGTATTTTGAGCTGTTATCATGATCATATGATAAATTTTTTTGATGAAAATCTTTCAGTTTTTCACCTGCCAGATATATTATCCATACTCACAGATTAGCCAGATTATTTTTTGTACTCAACTTCAGTGTACCTCTTACTACTAGAACTATTTCTATTACCGGAAAAAAGGGCCGTAATTTCGTATGTTCTGACGCATTTTTCGCCTCAACCCATGGCCAAAAAAGTACAGGATTACAATATAGTTTCCGATAATACCACCCCATACGTTTAAGAACCACCTAGCCTGACCGAGTTCTTATTAGGGCGGGATTAGTGGAGGAATAATATTGGAAATTTTCCCTTTCAAATAATTCTCAGTTCAGTTATTGATAATGAATTTCTAGTCACCCTGTAGAAACGCATAAAATTTCCTATATTGAATTTACTTATGTAAGTCTATTATAAAGTAGAACGATTTACAAATTACCACATTTAGAGATAACTATAATTTCCCAAACACTGGATAGTGTGTACTGAAAAGGGTCCCAAGAGAACTCCGAGAAGATTAGAAACTAATTCATACACTCCACAAACAACCACTAGGACAGAGTGGGGCAGCTGAGTGAAAATCCGAATTTAAATGTATTTTATTTATGTAATTTGTTTTTGGTTAGGTAATAATTTTGAAAATAAAGATACTATTGATTCTTTTGGCGTTTAGAGCTTTTAGATATGTTAATTTTAAAAATTAAACTAAAGTTTGTCCATCGTAAAGAAAAGTAGTGTAAACAAACTATCACGTGGAGACAACCTGACTGGTCTAGTACACAGGATCGCACTAAGAGAAATAATTGATTTTTTAATAATACTTTAAATTCTATTTTCATTGCAATATCCTTTACTACTCAGGTACTCAGGTTTAACAGTGCCGTGCTGGTGTCGTCGCCGGCTGCCGTCTAGAAGCAATCTAGTAATTAAGTTAAGGGAGTATGTCAACTGTCTATCGAATATTTAACTACCATAATAAATTCAGGAGGCCTAGAGAAATAATTTTAAAAGAAAATAATACTTTCGATGCCCTTCTCTGGACTTTGTCATTTAATTATTTAAGCGCTGTATTATACTCCCTGATTTTTCTCTTGTATTATTAATGCAATTAAGAAAACTTTTCTGCAAGAAATAAATAAGAAACAAGTTTTTTCAAAGTACATCTTCAACTGCTTTTATTTAAACCTGGCAAAATCTTATTAAATTTTACTTTCCCGGCCCCTCGCCAAGGGAAAGTATTGTGAACGCGCTAAAAAAAATTGAGATAACGACGGATATATCCATTTTGAGGTCCTCTGAGACGATTAAAACGATTTCCAGATGGAAGTCTGTCCGTCTGTCTGTGTGTGTCTGTATTCTTCCACGATAGCGTCCGCACGCTTAATCCGATTGAGCTGAAATTTGGTTGAATTTTGGTTGAAATCGCCACACCAGGGGCGAAAAAAATAAAGACAAAGTTTTTATTTGATATTTAGGTGCCTCTCTGGCTTGTAAATACATCCTGAAATTTTCATTCCTTAATTTTGAACCTAACCTAAAAAAATTTTTTTTAACTAAAAAATTGCAACCCGTAGCGTCCAAACGCTTTGTCCGATTGAGCTGAAATTTGGTATGTGGGTATCGGATCATCGCGGAATGAATCCGTTTGTTTTTGGTTGAAATCGCCCCACCAGGAGGCGCATTAGCCCCTATGTACATTGCAAAAAAAAATAAAGGACCTAAAGTTTTTATTTGATATTTGGTGCCTTATTGGCTTGTAAATACATCCTGAAATTTTCATTCCTTAATTTTATAACTAAGCAATGGACAAAAATTTTTTATATCTCCATCTCGTTTTATTGATGTAAAAAAATTAATTTTATCGTTACATCTACTAAAATTTTTGTTGACCTGGCATCACTGCCCTAGAAATTATAACATAAAAACTAGTTTAGTATTCACAAATTTTAAAAGATGCATTTACACACCTAGAAAAACACTATTTTCGATTATAAGAGGTTTACCAGTTTTATATGACGCGCAGTGTACATTACAAAAAGATAAAAGACCTAAAGTTTTTATTTGGTATTTAGATGCCTTATTGGCTTGTAAATACATCCTCAAATTTTCATTCCTTAATTTTAAAACTAAGCCATGGAAAAAAAAATTAAAATCCAAATGACATTTGACATGTCAAAGAAAAAGTAAGCAAAATTCCGACCCTAAAAAATTGTTTTACTTTTTTTGATATGTGAAATGTTTTTCCTTTTATATTTCAAATGTCATTTTTACTTTAAAATAATTCGAAACGAATTCTTTTTTGGGACTTTAAAAAAATTTAACACCAAATTAATTATTTAATTTTTATTTTATAACTGCCGGGAAAGTCTTGTGGCGACACAACAGATTTTTATTTTAGATTCACCAAAATCTGTTTGGGTTGAGTAGATCGTTAATGTAGACTGAAAATAGGTCCTAAAACGGTACGCTGGGGCATACCACAACTGATATTTTCGTTGTAACTTTTAGTGTAGAATTAATTTTTTCCACAATTGATATTTTCATCGTAGCTTTTTGTATGTTTTACATTTTATGCTTCCTGTTGCCAAAGCATCTAACAATTGGTTATGGATAACAGTGTTAATTACATCAGAAAAGTCTAAAAATGTTTGTAAATGTTTTAAGTTCCCTCTTGAAAACCAAACTGTTTAATAATTTTCCTTTTATCTGGAATCAAATTTGAACTTTGTACTACATCTATATTTTTGTGGATAACCAAATTTATGTAAATAAATATAATTTTCACGTTTTGCTCCGTTTATACACTGTGAGTATTTGTTATGAGTGGTCGCTAGGTAGATCCGCGAAAAGTGGGAAAACGCGTCGGCCAGGCGCAAAAGGCACAAGGCAGAATCAGCACGGGCAGGAGCTCAGCATCCCCAAAAGGACTTTATTGATCACGAAACGGCACGCATTCCACACCCGTCTCACCCATTTCGGAAAATGTCACCATCAGGCGCGGGTTCTCTCTCGGAAAATCCCAAAATTCGAACATAACCGACCGGAAAAACCATGTAGCAACAAAATGGCGACTTCGAGTGACGGAACTAGACTCAAAAACCGCTTCAAATGGTGGAAATTCTACCTACAAGCAGACTACTACAAAATGCGAAACGTCGCGAAGTGTACCTGATTAAATCCTTGTTGAATTTTTTCAATTTATTACGTGTTTCTTAGTTGAAGGAGTATTTTATAGTTCACATTTCATATAATACGCACAAACTCAAGATGTTTTCGTTAAATTAATTAAATTACTTGGGAATTGGTTTCTGTTGGAGTTTATTGTGATCAAGTAAGTTTTTAATTCTAGTTAAGAAATATATTATGAACCAATTGGAATTCTGCTTAGTCTGAAGGGTGGATCACTTGTTGTAGACCGTTTAGTTTCCTCAGTTTCTGCATACCTACGTATTTCTATTTGTTTTAGAAAATTTCAGTTATCCCTTCACATCCCTTTTAATGATTTATTATATAAAACTCAATAATATACTCAAATAACTAAAATTTATGCCTGAGAAAGTTCAGCTGATCGTTGGATTTGAGATGAAAGTATCCTTGACTTTTCCAGGTTACTTTCGACTATTTTATAATTCTGCGAGAATTCCAGATTTTCTCGATAAATATTTGAAGCAGTGAGAACTTCGTTACCCGACCTAGTACAAATCTGGATCAAATTTATGTAAAATAGTGGTAATTAACCTAAATGGGTTACGTGAAGTTCATTCAAAATGTCGAATTTCGTTAAAGCAACTTCTCCAGTCTTGCAATGGCAGGATTTTTAACATATATTGTAAGACAGTTTATTGGGTCAATACAATTCGAAGTTACTTGTTTCTTACATTACTTGTAGAGATAATGTTATAACTGACGCTTTATCTAGACAGAGTTCTTACTAATAATTTCCACAAAAGGTAAATTTTTTATCTCGGTTTATTTTTTTTGCAGATTTCGTATCGCTCAAACCATGGTGGATTTAGGTGGATATGTAATAATTCTGGTAGAAACCAAGGACAAAAAAATTAAACTATATGGTAAGAATTCTCTAAAATTAAGTTTCCTTTTAGGTTTAACTATTGAAAATGAAACAAATCGACGTTCATATCCAGCTTTTCATGTATTGGATTAATGAATGGAACATTTTAGGGCCTTATGCCTACTTTGATTAGAGTAGCTTGAAAAATATTCAACTATCTCGCCTCTACACAAGCTCGACAACCTATGTTATTTATTAAATTTATACTTATCAATAAGTGAAATTTGAAGCGAGACAATATTTAGCTCTCTTTGCTAAAGTCCAAGTTGTAGAATGTTTTTGAGAAATTACAATCAACAGCGTTAAAGCTAACGCCTGTATCGATTCTAGAATAGGTTGTCCAGAGCTGTTTGGATCGGCAAGCCTGATTATCACAACATTGTGAAAGCTTCTAGAACTAATGCAAAAAACGTATATTTGTTTCACGAAGCTGAAAGCTTGTAGCTTGAGACGAATTTGGTGAACCAATTTACAAAATATCGTAGTGAAAGAAAATTCCAGCTTGCCCTGAGAACAATGGTCTCATCGACTTGATACCAAAAATATATGCCTAAGCACTAAATCAGTTTAAACTTACGAATTAACTAGAAAAATTAATTGTTCAACGTGTATTTGACTTTGTTCTGTTTGTTGTTAGGTTCACCCGCTGACAAAGACAATTTGGAAGTTGGTGATGAAATTTTGGAGATTAATGGGAATACGTTGGAAGATGCTACTCACACAGAAGTTATCAGTCACATACATCAGGTAAGATTTAACTGAGTAGAGTATATTCTATTTGACTTAGTTCAATAGCGAAGCAAAACATATCAAAAATCTTCAGTCGCTGAGTCCCGGATTTTTCAGGAGAAGATTTTGGAATAATATATATAATATCTCAGGGGAAGGTTCAGTAGAATGTTGATCATTTATTGATTGATGGTGAGGGGATGGTTTTCTCATCTTCTTGGCAGAACCTACATATGGTTGTGTCTGCCAGTCCGATGTTATTCATGTGTTTGTTGACTCTACAGTGCCCTGTCAGGAGACCAACCAAGATTCTGGTTGATCGTCTATTCTGTAGTAGGTACTCCGTAAATTTTGGCGCTGGTTCTTTAATGAACTCTTTGGCCTGTCTCATTCCCGGCGCTTATTCCACCATTCTCGAGATTGTTTTTGCATCCAGGTACAGTTATAGGTTTTTCTCAGTGCTTTCGCTATACCACAGAAAGGTTCTGGACCAAAGGGGGCACATCTTGCCCCTTTTTGGGCTAGTAAGTCAGCCTTTATAACCTGTGTAGCCAGGCTAAAGACAGTCTGTGTTGACTGCCCAACTCCTGTAGGGTTTTTAGGCAATCCCATACAAGTTTGGAATTAACTTGCATGGACCTGATTGCTTTTATAGACGCTTGGCTGTCAGAGTATATTACTATGGTCTTTTTCTGAAACTCTTGCTTTACTAACTCTTCTGCACAGTGACGTATTGCTCCAATTTCTTCCTGGAATATCGTCACTTATTTTCCTAAGCTCAGTGAGACTCTTGTCTTTGGCTTGGCTATGTAAACTCCTGCTCCTACACCTTCCTCGGTTTTTGAGCCGTCTGTGTAACAGGCTATTTCGGCATTTATTGGAGGTCCATTACTCCATGCCTGTTATGATTGTTTTGAAGTTTTTTCCGAAGCTACACTTAGGAAGCATCTCGTCCGATGGCATTATTTTGGGTAATTCACTTCCGATAAAGTAAGAGTTAAGATATATTCCCTTATTTTTGAAGTTGTTTTCTGCTATTTCCAAGCGGCTGACTTGACTATAAGCATCAGCGACCAGTAGTAATTTATTCGTAGACCAGATTTGTCTCTCATCCACCAAATAGGATTTTTGTAGTCACCTTTAAACGGCTTAATAAAATTTCTATTAAGGGTTTGCAAATTATAGGTCATTTAAAGAGGGGAAGCCTAGGATATGGATGATATTTCACATGCATACATGATAAGTCCAATTCCTTATGTCTTCCATGACCATCGATGATCAGTAAAACTGGGTTTGCTACAGTAGGATCCTTAAATAACAAAATGTTTTAAACATGTCTGAAAACTAGTCCAGTCATTCATACATTGGCAGTCGGGAAAGCAATGATTCCAGTTAATGTCTTCTTTATCTTGCAAATTATCTTTTTGCTAGACGTACCCACTCTAGCCATTAAGTTCTGTTCTATAGGTATAATAATCATAAGATATTTTAATCCGGACCTGGGAATCTTTTAAGAGACACAATTTTATTGCTTATCTACATCTCGAACAATACGTAATAATGAGGGTTACACCATGTGTCTTTAAAAAAGTGTCATATGATATATAATTATAAGATCCCTCAAAAAGTTTACCGAGTTACGCTCGATGAGACCCTCTCATTTAATTACTATATTAAACATGTAGCAGCAAGTCGCATACATAAGCAATAAATAGCTGTGACTTCACTGATATCCAAAACCTCCAAATATTACGTATATGCAAGATCAAATGTTGAGTACGCTTCAGTAATTTGGATTCCATTTAACCGGATACATTCAGATAATTTAGAGTCTGTTCAGAGACGCTTCCTCGAACTGCTATCTCTAAAAGCTGATGGAATTTATCCACCATTGGTGTCTGTCATCTTGCTTTCAGTAGCTCGAGTGTTTGCTGGCAATGTCACATTATCACGTTTTATTTCTCAATTGTCCGAACTATTATTCTATAGAATTCTCCTTTTTATCGGATATGTCTAAACTATTATTCTATAAGTAAATAAATCTATTTAAAATGTCGTTTTGTTTATTCAATTATGGGAGAAGAATATTAATTAAATACATAAATATTACGATCTCATCGTAAAGAAAACATAAAATTATTTTTAGTTTGCAAAGTAAGACCACAATAATTTCCTTCGATAAAATTTATTTAATTTAAATTGTTTTTTTTTCAGTGTATAAGATCCCGAACAATATGCCTGCGAGTGAAAAGGAGAAGTGGTGCACGATTGGGTGAGTTTTTTAAATTTGTTTACTTTATTACCTAAAAAATAAAACTATATTAATATGTATTTTCACTTGTAATCTTTCTAGAGCTTGAATTACTATCGGAAATATTTCCGAAACCATGAATTTTTTAAAAAAATTTATGCTTGAGGAGATATTTCCAGATAGTAATTCAAGATCGTGGGAGATTCGGTAAGAAAATTTCACACCAAAGTAATATAAAAAATTATAACATGACATTTTCGTAAGACTTATAATTTGACACTTGACAGAAATCCTATCGCTGTGGTACAGCCCAGGGTAGGAAAATACTATCGCCAAGTTTTTTGGTTGCTACAGTAACGAGGTGAAATGAAAGCTTCTTATTGGTTAAAAAATGTTGGTGTGAAATTTTCCTTAAAATAGGTGATATATTCTCCCTCGAAAAAGCCTAACTGTAAACGACATTGTCGATAAACAAATTGTATAGGGGGTGGGTGTGTATGTTGTGTTTTGCCATCAGGAAAAATAGTACAGGCATTCAGGAAGTATCTTTACCTAAAATGTACGCAAAAAAAGAAAGCATTTTAAAGAGTAGACTCTAAGCTTTCTCAGGAAGCCATTCGTTTTTAATTTTTTTTGTTTTCACATTGAAAATTTGACCGGAAGTTATAATTTCTAAAATTCTCACTGATTTTTATAAAACTGAAGATATATTGAAATGGAATGTATTATTAATGCGGGTTTGTTTGGAATTTAGGTACATAATCAAAAATATTTGGACCTACAAAACTTTTTGATTCTACCACGCATTTTGTATAACGATAAGAAACATTTACATTTTTCATTTAAAAAAAAAGTCACAATGTTCTTCGCCAAAACGATATTTGCCGGAAAATTTATTAAATTTAACAAACCGAGTTTCAATATTATAAAGTCTAGCATAGACATACGAATATTTAACTCGGAAAAAGATGATTTATGTCCGTCAAATGAACATTTTATCCTTTTTTAATACTTTTCAGGCTTATTCTGGTTATAAATTGCTACTTGGGCATTTGTAAAAAAGTTATGTACCGGTTTCTGCCTTTCGGCTTCGTCAGTTAGGCTTTTCGAATCCAATAAATAAAATTCCAAACTCGTACAAGTCAATAGCTATATCCGCTATAAGATAAAATTTTTAGATGTGCTGCCATCTATGATTAGAAGAGAGTATTGACAATTACTAAAAGCAAAAAATTTCCGGTGTATTGGGGCAGAAACCGGTCTTAGGATGTCGAATCTGATAAATTAAATTCCTTACTCGTTTTCTAACTTTGTATTAATCTCTGAAAGGGATACGAAAGAAGAGAGTGACATTTTGACTAGAATCAGTCAAATAAAAGCTTTGCAACACACAATGCAAATTGTGTATGCAACCCCAATACACCGGAAATTTTTTGCTTTTAGTAATTGTCAATACTCTCTTCTAATCATAGATGGCAGCACATCTAAAAGTTATGTACCTATGAGTTTGTATTGGAAAAATATGTTAAATAATCGTTTCAACGCACTGAATTTTTTTGTCTTGGGAGTGAGTATCCCAATATATATATTTTTTAAAAGGTGAAAAATATTTTTCCGCGCAAAAATTGCTATTGCTATATTGATTTATCACGTTTTATAGCATCTGTGAAAATTTCTTGAAAATCCCAGCCGGCCCCATATTCTTAACGTTTACCCAGAGATGTGTCAGTAGTTGTCAAAATTTGTAGGTTATTATGGCGAAATTAAATAAAGTCCAACCTTGACGTTGATATTTACTAAAATAGGTTATATTCTTATGACGATTTTCCATCATCACTCCACCAACGTTTTCGCCGGCCACTGTTAGACCAACATTATGTATCGCGACTACGTTACTGAACGTTGCTTTGGAACACCCCTCGCACAAAAATATGATGATGAATTAACTACTTTTAACAATGCCAAAAACTGACAAATTAAACTAATATTTATTTTACTATAGAAACAGGTTATATTATCTCTGTGTTGTTTGCCGTTGCTAGGAAATAAACTAAAAGCTTAACTTTTCTTGTAAATATCTCGGAAGATCGAATTTTCATGAGACCTGCATTTTTGGCCGATTTAGATAGGAATTAGTCTACCTTGAAAGTTTCATTGAATTCTGACGAGTGGATTTTGAGATCCTCCGGAAACACATACGCACATACAAACCTTGATCGTTTAATAGTATTTGATTTATAATGAAGTGGGGTTTTTAAAATGTGACAGGGTTGTTATGGGATGTTTGTTGATGTTGATTTTTTGAAAGTTAATAGAGAATTGTCAAAACACATTGTTAAAAAATAAAATCTTTGAAAGTTAAAACCAAATAATTTCATATTTCATTACAAATGGCGCCCAACCTGGAGCCCTATCCCTATTGTAAATTCTTATTAAAAAAAATGGATTTAAGTCCTATGATGATGGACGTTTTAATAAAGATGATAACTAACATGGAAAAGGAAATTAATAAAAATACAGAACATTTGGAAGACAAAATGGGAAAGATGAAAGATAAAATGGGAAATATGATGAAAGAAGAAATGAAAGGTATAGAAAATAGAATAGAAGAAATATCACAAGACTTAAAATAGAAGAAACAAGGAAAGATATTAGAAGAGAAATGAAAGAATAACAGAGGTAGAAGAGTTACAGAAGCAGAAAATTAAGAATGTGTTGAAGAAATGTCAAATAAAAGAGGATGAAATGAAGAATAAGGAAAATGTTAAAAGGTTAAACGAAATTTTAAAGAATAGAAATAGGACGGAAGAAATTAAGGAAATTTCACAAATAAAATTACCCCAGATTGAAGATAAAATTGAAGAAATAAAACAACAATAGGAAAAGGAAAGAAAAACGAGTTGAAAGAAATAGAAAAAAATAAAAATATGAGAAATGGTTACGGGAAATTCTCTAATTTGGTTCTCAAGTAAAGAAGACAACATAAATAATTTTAAAGATTTTGAAAAGATGTTCTTAAAATATAATTGGAAAATGAGGAAGAAAATAAAGAGCTGTATGAAGGGAAAAGAGTTGGATGGTATGAAGACGATGGTAGGAAAAATATTAAAGAAAATTGTAATTTGACATTGGGATATGGGTTAGTTAGTGGTTTGGTATATTTTTGAGATAATTATAAATTTTAATTATGTTGGTGAATTTTAAAATGGAATTTATTATTAATGCGGGTTTGTTTGGAATTTCATTACAATATATATGAATAGAGGCATAACAAAAAAATCCTTGTACATTTATCATTATTATACTTTTACCTTTGATGTATAAATAATTAAAATGATGAACATTGTCTCTGTTTAATAAAACTGAAGACAAAAAATGTACAATTACATACAGATTTAGCTTGTAACATTTAGACTTCCACAGGGCACCCTCCTAAGACTGTCCCCTTTGAAGACATATTATAAAATTTGGTTTAATATTAACTTACGATTACTATTATGCAACTAAAAGTTATTAAAATATTGTTGAATAGCTGAATGTAAACAAAAACAAAAAATAAATAACCATAGCAAAGTTATGACAATTTTTAGCCAAATTCTTAACTCTTAACATGCAAGTGGGTCAACAGAAAAAATGTCTGTTTACCGAGTAACAGATTTGTTTTAGGAAAACTTGACAACGCCGCCATTCTCTTACACCGTGTAATCACGACAAGGTAGGAAATATTAGTAACTAAGTCGCGGTTACGTCTACAGTGACTTTCTCGATTACCTACATGGTCGTATTCCGTGTGTTAGAAGCCAATTTACGTGGCCAACACTATTTTTCGTAATCTAAAATTCCCTAACTCCGCCTATTTCCAACAGAAAAATTTCGTGTTTCGTGTTTTGTGGTAGTGAACGAGTGAACATTTTCGAGTTCTTCGATATCTTCTCTCACATTTAGGATGTACGATTTTTACCTTTAGATCTAGAGGTGAGTGCATCTGGTTATGTTGAAATTATTAATTTACTTATAATTTAAACTCGCTCAAAATTGTTGGTTCGAGTTGAACAACCGGATATTCGTTAATTTGCGCTTTTCAAAATTTTCCAATGAACGGGTTTTTACAAAAACTCGCCAATGGAATAGTTACCAACGATTAATTTTTCTAATTACTATGGTATCAACAATTCTAGGAATTCGAGGTGTAATTTAAACTGTCGATGAATGTAATTGATTGTTATTATCTTCATTATTTAATAAATAATTTGACAGACTATTTTTTTCACTTTAAAGAAACTATATTTATTCTAGAATTTGTGAAATCTTATTTAATGAGAGACTTAATTAGTTAGAGTGCATCACCGTGTGACTAAACTTGTTTGTGGTTATTCAAACCTATCTTAGAATTAACAATTCCATTCTACATTCTGAGACTTAGAATGAAAAATTTAAAATATTCTTAGATTTTTTTATTAAACAATCAAATTCGCCGAGAATTAAAAAGACATTAAGATACTTAGCCATATTTTTTTATAGTACCTTCGAGACTTCTACCAACTTGTCCTTGACCGAGTACTATATATTTTTGGTTACCCAAATACTGTCCAATTATATACCCTGTTCTAATTCTCTGAGAGAGAGAGAAGTTGGTCCACCAATATATGATTTCCCATGCCTTTATTTTGCATGTTATCCCAGTCTTTTACGCCCTACTCAGACTATACTTTTGGGTACACCTAGGTCTAGCCCTGATGGTGTTATTTCCACGTTCGTTAGCTTTTTTTATTGCCTTTTATCCATTGTTGACCTGGTACTCACACAAGTACAAATTTGTTCTGGTTAGCATTTAATGCCGTCTGACTATATGAGAAGGTCTGGATATGCTTGCTTTATAAGATATACATAGGCTACTCTCATAAAAATGAGATATAACAGTTTTTGGAGGGTAATTCAAACTTGAAATCCCGATCTTCCACTTTACAGAGTTACCAAGACATTAAGACACTTTTTTCATGTTCCCGTTTCCTTAATACTGATTTTAAATTGTCCTTGACCAAGTACTACATATTTTTGGTTACCCAAATAGTGTCTGTACAGGACCTCGCATTCTATCCAGGTGTTATTTTACTGGTGCATGTCCAATTATATCCTCCTCCGACTATACTTTTGGGTACACCTAGGTCTAGTCCTGATGGTGTTATTTCCACTGATCTATCTATCTATCTATCTGTGATGGGGGTGTCGATACACTGCGACCAATAAGATCTATTGTACCCCCTACTGCTGCCCAATCGTTAAGGATGTCTCAACGATTAGAGCAGTTCCTCCAGTCCTATTGCTTTCAAAAAGTTCAGGATGTCCGTAGGCTTCAGGTTAGGTAGATCTTCCTCTTCTATTTGATATTCTCCGAGGTATCGTACCCTTGGATTTTGCAGGGTAATGCATTCTGAGAGAATGTGGATAGAGGTTTCCTCCTCTTCCTCACAGAACCTGCATTCTTCTTTGTCTACTAATCCGAGTTTCTTTAGGTGGCCTCTCAGCCGGCAATGCCCTGTTAGGATACCCGTTAGGATTCTGAGCTTATTTTTACTTTTACTGGCGCAGTCGTCAGATCTCTTCTGGTTATAGTTTCCCAGTAGTGTCTTGGCCTGCCTCATTCCTTGTAGTCCTATCCAGTATTGGGATCTTTTGTTATTTACTTCTTTTCCAAGTTCATCAAGTATTGTACTGGTGCTTATTCCGCAGAAGGGTTCAGGTCCCAGAAATGGTGTTTCAGTCCCTTTTTTGCGAGTACGTCTGCTATTTCATTACCCTCCACTCCAGTGTGTCCCGGAACCCATAGGAGGGTAACAGTGTTGTTTTTGCCTAATTCGTTTAGATTCTCTAGGCACTCCCAAACCATCTGGGAGTTGAGTACGTGAGAGTTCAAGGCATTAATGGCTGCTTGACTGTCTGACATGATGATGATCTCTCGTCTGCGAAAATTTCTTTCTATGTTGAACTGGACACATTTTCCTATGGCGTATATTTCAGCTTGGAAAATGCTCGGAGATTTGCCTAAACTTTTTCTGTTGTTCTAGAACCATCTGTGTACCATTTAATGGCACTTCTCTTGAGTTTTGGGATGGTATCTTTGTCCCATTCGCTTTTGTTAAATATTTCCACTGATTCTCCTTTTGCTTTTTTTATTGCCTTTTATCCATTGTTGACCTGGTACTCACACAAGTGGTTAGCATTCCCACACCAGTAAAGACATCATTTTTTCGACTCTTTAATGAATTCTGACTGGTCTGGATATGCTTGCTTTATAAGAGATAAAAATAAATTAAAAAAATCGTTGTACAATCCTTTAGTCTATTGGAAATCTTAATTTTTTAAATCAACAATAGCTGAAAATGGAATACAATGGCTCACTCAAGTGCTGTAAGCTTTTGATTGTTATAAGACATATATAAACTGAAATATCCGCATATTAGGGACCCTGTTTCGAGCCAGGGAAGTCCTGCAAGGGCTTTCCCAGCACTTAACGGAATATACATCGTAACGGGATAGGAACACAGTACGGCTTCATCCTTACATCCTGCAAGGCAGCGCGCTTTCACTGATATCGTTACCTCAAAGGTCGGAAAATTTATTATTCTACACATCCTCAACTGATGCAGTTAGCAGTTGTCACCTTCATCAGCATCTTCAGGGATAGCAGGATTTTTAATTCCAAAAATGGAATCCGATATTCTCTCATTGAAAAAAATCCTTGTCCTATCTACGATTTAATGAATTTTGTTTATAGCGAAAAATCCTGACATTGCTGAATGTTTTTGGAATGTATCACGAAAGTTACAAATAAGAGAATTATATATAGTAATAATTAAAACGAAGATCTCCAGGAAGTGAATATGACCAAATGTTCCGGGCTATTAAATTGACCGGCCTTACCTAATTGTACAAAGTACACTTAACAAAAAAAGTACCAGAGTGGGAAAAGATTGGGATTTAGGTAAGAGGTAAATTTATTTGAATTTATTCAATTAGTTTTATGCCTACATATCGGATAGAATAGAAATCTTTGCTTTAAATGCATACTCGCACATAACCTAGTTTTACAAATGATACCACTTTACTGAGTAACAGCTGTAAGTAAGAGTGAATGCAAATAAAGAAAAATCAATACAAGATTAAAATAATAGCTATAAAAATGTAATTATGCATTCAGTACAAAAGCTTTTAGAAAGTAAAATACGAAAGCGAATGAATCTTTAACATTCATTAATATCTGGATAAGTAATGAATTCTTTATACACATATTTCCAATTGCCAAATTACTATTACTACTGAAGCCTGCTAAGAAGAAAAATATAAGATGCATATATATTAAGAAGTGGTGCCACGGGGGATTTTGCGACGAAATTCTAGATGGCGCTACTTTATTTTGAAAACTTAACCTCACTGAGATGAAAACGTATGTGACTTAATTTGCACTTTGACACTATCATTTATAAAGAGTAATAATTTATATGAAATAGTTTAAACGATGTTTGATTTAATTTGTTACTTATGTTGCAAAATTGCTAATTTAGTAATTTTTTTACGGTCTGGCCAAAATACTTTTTTGAAGACATTGTTTTAGTTTCCTTTAAAATAAAAGTTCTTATTAATGATTCTAACATAAATAATCTATGCATTTTACATTCATTGTTAATAGTCGGGAATCTGAGGTATTGAATTCGACCACCTCTATACAACTCGCGAACATCCACCTAAAAAACATGAAATCCTATGTAAAATGACCTGCCGGATTCGAATTTTTTGTTCGCCCTTTTATCGGGAATTGCGAAATGTTCCTTAAAATAATATTTAATGCAAACTAGTGCGTTACTTTGTTAAATGATGTCCGATCGTTATGAATTTTGGATATGATATTTTACAGTACTTTCCTGACCTAGTTTCATAATAAAAAATATAGGACGTCTCATAAAAGCTACGTCATTTTTTTTACTAGGATACACAAAATATCGTCATTTTGCAGAGTAAAATGGTGAGTCGAGAAAACTTTTTATCTTTAGAGATAGTTAACTAGTAGATGCGAGAAAAATGTTGCCAATAGAGCAAGGAAACTTTTTTACTGTAACTTTTTTTTCATACGATGTTTAGTTTGGGTTGCGTACTTTTTTAAAACCGAAGGAAATTGAATCGGCGCGTCGCATCTCTTGGCATTGCCACTGTTAGGTTGCTGTGGAGCGAATAAAGCGATCAGTGTGTCAGAGAGAGTACACACCACAGCCTTCTTCAAACGTGCAACAAAGATGGCGCCCATTACAATATTATTATGACACTATAGGGATTAAAGCACAATTATCTAATTAAAATATTTATTTTTCAATGCATTTTCCCTCACACTGGCAACTTATATTGCATCTTATATTTGCTTTCAGGCATTTGCACTTGTTACCACAGTTAAATAATTTACATTTGCAAATTGGAGTAATTTTTAAAAATGTAGGTTTTGTCTCTTTGGATATTAATTTTGGCACTATACAATTATTGTCTTTGCGTTCGTAACCAAACTTTAGAATTTCAGGCAAATCTGGCTTTAACATATATGCCCTTTTGAAAATTGCGCATTGTAAAAATGCCCTTCTCACATGAAAAATAAAAGAATCTTCAGTCGGCGGCAAATCTCTAAAAAAAAGGTCATTATTAAAACCTTATTTACCAGTATAATAGTATGAACAGAAAGATATAGAAGATCGAAAAATTGTCACTTCGAAACATACGAAATACGAAACGAAGTTGATATACTTCATTGGAAGAAATTTATATCAAATCCTTATAATAAAAAGAACCTCTTGGCATATTTAGCATAAAAGCTAATGAATGAAAATTATGTTATACCTGATCAAATTGAAACTGTATTGACAGGAATGTCAGAAGATAATCAAAGAACAATAAAATGCACAAAAATGGAGACGAAAGTGTTTGATGAGTTACAGTTTACTGGGCATGAGGAAGCTGATACTAGAATATTCGCAATTACTAATGTTTTTAAAGACACGTTTAATGTATTTGTTATTTATTCAGTGGCCACAGATGTTTTTATTTTATCAATGTTTTACTTGGTTACCTTAGATGTCGAAATTTGGATGGATGTTTTTCAATCATTAAACCACTAGCAAACTTGAAGCATCTGGATGTTAAAATATTAGCAGACAATTTGTTATCAATATATTGTTTATCTGGATGTGATTCTGTTAGCTATGCGTTTAGAAAAGGCAAAAAAGAGCCCTAAAAATAGTATTGTCTCAACAACCAGATGAGATGAATATTTTATCTTTTGGAACCAAAAGTATTACATGTGATTCATATGACGAGTTACTATCATCATTAAGCATTTGTATGGCCGAAAAGACTTTAGACGAAATATGGATGAATTAAGAGCTCATATGTTTCCTACTTGCAAAACAGATATAAGGTAAAGATTAAGTCTACATAAGCTTCAAATTTTTTTACAAACTGTCCTTAGTAATAATGCTCCTAAGATATGATATTTTTAACGATTCTTGCTCACTATAGAACTTTGTGTACCTATTACCTTTTAAAATATATCATTGAAGTTTATACTATTATTGGTAAAGGTTTTAATAATGGCCTTTTTTAGGGATTTGCCGCCGACTGAAGATTCTTTTATTTTTCATGTGAGAAGGGCATTTTTACAAAGCGCAATTTTCAAAAGGGCATATATGTTAAAGCCAGATCTGCCTGAAATTCTAAAGTTTGTTACCAACGCAAAGACAATAATTGTATAGTGCCAAAATTAATGTATAAAGAGCCAAAACCTACATTTTTAAAAATTACTCCATTTTGCCAATGTAAATTATTTAACTGTGGTAACAAGTGCAAATACCTTAAAGCAAATGTAAGATGCAATATAAGTTACCAGTGTGAGGGAAAATGAATTGAAAATAAATATTTTAATTAGATAGTGTCATAATAATATGCGCGTCATCTTTGTTGCACGTTTGAAGAAGGCTGTGGTGTTTACTCTCTCTGACAGACTGATCGCTTTATTCGCTCCACAGCAACCTAACAGTGGAAATGCCAATGCAAAATGACGATATTTTGTGTATTCTAGCCAAAAAAAATTACGTAGCTTTTATGAGACGTTCTATATTTTTTATTGTTATGAAACTTGGTCAGTAAAGTAATGAAAAATATCATATTCAAAATTCATAACGATCGGACATCATATAACAAAGTAACGCACTAGTTTGCATTAAATATTATTTTAAGGAAAATTTTCAGTTTTTTCAAAAATGTCATGTTTTCACACATTTCGCAATTCCCGATCAAAGGGCGAACAAAAAATTCGAATCCAGCAGGTCATTTTACATAGGATTTCATGTTTTTTAGGCGGATGTTCGCGAGTTGTATAGAGCATCTTTAAAACGCTTCCTAGAAGGTCTCATATTCCCAACTATAATGAACCAGCCGGTAAATGTTGCTCCAATTTATTTAAAATTTCATTTTGCCCATACAATTTTTAAAATACTTAGAGAAGTATACAGACAACGATATCGTCCTAAAAAATCACAATTTTTCTGGCCGGTACCTTCCCTTTTTTAATTTTTTATTTCTTGCGCTGAACACTTTAGATACTTAATTGGTACGCCACTGTTCATTTTCTTTATTTCGATATACCTAATATTTTACGGTATGATTAATATAGCTGTCATCTTCACCGGGGACCTATTTTTAAAAGTAAACGACACAAAAATCGATTCGTATTTGTCATGTTTCGTTATTACAGTTTGCCAAATTGGAAATTCATCAAAATATCTATGGATTTCGGATACGATTCTCAACAGCCGGGGCCCGGTTGAAAAAGACAAAGAATAAATGGTCAAAGTCTTGTCGACTTCGACACCGCAATATCCAGTTAACCTTGACTTGGAGTTCAAATACAAGGCGGTTTCAAAAGTCGAAATTGATACTTTTTAAAAATCATAACGTTCCATAATACGTACTTACCACAACAGAGCAAAGTTTACGTTATATTTTGTTCATTAAGTTTGTTAAATCTCATAAAATGTAATGAAGGCTGCGGCCAAAGGCTGTTTGTATTCGCATAATGTTCAAATGTTCGTTATTTGGTGAACCATTCAGTTGCCTCGACCTGCAGGCGCTGCACCTTCGCCAAATATTTGTTATTTGTTTCAGTTTAACCAATAACTAGTTCTGTTAGAATCATATAAACAGCGTTGAGAGCAAAGGCGTCCGCATCAAATTTTCCAATAGGGTACAAATTTTAAACAAATCACTATATACAATTTCTTTACAACTTGAGTTTTTCTACGATTGCAATGATTAAATTAGTAAGTTTCAGCTTTTTTTAGGAAGCTGAAACAATTGTAGAAGTTGCCTGAGGTGAAATAAATCACACTTTTGGTTTAAAGCCCCTGCTTGGTCGGGCGCCAAACCACGTCTGGACTTTCGTAATTCAATACCAGGGGGGGGGGGGGGGGCATATAGCCCAACGAGTAGTTGTTGAAGTCCAGACGCTGGTGCAGTGTAGGACATTTTATTGTCTTTGTTCTTGGGAACAAGTGTGATTTATTTCACAACCTCAGACAGTTTTGTTACGCCCATGGTCCTTTTTTGGTATTTTTATGGTTCAAAAAATTCCACCGTCATTATAATTGTAGAAGTGTGGCTAAACTTCCACAAACTAAAAATTTAAAAATTAAACCCAAATTACTGATGATACGTCAAAACCTTTTTTATATTTTTACTCTTTTTTTAACTACTCTTTACCTTTACCGATCAGCTTCTTCCAAATTGACTAATTAATAAAAAATTTATTCGAAAAATCAATGGATATTTCTTAATTTTGTTTATTTTTTTATTTCAGCCGTGGACTTGGACCTGTGTTCTTCGAACAATGTTCAAGATGCCTTCGTTATCGCCGTGGAGCAACAAGCCAGGGAACGTTTGGAGAGGCTATCTGCCCTCAAGCGGATTACGCCTGTCGACATGAACAAACTCTCACAACAAGTACGTATGTCCGTTCTAATTTCATTTTGGTAATTCCTAAAATCTGTCATTTTCACCGAACAAATTGTTCGGTATCTGAATTCGATCTGTGTGTACGTGTGTGTGTTGATTCTTTGTCTTCGTGAATTTGTAAAATTATGACTTCACATTTTGATAGAGCATCAAAAAGTAAGCCCCTCCGTACCACTTCGGGAACTCCTTCAAAATGGGGTCCAAAATATGAGAATTTTGAAGTTTAAAATGACATTGAATTTAAAGTAGACGCATAGTGAATGACTATATTGGTAAAAGTGAGTAGACTGTGGCTGTTGGCTGTGTTGATTAGAATGAGAACTGAGAACTGTCAATCTAAAATTTTATTAATAATGTCATTACAATTTGTTCGGTTTATGGCAATGCTAGAAGAGCATTCTCAACTGGTTGACCTTTATTTTTTTTAATTCATTAAAAATACCCTCTGATCTTTCTCGCAAGCAACTTTTTACTGAAAACACACTAAAAAAATTACAGTTTAAAATATACGCGAATAAGGATCTGAGAATGGTTTAAATCTCAAAGGTAAACCTTTGTATCTTGTAACCATAGTTTCAATCTTAGATCATATATGCTTCGCTAGATACGGCATCCTATAGTGTTTGTTTGGCTCTTGAGGGGTAAAGACGGGAGGGGGTGAAGGGGCAATAGCGTACCATGATACAGGAGCGTACCATTCGGAATATTTTGATACAGTGTAATATATTGTCATATTTATACAACACATATTTCATTTTCTAAGGATTGAGTGACTGTAGGTTACAGTAAAATGAGAATTAATGTGAATCGAAAATAAATAAAATAGCATGCATACGAAAATTGTTTGGAATGGGAATAATCTGAGAGGTTGAATACAATCATCTTGCGCTTCTGAAAATATTTTTTTATAGCAAATTAAAAATCCCATTGAATATAAACTCGTTAATATAGAAAAAACAAAATGAAAAGTTGGTAGGTATATACCTACTTCAAAAATGAACCTAAAAGAAAAATTTACTGATGAACATGGTTTATTTTAATAAAACATAAATTGACATACAATAGATAGATATTTAAACAATTCAAATAAAGTATACATAATTTACGTTTAGTTCTTATTTTCACTTCCTGTCCTATCCAACAACACGCCTATGGAATACATACCGATGACAGCACCTTTCTCAAATTTGATGTTGTACACTTAACAAGGCTTTGGCATTTTGTTGAAAAATGCGACCATTGTTCTCTAAACTAATTGTACCTCGCAAAAACTTTCAAAAAACTATAAAAATACACAAGATTAGCACAATAATTCCCAAAAAACAGAATATCTGACATCTGTCAAAACTTTACGATATGAGAGGGTATCGTTGAAATTTGAAATCGACCAATCAGAGGGATGGTACTCTAACTACCCCCTGTACACCACAATAAATAACCTGAATACCGTATCTAGCGTAGCATATATGATCTAAGGTTTCAATCGACCAAAATATTCAGTAACATCTATTTTTTCAACCTTTAAAATGTCGCTACCTCAACCAATCAGTGGTCTTGTTTTAAAATTAAAACCTTTATTAATTTGTGCGAATAAAGCACGTTTTTTATTTTTGTTGTTAATGAACCAAAGGTGAAATAGTGAAGTAGATGAAGTTTTTAACTCTTTTTGGAATTAATCACTAATTAACTTTTTTACCTGACCCACTTCTAAGAACTTTCAAATCGACCTTTTACAATGAGGTAAAAATATTTTTTGTTATAGTTTGTCCGTTTTCAATTGCAGACATATAAATCCAATAATCCAAAATTCCCAGATGTGCCGACAAACTATATTATTTTTAAAAATACATTAAAAAATAAAATGTGAAGGCAATCGGATAATCATAAATTTTCGTTAAAATGAGATAATGTGACGGGAACTAGTATAACAATAAGATTTAATTAATCCTAAATATGCCATGGCGTGCTACTTATACAGGGTGTTTCATAGTTAAACCGACATACGTTAACTGTAAATAGAGGATACTTAGGTGATTCCAAATCACCTTGGTTACTGTGTCTAACGCCTTTAATAACCGAGATCCATTTAGGCCAATATTTTGGTAAGCCGTAACTTTAGAACCACCCTGTAGGTTTCTCTCATACTTGGTACAGGTATAGTGTGTTAATAGCCCAATCCTATAGTGTAAGAACTACAATTAAAATCCAGATCCGGATTAAGAATAATTTGTAAAATTTGAAAATCCCCAAAACAACACCCTGTATATCAGATTTTTTAAAATTGGGATGGATATTTGAAAAGAACGGAAAAAAATGAGTTAAAGTGAATTTTTTTTTAAGTGCACATCCCATTCTATTACTGGAGTTTTAACGTCAAATTTGTAAAATTTGAAAATCCCCAACGCAACACGCTGTATATCATATTTTTTTTAAATTGGATGAGATATTCGAAACGAATTGAAAAAACTGAGATATTCTGACATATTTTTATAAATATGCATCTCGTTCTACATATTACTAAACTTTTAAAGTAAATTCAATTAATGCAATACTTATTGTTATTTTCATAAGTCATAACTTTGGAAACACCCTGTAGATTTCTTTCATATTTGGTACAGGTAGATTGTTTAAATAACCCAATCGTACAATACAAGAACTAAAGTTAAGATTAAGAAAAATTTGTAAAAGTTGGTAATCTCTAAAATAGCATCCTGTATATCAATTTTTTTAAATGTAATCGGATACCTATTAAAAAAAAGAAAAAAAGGCAAAATATGTGTGATACTGAAATATTTTTATAAGTGCACAAGAGCATTCTACAAAAAAAATAATTTTTCGGATTAATTCCGAATACAAAACTCAGGTAAGATTTGGCAATAACACATTGCAATTTTTTTCAATTTTATTATCGAATTCATACCTGTTCTACCAAAACCCTCTCGCTCGACCCGTCAATGTATTGTACCGAATCGAGAGCGTAACCGTAAAACGATTTATGAGTAGAAATTTCTTAGCCAGTCGAATGCCTTTCCAAACGACGAGGTTTGTTCTAATTGGTTAATTCTGCATACTGACACCTGTTAATCAAGTCCACGTGAACTGTAGTGTGTGGTAAATATTAAATTTATACAGGTAGAGATCATTTTATTTTGTCCCATGATCCTTGTATAAAGCGGGATAAACTTTTATTTGTTCTGCAATTGAAAATAGTTAAACTATACTTATTGTGTTATAAAAAAATCGTAATTGGTAAGTGTAACTACAATACAATGAATATCCGAGTCGTAAAAGTAAGATGTTTCTGATAAAAGGAAATGTTTTGTGGTTTCATTTCCTAGATACTCGCACGTATTAGTCTCCTAACTGTTTTTTAATTTAATAAATAGGAGAAAAGCTAATTTCATTGGAGTACAACCGTAAGACACTAGTAGGGAACAAAAAGAAGTTAATATATTTGGAATGTATGAAAAAAATATTTATTTTAAATATTTAGACACAAATTAGTATCAAAGAAACACATTTACAGCATATCTAAACTAAAAATATAAAAAAATTTAAACTCCAATAGGGAATTTTTATGTCTAACGTAAAAATTTGTGACTTCTTATAACAGTGTGATCTCTAAATCAACATGTGGTGCTCAAAATTGAAAAATTGTTTTAACACCTCAGTTTAAATACATTTTGAGAAACAGAAATTTATCAGATTGGTAGAATTAGCCCTTGGAAAGTGCTAAAAGAAATGTAATTCACAATAGTACGCAATTTTTAAGAGATTAAATTAATATTTCTTTACGAAATTTCGATTAAAGGATCCCGCACCATTTTAATGTAAAAAATGTCCCGATCAAATGCACTGACAAAAAGTGTCCATTGGCCCAAACGAATCCTACGGCTAGTTTTCGAAGTACAGGGTGTTAAACATCGGAAATACCACTTTTTTGTAACGAGATTTCTCATAACAGACCTGTTTTATTGGCGTTTATTGTATTAGAAAACATGAATTATAGATTATTTAGCATTAATATTTTATAAACAATCACCGTAGAATTTGGTTAGTTACAGGGTGGTTCGAAAATAAGTAATATGGTTTTTTTAAGAAATATTTTTTTTGTAACACCTTTAAAAATACGAACACAAATGAATCATATTTTATACAGGGTGGCTCACAAAATGTGGTTACAGAGGGCATATAGTGTTTTTAGCTTTAACGAGTCACCCCGTATAAACGATGTGTTATAAAATGTTTGTATTATATTAAACAAATGTACAAATATTACATGAAATGAAATTTAAGTACGAAAAAGTCGATAGGAAAAGCATTATCATTGAAAAATTGACGAACTTCGGAAGCTTAACAAAAAAAAATGCTACATGGATGGGACTTTTGTTAATGTGAAAATTTATTAATTTATAAAGTTGACGGAGAAACTTTTAAAATACAGGGTAGTGCACAAAAACCAGCTTTTCTAATTTTTAAAGTTTTTGCAATCAGTTTAACACCCTGTATGACATAGAATGGCAGATCGTACATTTGTTTAATATAATACAAAAATTTATATGCCCTCTGTAACCACATTTTGTGAATCAATAACTCATGTTTTCTACAATAAACGCCAATAAAACAGGTCTGTTATGAGAAATCTGGTTACAAAAAAGTGGCATTTCCGATGTTTAACACCCTGTAATTCTAAAACTAGCCATAGGATTGGTTTGGGCCAATGAACACTTTTTATCAGTGCATCGAGTTTTGAAATTTGACCGGGATGTTTTTTACATTTAAATAATGCGGGGTCCTTTACGATATTGTATTTCATATTTGATTAAGTAAATATAACATTTTTTTAAATCTAAATTGCATTGAAGTTCTCTATTTTGTAGCGACATGGCTTGGGCCACCCCTGTTTCACTCACCGGACACCGGAAGATGTAAGTTAGTGGTAAAAGCTGTTGATTTTTGAAAATAGAAAGCTTGTTAAATTATTTTTTATGTATATATAAATGCTGTAGTTAATGAAAAATTCAACAAACGTGAGCAAAATATATTTTTTTAAATAGTAGTTTCTCTAAATCTTATATTATTTCAATAATATTTTCAGTGTACGGACCACAAAACATCGATTCAATCATAAATAAGTTTTAAATGTTTTTATTAACTAAAAGAATTGACAATGTGTCAAAAATTCATGCACATCCGAGAATTAATTATTTATAAAAAAAACCTCAATTTAAGCGTAACCAAAGAAGTCCAATAAATTCATGTTCAATACTTACAGGACACCCTGTATTCGCTTAAACCTCCTCCTTCGGGACTTTAGGATGTATTTAAAAAATTTATTTCGAGTCATAGTCCAACTATATCATCCCAAGTTATTGATCAGTAACAATTTTTTTCTTTTACATTCCAGTTAAATCAGACAACGTCCTCAGGCGAAGAATTAAACGGTTTCATAAAAAACTCCTCTATATACGTAACTTCGTTAACCGCCACTGGAAATTTAAACAACAACAGCACCGCAAACAGGGTAGGAGGAAAAGGTGGAGGCAGCGTTTTGAGTACCACCACGGCGGTTGTGGCCATCAATAGAGACACAATCACCACCTCCAAACTATTGCATAACGGACGGGAACCTGCAAATGAGCTGCTCGCGAAGGAACAAAACGTCGACATCACGAACAAGGAGGTGCTGGCTACAGTGCCGAACGATGTTAGAGCGTCAACGCAGGCGCAGGTAAGCAAACGTTTTATTTTGCAGGATTTCGAAATTAGTGGACTGTATATTTTCGTAAGTAATATCATAAGGGCATCTAATTTTTCCGAAAAAAATCGAAAAAAACACGTTGCTAGGGAATATTTTAACAAGAAGCATGAGTTCTGGTCGTAACAAAAATCCGAGCCGAAGACGAGGATTTTTGTTAAAAAAATATTACTTTGCATTGTGTTTTTTCGATTTTTTTCACAGGAAAAATTAGATGACCGAATTGTTTTGCAAGTAACAGATTATTCTGCATACACATAGCTTACAAATCATACAACCTATTTTTATGCATACATAATAAATATGTAGGTATTAATTTGAAAACTGAAAAACAGGTAATTCATTTACTACCTAAGGTTGTGAAATAAATCACACTTGTTCCCAAGAACAAAGACATTAAATGTCCTACACTGTACCAGCGTCTGGACTTCAACAACTATTCCTTGGGCTATATGCCCCCCCAGGTATTGAATTACGAAAGTCCAGACGTGGTTTGGCGCCTGACAAAGTCGGGGCTTTAAACCAAAAACTTTGATTTTTATTATTAAAGGAGCTTGTCATTCTTAGACCGGTTTCGGAATTATGGCAAACTGACAGTTTTTTCATCTAAAAACCATTTGTAATTCAAAATTACGCGTTTGTGATTGGTGGAAATTAAGACGAGGGAAATAGCCGACAGTAATATCCCAAGACCTTGACAAATAGCCGACTATTTTTATTGCATCTAAATTTCGAGTTTATTTTAGGATCAATTCGTCGAGACTTAATTTTGGCATTAATAATCTGAATAACTCCCGAGAGCTTTAGCTCGAGGGAGTTATTCTTTGATTAGTAATGCCAAAATTGTCGAGACAAATTGTAAAATATGCGAGAAATTTAGTATATTTAATAAGATTATTTCCCGAGTAAAAAAAAATTCTGTACGTACGTATAAATACCGTCCTTCAGGTGAATATTTAGGACGATGATCAAATAGCACCAAGGTGAATAGTCGCGTCAAATCAGTTCCAAGCACGTTATTGGTTAAAAATTGATATTTGACAGGCAAGGGAAATAATCATCATAATTCGGGTATAGTCGGCACGGAGATCAGTCAGAATGCGTAAACTGAGTGAGTCATGAATTTCCAGGTAGTCCGAGAATATCATGGATAAATACACCGAAGCAATTTTACGATGTTGCCATTTTACATAGATATGCTCCAATGTTTTGAAGAACATGTTCTGACCGATGTCCGTGCCGACTATATAACAGAAGAAGTAAGGGGAAATGACCTTTTCTTCGTAGCGCCATATCTCGGTAACCAATTGACATACAAACATGTTTGAATAGTCATAATTGTAGGAAATTTAACGCTATACAAAAAAGTATAGGGATGCTTTTGCCGTAGGAGAAAAGCTTTTGAGGAAAAACCGGAGGAAGGTCGAAAATGTTCAGTTCCCCCTCCCTCCTCTTTTCTCACAGGGTCCTCGAGGTTCAAAACTTGAGAAAATGTAAATTAACCATCCCTCAACAACATCCCAAAGTTTCTGGACTATTCGGCAACTGATTTTTATTTATATAGATACAAACTTAAACGCCCAGTTAGCAAATATTTAGAATTATTTGATTTGTTACTTAAATGAATTTTTTTCTATACTACTATAGATTAAATATTTTTGAATTAGCAATTAACGATCTATTTATATTTCACCATATTTATTAGTACACATAATGCTTGTAATTGGATATGTTTATTGATAGAACACCCAAACCTTGTCACAACAACAAATATTTCTTTGTTTATTTAAAATATAACCTCTAAAATATTGATGTATAGTTTTGAATTATTATTTTTTCGTTGCAGAGTGAACTCCTTAATGCGTGCGAAAGTCCAAATCAAAGCAAATTAGTCGGGGACCGACGGAGTTCTTCTCCTTTCCAGAATGGAAGGACCGAGCTATTGTTAGCTACAGACGACAATAATAAAGTGAGAACAACGGCTATTGTAGAAAGCAATAATAATAAATTGAGCGTTGATCTCGAAAACAGGTAAGAGAAAAATTAATATATAGTTTTTTGACATAAGAAAATGTCAGATGTTTCTTAAAATTTGTCTGCATCTGCATCTTTAAGCTATTTATATTTAAAGTTTAATTTATAGTATATTATCTAACAAGTCAAGCGTAAACAATTCATTAGAAAGAGCATTTTAGGTTAACTGTCAAAAAATAAAACATTTCCTTCTCAATAAATGTATATGATCAGTAGCGGCGATAGGGCAGGGTGCCCGCCCAGTGCGCCGGACATAAAGGGGCGCCACTTTACTTTTTTCCGTATCGGTTTGAATTGCATTTAGGGAGTGCCGTAGAAATCTCACCCAGAGCACTGTTAGTGCTAAAACCGGCACTGTATATGATATATATTTTGATACGCTTGAAAAAAAAACATTTTCGATTATTTCGAAGATAAAAAACACTCGAAATTTACCATTTTCAATGATATAATCAAATAAATATTATATTACAAAACATTTAAGTTTATTTTTTACTGAATCTATTCCATGAAATATTTTTGCAACCAATAGACCTTACCATAAAACTCCGATCACTATTATTTTTATCAGAAGATAGAATTGTATATATTCTTAAAAGGAAACTTAACATTATTGTGGTTGTTCAAGTGTGAAGCTGTTTCCGTTTTCGAGAAAGGACGATGTCTATCTTTATTTACATAAATATGAGAAAAAATTTTTTGTCCATCGTTACTTATTTAATCACCGTTTCTTGTTTGTTAAATACGTTTTTGAATCATTAAATATTAAAGTATTGAAGCCTATTATTTGTACTTTTTTGAAAAATACAATAAAAAATGATGTACAGGGTATTGCAATTAAAACAAGCCACCTTATATGACACTGTTAGTGTTAATGTTAAAAGAAAAATACCATTACTCTCACAAGTCTTTGGCCTATCACTGAGAGCGCTCAAAGGCTAAATGAACGAAGAACGAACGTAAACAATGTTAAAATTCCAGAGTATATAAAATAGTCCGAAGCAGGAAGCAGTCTGAAAGTGAAAATGACTACAGCGTTGCCAAACATTCTATTTGAATTTCTCAACTTCACACGCAGATATTAGATCTCAGTTATTCACAAATTAATGTTATTATTAAATATTAAAAACGGCAACAATGAAATGAGCAATTAATAGCACTTGTAACGTCCCCCATATCGCATGTTTGAATGTTCCTTGAAATTTTATGCATTTCAAATGGTGTTTTTCAAAATATTACAGAATAATTTGTAATAAAAATTATGCAAACGTGTCATTTAGTAGTTATATTTTAATGATTTGCCCATTTAAACCGGATTCACTCATTTGTGATCTTGTCTATTGTGAAATAAAACAGTAAAATTACATGTTCACAGATGGCGCGTTTGCAGAGGGGCTAAATATTATAAAAGAAACAAAAAATATCGCTATAGATTTCCAAAATATTGCATATCGTCCATTTTTAAAACTTTCAGCAGAACTTTTGTAAGCCATAGGAGCATAATTTATTGTAGTAATATTTTTTATTGTTAAAAGTATTAATAGTTTTTCAACAGTCTGAGTTTTAATACTGCAAATTTACGCTTTCCAAAGTACATCAAACCTTTTAGAGTCTGGGAATATGGTTGAGATTAGGGACGGGTATTATTTTCAAGTGAGCACTTCAGATTTGACGTAAATGTGTGACAGATAAGGGGTGTTGGCGAGACGTTTTCAACATTTTTGGGTGTACTATACAGAAAGTATCTCAAACAGAAACTAAAAAAATGGTTATTAAGACGAGAGAGAATTCATTGGGTCTAGATTGTCTTTGAATTAAGTACATTATACAGGGTGTTTTATTGATAAATGTGTATACGTTAAGGGTAAATAATAACCACCGATGTGGTTCTAAATAAAAACGTTTAATGGAATTTATCCCTAAAAAACAAAGATACTGGGATTTTAATTTGCCCAATTTTGTTATTAGTCGTAATTTTTTAATATTTGGTACCCGTCTTCTGTCGTTAATCATATGGAAAACTTTTTCATTAGTAATTTTTCATCTTCCACTACCAAACATCCTCTTCTGCTTGTTGCACTTCAATGCCACACTGTGCAAATTCATGTTTGAGCAGTTGCATCAGCCGATCCTTATTGCTGTCATTTCCCAAAAACTTGTCTTGTGCAACTTGATTGATTATGTTAATTTTGACAACTACGTCAGCAAACGTATGGACTTTAGAACGACGTAATCTTTCTGAACTTTTTGTTCCATCTTGTACAGGATCAAATGGATATCCATCAAATACCACTGCGACTTTAGATCCGTAGTGTCTTTTCAGGTAAGAAGAATAACTCTTGACAATGTCAGAGTATGAAGCATTTCTAGACCAACCATTCTTCAGTCTTCCTTTTGTTGCTATTCAATTTATTGTTTTATTTGTTTGATTAAGATTTTAGAAAAATTTCACTAATTGAGCTACATTACGCATTACAAGACTAAATGCCATTTTTGTTCTGTAAATTCGCGTGCATTTTCGGCAATTCTCAATTAATTTTTAAAACCAAATAGCGGTTGGAAAGATAATTAAGTTGCCTACAAGTTTACTCATATAAAAAATTAGAACACGATTGACCATAATGTAAATATACGCACTTGAAATATGACAAACTTAATTTTTTCACTGAAGGTATGGAAGAAAATAAAGTCCTTTTTATCTTCCATATCTTCAGTAATTACTACTCACATATGGCTAACCCTACTTTAAATTAATTTTTTCAAAATTTGCTAAAATACGCCGTATTAGACGGAATTGCATAATAACATATATCACTGGAAGCAGAATTTAATGCTCTACAATTTTTTACTGAACATTGTTTTCGATGCAACGAAAAAATTTGTGGTTTTCACGCCACAAAAATTTTTTCCAAGGTCTTTTGAATTGGAAAACTTGGTTTTTCACTACTAGCCACAACATATACAGGATGAAAAAAATCAAATACCCGACCTTTCGCGCGGACTCATCATTTTTTGGACATATCTACTGTACTATATTATTAATTACAGAAATTGTTTCATTAAAAAAATTATTAAAATTCTCTAGGACACCGGCATTAGATTTATCTCAGTATGCTAGCATGGAAAAAGTTTGAAAATTATCAACAATTTTCCTAACCTATAATAAGTATTCCAAAAAACCCATTTTTCCACTAAACTCAAAACCGAGTCGTTGTTTGTCCTTTTACTCTTTACATGTATAGTTACCAAGAAACCATTAATGCTTCCACGATTTCTTACCTTTAAGTGGACCAAACAAACTCAGCACCATCAGAAGAATGCCCTGACGATACGTTTGGTCAAACGGAAGAAAATATCGAGTCACGCTAATATCACATTACGGCATTAGAGAGCGAGAAAAGCTCAAAACTGCGTTCTTTTGGTACCTGTGGTACACCCACTTGTTGGGTTCTTGGGTTCTTGAGACTTGACTTCAGTCTGGTCTAAATAACGTATGAGAAGTATTAAATGCTAGGAAAGGAATGTAACATTTTCAACCGGATTATTTGAGTTTGTCTAGTGCAATGAAAATTTTGTGATTTTTAATATGTGATTTTGTGTATTCGTTTTAAATTTTTAGTGGTATTTTCGAAAATGAGAATTTTGAATTTTTATTTCGGGTAAGGATATTTTCTTAAGAAATTATTTTAAAATGAAACAATTGTACCTATAAGTTTTATCAAAATTAAAAATTACAAGACGGCTAAGTTTAAAAAAAAATCATTTATTTATAATGCCGGTTATGTTAGTGCTGTCAATTGTTTACAATATTTGCTTCGTCAATTGTTCGCTATTATTTATTTATTTTTGTTTAAAGTTTGGAATGAGACAAGATTTTTATCACTACATTTCTCGATATATCGATTAAAAATTACTTATATAAATGTCCCCTTAAATTTAAAGAGAAACACCAGTTTTTCCAAAACAACAAAATATTGTATATTCAAAGAGGAATCTCTAATACTCACTAGAGAATAGAAATCTATGGGCCATAAGCCACAAATCATTAATCCATAAGCCAAAAACCATTAACCACAAAACATTATTGTTATTTGATGTTGTTTCTGGTTAATTTACTTTTCTACAAAGCAAAAGTATCAATAGAAAAACAATTTTATTTAATAATGATTCTATGATAAAAAGAATAATCGATTTTTAAATAAAAATGACATGTTTATCGATTTAGTTTATCTATTATTTATTTTTATATACGGGTGATCCAGGGTTAAACAGTCAAAAAAATAAAATTGTTTATTCCCATAATCATGTTGCTTCGTTTTGGAGATACAGGGTGTCAATGTTTTTAGAACAAAAGAGTTTTTTTATGAATTACTCAAAAACAATTTGGCTGGTTTTGATAAAACTTGGCATGTTTATTTAGGGCAATAAGGGGCTTCTTTTAATATCATTAGAATTAAATTATTAATTCCAGTGGCGTCCCACAAGGTAATCAAATTGATATTAGGACAAATCATTGTACGCCACTGTTTTTTTTGCATGTTTATTGCTTTTCTTGGAATAAGCAATTGAAAACACAAATTTTTTGCCTCTCCAATTTTATTCGTAACGCTCTTCGTTTTTGAGAAAAAAATTAAACACTGTTTCCCTGCATGTATTTCAGAAAATAATAATTTCACTCTTATTACATCAAAAGGAGGCTCTCAAAAACTGATTTTGTCTAAAAACTTTGACACCCTGTATCTCGAAAATGAAGCACGTTAAGACACATGCTTATTGGAAATAACAATCTCATTTTTCTTCTGAAAAAACGATACCGAACGTTTGACGGTTCAACCCTGGGTCACCCTGTATATAAGTCCAATCTGTACTCAAATATTAAGTAAAAAAAATATTTTTCCAATTCATTAAGTAATTTGTTCTTTTTATTTTTATTTTTTATTAAAATTTAAACTTATCTGCAACTTCCCGCATTTGGCAATAAAAAATTAAATAAACACAGTAGAGGGTCCAATTTTGAAACACCCCAACTACTTCCTTATACAGGATGTTTCAGAATGAAATGTACATGCATTAACTGTAGATGTATGACACTTGGATGATAGGAAATCACTCATTGATCATATTTTATCACCTAGGTATAGGGTGTTTTTTGGAGTTTGCCAAAAGTAAACATCCAGCCAGTATATAAGTTTCAAATTTGACAGCTAGACTTTTCTCGATAGATAATGACATAAAAACCATAATGAAAATCCAACTCTGGATTAACAAAATTTGACCATTTCTTTTTGCTACAAATACAACATCCTGTATAAAAAATATGGTATATCTAATACAGAACATGACGAAAAAATGATTAGACCACTTATTAAATTTGAGGAAACTAAAAAAAGCAGAAAATGTCCGAAATTGTCAAATTCATCAAAAAAGTAAAACATATTTTTTTTATTCGAATATGTCAAAAACGTCAAATTCCGGACAGTAGGTACACAAGAAGTATTTTCTCGGACGGTGTACTGTCCGAAAAAGTAAAATATATTTAATCCTCATCATTTTTTGTACAAAATATGATACTTTTCGACATAACCGGCTCCAAAACGCACCTCCATTTTTTGTTCCTGCCCTGCATTTAGAGAGCACGCTCTAAAGGAATGACATTCCCAAGCGGATTACAAATTTTTCAATAAATCACGTAAAAATTAATATTTTTTCATGATTCAAAGTTCAGATGAAAGAAGGAACCTGTGGCTATAATATTATGTTACTTTGCTCGATATTTTGTCCTTCCTATACACATACTACAAAAAAAAATCAAGATGTCTCTCTCAGACTATAATTTAACAGATAATTATAACATTTATCCATAGACGCCATCAGAAAAATTTTCAGGCGGGGCATAATAGAATTTCACTAAAAACTAACCACTCCCTGACTGTCGTAATTTACATGATTTAGTTACAAGCGTTTTAAGAATGAGAAGATTTTACAATAATTCATTTAAATGAATTCGGGAGTGGCTCCAGACGGCTTGCATTATTCTTTTTATTGTAAATTATGAATGGTAAAAAGATTTTTCATTATTATCTCCGTGGTAATTTTCTACTCAACTTAATTATTTATATTCTATAGTGTAAGATGATATTTGGAGAAAGTGATGATGAAATAATGCGTTTTGATAGACTCTTATATTGATGAAAATTTCACCTGATCGCAACTAAATTATCAACAAAATTAGAAAAGAGACCTTTCAGACATGCCTCGAGTACTATTAGCAACTATACTCGATATAACTGTTCACATGCTAGTTGTGTCCTCACTATTTTTGGTTCTACTCGTACTCCTTGAAACTCATGATTATCTTCACATTGGATTATACTTTGTAACTTGCATGGAACCATCACTTCTGGTTCAAATTCGTGTGCTCATTTATAGTCGGCACGAACATCGGTCAGAATGCGTAAACTGAGTGAGTGAATTTCCAGGTAGTCAATTATATATGTCAACAAGCTAACCAATCTCCAATATTTAGTGTTAAACGCTTGGTCCACAACTCAGATGTTTTCTACTCATTTGTTTCATGCACTTGCCTGCATTCCTTAACTAACAAAAATGTGGGTATTACACGGAAATGACGGCTGTGTTGACAGTTTTATACGGAAAGCCCTTTTTGGATTTAAAATATTTCTGTTTATACCTTTAAGGGCCCGCGATATTCATGTTTGTTTAGTTCAAAACGTCCTGCTAGGAGGCCTACAATTATTCTTGTAGTTCTTCTGTCATTCCTAAGATTTGTTTTATATCTATTTATTTATTTATTTGTATTTGTAAAGCCACAAAAGGATTATGGACCAGTCATATCCTTTGAGGTTAATTCTCGGGCTATGTTTATCCTTGAGGTAATATGGCACTTTATGGAGATTTGAATGAAAGAGCCAATATTTCTATTCACCAAAAAACATAATTTTACATCAGATAACCGTTGACGCTACATCATATTCTCACAAATGAAAGAGGTATACCAATGTATGGTAGTGAGAATGTGATAACTTCCCACGCATGCAATATTTAATTTTATGTTACATTTTTAACAGCACTTTTTTTAATACTTCAATTACTATTATAAACAGATTCTATTCAATGTAAATTGCTGTGAGCCGTTATGTCTGTGAATTAGGTATCTAAAAAAGATGGTGGTGTCATTCTTAATGAGCAGAATTATTTTGACGAGGTGTAAAACGTTTTCATTTTCGAAACAGAATCTCTAATTCTTTTTTAGCCGACAAAAGAGTGAAAAAACCAAAAAACAATAAGAACAATAAGCAACAAATTGAGTTAAAATAATTAAAAAAAAATATTGACTTCAATATTAACGCCAATAAATGGATGTATTATAGTACTAGTACTTTTGTGATACTAAAAAAATTAGGTACATTTTAATTTTGGCAACTAAATTAGTTAGAAATATACGCACTTTTGTTGGTGGAACAACCCGACCGGCCTGTTGGCTGACTCATTTTTTAACTTTGTATGCAGAGAAGAACAAGAAAAACTTTAAACTTTAAAAAACAATAAAAAATACATGCTAAATTGTGAATTTAACGAATACAAAAATCGTACGAAATTATAAATTCATACAGAGGAAAGAATCCCGCACAAATCTTATGGGAATTGGCTCCCGGTCAAATTGGCTGAAATTTGGATATTTTGTTCGTTTCGGCGAAAGTCTCAATGGCACAAAGCTCAAGTTTTCAAAAGTTTAGTATTTGCTGCGTTAAAAAAAAGTACCCTCTTATGTTTTCGAGGTCGCTGCATTCAAATCTAATGCCAATATAATAATAACAATCAAAATTGATAAAATTAATATGTAAACATATGTTTTTAAGGTTGCTCAATTCAAATCTGTTGTCAAAAAGACGATATTGACAGCTGTCAAACAACGTGGTGTACATCGGATAACGCTAACGCCGACGGCAGAAATAAATATTTCCGTATGTATTATTTTTAATCTAATTACCAAAATATTTATTTCTAGCGTCGGTGTTAGCGTTATCCGATGTACACCACGTTGTTTGACAGCTAGTTGACAGCTGTCAATATCGTCTTTTTGACAACAGATTTGAATTGAGCAACCGTAAAATCATATGTTTACATATTAATTTTATCAATTTTGAACATGATGTTTGACAGTTAGTTTGACAGCTGTCAACTGTCAATATTATTATATTGGCATTAGATTTGAATGCAGCGACCTTGAAAACATAAGAGGGTACTTTTTAAGTAGTAAATAATGTTAAATATGTGGAGCTTTGGAGCTCCGTAGGAGCCGAAATACCCAAAATTGAGCTTTGTGCCCATTGAGACTTTTGCTCAGGATGCCGAAACAAACAACATATCCAAATTTCAGCCAATTTGACCAGGAGCCAATTCCCATAAGGTTTGTGCGGGGTTCTTTGTGATGAAAAATTGAATTACTATCGCGACAAAAATGGGTGAGAAAGTGGGTAACAAGAGAAAATCGTTAATATGAAAAATGCAGATATTATAAATAATTTATTTTTAATTTTTTACAAGTAAAAAATATTTCGTTGGTGTCACAGACACACTTACTCCAATTATAAATTTAAAAAAAAATGAATTGTGCGATTTAACGATAATAAAAATCCCTAATTGTGCAATTTAATATTTTACGCACGACCGTGCGTAATAACACGCCTACTTAGTTTGTAGATCGTATAATAATTTTACTCAATTACAATAATGATACTAGAAAAGGTTATTTCATAAGTTAAAAGAAATTAAAATGTCTCAGAAACAAAATAATAATAATATACGCCCTTCAATTCACCCTCTTACGAGTGAATCCCAGAAGCAGAGCTTGTGCGGAGGAGGAACAGCTATTATTATTATTTGCCCTGGCGCTCTGGGGCTACTTACTGTTTAAATTACAATGACAATTCCACTCATATGTAAAAAATGTATGAAACATCAAAAATCGTAGTTTGCTCGGATATTTAGCCTATGAGGAAGGAAGAGAAAATATAACTGGATAAAAAATCGATAATACCACGTTGCCCGGTTAACGACGTGTGTTTGTTATTTATTTATGTGTCAGTGTCAGTATAAATACTTTAAATTCATGGAATTGTCTTACCCAATACCAGATCGAGCTCAGATTTTGGGCAGGATATTTTTCATAAGTTTGATGTAGAGTATTTACTTTCATTGGAAATTTAACGAGATCTGTGAAAAAATAATATATTTTGTGCTTTGCTATTACGATTAATTCTGCCTCCAAGGATTTAGGAGGACTTATAATATTTTTAGAATGAAGCCATTTTGAAACAACAGGTTTATTACAGTAAAAACCATGGAAACATGATTCAATCAAACGAAATCTTTTATTAGGCCGATCAAATTTTAATTTTAACTACAAATAAGCATTGAAGGATGAGGTAAAATTTTATTTTTACCTTTTAAACCTGTACTACTTCTACAAATTAAATTACTGCACTCCTTTCTTCTCTAAACTGTAAGTGTGTACATATTATTGGAAAAATTTCATTTTGTAATGAGATGGATTCGCATGGTAAATTATTTTATCTATGTCTTGCACTGTAAATGTCAAATATGGTATTGTCAAAAACACCAGTAAGCGACGTGGAACGTCTAACATACGCGTTATGTTATGGTAATAAAAATCTACCAGCGGTTGCATAGATTGTTCCTAGACGGCAGCCGGCGACGACACCAGCAGGACATTGTTTTAATTGGTATAAAGTACCTGAGTAGTAAAAAACCCTGTGTACTGGACCAGTCACGTTTTCTCCGCGTGCAAGGTTGTTTTCACAGCCATGCAGATATTTCAACTCAAAAAATGTTTTTTTAACGCGGAAAGCTCTAAAATTTCGCCAAAACAGTCCAAGTGCTTGAATCTTGAAGGACTAGTGGCGGGTTGCGATTTTGTCACTGCTCCGTTTTTGTCCTTCTTGGTCCTTCAACGAGTGATAAACGTTATGTTTTGTTTCATTCAATTTAACGTTTTAATGTATTATTTACATTTTTTAACATGTCCCACACTTTGAACTTTCGATTATTTTTTAATCAGAATAAAAACTATTAATGACAACTACACCGATAATTTCGATGCTTAATCACACTATGAAAAAAATAAATAAAAAGGAAAGAAGATTTGACCTACTAAGAAGAGTTGCTCATCTCATTCCGGTGGAAGAAAAGTAGAACATGCGTTTTTTTAGATGTTCCTCAATTTTTATTGGTCGTTTTACGGTCAGTCATAATTTAATTTTCTAATTAGTTATTTTACGAACAAATTTTATAACGTTATAACTATTTAGTTGATTTATTAAAAATAATTGTCTGCTAATGTCGACTTATTAAGTTAAATTTTTAACAACCGCAGTTTCTTTAAAAAAACTACGTTTTAAAATACTTTTTCTACGCCCACGTCAGTAAACGTTAAAAATCGCACTGTCAACATTCCTTGTAAATGACATTTAACAATAACATGATAAGAAAACTTAAATTTCTTAATATAATCAAATTGCAATCAAATTTTTATCTACGTACCATTTTATTTGGACTATTTACATAAATTTAGTCAATTGAAAAACATAAAAACTTTTAGCATTAGCGAGATACATTTTGAATTAAAAGAGTAATGTCCCTAAATGTCGGCAACACATTATACAATTTTTCAAAAAATAACCCGCGTTTCTATAGAAATAAACGTCATGTTATTTTTTATATTGTCACAAAATATTGTATCCGAAGATTTTCTTAACTTTACCTACGAATATGTCTGAAAGTGAAAGTGATGAAATTATGAGCACTCCACCGGAGATTTTAGAAAAAGCTCAAGCTGCCACATATACTTTGTTACCGCTAAAATCTAAAGAAAGGTACGAAATTACCTATCGAAAATTTATGGATTGGCGAAACAAGAATAATGTTAAATCCTTTTCGGAGAATGTTTTGCATGTGTATTATGAGGAAACATCAAAAATTATGAAGTCATCTTCTCAATGGGCCATTTATTCGATGCTGAGAACTACACTAAACATTAACATAGCAGATTATCCAAAACTAATGGCCCTACTGAAGCGGAAATCGGATGGATTTAGAAGTAAAAAAGCGAAAATCCTTTCTCCAGAACAAATTAATAAGTTTCTGAAAGATGCCCCAGACGATAATCATTTGTTGTCAAAGGTAACGAATTAAAATATTGTGTAATTATCATCACACAAAAATGAGTTTTTGTTTTCAGGTTATCCTCATTATGAGTGGGCGTAGAAAAAGTATAGTACGTTACTCGAGTTGTAAGCCCATTACACACTCGTAAAATGTAAACTTTTTCACTTCGTGCGTAATGGGTTACTTACCACTCTTGTTACGTAATATATTTTCTTTCACCCTTCTTATGAACAGGCCAAACTGTTCCCACTCGAGATAATTCGAGAGGCGTTGTATTTTATGCAGCTGTAATTTTCACTCTCGAATATAATCGAGAATTGAAAATAACAATATGAAAGAAAAATCGTTTGATATTTATCCATTACATAGGATCGTTAGCTATAACATTGGTTTATTCAAGAATAAAATAAAACCAGAGAACAAAAGAACACGCCGCCTGCACTCGTGACGACTGTCTGCGATCCGTCGACGTATTTTCGTGAATTTAGTCGTAAAATATCAAATACTGGCAATGTTGGGCTAAGTGATGCACCTTGTTTCAAAATATATCACACAAAATTTACTAGTTTTGATACAAAATGGTTTCGGTGCTATTTTCTTCACCCGGTCAGATAAATGAACGGATGCAATTTCAAAATAAACTAAAATTATTCGCGTATTTGTGAGGTGATATTTGTTTAAATGAATTTCATGCGTTGTCATAGAAACATCCCGACTTATGTCAATTTTCTGTTGTCAAGTGCCAGCATGCACCAATCTGATATCAATATCACACAGAATGTTTTAGAGAAAGTCGTAATTTAACATCAAATTTTCCTTTACAGACCTCGCCGACGCTCTGGCAGCAGCATAGTGGTCCTCGATGGTGATTTAGAGCCTGTGAAAAAGCATCCCGACCTCGAGCTCGACGACAGCCTAGAGTACAATAACATGGTGATGATGATCCCCACTGACAATGGACCCCACCGGGAAATGGCCGTCGACGTGCCGGACACGTTTATCGCCAGGAATAAAACGCCGCCTAGGTACCCACCGCCGAAACCTATTATCCAGGTAAATAAATAGTTTTAAATTGACGAAAAAGACCAAATAGAAACTAAACGTTTAGTTAGAAATATGAATTTTCTTCAACGACTACTATTTCTTGGTTTATCACTGCACCAACATTTAAAAGTATCTGGAGGGTGTCCAGAGATGATAAGTTTTGTCGGTTTCATCTCTGGACACCCTGTATAACAAAAGAAGAAGCATGTTGTCATCAGGCATTGTTTTTCTTCATGACAATGCACCCTGTCATATTGTAGCACAAACAAAGGGACTGTTCAAGAATTTCAGACGGGAATATTCGACCAACCACCCTACAGCCCCGACTTGGCACCAAGGATCTCCATTTGTTCACTTGAATCAAAATGTGATTAGGAAAACAGCGGTTTAACATTACTAGGGAGTTAAAAACCAGCGTGCAAGATTGGCTGAGAACACAGGCGGCAACATGGGTATACAAAAACTCGTTCCTCAAACGAGAAATGCCTTCAGACGTATAAGTAACTCTTGTGTGTGTGTATATTAAAACTTTTCTTATTGCCTTTATTTGTTTTCGTCTGATGCTCACTGGAACTTGAAAAAGAAAATAGACCTTTGATTAAACTTCAACTTGTTATCGATAAAAACATCAAAAGGTGCTCTCAACTATTTTGCTTCTTTTTAAATTAAGTTTTATACAAAAAAAATCATCCTTTATCTTTAATAACTTGCCAACTATGAAGGCCGCCCGGTAGGGAAATAAACATTAAAAAAAAATTAGCTTATTAGAAATTATAAATTCTGAACAGTATGTAATAGTCCAATAAACGAAGGTGCCAACCCAGGCATCAGGTTTTTTAATTTGCAGGTATTCATGGGTACATTCACCCACGAAAATCTCAGCTGTCTGAAATTTGTGGAAGGGCGGAAGAGAATTTTTGTTTCGACGAAAATGAAGATCAGTTCAGAAGACCTACAAAAATGATTTTTGTCAAAAATTTGATACTTTTCGACATAACCGGTTCCAAAATGCACCCCCATTTTTGACACTCCCAAGCGGATTACAAATTTTTCAATAAATCACGTAAAAATTAATATTTTTTCATGATTCAAAGTTCAGATGAAAGAAGGAACTTGTAGCTATAATATAATGTTACTTTTTCCTTTTATCTATTTCTGTGAATTATTGAAAAACCTGGCCAAAGTTTGTTTTTGCTCGATATTTTGACCCTCTTATAAATTTCACCGAATCCTTTTGGATAATGGGGCTTTGCAAGGTGTTAAATATATTCAGAAAGATTCAATAAATTATTTTTGTGTATTTTCATAAACAACACGTTTTTTTAGTGCGTTTCTTTGGATTTCCGGAGTTTTTGAAAATGCTGGGTCTATCGGGAATTAATAGATAATCAAGGACCATATTCAAGTTTTCGGAGGATATTCAAATTTTTCGTTTTCACCATAATAATTTTGCGAATTATCAAATGAATTTTTGAAACGCCGTTTTTGCAAAAAAATATTAGTGTAGAGAAAAAAATCATAGGGACAACTTTTGTAGGTAATGAACTGCTCTTCATTTTTTGTCTAAACAAAAATGCTCTAAGGGTCATATTTCGGCAGATATCGTCGAAAAACGGATTTTCGAGAACTCTAGTGCCATTTTCCCACCCTTCCACAAATTCCACGTAGCTGAGATTTTCGGAGGTAAATGTACCTATGAATACCTGCAAATTAAAAAAAAATTGACGGACAGACTTGATGCCCAGGTTTGGGGTTAATTTACTGGACTATTATGACCAATTTAATTCCAAGCAATGTTATGAAAACAGTAATTGAAGTAGAAAAAGTTTTTGGTCAGTATGTAGTTTTTTCAGCGGGATGGGGCGTCTGTTTATTTTGACGCAGATATTTTTCTTAAACGGAAGTTTTAGGGAAAAACTTGATGGTCAAGGCGTACCCCAAAGTTTGGCCTTCGATGCTTCTGTTCGGCAGATCAAAATACGTAGACTGACTTCAAGTCCTGCAACAGGTGCCCCAGAATAACCATGAGAAAAGAATATATCACTAAAGAAAATTGACGCACAGACTTGATGCCATGGGGTTTTTCTGGCGTTAATTTACTGGACTATAATTCTAAAACCAGAGTACTACCTTAATATGTATAAGCCTTTAATTTAGACAAACAAACCTTATTGTGTCGCTTCTATAACACAGAAAATTAAAAATCGCCCACAGGTAAAGGAGTGGTTGACAAAACGGATGTCGTAGATGTACCTGTACCTCACCGGAAATCCATTGATTCGTTGTGAAAAAGAATGCTCTTATTTGTTCCCTGTTTTTCTGTTTACGCAGGAAATGACTCGATTGTTGATTTCGAGTACGATTTATATTATTTATAAAATAAAATTTAAATCCAATAACCGAGGTGAAACACGTCCAGGTATACTCGATGTAAACAAAGAAATTGTTTTAACGGTCGACTCAGTGAAATCGCATGCAGTATATGATTCCTTTGAGGTATTCGGAATTACAGAATGGGTGTGGCGATATTTGAATAATGTGCGAGTTAATTAAAAAATTTCAAAATTTTAATATTTTAGATTACAGAAGTGTATTAGTGTTTTTTGAAAAACTTATACGAATTTTATCTCATCCTATTAACTTATCATTTGTAATAGTAAACCAAAACATCAGGGTTGTACTATACAAATTAACATACAAATTTCCTCTAAGATTATAGGACCATTTCTAGGGGCAGGTAGTCCACCCTTTTTGGTCCGCATTTTGGAACAGAACAGGAAGATTCAGTCGTTAGCCCTACTTCTACAAAAGAAGTTTCTGTGGAAATCGAAACAAATATAAATCCTAAAAAAGCACCTGGATTTGATCTCATTACAGGGGAAATCTTGAAACAACTTCCACGTAAAGGTGTTGTCAAACTGACCAACCTTATCAATGCATCATTTAGGATGAGATACGTACCTCAGCTATGGAAAAATGCAGAGGTTATAATGATACCTAAGCCAGGTAAACCTCCCCAAGAAGTAACATCATCTTTATTGCCTGTGATTTCGAAACTCTACGAAAAATTGCTTCTTAAGAGATTAAAACCTATAATAGAAGAAAAGGACCTGATTCCCTCCCATCAATTTGGTGCATAGAATCACAGATATAATTGAAAATTCTTTAGAGGAAAAGAAAGTATGTTCCACCGTCTTCCTAGACGTGGCCCAGGCTTTTGATAAAGTTTGGCAAGAGGGCCTTAACCACAAGTTAAATTTGTTACCACCACGTCAGTATTCAGAACTCTTAAAATCCTATTTATCAACCAGATATTTCAGAATAAAACAGGAAGATGTATATTCTGATCTAAGAGAAATTAAGGCAGGAGTACCCCAAGGTAGTGTACTAGGTCCAGTACTCTACTTACTGTATACCAGTGTGATATTCCTAACCTTGAGCAACATTTGCTGATAATACCGCCATTCTGGCTATTGGAAAAGACCATGAAGAAGCTAACCGAAAATTACAAACATCTGTAAACCACATTAACACCTAGACTAAAAAATGGCGTGTTAAGTTAAATGAAAATAATCAAAATTAGAATTTGTAAGTTTAAACAAAATAATTTTCAAACGTAGAAGAAAATTTTTATTTCCTGAAAACTGCTATATAGCTGTAAATCAATCGAATAATCGCGTCTGAAAATAGGTCAACAAACAAACTGGTTTAAACAATCAGGTAGTTATTGAAATGACTGTAAAGTAATTCTTTACGCATTGCTTTCTGTTTAGACTTTATTGTTTTTAAAACAATTATCCGTTCCAAAAACAATTATTGATAACAAATACTTCCAAAATACACCAGATAACTCATTGGTTGTGCTCAGCTTACAGCCGTACAAGTGTAATGTGGCGGATTATATTCTTGATGCTTATTACCACTGGCGTAGCAGTGGGGAAATCGAGGTGTTCCTCTATTAGGGTTGTTGGCCATTCTTTGTTTCTAATAATATAACCTGTTTCTATAGTAAATTAAGAAAATAACCTATTTTTGTAAATATCAACTTTATTTAATTTCTGGCGTTTCAATCTGAAAGAATTCAATTTTAAATTTGCTGCTTTCTACAATGCAATAGAAGATTCCATAATACCCTACAAATTTTTACAACTACTGACACGCACATCTCTGGGTAAACGTTAAGAATATGGGGCCGGCTGGGATTTTCATGAAATTTTCATAGATGCTACAAATCATGATATGTTTCACATTTTTTTTTTGAAAAATATATATTGCGATACTCACTCCCAAGATAAACAAATTCAGTGCGTTGAAACGATTATTTAACATATTTTTCCAATACAAACGCATACATAACTTTTCTACAAATGCCCAAGTAGCCATTTATAACCAGAATAAGCCTAAAAGTATTAAAAAAGGAAAAAATGTACATTTGACGGACATAAATAATTTACTTGTCAAATGACAGCCATCTCATAAATTCAAAGTTGAAAATACAACGTTGCCAATTCAATTTCAGAAATCATGGACTTAGGTAAATATTTAATGGAATGTTAGTAACACATTTAAATTGGTTTTGGTTTTAATCATCTTTTTCCGAGTTAAATATTCGTATGCTAGACTTAATATTGAAACTCGGTTTGTTAAATTTAATAATTTTCGGGCAAATATCGTTTTGGCGAAGAAATGTTTGTTATCGTTATACAAAATGCATGGTAGAATCAAAAAAATTTGTAGGTCCAGATATTTTTATCTATCTGCATTGAATCAAAAATGAAAATGATTTGCGATATAAAATATCGCTATATAAAAACTGAGTTATTTTTATTTTCATGCTATTAAATTTTCTGTGAAATCAAATACCAATTCCAAAACTCGGACGAACTTTTATGAAAATATTCACAGTTTGGAAATTTAGAAGATAATAAATTGTGTATTATTCGCAAAAGTTTTGCACAAATTAATTTCTAGATTAAATCACAATTTTAATGGAAAATCTTGATATTTAATACCAATTTCCCATAATTTAAAATTCTATTTTTACTCTATTTACCATATTTGATTGTTCATGGCTTTAAAAGTTTAGGGGATAATGAATTTAAAATATACCCAGAATGTCCTCCAAAAGGATTAAACCCTTTTAGCTTCAAACGTTTAATTTTAGAAAAATAGAATAGAAAAATGTCCCACTACTGGCGAAATTATTAACTATTTTCAATTGCAGAACAAAATTTATCCCGCTAATGCGAAATTATGCCACACCCTCATTCAGTCCATGTGGTCTTGATTGACAGGTGTCAATATGCAGAATTAACCAATTAAAACAAAGCTCGTCGCTTGGAGAGGCATTCGACTGGCTAAGAAATTTCGACATAAATAAATCTTTTTTAAAAGCGACATATCGAAGAATAAAAATAAATGTATTTCTTGTTTTTTTTCAGAGTGGCCCGAATGATAGTTCTGCCTTCCATTCAACCGATACCGTCGCACCAAAACCCGTACCTCCCCCGAGGGATCACCTCAAAATAGAAAAAGACGGCAGGATAATCAATAGGGCACCTGCACCACAGCTACCTGCTCGCATCACCAACAATAACATTACATCTCCGAGTAACAACGCCACCAGCGCGGTCAAACCACCCCAAGTGGTCGAACCCACCAAGGAACAATTGGATAGCATCAATAAATATCAGGTGAGAGATGAAATTTTTGCAAATACCTGTAACCACGGGCGCCGATACAAAAAATGTCAGGAGGGGCATATTTTTTCAAATCAAAGTGTTGCATTAAATTGAAATGATGATACTTTTGAACAGTACTTACTACGAGTGTGGTTTAAAAAACATTGCGAAAAGGAAATTTGATACTCGCGGCGTGGCGTCTCGACTAATAAATCCGTTCCCCCCTTGCCCTTAAGTGTAACGGAGCCCTTGCCTGTAACAAGAACTTTTCCTATCGGCATATATGTAACGCATGAAACTTTGGTATTTTCGATGAGAATTCCGAGAGGTAGATTAAAATCAGACCATCGCGAAATCGTGCTGATGATTTCATCCTAAATACCGAGCAGCGTACGCTTCTACGAATTCGCAATAATTCTGAAATCCCATAAACTTGAGAGAAAATCGAAAAATGAAACTTGTAAAACCTATGCGAGGTTAATACATTTTTAAGAAGAACCAGAACTGTGGAAAAAATCTCTTTATACTTCAGTAAATGACCAATGTTGGGAATTTGAATACAACAATGGTTAACATTAAGGAAAATTATTGTGGGAGTGGATGGCTTAGAAGTCTAGTACTGAACAACGAATCCTTTGTGCCTGAGGAAACTAATTTAAGAAAGGGTATACAGGGTGTTTCATTGGGAGAGGGCAATATTTTAACAGTGGATAAAAATCACTGAATAACCCATATTTCATGGGTCTACAGTCCCTTATAGCTGATATACAGAGTGTTTTGTATATTTTGGTCATTTCTTTATTGCCTCCTGTGCTTTTAACCACTCTGTATAATTTTATATTTGGTACACATACTCTCTATATCTTAACAAATTAATTGAGGTATTACTAATACTGAAAATCCATGTCCGGCTTCACTATAAGTTGACAAATTCGTTCCGCTTATAAACAACACCCTGTATGTTAAATTTTCAAAAATATTTTACCATGTCTAAAAAGAGGATAAAAAATTGAAATTAACGATGTACTAAATAGTTAAGTTTTCTTACATTTTTGGGGCACCAATGTGCTTAATTAATCCTATTAAGTTGTAATCATTATTATTTGGCCTAATTAACTATTTGGTTTAAAAGTATGTTATATCAAAATTTTTTACAGTCAGCTAGGCCTATGAAAACAAATTTACAGGACCGTACTGGGAACTAAATGTCTTACATTTACCTATACCACACCCATTTTAATGTTTTTTAACCTTCCTTATGAAAAATTGTGTAGTTTGGAGTAGAAGAGTAAAAAAACTAAAATCAAATTTTTGTAAAGGATAAAAGTACATAAAAAGCATTATGCGTTATTTATTTAAAGTATGGAATACCCTATACTATTTGTTAAATTAAATAGATACGTCAACAACACATGAGTCAAATAAATAAAAATCATTTTTAATTAAATAATATTTATTTAAATTACAAACAAAATTCAAACGTCACACAACACTTAAAAGACTAGAAAAAAACATAATCCATAAATTTTCGGTAAATCTGTGGTGTAGTGTTTTTAGCAATAATAAGTTAGTTAGAACCCATATCCTCTCTCAAAGATTAACTGGAGGGGTTTCCGTAGATCTTCTTCAAAATATTTTGCCAATTTTTCTAGAGGATAAAGGTGTACCTATACAGCTGGAATTTATTTTCAACACGATGGCGCTTCTCCTCATTTTAGGCTAATTGTACGGAATTTTTAAATTGAAATAGGCGGAAAGGTAGAGGTGGTCCTATACATTGGCCTTCAAGATCACCGGACTTTATATTCGTCGATTACCATATTTGGGGACATTTAAAGACCAAAGTTTATTCAGCTCAAATAAATACCAGGTAAGAACTAATTGAAAAAATAGCAAACGCATGACAAGGGGATAAAAATAACGAAAACATCATTCGAAAATCCGTAAACCAAATTATTAAGAGAGCAACAACATGCATTCAATAGAAATGGGGTCATTTCGAACAATTATAATATTTTTTTCTAGTCTTTTAAGTGTTGTGTATTTTTTTAATTTTGTTTATAATTTAATTAGATATTATTTAACTAAAAATGTGATTTTATGTACTTTTATCCTTTACAAACATTTGATTTTAGTTTTTTTTACTCTTCTACTCCAAACTACACAATTTTTCATAAGGTAAAAAAAATAAATAAAATGGGTGTTGTATAGGTAAATCTAATGTGACATTTAGTTCCTAGTACGGTCCTGTAAATCTGTTTTCATAGGCCTAGAAGACTATAAAAATTTTTGGAATAACATACTTTTAAACGAAATAGTCAATTAGGCCAAATAATATTGATTACAACTTAATAGGATTAATTAAGCACGTTGGTGCCCCAAAAATGTAAGAAAACTTAATTAACTATTTATGAGTAGTAAAATCATGTGCAAAAATAAAAAGTATATCGTTAAATTCAAAGTTTTCTCCTCTTTTTAGATATGGTAAAATATTTTTGAAAATCTAACACTGTTTATGAGCTGAACGAAATTGTCAATTTTTAGTGAAGCCGGGCCTGGATTTTCAATATTAATAATGTCTCAATTAATTTGTTCAGATATAGAGAGTATGTGTACCAAATATTGTAAAATTATACAAAGTGTTTGAAATCTGTATCTCAGCTATAAGGGACTGTAGACCCATGAAATATGGGTTATTTGGAATCACCCCAGTGGCTCCTATCCACTGTTAAAATCTTGCCCTCTCCCAATGAAACACCCTATATAAAGAAAATTAATGGAAATGGAAATTAATACAACTAAAAGTGAATAAAATATAGTAGGTGGTAGTAGATGAAAGTATTAGAAATGATAAACAAGTTAAAGATGACGACTTATGCGAGGCAATCTTGGTAAAATTTATTCCTGAAAAGTACGGAAAATATGTGAATATACCCGAATTTTTTTTAAATAAAAAAAAACTACTATGTATCGAAAATACTCAGAATCAACGAACATTTCCCTATATAAACAAATAGAATTATTTTATTTAATCGGGCCTCAAATTTACTAGATACACCCCTGTCTACCTGGAACAAGTTGCAATAGACCGGTCACTATTAATAACCTCCATTCCACTTTTACCAGGTAAATTCTTTACTGTTGGAATGCCACTTATTAAGTATTACCTAATAGTCAGAAGAAGACGGTTTTAGTAGGTCTAGAAAGCAAATAACCACATATCTAATGGGTACCGTAATTCTCGATAAGTCCGATGATTAAAAAAATGCAGTCGACGTGGTGGCTTAAAAATTTATGAAATACCGAACTTTGGTGGAGGTAAAAACCAAAATCGATATGGAATATTTGTTTATAATTCTTGTTTTTTTTAATAATAATAAATGAAACAACCGGGTATTGAATAGAAAGAACGAAAGAGAAAAAACACCCTGTATATATAAATAAACGTTTAAAATGTCCGCCTGTCAACTAAAACTTTTTTAAAAAAGAATTTGAAAGTAAATAAAAATATTAACTAACGATCAATATACCTAAGGTTGATTTTGATGCTTTATTTGGACACCCTGTATGAATCTACGTGCAATACTGTAATTTTTTTTCCACCAGAGTAAACATTCTATACCTGGCTCTTACAAAATTACCTGATGTGCTCATTGTAATAATCATTCATTTATATTTATTCATTAATTACACCAACCTGACTCTGTCAACATTGTTTTCTCCATATCAACCATGCGATGTTGCCAAGTCTAAGATCAAATTTCTTAAAAAAATTCCATTGAGTTATAGCCCCATAAAAATATTTTTACACAATTTTTTTTGGAATTTCAATTTTGCTAATCAATTTTTCGTAAGTAATATCATAAGGGCATCTAATTTTCACAGAAAAAATTAGAAGTCCGAATGGTATTTGCGTACACATATCTTACAAAACATAGTACCTATTATATATGCATACATAATAAATATGTAGGTATTAATTTGAAAACTGAAAAATAGGTATTTAATCACAAAATACTACAAAATTAATTATTTATATATAAATTGCAATTTTGGAACACAGTAGGAGTACTGTTTCAAATCTTTGTTAACTCATTGATAACGTTTCTCTTATTGTTTGTGTGATATAAAACAGACGCCACTAGTATAGGATTACGGCGCCTATCGATAGACAGGTCAATGGGCGTTTTTGGGTTTCCTAGAAATACTGCAAGTGGGTCTTTTAAAAGAGGTTGAAAAATACCCTCGGGGTTGAAATTGGTTAAACTTGGTATTCATTATCAGTGAACGAAATAAGAGTCAATGAGCAAAAATTCTAAAGACTAGAAAGTAGTATAAGAAATAATATGTCAAAAAACAAACAAACTTTTATAATTTCTCTGGATTAAAACCACTTATTTTTCTTAAAAAAGTTTTAATTTGACGTTTCGGCTTTCTCTATCGAAAGCCTCTTTCAAAATGACATAACAAAATAAATTTACTATAGAGACAGAACACTTGATAATCTTGCAAAAATATGACATCAACATAGTACACTTAAAAAAGGATTTTGAGATTGACGATTTCAAAATCTGTTTCAATCATATTTTTGTGACGTTTCTGGGAACGAATTTTGAAAGTATAGCGCATTTGAATGAAGTTTTCTTATTAATATTATCATAAGAAAAAAACAGATAAAAACTTATGATACTATCCCGATATAGAGGGTACCTATCCTTTTTGCAATTAACTCTTTTTGTAAAATAGGAGTCCAAATTTTTGAAATATCGACCGAACAATTAGAAACACATTCGTTATTATTTAAGCATATCAATGCTGCTTCTTTAACTTTGCGGTTATAATTATTATTTAATAATCTAGTTGAAGAATTCCATTGTTATTTTATGACCAAAATCCCATGCATGTTCACATATTTTGGATTTTTCGAATTGTTTATTTTTAATGTATGATTGGTGTTCATTAAGTCTAATATAAAAAGGTCTAGATGTTTCTCCTATATAAAATTTATTACATTCGTATGGAATTTTGTAAATACAATTTTTTGTGTATTGAATTTCATTAAAAGATTTTGTATTTACTATTACAGATTTTAATGTATTATTAGTTTGAAAAACTGTTTTTAAATGAAATTTATTGCCAATCCTTCTAATTTTTTTTAGATATATAGATATCTTTGCAATTTGGCAACACGATAGGGAAAATATTGATACATTTTTATATACTATTAATAATTCGGAACCTACTATTAAATTTACAATTGAAATTGAAAATAATAAAAAATTACCATTTCTTGATGTACTAATACACAATAACAACAATTGTATTGAAACGTCAGTTTTTAGAAAAGAAACACATACAAATAGATATCTAAATTTTAATTCAAACCACTTAATTTGTGTTAAACGAGGTATTGTCAAATCTCTTTCCGATAGAGCAAAAACAATTTGTTCAAATGACAATATCTTAAATAATGAATTATCACTTGTTAAATCTGTCTTGATTAAGAATAACTACCCAAGTAAATTTATAAATCGTGAACTTTACCGAGACCTCAAAACTAAAGATCAAATACAAAACCATTTAATGAAATTCAAAACACAAAAAATTGAATTTACAAAATTCCATGCGAATGTAATAAATTTTATATAGGAGAAACATCTAGACATTTTCATATTAGACTTAATGAACACCAATCATACATTAAAAATAAACAATTCGAAAAATCCAAAATATGTGAACATGCATGGGATTTTGGTCACAAAATACAATGGAATTCTTCAACTAGATTATTAAAAGAACCGAATAATTATAACCGCAAAGTTAAAGAAGCAGCATTGATATGCTTAAATAATAACGAATGTGTTTCTAATTGTTCGGTAGATATTTCAAAAATTTGGATGCCTATTTTACAAAAAGAGTTAATTGCAAAAAGGATACCCTCTATATCGGGATAGTATCATAAGTTTTTATCTGGTTTTTTCTTATGATAATATTAATAAGAAAACTTCATTTATGACGAAGTATAAATTCTCTTATAATATGCAAATGCGTTATCCTTTCAAAATTCGTTCCCAGAAACGTCACAAAAATATGATTGAAACAGATTTTGACATCTTCAATCTCAAAATTCTTTTTTAAGTGTACTATGTTGATGTCATATTTTTGCAAGATTATCAAGTGTTCTGTTTCTATAATAAATTTATTTATTTTGTTATGTCATTTTGAAAAAGGCTTTCGATAGAGAAAGCCGAAACGTCAAATTAAAACTTTTTTTAAGAAAAATAAGTGGTTTTAATCCAGTCAACTGTCAAACTGACACTCTTTGTAATTATGCAACAAGTTATCGATGTATAACCTGATTATTTTGCAGTACTTATAGTATTACTACTGAATAGCTCCGCCCTACAATACATGTCTACAAATTTTGTCCCTCAGGTTGATATAAATTTACCAATTTAAAGAACAAAAAAATCTATATATTTACATTCGAAGGTGTCACACTTTTTTAATGTTTTTTTCCTGTAGAAAACCAATTAATGAAAATCTCTTAAGGGCGCCGAGGAGTCGGGCTACGAAAACTAATCCGACAGAGGAGCCACCAGTTCAATCGTTTTTGAGTTTACCCACCAAATTTGAGCTCTCTGAGTCATACTGATCCTGAGTATACCGAGCAATAAAAATACACAACACTGAACGGCGCTTTTAAAAGTTGATTTTTTGTAGTAATTTTGAATTTCCTTTATTGTTGTATTCAGAATAGATCAAAATTTTAATTTAACGACATTTTAGGCTGACCTTCCTTGTTGTAATGAATAATTTTGAAATTAAATTACCAAATCTTTAGAAAGTCTATAAAGATCCGAATTCAGCCGCGATCTGGCAACGTCACAATCACATATGCACAGGTGGGAGTGCACACCTTTACCTGCGAAAAATGCATAGAACCGGAACTCTATGTCCATCTCTTTTCAACACGTATAAACGGTTAATATCCGGTTTCCAAGTCACGTCGTTACTTAGCTATGCGTCATCGCTTTAAATTTTTCACTATGTTTTCGTTTCATACCTAGTGTTTGTATTTTATATGTACAGGTAAAACTCTGATTTTACGTGCACGATTTTTTTCGTTAAAATCCGAAAATTATGAGTGTCGTGCTATGGAAATTAAGTTTTTAAATTTATTTAAAAAATGGTGTACGGTATCGAAAACGAATTTAGTGGAGAAAATAATAATTGGTACCCTCTTAAGGTGCGTTTTTAAATGTGTTATGTTGGCTATATAATTATCATATATAATTAATGTGTTTTGAATTGTCCGCTATTAAAGTTAGGTATTTCATGTTAATAAATTATTGTAATTAAGCAAAAGTTTTCGCAATTAAATTCTATAAACTATTATAGATAAATAAATGGGTAGTATGATTATTTTCGTGCATTTAAATTCTTCCCTTTGGTGCAATAACTCAAATCATCATGCGCCACTCTGTATACTTTACCTTTGGTAAATGTGAGGTAATATCTATCGAAAAAAACTTGTTAATACTATCTTACGTCATTTTTGGGAATTTTTATGGTTTTTGTTTTGTTTCTATTGAATCGTGTATAACGTCAGTTTACAAGCAATATTATTATTGATATCGGACTATGTAATAATTCGTTTTACTGCTGAAATAAAATTACAACCTCAGCTAAATTGAAAATATTTAATATTCCAATTTTAATTTTGTTGTAAGATTCGATTTTTACACTTAATATTAATTGGGTAATTTTTCGACGAGTCTCCTCTTTTTTATATTGGACACAAAAATAATAATGGTCTGTACTCCAAGTATTACAAGGAAGAGCCCGAAAAATATTTCGATAGTACTTTATATAACCGGTCACGTGACTGCATTATAAATAATAAATTCGGGATGTACACATAGCCCAGTTGCCAGAGAAGGATATTGACCAAAAGCTCGCACAAAATGTGATATCGATAAAACTTGGCACATAGGTACTTGAAGGGTGTAGAAAAGGATAAAAAATCTTTGCCGCTCTAAACTGTGATTATAATTGTATTAAAAATGTAAATGGGATAAATCCTTAGGTTATAGAAATCTATAATGTAAGGGTAAATCGTTATTTTATCATCTTCTTGGAAAAACCAAAATGATAACAAGGGGTAGGATTATAAGATGGTTACCTACCTAGGATTTAGTATGAAGATAAGATAGGCAGTTGCAGTTAGTATCTTGATCAGTTCCCAATATTACCTACCCTGTTTGATTAGCCTTCTATATTATCTATTATAGTAAGACGTTGTGGTAATTTTCGGTTAATAGTGCAGTGTGGTTTATGTTCAAAGTTTATAAGCATATCTATTTTATATCAAAATGTTACAAAAATTTTTTTTCAGGGGACTTACCTAAAACAAGCAGCCCGGCAGTTAAATTACAATTATTTAAGTTTAAAATAGTAACAAAAAAAATAATACTACAAACAAATACACCATAATTTACCCAACCGTGCGCTCATCAGAGTCTTAAAAGGGATTAAAATAAGCATATTCTATTGTTATGTACAACAAAACTGGGCAGCCCAGGCAAAAAAAATAATACTACAAACAAATACACCATAATTTACCCAACCGTGCGCTCATCAGAGTCTTAAAAGGGATTAAAATAACCATATTCTATTGTTATGTACAACAAAACTGGGCGGCCCAGACAAAATTCTTAATTTTAACACACCTTTTAACTACCGGCTATTTAAAATCACATATGTTGTTTGAGCGCCTGTGCTGTAAAACTCCCATAAAATTTTGTGTCGATTGCGATTTCACTATAATAGCATCACGTGAAAGCGGAAAATCAGCGCTGTAATCAACACCAATATGGCCGGCAGGGAAGATGGGCATAAGTTGGTTTTTTATTAGATATTAGGCTCAAAAAATAGTAAAAATTACATTAATGTTAGATACTATTATGCAGAATGTGTAGTTTAACTTTCAATTTCGAAATATCAGGGAAGGACAACAATTATTGCATTCTAATATGATAAATTTTTTGTGGTGCAAGTGGGAAGACCGACGACATCACAGTGATATTTGCACTGTGTTTACAAACAAGTCGGATTACCATAATAGATAAGATATACGCTCATGCAAAGTTGGAAACAGCCATAGTTTCAAACATGGCTGCCGTCTTATTCTGCGACAGGTATTTACACACAACTTGTCGACAAAAAAGCATTTTCACCCTATTTCCGAAGCCGCAAATGTCATCCCTCCTTTCATCGTTTAGTCGTATGCATAAGGGCCTTAAAAAACGTAAGTCTCATCACTGTATGCCTTCGTATGCACCTCGCATCTCTTAGGGCACATCTTGCAGAAATCTCAGAGGTTCGACTCCCTGAACACTTTTTGTAGAGCTCTCCAGAGGCCCGACACCCAAGGACAGAATTCTCCAGAGGTCCAACAACCAGCATCCCCAAGAACGGAACTCTTCAGAAATCCGATCTTCCGGACACTTTCTGTAGAACTTTCCAGAAGTCCAGCATCCCCAAGAACAGAACTCTCCAGAGGTTCCACCCCGGGCACTTTATGCCGAGCTTTCCAGAGGCTTCTACGATACCAAGCACCTCCCCTCCGACAAAACTCTCCAGAGATCCGATCTCCCGGGTACTTTTTGCAGAGCTCTCCAGAGGTCCAACAACCAGCAACCCCAAAAACGGAACTCTTCAGCAATCCGATCTTTCGAGCACTTTCTGTAGAACTCTCCAGAAGTCCAACCAACCAGCATCCCCAAGAACAGAACTCTTCAGAAGTCCCACCCCAGGGCACTTTTTGCCGAGTTCTCCAGAGGCTTCTACGAAACCAAGCATACCCAAGGGCAGAGCTTCTACGTCTCCCAAGTATTTTAGTAGAACTGCAAGAACTCTTGAATGCCGTGGAATAATCAGAATGGAAGCAACGTTGATTCTGACTATTTTTGAAATGGGGGTTATAGAAACCGCTCTTCCTTTTATGTAGCGTTATATACTATTGATATTCAACAATAATATCTTTAAATCGCGCATTGACTGCTAACATAAAACCAGGTAGTCATCAAATTTAAATATAAAAGTTTCCCAAAATCGACACACTACAAAAATCTTTTTTCTTCGCATTTTGTAGATTATGATTATTATTTTATTGTTTTAGGAGCAAATTCGTAAAAGGAAAGAAGAAGAGGATCGTCTAGCCGCCCAAAATGAGTTCCTCAATAGATCTTTGCGAGGTTCGCGAAAGCTGCAAGCGTTGGAAAGCAAACCTTACGGCAGTGTCAACGATGCCTTCGAAGATGAGGCGCAAGACTCCTCTAGGTCGAGCACTCCCGGTGCAAGGACAGCGGAGAAGGAACTCGTCCATGTACAATATGGTAAGTGAAAAAACATTAACGCAGAATAATTGTTGCCACTGTCTCGTATTGTAATTTATAATCTTATAAACTTTATAAAACAAATGTTACATTTAGGTATGTTCGTGGTTGGTTACAAATATCGCTTATAGATGGCGATGCTACTATATGCGATTTAGGTGTATTGGAAATCCATTGAATTGACGTTCTAAGTTCACTCAAATAAAAAAATTCAGTTTAGAATAAATTGACGATAAATCGATAGTGCACGAGTATCGTGAACATTGTTTACAAGACGAGGAAATATGTGATTTGCACATACCCGTATTTTATTTTCATTTCCATTGCTTATCTAAATTTGAATTAAACATTCTTTTAAAGGTGCAAACTAAATAAATATTTGAACAAATAATTGGCAACAATATAATACTCTCTCATCAACTTATGTACTTATTAGTTTGTTCTATATCCATTTAACATACTATCCGTTTAAGAAGAGTTAGCAAGGCAAGAGTTTAAAGAAAAGAACATTGCCAGATACTCTGACAGCCAAGCGGCTATAAAAGCAATCAGCTCCATGCAAGTTAATTCCAAACTTGTATGGGATTGCCTAAAAACCCTACAAGAGTTGGACAGTCAGAACAGACTGCTTCAGCCTGTGTACCTGGCCACACGGGTTACAAGAGCAATGAAGAGGCTGACTCACTAACCCGAAAAGGGGCAAGATGTTTCCCGATTGACCCAGAACCTTTCTGTGGTATAGCGAAAGCGCTGAGAAAAAATATAACAGTACCTGGATGAAAAAGCAATCTCGAGAATGGTGGTACAAGGCGCCGGGAATGAGACAGGCCAAAGAGTTCATTAAAGAACTATCGCCAAAATTTACGGAGTACCTACTAATCCAGAATAGGCGATCAACCAGAATCTTGGTTGGTCTCCTGGCAGGGCACTGTAGACTCAACAAACACATGAATAACATCGGACTGGCAGACACAACCATATGTAGGTTCTGCCAAGAAGATGAGGAAACCTCAGTACACATTCTGTGCTACTGCGAAGGTCTGGCAAGGTATTCGACAACAGGGGAGGAAAAACCGCAACCCTACCAATATATGGAAGACCTAAGGTCTGGCCTATGGAGTCTAATAATAAGGACGGGTCTAGTCAGGGTACTCTAACATAACATGAGGGCACACACAATAGATCTGCAAAGGTCGCAGTGTAGAGGGTACTATAAGCACATAAGCCCCATACTAATCTTTCTATCCGTTTAAATACGTTGCACTCTGATGATACTCCCTGCTGAACTATGTCTTATTAAAATTCAAACAAATCCAAAAGTTATCTAAAGAATGACTCTATTCAAATTTGTTGACTCATAGTTCTTTTTATATTTCCAGCATACGGCGAGTTAGTAGCATCTATCCAACGCTTCCAACTTCAGCTAAAGAAAGCCTGTTCGAGTGGGGGTCTTGGTGGTTTAGAAGGGCGTATCGCTGCCATCCAATCCCTCCTCTTATCGCCACAATTCGGCCGCGCCCTCGCTGTTCACAATAAAGTTCAGAAGGTGAGATCGAGGACGACGCCTAGGCCGACGCCTAATGCTCAGACTGCCCTCAAGGACTGCCTCGATACTATTGGACACTCCCAAAGCGCTTATGCCATGGAATTAGTTGCCTTATTGACTGGTAAGTGGCAAAGCAGTATTGAACAAGAAAAGTTCCATACAAATAGCACCTTGTTCGTTTCTAGTAATGAAGACCTCTTGGTTTTTATTGAGAAATTTAGAGCCTTTTTCGTTGTTTTTAGGTTATGAATTTGAAGCTCTAATGGCTGCCCATGATGGTGTGGCTACCGTGTTACCGACTGACTCTACTTCGCCCACGCCATCTTCCGCTGAAACGGTGCCTCTCTCTATGACAGATCGTAGGTATGGAGAGAATAACATTAAGGTTATAAAAATAGAAAAAAGTACTGAACCACTAGGTGCCACGGTGAAGAACGATGGTGATGCCGTAGTTGTAGGTATGTTATTATCTGTTTGTTTAATAGGCAACAGAATACAGGCAATTTAACTACTTTTAGGAAGGGTAATTCGTGGTGGAGCAGCTGATAAAAGCGGTCTTCTCCACGAAGGTGACGAAATCCTCGAAGTTAACGGCATTGAGATGCGCGGAAAAAGCATCAATGCTGTCTGTGATATTTTGCAAACGATGGAAGGCACCCTGACTTTCCTAATAATTCCTGCTTCGCAAGTTCCGCGACACAATAACAGGTATTGACTAGCATTCTTCAATACTTTACAAAATTTTAATAAAATTTTTTTTAGAGATAACTTTCTTCACGTCAGGGCTCATTTTGATTATGATCCCGAAGAAGACATGTATATACCGTGCCGAGAACTGGGTATTGGATTCCAAAAGGGGGACGTACTGCATATCATTAGCCAAGAAGATGCCAATTGGTGGCAGGCGTATAGGGAGGGAGAAGAAGTTGAAACATTGGCAGGTAGGTTTCGTTGACATCAATATAAAGGGATCCCATTTAATCATTTTTATTCTATAGGATTGGTACCCTCACAATCTTTCCAACACCAACGAGAGAACATGAGGTTAGCCGCCGAAGAACGAATGTCCAAACCACAAAGAAAATCAACAACCCTTCTTTGCGGAAAAACGAACAAACGAAAAAAGAAAAAAGGAGCATACGCAGACGGTGGTTACCCGATGTACTCCAATAACGTCGACGAGTATGATCCCGACGAAATTTTAACTTATGAAGAAGTGTCTTTGTATTACCCGAGAGCCAACAACAAGAGGCCGATTGTTTTGATTGGCCCACCCAATATTGGTAGGCATGAACTGAGACAAAGACTCATGGAAGATAGCGAGAGATTTGCAGCCGCTATACCACGTAAGTTAATAACTTGAAATGTCTTCTTCTTCTTAAAATAGGACCTGGTCCTGTTTAGTCCGTTGCGTTTAGCTTCCTTCGAAGCTCTTCCTGTGACGCTGAGCTCCAGCTTTCGTACCATCTCTTGGGTGGTCTGCCTACCGGTTTTCGCGAGTTTGATTTTTGCGACATGGCCCACTTTGCCCATCTTTCATCTGGCATCCTTTCCTCATGGTCTCTCCAACACCTCTTACGTGTTCTGGCTCATCTTACCACATCCTGTATTGCTAGTTCTTCTCTGATATCCTGACTTCTTATTCTATCCCTGAGGGTAACACCCTTGATGGTTCTTAGTATTTTTATTTCGGTCGTTCTCATTATTCTTTTCGTTGTTGATGTTTCAGCTCTGGTTTCTTGTGTCGTACATTAAAATAGGTCTTACGCATATTTTGTAGATCCTCAGCTTGCTTTTTGTACTCATTATTTTATTTCGCCATATATCTCTCAGGTATCCGCTGACTCTTGTTGCCTTTATGGCTTGTGTTCGTGCTTCTTCAATAATGTTACTTTCGCTTTCCTAGGTAGTTGAATCTTCTTACCTGCTGGATTATCTTGTTGTCCAGTTTGGGTTCTTTAGAGATAACCATTGACTTGAAATGTTCGCGTTTCAAATCAACTAAACGTATTTTATTTATTTCAGATACTTCCCGAGCTCGAAAAGAAAATGAAGTCGATGGCCAAGATTACCATTTTATCACTAGAGCGCAATTCGAAGCCGATATTCTTTCCAGAAAATTTGTAGAACACGGAGAATACGAAAAATCATATTATGGTACTTCTCTAGATGCAATCAGGTCCGTAGTAACTTCTGGAAAAATTTGTGTGTTGAATTTACACCCGCAGAGTCTGAAGATTCTCAGAACGTCGGATCTGAAGCCATACGTGGTCTTCGTAGCGCCACCTAGTCTTGAAAAATTAAGGCAGAAAAAAATTAGAAACGGAGAATCTTATAAGGCAAGAACTAACAATTGTATTTTACCTTTGATCTCTAATCCAGGTTATTTTATTTTTCAGGAAGAAGAACTAAAGGATACTATAGAAAAGGCCAGGGGCATGGAGGAAAAATATGGTCATTTTTTCGATCTTATTATTATAAATAACGATACAGAAAGGGCGTACCACCAATTACTTAACGAAATTAACAGTTTAGAAAGGGAACCCCAATGGGTACCAGCCGCGTGGGTGAAGGGATGCTAGAAGACGCCATATTACATAAGTTCGAGTACAGCCCAAATTCGAACTGATTTTTCTATTAATCGTTTTCGAAAAGTAATTTTCCAGTCGAACGTGATTAAAATTACTATATATTGGAAGATTCTCCTGAAATTAACAATTTGATGTAATATAAAAGTTTAAAGAGACTTTATACATCTTTTTGCTCAATTTTTTTGCCATTTTAAATAAAAATAAGTTGGTACCTTTATATTTTATCTAAATCAAAATTTCTTCGCCAAAATATTTCTAGTTCTAATTATATTTTTCTACTAGTCTATAATCTAATTAAAAATTAGATTTCACTAAATGCCATGACTGATTAAATGTGTCTAACGCCTTTTCGAAACATACACGATATCAAGGTATAATTTTTAACCTCACAACAAACTAATCAAATCCATACAATTACAGTAGGGAAGATACTCTCTGAAATACTATTAATTACCATATTAATCACCATCTTCCCCTTCATGTGCCTTCCCATAGGTACCAATGACGTTGGCGGCTCCTCTACACAGTAGAATCGGACAAACTTAAGAATAGACCGCTAATACGGGTGCAAAGGCGGAGCTAATTTCTCAGTAGCGCAGGTAGAAAGGTTTCTACAAGTGATCATTTCAGCGTAGTTATTGTTGAACGCTGTTTTATCCGCTCTTGTCATCAATCAGTACTGCCTCGTTACTAAGTAATGTACTCACGCGCACAAATATGCGGTGATAATTATCGGTCTATTCTTAAGTTTGTCCCACTTTATACACAGCCATATGAGCCAGACCCGAACGGCAAAGCAAGAGGAGAAACCGACTCGTCTTTTTAATTTTTAATATCACGGCTGAGTATTGAACATTAACCTCTTATTGCCAAACCAGACGAGCGTAATTTGAGGAAAAATACGTCATATTTTTATGTAGCTTTGGCAAAATTTTACGTGATTTTTAGTGAAATATTAAATATTTAAAAAGACTTGCACAAGCAATAATTTACACGGTATTTTAAATTGATTTTTTTTTCTAGTGATCTACAAAATAATTTAAATATTTTATCGTTAATGGTAATAACAAAAACCAAATTGTTAGTTTTATGAGAATAATTCATATTATAAAAACCAGTAGGTAACTTGCTGATTAAAATTTACGTAATTCAAAAATAACAAGTCTATATCCATAAAAAAAGTGATACTTTTCTCTGATAAAAAATATATAGGAAAAGTAAAAGGGACTTAAAATGAGACGGCAATAATGACTGTATATATTTTAAATGTATAATCGTAAAAATGTTCAAACTATCTGTTTATAGTTATGTATATCTAGTAACTCGAAGTGTGTATATAATATATATAAAAAAAGAAGACCTAATTTCAGACTATGCCGCAATACTTTATACGATTTGATTTTTTTTACATAAAAAAGTTTATTTTACAGTGCTCAAGCAAAATAATAAAGAAAAAAATATTATTGTCCCAAAATAATGGTATTGTGACATACTCTGTATTTTTTAACAGGGCGATCCAAGAGACAAATAAACTGGTTGCTCAGGGGTTGATTTTTTTTGTAGTTTTTGATATCCATATTTAAAAATCACTTAATGGGCTCTACACGTATTCAAATCAAATAGAAGGGAACTCATATACATAAAAAATGTGAATAAAGGGGGACGTACATTACCCTTGAATCACCCGGTATATGTTTACCGACGGCGTTGTATGCAGGGTATGTGACTACAAAAATCTTCACCCTATTCCATAACTTTGTTTGTTAGCTCTTTTGGATCACCCTGTATCGTATATTCCGTAGATAAAAATCGACTTAACCGATCGCTCAGATTTTAATTGATGTTAGAAAAAAGATTCTCAAAACTATAATACATGAAGATACTGTGTGTCTAAAATAATTTATTCCGAATTATTCTCCCAAACAAATTGTATTTTAAAGTATCGCGTTGGTTTTCCATAAAAAAATGTATTTTCCTCGACTATTATTTTAAATTGACATGCTAATAGTTTTCGACACACACTGTATCGTATTTTGCCGATTTTTCTAAAATTATAGTTATATTTTTTGATTATAAAAATGCTATATACATGCAATCGTAATATCTATTTTATTAAGAATACCATAAAAATATAAATTTTGGTAAGGTGCCAAAAATCTTAGAAAATTTCGATTTTCGTCTAGAATTCAGTAAATAAGAATTATTTTCAAAGTTCTCTTAAATAATTTTCTCCAACGTTCGTGCGAAAAACGATACTTTTAACACTGTTTACAGTGAAAAAAAATTGTATTTTAATGCAGTAGTGCATAATACTTAGGAGAGCCTAAGGTTATTGATGAGTTAGAAAAAGTAAAAGTTAGGAATTATCCTGGGGTGACTTATTTTCCAATAGAACCCACATTAATTAATATTATATATTGGTTAAACTAGCCATACTTTTTTAATAACTGGTAGTTTTTTGTAAACTGAAAAAAGGAAGCAACAATAAAAAAATCGGTGTGTTTATTGAAACAAGATTAATTACTCTATACTCATTTTATGGCCATAAGAAAAGTTCCTATCTGAAATTTTCTAACCTCAGTAATTTGGTAATCAAATTTTAACGTAAATTTAGCACAGAAAAGAAAAACATAGTAAAATAATATTAGGGATTTAACTTTATTTTTGTAAGTACATCCTGAATAAAAAATATGGAAATTTTGAAATCTCTGACAAGGAATAATAGCTATTACTAACTTTATCTTGTGACACATAATAAAGATGCAGGAAACTAGGAAGGTCTATATGTAGATAAAAAAAATATTTTACGGTAAAATGTCATGTTCTTTACAGATATTTTAAAATTTCAATACTTTTCTTAACTCAGGCTGTATATTGGATACATTGCATGTAAGATTACCTACCTACCTAAGTGTTTTTAGAGAACTAATCTCATGAAAGAAGTTTATTGTACTTATTAATATTTTTATTTATTTATTTTTTAATTGTACATAAGATATATATCAAAATATGTATATACCAGAGACCCTATGGAGTCTTGTAGCGATTTAAACGTGTATTATATAAAAAATAGAATTTTGACTTTGGGGTTCCTTTTTATTATTAAATATTTTATTATGCATAAAATCATTGTTTTAGACTTGACGAATTAAACATTTCTCATTACCAAAAATGGTTTTCTTTCATACTATTTTCCTGTTCAAGATAGGTAATATTATTATTTAATTTTGTTGAATAAATCAAGTTTTTTTTACATAACGTAATTTTTACATTTGATTTAGTGAATTACTTCCAACGATGAGTGGACTTATAGTAGAGAAAAAAGGTGCTATCTTACTTCCAAATAGTCATTTGTTACTTATACAGAAAAATATGTAACAAATCTGAGTCTGGCTGTATGAATCACCAATAATTTTAGTGTCGAAGATTTGGATTGGAAGGACCAATACCCCCATAGAATATAATAAATAAAACTTGAAATTGTATAACTTACCTTCGCTAACATATCACAAGCGCACAAGAAAACTAAGGAATATTCCTTTCATTTTTAATAATACATAGTCAAAACACTTTTTCGAGCGGGCTTCTTACAACTATTCAGTCTTGCCAACATTTTGGACATGTTACCAACTACGTTAAATAACAAATACTAACATAATAATGCTACCAACTTAAATTAACATAAAAATAGAGATGTTAACATTGGTACTTTTCCTTGAACAAAACGAAGAGCAGTTAGCATGATTGTGACTGTGATGTTTGACGTTTGGCCGTTTAATTATTAATTAAAAGTTTGTCCAATTCTACGAAATACCCCAACTTAAAATTGTATAACTTACATTCGCTAACATATCACAAACACACAAGAAAATTAAGGAGTATTCCTTTTTTTTAATAATGCATACACCCAAAACACTTTTTTGAGCGGTCTTCTTACTATCAGTGAATTCAGTCTTGCCAACATTTTTAACATGCTTACCAACTTAAATTAACATAAAAATAGAGTTTGTAAATAGAGATGGACAAAACGAAGATTGGTTATCATGATAGTGACTGATGTTTGATGGATGGTTCATCTAATTCTACATGAATTTTAAAATAAGCAGTCAAGTAAATATCTTAATTATGATAAAATGTTCGGTTTAACACTGGGAAGAACGTTACTGGATAAAACAAAACTGCAGAGTTATGCACTCCAAAATTTTCCGGAAAGGAAAAAGTGACACTTCAAAGGGAATGCCATCTGAATTTCGTCGACAACGAACGACAAAATTCAGAAACTATTTGAGTAGGTAGAATTACACTGAACCAAAAACTTTGATCAACGACTTTTTCATTGTTAACACGTCAACTGCCACGGTCATTTTCAGGAGTCCGGTCTAAAAAGCCAACTTAATTTAATCATATTATATTATTAAAAACTAATTGTACTATTTGCCTGCACATTTCTATTTCGCTTGACACGAGCGCCGCTCTAACGGAATTTTGGGTAAACAAACACAACTATTAACTTAGGGGACTCGCCACAAGATGTCGCTTTAGGCAAACAAACATAACATTTTGAGCGTTGTGAGAAAACTACTGAAGAAAGAAACCGAAAAATTTCTGCCTCAGGCGGGGATCGAACCCGCGTCTCCATTATTCCGTACTGATGCCCTAATCGGCATCTGGAAATCACTAGAGAAAATGTGAATGACAAATATACGCCTGCCAATTTCGATTTCGCTTGACACGAGCGGCGCGCTAACGGAATTTTAGGTAAACAAACATTAACTATTAACTTACTGGCCGCGCCACAAGATGTCGCTTTGAGCGTTGCTGGGTTGGCGTATGTAGTTATCATCATAAATTTCACAGTTCTGTAATTGGCAGTCGACGTGTTAATTTAGATAAATACTTCTAAATTTGCATCAATCACAATTCTTCCCTGGTTTTTGATGAAATAAAACACATTCATTTTATGATTTTTTATTTAATTGCAGTTACTAAATCTAATGATTCTATTAATATTTTATAAAAATAAAGTACATTTTTTGATGAAAAAAAAAAAACAAATTTTGTCGGTTTTAAAAATCGTCGATCAACAAGAAACCAAAAAAATGATACATCCTGCGTATAATCCAAAACTTGCCTATTTCTTTTTTAATTTATGGCAATCTAATTCCGCAAATTGACAAAAACGTTTGATTGCTATTTAAAGATACGACAGGTACGAGTGTATAACTTATTACCACATTTTTTCTTTCATTTTCAAAACATTTTAAAATGTCCTTTTCGCGGATATTTTTCTTGGTCGAATAAAAAATTTTCAAGCTAAGAGAAGACGCGACATCCTCGTATCCTTGTTGAAGTTTTTGAACGGTATATTCAAGAGCTTCTTGGAATATTGCAGGTTCGAATGGAGTATTTTCAACTGGGTGACTCACCCTGCAGAGTATGGTTGAAATATAATTTTCTTTGTTCCAACGACGGAATATAGATATTGAAAAATTGTTCACGCATTTACCTCTTTCTTCGTCTAAAATTTAAAAACAATTATACTTAAAAAAATAAACCAATGTAAATTTTAAACTAGAACCATTCCTAACATCCAAACCATCATGACATCTTTAGCGAATAGTGTGTGAATAGTAGTGGAATAATGGAATAATTCTTGAAAAATTGGAAAATATCCAACATATTTAACTAATCTAAATAATAAAAGCCAATCCTGTAGACTAAATAAATTAAAATAATTAAATTTCCAATAAAAATCTAATTACTCGGGCTCCTCGTCATTTGCAAACAAACAATTCACAGTGACCGTGAGATCAAGGCTCGGGCTCAAAAAGTTTCGGGTAATTTGAATAGAGCGCGAAGGTAATTTTGGATAGACCGAGAAGTCGGAACAAATAAAAATTTAAAAAAAAATCCTGGTACTTACAATCAAACTGGTTATTATATTTATGCGCCCAAACATGCCACTCAACAGCCGCATTTCTAGGTAAACCGGTAACAACAACATAATCAACAATAGCATTATTGGTGCTTTCCTCCCATAATTTTCTTGCTGTGCTAACATGCGACAGATCAGTCAAATAACATATACCCTAAAAAATTACTTTCAATGAGAACTGTCGTTCACTAAATAAATTTGAGTCCAAAGTTGAGAATTAAAATTATTTGCATTAATGTGTTAATCCTTTACATAGTATAGTTCCTGTAATACATATAGTAGCCCCAATTTAACAGATTTAAAGCGGCGCCTTTGTTGCTACCAAAAAAACTTCGACCTCACCGGCACTCGGCAACATAATCGGCATCCTTTGAGACAGTCAACGAGTCATTGGTTGAATATTGAAATTAGACACTGCGGCTTACTCAATCTGTGGGTAATAGCAAATATGACGCAAAGACCAGTTAAACCATGATTTGGTCGGGTGGCCGAGCGATTAGTCGCTTCGATTACATCTTAGCGAATGCATGTTTCTATTTTATCAACTCGAGAAATATTCTCTGGCTCCCGAGGTATATATTAAAGTAGAACACTCGACATCGACTTTAAATCACTTCTCAGATGGCCAGAATAAAGCGATTACACGAACTATACTGCAAGTTAACTCAAGACCGATAAAATTATATCAAACTGACCTGTACGACATTCCTCAAATTAAATTTGGGATCCACAGCCTTTAACAGTCTTTTTAAATGTCTCAACACCAGCCTACATTCTGCTTTTATGCCGCCTTTCACCATTTCCATACTGCCAGGAACGAAACCAATTTGACCAGCTACAAATGTTTGAAGACTTTAAAAAAAATTATACGAAAAATTATTGCTATTGATTACCTAAATGAACGATATTTTTTGCTCTAATTGACTGGCTGTAAGGGCCAATATTTGCCGGAGCCCAATGGGATCTGCTCTGGACGTGCATTGTTTGTCTAAAAGAAAACAACAAAGACAAGTTTGTCAGTCCTTTAATAAGGATGTGTTAAAAATTACTTGAGATTCGTAAAATTTATTAGGTCGTTTTTTGGGGTAGTTGTAAGTAATTTGGTGTTTCAAGGAATAAAATTTAAAAAATATAATAAAGATTTATTGGTATATATTGTTATGGTATAAAAAAATGGGACAAAAAAAATATGTGAAAAAAATTGGTGATGGTTGTTAGGGGAGGTTTGTTTAGGAGTTTAGTTTGTTGATGATTGATAAAATGTCAGATAAAAATAAGAAAAAGCTGTAGAATATCAATATCATCTCAATTGGCGCCCAACGTGGGGCTCGAAATTGAGTGAACCCAAAAGATGAAGGAAGATAATGATGGAGTAAGGATGGTCTTAAGGGAATTAAGAAGGCTAGGGGAAGGAAGACAACAAGACAAAGAAGATTTGGGAAAAATGATGAAAAGTATGGAAGAAAATATGGCGAAGAAAATGGAAAAATTAGCTAAGAAAATATAAAACAAATTTGAAGAAATAAATAGAAGATACCAGTAAAAGAAACAAAGTCAGAACATACGTAAAAGGAAATTAAAAGAATAGAAAGAAGTGTAATAACAAATAAAAATAATATATCAGAGAAAAATATGGAAGAAAAACTAAAAGAAAATATGAAAATAGCTGAAGAAAACTTGAGGACAAGAGATTTAAATAAAAATATACAAATAAAAGAAAGATTTTACCAGAAAATGAGAATCAATTTTAAAATATTTAAACAAGAAGATAGGAGCAAAGAAAAAGAAGTAAATGGTGATATACAGAATATTAAAAGTCAAATAGAACAATGAAGAATAAAGGCATGTAGGGGGAAAGATCACAAATTAACTGATATTAAAAGATTACAACCAAAAATATTGACAAAAATGATAAATAATAAAATGAAACTAAACTTCCACAAATGGAAAATAAAATTAAAGAAAATAACATTTAAAATATTTTTGGAACAATTTTGAAAGTAACTAAAAATTAGAGGTAAATTTAGCATTCATTTGTTATTCTCTCAAAAATACCAAATGAATACAAATTTGGGGGAAATTGTTATGGTATAAAAAAATGGGACAAAATTATGAAAATGTGTATGTTAAACGAATTAAAAAAAATATGTGAAAAGGACTTAAAAAAAATGTTGATGGTTGTTAGGGGAGGTTTGTTTAGTTTAGTAAAATGTCAGATAAGAATTTGTAATGTCAGATTAATGGAAATAAAATTCTGTAAAAAATATAGATTATGATGTGAAAAAAAAAGTGTTTTATTCATGCAAAAATCAAATAAAACTCTCAAATAATAAACTTACCTATCTACTCTATCTCCAGTATCACCATTCGTTTGCTTCCACGACAATGCCTCTATTCTTATAGGGTTATTAGGGTTGAAAGGCACCTGGACACAAGCACGAGTAGGTGGATTTGGAAAACTAAAAGTATCTACGTATAATTTGTTTAAAGCAGCATATTGCGACATATCTCCTATGAACATCGTTATAGAGCATACATCTTTCACAGTGTGGTCGTATTTTGTTAATTCGGCTGAAAAGTTACATTTTACATGTATTTTATTGTCATTTTATATTTTTACTCTATGAAATAGAGAAAAGAATAGTGCAAGCAATTAAGGTACTACTATATTGGCGTATTGATACTTTATAATAAGATAATGAACCAGTAAAATTTTTAAAGAGCTGCAGAGAACCAGAAAAATATATTAATATAAAAAAAAATTTGCCTTTACCATTGATTCTTATGAGAAATCACATTTTAACGAAAGAATAAAATTTTTCGAACATTTTGGTTACTCACAAATTGAGTTTCAGAGCGTGTGATAAGAGTAATTAGCAAATAATTAGGAAAATGTACAATGTTAATTACATCTGGCAACGCCGTTAAAGAGGTTATGACGCGCGCGAAACGGTAACGTTATGTTTCGCCCATCTCTAGTCGCGTTTTTACGTGGATGATGTCCCAGAGCCCTTAAAAGTATTTTTTTTTCATATGAAGCTCTAGTAAATTAAAATTTGCGCGCGAAATTGTAACGTGTATCTATGATACCGTTATTTTTCGCCCATCTCTAGTGTCTCTAGTCGCGTTTTTAGGTGGCTGATGTCCCAGAGCCCTAATGTGAATTACCAAAACATGATTTCCCTGAGCTGAACAAGAAGATACCAACTAAATAGTTTTTCGAATCGATAGTTCCTTCCCCAGTTGAAGAAACCCCTTATTTATTAAGATATGTTATATAAAATTAATGTTTCGAGTAATATATTAACTTAAAAGTGTTTTTTTTTATATGAACCTCTAGTAAATTAAAATTTGCTCATTATCGTATTTAAAGTTTTGAATAAAAATAATTATTAATGATGTTTCCACGTTTTATTATTAATGTTTTGTAATCTGAATACTTATTTTAAATGTGCTGTCGCCCCAATTTCCGGAGTGCTCGAGTTATTTATAACCTAATGTCAAACCCATAAGCATAATAGTACATTTGACAGCATATTACTTTGTGACGAGCGGGATAGCTTTTTGAGTGAAACAGAGTTACTGAAAGCATACTTCTGTTTCTTTTGATTTTACGCGGGATCTCTCATAGAGTTCGTCAGGTTGCAAATATTGCAGTGGGTCTGTTTAAAGGTGGTGTTTTTTAACAACTTTATAGTTCTGGAGCCTGCTGGTTCTTGTAGAAATAGTGGACTGTATTATTTGATTGTTTAAACTTCTTTCATTGATAAAACTTTCAATGCAATTTGGTATTTGTGTTTTCTGTGCAAGATATGAATTTTTTCTTCAACACTTGGAAAGAAGAACGCACTTTCTCATGCAGCGATGCAATTTCAAAAAAGTAGAAGATCAAAATATGGCACAAAATTTTTAGACGAATTAACGAAGCGAATGCAAAAAAACTCCATTTCAATCCGAATGGCCGTATGAAGTGACGTACTTATAGGCTATATCGCGCAGCACATTATTTAATTTTACTATAGAATTGTAGTCAAGTAAATTAATATATGAAGTGTAATTACTTTAAATTACATACTAAAAAAAATTGACTAGTTAATGCGAAAAAAAATATTATGTCCATGCATACCCACACTTTAAAATACTCATAGCTTCTTTCATCGCTTCAAAAGCATTGTTGGAATTGCCTTGTACGCCTCCTATAAAAAGCCATCCTTCTTTGTTGCTGTATACCGAAGAAACCTCTTGAACCGAATCTTCGGAAAAATAAATAGAGTTGTTAGATGTATCTAAAGTAGGAGTTGTTTCATTTTGAGGTTCATCTGTTAAAATAAACAAGTGTTGTAAATCAGAATACATAATAAATCCTTACTTTTACTTTACCTATATCTTCATCAGATTTAAATATTTCTTCTTCTTGATCTGTAACATAACCATCGCAATTCTTTAACGGTAACCCCTCCAAACGACCTTGTAAGTCTAGAGCTGGCAACTTTAATTCTAACGAAAGTTTCTTAAAACTTAGGTAACCTACTGCTACTATAGGATCAGTAGAGTGAATCACAATTTCAGAATCTTCCCTAAAAATTCGTAAATTAAAAAAATTCCCTTGTTTTTACATGATAATAGATCTTACACAACTATTCTACTTTTAAATAATGGACAGTCTAACGTTAGGGTTTCATATTCTCCACCTTCACCGCATACATTAAGTCCATATTTTTCGTGCATCGCTAGTAGGTGAGGCTGTAATGAATTGAGGGATCTTCCGAGGTGTTTAGTTTCTAGTCCTAGAGTTGCTACTTTTATTATTATTGCGTCTACTTCACATTTTATCATTTCATCTAAGAGCTCTATTTGGTTTCTTTGCCATAAATAGGCCAACGGCAGTAAGCCAAGTCTTATACAACTGAAAATATACACTTGTTTATACAATCTATATATTTATCATAATAATAATTATTATTTGCAAATTACAACAAATATTTACTATTTCAGAAAAAACATTGTATCTGTAACATTCACTTTTATTTATTAATTTAATGATTTTGCAATTCCTGCTGGTATTTCTTTATTTGTTTCTGTCCATATTTTGAACTATTTACTAACATTTATTTGACTCTCAAACAAGATGACACTATTTTAGCAACCAGCTCTATCAACTATGAGTATTAATTTTATTATTTGATACTATGGTGTAAAATGAATGAATGATATCAAAAACTAATGTCCTTACACATTCTCTACTCTAGTTCTTTGGTAATCTGATAAAATGGCACCAACTGAAACTGCCTCAAATTCGATATCCTTCTTAATTTGCTCTAACAGTAAATAAAGATCTTCTACTTCATCACTATCAGATGGAGTATAAATTTTCCCTCTCTCATTAGATATACCTAAAAAAATGTTTTAACTACATCTACAACTACTATTGACGATTTAGATGATCAGAAAAATGTTATATTTTTTGCTTACCCATTGTTTCTCTCTTGTATAATGGCAGGTCCATAGCAGCAGCAATGAGATCAATAGCTTCATGTCCTACACTTTGATACATAAAACTGTCTATTTCTGTTTTACTGTGGGGGACTAAATTTGCTAAAGCTACAATTTCATGATCTGCAGCTATACACTGCATCATATTGAAAGTGCTGTCTTTACCGCCGCTTACTAAAGCTACCACCTTCATTATTGTTATATTTCTGAAATGTAAGGTTGTCGCGTGTTATCTATAAATTTGTTGAAATTACTTATTTTTACGCCTGATTTTTTCAAATAAACATAATGTACATATAAAGTCAACAATGAATAATTTAAAAATGAGTTATATAAACGACAATCTCACCTTTTATATCGCAATTAATCAATGTTTACTATTTCTGCAATTCTACTACTAAACCCTTGTTTTTTGATAAAACTAATTAATTTGGTTGCTCAAGGCATGTGTTTTGTAAAGGTCAAATGACAAAAAAACAAGAGATTTTTCCTTTATATAGAACAGGGTCCAAGCTATATGTTCGAATCAGAAGTGCAATCCTTAACAAACACAAAGCCTAGGTACTAAAATAAGACGTTTATTTCGGAGTGTCAAACATATAAATTAAATACCAAATGTTATTTTGCCTAGACTGTTTTGGTTTTAGTTTCAATTTCCTAGAACGATTCGCGTGAAAACGACGTGAGAAATGTCAATTGCTGTTTCAGAACTATCCAAAGTTCCAACAGGAGAGAGAAAGATAGATTAGTTCAATAATATGTTTGTGCTTTTGGAACATTATTTTTATCTTCTTTATTCCACGAAAGAGACTTTAATTACATCATTAATTAAAGTTACGGATTGAGCGGTGGTTAACCCTATTTTTCTAAACACGGTTTACCCTTACGTCATTTTTGATATCACTGGACCAACCAAAGATCCAAGAAAAATCCCTAAAAACTATTTGGTATCATTGGATTGATATCTAGACAACACGTATCACAAATAATCAAATGGCAAGAGAGGAGCAGCAGTACCGTGTAACACTGAAATGAAATTTTATATATGTCAACACTGAAATGAAATTTTATATATGTCAACATATATAAAATTTCATTTCAGTGGTGTAGATACACCACCAAATAATTATATAACAATATGTAACGTAGATACGTTACATATTGTTATATAATTATTTTATTTTCACGTAATACATAAAATTAAAATCGTGAGAGGTTGCGTGTCTCTTCTATGATTCTACATAATTCTATAGTTCTCGCTTAGGTATTTGCCATTTTGCCCCACTCAACCATTCTAGTATAGATGATCATTCATTATACGTACAAAATAGATACCAGTGTAGCGGTGGTGAGTGTGTAAAGTTGAAAACGTAAAAGTTGTCAAGTCACAATTACAACTTGACCCGCAACATGGAAGAATCAACAGTATCACCCGGAATATTAACAAATATTTTCCTTCAAATAGTGCAGAGCCCGTTAAATATTGCTTTAGTTGGTATAATAGTGTTTTTAGTGTACAATATTTTTAAAAGTCGTAACAAGAATACGCCAGTTCAACCATCTGCACCAGAGTTACCAAAATTAAAGAAAAGAGATTTTACAAATGAAGAATTAAAGAAATACGATGGTACTCAGGAGGGTGGTAGAGTTTTGGTTGCAGTAAACGGAAATGTTTACGATGTGACAAGAGGAAAAAGATTTTACGGTCCAGGTGAGATTCATTTACAATCTAAACGATAATAGTGATGTCATATTGGGATGATATGAACTTGTATGTAATTAAAATGTGTAAAGCGTAATTTATTCTGAAGGTAACGTAAGAAAAATGAACATAAACGTTACTTAGTAAAAAATTGAACAATTAATACAGTTCCACAACAAAATGTAAGAATAAACGTGTAATAAAGTTGGACAATATTCAACTATGAGTTGTGCTTGAACCCGCGTTAAGTTAGGATACTTTTATAAATGATGAAACCTGCATTTTGCATTGTTGTTAATGTGCCAAAGATCTTTGAATAATATAAAATCATGACCCTAGTTCAATAAAACAAGTTAACTTTTGCAAGCTGCCTCTTTATATGTTAGTGTTTTCAAAGTATCAACTATTTTTTTAATAAGTTAAAGCATAATTAACATTCCTAATTTATTTGCATTTATTTCCCATTGTTCCACTTACAGAGTTTTCTTTTTGTCTCCCTCTCTCTCTATATCAAAATTAATTGATACTTGATGAAATAGATTTATTGTCAAAATCTTAGTTCACAAACTTTGTTTTAGACCTTCAGTTTAAAAACTAGCTTTACTTTTGATTTAACTTTCATCTTGAGGCATACATTGTGACCTATTTTTGATGTTGAATCTCATTGTGATGTTTGTTACCTTTTTCAAAATATGGCCAAAAAATACTCAAATTTGTCAGTCTAATGCAGAATTAGTTTTAGTATGGATGGATTCTAGATATTTTAAAACTACTTAGGTACTTCAGAAAACATTTTATTACTGATTTTTATAATTGACACATTCATTTTATTTTGAAACTTTAACTAAAAATTGACCACTTTTGTAATAATTAAATCATGCCAAATTTTATTTTTGTTGCAGGTGGTCCTTATGCAGCATTTGGAGGCAGAGATGCTTCTAGAGGTCTTGCCACTTTCAATGTCTCAGCAGATGGTGAAGGTTATGATGATTTGAGTGATTTAAGTACAATGGAAATGGATTCAGTACGGGAATGGGAGTCACAGTTCAAAGGTGAATTTTATTTTGTTTCATATTTTTGTCTTAATTTATTTTGTTTCTTTTAAGGAAAAAATATATCGAAAATAGATAATAGTGTAAACCATTTACTCCAACATTTAAAAAAAATGAATAGGCTTAGTAAAATTTATCATAAATTTGTATTTAATTTTTAAAAAATATTAAATCTAATAAAAAAAGACATCTTTAAACAGTGAGGTCACTGTTACACAAAATTAAAAAAAATACAGTAAATACTTAACATTCAGTTTTAGTTGACATTGAATTTATACTACAAATAAGACAAAAAACAATAAATATCTACTTCATTTAAATAACAAGATAGAAACAAGTTTTTAGTTTAGTTAATTATTAAAAAAACATTAATTTAAGCAAGGGCCTGTTATTAGAAAATCAATTACTACTGATCACACTCCTTTTGAATATAAAACAGTTGTTTACAAATTGACATCAGTGAAAAGTCCTTTTTACATAATTTTATTTAATTCGTTTAAAATACACTTTTCATAATTTTGTCCCATTTTTTACACCATAACAGTATATTTCGTTTTCAAACTAATTATGCTAGTTATACCATTTATGAACATCCTGTAAATGAAGTTATTTAAAAAAAATAATTGACCACAATTGTTGTTTATTCAAAACAAAGGTAGTATTGATACTTTTACCATTGGAAGGAAAATCAACTTTAAAAATCAATCACAATTGTTAATAAATCTTTTGTATTGTTCACCTATTCACTAATGTATGTTTATAAACTTACAGTCTAATTTTTAAAAGTATACAGTGCCTATTATTTCAAAAGAACACCATACTTTAATTGCAATTATTTGTTTGAAAACATTACATAAGATAAATAGTAATTTAATTGGTATATAAATAAACTTTGAACAAAAAGATAGTATTAAATTCAAAAAAAATTAGTCTGTGTAAACATACTTTAAATCCTTATCAAACTACAGGTTACAAATGTAAGCAAATAACAAAATTTATTTCGCCTTTTACAGCAATTCTGATTGCAAATTTGATAATTAAATTAAATAGTATAAAAGTACTTTTAGTATGTATGAAAATAAGAACTTTTTTATGTTATTGTGTCCTAATTTTTAATTTCAGCTTTGTTCAAAAAATCTTTAAGTCAAAACAATGCAACTACATGCAATATTAAATTTAAATTTAAGTCAGACTATTTTGTTGCCTCCTGATAAGTTTTTTTTTCAAAAGTTCAATTAAATAAATCAAGATTATTGCTGACATAATAACCTTGTGCTTAGATCCTTCTATAAATGCGCTATTATAAAGAACTTTTTGTAAATGTAAACCCACTGGGAACAGTTATCAAATTGCAGGTTAACAATGTAAGTAATTAATAAACAAAATATATTTTCCTCCTCTTATGGTTATTCTGGATGCAAATTTAAAAATTAGATTTAGTTCAAAAGGACTAACATTCAAAATTAAACATTTAAATTCCACTGAAAATTTTTAAAACAATGTTGGCACGTGCGATTTAAAATGAATGGATATTAGTAAATTTGTGTTGAAATTCTTCGATAAATCTATAAATATTATATTTTTACCATAATAAAGTAAAATCATAATGACTAGACACTTCTGTAAAAAAAATCTAAAAACAAATCTTCTAAAACGTCAATTCTAATAAAAAGCACACAGATCAAGAAATGATTGTAATAAGAGATTGTAGTCATCCTAAAAATATGCAGTTTTGAAAATTAATGTTTTTCAAATAAGAAATACCACATTGGCAAATTTCCAAACCTCTCAGTGAAAAATCTTATAAATAATAAGAGCTAAATCTATAACATAATTTTTTTGCAAATACCTCAGATACTGGGATTGTACAAAATAGTCTATTCCTCATATTATTTCGTCATGCCTAACTAGTCATTATTTGATGCACTGTAAATTCTTTTATGGTCGAGTGAGTTATAAAAATGTCACATTAAAAAGTATATTGATGTCAACATTATCAGTAAAATAACGTGAATATCTATTTAAATCTTGTCACGTTTTATTTTACTTTCTTTAAAATACTTTCATTATTTCAGCCATTGTTCAGCGGCGTATATATTATGTATTTTTGGGGGAGGGTTTAACTGTCATGGACAAAAACCAGTTTTAGAAGCAAAATAATAAAAAATTGGAGATTATTAAACAACAAAAATAAAAAATACTAAGATTATTTTTGATCTTAGATTGCATGAATCCAGAATTTGAGAAAAAACCTTCAATTTCTGCAAACAAACGAAATAAACGTGTTGTAAATGCTGTAAATTTTTGTTTCATTTGTTTGTAGGATTTTAACCCTTCCCATGACTGCCCTGAATATAATTTCAATATAATTTGAGTAAAATATATTGCAGGGAAGTGGGAAACTCGGGTGACATAGACAAATATTAAAAGAAAGAAAAAAATAAAATATAAACTTAAGAACAAAATTTTCCTTCAAATATCTAAATCTACCTTAATCATTCGCGTTTTTATAATATTTTGCTCTCTTTCTATTTTGTTTTGAGGTTAAACACCAACTAAACCCCCGAATATCTGCGTCCAATGAAATCAGAAGTTTTAAAAATTTTCGATAATTATTTTGAATTGTATGAAAAAATTTATTGCTTCAACAGTTCGCTATTTACAAAAATGCGATTAACGATAACAACCAAGTTATCAAAGTACTAATTATCAGTTCTAAAAACAGTTCGAATAGTATGTCATTAATTAAAAATTTTTTTGTAAAATTTATCGTCGGTTTCCGGTAATTACGTTGCATATCGTATAAACGAAATGTCCATTTAAACCCTAAGATGTACAAAAAAAATTGTTTAAACATTTACCCGAGGGTAATATTTGTATCCTGTTGTAACCATAGTTTGAACCTTGGAATAAAAGACTGCAAATTCCCAATATAATCAATTCTTAGATTTTTATACTTTTTAATATTCTTTATTTTTTAATTAATCTGACATTTCAAAAAAATCATCAACATCAAACAAACATCTCATAACAACCATCACTTTTTTTTTAAGTCCTTTTTACATAATTTTTTTAATTCGTTTAAAATACACTTCCCATAATTTTGTCCCATTTTTTTACACCATAACAATATATTTTTTTTCAAATGTGGTTGTGGAAAAAATATTCGAACAGATACAAAATTTGTATGCAAATATATTCTGACATTTTCCAACACTGTAAAATGCACATATATAGCCATAGTTAATATGGTGCAAATGGTATTCAAAATTATTTATTTATCCCTGTTCCAACACAGAAAAATGAATGAACTTTTTTACGAAAATATAGTCATTGGGCCACAAAGGAGGTGAGATATAAAAATAATTTTCTTTAATATATAAAACTGGGGCATTCTTAAGCCCGTTAACTATATGAATAATTTTATACTTACGATTTCATTCATGCTGGATAAAAAATGGCGGCTAGGTATTGTACTCTGTTGTTGGTCGGCAATGTGTCGACCAATCAGAAGAGAGTTGTGGACAGGGAATCAAGCACTTTACAAATATAGTAAAATCATCCTGATATGTCAAATAATAATAATTTTTTTTAAATAATTTATCGGTTATTATACGAATTTAGAGAGCTCTTGATTTTGTTGATAATTGTATAATATATAAACAATGCTTGTGCAAAATATTAAGCGAATAGTTTAATTAGAATCTGAGAAAAAAATAGAACAATTTAAAAGTTAAATGATTATTTCAACCTTTTCACGGTTATACGAGGATGAAACTTTGTACTGTGAACTCTCCTTTATAAAGTACAATATTAGTTTCGAGTTTTTATCAAGGGCAGTTCTTTTCAATTGCTTATTATTACATGGACTTGTACTAATTCAAAAACAACCGAAATAACCGACTGTGAACTCTCCTTTATAAAGTACAATATTAGTTTCGAGTTTTTATCAAGGGCAGTTCTTTTCAATTGCTTATTATTACATGGACTTGTACTAATTCAAAAACAACCGAAATAACCGACAAACGTGTCTTTTGAGGAGAAATCTCAAAATATTAAAAATTTTTAAAATGATGAAATTTATAACTTTGCAAAGCGGCATTAAAGTGCCACAGGGGGAACAGGCAGCACAGAACGATTATTAACTTCAACGCTATATATAAATGATTCGTCGGTATTTTTTCTTGAAATTACATTAAAAACCAATTTCATATTAAACAGTCGAAATTGGCAATTAGACATTAGACTAGTGTTATTATTATAAAATGTTTCGGTATGTCTAGAGTTAATTATTAAATAATAATTTATACTAAAAACGAGATAGAACTAATTAAGTTTTCAAGAAATTTGAAGGACAAATGATATTTCTGAATGTTTATTTCTACTTTTTTTTTTTAGTAGAATGTTGTAGTTTAACAACTATTTAATCATCCTGATATGCCAAATAATAATGTTTTTTTAAATTAATTTATCTGTATACGTATTTAAATTTGTTTTTATTATTTACAAATGTAGAATGTGCATTGGAAAAAATAAACCTAAATGCAATAAAGAACGTTAATATTGATCAAATAAAAAAACCTTCGAAATTAAAACCCAAACAAAGGAATACATTTGGATGAAGGGAAGAAAAAATGTGTAGAATGGGAACATTGATTTTTTCCAGTTATCATTAAGTAAAAATAATGTATAAATTATTACACTTGATTACCTTTTCTCAAAGATCCGGCAACATTGTTTTACCATAACCATCTGTCTGCGTTTCTTGCTGATAGAAATTACCTGGTATAGTTCTCCCAAACTCAATTGAATAAGCTTTCTTTTACTTGAACTGTAACTTTATATTTTTGTTTAAATATTATATACAATACGCTACAGTTCCGCATGTCATAAATAACTCCAGACGGCAGAATAGCAATAAAAATGTCAGATAATTTATACAACAGGCGGTCAGCCAACGATTTCACTCAATCTGGTCTACTGTCTACTTTATATAGGGAATAACATTTATTTAACTTACTACTACTGAGATTAGAAAAAGTATAAACCCAAATCAGAAATAAACAGGTAGAGTCTTTAATATTACTATTTTTCCAATCCAAATCCAATCTAGTGAGTATACGGATTAAAACTAAAGCAATTTAATGGTTCGAGTAGTTCATTCATTTTAATTTAGCAACACATAAAATTTTTTAATTAAAACAGTTTATTTGCAAGTATAATCGTCGACGACGATGATATGGTTAAAAATAGAAGCGTACAGTATTAAAAATTACCTCATTTACAGTTTTCTATTATTGAATGTACAAAAATTTAGCAAAATAATTTTTTTTCCAGAAAAATACGATTTCGTCGGAAGACTTCTAAAACCCGGTGAACAACCCACAAACTACTCGGACGAAGAAGACGAACCATCCTCAGGAACTGGAGATACAAAAAAAGATGATTAAAAAAAACATCTCACAGATTCAGATAAAAAGGCTGAAACGGTTAATCGACCGTTCTGTATAAAATTATAAATGTTTTGGGTACCTGTAAAACTAGGCACTACAAAAAAAATAATGACTTATAAAAATATATTTTTAATGATTATGATGGAAAATTCGGTAACAATTCGATACATAAACAGAAGGATGTTGCTTCAACGCTAAATTTATAAAATTTTAAATGTAATTTGCCGCGAAGGTTATTTTTAAATTTAAATAATTAAAATTAATTATTTTATTTTAATTAATTCAGTTTTTTGGTTAACACTATCCAGATTTAACTGGTTTCTTAATAAAATCGTAACAACTATTTTGATAAAAGCACCTTTAGCGACAAATAGTGTCTAATTTTGCAGTATCCCAATGTATTTTTAAATTACTACTAATTTTTATTTTTTTTTGTAAAATAGTGTTCGAAGTCCACTCTGTACTTTGTAAATTTTAAACATTTCCCTTTTTTTGAAATTAAGAGGATGTGGTTTTTATAATTTATTTATACTGTGTAATTAATTAATGTGATCGGTTAAAAATATATGAAGTTGAATGAAATTTCCAAATTGTCTTCACTCAGTGTAAAGTAGAGTCAGAAATATTCTAAGGTCATAAAACACCAACCACTTGAGTTCTCAGCCGGCGGTCTACGCAGGTACGTACCTACTCTAGCCATTAAGTTCTGTTCTATAGGTGTAATGATAAATTGGGTTAAAATAATTATTTAAAAAAATCTCTAAATTTTAGAGCTCTACTTCAAGTAGTTTTAGAGTTGTAGCGTTTTAAATCATTCACAATGGTCAACTTTGACACCTCGCTGCTTAAAAACCACTCCAGATATCAACATTCTGCTTCAACGTCACTATTTCTACATCTTTTCTTCACACCCTCTCCAAATTTTAGAGCTCTGACTCAAGTAGTTTGAGAGTTATATCGTTTTAAAAGCATTAATGTCAAATCCTCAAAATCGCAAATTTCAACTTTGACACCTCGCTACTTAATAACCACTCCAGATATCAACATTCTGCTTTTAAGATACTGTTTCTACATCTTTTCTTCACACACTCTCGAAAATATAGACCTCTACCTTAAGTAGTTTTATACCACCTCTAAATTTTAGAGCTCTACCTCAAGTAGTTTTAGAGTTGTAGCGTTTTAAAACATTCACAATGGTCAATTTTGAGAGCTCGCTGCTTAAAAACCACTCCAGATATCAACATTCTGCTTCAACGTCACTATTTCTACATCTTTTCTTCACACCCTCTTCAAATTTTAGAGCTCTGCCTCATGTAGTCTGAGAGTTATATCGTTTTATAAACATTAATGTCAAATCCTCAAAATCGCAAATTTCAACTTTGACACCTCGCTACTTAATAACCACTCCAGATATCAACATTCTGCTTTTAAGATACTGTTTCTACATCTTTTCTTCACACACTCTCGAAAATATAGATCTCTACCTTAAGTAGTTTTATACCACCTCTAAATTTTAGAGCTCTTCCTCAAGTAGTTTTAGAGTTGTAGCGTTTTAAAACATTCACAATGGTCAACTTTGACACCTCGCTGCTTAAAAATCACTCCAGATATCAACAGTCTGCTTTAAGATCACTATTTCTACATATTTTCTTCACAGCCTCTCCAAATTTTAGAGCCCTGCCTCATGTAGTCTGAGAGTTATATCGTTTTAAAAGCATTAATGTCAAATCCTCAAAATTGCAAATTAAAAAAGTCTCGAAGTCACTTTCTTCCCTGCCAAAAACGCGAACACGGCTCTAGGTGTGTTCTCGCCGCGGCGAAAATCCGTTTACTTTCAAATCGCAATATCTCGAAAACCGTTACACCGATTTAGACAGTTTATGCGTTTTCGAGAGCACTTTAATTTATATACGTTACGTGCGAAAAAACGATTTTCCATATATTTACATGTTAATTTAACCCCCTTCACACCTCCCTTAGCTTTCATATAGTGATCACGAGAAAGAGGGACCTCGAATCTATGAAATCACAAAAAAAATTTGAAAAGAGCGACTTTGTTTATCGGGTTTTTTTCCACTCCACTACATGCACAAAAACAATCCTTAACCTGTCTGTAACGTTCTACTCATTCATACTCGTTCATAAAGATGTTTCAATCCGGACCTGGAAATCTTTTAATGGACACACAATTTTATCGCTTTACTACATCTCGAACAATAGATAATAATGAGGGTCTCGGGCTAATACTGATTTATGACCCTACAATATTTCTGGTTCTACTTTACAAATTTTATATTTGTTATACAACCTCAATTTAAGTAGCTGAGAAATTGGTAAAAATTTACTAGGAAATGAATTTTCCCGAAAAGCGCCTGAAAATCTGCAAGTTTGTTTTGATATTTCTGTTACGGCATTCTAAAAGATACTTTAGAACATTCTAACGTAAAATTGCGTTGGGTTATCTGGTTATTCGCTAAATATAGTGATCAAAGTTCTTAATGAAAAAAAAAAAAGACGAGTGAGTTCATCAATGCACTGATCAAAAAAATGTTTTATCGAGTTTGTTACCGTAAAAAACTCTTCTATAAATTAAATCGATTTAATTCCACGAATATATCTTGACTTGAATAAAATTTGTTAAACTGAGATTTTACAATTTAAATGCTTCTTATGCATAATCTTATGATTCCGAAAATTTGCATTTTTAAATATTAATATATGAAGTTTTATCTTCTCAAATAAATAACGTCTGGACAGAATATTTATAAGGTTCTACTATTAATAATGGTACATAGAGCAAGGGGAGATTTTTTGTACTAAAATATAAAATACAGTAAAAATGGGTGATTTTTGTGGAAACCCCTATTTTGATCCCTAATTTGATCGGTTGATTTTTTTAGGGAGTGGAAGTAAGTTAATTCTAGTTTTTTGCTATTATTTGGAAAACATTCATTTTTCGAGAAAATTATTATCTAACAAGGCTGAGAAGTCCCTTCGGTAATTCGCCTCGGCTGCATACTCTGGGAACTTAATTTTCTTTATTAACAGAATTAATGAAATTAAATGTACAGGGTTATTCATAATAAATTACCCACCCCTTATTATCATTATTATTGCATATAGAAGAAAAGTTGCAAATAAAAGTTTATTTTTATAATCCTCTCGACGACCTGATTTCAACGATGTATCACACTTGATGTCTAATCTGGATAATAAAGGATCTACAGCCACCTGAAAAATCACATTTTTGGAAATTGGAAATTCATCTGATTTTTTACTCAAAAAATGTGATTTTTCATGTAGATCTTTATTATCCAGATTAGACATCAAGTGTGATACATCGTTGAAATCAGCTCGCTGAGAGGATTATAAAAATATACAGGGTGTCCCGTTTAAAAAATATAATTTTTTTGTATCCCCGAAAATATGCACGCTACTGTGCATTTGATAGCATTTTAACAAAAATCAGTTATAACCACAACTTTTATTTGAAATTATTTTTTCAATATGCAATAACAAGGCGTGGGTAATTTATAATGAATAACCCTGTACAATTTGTCACCCTTTTTCTGGTTGCGACATTTTTCAATCAGGACTTCTTTAAGTTAGGTTAAACTGTCAAACAATGAAGGCATAATGCAACTCGATGGGTAAGTCAATGTGTTTATGCTGGAATGCGATAGCTGGAGACACCTTGACAAATGTAAATTCAATGGACTTTTTCGCAGCAGCCCAAACAATCTTCACTTGCTGTATGACCAATTATTAACAGTTCTCTCTCTCTATATATATATAGGATGAATAAGATGTAAGGATTTTTTAAAGTTTATATTTGTTTTAGGGTTGCTATCACATAAATGAGAGTTTGCTTTTTTGTGACCCCGTTTTTCTTTTCTCTAAAATTCATTAGTTATACCCCTTGAGCTACATAATAAAATGCTTAATAACATCAAAGAAAATCCTTCGCGATTTGTCGTCAGGACAACTTAATTGGTAACGGTTTAGCATCTCTATACTATATCCAAAACGCAGAGGCCAACGTAAACATTGCAGACATGCAGTGATCATGATAAGCTGCAGAGACGTATTCATAAATTTTATTTTAAAATTAAAAATATATAAACACTTAATAAATAATTATTTATTAATCAAGTAATAAACTTAAAACAGTTATTACTTTTAGATAACAATAAGTATGATTTTCAAAAGTAAAATTGCAAAGTATCCATATCACGGCTAAAATACACAACAGCAAAGTTAAAAAGGAAATTATGGTTTTTCTAAAATATTCCTAAATACACATTTTTAAAGATTAAGAGCTGAAATTTGGCAGACATACAGTTCTTGATTCACACACACAAAGAATGAGGCCAGAGTCGAGTAAGTTTCGATCTTTATGTATATGTATTTATACATACATGTCCCTGCCTGACCCTTTCCATCCACCCCTCCGCTTTGTCATCTCTGCGGAGTCCTCAGAGAAATCAAAGCATCAGATTTGTACTCCTGAGTTTCGAATGGCATGAAAGTCTACTCAATGCGGTTCTGCAGACGGCCTCCCACTTTGACCAATAGAAAGAATATTTCCAATATGATCATGCGCTGATAAATAAACAAACGCTGGCCTATGCGTTTTGGATATAGTATAGTTGGTATTAGACTGTGGATGTGTGACCACTGTCATTATCAGATCGGGTTGCCTTTTCGGTCGTGCTGGGAAATCGCCCCGTCATTTCTAACTCGAATAAGCCTCCTGTTGTCTTTTAAGTGGTTGCTTTAGACAATGAATGTCATTCTCTTGCAAAAATAAGAAACCTGCGAGCCTATTTGAATGGACACTACTGGGAAATGTGCTGAAAATGACATAATTTTATTCAAATTCAATCATACTAATTATAATTACTCCTCTAGTTGGAAATAAGTCACAAGTCTCAGCAATGAATAATTTTTTCTACAGAGTTTTCAATTTAATATATATTTTTACTACTAACTTAAAAATATAGGGGGTACTCAAAAACAAATTAAATCGGTATTCCCGAATCTGCTAACACAAAGTGCAATTGTAAGTCAGTTGTTGGCGCCAATCTACTTAATGCGGTTCTGCAGACAGCAGACCCGACTCTATAATATAAACACGGCCTGCCTCCCACATTGACCAATAGGAAGAATATTTCCAATTTGATCACGCGCTGATAAATAAACAAACGCTGGCCTCTGCATTTTGGATATAGTATAGGTGCCTCTTCCCTGCAACATTTAAGAATCTTGCCCGTTTTTTAGTCCACGATGTTAGATGCCCGATGATCGGAATTTGGACAAAAACGTATCAAAATTTTAATTGTCAGAAATACTGGTGGGTAAATTATGGATAAATTCTATATAAAGAAATTGATACTCCTACGGAAATATAATTTTGTAACTAACGTCATAACGTGAATTTAATATTAGTTTGCATATTCAATATTCAAGTATAATTATTTACATAATGTGTATTAAAACGATAAACGATCTTTAGAAGTGAGTTTTGACTAGCCTAAGCTTCATTTATCAGTTTTTTACTAATAGATGGTGCCACATTTGCGAATTTGATTTATTGAATTAGAAAGCCCAACTGACGATTCCAAATGGCATAATGCGGTTTGCACTTGTTTATATGAGATAAAAGAAATGGTTAAAAAATGAAAATAAGTGGGTGCTTAGCGGGATGAGTTAGATAATTGTCTCCTTTTTTTTGTAGCTCATGGAAGTATTTAAGAAAAAAGGATCGCGTCCCAAAATTAAAGTGAACATTCCTGTCAAATGCAGCATCTTCCAATGTTTCTTAACGTTTTTAAAATGCGTTGTTTAAAATTAATAATATTGAAGTCTTCTATTATTCTAAAGTAACAGATGATGTGTTTTTTATACTGTTTTGGTTCTGTGATAATAAGAAATGGTAATCCATAAAAGCGTTGACGTTTTTCCCAATACGAAATTTTCAAAAAAAATATACAATGCTGTCCACAGAACTAATGGTAAGGGTGAAACATTTGCTTTGTCTAAAATGAATAAAAATAATGCTTAAATGTACGTGGTTTGGTATTTGGGTCTGTACTTTTGTTTTATTTAAAAAAAATCTTAAAAACTGTTTTATATGTTTATTTATGAGAATATATTTTGGATTTTAGTATAAAAATGAAGATATAAAACATGTTTACTGTCAGTGAGTAATTCTACTTAGTAATATACAGAGTCATTAAAAATACGTCTTATCCAATCGCCAAAAGAGTAGACTACATTGTGTATATTGGCTTTTCTGTGATATTTTAAAAAGTTTCAATTGTTAGTGGCTGAATTATAGATGTTACTTTTTTTAGTCACACTGTATACGATTGAAATAATTTAAAATAGCACTCCGATAAAAATCGGCATTTCTCACTAATGGCCTATGTCCGATTTAATTATTTATAGATAAAGAAATTTATTTTTAGATCGGAATATATTTTTGTTTATTGAAAATTTTTACATTTTAAAATGCTTTCTTTTATCAATTCTTAAATATGTCGAAAAAAATTTGAATTATGTAATTGTCTATATTGTACATTGTTACAATTTTAACTAAAAATATTTGCTAGTTTAAAAAGGCTAGGACCATAAGAAGCTGTTATATTTAATTTTAAAAATCTGTTGCATATGTTTTTTTTTTTGAAATAAATATATTATGACTCATATTTTTGTTTTATTTATTTTTATTAACCCCTTAACGCACACATATTTTGGCAAGAAACATTTTTATTTTAATTTTGGATTATGAGTCACTTTCCTTACCTTTCTTTTCGAATTGCTCTTTCCAAAAAAAAAACTCAACAGAACTAATAATTTTAAAAAATTTTTTCTTTTGTGTGATATATTTCGAAGCAAGGTACATCAATATTGCAAGTATTTGATATTTCACGACTAAAACGTAAAATAAATAGCTTGGAAGACAGTGACGATTTTTCCAATCAGTAAAGATAATTTTAAGCAAAATTCATATATATTTAGGGAGGGGTTGAGGCGGAAAATGCGCCAGAACATACGAAAACATTTTTTTCCAGTGGTAAAAATTTAGTAGTAAGAGGTATACCGAAGTTAAGTAAAAAAATAGTATGGATAATATATCTGGCAGGTGAAAAACTGAAGAGTTTTCATCAAAAAAATTTCCCTCATTCTCGCAGTCATGAAAATTTATCAGATAATCGTCTATATTATGATAACAGCTTAAAATGCAATCTGGCTAATGTGGAACTCCTCGAGAGCCTTGCCAGACTCGTCTAATGATCGTCAGGCGCTTAAATTCGGCTATTCCTCTCTTTGTTTAACTACCTGGCAAGGCCTTCGTGATTATAAATGCAGCCAGAAAGTGGGGTCAAACTAGCATTATACCTGTAACTTTTTTCGGAGAAATCGGATCGATATGCGGTTTTTTTTTAAATTTTCGAACAATTATTAGTAACAAAATCTACAACTAACCTCTACGCTCGGACATTTATAATTATTTATTTAACAAATTGGACAATTTTCAAGAGCAGAGTTATTAATTTGTTAATTAGCCAGTTCACAACAATTGAACAATAAACAATTATGTGCTACAACTTTGTGGGCATGCTTCTCCTCATGGAACCGGAGTTTTTTGGGTTTCCATGGTAACCAAACAAAAAAATAGACTCTGATTGGCTTAAAAATTTGCGCCCCTTATACCTGCCTTATTTTATTCTATCGACCGATTTGCGCTCTCTTGAAATATAATTTTAAATTCACATCACAATTTTACAATTAATGAGAAAAATATTTGTTTAAAAAAAGATGGTAACTATAAGAAAAATAATAAACCATCTTCCCATCACACTTTTATCCAGACTTAGGTCTGAAAAAGTTTATGTATAATATAAACTTTCTTGTTTTATTGTGGATTTTATGTTTTCAGGGTCGCTGAATCCGAATATGCACCTCATTTTGCCCTAATTGTGGACCATCAATTGTTATTAACATTTTTTAACAACAATTTGTTTTTTTGTTGTTTTGAAAAAATTCAAGAGCTCCACCCAAGTTTTTCTTTTGTATTTTTTCCCCCCGAATCCAATTTCGAAAATCGTTTCTGAATTGGACGCTCTCCTCAAAAGTTATTAACAATTTTAGATTAACAAATGAGCTGTAGAAAAAGTTGCAAACTTTAGGGTCTCAGGTTAACAGTTCCCAGATCATTTGTTAACTAACATTTGTTAATAACAATTGATAGGATGGTCGCCGAGCGGATCTGACAACGGGATCGTCTTCAGGGGGTCAAAATACCCCAAAAATATGAAGTTGCAAAAAATGACCTGATTGAGCGGCCTACAGCTCATTTGTTAATCTAAAATTGTTAATAACTTTTGAGGAGAGCGTCCAATTGAGAAAAAAATACAAAAAAAAACTTTGGTGGAGCTGTTGAATTTTTTCAAAACAACAAAAAAACAAATTGTTAAAAAAAAATGTTAATAACAATTGGTGGCCCACCATTAGGGCAAAATGAGTTGCATATTCGGATTCAGCGACCCCGAAAACATAAAATCCACTTGGTTTTATCCTCGGACACCAATTGGCCAGTTTTACCCCCCTGGCCAATAGACTATCAGCAAAGATATCGCAGCAACAATACATTAGAAGGTTGGAATCATCTTTAAATACTTTGATAAGACCACATTCTAATGTATTCCAACTAGTGAAGTGTCTACTTAAAGAATATTCTGATCATGTTTATGATAGATACACTTTATATTTAAAAGGAAAACGGCGCAAGAAATTCTACATTACTAAAACATTAAGGACATATAACGACACAGGAGACTTGAGATTTGCTTTAAAGACGTTAGCGTATATTCAAAAGCTAGAATAAACAGAAAATTCTGTAGGTATTTTATTTTATAAAAAAACTTAAAAAACAAAAAAAATCTTTTAAACATACCAAACATTATATTATGTATAAACTTTGCCAGTCCTAAGTCTGGATGAAAGTGTGAAGGGAAGATTATTTATTATGTTTCTTATAGTATCATCTTGTTTTTTAAACAAATTTTTCTGTTCTATTAGTTGTAAAAGTTCTTAACTTCTGATTCATTTAAATATTCATGTGCTGCTCCTATGAATTTAAAATTATATTTCAAGAGAGCGCAAATCGGCCGATCGAATAAAATAAGGCAGGTATAATATCTATTATTAAAGTCGCATAAATGTCCGAAATTTGCGGACCTGCATTAATTAGAGACTCTTCTTTTATTTTATATCTTCCCGATTTTTCAAATAAAAACAATTTTACTCTTTCCCAGATATAAATTAAGATTTTTTAAAAACAATTACAACCTAAGAAGGTCAAAACGCGGATTCTTTACACCTAAAGACGAGCCATTTAGTGCAGGAGATCCCAAATCTGCAAAAGCAACTATTCTCGATCCGTTAGACGGTGTTATAACCGAGTGAAACCCATAAAACTAAGAAGGAAAAATAATGATTATTTACAGTTTACGCAATAAATCGCCAATGGAGTGTGAAGGGAAACTAACTGTAAGGTGGGGAACATAATTCTGCATTAAGTTCTTCGTCAGTTGTGTCGGTATCAGTCTTACTTTCCAGGTCACATAAGAAGCCAAAAGACGGTACTTCGTGAAAGTTTTCGGTTAATTAACATTATATTTGATATGTTCAAGTTTACGGAAGAGTGGTGCATTTTTTAACGTTTTAGTAGTTTGAATAATTCCAATTTGTAGACTAAAGATTTCAGTGAAGAGAATGTATAATAACATGGTTAGTATAATTTGATGTTATCACAGTAGATTTTTCGGTAATATTGTGTGAAATTTCTAATTACATACTAAGTATCTAGTTAAATTTCTACTACTTTTAAAAAAAAATAGTACAATTACTATTATCGCCTATATCTCGGCAAGGAAAAATTAATTTTTATATATTCACAAAATTATATTTAGACAATAATTGACTTTACGCAAAAATATGTAAAATATTGTACGCGAACAACTTAGATACAGGATATTCTTCTTTACCTTAAAACTTGCTTTAGATCAGGGCCAATCATGTTTGAAACAATATGTGGATGGTCGGAAAATTTAGGGTAAATTATAAGAAAATTAAGAAAAATCAAGACAGCTGAGTAAAATCTCCGGAAAGGGGTGGCTAAATATACGTTTTGAGGGTTGGATATTGGTTTTTTAAGATTTTTCAATCCTACCGAAAATAGTTTAATGTAAAAGTTGTAGATAATTAAAAAATCTAAAACTTTTGCACTTATCGTTTTTCAACATTAACCTCAAAATTATCGAGAAAAATGTGGTGTTATTCTGAGCAAAAATCAACTCTTACGATTTTGTCGATAATGTGTTTTATTTTTATCCTATCAAGATGAAATGATGAAATAATTATGATTAATAACGAATCAATTGCTTAGAAGCATTCAATGAGTTGTAAAAAAGTAAATACTAATTCAACATTTTCTTTAAATAAACATACAATATAAACGACAATAACGATTATTCGATATCGCACTGAATAAAATTATAATAAATGTTCGAATTGTTTCCCACCCATTTGTACGCAGAGACGACATTTTTTCAATAACGACCTTTTTAAACGCGTTATAGACCCAAATCAGCGATTCTCTGAGTGGCGCATAAATTATTTCTTTCAAATAGCCCCAGTAGAAAAAATCCAATTGATTTAAGTCGGGTTATCTGGACGACCATAGGATTGAGTCACGTCGTCCTATCCATCGTCGTGAAATAAATATTGCCGGATGAAACAAAATGAGTAGGTACCTATAGTTTTTATCTTCAATACACAATAAAAAGAAAAAGAAGAAAAAAGTCTGGTACAGGTCAAAAAATCCAATACAAACATGTTTAGCAATCTATATCTATCGATCCCAGAAATTTCGTTGATATATCCCCCGCACAAGCTACAGAGCTTCTGGGGTTCACTCGTAAGGGGGTGAATTGAAGGGCGTATATTATTATTATTATCTGGATGTTGGACAATTGCGACTGTTATCACAAGAATTTGTGTATTAATCGGTGCCATGTCGGATAATCATTTCATTTCGATAATAACTATATTGGGTTGATTACATAAAAAGTTCGTTTTGTTGCCATACTCTTTAATGCTATCAAGCAATCATTATTTTAATGTGATTTTTAAAAGAAGCGTATTTTTTTATTTCTTTTAAATGTGAGGGAACTGAATTAAACAGTTTCCTGACCTGACCTGACCTGAAAGCATCACTCATCAGTAATCTTCAGCAGCAAAGATATTTAAATTAGTCTTAATTTGTAGACATGGTACTCAAAAATCCAAGGTGAGGTACCCATTTTCCAAAAATTCAAAAAATTCCAATTATCTCTAAAACGGTGAAATTCTGTTATTCTGAACAGTCATGACCTAGTCTATCACCAGTTGCAATATTGTACAAGGTTTACGGGACACCCTTTATACAAATATACAAATCTGTTGACCCCACTAAAACTCAGCATACGACTATGTAACAATGTATAGCGTTTTTCAAGAAATAATTTTTAAATTCTAGAACAGTACTTTTTTCTGTATTACGTCCGCAATTTATTTTTTACAAACATCAGGTTCGGGTAATCAAACAACCGGAGAAAATTTTTACGTCCTTTAAAATTCCAAAAATTTGTCGCATCTTTTGCCATTACTATTTTTTTGACTTCCAGTTTTACCGGAAGTAAATTTTTTCTAGTAGGTATATCCCGTTCGCCAATTCTAATATGAACTCTTTTAGTATAATAAATTTTAAATATTTTCATTATTAATTCAGCCATATATTTTATAATTATTGTGTTAATTCTAACACATTTTATGAGGGTTAATTAAACTTTTATTTATTCAATCTCTGATCATTACTTCCTTTACTACCGGACCTTGGAAGCTTATTTTGAAATCCCGAAAAAGGCTAAATAACCGGTAGAAACGTAGGTTGAATAAGAAATTACATTTTATTCAGCTTCTACTAAATTGTACTCAATACCAAATACAGGTCGAGAAAACACCTTTTTAGATATTATAAAACGTTATGTAACATTTAAAAATTGTATTACCTAACAGAAAAGCCGTAAACCGGTAAAAAAATACATTTCTGGTGATACCATGAGTAATTCTGTGTCACAGTAAGTTCCTCATTTATTATGCGGTTGTGCAGCAACTAATAATAAAAAGTTTGAATATGTGTCGAAAAATATGTAAATATTGAAAGTTAACAACTGATGTGACATCGATTTGTACTACCAGTATTGATCGATTCTTAGACAACAGAAAACGTTACTATATTTTAAAACTGAATTTTATTTGTATAACATAATAACCTTTTAACTCATATACAAAGTACCACTGTCATAAAGTTTTCCTAAGCCAAAAAAAAATGTCGAATATCGAATCGGCCAAGGGCGTCGCCAGCCGGTAAGCCAGGGGGGGGGGGGGGGTAGCATAAAAGAACTGAAGAGAAAAATCAAAAAAGAAAAGTTTTAATAAAAAAATTAGAAAACGAACAAAATATCTATATAGAAAATCAATTGAAACATAATCTTCTAGTGTTCTAGCGAATTTTTGAAAATGTGTTGCCTGTGTACACTCATCATTGAGTCGAGCTTCAGACATGGTGCTCCTCAACCAGGTTTTGATTCTCCTAAGGCTACTAAGTGACCTTTCAACTGTACAAATCATACAAGGCTCTTAAAAGCCTTCTTAATTTCAGGAAAAAAATCTTCAGTTTCCTTGAGGATTTCCACAACACTCACACTCAGTTTGATCTATTCTGGTTTTTCCTCCCATATTTTTTTCCAAAGCTCTATCTCATTTTTGATATTTGTAAGACCGTAAAAATTTTTGAATTCCTCGCAAGCTTCTTCAAGTTCTTCCAAAGAAAAGTTTTTCATTTGCGCAGGATGTAGTCTTGTTAAAGTAAATGATGGTCTATTTTCTTCAGAAAACCTTATTTCTAGGGAATTTATAATTGAGTCTAAATAAGGAATTGTTATAGACCTTGCGCCAGAATTCTATGGGGCTTTTTGCCTGGTGGTTGCTACGGTGTTGTTGTCTTTTAGGGGTATTGATTTCATATCTTCCGCCAATCCAATTTTTTCCGCAATAGCAGTAGCATCTTCGAAAATTTCTTCTGTTACTTTTTCGGGTTTTTCACGGTGGTAGTTTTGAAATACGACCAATATGCTGGAATGCATGAACCGCATCCAAGGAGACTGATTGGAGCACGTTTACTGTGGGTTCTAAAAGAGCGGAATATTTGGCTATCAATAAAAGGCTAAAAATAAACGAAACTTTGGAAGCTGCGTTAACCTCAAGGGGGGGGGGCAGCTGACTGACTCCTGACCTGTCCGAATGGTAATTCCTTTTAAAAAGTTTCTGGGCTTATTACAAGGCAATACAATTTCGTATAATTGCGCTGAACCTTTGAATTATAAATATTTTATAATTTCTTGAATTTAAATTCTTACAGATTGAGACTAAAGTTAAATTTTTAATGAAACGTATTTCATCATAAGTTGACTAATATATATGAAATAGGGGTCAGATATAGACGAATAATTTTTTTAAAGTTTTAATGTTTCGAGGTGATCAAATACTTTCTAAGGGAATAAATTATCTATCAGTAGATATATAATAAAAATGGGTATTTTAATGTCTTCTAAAGTTTTCATCCAGTTGAAAACTCTAAAATCGAACTATTGGTCGCGCTTTAAGTCTTCTAGGACCCTATTTTTTGTTTTCTGGTTGGAATTTTGTCAAATTTAACATTGGGCTTAACAGGTTGAATGGACTAATTGGTTTTTACTAGTTCTAGCTTAAATATGCATCCTATCGAAAAAAGTTTAATGTAAAAGTTGTAGATAATTAAAAAATCTAAAACTTTTATATTTATCGTTTTTCAACATAGCCTCAAATTTATCGAGAAAAACTCTAAAAACCGTTTTTTTTTTTTCGTTTTTAATTTTTGTCTCTCGCAAAAATAATCTTTATTTATTTTTCGATTTTATACGAATTTAAATTAAAAAAGCCTATTTTTAAGACCCCACATTACAAATAAAGTAATGCTATGTTTCTAGAAAAAAGTTACTGTAAATAAAACGTGATATCCCTTCAACATCTTTCGTGACCATTTTCTAAAATGACAGCTGTTAGTATGGCATCATAAAAAATTAATTACTATTTCAGATAAAATTGTTTCTAGAACTAATTTCATCTAACGGATAACACCGAGGCTACTATTAAATGGTAGGGAACTAATTTCGAAAATCTATTTAAGATAAATATAGACTTTAAACGTTTAAAGTTTTATTCTGTTAGATATATTTTGTATTTCATCCAATTGCGAACAATTAAGGTGAAAAATTGGTGTAATAGGTTTGACCTCTATTTTTTGTAAATTCATTATAGTATACCAGCAAGCAAATACTGTTACTCAAATTGTTCATCGAAGGCTTTATTCATTAATTAATTAATTAATCAATCAAATTTATTATGTTTTTCTCTATATTTTTGAGCTTCAAAGTTAAGATGTACTAAAGCTTTCGGAGAAAAACGAAGGAAAGGCTATTTTTGGAAATTTTACTCACTGAGTCACGCATAGGAACCCCGATTTAGGAAAAAATGCTAACAAATTTGAATTTGTGGTTTGGCGGTTTGTGTATTTATAAAATATTAAAATAAGTTAATTTTGAATAGAAATCATAATGCTTATTCAAGAATATTGCAGGCAAATCAAATTTTTTCAACAAGAATAATACCACCCGAAATCTACCAATGGGAAATGGTTAAGGGGGTTACAAGGAACTTCTAAAAAAACGACGCCATGGGATTGAAAATGGATTTGTGTGATTTTTCACGATTTCCGGCGAAACTTGACGTCGTATTAAAAAACTATCTACAGGCAAGATGTAGCTTATAAAAAAACCTACAACTTTTGTAGAAGACACTTGTGAAAAATGAGAAAATTCGAAGTAAAATTTTTTTTTGTTTTCCATTTTTGATTTCCGCAAAAATCATTCGATTTGGATGAAACTTTGTAAAAGTATTTGTTCTTATGTTATAAATAAACAAAAAAAATTTGATTTAAAAAATAAAAATTTCATTTTTTTCGTTCAAAAACACTTTTTTTTCAGATGAAAAGTTGCATGGTGAAATTTTCTAGTACAGAGTTCTCCGAGTGCACATTTTTTTCGTTTTCACGTGAGCTTTTTGATACAATGATAAACCACTATCGTTCCTATTTAAAAGCATCCTCAAAAATGCAAAAAACTAAAAAATCACTGTTTTAAAAATAAATTTTTAACAATTGTTGATAATTTGTTTAAACTTTTGAGAAAATTAAAAAACTGATTACACCATTGAATTATAAGGAAAAAACTGCTAAAATATGTTTTATTTATTTATGTAAAATTGTATTGTTCTAAGCATAAAATGTTGGAAGTCTCATATATTCTAATTTTTTTTTGTAACAGAATCGAAAAAGTTTTTTATACAAAAGTTGTAGGTTATGAAAAATCTTCAACTTTTGTACAAGTCACTTTTTTCATATTTTTTTCTTTTTTTTCCATTTTTAAATGATAATTTTTTCAAAAAATATTGTAATTTAATGAAAATGAATTGCAATTAATGAATTTGAAAATATTATATACTTAAGTTGATATTATACATTAACAATAATGAAAAAATCTTTATTTAATTGGTTTATAGGGGATTAATTGATATTGCAATGGTTCTTTTTAATGAAATTATTAAACAACGAAGAGTTTTTCTTAAAAATTAGTCTTGATTTAACTTTTTTACTACAAATATTTACATAATTCATCAAAACGAAAAAATTAATTTATTTACACTAATTTTATTTTTTTTCGCGAGTGTCCTTCATCGTTATCATCAGATCCTTTGTGGCAGTCGGTATCTTCGTCATATTCTTGGAACGATTCATTAAGATCACTCTCTCCTCAGCTGGAACTTCCGTGTCCGGATTTAAGCAAAGACTTGGTTGCTCAGTGGAAGTGTCCTCCAAGTCACTAACATCTTCCACAATTTTTTCTTTATTTGAACAATTTTCTTCACCTTACTGCTTAAATCCTTACCATGTACTCCATGCTTCCGACATCCGCATTTGCTGCTTTCACATATTTTTTGAAAAATTTCAATTTAAAAATGGAAAAAAATATGATTTTTCGCATTTTCTCGGAAATTTTGAAGGTTATGGTCAAAGTGAATTCTACAAAAGAGGTTTTTACAACTTTTGTATAAAAAACTTTTTCGATTCTGTTACAAAAAAGAAATTGGAAAACGATTATTTTTGATTTTTATACGACTCTTCCATCATATTCGTTTAATGTTTAGAACAATACTGTATACGTATGAAATTTTACATAAATAAAGAAAACATATTTTCTTTTGCAGTTTTTTCTGTGTAATTCAATGGTGTAATCAGTTTTTAATTTTCTTAAAAGTTTGAACAAATTATCAACAATTGTTAAAAATTTATTTTTAAAACAGTGATTTTTTTTAGTTTTTTCCATTTTTGAGGATGTTTTTAAATAGGAACAATAGTGGCTTATCATTGTATCAAAAAGATCACGTGAAAAGGAAAAAAATGCATACCCGGAGAACTCTGTACTAGAAAATTTCACCATGCAAATTTTCATCTGAAAAAAAAGTGTTTTTGACCGAGAAAAATGAATACCTTTATTTTTTTAACTCAAAATTTTTTTTGGTTATTTATAACATAAAATCAAATACTTTTACAAAGTTTTATCGAAATCGAATGATTTTTGCGGAAATAACAAATGGAAAACAATCGAATTTTCTCATTTTTCTCGATGATTTTCAGGTTACGGTCACAAGTGTCTTCTACAAAAGTTGTAGGTTTTTTTATAAGCTACATCTTGCCTGTAGATAGTTTTTTAATACGACGTCAAGTTTCGCCGGAAATCGTGAAAAATCACACTAATCCATTTTTCAACCCCTTTAACCACCCCTCCCGTTAATTGGACCAACCCCCATGGCGTCGTTTTTTTAGAAGTTCCTTGTAACCCCCTTAACCATTTCCCAATGGTAGATTTCTGGTGGTATTATTCTTGTTTTTTGGCTACAAAATATGCTATCTTGCCTGCACTAAAGTGGTTTTATAACAATCACAAATATCCATTAATAACCGTTTATGATTTAAATTGTATAAATAAAAAGCAATAAATGAAAGTATTGCACGTTTACAAATATATTTTCGGTCAGATTTCTGACCCACGTGGCTATTTAGAGCCATTTTTCCGCATGTGAAAACCAGAATATTCAATGCTTCAAAACCTGCAAGACATATTTTTTCTCTGAAGACGTCCATAACACACAGTCCTAAGAGGATTCAAACATTGTAGTCCAAAAACAGAATATTCAACATGACCCCAATCCCCATTCGTTAAGATAAAGAACAAAAAACTCAATAAAAAACATTGTAATTGTTACAAAACTTACGAGTATTCCAAAGTTCAATATTAAGACCTTGTCATCTATTCTAAGGAAAGAGAAAGTATCAAACACATTGATAACAAACTGGCGAGTTACGTTATAGCAACAATTAACAACTAGTGGTCGCGAATTAAATGGCGAATAATAATCAAGTATTATGTTACAGCTTGTTAACCGTATTAATATTAGTTTGTAAGGAGAAACAATGAAAAAATGTATTGAATTCAAAGTTGGTGTACTTATCTGCACGCATAAACATTTAAGATGAAGTTGTACTATATACTATAAAACAGTATAGGCAAGGGTTTTGTAGTCCCTAAATTTTTAGGTTCATATTTTGTTTTGAGAGAATGAAAAAATTAGTGCATATTCGTAAAGGTCTAATCTATGTTCCTATGTTCTCACTTTTTCAAAATTTGATTTAGCTTTTTCTATAAAAAAAGATCGCAAAATTCCATGTTTTTTATGATTTTTTTCAGAGAGGTACTTCTAAAAATAGATAGCTTTCTATATTTTCTATAATTACACCCCTACACAATTTACGAGAAGTTTAGTAGAAAGTTATGAAAGAATGCTTTTACCAGTTCTTTTATCAAAAAAAGAGAGAGTACCTACCTATAATAAATCAAATCAGTATATAAACTATTTTGTTATATTATTATTAATTAATCGGTATCAAACATCCAGTGGCGTAACTAGAGCTGAGTCATGGGGGGGGGGGTTTGAACCCACCAGTCAACCAACATATTACTCCCTTCAAATTTTGAAGTTCAAAAAAAGATTTCTCATAATATAGGTATAACATACAGTGTCATCCCCAAAGTAAGCACCATATGGGAAACTTTTTTATTAAGGGTTATTCGACGAAAAGTTATTCTTGATAAAAGTTTGTGCATCCCCTAAAACTAAACATGCACCAACAAAATATAGTAAAACACTCGTAATCTACGAGGAGTCTTCAAAAATTTGATTTTGAGACAAGAGTAAAGTACCGTTATTTTGAAAAATCTCGAGAAATGTTATTTAGAAAAGTTGTTCAGCATTAACAAATACATCTAAATTTGAGGTCATGGCCATCTTAGTGAAGTTTTACTTTTTTACCAACTTTTTTAAAACGATAAATAGACAACATCCTGTATACGACGGTTTATTTAAAAAGCCTGTAAGCCTGCAATAATATCATTCATCAAATTACATAACTATTGTGTTAACCACGGTCAATTTTTTTGAAGAGTAAAATAATTTTCAAAGTTTTCGGTGCAAAGTTATTTTTATTTTTTGCTCAAAATTATACAGTACTATAACATGAACTTAATATTCAATAATATCAAGTCACAACACATCCAAATAAAATAAGTATTTCGGTACAAAATCATAGATTTTCTGGATATTTTCTAGTCGTAGTCCCCATTTTACAAAATGGGTAAAAAAATAAAACTTCACTTAGATAGCCATGACTTAAAATCTAAATAAAATTTCGCGAGATTTTTCAAAATAACGGTACTTTATTCTTGTCTCAAAATCAAATTTTTGGGGGCTCCTCGTATATTACGAGTGTTTTACCATATTTTGTTGATGCATGTTTAGTTTTAGGGGATGCACAAACTTTTATCAAGAATAACTTTTTGTCAAGAAACCCTTAATAAAAAAATTTCCCATATGGTGCGTACTTTGGGGATGACACTGCATATTATACTATAATCATGTAGTTTCAAATTAAATAAATAGATTATAATTTTTTATAAATGTTATTTTGGAAGTTATAAATGTTATTTTGGTTATACCAGATGTTATTTTTGGAAGGGCAATCAAGAAATAACTTTTAAATACAAGTAACTCCTCGAGAGAAAAAAAAGAATAAAATATTCTTAAATACAAAATATACAGGTAAAAAATTGCGAAAGCTCCCCACTCTACAAAAGTTTATACACAAGCACTCAGGACAATCTAAATTCAAGTTGTTTTTACTAACTCGTCCAACACACTTCACTAGCAGTGATATTTAGCTCTCTATATAGCATATTAAAATTTGAAAAAATGATGAAAAAATAATTCGCCTAGTAAACATCGCACTTCACTTGACCGCGGAAACGCACAAGATTTCAAAAAGGTTTGAACAGGGCAGCACAAGTGTAGCGAAAAGAACCGACTAACCAACATTTTAGTGTACCTTTTAATCATTAAAATAACTGTTTGCACTGTCTTTTTATCCTGTGTTTTTGGCATTGTCGACCCTTACTTCTGTAATCCCACAATAATAAGTTTGAAAAAGGGAAATCTTTCAAATGTTTATTTTTCTAAAATTGTTACTTACAATTTTTTGTTAATTTCTTCTAAGCAATGGGGGGGGGGGGGGGGTAATCCCCAATAACCCCCCCTCGTTACGCCTATGCACACATCTGTGAATTAATAGTTTGCCACAAGCTAAATGTAAATAAGGGATTGACCAAAATCTTTGTTTTTTACACAGTAAAGTGTTTTTAATTTTAATTAATATAATGAATATTTTTATGGTTCAAAAAATTCCACCGTCGTTATAATTCATATAATGAGTTAAAATTTGTGCGTATATCAGGAAAGATCGAGGCAATTTTAATAAAAAAATTAATATTTTAAATTTCTTGTATAGTTATATGCCTCTCTCTTCAACAAAATAAATATAACTTACACATTTAGAGAAAGTGATCGAGATCCAAAAAAACTGTGTTACAAACGTAGTTACATATAATTTGGTTTAGATTCTAAACAAATAAACAAACCAAAAAGTAAAATCACAAATTATGAATGGAACCTGTCTGTCTACCGTCCTAATGTAAATTTCCCTACCGATTAGTAAACATTTTGTACCGAATTCATGCTTTCTAATACGTTCTTTTATAATTAAATAAAGGATGTAATACCATAATCGGTGTCGGCAATCAATAAATTGCATTTCGGCGCCATTGCCTGGATGATAATAAGTAATAAGAACCAATACCCCGTCAAAATGCTTAGGCAGTCATTTGGCAATTCTGAAAATAATTATTGTGTATATTTAACATTTTTGGCTCCATAAATGTAGCAGCAAATTTCAAAAATCATTATAAATGTTTCCAGAATTCAAATTAATGAAAGATAACATTGTTTTTTTACTTACCTACGTACGATATAAAATACTAATAATTTAATATTCCACGGAAGTTATAATTCTTCACTCTATTCATAAATGATTATTTCCTTTGAGTTCCAAGAGCGGCGCCACTCTCCGAGTGCAAGGGTCTCGTAATCCCTAACTTTTAAGGTTTATTTTTCATTATTAGTGGATGAAAAAATTTGTACTTGTTGGTAAAGATCTAATCTGTATTCCTATGTTCTCAGTTTGTCGAAATTTGTTGTGGTTCTTTTCTAAAGTGAAAACATAGGAACATAAATTAGACTTTTACCAATGTGTACTTATTTTTTCATCCTCTCAAAATGAAAAATGAACCTAAAAGTTAGGGACTAAGAAACCCTTGAATACACTGTTTTATAGTATAGTACAACTTATTCCTCTTAACCTCCCATGGGATTTTTGCGGCTCCCGAGTTACCCTCTTCCATCCATTTTATTAGAAAATTGGAAAAGAAAATTTAGAAACAAAGTTTAAAATTACAAATTAATGAGTTAAATAACACAAGGAAATTCAATCAAGATTTATTTATCTAAGGCGGAAGAAAATGCATAATAATTAATTCAAAAAATGTAGAAACGCAATCCTATAGAAGCTAATCTTGTTGTGTTCTACACTTTTTTCTATATTATTTGGTATCCTAAGTCACTTGGTTAAATTCTTCACATTGTATTCTTTTTTATTTGTTTCTTTTCTTATTATATTTTCCCATCTTTCGAGGTCTCCTTTTCTCTCAAACTACCCTAATTGACTTTCCACTTTTTTGTCTCTTATTTCTCCTATCTATGTTTCGTTCTTTATCTTACCTTTTAGTTTTATTTTTTATACATCTTAGTAACCTCATCTCCATAGCATTTATACGTGTTTTATGCCTCTGGCTTTAGTCGGATTTGGTTATCCTTTGAGACATTTTGAATTAAATAACACCACAATAAAAAAATAAATTATGGATTTTTTAAAAAACACTGGTATATAAAATATTATTTCTTAAAATACGTATTAAGTAAACTGGGTCATTCCTTGCATCAGTCTTTTTAAGCAACTCCTCCGCTAGAACTCAAAAACAAATTAATTATGATTTAATTGCATAAAAACATTGCACTTATATTTTAAAATTACGTAGCTACTAGATTAACAAAATTTCCTAGCCGTTGAGGAAATTGATTCATTTTCGTTGGGGAAAGTAGGTAAACTGGGTTATTTTTAATAGTTTTTTAGACAGGTATTTTTGTTATTAATCAAGTTATTGAAACTAGATCGATTTTAATAAAGTAACCCTTAATTGTCAAACTTATAAACATAATACTTTAAAATTAAATACTGGATTATTTTTTAAACTTCTTTCTGGGAGGCTAAGATGCTATATTTTTAATTTTAAACTTAAGAGGAACTACTATACTATAAAACAGTATCGTAGTCCCTAACTTTTGAGGTTCATTTTTCATTTTGAGAGAATGAAAAAATTTATACATATCGGTAAAGATCAAATCTATGTTACAACGAACTCACTTTTTCAAAATTTGATTTAGTTTTTTCTAAAAAAAATCGCAAAATTCTATGTTTTTCATAATTTTTCCAATTTTTTTTAGAAAAGTAGAAAAGTCGTAACATAGATTAGACCTTTACCAATAAGTACAAATTTTTTCATCCACTAATAATAAAAAATAAACCTTAAAGGTTAGGGACTACGAAACCCTTGAATGAATGAAATAATCATTTATGAATGGAGATGAAATACTTTCACTTTTCTAAATGTTTACGAGGTGTAGACAGATGGGTGAAGAATTATAATTTAGGTACATCTTTGTTATTGATGTTTTTTATTTTCAGATAAATCTTTTCATACTTTTTCTGGCGGGCTTCATCAACTGCCACCCCAGAAATGTAAATATACCAAACCAAATCTCCCCATCTGAAGTAAACCATTTAGTCGAACCAATTAGATTCTCATTGAATAAGGAAGCACCAAGAAATTCCATAGATGATACAGTAAAGGAAGTTGAAGCTGCTTTAAAAGCTAACCCTAAATTACCTCGACTGACTAGGGGTGAAATTTTGGATTTAATGGAGAACATTACAAAGAGCGACGCGAGTTCTATCTTGGAACAACACGGAAGCTATTTAAATGGTAAATATAGAGTGTGGTAAAGTTTATTTGGAGCAAAACTAAAATATTCTTCTGGTAGTTCTAGAAATAGTATTTTTCCAAAAATAACTAGAGACCGACATAGAGGGTGTTAAAGTTTGTATGAAGCAACTAAAATTTGGGAAAAAGTATCCGTTTGTCATATAAGAACCCAGTGAAAAAAGTTTTTCGATATTATGCTTCTAAAAATGCGAAAGTGGATCAATTTGTACGTAAAAATAAAAAAATCAATAGAAATAGGGCAACTTTCAAATATAATTGAACGGCTAGTACTGAGGAATACCACATCCCTTAGTAAATCTCAAACAAATGTGACTATGACACTGAGATATCTCCTATAAATTCTACGTTATTACTAACAATTTTATTACACTTTTAGAAAGAAATCCTAAAGCTATAATGAAAGTTTTACCATACACTCCTGATAGCAACGGACATAACGTAGAAGATTTATATACAAAACCACCAGTAACTCAAATTGTTGGATCTCCAGGACATGACAAAAATGTTGAAGATGGTGTGGTCATAAAATTTGACTTCCCCCAGATAGTCTACCATGACAAAGGTGAGAGGATTTGAAAAAAAGTAGAAAATGTAGAAAATAGATTGATGAATAGAAATCACCAGCTCATAACGTTTTTTAAGGCATCATTGGGGTTGATTAAAATAATACTTACGTAATTTTTTTAGCTAAGAGGCAACTTAAATAATCTAAAATTGAATTTTGGATTGAGTGATGACTTTAATTCTTTATTTTTAGCAAAGGAATATAAGAAAACAGCAACTGACAAATTAAAAAAATACAGAGGCAACCAAGGTCACAAAAACAAATTAAGTACTACCTCTACCGCTAGTAATATTCCTCAGCCACCTAGTGAAGAATCTTCAAATATTGATTCCCATAATTATGTCATAAGGGATATACCTAAAAATTCGAGAGGGACTCCCTTTAGTAGTACTAGCACTAGTACCACTTCAACACCCTCTACTACGTATTTTGCTTCTAAGGGAAAGAGGCCTACAGCGGTGAGAAGAAAAACTAGTACAACTCCTGGTGCTACAACCAGTAGTAAACATCCAAACCACAGGTAGGTAAACGTAATGGATATATCGTTACATATGCTAATTATATCTCTTTCTTCTTCTAATCTCTCTTCTGGCGAAAGTTGAGCCTTGTTCCAACTTTTCTTAACCTTCTATTACCACTTCAATAATTCATATCTCTCTTAACTTTCATTAGATATTATATATAAATATTAAATATAAATGTCATCTAAAATCATTTTTTTCTTCACACTGTGTCCCTGTACAATAATTGAACACTAGACATAACTAAGACTGAAATAAATAAATGAATAATAACTTAATTTCCATAATGTTAAATGATTTGTCTAAAATCTCTGCACCAAACCGAAATATTATCTAGTTAGTAAGTAACCAACTGTTTCAAAATTAATATCTTCACCACTATAAACAGATTTTCTGTCCTACAACATTCTGCACCGTTATTACTCACATGTTCATTTCCAGATATGAAGCAGAATCATCAGCAGAATCTTCCGTTAGTTTCAGTTCAACCCGTTTTCCCACAAACGGTATAAAAATTATTCCTCCTCCCTCTTTACCGCCGAAGGTAATAAACGAGGATCTTTTGCGATTGGAAAGTGAAAATCAAAACGTTTTTGTACAAAAAGAGATGCCAATATCGTTTAAAGTTGTCGATTTAAATGGAAAGAATAAGGACAACAAAGGAGGTGATGAAGTGGCATTGGTTGTTGATATTCCTGATCAGTTAAAAGGTTGGTATTTCGTTTATTAAAATAGCCCAAAAAAATGTAGCCTTTATCAAACCACATATCCATAAATAAATAGAATTTTCAAAATATTAACCGTTTAGCAACAATGGACCGTCGACAGTGACAGTGACTCACCCTCTACAATGAATTTATTTTCTTTTTCAGAAATAATTGGAGACATCAACTTTCAAACAGCTCTTAAAAATATGGAAACCAATAAGAAACCTTCCAAAGATACACCCAAAATACCACCAAAGTCGAATTTGAAAGAATCCGAAATAAAGAACATTCTAGCATCTTTCGTTGACCAATCTACCACCTCTATGCCCAATCTTGACAACGTCGTAGATACTCTCAACCCAGAAATGAAGGACTTACTGATGAATTTCGGGTTGATTCCGAATCCTGAATCTTCTCCTACACCTTTGGATGATACACAAGTCTATTATGAAACTTACAATCCTGAAGTAGCCGAAATTAAACAAGATTCCTATGTTGGGTTTAAACCGTTGCCTGATGATGATAATAGCAGGGACGAAATGCAGGAATTTTTGGCTAGATTTGGGTTAGGAAGGAATGCTAGGAAGCAAAAATCTTTAGAGTATAAAAGTGGTAGTAATAATATGAAGATGGAATTACCTAATGAGGATAAGGAGGTTGTGGAGGAGAATGAATGGACAGAACAAAATGGTGAGTAAATATTTCACACATTTTCGAAAAATTTATCATATTAACGTTATATTTTTTCAATATTTAGAACAACCCAGCGCCACCACTAATAAACAACACGTTTTTAATCCATCGGAGAACTTGTACGCCACCAAAGAAGAAATAGAGAAATTAAACAAACTTTCTAATGTTGTAAAACATTTAGAAAGCCTTGACCGACCAGTTAACAGCGAAGATTTCAAGAAAATAGACATAGAAACGTTAAAAACTTTAGTAAAGAGTTTAAACGACAGTTTTGTCCCACTAGATGAACAAAATGCACCCGATCCATTGAAATTTGATTACGAATTAATTAGAAATGAAGTCAAAAGACAAGAAGCCACAGACAATGCTACTAAAACTGACTCTGATACACCTGCAGTAAAAGATACGCTAGATAATACATCTGCAGGAAGTGACAGCACAGCATCCAGCTCTACAGAATCAACAACAGCAGCAACAACAACAACAAACGAAACTGTTACACCGAATATCAAAGATCTAGAAGACTCTTTTGGGGGCCAACCAATATCTACAACCGAAACCACGCCTCCTCGTAAAGATACAGGATTTTATTACTTATTCGATTGGAATTCATTTTTTGATATCGATGATCAAAAAGGTAAAAGGGTAAATTTGAGATTCCAGCCCACTGCAGGAGATCCCAAAAGATTTTATTCCGTCTCAGTGCCTTAATATTAATTAATATCGTTAGTTGTAAATATTGCTCAAACTTAAAAATCAAATTAAGTTGCAAGAAAATGTTAGAGATGATTGCGCCAACTGTAATTTTATTTATTCAAATCGAGAGAATCTAATATTTATTTATTTTATTGTACAAATTTTAAATATTGATTATAAATAAAATAAAAATCAATTAGATAGTATTTTTTTTCCTTAAACACATGTAGACCAGTTATAGGTACCATATTTTTATTATATATCGATAATTAACAATGCATCAAAACAATAAAAAGGCCATAAAGCAATTGACTAAGATTTATTTAACCTAGAAATAAGTTAGGTTAGAGTATTAATTTAAAGAATAAGATAAGGGTGTGACAATAAAATTTTTTCATAACTGTTAATTCTCTTATATAAATAAAAACTGTACTTACCTTGTTTGACCAAGCACTTGTTACACAATTAAAAGGTTTATCGTTACTTAATTTCCTGCTATAAATAAATGTTTATGAATTCTATTTAATGAGTTGTTATTATTGATTTCTATAAATAGCAAGCCAATAGAAGCACACCTGAGGTTAAGAATCTCTATCACTCTTTATAGTAGATGGCGCCCAATGTAAACTGTCACCAATATAATTCACATTCTGTCTAAGATTACGAGAATCTTTTTAAAATTAGTTAAAAAATAAATTAAATTAAATCACATTACAAAATTAAATTAAAGAAAGGAAAGAGCTAAAGTCGTCGTTGGTTAATCCATCAATAAAACAACAAAATTTGCAATATAATAAAGATATAGGTTATGTACTAAAATTTAAAATTAAACAAATTAAACAACAATAAAATAGATAAATAAAAAATTTACTTCATCATAAACACACAGCACAATAGTACGTAACAATATATTGCAAATGTACATAAGTATTATAGACATTAAAACTAATACTAAACACGCTTCGTTTATGACTTGCATACAAATGCATACAGCCATAAATCCGTTTAAAATTGACAAGTAATCAATTGGGCCCTGTACTTATATATTTGACGGTTAAATTTAAAAAATGGAGGCGAATACATCTGTGTGAAATTGATAAAGAAAATATTGAACACTTGTGTGTAAAATATCTTTTGTATATATGACTATATTCTTTGTTTTTAATACAAAATGATTCAAAAAATAATTATTAAATTTGAAGTTTCCACACACTAACGCCTTTATTTCAGGCAAAACCACTCAAACGCTTTTGTCTGTCTATACGCATTTATAACTCCAGAACCGATAGAGAATAACGGACAACGGATATGAACTCAGGATACCTTGAATGTGTGCACGCCTAAATGTCAGCTTTCTAGGAAGATTTTTCAAATTTAATAAATAATTTTTTGTTTAGTGCCGTTAGTACTTGTTTCCAAATAAATCCGTCTTCGTGAAAACCAAAAATTTAATCTATAAAATTTGGACGACTCGTGGTATTACCTTTGATTATTTTTCAACATAACCTGAAAATGAAGGAGAAAACAATAAAAACCGTTTTTTTATTCGTTTTTAATTTTTATTTCCCCCAAAAATATGAAACTTGGTGAAAATGTCCTTCTTTGTGTTGTAAATAAGTTGTAATTTTTTCAAAGCAAAATATTTATTTTTCGATTTTATAAATTTAAAAAAAAAATCCTAATTTTCAATCGAAAAAGTTCCCATACAAATTTTCAATTTTTTAACTCTATCAGTGCCATTTTATTCGTTGAAATCTCGACTTTAAGATGGTATGAAAAAAATATATTGTTCGTATGGAAAAATATCGTTAAAAATGCAAAAAAACAAAAAACAACTTTTTCATAATCGATTTTTCAGTTATTCTAGTCAATTTCTTATTTCTTATTGTAAATAAGCATTGAAATTGATGAAAAAGATTAATTTTCATGGAATATTTACTTTCAATTAATTTTATTAATGGTTTTGAAATTAACGAAAACATTGTTTAAACAATAATCGAATACTTAAAAAACTTCATAAAACTTCGCTCTAATTATACAGGGCGTTTCATAGGTAAATGAACATATGCTAACTGTGGATAAAGGACACTTAGACGAATAAGAAAAACCTATATTTGATATATCTAACTCGCTTCATTACTGAGTTACAGGGTGTTTTATCAATTTTGCTCGTTTCTTTTATACCTCGTATTTTTTGAGCCATATTTATTTGATATTTGGCAAGCTTGTTCTACTCCATTAGAACAATTAAGACACATAGTGACCAAAATTAAAATCCAGGTACGACTTAAAAAAATTATCGAAATGATTTTGCTATTAAACAACACCCTGTATATCAAAATTTTAAAAATTGGGTTGCGTATTCTAAAAGAATGGAAAAGTTTAATGGGAATAAAATTAAAAATTGGTGTGGAAGCAAAAGATTGATATCGAATTTTTACTGATTAATTATTCATGCACGGTTTATGTAAACTGGGCTTTACTCTTAAAACTAGTTTTAATTTTGAGTCCTTTTTTTAACAGTGTATTTTATCTTGATAATTTTGATATCTAAACGTATCGTTTATCAGTTCATTTTTGGCAATATTTAAAATTTTATTTATTTTAAAATTATGAGAGTTATTAGCTAGATATAAAAAATGTTTAAAATTTTAGAAATTTGTGTTTTAATTATTTGTTATTTTAAATTGTGCCAATGTCAAGATGAAGCCTGGGATTCTTTTCAAAGTACATTTACGAATCTAAATCGAGAAGGTAAGTAAAAAATTGTTATTAAAATTAAATTAAAAAACTCCAATTACAAAAAAAATGTCACAAGTTGATATTAATTTAACTTCAAGCTTAATCCTTTTGTCCCTTTCGTTTAATTTGGCAGAAAATTTATAGACAAATACAAAAAAACATTTTTGGTAACTTTTAAAATTTCAACTTAATTTATTTTAATTTTTCTTAAATTTCAGAATTAAGTATAAGTAACGTCACAAGCGAGAAATTGTTTCATCTGGGATATAATATTACAAAATGGAAAACTCTTTCTATCGGTCCTACTTGTTATTCTATTGGATTAACTGAAAAAGGATTACATATATTAGTTACTGTTTTAAATAAGGATAAAACAGGATTTAAAATAGAAAATAGTTTCTATGGTAAGTTAAAAATTACTAATCTCTTCAGACTAGCACAGTTAGCGCACAGTTAGCGCAGTTAGTTGATATACATACAGGGTGGCCCAACTATCCTCGCTCGGACCCTAACTGCTAGGCTGATGAAAATCGAGAAAAAATTTTTATTATTGGAGGCTCGATGTGCTACTTCTTAAAATTATTTTCGAGTATACAGGGTGAAACATGAATCCGGGGCAAAACATTCGGTCTTTTTTTTAAATGGATCACCCTATATGTTTTTTCATTTTTAGAATATCTGTCATGTGGAACTTTACATACCCCTTTTGTTTTTGAGGATCACATGCAACGTTGTCAAGTTATTTACATTTTAATAACATTTAAGAAAAAACATGAACGAAGAAAAATCTTCATAAATACTATATTTTCAAAAATTGATGGAAAAAACTGGGTATGCAAGTAACAAAAGTATGTGCAGAAATATACACATCATTTGAGCTCATTCAAAAAATATAGGGCGTTTCGAAACAAGGACCAATTTTCGCTAACTTCAAATTGCCGAAACACATTTTTTTCAAGTGGATCGAAAAGTATCATTGGATATGGTCCATATGGTACCATTTGAAAGGTCATTGAATGGACCTTCAAATTATGGAATCATATACAGGGTGATCCATTTGACAAAAATGAGTTTCGGCAATTTGAAGTTGACGAAATTTGGTCCTTGTTTCGAAAAGCCCTGTATTTTTTGAATGAATCCAAATGATATGTATGTTTCTGCACATACTTTTGCTACGTGCACACCCAGTTTTTTCCATCAATTATTGAAAATATAGTTTTTATGAAGATTTTTCTTCGTTCATGTTTTTTCATAAAATTTTGTTAAAATGTAAATAACTTGACAACGTTGCATGTGATCCTCAAAAAGAAAAGGGGTACGTAAAATCCACCTGACAGATATTCTAAAAATGAAAAAATATATAGGATGATCCATTAAAAAAAAAGACCGAATGTTTTGTCCCGGATTTAGGTTTCATCCTGTATACTCGAAAATACTATTAAGAAGTAGATCATCGAGTCTCCAATAACATACAATAAGATTTTTTCTCGTACTTCATCAGCCTAGCAGCTATGGTCCGAGCGAGAATAAGTGGGCCACCCTGTATTAAAAATAATATTTAATATGATGTCCTTCCGGCCTAGCAAAGCTCTCTCTCTCAGCTTTAAACTTATAAAATTAAAAAATGGGGACAATCACCATTAGAAAAGAAAGGAAATATTATTTATTTATTTGTCTCATAATAAAGATTAAATGAAATTGTCATAACATTAAAGTTAAAATAAAATATCAGACTAACAAAAGTACAAAATATTTCGTTATGAAAATAAAAGAGTAATTATGAAATAAAACAAATTGAAGGAAAAATCATATGTAATTAAATTTTTTAAAAAGTAATCATATAAGTACATTTTAATGAAATGTTTCCGATATTCATACTTCTAGCTTTTCGGGGATCCACAAGCTCGGGCAAATAACTTTTCCTATAAAATTCCGTGAGTTGTGATTTCATTTTATCGCAGAATAAATCATTTTTCAAAACTACAAAGCAACAATAGGCTCTTCCAGTGACCTTGGCCTTGTATTTGGTAAAACCATTTGTGGTTTTGATTTATTTGTCCATTTTTCTTCCGAAATGTAATTTTTCTTTTGTATACCTCTTTCGGGAGTTACATTTTTGGCGCTGAAGGTACAGTTTATCTTAACTATGCCTTTCTCTCCAATAAGACCATCTGGAGTTGCTGCCAAAAATGGAATACTTTCACTAACAAACAGGCCACAAAGCGATATAGTTTTTCCATTTTCAATTGCTGAAACAAAGCTGTGCCGACAAGTTCCTTTGATCGGCTTTGGTGGCTTGTAGATGTGCCGACAAGTTGCTTTGTCGGCATTGGAAGCTTGTATAAAGCGGGATTATTTTGTTCTGCAATTGAGAATAGACAAATTATACCTTCTCATTCATACATTTTTTCAGAGAAGCAATTGTCCGTTTTTCATTTCGCTTGCCCCATTCAATGTTCGTTGTGTAACATTGGGGGAGGTTGAAAAATGATCGAGGTGAGGCATCAGCCTTCTCATTTCCTTTAATGTTGTTGTATCTAGGAAAATATTTAAGATCCCTCATTCATTTTACTTTAATTTTTCAAACAATACCTGATTATTCTTAGATACAGAGACGAAACCATCAGACGTGACAATCTTTCACAATCGCAACAATGGGAAATCTGAAGCTGTAGTAGCGGTTTCATTTATTAACCAAACTAAAATTAATTGGCTTAGAATATCATCTCAAAATGTGGTAAGTACTTATTATTGTTTTCTTTTATCAAGTACAGATTTAAAATTTCATAATCCGTTAGCTTCTATTAGCCCGACTGACGAAGCATCTTTAATGTTTACAGATACAAGAATTTTGGTCGTGGACAATAGAACAACCAGCAATGCACGTCAATTTTTTGAGAATTGGAATGAGACATATTTTATTTTTCGTTACAAATAACAGTGTCGGTTATTTATATGAATTCGATATTAAAAATAATGCTTTAAATTACTGGTGAGAAATTATTTTAACTTGCAATTTAAATGCATATTATTATAACAGCTTAAAATACAATCTGGTTAATATGGAACACCCAGAAAACCTTGCCAGACTCGTCTAATGATCGTCAGGCCCGCTAAATTCGGCTAGTGAGTCTGTCAAGCCCTTCGTGATTATAAATATCATCCAGACGTATATTTTCTATAAAATTATAGTCTATCATGGACAAATTTTTTAAGCCCAGGGAAAAAAGAGCAAAAATTTTGTTTTGGTCACTAACAAAACAGATTATTTTCATATACACCGACTGGGAAAATAAGTACGTAAAAAATTCACTGGCTCCTGGACTGTAAGAAAATAAAGTGCCGTAGAAAAAATCTATGTAGTAGAATTCATTCACATAATAAATCAAACCTGTACACTTCATTTTAGGTTCATTCACAGGCTACCTTTAGAATCTACACCAACTTCATCCGCTTTTAACAATTTCAAAAACCAATACTTTTTAACCATACCCCAGAAAGACTCGATTACGATCTACAAATATTCGAAAACAGAATTCAAAGAGTTCAAAAAAATTACAACTCCCAAAATTACATTTATAGTAAATTTCAATATTGGATTTAAAACGTTTTTTGCTGTAAACGGTCTAAATGCAGGTATTTATCAATTTTCGGAAAACGGTTTGATCAGACAAAAATTTCTAAACAGTAATTTGAATGGAGTGAACTTTTGGTTACCCATACCGTTGGAAACTATCAGAGATGAAGTTTTTCTTTTGACTCAGAGAGTTTTAGATCATAGTACCCATCGAACATTTGAAATTGATATTATTACTTATAATAATGGTAAGTCAATCAGAAAAATTGGGTAGGTACATTATTTTAAATTCTCGTTTTAATAGATAAGTTTGAGGAACATGAAGACACGCCCTGTTCTGTCTTTGGAGAATCTACAAACGGATTGGGTTGCCTGACTTATGAAAATGGAATTTTAGGCTCGACTTATGTAGTTATTGAAGATCAAATAGGAGTAGTTGTACCAAGGTTGAATAACTCTTTTATACTGTTTAAAATTCATACCAGAATTAAACATAATCCTCATCCGAGAGAACAAGAAGTTCTTGATTTATTGAAAACTAAGAAACATTTAGAGGTAAGTCGTCAATTTTTCACAAGAACACAACAAACAGGTTTTATGTATTTTTAAATATTTTGAGAAAATTCGTAGTGCATTAGAAGATTCTTAAAAAAAATTGGAAAATAGTCGAAAAATCTGATTTTTAGACTATTGGAGATTTGTCTTTTTCTAATTCATAGTTTCTGATGTATTTTGGTAGGAAACAAATGGTTTTGGCATCTTTTTTGATTAAATTTTCCACACTATCTCACTTTTTTACCCATTTTTTCAATAGAGCCTTTCCTTAGTCAATTAATGATTTTTATTGTGTCATTTTTCATTGTACTTCAATTAAAAAAATTCTCAAAACCTTCGCTAATCTGTATGGTTCAGTTTCGTACGTATTTTCACTGAGAAAAATAATATTGTTCATTCATTTTAAGATTTAACTTATTCTTGAAGATATTTTTATATTTTTTTCGCATTTTCCTACACTTTTTCCGCACTTTTAATTTTTTTGTCGAGTTTTCATTTAAAAAATCATCGACAATTCCGCAATTTAGATAAGTGGATATATTTTTGAAATTCCCCACTTGTAATGTATTTTATTTTATAAAGGAGATTCCATTTTTGTTAAATGTAAAGAAAATTAAACAGAAATCTCGAGTACACTCAAATTAAACTGAATATTTGCTCCACACTTTGCACTTTCATTTAATTACTACCACTTTGTCACATTTACAAATAAATTTATTATTTCAGAATTTAATAGAAAAGGCAAATAAAACTTTTGAAGAAATAGTTATCTTACTAGATGTTCCAGAAAATCAAGGAAAAATTCAACATCAACAAAACATTGTAGGAGAACCACAAAATTTGTCTTCCTATCTATTAGAAGTAGAAAAAATAGGTCTGGAAGTAGACAAACTTTATAATAAAGTAGAAAATTTAACTACTCAAGAGAAAAAGTCGAAATTTGATACCATTTTTATAAATGGCGATGCAGTGTTTGAAGATGAATTTGAAGTAAAAGAAATGAATGTTGATAATATTAATAAAGAACCTACTACCAAGTTGCTAAATGACATTATAAGGTAAAAGCTGTAAAGTTATTTTCTTCTAAATATATTTAAAACTTTTTTTTTATTTTAGCAAAGAAGCTATCAACAAAAAACTCAAAAACAAAACATTTACCGAACTAGAAATTGATAATCTTAACGCTGCTACTGCAAACGGTATTGATACCAAAAATATAGCTTTTAAAGATGAAACAGAGATTATTTTAAACGGATCCATTACTTTCAACCAATTTGCAATGATAGAAAACGTTTCTATTACCACTAAAAAGATAAATGATATCTATTTTGAGAGTGAGGCTGTAATTTTGGACAAAAAACAAGAAGGTAAATTATATAATTTTAATTTACTGCCAAGACGGGAATGAACCAATCATATTCGTTTTGGCTTTGTTTGGTATACTTTTACCCCTTCTTTGAGAGCAGAAACCCAATTTAACGATAACTAGTCGCTTCCTTCCCCCAGCCGCGATTCCCGAGTGGTAATTTTAACAACAATTGCAACTGATGGTGGGTAACACCACAACCTACTTAGAAGCATCAAACTGCTGCTTTAATTTCGAGAGCTGCATCATTAATTGATAATCCTCTGATACCAAGAGGATCCTCTGGTGAGGTGTTCATTTTCATGAAGATACACCACAGCTCACTTTGAATTAGTCCTTAGAACAAGGAAATCGCAAAAGAAAAGTCGAAGAAACTTTATTTCAAGGAGAGGACAATGTATGTTTATATTACAGAGAAGGATGGATATCTTGTACGACCTGTGGAAATGTGTCCACCCTGTAACTTTATTGCTGCCGACGATGAAGCCGTTTGGATGAAGTGTTATTGGGAAATAGTGTCCCATCTCAGCTTGCATTAATTTACGTGTCTATTTTTTTAAATAATTTTGTTTTTAGGTACTTTAGAGTTTGAGCAAATAAAAGTAGAAGAAAATCTACTCGCTTCAAGGATTAACAACGTAAATCTAGATCAAGTATCCAGTGTTAAAAATTCAAAAAGCAAAAGAAATTTGAGTGGAGACTTGGATGACACTCTTTTTATATCTAAGAATTTAACAGTTTCATTTATAAATGGTGAAAATTTTACTCTATTTTTGCACAGTTTGTGTATGATAAATAGAAAATGTTATATACCCGGAAAAGTCAAGATTCATCAGGTAAAAATATATTTTATTATTGGTAAAAATATATTTTATTATTTAATTCTTTTTAGAAAATTCGTGCTGATTTAGTAGACGCAGCCTTTTTAAATGACTTGAAGTTTCCTGACGAATATATTTTGTTAAATTCTCAATTAAGTGGAAATATTATTGGTAAGAAAGTTAATAATACAATTTTTTAAACTTTATCATCATAACTCATATTACGTCTCCTGATGTAACATAATAATGTAGAAACGTTAAGATTTCTTGTACACCTTTTGGGTCCTCATTAAATAATATTAATAATAATTTGAATAATGAATGCAATAGCTCTCACTCCATTGGTCCTAGTTCAAATCCTAGTTGGGGTATTTTTTTTATTTTTAAATACTTCGTTTAATTGTTATAGGTGTCCTTATACAGTTTTTATATTTTTACCATAATTTTTAACTTTTAATGGACGGGCTTATAAGCTAGTAATAAACATTTTAGTAAAAATTGAATTATATCAATGATGAGAGTATTATTTTTAGGTAAAAAAACCTTCAAAAACTCATTAACAGCAGAAGATGTAAGATCCACCACAATAAATGGAGTGCAAACAAAAAATCTTGTGACTTTATCTACAGATCAAAATTTGGAAGATATTACTTTTAAACAATTAGAACTTACTGAACAACTAGACGTTAGTAACTTCGAGTTTTCATTTGCTACTTTTTGAAAACAGTTTTTTTAATCATTTTTTTTAGGTTGATGGTAAAATTTCAGGAGAGCATGTCGACAAATTTCTTGCAAATCCAACTTTACAAGATACCAACCGAATCAAGTCAAATGTGAATTTTAAAAATTTGGTTGTGAAGGGAAACATCAGTATAGATCAAAATTTTAACGATAAAAATTTGGGGGCCTTATTAGAAAATTTTGTTTATAACGTAAGCATGTTTTTCTTTAATTAAGATCATTATTGGTAACAGAGCAAAAAGAAAAATTTAATACCAATTTTGAATTTAGTTCTCTGTTTGTTTCGATTTAATCCAATTATTTATTTAAAATAGCATTAAATTTCTAATTAAAACATTTAATTAGCATTACATTTGCTCTGCTGACATTATTATTATTACATTTGCTCTGCTAACATTATTATTACATTTGCTCTACTGACATTATTATTATTATTACATTTGCTCTGCTGACATTATTATTACATTTGCTCTGCTGACATTATTATTATTATATTTGCCCTGGTGACATTATTATTATTACATTTGCTCTGCTGACATTATTAATACATTTGCTCTGCTGACATTATTATTAATACATTTGCCCTACTGACATTATTATTACATTTGATCTGCTGACATTATCAATACATTTGCTCTGCTGACATTATTATTACATTGGCTCTGCTGAAATTATTATTATTATATTTGTTCTGCTCACATTATTATTATTACATTTGCTCTGTTGACATTATTATTACATTTTTCAAGGATGAAGATGCAGCTGCAATTACTTCCATTAAGGAATTTCCAAAAGGCGTTACAATAGATAAAGAACTGCAAATAAAGTCTGACTCTATAAATACAATTGATCTGAAAAATTTCGTAACTAAAAATACTGATCAAAATCTTAATATAAATTTACTAAACGGCAATACAGTTATCAATAATTTACTTGTGAGTGGGTCATACGATGGTAAAGATATTAAAGTGTTGGACGATAGTTTAGTAAAATTATCTGGCGATCAATTCATATTTTCGGCACTTAGTTTTGATGACTTGGTTGTAAGGAATTTGGAAATTGATAGAAAACTTAACGACATCAAAGCAGAAGAGTTTTTGTATACTAGTGGGGCAGAAATGGATAAAGATTTCGGTTTTCGTAATTTGATTGTGGAAAATTTAACAATAAAAGGTAATTTCAAGAGTTATTTTAATGTCACAATACTAATTTTTTACTTCTCTTAACAGGTAATCTCAATGGAGAAATATCTGGATTTAACTTAAAAGAAATCAATGAAAAATATCTTAGTTTAACCAGAAATCAAACTATTCATCACCTTTTTAATATAAACAGTTCAAAAATTGACAATTTAAAATCAATAAAGAGCAATAAAGAATTATTTGAAGAAGCTTCTTATCTTCAACATCTTCAGGATTTGCTAAATAGTGGACACTTAAAAGCAAAAAGTAAGTAAAAGAATGAATCAGACCCCAGTATAAATTTCAATATTAGTTATAAAAGTTAGCAAATAGTGGAAGCATTCACAAATATTTTAAGCCAGCCCTGCTCTACTAGTTCGAATGTTGGAAAAAGGATTTTGAAAAGACGAAAAATCAAATTTATTTACGGTTTTTGTTTATTTTAGATTTATATGTAGATGATTCTATGGATATTAGCAATATAAATGATAAACCTATTAACGTTATTTTACCAGTGACAGTACTTGAATTGGCGAAGGCAAATGGCAATAAACTAATTTTTGAGGCAAGTATTGTACATGCAGAATATATCATTCATAATTTTCGACATGCCACAACTTAATTCCCCCAATTTTTCTTTTCATCGATGTTTTCTTTAGCCTCCATTTTCATTTTAAAAACCTTTTCTAGTCCTATGTACTTTTCTCAGCAGTTTCATTTTATTCTTTGTTTGTTGTTTGTTTTTGATGTACTGCCTGCCTCTATGTCTCTATTTTACATTTTACTCTTTATTATTAGTTGCAAGAATAATTGAATATAATATTATTTTAGAACAATCTGTATTTAAAAGAACTTGAATTAACAAACTTTAGTTCGGTAAACTGGAACGATTACATTAAACAAATTGTCTACAAAAACGAAACCAATACTAAGATAATATTCACCGGTCCCAAAAATTTTCTGAACGATCTTACAGTCGAAAATCTTATCGAAACAAACAAAATTAACAATGTTTCTATACAAAATATACTAACCAAAGAAGGGGAGCAAATCGTACGTGGTCCTGTCGAATTGGTAGGTGATGTGTCAGTAGGAAATGTTGAAGTTAAAGAAGAAATTAACGGTATGTCTGTAAAAGAGTTTTTAAAGATGTTTTTGGTGTCCGACAAGGGAGCATATCATCTCAAAAGTAAGTGTATATTGGGTCCAAAAAATTGAAAAATGTATAAACAAATTTAGTGGAGTGCCGTTAAATTTATACTTTGAATGAAGTTGGCAGTGATCGACTTTTCATTTTCTCTTTTGGAATGTGTTTTTGACACTACGTACTTAAAAGTCTATGTTATTTTTTACCATAGAAGAAGGTAATGTGAGGGGAAGAAAAAAAAGAAAAAAAACTCGCGCAATCGATAAATTATCCTTTTTTAATGAATTAATGTTATAAACAATTTTTCATGAAAATAAACCCCTCCCGAGTTACAGGGCGTAGAAAATTACGATTTTCACCACAAAAATCGTACATTTCTAAAAGTATAACATCCTAATGAGAGAACAACATTGGGAACATTTTAAGCCCATCCAGAACCGTTTATTAAAGCAGAAAAAAGTTATGGACAAAATAAATTTTTTTAAAATTTCTTTTACGCCATTTTTTTAGCGCCATTTAGACTGTGGTATATAAAAAAATCCTTTTGCAGAAAGACGTTACATACGTTTCTACAATTGTCTAGTAATTTTTAGTCCTATGGGATAATTATTTTTTAAGTTTTGGTCTGTTAGAGTTAAGCAAAATTTTTGTTTTTTATAAGACAATTTCAATATTTGCTCAATAGCGTGAAAAGTATTGATTTATGAAAAAAATTTAAAGAGACAAGACTTTGAGCAAATGTTCTTCCGAATAATTTCCATATTTTTTTATCTTTTGTCTGTAACGACTATTTGAAATTGCATACAATTGCATTTATAACCGTAATGTCATTTTTTCGGGTCAAATATTGAAAAAACGGTCATTCCAATGAAAAAGTTTGTCATAACATGACATTTCGCCGATATCCTAAGATTTAAAATGGTTTATTATACATCTCGATATCATCACCCAAAAAAAGTTACGGGAAAAAAATAAAGTTTTTTTTAAATGAAATTGAAAAATCGTAATTTTCTACCTGTAATTAAATATCGCTGGTACATCAATTAAAAAATCAATAAAGATCTGTTAAAGTATTTTTTACCGCTTTTTTTATGAAGAAAAATATAATTTCCCTCCTTACAAGAGTTAAAAATAAATAAAAATATTTTTAAGTAAGTTTTACTGCCTTTTTAAATAATTAAATATCGTTGGTACATCAGTTAAAAATCAATAAAAATCTGTTAAAGTATTTTTTACTGCTTTTTTTAAGAAGAAAAAATAAATTCCCCCCTCTACAACAGTTAAAGACAAATACAATTATTTTTAGTATATTTTACTGCCTTTGGTGAAAAAATAATTAAATATTGTCGGGTCAACATTTAAAAACCACTAAACATATATTGAAGTGTTTTTACTGCTTTTTTAAAAGGAGAAATAATTGAATATCTGTTCTACAATAGTTAAAAATATTTTAAACTGTTTTAACTGCCGTTTTTACATAGAAATAATTGAATATTCTCTGAAAAAAATATGTTTTAAGTGTTTTTTACTGCATTTAAAACATTTAAAAATCAGTAAAAATATTTCAAATTATTTTTTACAGCTGTTTTAATAGAGAAATAATTAGATACCCACTGTACAACCATTTTAAAACCAATAAAAATATGTAGAAGTGTTTTTTACTGCTTTTTGAAAGAAGAAAAATTTAATTGTCCCCTCTACTTGACCCCCCCCCCCCGCAAACAAACATCGGCAAATTCTAATATATAGACTTTTTAGTATTAGATTTTAGAAATACAATGCAAAGAACCCCATCAAAATCAATTTACTGCCATCCACTAATTCTTTATTTTAAAAATTGCTCTGAAAAATCACAGGGTTAAAATATATTTTTTTAATAATTATTTCACCGAGAAAATGTATTAGTTAGATCATCTGGTTTTTTTTGGCGATTTTTGAAAAATTCAGTGGACAAAAAATATGTTTTTTTAGGAGATATGGTATTCAAAAGACTTTCTTATATTAAATCTCTTAAAATTGAAGGAAGTGTGAATAATAAAACTATTGAAAATTTGTTACAAGAATTAGTTTACCTAAACAAGAGTATTGAATTTAAAAATGATGTCATTTTTACAAAATCCGTAAGTAAATTGTCAATTTTCTCTTAGCTAATGTGTCTTAAATTCAAATGTTATGTTGGAATTGGGACTTTACAAAAAACAAATCAAAAATTAAGTTTTGCATGGTCTACTTTCAGGTAAAAAATATGTTTATCAGGGAACTTAAAAAATAAATTAATTTTGGAAAATGAAAGGACAAATTTTGAAGTAAAAGCAATTTTATTTTTTCTCTGAAAAGCATTTATATTTATGAAAAAAAATATTACTTCCCTTTGTATTTTTTACATTCCCGGCCCCTCGCCAATGGAAAGAATTGTGAACGCGCTAAAAAAACGATTTCCAGATGGAAGTCTGTCCTTCTGTCTGTGTGTCTGTCTGTCTGTATTCTTCCACGATAGCGTCCGCACGCTTAATCCGATTGAGCTGAAATTTTGTATATGGGTTTCGGGTGATCGGGGATTGAACCCATTAGTTTTTGGTTGAAATCGCCCCCAAAAAAAATATAAGACAGTTTTTATTTGATATTTAGGTGCCTCACTGGCTTGTAAATACATCCTGAAATTTTCATTCCTTAATTTTGAACCTAACCTAAAAAAAAATTATTTAAACTAAAAAATTGCAACCCGTAGCGTCCAAACACTTGATCCGATTGAGCTAAAATTTGGTATGTGGGTATCGGATCATCGCGGAATGAATCCGTTTGTTTTTGGTTGAAATCGCCCCACCAGGGGGCGCAGTAGCCCTATGTACATTACAAAAAAAAATAAAAGACCTAAAGTTTTTATTTGGTATTTGGTGCCTTATTGGCTTATACATCCTGAAATTTTCATTCCTTAATTTTAAAACTAAGCAGTGGACAAAAATTTTAAATTTAAAATCCAAATGACATTTGACATGTCAAAGAAAAAGTAAACAAAATTCCGACCCTAAAAAATTGTTTTACTTTTTTTAACATGTGAAATGTTTTTCCTTTTATAATATCTCAAATGTTATTTTTACTTTAAAAAAATTCGAAACGATTTTTTTTTGGGATACCAAATATCATTTGATTTGGACTTTAAAAAATTTTAAAGTCTTGTGGCGACACAACAGATTTTTTAATTTATCGTATTGATCTAAACCTCTATTTATGTTTCTAATCCTTCTAACGAATAAACAATATTTCTCAGGTGAACATATCTGGCAATCTAGCCATAAATGATCATTTCAACAATCTGAATTTCTCCGATATCAACTCAAAAATGGTTTTGATCACCCAAGATGCAGACATAGAGAGTTTAGTATCTTTTTCTAAAAGCGTAGAAGTTGAACAAAAAATGACAGTTAAGGAGGACTTGTCGTCCAAATTCGTCAAAGGGTTTAATACGGAAAATTGGCTCAATAGAGCCATTTATGTCAATAAAGGTCTTCTTGAAGGTAGGGTAAAATCTATTATAATAAAATAAAGTATTTTCTTACGGATTTACTTAAGAAACGGGTTTCTTAAACATTGACGATCTTTTTTTTATCACACAGTATTAATATTAGCAGCATCCAATCATATTTCAAATTGAATTCTCTCAACAAGAAGAACGCGACTTCTAAATAAGTTTAGCTGATTTAGTTTGTCCTGCACAAATGCTGGCTTTTTATTTGTATTAATATTTCGAAAAGAATAAATTGTTCCTGTAAACTGCAACTGTTTAAATAAATTGTTATTTAGAATTTCAGCTTATAACTGAACCTTTCAGCAAATGGTTCGCTGAAAAGACTTGAGCAAATACAAAGGTTGTATAGTGGTTCTAATAAAAACAATTTTTAGGTAAATATCACTTGGATTCATTGGAAATAAACTCTAAACTTACAACAGATTTTATTAATGATTTGAATATGACAAGGATTGTCCCTTTAAGGACAAATCAAAGTATAGATTACCTTCAGTTTAAGCTGTTGAAATTTCTGAATGAAATCCCAGTTGGCAAAACTGTAAACGGACTGTCGTTACCTGTTGAAATGCGAAGAACCCTTATGGTAAATATTAAAAAAAAGAAACTGAAAATTTTTTCAGCATTAATTTTTACCATTACTTTATCTTGAGTGGTATCTCTTTATTATGTTTCTTCTATTTGATAGAATAATACAAAATAAAAATTTAATTTTACTTTTTGCAGAAAGACACAGATCAAGACATCGTGCCTACAACAATTTTCAAAAACATTTTAATACGTCAAAATTTAAAATCAACTTTACTGAACAACAAACCAACCTCAAAAATCGTAACAACAAACACAAAACAAAATCTTACAGCGAAATATAATTTTAATTCGAAAATAAATTTGGATTCTGATTTGAATATAAACGGACTGATAAACAAAGTAGATTGGGAGAAATGGAAATCAAGTACTTTAAAATTGAATTCCAGTAAACCTTCGCACATTTCTAATGAGTGGAATGTGCTCAAAAATTTTACGTTCGAGGAAAATGTTGATGGTAATGCGAAAATTAGTGATTTGGATATACCAAAAGTAGCCAAAGAAATACAAGAAAAGAAGGATCTCGCATACAAGTCCGAACAGGGGATTGTTGTAAGTATTTCTTTGAAATATATGTATGTGTGCTATAAAATTTATTTGGTGAAATATTTTTTCGCCTACAATACGTGAAAATGAATCATATCACTTTCGCACAAGTAATGTACACTATTTTTCCTACGACCACGCGATAATTTTACCAAATATTGTGAAATGTGACCGGTTCTAGGTCTGTTTATATTCAGTTTATATTATAAAATAATGCTGCTGTATTTACCATTACTTTTGTAGTAAAATAAATACAAATATTGATAATTAACATTTACTTGAAAACAAAACAATAATAACAAAATATCGATGTTTTCTTCGTTAGTTTTAATAATTTAACAGTTTCTAGTGCAAAATTACTTAATATACTATATTGAATAAAGGTAAAAATCAACTATTACCTCCAATTTCGGTGAACCTCCATCGATTTGCATGAAAATTTGGGATTGAGTATATTTTACCCTCAACTTAAAAAATGACATATGCTCGACTTGTGCTTTTTGCATTTTAGGGGTGAATAAATCCCTTTTGTTAAAAATGGTAAAAAATGCAGATTTAAGCATTCTGGCGTAAGTAATCTCGTTTAATTAAATAAAATAAATATTTTTCAATATTTATATGCATAATTTATGATTTTAATTAATTTTTCAACCCTTTTAGCAACCACCTATGAAATCGAAAATCATGAAAAAATCATTTTTTATATTTTTGAAATATGAAATCGCATATTAACATTACATAAACAGTTTGTTTAATGTTTGTGATATACTTTTTGGTTGACTGTGAAATTTCAACCCTTAAAAACCACCCCCTGAAAGCAGAATCATTGAAAAAATTGGTTTCAAGAAACTTTAATCATTTGAATAATACATTACTGAATTGAAATCTCAATTACTGAGTATTAAAATCTTTATTTATTTATTGCGAAATTTTCCACCCTTAAAAATAATGCAAATTTTTTTATCAGCTTTAATAACTTTAATTATTTAGAATCTTTTTTATTGGTTATAATAAACTTTATTAATATATTTCAAACTTTATTAATATAGATCAAAGAGCAGATGTACATAATTCCTTTCATTTTTTCTATCTTCAAAATATACATACACACACCGATACATGTATATTTTTTGAGCATGTACCTATCGACACGTCTACTTCTTACTATCTTTTTTCCTATATATACATACAAAATCTCTGCTCCAAAAATTTTTCCAAAAAAATGTTATTGGTTTTTTTACAATAACTCCGTTAATTTTTATGATATCAGGTTCATCCAAAAACAATTTGAAAGGTAATTTCAAGGGCTATAACGTCGTATTTAATCTTTTAAATCCCTTATTTTTTAAAAAATAAAAGATTAAATGGCCCGGGTACATGGTTCTCGGAGTAAAATTTAGGCTTTAAACGTTTCTACTCGGTTATTTTTTATCCTACAAAAATAAAGAAAAAAAAAAGTAAAATCTTTGTCATTTTTTACGTATATCGAGTATTTTTGAAGTTATTATCAAAAGAAAATGAAATTTACGAAAATTTGAAAAATTCTGATTTTTTTAAATGAAAATTTTTGAGGTCACTACTTATGCTAAAATAAAGAAATTCTTACAGGGATTACTATATATTTTAATTTTTGTGGAAATTGCGTATGTTTTATTTTTCACTTTTTCCTAAAAAATTCGAAAGGGTCCTCTTATTTTCATTTTGAGGTTTTCAAATTGAGGTTATCAACTTCTTCTAGAGCTCATTTGATAGGTATTTCTGAGTACTTTGAAAAGTATTCAGTAAGTATATTTTATAAATGCATCGTTTTCCCGTTATTTAAGCTTGAATACTTAGATTTGGGTACTAGCCGAAAAAAATATACATTCACTTACCTATAACTCACTTTGAATTAATATTAAAAGGTTTTTTAAGTAAGGAATTTATTTGATTTTTTATTAGCTTCAATTTTGGTAATAACAACTTTTTTGTAAAAACTTTAGTTTTTGAGTTATTTATGAAAAACCGCTTTAAAACATGCATTTTTTTCACGAAAAATCAAAATCTTTGATCTTTAATGACTCAAAAAGTATTAATTTTTTTTAATAACTTTATATAACAAATTTTGCTTAAAATTGGTGTCTCTATCGATTCCTGGGGTTATTTTTAATAAAATAATTTCCACCCCCGAGAAGGGGTAGCATCCACCCCCAGGGTAGAAGCGCAAGTTGGCACTATGTCACTTTTGTTTCTTGAGGTATTCTCTAACTACTCACCTATTTTCATGAAAATCGATGAAGGTTCAACGAAATCGGAGGTGAAAACCTTCAGTGACCACAAGACCACAAGACACTTTTAATATTTAATAATTTTTTATTGTTAAAAGTTCCTACAAAGTATGAATCGTTCGCAACTGTGCCGTATTTATTGGCTCAGCAGTTAAGAGTGTCGGGCGTTGTTATTTTTATTTTAAATAATTAAAATTTTATACAGGGTGGAACACTTTTATGTCCACCTAGCTCCTAAGGTTTAATTTAATTTTATTTGACTTTCTAGAACGACCATATCGGACTCTGCGAATCCATCACTTACTTCTACCAAAAAACAAAATCCCAAATAAATAAATTCAAATATTTCGAAGATTTTCAAAAACTCTCATTTAATAATACCATCAAACACGTATTTAAATTCGACTTCAAAAAAACACAGTACCTTCTTATTAATCAAGAAAACTGTTTATCGGATTTGATGGTTTTCAATGGTAGTAAATTTTTACCATCGAATATGAATGTTAATACTGGACTTATTAAACAAATCGTACCTGTTTCTAATGGAGACGCGTTATTCATCGTTATGCGTGGAGACAAAACTAGTAATTGTGACAATATTAGAGGAACCAATATTTGGGAGTTTGATGGACAGGATTTGGAGGTAAGTTTTTAAGTTTTAAAGCACCAAATCTATAGGTCTATCATCAATCATCAGTAAGTCGCCACAGAGCGCCACGGCAAATAATAATAATAGGCGTATATTATTATTATAGATGTCTGATCAAGATGTATGTTTTAGCTGAAGTTCAATATGGATAGTCAAGAACTTCTCCAAGATTCACAAGTCCCATCTACTTTTTATACGTTCGGAGATGATGGAGTTATTGAGTACAAAATTAAAGAATCTGAAGGTCCTGTCAAATATAGAAGATGGAATGTGTCATTCGAAGGTAAATTAAAAAAAAATTTTGTCACCTCGAGCGTGTTGTCCTAAAACACGTCATTCAAAATCAATTTTTTATACAATGATATCCCTGAGCTAAACAAGAAGATACCAGATAAATAGTTTTTCGAACCAATGTATACACTCATATACTCTTAAGTAGAAGCAAAATATAGAGAAGCAGTAATAAATACTGGTAGTAGTAGTAGTAATAATGAATACAAGGAATCTGTTTCACTAACCGTGTTAGCATCTTTAAAAAATGGTCCAAAATGCGGACCAAAAAGGGTGGACTATCTGCCACCAGAAAAGGTCCTATAATCCTAGGTGTTCTTAAAGCACTTTTACTGAAAAAATATTAGCTCAGTTAATTTGACAATGAAAAAGGTTATAGTCATTTATATTTTACTTATAGACTTTTACAAAAATAGGTACAATTTTAGACTATATCGACATTATCGACGTCTTTTTTTATAGATGACATTGGCTTTATTCCAAGAGGTCTTAAAACTGGGTTAGCAATGAGAACTGGTGATAAAATAATTTACTTAGATCGCCCTAATCGTGGTGCTGAAGAATTAATCCTGGATCCAAGAACAGAGGCCATTTTGACAGGTAGGCGTCAAACTTATACCACTTCTTATCTAAAAAATGTAATTTGAATTTTCGATATTCTCGAAATAATAAAAGTAGATTTTAATTCAACTTTATATTATAATAATAAATCTTTTTAGGATTTGTAAAAACTTTTGTAGGTCTCTCTCTAAATTTTTCTTTGTTTTCATACTCTTTCAGGTTCTTTCAGAGAAGTTTTCAACGATTATATTCCTGGAAGAGATGAAGGTGATATGGTCATTTTAAAAGTCGGTATTAAAAGTGCCAAAAAAAATCTTCTAGCTGTTGCTCACCACGAAGAAACAGTCGTTACAGGATCGTTAGACTTTATAAAGGTAAAAATATTGTTATATGAATTTGAATGTCATTTCTAACGCTATCTTGGCAGGTGAGACCGAGGAACCACATCAGCATTCGCATCTGACCTTTAGAGATTTTTTAACCCAAATTTTTCACTTTTTCGTATAATTTTTCAAACATTTTCTTTCATACAAACCTTGTTCTGACAATTACAAACACAACAAAAAAATAATAAGCCAAATAGGTGCAGCCGTTTGATTTTTATGTATATAGATTCATTATGATTTTTTTAGATCTATGAAAATCCATTTAAAGGCAAGCTATTTGATAAAGTGGCTGCGTATAAACCTTCTTCATTACTCTCTATTGAATTTGGTCAAGGTGAAACAATTTTAGCTTTTCTAGAAGACAAAAGAAGTCTTCAAATATACGAATATAAAGGTGAGTTGAATAAAAAACCCAGAGTGTCATCACTAAATTAAAATATGAATAAATGTCTACTAAGCGATATATCTCTTCGCGTGATTTAACGGTTGAAGTGTCCGCGACATATTTTATATTGAATTGCAAATACCAGCGGCGGCGAAAATGTTGAATTTCAACAATTGTAATCATAAAATAATTATTTTAGGTATTGAAGGTTTCCAGCCTAGAAATTCGATTAAAGTAGATGAAGCCTTGCTACTGTTTCAAATGGATTTACCTCAAATTGAGCAACAAAATATCGCAAAAACTATCGGCATCGTATATAAAAATAATATAAGATTAATTCAAGCTGTCATGGAAGGAACAAAAATCCGTGATGATTGGAAATGTAATTTGTGATTTATTTATTTGTTTTCTTTTTGTATTTATTATTGTTATATTTTAAAATATTTATTAATGAAATAATTTACAAATCTTAAAAAAAGTGCTTTTATTTAGTCAGATAAAATTAATCGTATCACCAAAAAACATTTCGTCGTATTATGACAATTTTTAAGATTAACATAATTTGCTTCTATAAAAATTAACAATTTCTTCATCTATTTCGGCAACACCAGACATCGAAACGGTTTTCATAAATTCCTTAAAATCTATTGTATCAGAGTCAACAAAGTAATCAGCAAAATCATTTTCGTTTTCAACATTTTCATCAATTTCGCTTTCTTGAACAGCTGGTTGGGATGAGGCATCGGCAGTCACATTATCTTTTTCTATTAACTTACTGTCTACGGTTAATTTGGGCGTAGCCAATCTAGAATAATCATTAAAATACAATTCGTCTACAGATTGTGATTTTTCGTTAACAGTTTTTGGTTTCCTTTCGACATTCTGAATATTTGAAGTGGATTCAAAATGATTGCAATAATTTAACTCATCTTTACTATGAATTATGTTCATAAGCTTTTGATTATCTGAATTATTATATTCTTCAGTATCACCCCCGTGGGTGTCGCAACAACATCGAGTAGATTCGTGGTTTACCGGTTCAGAAGAAATTCCTTCAACTGGGTTTAAGATAAAATCTGATTTTTCTTCTAGATGATTAGAAACATTGTTAGATAAATTGTTATATTCTAACCAAGTTTGTTTGTTTACATATCTAATTTCAGCTTGTTTTAGACCAGCTTCCAGATGATTCGTCTCATATTGTATTTGATTCATTTCTATTAGCATTTTCTTGTATTGTTTCTGTTGCTCTGCCAGCTTTTTTATTAAATGTTGTTTTTCTCTAGCGTTTATATTCTGATCGTCCAATTTATTTCTAATAGTGATTATTTTTCTTTTACACTCTTCTATGGTCTCAGCGTTTTGTTTGGCTAGATTTAGTTTTTTCTGTAAAGATGTTTTGTAAAAATTTAAGTCTTCCGATATTCCTGATTTAGACGTGAGTTCTAAAGGTTTTTGTTCCTGCGTATTAAGTGCTACCGGATGTTCGGGAGTTTTGTCGATTATATTTTTTAATTTTTCTAAGAAAGGGGTAAAGGAAATTACCATCGAATATAAAAAAATGTAACAGTAAATTGTCGGATGTATTGGAAAGCTTAAAACTAGAAACAGAGCCCCATAACTTTGAGTTTATTTAGAGCTTGATCGACTGATCACGCGCCAGATCTTGTCCCTAGTCGTTCGATTGATCAGTAGACCATCTTGGGAATAACCTCAGATCTAGTTTCAGACATTTTACTACAGTGAATGAAGGTAAAAATCAACTATTACCTCCGATTTCGGTGAACCTCCATCGATTTGCATGAAAATTTGGGATTGAGTATATTTTACCCTCAACTTCAAAAATGGCATATGCTCTTTTTGCATTTGAAATCCACCCCTTTTGTTAAAAATAGTAAAACATGCAGATTTAAGCATTCTGGCGTAAGTAATCTCGTTTAATTAAATAAAATAAATATTTTTCAACATTTATATGCATGATTTATGATTTTAATTAATTTTTCAACCCCTTAAATCGAAAATCATGAAAAAATCATTTTTTATATTTCTGAAATATGAAATCGCATATTAACATTACACAAACAGTTTGTTTAATGTTTATGATATCATTTTTGGTTGAGTGTGAAATTTCAACCCTTACAAATCACCCCCTTAAAGCAGAATCATTGAAAAAATTGGTTTCAAGAAACTTTAATCATTTGAATAATACATTACTTAATGGAAATCTCATTTACTGAGTATTAAAATCTTTATTTATTTATTGCGAGAATTTCCACCCTCAAAAACTACCCCTTGTCATAAAAATAATGGAAAATTTGTGATGTACAGAATTCCACACCCATACATGTTTATTTTGTGTCTACTTCTTACTATGTATCTTTTTTCCTATATATACATACAAAATCTCTGCTCCAAAAATTTTTCCAAAAAATGTTATTGGTTTTTTTTACAATAGCTCCGTTAAGTTTTATGATATCAGGTTCTTCCAAAAACCATTTGAAAGGTAATTTCAATGGCTATAACATCGTATTAAATTTAATCCCTTATTTTTTAAAAGATTAAAGGTTAAAGGGCGCCTGTTACATGATTCTCGCAGTAAAAGTTAGGCTTTAAAGAATACGTTAAGTTAGGCTTTATCTAATGTTTTTAAAAGGATACCAATTTCTACATTTTTCTTAAGGACATCAATGTTCAAATTGTTGATTTCCGTTTGTTTCTTTGATACCAAACAATCCAAGTTTTTCAACTCATTTTTCTTTTTATCGAGTTCTTTTTTTAACAAACCGAAGCAGAATTGTACTTGGGTCATATCTGATTCAATGACAACTGTTTTTTTCTCCGAATTGATAAAAGAATTCAGCTCGAATTCACAATTTTCTTTCTGTTGAATGGACAGGATTGTGCTGTTCTGCAAAAAGTGTTTAAGTATTTATTTATTGACAAGTTGAAGAGTTTAATTTTCCATTTACTTACTGAAAAATCCGTAGACCTAGAACATTCGTCCTCTAATTCTTGAATTCGTTTCTTCAGCATTGCTATTTCTTGATGAGGATCAGTTATTTCATTAATGATAGCATCGGTCGATACTAGTGATACTTTTTGTGCAAAACGACATGTACTTACAGTTTCCTACAGCAAATATAGTGTTCTAATACTGTTTAATTTATTACAAAAGTGTCAACTTATTTCAAAAATTGTCTATACTTAACCACAAACCTGAAAATTTTCTTTCTTCATCGAAAGTGTTGCCAGCATCGTGGTTATACAATTTCCATTCAAAGAATCTTTTAAAAGATGCGTTAACATACTATTTCTGTAAGGTACATGTGCTCTTTTCGATTCCGAAAGAGCTAAAATAACTTGTTGTAGAAAATGCAACGATAAATTAATAAATTTCGCTTCGTTCAATATCACACCAGTGGAATTGTTTTTGTAGACTCTTTCTGACCTTAAATTAAAATTTAGATTCAATGTCAATCGAATTTTTCCTGTATATTTTATTTAAATAATTAGTTTTTATAACTTACCCCGCCAAATCTACAAGGTACAGCTTAGAAGATCTCAGATTTTTAGAATCACTGGTACGATACGTTATATACAGGGTGAATATACAGTGCGATCTTGAGGAACATTCGTTATAAGGAGTTTCAGCTATTGTCCTTGAAGAAAATAAAACAAATTGGGTTTGCTGATAGACGGTTGCACATTTTAGTATTAAGTGTTCGTAAAGAATTTTTTGCAACTTTGATGGTCGCCCAAAAATTACTATAAAACGAATTTACCTATTTGTATCTCCCATAAATAGTAAACGCATGGCTTCTGCTTCTGTTGTAACTGGATAAACGCTCAAATTTCGTATATGGGCATGTCCTTTTTTGTCTTCCATCACAAAAACTCGTCTATAACAGATAATAATGAACTCCTAGCCCAGTTGCCAGAAATATTGACCAAAAGCTCGGACAAAATATCCTAAAGATCCTGGCAATCCTAATAAGAAGCGCCCTAAACCAGGACATCAAAACTTGAAAGGCTGTAGAAAACCATTAAAGCAATCTTTGCAGCTCTAAAGTTCACAATTTCGAAAACAAAAACGAAAATTTCTAAATTATTTTTAACTTTATTTAAAAAAAATAATTTCTTATTTATATAAACACTATTTTGAAAATAAAAATTGCGTCGAATACTAATTTTTAGTAAAATATTCCGCTCGTTCACGTGGTGCTATTAGTTTTTCGAAATTTTCATTTTTTTTTTCGAGATATAATGAAAAAACCAAATTTTCTATTTTGTTTTCGAAATTGTGAACTTAGCATACATTTAGAAAAGCTTCTTTTATCGTTTTCTACACCCCTTCAAGTGCTTAAGTGCCAAGTTTCATCGATATCACATTTTGTGCGAGGTCAAAGTCTCTGACAACTGGGCTACTAGTTAAAAAAAAGATTTTTGGTTTCCAGTAGATACTTACGGTAGTTCCTCTAGGGTTTTTGCAACTTTTTGTTTAGTACTAAGTAAATCATATCCTACTTCGTTATAAATTTCCATATACGAAATATAAATGGTTGGTTTCTCTGGGATCTGGTGAGTTTTAAAGTCAGCATTAATATGCATTGTTCTCCAAATTATAAAATACAGTCAGGAAACGACTTGAAATCTTCTTAACCAAGTTCAAATTTTACTCCACTTACCCCCATCGTTAAACGCGTCAACGTGACAATCAACGTTACCCACGTATAGTTCAAAAGAGAGAACATTTAATTCGAAAAAGTTGGTTTACAAATTTTCAATTTTTTAACTTTATCAATGCTCATTTTCTTCGTTGAAACCTCGAATTTAAGATGGTATGAAAACATATTGTTCGTATGGAAAAATATGGAAAAATTAGGCTTTCTTTAATATAAATTCGTATAAAATATTTTGCTTTGAAAAAATTATAGCTTATTTAAAACACAATAAAATAACGTAAATATTCACAAAGTTTCATAAAAAAAATATTTTTGAGGGAGATAAAAATTAAAAACGAAAAAAAAAACGGTTTTTAGCGTAATTAATTAATAAAAAAAAATTATTCATTTTACAGCAACAAGTTTAATTTATTTTATTTAAGTTTATGTTAAGTGTTAACCCCGTTTCATTTGTTTTACTTACATTATTATAATGGTCGAAAATATATTGTATACTTCTAGGAATAATCCCCCTTTTCGTAAAGTCTGGTGAAGAACCATTTATACTAAATGTTTTGCCGCTTCCAGTCTAAAAAATTTCATGTTTTTGTGAATATTTATATATCTAAAAATGAATTAGAAAAACCTTAATTTGTTGGCAGAATTATTAATTAATATTACAACTGATTATAGTCTATTCGAACTTTAAGACAACAGGAAGGGAGATGCCACCCTATTTGAGTGTGACGCCGAAGCGCCGGCGACCTTAAAGAGAAATACAGTCATAAATCCCATGGGTCCTTTCTTCAAAGGAAATCCGAGCGCTTCTCGGCTTAAGATGCCAGCGCCACGTCGGTGACTACCGGAAACTGTTTACGTGACATTAGTTGATTTTGTTTACATTGAAATCGTGTGTTTTCAAGTGTTTTTTCTCGATTTTAGACAAATTTTACCTAGTTTTTGGTTTTTTAACTGTTAACAATCCCTTTATTTTATATGCATTAATATGATCCAAAACTCAAGGATGTCACATATATTAGTAGGTACAGAAATTCTCGCCAGAGGGGGTGTCGCTTATGACGAGTAACGAATTACGTGGACAGACTGTACTTGGATCAGAAACGTGTTAGTCACTCTTGAGGGAGATTATTACTGATTTCGGAGGGAAATGGTTCTATTGGTCAGGCTCAAAATGATTTTCATTAATATGATGTAAACTCAAGGTATATTATTACTCTGAGGATGTAACAGATCTATTTATGTGTATCTTTTAAGATCTTAAATAAATTTCCTACCTGTCCATAAGCAAAAATTGTTCCATTAAACCCCTCGATGACACTAAAATGGAAAAACATATTTAATAAAATACAAAGTATTCAATAGTCGCTGTTACGTAGATTCTACCTGCAGATAACAGGTTTGGCTACAGTTTCAAATACTTCTGATTGGGTTGAATTGGGGTCGAATACTTTATGAAACCTAAAACATATTTTAAATAAAAAAACATTAGTACATTCAAAAATAATTTTAGATAACGCCATCATGTTCAGCATCCTCGAGAACGGGGTGCAGAGAATATTTTACCGATGGAATATGCGGAATACGCGATTCCCCCCATTTTGAGGGTGGCTTTTGGCTGTTTGGGAGGTTGGGCAGCATCCAAAAGAGTTTTAACCACCGCCATCGTGTTCAGCATCCTCGAAAAAGGGGAGAAGCGGTGGTTTGGTTGCTGCTTAAAATATTTGTATATTTTTCCGACTACATATTTAAAATTACACTTGTTAATTGTTTAATTTGATTATCAATGTATCTCTAACTTCAATAAATATCAAATACTTTCCTGTAACCATGATGGAGAGAAGAAATGTGGAAACTACTGGAAAATATAATATCTTCATATTCTTTTTTGTTTTGTTTTATTATCTCGTATCGCTAAAATGAATAATATTGTAAATACAATTATCAGAAAATACACTAAATTTTATTTTACTTCTGATGGATTTTCGGAACTGTCTTTTCTTATTCTGGCATATACTTTAACTGACTGGTGCACCATTTTGACAAATTTCATACAGCGAAAACTCAATGTCGTAATATTTTAACCACAGTATAATTGATAACACAATCATGAAATACTTTGGGCGGGAAAAAGTTTTGAATTTTCATTACGGTGGTGTCCGTTTGGGATGTACACAGCTCGTACAATGCGACCGACCATACAACAAAGGACATAGAGACCAATTTTAAAATCTATAAAAACTATTTTTGATACTGCTTAATTTGATTTAATCAACTTTGTATCTATAGGTAACTCGGATTAAGATTGCAGCGCTCATGCGGTGAAATTGGAACTGTGCTAAGGAGTAGTAGTTTGTTTACTTCGTGCTTTCTTATGGGATATTTCATGTGTATTTAAGTTGTTTATTTGGTATCAGTTTTGTTTTTTTGAATTATTTCTAGGTGTAAATTGTGTATTGTTTTTGTCTAGTGTTTAGTGTGACATTCATTTTATTTTATAAACTATACACAAACATTTATTTTATATCTTTGAAAGTGTGATATTTCCAGTTGTATTTAGGTGAGTAGTAGTCAGGAGTTTTACTCAAATACATTTTAGTCTCAAATTATTGTTTCCATTATTTTTTAGAAATGAAGTTAAGCATTCTAGAGTACATGAACTATTTGGGCGGATCGGCTAATTCTAAATCTGTAGTCGAAGGTGAAAATGTCCTGAATGCAGGACATCTTATTTTAGCGGGAAAGACCATAGAAACTTATGAGTGGATAGAAATATATGGTTTGTGTTTACAAACGAGTGCATTGGAATCTAATCCACATGAAATTACTGGAAAATTATCTATTTCTAACACTGTAAAAGTGGAGAACCTCTTATGTTCTTATAAAGTTATAGCATGAGGCTTTAATGTTCTCCGTTTTACTCTAACTGTAAATAATAAATCAAAGCAAAGTGGTAAATAATAATTAAATATTTTTACCATACCTTTTTGAATAAAATCACTTTCAGTAAAATGTAGAGAACACACTCTCATGGTATTTGAAACTTTCTTGCCAATTTTTAATGTTGTGATCCACAATCTTTTCCTATCCACTAATTCTCTATTGCCAAGTTTGGTTTCAAAAAAAATTTTGGACGTTCCTGCTTTTGGAAACGAATGAAAACTTAGTTCAGGGTTTCTTTTTCCCCGTGATGAACACTTAGGTGCACAACAATAATGATTACTCATTATAAAAAAGATCAACAAATCAAAATGTAAAAACAAAGACAAAAACTCTATGAAAATTACTTAACAACGCTAAAGAAATAATCCCAAATGTCATAACTACTCCTTAGCTCAGTTTTCGCAGTTTTCACCAGAGGGCGTATCAGTTAGGACGAGAAGCCAATAACGGTTTACGAAATCCCAATAGTGTTCAATTTGCGCCACCCTGTATACTACTATACTATACTAAAAAGACGTGGACGGCAAGTTCGACATTTATATTTTCACTTCGACATATGTCAAAAGCGATGTCACTTGTCAATCAGGGTCACGTGACCACGATCGACATTAGAGAAGTTTGTAACCACGAGGTTTTTATAATCCTCAAAAATTGTATATTTAGTTTCACCGGGTTTAAATCATTCGCAGTTTTAGTGATAAATTAGAAATGCCCTCTAGTAACCCATTACCACCTAAAGAAAATGCCTTATTTAAAAGAATTTTGGTTAGTATCTACCTTTCAAATCACTAACAATTCAAATTTTAGGCAAAATAAATCTTTTACAAATATTTCGATGTATGTACATTAAAGTTGTTTCTTGTTTTAACTTATTATTAATATTATTTCCATTTTCAAACTATGAATTATTGTTTATTAACCTATAAAATAAAAATTCTTAATTACCACCAGTTTTTGTTAGGGACCCGCTATGTTTAAAATGTCAGGAATTTTATTCCTAATTATAACTCTCTTATGATTTGCAGAGGTGTTACGAGCAGAAACAATACAAAAATGGATTGAAATTTGCCAAGCAAATCCTTTCAAATCCTAAATACACAGAACATGGAGGTTAGTTGTACTCTGCAAGAATTACATCTTCAAAACTCATTTGTTTATTCTTTTAGAAACCCTAGCGATGAAGGGCTTGACCCTAAATTGTTTAGGAAGAAAGGAAGAAGCGTATGAATATGTTAGAAGAGGTTTAAGGAATGATTTAAAATCTCACGTTTGTTGGCATGTGTATGGACTCCTTCAAAGATCAGATAAAAAATATGACGAGGCTATCAAATGCTATAGAAATGCTCTCAAATGGGAGAAGGATAATATCCAGATCCTTAGAGATTTATCACTGTTACAAATACAGATGCGTGATTTAGAAGGTTACAGGGTAAGTACCAGAAACATTTATACATTTGTAAGGTTATTCTTTGGTTATCTTCCTAAAATGATTTGTATATGTCTACATAGATCAAATTTTTATTGTGAGGGATTATCATTGTAGTGTATCTCAAAAAATCTTAATACAAATAAACTCAATTATGTAATTATATTATATTTTTAAAAATCAAGCGTTTTTACAAATTAATTTACATTCTGTGAACCTCTATGAGTCATAATAAATGTTTTACTTCTGTCTTAAGAATATCAATCATTGTTAATGTTTGGTCAGAATATGTGCTCAAAGAATAAATAAGTTTCATATGAACAAAGAGGGTGGCCTGATTATTTTTGACCTCTGCCATTCATACATATTTGTCAGCTATTCTACTTCTCTCATTTGTTGCATATGTACTATGTCCATAAAAGGTTAAAGAATATTGTTTTGAAATGCATTCTTCTTCCTGTAGCTCCCCCTAGAGCATATTATATTTCAGTAAGCACAGGCCACTGATGACAGGATTGCTAGTCCTGAGTTTGCTATACCTCTACCATTTTCCTATATTCATAATTATCTTTTGCCTTAATTTTTACTTCTTTCATTGCTTTTCTCCTGGCTGGAATATTATCTAGTATGTCCAAACCATTTCTTGTTTCTTAGAATTACAATAGTACAACCTTTATTTAAAAATCTATTAGTATTTTATAAAAAAAGTAATACTGTACCGAAATACATATTTGTTTTAGGATACAAGATATCAATTACTTATGCTTAGACCTACACAAAGGGCTTCCTGGATTGGTTATGCCATGTCTTTCCATTTGTTAGAAGAATACAAAAATGCATTGAATATCTTAGAAACATTTTTGGAACAACAGGTACTGAATTTTAATTGTTTGTTTCATGTATCAATGGTTATTAATGTTAATTTTAAACTTTCTAGAAGGGCAACAATTTCGATTACGAACATAGTGAACTTCTTCTCTACCAGAACCTCATTATTCAAGAATCCGGTGATCTTAAAGAGGCTTTGACACATTTTGAATGGACTCAAGACCAAATAGTTGATAAGCTAACTTTAAAAGAAAATTTAGGTGATTTAAATCTTAAACTTAAACAATTTGAAAAAGCTGCTGAATGTTATGAAGAACTGATACAAAGAAATCCCGAAAACACAATTTATTACAATAAATTAATTCAAGCTAAAAGGTAACCACTTTTTTTTTTTAAATTAATATCAAAACTCGACATTTTCGAACATGAAAGAATATATTATACTGATAATATGTTGTTGACTGATGTCCAACCTTATGTTAATGACTTTTTACATCTGACAATGTTAACTTAACACCTGATAAATAAAAGAAAATTGGAAAAATTTGTACTGTTACAGAATGCACTTGACTGTGGTTTCTTATTGTTTATTAGATTGGAACATGGTCCAGACGTAGTAAAGTTTTATGCGAAATACTCGGAAAAGTACCCTAGAGCAATGCCGCCACGAAGACTGCCTTTAAACTACGCTGCTGGTGATGAATTTAGAAATTTAGCAGACAAGTACATGCAAAAAGCCTTGTCTAAAGGCGTACCGCCTTTATTTGTAGATTTACGAAGTCTGTATTCGGATAGAGCGAAAATAGAAGCCATAGAGTCGCTTCTTCTTCATTACGTTGAAGTGCTGAAGAAAACTGGGAAGTACCATGAGTCGGAGGTTAGTAGGTTTAATTTTATAAAGTGGATCTTTAATTTGATTACTTTTTATTAAAATTGGTCATTCAGATTTATAATTTTATACAAATTTTTCAAGTTTATTTTTTAACTTAAAATACACACTCTGGTGTTAATGTGAAGAATTTTATAAAATAAAATAATTATTTGTGACATATTTTGAATTAAAAAAGTGGAAATGAGGTGGTAGTGGAGTGCCGTTAGTCGTAAAAAGTACATAATAAAATCCTAAACATTTCTCGACGAATGAACATAAACACGCTCTACAAAAAAGATGCTGGAGAATTCCAGAAAGATTGTGTTTAAAAAAACACAAAACTAATTCAACTACATATTTGCTTGTTTTTATTATCATGTCAGGGATTAGATGGGAAATTGTGCTTTTCCAGCAATAGTCATCTTAAAAGTCCGTCACCTGTACACTGCTCTGTGAGAAGAGGTAGCGTGATGGGCGGATCTCAAGTGATCCTCATTTCGCCAAATTTTATAGCACGTATTAACGTATTAATACCTATTTAAAGTTAGGCATGAGTACAAACTATTGCTGGCTTTGTATGATGAAATATCAATCTATATATAGATTTGAACAGTGCTTTGAATCCCCAAAACGCTCTTCTGATTGCTCGACACATTGACGATTTAATGAAAAATTTCATTTTTTGATGTAAAACAATTTACAATGTAAAAATTGTAAGAAAGTTACAATTCTTGCTTAGTTGTTATTAATGCGCATATCTTGAGTGAACGTTAAGAACACAAAAAATATGCTTATAAGCTCCGAGTGACATGCTGATGTGTCTATTCATATTACTTTCAGGTTAACAACGGTCCAAAGGAACCTGCCAGTGCGCTTTTATGGGTGTATTACTATTTGGCTCAACATTATGACTATCTAAATCAGACTGAAAAGGCATTGAGTTATATTGATGCTGCTATTGAACATACTCCAACGCTAATAGAACTTTTCGTCGTCAAAGGAAGAATATATAAGGTAAGTGAAAGAAAAATACAAAGTTTACAAAAGAGGTAAAAATTATTTCAAAAGTAATAGTCATCTAGCATTCTCAATCACTAGTTTTTTGATAAAATATTAAATAATACAGTGTCAATTCTTTATATCTTGGGGGAAACCCCGATCTACTGAAGAAAAAATTTAAAGGTCATACTAGGAGTGGTAATATAGTTCTCAAATCCAACTGGCAATTCGGCCACCCTTGGTTGCTACATAGCATTTTTTTCATAGGAATAACTCACGATTTCGACACCCATGACCTCTATCATCTTCAGAAGCGTTTAAAATGGCTATTATTACAAGTTTTATTAAAAAACTAGTAATTGAGATTACTTTAAATATCTCCAAATGTAAAATTTTAAGAATAGTCCTTCTGTTCCTTTCAAGAATCATACTTCTGTTCCTTTCAAGAATCATACAAGGACTAGATTTTAAAATATCTCTCTGATTATTTTGTTTTGCAACGTATTGTTCACTATTACCCAATTTCAGCACGCGGGCAATCCCCAAGAAGCCTACAAATGGTTGGACGAAGCGCAGGCGCTCGATACCGCCGACCGTTATATCAATTCCAAGTGCGCGAAATACATGTTACGCGCTAATTACATCAAAGAAGCCGAAGATACTTGCGGTAAATTTACGCGAGAAGGTGTTTCCGCCATGGAAAATTTGAACGAGATGCAGTGCATGTGGTTCCAGACCGAGTGTGCGCTGGCGTACCAAAGGTTAGGCAAGTACGGAGATTCGTTGAAGAAATGCCATGAAATTGACAGGGTAAGTACAAAAAAAAATAAATTTATCCCAATACATAATTTTGTCTTCACACGTCCTGAAGTAAAGGAATAATCTAGATACAAATATGAATGAATGAATGCATATTCTAATATACCCCTCCACAGGTCAAAACCCACCCGTGAAAGGGACACCCGTTTTGTCGCTAATAAAAAAAAATTCATCCCTTTCGGGGCTGAATTTTGACCTACAGAGGGGTTGGTGGGGGTCGGAAGTGATATTTAACACCACCATCGAGTTCATCATCCTCGAATACATGGGTGGCAGACGTTTTGCCGATCAAAAATAAAAAAACGCCCCTGTCGGGGGGTTGGTGAGGGTCGGAAGTAATCTTCAACATTACCACCGTGCTCAGCATCCTCGAAAACGGGGGGAAAACGTTTTTTTACAGGGAAATGATGCGCTGTCCGTTTAACCCCTTTAGGGGGTAGTTTTTGGCCGTTTTAGGGGGTTCAGCAGTCGAAAATAGAAATTCTGATACCGCCATCGTGTTCAGCATCCTCGAAAACGGGGGGAGGGAGAGGTGGTTTGGTTGCTCCTTCAAATATTTGTGTTTTTCGAGGTTTTTTCAGACTCACAGAATGCACTAAAAAAGTTACATAAACGAACGACGGTGATCTATCAGGACAATGTAATTTTTTTTTGAAAATAAAAACAATTTAAAAAAAAAATTATTATAAAATGAAGATGTTCATTTTTCTGAAAGGTACTGAAAATCTGGACAATGTACATTATTTATGTTTAAAAATATAACGTTTTGAGTGGCAACCCTATCCTGATAGACCACCGTCGTGGATCGGAGTGTTAAACTATAAAATTTACGTGTAGACCTAAACCTATCACTGTAAATACAATGAGCAGGGAATATTATTCCTTTCAGCATTTTTCGGAAATAATCGAAGACCAATTCGACTTCCACACGTATTGCATGCGAAAAATGACGCTCCGTTCGTATGTCGGCCTCTTGCGGTTAGAGGACGTACTTAGAGGTCATCCGTTTTATTTCAAAGCGGCGAAATGTGCAATCGAAGTCTACCTACATCTGTTCGATGATCCACTCAAAGACGAAAGCGCCGAACAGGAATTGAATACAGGTAAGTGGATTATTGATATTTTAAAAACACTTATGTGCCTTAGTGCCTCGTTTCTTGTTAGGTGATAGAATAGGAAATAATGGGAAAGGTGCAGCGCAATTTAAATTTCTGAGGAAAGGTATTACATTGCAAATATTTATTAACCCTTTGACTGCTGGCTAAACTTTTAAAAGAACTGTATAGTAATTATTTATCTTTAGCCTACTAGAATAGAAATTTTCAGAAACCACCACACAATAGTGACTGTCTACTGTGTGCCTTCACACACAAACAGTTTTTGTTATTGTTGCCAGATGAATATTACAGCCATAAAATGAATTATGCATAGCACGCGGGAGCCGCGTTGCCGGCACATGGGTGAAACCTAACATAACGCGGTAGCCGCGTTGCCGGCAGTGAAAGGGTTAAACATTCTTCAAGAATTCTCCATAAACTTTTTGTCTGACAAAATAATTATTTTTATGTAGACAAGAAATATTTTTCTTTATAATATTTATTTGTGGTGATTGTCGATTTATTATTATTACAAAATATGGTTTGAGAAAATGATAATTTTAGTTTTCAAACAATCATTTACAACAAAATACCTGCCATTTTCCAATGTATTTTAAAAACTTGGTTTGTCGGTAATAATTAAATTTTTGGAAGCTTTGTGGCATAATAGATATTAACACTCTCAAAACATAAATCCAAAATTCAACAATCTTGCTACGCGTTGACAGCTCAGCGCAATCAAGCTGACAGCTGACATGCTTCTTCAAGCTAACCCCGTGCGCTGTTGTTATTTTTCTTAGTAACTCTGTTTTTTTATTCCTTGGACACATTTTTCATGTCTTAGGATGTCTTCGATAGTGTTATCTTTCATTTTTCACATTTTAAATAATAATAATAGTACTTTATTGACCGAGGTACTTCAGCCATAACATTTTATTTTTTGTGACTGTGCAGAGCAATAATTAACATAACAGTACATCGCAGTGTTTGTCTTTAGGTCCTCAGTAATGTTGATTTTGTTTTGTCATTTTTTTTAATTTGTCACACATCTAAAAGAAGAAAATATGTTTTATCATAAAAAAATGTAGGCAGTTTTCAATTGATTTGAATCTAATCTCACGAATTTATTTTTTATTTTTAAAACTAAAGTTTAAATTATTCTAAAAATTTCAAGGCTTTTTCTTGCCACAAAGAAAAATATGCCTTACGAATGACGCCTTAATACGGAGATTGCTCAGGCGCCAGTTTATTGTGCTCCACAACCCTTAGAAACGGCCTCTTAGGGGCACATCTAACTTTAGATGGAGATACGGTATTCTCCAGTGGTCTTGTTGATTTCAGACTCAATACTTTAACTTATTATATACTTTATAAAAGTCCTGAAAAGAGGTAAGGTCTTTGAATATAAACCAGAAAATAACGTTGACACGTGTATTGCTTAATAATATTTATAACTCAAAAGGAAATCAATATTTCAAAGCCCAACCCCCAAACCCTGAACAAAAATTAAATTAATTTAAATGAAATGTTCGATTCGGAATTTACTAACAGACTTTACTTATTAAACGGAACGACTCAATCAGATTGTGTTAAAATTTACCAAAATATAAATTAATCGAGAAAGATTATTGAATTAATTAAACTCTTAATATTCGGCGGAAGCATTCGTTAGATTTATTAATTTAAATTAACCGGAAAAATGTATCGAACTGATTTACTTATTAATTTAACCGGGAGAAACGAAAATACGGACTAAAGTGCGAATTTACCAGGAATAAAGGCAATTCTAGCCAAAAACGGAGACTTGTTCTATGGCTTTTAGTATACCATTCATTAGCAAACCAGGAATGCTAATGCCTGTTGACGCAAGCTTAAGACAGGACGAATATTGATTAACGATAGCTAACCAAAAATCGAACATTTTATTTAATTTTAAATAACTTTTCATTTGATCTAAACTTGAATGCTTAATAAAAAATAACTTCATTACAAAATTCGACTATATAAAAGTATTTTTTTATTCGAATATGTCGAAAAACGTCAAATTCCGGACAGTACCCAATAACAAGAAGAACTTTTCAGTCCAGTCCGTAAAAGTACTTTTTGGCTTACCTTTTTCTTTTAGCTTTAAACTAATATTATTTGTTGGTACCGACTTTGAGATTTTTTTGATATTTAATTTTGAAAAATAGGGCCACATTTGAGATATCGAAAATTTGTTTGCTTCAAAAACTGCCAGTCTGGCTGATATTTTCCTAACCTGCTTGATGGGTTGCATACCCGCAAACTTTGTTTTTGTTATTTGAGTGAAGAGGGCATTGAGATACGATGTCGAGGTCGCATCCTTCAAATTCAATGAAAAAGTCTTAATAACACTGGTGTAGTTTGTCATAACTCAAAAACTTTGTGTTTATAAATTCTACATGCTATTTTGCTTCGAAAGGTATTGTGAAAAATTGCATTGAAACGCGGTTTTTAAAAATTGTGTAGCTCCGTACTACACTTTCTAACACAAGATCCATTGACAATGGCAAACTATAAAATAATAAAAAATAAATGGTTTTAGCCTAAAATGAACTTTTCCGCTCAAAATACTAATACAACATTTTCTTATGATAAAAAACAAATATTTTGGATACCAAAATATTTTACTGTGAGCAGTCAAACTGCACAAATGATGTGAAATAAGTTAAAATCCAAAATATTTCTTTTTTATCATACGATACAGTTTTCTATTAATTGCAAACTTTGGTTTTGTTGTTAAAGTGAAGGTGGCGTTGGGCTTTCCTCGTTAATGATACTCTTGCTTTATATCAACCATTTTTATCAAGAACCAGGCGAGTCGAATTCATTCTTCAGACATCCTTTAGAGATAGGGTTGTCGAGCTTGTGTGCTTCTCACTGCTGAGGCACAATAATGCCGAAACCGGTCTAAGAATGACAGGCTCCTTTAGTAACAAAATCAAAGTTGTTGGTTTAAGTCCCGAAACGATTCGGGTTCCAACCGCGTCTGAACTTCTGTAATTCAATACCTGTTGGGCCATGTAGTCCAAGGAGTAGTTGTCCAGACGTTGGTGCAATGTGTGACATTTTCTAATGTCGTAATTCTTTTACATCATGTCTGTCTTACATTTTTTACTTTGTTGGTTAGGCATAAAAATTTTTGTTTTCTGCACGGATCACGTCTTTTTGTCCGTTTTGGAGCAAAAAAAATGAAAATTTTTTCCAATTTTTTTCTTAGGAGTGGTAACTATATGCATTCAAAAAATATTTTTTTGTTTTTTTTGTGTTTTCTACACGAATTACGCATTTTTATGGGTTTTGGAGCAAAAGAGTTATCCTGTTAACAAGAAAAATTTGCCTACAAGACGACACACTCACAGACAAAATTTCCTTAAAAACCATTTTTTTTTCGTGTATTTCATGCCAAATAACGATGAATGAACGCAAAAAAAAATTTTTTTTGGATGCTAAAATATTGTGTATAAATAAAATTGCACATACAATTTGTAAAACAAAAATTATTTTATCATTGGTACTATCTTTAATTAGTTTTTTCTTTCTTTACAAATGTATCAAGATTATAAATTAACAAATTTATTATTTACAGGAACTGTCAATTTTAACTAAATTTAATTACACTTTTAGGAATCTTAATATAATTTAAATGCTTTTGTTGACAGCTACACAAATTATGATTTTTTTTACCTATTCTCTTCACCGGTAAACTACTCTTTGATTTTATTCAAAAAAATAGTTAATTTTATAAAAAAAGTGAATATAACTGATTTTAAAAAAGTTTTTAAAGTCAGATAAATTTTATAGTACAGTTAGAAATGTACTACTATCTCAGTTATTAATTCAGGTTGCATAGTTATAAAAAAAATCAATTTTTTATAATATACTTAACCCAAACTCGCGTTGCACTTTAAATATTTAAATTATTGCAAAATTTGCGATAAGAACATGAGATAGAAATATATTTTTATCTAAAACAGAACAGTGTTTAAACGAGATTAATAAAAAGTTGACAGCTGGTTCTAATTTTTAGACCCTTCTGTCAAAAATTAATCTAAACAGTCATAAATTCCAATACTCACACAATATAAATATCGTTTTTCACTAAATAATCCACTTTTACCAGTTTATCACCAAAAGCTTCATGATCACAGACCAAATTGAAAAAGGCACTAGTTATTAAAAAAAATGATAATCCGCTATTTTTTCATCTGTCTATAGTCTTCTCGTTCCTTCTCCGTCTAGCCTTAGAATAAAAAAAGCCTACACCTTGGTCCCTACGTTGCGCCAACTGTGGCGTTAGGAAATAAAAATGAGCTCCATCATCGCCTGGTAACTGATAAGATATGAAGGAGCCATCTTGCGACTCCTTTGATGGTACTTCTATCGGTATAGCCTTAATAACCTCGGGATTATTTGCCGTGGGCCTTGATGTATACCTGACTACGTTAGGATAACTAGGTGGATCCTTTACGTGTATTACCTCTGCTTCGCTATTGACATTTGGTCTAGGATTGACATAATTTACTAAAGTATCACCTTCTAAGGATATGGGTCTCTGTTGATAAGCGTTTTGAGGTACAGGACTTGGTTCTATCCTTGGTAAAGGAGTTGTACCACTGGGTAGCTTTCTACCGAACATAGTGAAGTAGGTTCTCGTTCTGTCATCGAAATAATTTTCATCGGGCTTCGTATAGTAGCCTTGGTAAACAGGATTTGGTGTAGCCTCGAATGAGTACTCCGATATAGGTCTTGGAGTCGCAACGTTTTGTACGTACTTAGGTCTTGGTGTTACTTGTTCCTCATACTCAGGCACTGGGGTGGTATAGTAAGGCTTTTCCGAAGTATGTTGGTAATAAATAGGTCTAGGATTGCTTTGATAGTTTGGAGCTTCTGTTGGAATAATTTCAATGGCTTGCTGAATTTCTACTGTATATTTTGCCGGTATCGGTTGAAACTGATCTTGTTCTTTTACCTCTGGGGATGGTCTAAATTCATTTTGTTGATGTTGAAAGTTATTTGCCTGGAAACTATATTGATATACGGGTTTTGGTACGGTTCTAAATGTAGTCCTGGGTGTCGTGTAGTACTTATGGATTTGATGTTTAAGCTTGTTGATGTGTATGTTGAAACTATCTGGATTAACAGTTTGCTGGATAAATCTAAATCTAGGCTTTTGTGTGTTGTAAGGCTTCGCTGTGACATAAACGTATTGTGGCCTTCTTTGCCTTACTGGGGCTATAGGTTTCGGTCTCACATAGTAAGGCTCATTTATATCAGAATAAGTATTTGTTTTAGGCCCTCTATTAGGCGCCCCTAATTCTTTGCCGTGCTCTTCGTAGAAGTAGTACTGTACAGGTTTTACGGTAGTTCTAATATATTTACTCTTTCTCAAGTTTTCCCGTTGCTCATTTTCTTGACTAACTGAGTTGGTTTCTATGTCTTGGGAAGTGGTATGGTATCTAAGAGGTACTTGAGTGGTAGTAACGGCTATTTTGCTCAATTCGGGAGGTCCGTAATGTTTAAACGGCTTGTTAGGTATTTCGTTATCGTATACGTACCCTCTAGGAGGAGTAACAGGTCTTAAGATGGTAATTCCAGGTTTCTTGCGTAGAGTGGGTCGATGAGGAACAGTAAAAACTTCTGGAAGTTTCGTAATCGGTGGTTGAGGAGCAGGTGTTGTGGACGTTACTTGTTTCACTTCTTTGATGTACTGGTGATTCTTTACTGGATAGATCTTGACTGTTTTTTGAGTAGGAGTTGGTTTCTTGGTGGTAGGAATTGTGCTGAAAGTTTTTATTATTGTCATTTGAGTAGTGGAAGGTTTTCTATAACGATTAGGTTTTCGTATTGAAGTTGGAGTGTCCTCCAAGGGTGCAAAAAAATTCGGTGGTGGTGGTAGTATTATGCCTGGTACTAGCGGACCTGCGGGTACTAAGGATTTGTTATATTTAGGGTAAAAAAAACTGTATGGCGGCGGATAGTAAATCGACGGGTCGTCGTAGTCTGGGTAATCTGTTTGGTTTCCTGGTGGTGGTAACACGACGGTGCCTGGGGGTAAATAACTTAATGAAGGCGGCAATGTTCCGTTCAAGAGGGAAGGGGGGAACGGCACCCCCGGTGGATACTCCCCCGGAGGGCTGAAAGGTACTGGCACCGCAACTGGCCTGGTAGTAGTGTTGGTCGTATCGGTATCGTAAGGTTGTGAGAGGAACGGCGGGAGGAATGGTGGGTAACCTTCGGGGGGCGGTATAGCGTTGAGGGCTTCTTCGTACGTTCCATTAAACGTTCGCGTAGAGTTTGTGCCCAAGATTTGGAGCGGCCCGTTTTCTGTAAGCTGGACAGGAAAGGGCGGCGGTACTTTTGGATTTTTGGGTATTTTGACCTAAAAAAAAATGAAAAAGTTCAATAAATAAAACTTGTTCGTTTAGCAAACAAATCGAACCTGGTGCAACGGCGCCTTGTAGTTATCTAATGGAGCCCAAGGTGACTCTACATTATCCCTTCTTTCGTCATGTGGTGGGAAACCACCACCTTTTAATACTAAAAGATGATTTTCGGCCAACCAAATCTCGTTCTTGTCCAAACCTCCCAAATTGTTAATATTGTCATTGGGTACTTCGGGGTTGAATTCATAGCTCAGGATGTCCGGTCTTTTTGGAGGTGTGCTGAACAGTTCTTTATGGATAAGGCCGTATTTACCTGAAACAAAATTTATAAATATAATCAGCTTTATTTAAAAATAAAAAATTAAATAGAGTCAGAATGCGCAAATGTGCTAACAACTCACTTCGAAGCTTCATTTATCAGTTTCACAGATAGATGGTAGCACATTTGCGAATTTTATCTTATAGCGAATATAGATATTGACGTACGCTTGTTTGGAGCTGAATATTTTATATTTCTTGTTCGTATTTCATATGTATGTTGTGTAAAATTTCTCTTTACTTGTAACGAGGGACAGTAATCATTTATAAAAACTTCTTATAATGACTGAAAAATATGTACACTAAATAAAAAAATTGAAGCTGAAAGGTAGTCATGACTGACTAGTTGAAGAAAAAAGTTTTAAATCCAAGAAAAAACGAGGATTAATCTTGAAGATGCAGTCAAAAAACTGGATTAGGTTATATGGTCGAGCTTTCGTAAATGTTTATTTCCTTTATCAAGACATCTACAAAAGTTTACAAAAGTGATAGTCACGTATTTAAAAAAAATGGTTATAAATTACTTACTAACTTGAGATTAAATTGATAAAGTACAAAACGTACATGTCAGGAACAACGAAAACAATTAAAAATTTTCATAAAATATGTATTGGTTGCAGATTAACAATTAAATTCAATATCATGTTCTTATTTCAACGTGCACAAACAATAGAGACAAAAAACCGACAAAGTAAAATTTTGAAAATTGACATACATCAAAACTGGAGGAAAACAGTGCTACCAACTGTAATGCCAACCTAAATTAGGTGGGAGATTTGAATTAATATTCAACAAACTTTAATTATTCATTACAAATTTAAAAATGCAAACTTTAATTATTAATATTGTTAAAAATGAGTGGGAAATTTTTTTTTGTAAACCTTATTAAACCTGGCCTGTGTAAAAAAACTTGACAATTTAGAAAAGAGGGAAAAATGAAATTTTTTAAATTTTAACAATGAAAAAACCACAGTAAAAGTAGGTAAAATTGAAAAAAAATTTAAACAAAGTAACGTTAATTTTGTGTAATATGTGGTGTAGAGCGATACTGTCTTTCAAGTGTTAAAATGAATTTATTTGACTAACTTCAAATGAATTAATATTCGTAATTTTTGCATGTGTACTGTGCATGTTAAAATTTATAAATAAGAGGTCCTCTAGAGGTCCTGTATTAAGCTTATACAGATTCGGAAAAAATATATTTTGGGTATAGACCGAAATCTACAAGAATAAAAAGGAAAGCAGTAATAATATATGGCCATATATACGAGAGAGACACAATGTTGTACTCCCCTCTGTTGACCACAATCGGCTCTTAAAGTGACTTCAACTTACAGCGTTGCCACACCTTTAGTAGATTTTGGCTTTCCCGGCCAAAAATTTTAGTAGGTAGATTTTAAAAGGTTACTTTTTGGGATAAAGTAAGCAAGTTACATGATCATGCTAAAAATTAGAAATATGAAAATATTTCTAATTTTGTACAACAAATGCTTTGCCTCCGAAGGGAGTGAAGTAGTACTTTTAATCCCGAAGTTGTAGGTGAATGAGTAAGTTAAAACCTGACACAAAGATTAAAAAAAGAACAGGCTCAGTTAAAAAAATTTTTTCTTGATTTTTGGGGGCCTCAAAATAAATATCTTGTTTGGTTAGTCGTAGATGGTATTCTTATGTGCTGTAATTTATTAAACAATTAAAGTAGTTGATTAATAATAAGAAATCTACATTTACCATCTGCTATTTGTTGAGACAACGTTTTGGGTTTATCCTCATCAGCATTATTCGACTTGTTTTCCTTTTTGTTATTATTATTTTTGATTCCGCCATTCTTAGTGGCTTCGACTTGTAGATATTCCGCATCGTCTGGATCCGGATCGACCGTTCGAAGATTGTTTGTGACTAGATTTTTCGGTTTACTGGGTTTTTCCTTTGCTGTGGCTATCGTAAGTGCTATTAGTAGTATAACTAGTAGCGTACGGTAACCGAGCATCTGAAAACAAAAAATAAAGTAAAATTCTGTAAGAAATAATTAACGTTTATTAGTTTTATTGTTGCAATTAATCGTTAATGGTGATGAATGATGTATATTTTATGTCTATTTCATTGTATTAACCGTAAAAGTATTATGTGTTTTAAATTTAACCTTGAAATCGTTTTTTGACACAGGATCTGAATTCTTAGAATCAATTTACATACAAAAAAAATCTCCATGAATTAAAAATAATTTGTTTTTAATTTTCCCTCACATTTATTTATTTATCTCTCTTTTTTCCGACATCTTCGCAATAGGACTATTTTTTATGGGGTCCGAGTATTATTTTTAAATAAAAATGTACAGGGTGATTCATTCGGAAATGCTCATAGAGCAAGGGAAGATGGAGGATACCGAGGTTCTTCTAAATAACCTATATTTTATCGTTCTTTATAATCAAGATACTTATTCATTTTCTTAACTTAAGAACCACCCTATACATTTTTATAATATTTGGTTCGTATGTCCTTTGTCCACAGTGCCGTCGATTAACATTATAAAAAAAAGTCTTATTGCAGGTCCGGCCTTAAAAAAATTAATAAGTAGGTTTCGAGTCGAAACAACACCCTGTATGTCAATATTTTAAAATTTTATTTTTTACTTATTTTTTCTGCTCTTTCCAAATTTGTAAATAACATTTTAAAATATTGACATACAGGGTGTTGTTTCGACTCAAAACCTACTTATTAATTTTTTTAAGGCCTGGCCTGTAACAAGATTTTTTTATTATGTTAATCGACTCCACTGTGGACAAAGAACATACAAACCAAATATTGTAAAAATGTATAAGGTGGTTCTTAAGTCATGATTAATTGAAAAAATGGGGAAAATTAATTAATCACCCTGTATCTTGGTTATAAAGAACGATACACCCATAAAATATAGGTTATTTAAAAGCACCTCGGTGTCCTCCATCTTCCCTTGCTCTATGAGCATTTCCGAATGAATCACCCTGTATATTTTTATTTAAAAATAATATTCGGACCCTATAAAAAATAGTCAAAAGAAACTAAGTCAGGAGATCTGCCAGGCCAACGAAATGGATGTAATTGCATACCTGAATGTAACTTTTAATTATTCTGATGAACTTTTCTTAATAACGATTTTCGATATTGTCAAAATTAAAGGTACTTTACTCTTGAGCAAAATTTATATTTTTGACGAACCTCGTATAGACTGAAAAATTTTTATATCTGATAATTGTATTTTATGTTTTAGATCATGCAAAACTTTTTATAAAGAATAACTTTTTTCCTAAAATTAATAATAAAAAAGTTTTTCACGTGATTCCAACTTTTACGTTGACAATAAAATTATAATTAATATATAATTCCATAAAATTATTATATTATACTCCGTTTTGAAGAAACCCTATTTTTGTTTCGATCGCTATTTCAAAATGATCGTTTCCATAAATGGCTGTGGTTACATAATTTCCCAATTTGTAAAACAATACTAGGATAAGAAATATATATACCAGAAATGAAGTGACACTTCGTAAATCTTGAATTCTTAGACCACCTTGGTGAACTAAAAAGGTCACATAAATGGTCATTATTAGATTTGTTATGCCCGAACTATGCGGTATCGTTCGGTATGCTGAAGCACAGTGAATTAAATGAATGTTCTAGATGTGCAAAAGTGTCTTTTTGTTATATATTTAAAATGGGAAAATGGTGGAATAAGTAGAAAAATTGGTTTTCTTCTTTTTTTAAGAAAAATAATGCTTTAAAATTAATTCCGACTACAGAAATATTTTTTTTTTCGGAAAATTAGGTAATTGTAAATTAAAAAAAAAATAATAAAATTGTTTGGGAAAAAATTACTAGTTAGATTATTAAATAGTTTTTTTAAATTTTCAAAAATGTATGAATTTTCGAAAGAAAAAATGTGTGGTAAAAAGTATAAAAAATTTCACAAAAGGGTTTCGCAAATTTCAAGATTATAGGACCATTTCTAGAGGTAGGTAGTCCACCCTTTTCGGTCCGCATTTTGGACCCGCCTCTTTTGGATGCTCGATAAAAATTTATTTAAAGTTTAAAAAAACTTTTTTAATTATTTAGTCAGTTTCTAAGTAAAAAAAATTAAACAAAATGACATTTAAGTTTAAAGTAACAAAATTTGATTAGTAGTTCATTAGTAAAATTTAAAAACAAACACAAAAAACAGAAAACCGGAAAAAAGACAGCGAAAAATAGTAATTATCACATACTATACGAAAATATGTCGTAATCATATATAGGGGAAGTGCAGTGATCTGCTAAAAAATATGTCCTTGTAATCTACGTTTTTTCATATTTGTATATACGCAACCATTTAATTTACATAAACAATATTACGCTAATTTATGTACCCAACTCTTGCGGGACATACAGGGTGTTTCAAATATGGTGTCATTAATTTTTACTTACGAAGAAATAAAGCAACACAAATTCGTTCTCGTGTACCAAGGCATCTTAAGAGGTGATCTAGTGACGTAGTGGACTGTATAATGTTGGCGCTGGTTTAAACCCTCACTTATCCAAGGATTTCTTGCACTTTTATTTAACTTTATATTAACAGCAACAAAAACCAGTTAACAATGAAAAACACAGGAACATTTCCTCAGGATAAATAAAATATTGGTCACTAATGGCCTTTATTTAGTGGTAGCTCAGAATTGAAACTTTCTTTGAATTTAAAAATGGCACTTAAAGCTTCTAAATAAATTATAATACTAATGTATGCTGCTTGTGAGTTGACATATGACATTTTAAAATTAAATAAAGGACACTTAAAAGCCTTGAAAAAAAGCCACTAACGCTTAGTACAGTATATTGTTATTAAATTAAAATTGTTATAATAAGTTAACGAATATCCATCTGTCTTTATTCTTTTATTTCCCTCGCAGGGATGTTATGCGGTCTCGGGTCACCTGCCTTTCCCGCGTTATTGTTGCTACGCTCGATATTTGTTTGTACCCTGGAAGTACTACCGATTGAGAAGAAGTTAACGCTTATTTGTGAGCGAACACAGCGGCACGAATATGCTTTTTGTTAAATTAATTTGTTGAATTTTATTTTATTAAATTTACTCTTTACCTGTGACGGCGTATCTGTAAAATATGTTGAATTTTCAACATTAATAATGATAATAAAGATTAATAATAGGCAATTTCTTGGATTAAGAAAAGAAAATTGACAAAATTAAATTTATTTTTTTGAACCATCACTCATAAAATTTTTTATCGTTAGAATATTTTCGTTTCGAATAACTTCAAAACGAAATATTACTTCAGACAGTATCATAACAAGGATATATTTGTCCATTACAAAAATATGAGAATTCTTCTTCTCCTCTCCCTTTTTATTTTTCTCCTAATATTCGCTGCCTCAACAAAAAGTTGTCAACTCTTAGTAGGATGAGCCTTTTTAGAGAAAAATCCAATATAAGTATAAAATTTCTCGCAAAAACTGGTCATTATTAAAGAACAAACCATTACTCATTTTTTAGTAATCATTCATCAAGTCGTACACGCTAGTACCGTATATTTAGGTAGCACCCGCACTCAGTACTAAACTTTTTGATCTCCTGAATAATAAAAATTAATAAAGCGACTTAACGGTATGTTCTATTAAGATTTTTTTCGCACACCTAAATCATGATAAATCACCATTTCGCTGTGTCTCAATAAATAACAAAGACAATAGGTATGGGCAACCTTGTTTTGGTTGCATTTCACTTTAAGGGGAAGGTGCTCAACTGAAGAACCAATCCTAATCACACCCACTCAGGTGCAATTTTGTCGTGTTTATGGGTCGCGGTGTATGTCGAAATCTAAAATATTTAAGATTCGGAGATATTTAATAAGTAAGCATTTAAATATTCTATCTCGATAGGGACTGGTATTTAACAATTAGAAAAATTATGAGAATTTTTTTCATTGTTAAAAATGTGCCAGTTAAAATTTTCTCTGGTATTTTGAGGCAAATTTAGAACAATCTTATAGTTTCTTTATATTTGTCTTTGTCAACTACATCAAAGACTTTAATAATATCATTGACTATTTTTTTCATCTGTCAAAACAGTCAGATTTTGTGGTTTCAGCCAATAACAGCTCAGGATCCTAACCAATCATTGTGTTTTATACTGATAAAACCGCTTCGTCGTTTTTGTTTTTTGATTAAACTGTGTTTACCTTTTTTGAGATGTCAAATGTAAATATTTATCAATTATTATTATACTAAAATGTATTGCAAATCTATGTTAATAACCAAATTTCAAAATGTATTTGTAAACTAACCTGTTTTTATTAGTTTATTTCAAAACGCCTTTAACATTTTTACATACCTCACTTCAACACTAAACTTAAAATTAATTAAATTAAGAAAGACTTCATTTCATTCTTCTTCTTCGCTTTTATTTACGGCGCCGTTTCAAGGGGTAGCCAGTCAAAAAATCGCCTTGGTGGCCCTGTATGTAAAACTATAACAGCTCAGGTTTCAATTTAAATTGGTAAAGAAAATTTTCAATATTTGTGTGTAAAGTGTCTTTTGCATAAATGACTATGTTCTCTGTTTTTAATACAAAATGATTCAAAAAATAATCCTTTCAAATACGACTCGTCCTCTGAAATTTTATAGATTAAATTTTTGATCTTCATACTCAAACGCCTTTATTTTAGGCAAAAACACTCAAACAAACTGATTTAAGATAAAATCACTCGTCCTGCGGACTCGTGATTTTATCAATCAGTTTTCGTGGTTTTTCCAAATAAAGCCGTTTTCGTGAAAACCAAAAATTTAATCGATAAAATTTGGAGGACTCGTGGTATTACCTTTGATAAAACCGCTTCTTCGTAATTGTTTTTTGTTTAAACTGTGTTTACCTTTTTTGAAATGTCAAATATAAACATTTAACAACTTTTATTTAGCATTATCAATTATTATTATACTAAAAAGTATTGCAAATCTATGTTAATATACAAATTTCAAAATTTATTTGTAAACTAACCTGTTTATTCGTTTATTTACACACACCACATCAGTTTTTGAATACCCAAATACTTAAAAATCCATAAATCTCTTTAAAACTGACAGATGTCAAGCTCTTTATCCGAATTAAGCCAAACGCAATCACGTATGCCTTGGTGGCCATGTATTTGAAACTATAACAGCTCATTATGTTTCAATTTAAATTGATAAAGAAACTTTTCAACATTTGTGTGTAAAGTGTCTTTTGCATAAATGACTATATTCTTTGTTTTCAATACACGTCCTCTCTAATTTTATAGATTAAATTTGGAGAACTCGTGGTATTACCTTTGATAAACTCATAAAACTTTGTTTTATTTTTTGGCATATTACTCAATCAGTCGTAATTTTTTTTTACAAAATTTTCTGTGATATTTTGAAATGCTTCATTTTAGACTTGAAGTGAGTAAGTGGTTTACTACTGAATGACAGGGTCTGGGGTTTGAGGCTTGTCTTTTTTTTACATAGAGACACGTTTTAAGAAAAAATCCGGCAAAAAAAACAATTTTGTTTTATTTAAGAAAACATTTTAGAGGAGAGAAGAAGCTAACGCTTGTTTCAGGGGCGGATATTATGTTTTTTGTTAAATTATTTTAATTTCATTTAATTAAATTTACTCTTTGCCAGTGACGGCGTGTATATAAATATGTTGAATTTTCAACAATAATCATGATAAAAAAGATTAATCGCAAAAAAAAATACAAAATTAGTAAAAAAAAATTATTTTAATTTTTAATTTTGATCCACATTGTAGAAAAGAGCCGAATCTTGCACGTACATCGACTTTTGTTTCCTTTCTTATCGAATTGCTGTTTCAAAAACAACATATTACATTTACGTTACATTTATTTTATATACTTTCGCAATAAATTATATATTTTACGATTATTGTCTGTAACCAAATCACTTCTTTAAATTTCTTACGAAATACTTCGCACGAAAATCTATTACATTTATTACTAACAAAATTAACATCGGAATGGAATAAATTTATTAAAAATAATTTGAAAGTCAATATCCTTGCTTTTTCTTGCGAAAAGTCTACAAAATTTATCGTGACTTTTATTATCGTTAAACTTTTCAATATTTATTATTAATTTTCATAATCTGAATGAATTTTAAAGTTCTTTTAATTAAAACACACATTTAGAGAAAATTGTATCATTTTTATTTAGTAATCATCTATGGACCCTTTAAATTTGATTAAAGATTAAAGGACCCCGCACCATTTAAATGTAAAAAACGACCCGGTCAAATTTTCTGAAACGTTGGTATATAAAACTCAATGCTCTGACAAAAAGTGTCCATTGGCCCAAACCAATCCTATGGCTAGTTTTCAAAGTACAGGGTGTTAAACATCGGAAATACCACTTCTATTGACGTTTATTGTAGAAAACATGAATTATAGATTATTTAGCATTAATATTTTATAAACAATCACCGTAGAATTCGGCTAGTTACAGGGTGGTTCGATTAAAAATAAAAGGAATTTAAAAAGAAAAAATCTTAGAATTTCAATATCTTATCAATTGGCGCCCAACGTCGGGCTCGAAATTGAGTGAACCCAAAAGATGAAGGAAGATAATTATGGAATAATGATGGTCTTAATGGAACTAAGAAGACTAGATGAAGCAAGACAACAAGATAAAGAAGATTTGAAAAAAATGATGAAAAGTATGGAAGAAAATATTTACGAAAATAAGGCTAAGAAAATGGAAGATAGTCTAGAAAAAATGGATGAGAAAATAGAAAACAAATTTGAAGAAATAAATAGAAGACAGGAGATAATAGAACAGAAGATAATAGTACGAGAAACAAAGTCAGAATTCACAGAAAAGGAAATTAAAAGAATAGAAAGAAGTGTAATAACAAATAATAATAATATTATTGAGAAAAACATGGGGCAAACTAAAAAAAAAACATGGAAATAGCTAAAGAAGAAAACCGAAGGACAAGAAGAGAATGAAATAAAAATATAAAAGAACTTAATTAATAAAAGAAACGAAAATAAATATAAAGAATTAGAAGAACAAATTAGAGAAGGATTTAAATTACAAGAAGAAACAACGAATGTAAAATCGAGAACAATAAATGTAAAAATAAATCAAATAGAAAATAAAATTGAACAAGATAGAAAAATATGGAAACAAGAACTAACAAACAGTGGGGGAGCAAGAGTAGTAACAAGTTATAGTGAAAAAAAAAATCACAAAAACATAAGAAAATTATTCCCAAAGATATTTATAAAAATCATAACAAATAAAATGAAAACATGTTACCACAAATGGACAATAAAATTAAAGAATTAAAATAATTTTCGGAATAATTCTAGTAAAATTAATAATAAAAATTTGATCATAATGACATAATATTAAATAAAATAATTATAAAGTAATAATAAATTTGGTATTCATTAATTATTTGAACAAATAATTAAATGAATACAAATTCGTGAGCCAATTGATAAGATATTGAAATTCTAAGATTTTTACTTTTTAAATTCCTTAATTTTGTATCTGACATTTTTCAAACTTCACAATCTAATAATCAACATAAACAAAAACATAAAATGTCATAACAACCATTACATTTTTTTAAGTCCTTTTCACATATTTTTTTTAAATTCGTTTAACATACATTTTTCATAATTTTGTCTCATTTTTTTGAAACCATCATCAAGTAATTACTTCTTGGTGATGAATCATATTTTATACAGGGTGGTTACAGAGGGCATATAGTGTTTTTATCTTTAACGAGTCACCCTGTATAAACGATGTGTTATAAAATTTTTGTATTATATTAAACAAATGTACGATCTGTATGTCATACAGTGTGTTAAACTGATTGCAAAAACTTTAAAAATTAGAAAAGCTGTGTCTTGTGCACTACCCTGTATTTTAAAAGTTTCTCCGTCAACTTTATAAATTAATTACATTTTCACATTAACAAAAGTTTAGTATTTAACTTAGCAAAATTTTGTTATAATCCTATGACCAGTTTGCCTAAAATGTTTACCCATAGATATTAAAAACTATTAAATATGTGTAGGTACACATTTTAGGCAAAGTGGTCATAGGATTACAACAAAATTTTGCTAAGTTAAATACTAAACTTTCGTTAATGTGAAAATGTATTAATTTATAAAGTTGACGGAGAAACTTTTAAAATACAGGGTAGTGCCTTTTGGCTTCATCAGTCGGGGTTTGGAATCCAATAAATCAAATTCCAAACATAAATTTAACTATTTTCAATTGCAGAACAAAATTTATCCTGTTTTATACAAGAATCATTTAAAAAATTATGAATATACATAAATAAAATACAGAGCTAAATTTATTCTTTGTTTTTTTACTTACTTATTCAATGTTCCGATTGTCGGCACATCTGGGAATTTTGTTTTTATGTGTCTGTTTATGTTTTTATGTGCAGTAAAAAAAGAACAAACTATACCCATTATTTTTTATCACGATCCCCAAAATTAGGATCCTCGAAAATTCTTATTTTACATTTTATGTTATTTTTTGTTCGACATAGTTAAATTGCGTCATTTTTCTAAGAGAAATACGTGTGAATCCCAAAAGACAACGGTGTACTAACAAAACGTTTTATACAACATATAAACTAATTGGTCTGAAACTTAAAAATACAAGAAATTGGGTTAAAACACGGCAATATAATGAATACATTTCTTACACCGATCCAATTTTTATTGCGACACGTTGTAGAAGAAAACGTTATGTATTGTGCACTTCTGTTATATTTACGTATAAACACAAAAGTACTACTAAGTAATATCATCAGAACAATGAAAGTATTTACGGCTACTGATTTCTTTAATGACTGTTAATAATTGAGCAAACTTTGCAATTGGCTTATACGTTACTTGTAATGTGTGCGGTGCCTACGTTTTCGGTCGTATAAATTCCTCGACGTAAATATTTAGAATAAAAAAAATTGTTATTTGCGTAACGAATAATACAGGAATAGTATTAATCAAGTCTAGATCGAGATGTAACTTATTGAGATATATCGAAAAAACCGTCCAATATCGCATTTTTTTGTTTTTGTTCTAACTTTATCAAATTTAAATAAATTTATTTGATATTCGATAAAAATATAGCTCGTAGCATGTAGAATAGGTAGGTATTTCAAATTTTTAAAAATATTTATTAGTTTTCGAGATGTTTCGAAAAAAAAATGGCGCTTGCGTAAATCGGCTACTCTTGCTCGAGGAGTGATCGTAAAATAACGATCTTGAGCTTATTTTCTTCGGAAATACTTGTACTTTCATCCTATAAAAAGTTTATAGCAATTTATTAAATTTGAAGTACCAAAAAATGCCTTTGAAAATTTGGTTTTTTTGCAACGTTACAATTTTTTTTTAACTCACAGAGATATCTGCATTCTGCCTAAAGTGGCAATAAGCGTTTGGTTTAACAGTTAGTGATCTCTTTCAATACTTAAATCTGTTTTTAATCTAGAGTTTGTTTGCTGGCGCAAGTTATAGTAAGTATTGAACGACTTAAGATTAAGCTTATTTGATATCTGCAATTAGGTCCACCAGCAGACGTTTCAGCCTACGCACTTCGTTGTTTTCACTACCACTTAACTGGTTAACTAACACATTTGGATGCACTGTCACTCTATTCATGTATTTCACGCTGAATCGATGTATTGTTTCACTGATAGATTCCAAGGGGATGTCGTGTTGAATTATTTCATTGGAAACGTAGTAAGACGTATCAACAATGGTTCTCAAGACTTTATTTTGGAACCTCTGAAGGATTGCTATGTTAGAATTGCTGGCGATGCCCCATAGTTGGATACCGTCCACACAGGTTTTAGGATGGTTTTGTAGAGCAACACTTTGCTATCCAGTGATAATTTAGATTTTCACTCAATAAGTCAGTACATTTGCCTTAGTTTAAGTCCAAGTTGTTTACGCTTGGTGAATATATGTTTCTTCCAGGTAAGGCGTCTAAATGCATGCCAAGGTATTTGTCATCCTCAGCTTGAGGGAGTTGGCAGTTATTAAAACGTGCTGGAGGACATGTTTCTATGCGTAGTGTGAATGTCAGATAGACTTTGTTTCGTTGACTTTAATTCGCCAGATTTTTAGCCAGTGTTGAATTTTAGTTAAGTTGTTTTGTAGCTTCACTGATGCCGATGGTGGGTTTGTGTGAGATGCCAGTAGAGCAATGTCATCAGCATATGTTGCCGTCATTGTGGTTCTTGTTGTTGGCAGGTCTGCGGTAAACAAAAGGTATAATATCGGTCCTAGCACACTTCCTTGGGGAACGCCAGCGTGAACGGGATGTAAATCGCTATAATCACTGCCCTGCTTTACTAGAAAATACCTGTCTGTTAAGTATGATTTAAGTAGCTGATAGTGGGGGTGAGGAAGGTACTTCTTTAGTTTGACTTGTAGGCCTCTGCCCCATACCTTATCGAATGCTTGAAATATGTCAAGGAAAGCTGCAGAGCAGTATCTTTTGGCATCCAGATTTTTATTAATTTTGTCGACTATACGATGAACTCTATTGTTCCATGTTTATTGCGGAAACCATGCTATTATTGTGTTTAGTTTTTTAACGTACAGCTTTTCAAAGATTTTGGAGAGAATTGGTAGCAAGCTTATGGGCCTGTAGGACGAGACATCTTCAGGATTTTTCCCAGGTTTTAAGATCGTGATGATTTGAGCAACCTTCCAGGTGCTGGGAAAATAGTTCGTTCTAAGTATGTAAACGTCAGTAGCAAAGCATTTTTCAGTTCTTGTAGTATTTTGCCAGAAATTAGATCAAATCCTGGTGCATTTTTGAATTTGCGGTGAGGCATTTCCATTTGAAATGGAATTTCTTCCTCGCTGGATATCGCAGAGAGAAAGGGTTGGAATACATTTTCTAGATGTTTCGAGAAAGCTTTGGCTTTTTCTTTATCATCTCTAGCCCAGGTATTGTCTTCATTTTTTATTGGAGGATTGTCTTGCTGAGGTCTTTTTAATCTTTTTGTGGTTTTCCAGAGTGAGTAATCCGTGGCTTCTATTGGTGTCAGGCTCTCTAAATATTCTTGAATTCCTTCATTCTTTTCTTCTTGGATCAAGTCTGTTAGTTCTTTAGTGGCTTTATTTAACTTCCTTTTCTTTTTCCACAATTCTGGCTTGCCGCCATTGTTTCCGCAGGTGTCTTTTCTCTGCAATTTTGCCTCTAACATCAGGTGATATATCATTTTTCCTCAGAAGCGATCGAAAAAAAAAATCAAATTGGGGTGAAAGTGCAAGTCTTTCCGAAGAAAATAAGCTCAAGATCATTATTCTAGGATCACTCCTCGAGCAAGAGTAGCCGATTTTCCCAAGCGCCTTTTTTTCGAAAAATCGAAATCTCTAAGTTACAACTCGATCTAGACTTATAAACAATGAATCGAAATATAGTTTTATTATCTACAACTTTCTCATGTACTTTTTTTTATTGGAGTTATACTATTTTTTTTATTCACGAAAAAACATTTTTTTAGGCAATTTCGTCAACTAGGATCGAGTTTAATGAAACAGAAACTCATATTATTATTTTTTCTCTATACGACCCTGTTTTTTGTTTTCGGGTTGAAATTTTTGTCAAATTTAACATTGGTCCGTGACAGGTTGATTGAATCAGAACCGAGTAAATAAACAAAACATATTTTTTTATTATTATTTTAACCACTTCACTGGTGGTACGTCAAAAAGTGCGTAGAGAGCGCCGTGGCCTAAACTGGTATGGTTCTATATTGGGAAAACCTCGAACACTTTTCAAATAAGACTTGGTGAACACCAATATTGTAAAATATTCAAAATGAATTGTTGAGTTTGTATTTGTAACTCTTTTTTATGGAATTCATACCTGTCCTACCAAAACCCTCGCTCGACCTGTCAATGTATTGTACCAAACTAGTGCTAAAATGCAGAGATAGAAAAAATGATTTATGAGTCGAAATTTCTTAGCCAGTGGAATGCCTCTCCAAGCGACGAGCTTTGTTCTAATTGGTTAATTCTGCATATAGACACCTGTTAATCAAGTCCGCGTGGAGAGAATGAGGGTGTGGCAAATAATAATACAGGTAGAGATCATTATATTTTGTCCCATAATTTCGCAGTTATAAATTTTGTTGTGAAACAATTTATCAAGTTATCTTTATTTGTAAACGATCGACTCTTAAAAATAAATGAAAATAAATGCAAGAGCAGGTTCGGTGGCACCATTAATTATGTCATATTTTGAGAGAGAAAAGAAATTTGTAACGAACTAAAAAACCTTAACCATAATTGCACAATAGTTACAATTACTTTATAATTATATTGGCCACGCCAAAAATAATAAATAAACAATATAGAAAAAATCGAAATTCCTTTGAAACATTAAAAGCAAGGTTAAATTATCCGTGACAAGAAAAAACGGACAAAATAACTAAGAATGTAAGCCTCGCGGAGATCTTGCATTATTTTAAATTATTTATTTCCTGTTTTAGACCATGCAAATCATTAATTTAATTTTGTTTCGCCTCAGGATACGAATTTTATCAATGGGGACATAAAGAGTGAATCACGTTTTCCGAAAATACTTCGGTATATGTAAATCTGTAATTTAAAGTATAATAAAAAATATTTTTTTATTCGAATATGTCAAAAAACTTCAAATTCGATACAGTACACAATAGCAAGAAGAAGAACTTTTCTGTCCTAGCCCTTTTTCGGACGGTGAACTGTCTTTTAGCTTTAAATTAATAGTTCAATAATATTTGGTGTATTTTCTTATCGGAATAACTCTTTCATTTTCGACTTTTATGAATAGAATAGATGTCCCTGCACCCCATGCCACACTAAAACCGGTTTGTAGCCTCCAGGTATTTAGGTGACGACAGTCTGACCCTAACCTTTCTTGAGGGAGGTTCGAAGTGATTTCGTGCTCCAAAATATTCGACTCGGTCCAGTGATAAATTGTCTGTTTCACGCTGCCGATTTCAAAACGGTTTAATGGATGATAATGTTGAAGCTCTGTAGATTACTTTCTTATAAAGAAATTGTTCGAAATATTCTATATTGTATGTTTAGAAGAGTGGTGAGTTTGTACATTCCAAAGACGCGTGTGAATGTCATAACCTATAATAAAATATGAAAATAGTTATGATCCCAGGAGATCCCAGAATTTTAGTGTAGTGTATATTGCACTGACCCTCAAATTAAATGAAAAAGTTCTAATAACACTGTTGTAGTTTATCATAACTCAAAACTTTGTCCTCGAATAATAGTAATAAGTATTAAAAAGTTTTTTTTGCGCAATAAGATACATAATTTAGAATCGTTACTCACTATATAAAGTAATTAAAAATATATATAACGCTGTTAATCCCGTTTAGGAAAAACATAAAATAAAAACATGGAGAAAGGTGCGGACTTTTATTAACTCAAATAAAATCGTCTAACCTTGTTTGAAAGTAAAATTTACAAACTTTTAAGAAAGGTAAAGAAGGTTGCACAATATTTAAAAAAATCTACTGTCAAGTATTGAAAAGTGAGGAAATTAAAAAATCTTATTACATCTACAGTTATTCATGAACATCCCACAATATTCATTAACCAATTAAAAAAAAATTATATCCTCTTTGAAGAGGTAGAGACACCTCCTCACAACATTGCGTTACAAAATATCATATTAAACGTCCAAGCCTTCGTAGATACTTTCGGTTTTTGTTGTCGTCTTTTGTTATAATAAGATCTAGTGTTATTGTTTGAAATCGTAGCAAGGATGTGAATATGAAAAAAAAACATAATAGAAACATTTTAATGACGAGTACCAAATTGGAGTTTTGGTCAGAACAATTTTTACACAATATTATAAAAATAAATGTACACGGTTTTCTTGTCAACTATTATTACTATCGTTGTGAAAGATATCCTCGTTTTGATGTAGTGTGTGATGATTTATAAATCTAGCTTTTCTTATAAATAACGAATTTTTCAAATAATGAATCATTCAAATGTGTCAGGAGGGTCAATAAGGGCGGCATGACAGTAGATAAATAAAGCCGGCATGACTACCAGCATAGGGAATTCAATGTGTTAGATATGTGACGTATCTCCGTTGTTAGGGGTGTTATTTGAATGGGACAAACTGCATTGTAATATCGTCACCCGGATGCAGAAACATCCTAACTCCATTTTTTGCCAAAACATGTTTTTTTGTGATTGACTTTAGAAGCAGAAGAATCCTCAGTTCAATTTCCTATTATGAATTTCATATCATCCTATTGTGAAATTCATAATAGGAAATTGAACTTAGGATTCTTCTGCTTCTAAAGACAATCATAAAATACATGGGATAGTGCAATAATCCGATTTTGGCAAAAAATGGAGTTATGATGTTTCTGCATCCGGATGACGATATAGAGGGGGTAAAGATTAGGTACGTAAAGAAAAATCATGCGCAGAGACGTTGCCAGTTGGGCCGTAACGACTTCGTTGTTATTGGTCCGATTTGAATGTGACAAACGGCATTGTAATATAGATGGAGTAAATATTAGGTACGTAAAGAAAAATCATGCGCAGAGACGCCTATCAGAAAATTATCCGAAAGACATTGTTTACAAAAATAATATTCAATCGATTCTAGCCTATTTCTTGGTTCCTAACAGCCAGTTTGATTTTAAATACTCGAATTCGTGAAAAATTCTTAGCAGTATGTGGGTTTTCAACATAACCTCAAAATTATCGGGAAAACTTTTTTTTTCTTCGTTTTTTTCATTTTTATCACCCGCAAAAATATTTTTTTTTTATTAAATTTGGTGAAGCCATTCTTTTTTGTATTTTAAATATGCTGTAAGTTTCTCAAAGCAAAATATTTATTTTTCAATTTTATACGAATTTAAATTTAAAAAAAAGCCTAATTTTCAATCGAAAAAGTTGGTTTACAAATTTTTAATTTTTTAACTTTATCAGTGCTCATTTTCTTCGAAAAAATATATTGTTCGTATGGGAAAATATCGTTAAGAATGCAGAAAACCAAAAAACGACTGTTTCATAATCGATTTTTCAGTTGATCTAGAATTTTTATTTTATTTTTTATTATAGACTGCATATTTCATTCTACTAGTAAAATTTTAAAAGCAAACTTAAGAATTGCGAATTTTCATGGAATTCGATTATGGTTTAATCAATGTTTTCGGTAATTTCAAAACCATTAATAGCTAATTGAATATAAATGACATTATATTACATAAATCTTTTTCATCAATTTCAAGACTTATTTGCAATAAAATAAAAAATTGTCTAGACTAACTGAAAAATCGATTATGAAAAAGTCGTTTTTTGGTTTTCTGCATTTTTATCGATATTTTTCAATACGAACAATATATTTTTTTGATACCGTCGAAGTTTCAGCGAAGAAAATGAGCGCTTTTAAAGTTAAAAAATTGAAAATTTGTATGGTAACTTTTTCGATTGAAAATTAGGGTTTTTTTTTTATTTAAATTCGTATAAAACGAAAAATAAATATTAAGAATTAAAAACGAAAAATACGGTTTTTAACGATTGTCTCAATAATTTTAAGGTTATGTTGAAAAATGATTAATACAAAAGTTTTACATTTTTCAATTATCTACAATTTTTACATAATTTTTTTTTGATAGTATAGATATTTCAGCCAAAAATGGTAAAAAACCAATATCCAACCCTAAAGTTGTATATATAGCTACCCCCACCCATCTTCCGGAACTTTTAATTTGTCCAATTGATTTTTTTAATTTACTTATAATTTACCCTAAATTTTTCGAAAAAAAAATGTCTTAGTCCTTGTTTTCTTATGCGAAACTTTGTTCTCATCTGTCTTTTTGTCTTCACGAGAGAAGTACGATTATAGTGGTTTCCTTGTAATTCAATTTCTCTTCTATTGGAAATAAAACCACTTACATTTTATAGCCTCTCGCAAGCTCGCTCGGCAATAAAACGATTCGTTCAATTCGTTTTTTTTTGAAGGTATGGAAGAAAAGTCCTTTTTATCTCACAAGTTATTTATTAGAAGGTGCGACCGGTTTCGGCGATCAAATCGCCATCATCAGGCCCTTCTTTCTTTAATTTTTTTTTTCTTTTTTTTTCTTTTTCTTTTTTTCCTTTTTTTTTAATAATGCGCTATGTATTGATCCTAATACCCTTCAGTCTCTCTGACGACTTGTGTGTCCTTGAAGTTGGACAAAAACGTCCAGAATGAACCATAGCGGTTTTTTATGGGATTTAACTTGTTGAATGCGGGAGTATACTCAACACATTTACTGTAAAAATCTATTTAAATTGTTCAAGCTATAATTAACCAGTCTACTAAAAAATATAAGGCACTTATATTGATTTATAATATCGATATATTTATCCAATTCAATCAATTACTTTTGGACACTGCTTGAACCCAATAAAATCTTTGACCGAAAACGAAACATTTCATTTATAATCAACCGCTAATGGATTTACCTCTGGTTAATTAAATGGTTATTTAAAGCCTCGCCCACTTCCTTTTATATTTAAACTAATAGGAAAATCAAAATTCCATGTTATGTCAAACTTCCTTTATACCATTAGAAACTGGATAGATTTGTATCTTGATGACAGTAATCCTTGTTTGAACGATCGCCGATAATTGACTTAATAACGGTCGATTTACTTCCCGTACACAATGAAATGTACCTGTAATATGGATCGACTGATATCTTGAGGTGTGGGCGTGCTTGAATACCCGATATTTTGATTAGTTTTGGATGTGTGTTGGTGTATACAAATGAAAACGTAATTGCCGTGTTCTTGGATCAAATTCAGAAGAAGAAAAAATTGATTTCTTTTACTATCCTTTTTTTTAATGAGCTCCTTATGTAAAAGTTAACGTGTCATTAAAATTTTGAGTCTGGCGGCATCTTCCAGATCGGAAAAATAGAAAATCTTTGCTCTTCTGCCACTATTTCTTTGGTTATTGGCTAATCGGAGAGTTCCTGCTTTTTCCATTTAGTGTTAGGTAACGGTTCCTTTAATCTTGAATGGTAACTGGCATAACTATTACAGAATTGGTCGGTAATAAATATATCATTTGACTGAAATATTCCTCAAAAACATCAGCAGTCATTTCTTCTTGGTAGTCTTTCGTAGAATTTGAAACAAATTCTAACAATCCTCTATCAACAAATCCTTTATCTCCTCCAATATGAGTCATAATTAAACGGGGACCTTTACCATTTGGAAATTTGAAGCCAGTAAAGTAAATTTTAACTAAAATAATTTACAATTTGCACAACACTTTCTGCCGATTAGAAATTTTAATCCTTTCTAAGAAAGTTGAGGGCTATTTAAATTGATCTTGAATTGTAAATATTTTCTACCTGTAGAGATTACATACTTACCAAGAATTGAAATAAATTGGTATTTTTAAAAATTTTAGGAAGAAAACGTAAGGTTTCATTTTGGAACAAATAATGCTAAACATTTTATTTTAGAAATTATCCGCCACTGATTTATGTTATATTGGGCTTTATCTTCTGGGTCATAAAAATTTTGCTATCAATCATTTTCAAACAGAGTATAGCCAGATTGTATTTTATACCTATTATCAAATATTTATTACTAAAATTGACACAAACTTCCTTGATCCAAAAGCTATAAAAAATTTACGTAAACAAAAACCGTCGTAAATCCCCAAAAGAGGACGTGACGTGAAAAAAATTAAAAAAACAAATTTCCTAATTGAGATAGGTAATTCCATCGCACAGAGTCCTATTTGCCAAATCCAGCTGGACCAAAATTTAAGTGACGTAAGCATTCATTCCATTCGACATCCTAAAACTCACTCTAAGCTTCATTAAGCAGTTTTACTGCGAATTTAAGAGACGTATTCTAAACAAATGTAAATTAATAATTTTTACAACTCTCCCAATAAACTATAATTAAACTTTCCATGTGGGATTGATAATTTCAAAGTATTAAGAAATTGTTCAATTTCCAATTAAAGGGGTATTGAAAAATACAAATAATAATAATAAAGTTTAACCTCGCAGACCGCCGGCACTGCACAATAAAATTAGACGCAGTTGCAACCAGACATCTTCCATAGCAACGCAATTAAAAAAGTCAAAACTATCTCAGCCATACGCGTCAGAGTGAGACAAATTCGTATAAAAATGAGATGAAAGGAACACATGGTCATACGAACAGGGATTATGACATGGTCCAATCCAGAAGTACAACATAGGATTAATGAAAATAATTAAGCACATTAGATAAACCATAGATCGTGTTACGCAAAAATTTGATTATATATTAAATTGGTTTTCTTTTCGAATAATAGAAAAATCTTTATTCTTCCGATGATTTAGTATGTTCTTTATTACTGTCCGCCTAGAGCGTAAATTGAACCTTTTTCAACAACGATGGTAGCAGACTTCTTCGGTTCTTCGACCTTGACATTGCGCATTCTTTGATGTTCGTATTTTTTAAATGATCGAGCCATAAACAATTCTAATCCTTTTACATATCTCATTAAAAAAAAGAATCTAGTCAGTCAGCTGATCTTAATATGGTATTTTGAGAATTAAATCTGTTAGAAATGTAGGTATTCATGATGACTGTAAATGTATAATAAATTTCTTACAATTTCACTTTGTACTATATGTTAACTGACTAACTGACGGGCCTTTCTCTTGAAACTGTTAAATATTTCATTGTTTTTCATAAAATTCTAAACGTTTTTAAGAATTATATTACAACAAATGCGGTCAAAAGGAAAATTTGTTCACAAAATCTTGCGTTTTTTCTCCTAGATATGTTTTGAATTATTACAAAATCTCCGAGATCTCAATTAACGAATTTCTATATGTATATACCAAGTGTCCGTTTTAGACAAGTTCAAACTACTCGCTTTTTATATTATATGTACGAGAGTAAGTAACAAAGATGTTTGAAGTATTACTTACATTCGAGTTGTTCGAGAACCGTATTTACCGATCGACTAGTATGTTAATGTCAAGATAAATAATAAATAAGTAGCGCAATTAAACATTGTAATAAATATTGTTTATGGTCAAGAATAAAATAACAAATATGATTAGTCATTTATAAGAACGCAAAAATTGGTTTTCCCAATTTTGTTGTTAAAAATAAAAATTCAATACTCAGTATATCTCTAATTTTCTTATTATTTATTGCAATTTTGCCTGCCCAAAGTACTTTAATCATAAGAGTAAATATTCTAAAAAACTCTTTGATAATTTAAATTGAATTTTAATTACGTTCACACAGTCTCACCATTTTTTATAAGTCACAATATAGCCATAGAGTTTACACGAATTAAAGAACTCTCTCGGTTAAATGTCACGAATCAAAAGTACTGTGTATTAAAGTAATTAAATTTAATAACTACCTTAGAGAATTGAAATGTCACTGGTTTTTTTTTTAAGAGAATACCAACAGCTTCCCATAGAGTAGATTTATTTGCGGATTAATTTGTTTATAAAAATAATCGTCAACCTATTTACAATCTCAGTGACAACCAAGCAATATTAAAAGCTCCTTAAATTCATCATCATGTGAATACCAGCCCACTGGAAACGAGTCTGTAGATCATCTGGCCCGAAAGGCAACAGTTTCTCCTCATATTCCTTTAGAGCTGATGTTTGATGTCACAACTGTGATACAGAAGTGACCGTTCAAACAGCATCTCTATGACGTTCGAGTATCGCGAATCCCTTCTGGGATATTCTACCTGGAAATTGACTGGTATTTGCTTGAAACGTAACTATACGTTTTTCGTAATTCAACAATAATTAATTTTTGAATTAGAAGTGTGTATAACGAACATAACGAAAACTAGAACTTCTCTTTAAATATTTTATTGAAATAATATATTATGGTAGCGCCGGTGATACCTACCTCCGTTCCTAGAATCGGTTGAACTATAATGTCATAAGACTAATCCCTAAGAAAGTTTGAAGATTAAAAGTAATCTTTTGACGTAATTGGGTGACAGTTGAGGTTTTTTATTCGACAAAATTCCTGGAATTGCTTTTGCAATGCATATTGGGAAAATTTCCAAGAAAGCTGCAACCATTTTTTTACAAAATTGATACTTACAATGATAGTGATACAAATAACAGCGTGGTTTTATTTTTAATAATAATGTCAGGGTTATTAGAAATTTTAAACTAAACTATTTTACCCGTTTGTGCGAAAAAATCAATTTTATAAAATAGATATTACAAATAACTTTTACTGGAATCATCAAACAATAGCATAATACTGAACTAATAATAATATGATACATTAATATTTATGATTCAATTAAAAACCTTTTATACGCATATTATTTATAATTTTAATGTTAATAATATCTGTTTATTGTTACAAGAGAATCCCATGCTTTTCCAATTGTAAGCAACTCTAACAATATGACCCAGTTATGGGCAACAATGCCCAACTGTTATCTTTATAGAATATGGGAAATTGTTGATATTCTCATATAAAAAATAAAAACGTTGACATTTCATTATTGTGCGGTTATTAAATTTAATTATTTTTGAATCATAATTTGCAAGTTTCCAATGACTTAATTTCCACCAATCACAAACGCGCAATGGTTTCTAGATGAAAAAACTGCATGACAGCTCCTGTCAGCAGTTTTTTCGAGTTTACCCGCGGCAAAAACTGACAGATGTTGTCACCAAAAATTACAATACCTTTGATAACAAGTAATTAGTCTCCTAGGACACCAGAAAACGACGCTAAACAATTTTTTTGATTTTATTGTCAATAAATTTTGTAATATTGTTTTTAACCAGTGCTAGTCAGCTTATGTAGTGAAAATGAGTCGCTTTGGAAGTAATTCTATGACTAATATTGATCTGGCGATTGGGAAAAGTGTACCGTACAATACCGTTAAAACCCACACGTCAAAGAAATACGAGCTTTTGGAAACTACAAGTTTAGAGCAACTAAACCTAATCCTGAAAGATTGGGCGTGGAATATGAAGAAAGAAAACGGTGAAAATTTCAAATAACTAGTTGTGAAGACAATGTGGAACACCGTTGCAAAAAAATGCAAGACATGTATTTTATGACGTGGAAAATCATTTTTGATCCATTTAATGATATTATCTTCAAGTCTAGTATGGAAGCTCGTAATGCGAAACGAAGGAATTTGCAGATGTGCGCCAATAAAAGGAAGATGGAACAAAGAACAATCAAGTGGATGGTACAAAAACACTCCAGTGGGAAAAAACGAACTTTCGAAATGGACTAAAGAGGCAGCAGAGAAGGCAGGATTAAATACAAAAAAAAATAAAAATAACAAACTACTCTATGCGGTCGACAGCAGTCAGTAACCGGGCTAAAGGAGGGGTGGGTGAACAACAATTAATTAAAATTACTGGCCATGGATAATGAGCATTATTCCAACATCATAAACACCCTTAGAAGTGACGTTACAGAACCTCCAGCTAAAAAACAGAAGATCCTGCAGTCACTCATCGAGCTTCTCACTCTACAGCTGGACCCATCAGCAATATTAATGATTTACCTACACCCAACGTTATCAATGAGTTAACAAAGATTTCAAACAATACAATTCGTGCAGGTGCAGTAAGGCACTCATGTTTCTTGTTAAAATATTACTTAGCAACGTGTTTTTTTCGATTTTTTTCGGAAAAATTAGATACCCTTATGATATTACTTACGAAGAAATACGCGCGAAGTAGAAATGTTAACAATATCCAGAACTTGAATTCATTTACACATTTTCTTCTCTACCATTCAAAAGATTTAATCAGCGAATATGTTTTTAAACAGTTTCCAATCTTTGACATTTCAAATCCTCTCTTGACTTTTATAAATAGTGTCAATAATCAACTTCTTTCTCCACAAGAAAGCAGTTTAGGCATTTTTCAATATATTTTGATGATATATATCTGGGCGTATAGGGAAATATATCGATTACATTCACAGAAATTAAAATTACACGGCATGAGAAAAAAACGATAATTATTCCACACCCAGGGGCACCGTTTTTTATTATGTAACGATAAAGGGAAAGAACTAATGTCGATATTATAAATAAAAATATCTTGTATTGGTCTTTGACAAGTCAGTACTATCGCAAAAATCTTTATTACGAGATAAGGTTTACAATTAAAGTGGGCTAGGTTAGAATTTTATTCAAACCAGTTGCTCGATACACTTGACTGAATTTCAGTTGATTATCGACAAGAAAAGCAAAATGCTCAGTGAGTGAGTGAATGAGTTCATTGAGAAAGTAGAAGTGTTTTGTAGGACCGATAAAAATAGACTAATTAAATGTATGTAGAAAGGTGTATATACATGTTCTTTCTTTGTACAGCTAATATATAATTAAGGACACATATGGTTGTTCAACGTGAACATTTCTATCATAATGTTTGTTAATTTGTTTACAGAGTCATTTACAAAATATTTTAAGAAATTATTTTCTCCACATTTCTTCGGAATTTTACTTTTTACAGGGTGGATATTCAAGAAGTTATTCCTACATCTTTTCTACGCATCTTTGCTAAATACTATTAAATAAAAATACTGAAAACTCTAAAGTTCGACTTTGTAGCTTCCACAGTTCAAAAACCGCGCGGCGAAAAAACCGCATGATTATTTTTTTCATCTGTCAAAACAGTCAGATTTTGTGGTTTCAGCCAATAAGACCTCAAGATCCTAACCAATCGTTGTGTTTTATACTGATAAATTAACTCCAATGTTAAAACGTCATATACTTGGAATTGCTTTTGTCACTTTGACATCGATAAAAAGAGGTGCATCCTTTTTTATCGCGATAAAAACTTCTCTTCCTCAATATCTAGTAAGCGGACGTCACTTTATTTGTCAACTTTAGTTATAATTTCATAGCAATTAAGTGTAAGAGTTGGCAAAACTGCAAAAAAATATCAATGAATAGTCCGTCAAATTTTTGAATTTTAATACATTGTTAGTGATTATTATCACGACAATCTTGTTAGTAATTTAAGAGAAAATGAAAATACGACATATATAGAGACCCGAGAAGAAAATATTAAAATAAGTACACCAATCCAACCAACCTATAATAATTGTATTTTTAATAACTGTTCCTTTAATTAATTGTTCTGCTAAATTATTAATTGTTCAACAAAAATAAAGTTTCTGTTTTTTATTCTTATATTCGTTAATTTATCTTATCAAAAAACACGCGAACTTTTCTTTTATGGATAAATTTCTTTTTATCTCAACATTTTTCCATCAGTAATTTTACTCTAAACACTGACATTTGATAAAATTACTGATTGGCAAAATGTTTCGATACAAAGAGAAATTTATCCGATAAAAAAAGCTCTTGTGTTTTTACTGTTGATAAATCCGCTTCTTCGTAATTGTTTTTTGATTAAACTGTGTTTACCTTTTTTGAAATGTCAAATATAAACATTTAACAACTTTTATTTAGCATTATCAATTATTATTATACTAAAATGTATCTATTGCAAATCTATGTTTATACCCAAATTTCAAAATTTATTTGTAAACTAACCTGTTTATTCGTTTATTCACACACACATCAATTTTTGAATACCCAAATACTTAAAAATTCATAAACCTCTTTAAAACTGACAAATGTCAAACTCTGTATCCGAATTAAGCCAAACGAAATCACGTATGCCTTGGTGGCTCTGTATTTAAAACTATAACAGCTCAATATTTTTTTATGTTTCAATTTAAATTGATAAAGAAAATATTGAACATTTGTGTGTAAAGTGTCTTTTACATAAATGACTATATTCTCTATTTTTAATACAAAATGATTCAAAAAAATAAGCCTTCCAAATACCACACGTCCTCTCAAATTTTATAGATTAAATTTGGAGGACTCATGGTATTACCTTTGATAAATCATTAAATATTGTGAAATAATGATTTTTAACGTTTTTCAAAAAAAAACAGCGCGGCGAAACAACAACATATATCAAGATATTAAAAGAAATTATTTCTATATATTCTCTTCTCATTTTTTACCAAATAATAAACTAATATTTATTTTCTTTCCAAAGTTGTAAGGTGATAAAGGCGAGAATGTCACACCCACATAAATAAATTTCAACTTTGTCTCATCCTCCAAAGACACTAAAATCGCGGTCTTCAATCTTCTTTCTCAAATACTTTTGAAAAAATGAGGTGATAAATACGCGAATGTCAGACCCACATAAATCTAAGTTTCAAGTGTGTCGCCTCATCACTTCAAACCCAATAAATATATTAACACGTGATCTTCAATAAAACATTTCTATTTTCTATCCATTTCTTTTGAATATTAACCTTCTCGTTCAAATACTTTTGTCAGACCCACATAAATCTAAGTTTCAAATGTGTCGCCCCCACACTTAAAACATTTGAGATATTAAAACGCGGTCTTCAAAAAGTTATTTACATTGCTTTTTTACACATTTCTTCCCTATATTAATCTTCTACCTCAAATACTTTTGAAAAAATGAGGAAATAAATACGTCAGACGCACATCAAATATCAGAATGCAAAAAATCAAAATATTTTTGCGTGCTTATTTCAATCATTAAAGATATTAGTTCGATCGATGTAATAGAAAAATAGATTTGATGTAGTTGATAACGAATAGTAGATGAATAATGTTTATAAAGTATAATTATCCGTTTGTTTTATTGCTATAGTGGAAAAAGTACGTGCATTTAGAACTATAGCTATTAGACGCTAATAATTTAGTCACGATTTGACTCTTTGACCGACTATTCCAATATTAGTCAACCCTTCTTATTCTTTTATAAAAGTTAGTTTAATAAATGGTCATACAATTACTTTTATATAAGTATCTGAGGGGTTGGGGGTGGAATCTGAGGATATTACTGACCCAGTAGTTGCTTATTGCATATGAGAAAAAACCCTAAAAAAATTTATAGCAGGTCAGGCAGCCGTAGAGATCGAAATTTAATGTTTATTATCACATAAGTGACCCGCTCTATTGCTCGACAAGAAACCACTTTTTTGTACAGGAGTTTTTCGATCTTTAAAGTGCCTTATATAGATAGTGGAAAATTGATGCAACGCAAGTGTTTCTAATTGAAATTTATAGAACGTTATTAAGAGAATGTAACCAGGAAGTAGACATAAATAATTTAGAAGATTTACTATCAATATTTTTGTATCACAAGACACTTTACTATTTGTGGTTTGGTATAGTTTGATTTTAATTTATTGATATTACATTTATTATTGTTATTGAATGCTAGAAAAGAAAATCAAAGTTCTTTTTAGTTGATATTCATTCTAAATTCCCGATAAAAACATTATGGGGAATTTCTTATCGGCAATTACTTTTTTATAGTAAAATAAATAATTTCATAATCATAATTTAAAATACTTAAATGTTTATGGTTTTTAACTTTTCCATGAACAAAATACAGTTCTTATGACTCATAGGCCAGTTGTCAGTCTTTTCATAAAATGTGATATCGCTGAAACTAGGCTCCTAGGTACTCTAAAGGGTGTAAAAAAATCTTGTTTACAATTTCGAAAACAAAATTGAAAATTTGGTTTTTGCGTTATATCTAAAAATAAAAAAAAATCGGAAAACTAAAGCATCACGTGAAAGAGCGAAAAGTTTACTCAAATTTATATAAGTTATTTAAAAAAAATTGTATTACTATAAAAAATTATTCAAAATAAGAAAGCAAATTCGGGAAAAAACTAAAGTATCTTTGCCGAAAATGTACGCAAGAAAAAAAAGCATTTTAAAGAGGAGACTAAGCTTTCTCAGGAAGCAATTAGTTTTTTTTTGTTTTCCCACAGAAAATTTAACCGAAAGTTATAATTTCTAAAATTATCACTGATTTTTATAAAACTGAAGATATATATTAATAAAGATATAACAAAAATTCTTGGAGGTACATTTATCATCATTATTCTTTTACTTTTGATGTAAAAATAATTCAAATAATGAACTTTGTCTCTGTTTAATAAAATTGTGTTTTAAAATAATCATTTTTTTACAGCATTTATTCGACGCCATTTTTATTTTCAAAATAGTGTTTATTTATTTTTATAAATCCATTTCTGATTTATATAAATAAATAAATACTATCGGTCAAATTTTCTGAGAAAAAAAAATTAAAAACTAATTGCTTCCTGAGAAAACTTGAGTCTCCTCTTTAAAATGCTTTTTTTGCGTACATTTTAGGCAGAGATACTTTAGTTTTTTCCAGAGCTCCTCGCTTGAATATTTGTATTCAGCGGCTTGGCGCGCGTAGAGTTTTCGAAATCGCTTTTTTATTTTGAACAATTTTTTATAATAATAAAACAACTTTGTATACATAAAAAAAATATTTTGACAAACCCATTTATTAACCAAAATCATTCTTACTTTGTCGTATTAGTATAATCCTCTTAATGGACAACATAAATAATCCTCTTAATTTCGCACTAAATCACAAACACCAAAATAAAAATCACAAATAATTTCGTGCCCCCTTTTTCGATTTTTCAGTGTGTCCAAATTATATATAAAAAAAACTAGTACCCTCTTAAATCTCGCTAGTTTTCATGAGCCCTGCGTGTTTCAGCATCAACTGCACTATCAAAAATCTACGGCAACTTGCTGGCTACTTCGAACTCCTAGTGGTGGGAGTCCGGAGCTGGTGCTGGTGCACGACTACGGCGATGTTATCCACACGTCGAGTCAACGTGCAGTCCGCTGCATTCTATTGTTGTCTACCGGCGTGATAGGTGTGGTAGTTAGAAATTGGGATAATAGATCGCCATCGTTAATGTATAAATGTGTATTTGCAAATCGTTCCTTTGGATTACAACTAAATGATAAAATTCTAGCAAACGAGTAACGAATTTAATTTATCAGATTCGACATCTTAAGACCGGTTTCTGCCTTTCGGCTTCGTCAGTTAGGCTTTTCGAATCCAATAAATAAAATTCCAAACTCGTACAAGTCAATAGCTATATCCGCTATAAGATAACATTTGTAGATGTGCTACCATCTATGGTAAGAAGAGAGTATTGACATTAAATGTTGACTGAATCTAGTCAAGATGTCACTCTCTTCTTTTTTATCCCTTTCAGAGATTAATACAAAGTGAGTAAACCAGTAAGGAATTTTAATTTATTAGATTCGACATCCTAAGACCGGTTTCTGTCTTTCGACTTCATCAGTTAGGCTTTTCGAATCCAATAAATAAAATTCCAAACTCGTACAAGTCAATAGCTATATCCGCTACAAGATAAAATGTTTAGATGTGCTACCATCTATGATTAGAAGAGAGTATTAACAATTTTTAAAGCAAATAATTCCCGATGTATTGGGGTTGCATACACAATTTGCATTGTGTGTTGCAAAGCTTTTATTTGACTGATTCTAGTCAAAATGTCACTCTCTTCGACTCGGATTTTTGTTGCCACCAGCACTCATGCTTCTTGTTAAAATATTACTTAGCAACGTGTTTTTTCGATTTTTTTCGGAAAAATTAGATGCCCTTATGATATTACATACGAAAAATTTTATTTAACATTAATTCATCAAAAAAGGATAATTTATCGATTTTTTCTTTTTTTTTTCTCTCACTTTTCGAGTACAATAGGTATATACTATAAATTATTTAAAGGTTACATTAGACAGAGTATTTTTTTAAATCTCCAAATAAAATTGCCAAGAAAGACCTAGAAACGTCAGTAACTACAAGCCGGACTTATACTTATATGGCCTGGAACAGTAAAGACAATTTTCTCAGAATTATCTCTAATTATGCAATAAATTAGTTTTGTTTTTATAAAAAAATTTATAAAATTAAATTCCTGCTATTCCTAGGGGCCTTTTTCTAGCCCTATATGATGTAGTCCAAAAGTATCATATATGTGATCAGTGCCGTAACTAGCTTTTTGTGGGTCCTGGGCAAAACTTTCAAATTGGGCCAAACAAAAAAGCTTACCTGTTCTTTAATTTTTTTAAAGTTTGGTATACCAGTCTTAATAAATTCGAAATCGTTTATGGTCTGTAATAAATTTAGAGGAGTTGCATCTTTCAGATTTTGCATCAGATCTCATACTTGAAACTTTCAATCTCTCAACTGAACTCTTAACTATTCAAACCTTTATCATATTTGCTTGACAAATCGGCTATCGCCTTTTGCAAATCAGTAACGCTCATTGATTTTAAGGACGAGCCAAAATGAAAAGAAAAATCTTCAAATATCCTTTTCATTTATTCATAATACAAGTCTGTTTCAGCAAATAAAACTGCAAAAACGTTGTTTTAACTCTTTTTTAATTCTTTTTTGTGTATCCGCAAAAATTTGTTCAAACCCAGTATCCCGTAGACCTTGTAGAGTGCAATGCAAACAATCAATTAATTTTGTCGCATGGTCTATAGACGTATTTGTTGTAATGCTTTATTTGTTCGGTCAATGCATTGTAATATCTTATTCCATGCAAAAAGAGTACAGTTGATTTAAAATTGTTTTCCGAGAGTCCTTTCTGGGCCCCCTCTTCGATCTGGGCCCTGGGCGAGTTTCCCTGTTGCCCCTGCCTACGGCCCTGTATGTGAGTGTACCCAGATTTGTATCTTTGAAGTAGATAAGGGGAAAAGTGGTACAGTAGTGACTTCTAAAGCCAGATTTTTCAAGTAATATATTGTTTATACAGTATGTCAACGTAAGTTCTAATTCTGTGGAAAACTTTTTTATTATTATTTTTAGGAAAAAAAGTCATTCTTCATAAAAAGTTCTGTATGATCCAAAACCTAAAATACAATCATCAAATATAAAAAAATTTCAGTCGTATACGAGGTTTGTCGAAAACTAAATAATAAATTTTGCTCAAGAAAAGTTAGTCAGAATGTATTCAAATTATTACAGTCTTGGTTATAAATATGTATTGCATGTTTCTTAAAAACAAAACATTATTTTTTCTGATAATTTCGTTGGCCAAAATTTGCAGGAGCATTGAGCCTTAAACGTCTAAACATAAGTATTGAAAAAACAAAGTTTCGCTCGTTGAATAAAACAAAAATAATTTATTGTATACTTTAGCACGGTATTTTGCCCCGATCGACATGGAAAGCATGATTCATTGGGTATTTTTGGTGAGAACATACACATTCAACTCTATTTCACATATTTATTACTAGGAGTAATGGCTGTATACTAAAATTATAGAAAATAAAGGTATCCGGCTCTCTGAACCGTTTCTAGCCGACATTCTTGCCCATCCACGACTTATTATTAATTATCTAGCAATTTACAAAGATATTATATAAAAATATTATGCGATTTATAAAATTGAATACAGTTGATGCTTTTTCCTAATGTACGTTGTGCAAATGTTATTGCTTGCTCTAATTAATAGCAATTTTAATTTATTTTGCGTTATGCAATTTTTAAAAGTTAATCGTTAAAATTTTAATTGTTTTACGCATCGACGTCGAAATGCAAGTTTTCTACTTATTCTTATTTGATGTGTAGTATCCACATATTTTTTATAAAAGGTACAAATCAACATATAACATCTCAGCAGGCTGTAAGCTTCAATTTTGTTTTTCTACTATAAGTAGTTTCAACCAATCTCGAAGCAGGTGTTTTTAAAAAAAAACATATTTTCGTATTTGTGCACAAAGAATTAAAAAGAAACAGATAAAAACAATGTTTTAAACTAGTTCTAGCATGGTAATTGTAAAAGAATCTATAAAATTTGACATATTACAATTTAAGCCCATAAGCGATTTTTACTAACAGATTTAAGGCATTTACGTAAAATTTAACAAAGAACTGAATTTATAAATTCAAAGTCAGATAAGTCTGCGACTGACTATAATAACAATGCGAATGGTATTGTATTAATCATCAGGAGAAAAAGAAAATTGTAAGATAACCTCAAAATTCAATACGTGGTATATTAAAGTAATTAGTTAAAATTTAAGGGAAATAATATAAATCAGAGAAATAGAGTTTCGGATTTCTAAAATTAAAGAAATACAGTAAAAAAGGGGAATAATAATGAAGTTTCATGGAATTTGGGGAATCGATAATAACGAACATTAAAAGTCTGTGTATAAATTTAATATAAGTAGAAATAGTGAGAAAATTATATCAAAATTATTCTTTTTGTCTCTAGAATAATTTGGTGTTAATTAAAAGTATTAAAAAAATTAATAATTTTTGAATTTTATAAAAATGTACATTAAAAAACTGTCAAATTCCAATCAAGTAAGCTGTGATTTGATTGTTTATAAAAACTATTTCGCGCTGTCAAGCGAGGCTTTTCACCAAAATCCTTTGAAGCGTTCACATCGATCCTCGTAATAAAAACAAAAGAAAATCAAATCAAAGCAATACTGATTGAAGATAAAAAAATTCAAAGAAATTTACCTGACAAAATAAGTGAGGTTATATTTTTTAAAAAATCAAGAGGAGAAGTCCAATTATTTATCCTATCGTTGTTCCTGTTAAAGATCCTGTTGTATCCTGACTATACTATCCAGATCCAGTTGTATCCTGTATGAGAAAAATGGTTTCCTAAAAGATATTGTACTGAATCCCATCTTGAATTGACTAGGAGAATAATCAGAATAAAATAGTCTAAGTCGTATTAAAGGTACCAATTTACTATATTAAATATCGATATTTAAAAACGTTTAAAAATAAAAAAGGCCACAAGTTTTATAATTAATTAGGTTAGATTTTTTTAAAAAAAACTATAACTAAATTACTTAGATTAGAATATAACATTGGAGTAAGGTAAGAGATTTGTGCTAATTGTTGATTTTGTAAATAAGAAAAATATTACGCTTACCTTATTCGGGCAAACAACTCTTTCACATCAAATAAAAGGTTAATCGTTATTTATTTTGAATATTAATAAATGTTTACATATTTTTACTGAGTCGTTATTATCAATTTCTACAATCACGCGGTCAATAGAAACACTTCCTGAGTTTAAGATTCTCAAATTTTCTACTTGATAGTAGATGGCGCTCAACAAAATTATCTACAACAAATAATTACATTCGGTTTGAGTTCACGGCAGAAGGCAATAAGAACAAAAAGATACAGGTAAAATTTAAAATTGGTTATAAATATTAAATTAACAACAAACCAAATTAAAGGGCCAAAGGCGAGGTTGGTTAATGTATTAATAAAATCAATAATAACATTATAGGTTATGTACTACAACTCAAAATTAAATAAATCAAATAATAAAAATAAATATTCAATAAAATTAATTTTTCTTTTACACACCGATAGTACGTAACAATATATTTACCATTATTTATTTGTCTCCATCCACATGCATACGAAACTATTCGATATACTCTCTATTTGCTTTTAGTGACACCTTTTTCTATTTTAAAATTGTTGCTAATGCTCCAGAATTTTTTATTATTTTGGCTCACTTATCTATTTCTTCTTCTTCTTCCTCACATTTTTTCTTGCGCTGTATAAGTTTATCTACTTTGGTAACGAACTCTGTGTTGATGATCTACTATCTATCTGTTCTTTTGGTTATTTTTAAGAGCAATCAAAGATGATTTTCATTGTCTCTCATTTAGTTTTTTGTTCAGTTTTTTTTTACAAAATAAATTTAAAATAATTATTCGATTAGGTACTCAAATAAATAAACTGTTAAAAAAGTACGTATTTTTTTTAATAAAGTACACAAGTTTTCATACAAAATCATGCATGTCACGAATCAATTGGGATTTTTTTTTTCGAAAAATGTAAAATAACTTCTAGTGATAATTTAAAAAAATATTCGCGACAGAACCACCCTGATACTTTTCATACAATTACTTGAAGTCAATTTGTGATTATTGAATGAATAAATTTCTCAAAAATAATACGCATTCCTCAGTAGAAATCAGAATAAACATAATTAACAGGATATCCTCGCTTTTTGTATCAATATTGTTTTCACCATCATCTATCATTGTTTATCGACGCCTGCCTATTAAAGTTGATTTTCCTTATAATTGCACATAAACGAATACTGCTTAAGTTATATGTCTTATTAGAAAATAAGAAATAAATTCTAAATTCCGACATGATTCAGGAGTATTTAAATGATTTTGGAAAACAGATCTGATTACCTCATAAACTCATCACATTGTCCAATTTTGTTTGCCACATAACTAAAAACAATATAGTTTAGGAGACCGTGAATTTTTTTCAATCACAAAGGCCTTGCCAGGCTCAGAGGCCGGGTAGTTAAACAAGGAGAGGCATAGCAGAATTTAGCGCGCCTGACGATCATTAGACGAGTCTGGAAAGGCTTTCGGGGTGTTCCACATTAGCCAGATTGTGTTTTAAGCTGTTATCATAATACAGGCCATCATCTGTTTTTTCATAACTGCGAAAATGGGGGAAATGGTCTTTTCTTTTCTAAGACAATTTGTTGTTGACGTTAGAGGTTAAACAAATGCAAATTATTTTTTTAGAATTGGATGCTAAATAAATAAAACATTATTAAGCTCAACTAAAAACCTTTCGTTTCCAAATAGACCACTTCAGAATGCAAGATAATCTTTATTTGATATTTTAAACGTTTTCCATGTCAAACTAAGAGCTCATACGCCCCCATGTCGGGCGTTGCATATTCCAATTTACTTTCGCTTTCCATAATTTGTTCAAAACCGCGTTTTTGATTTACAAAAACGTTTTTGACATCTCGTCTGTTTGTATTTCACTCGAATCGCGTTCCTATGACAGTACTTTCTTTTTTGAATTAATTGATCGATTCTGTCGCAATCTAGTTACCCGTGCAATTTGACCAACAACAAATATATACAGTGTGTTTTATTATTATTTGGTAAAAGGACAACCCAAGAAAACAACGAGATAAAGATATTTTATTCATAATAAAAAGATGGCTGGACTTTCTAGACTTCTAATCATCCTTAGAGGGGCAATTCTAGTAGCCTTTGCAGAATATTTCAAATTTATAATTCATAATAAAAGATCGCTTGGCATTCTACACTTCTAATTATCCTTAGAGGGACAATTTTAGTAGCCTTTGCAGGATATTTCATAATAACAGATCGTTTGGCATTCTAGACTTCTAATTATCCTCAGAGGGACACTTTTAGTAGCATTTGCAGGATATTCATACTCTTTATTCAAAATAAAAAATTGCTTGTCACTCTAGACTTTCAATTATCCTTAGAGGGACAATTTTAGTAGCCTTGCAGGAAATTTCATACTGCTTATTCATAATAAAAAATTGCTTGGCATTCTAGACTTCCAATTATCCTTAGAGGGAGAATTATGGTAGCGTTTACAGGATATTTCATAATGGAAAATCGCTTGGCATTCTAGACTTCTAATCATCCTTAGAGGGACAATTTTAGTAGCGTTTGCAGGAAATTTCATACTGCTTATTCATAATAAAAAATTGCTTGGCATTTTAGACTTCCAATTATCCTTAGAGGGACAATTTTAGTAGCCTTTGCAGGATATTTTATAATGAAAAATCGCTTGGCATTCTAGACTTCTAATCATCCTTAGTGGGACAATTTTAGTAGCCTTTGCAGGAAATTTCATACTGTTTATTCATGTTAAAAATTTGCTTGGCATTCTGACTTCCAATTATCCTTAGAGGGACAATTTTAGTAGACTTTGCAGGAAATTTCATACTGTTCATTCATAATAAAAAATTGCTTGGCATTCTAGACTTTTAATTATCATTAGAGGGACAATTTTAGTAGCCTTTGCAGAATATTTCATATTATTTATTCATATTAAAAGATTGCTTGGCATTCTGACTTCCAATTATCCTTAGAGAGTCAATTTTAGTAGCGTTTGCAGGAAATTTCATACTGCTTATTCATAATAAAAAATTGCTTGGCATTCTAGACTTTCAATTATCCTTAGAGGGACAATTTTAGTAGCGTTTGAAGGATATTTCATAATGGAAAATCTCTTGGCATTCTAGACTTCTAATCATCCTTAGAGGGACAATTTTAGTAGCCTTTGCAGGAAATTTCATACTGTTTATTCATAATAAAAAATTGCTTGGCATTCTAGACTTCTAATTATCATTAGAGGGACAATTTTAGTAGCCTTTGCAGAATATTTCATATTATTTATTCATATTAAAAGATTGCTTGACATTCTGACTTCCAATTGTCCGTAGGGGAATAAAAACAGATGCGACAATTAAGTCAGCTGAGCCAAGATTTATGCGATACATAAAAGCGTCTTCCACGAGCCAAATTTTAACTACATAAAATTGAGATGTCAGAAGCACGTTGATTAACGTTTATCGTGTGCCGAAAACGTGACTGACCAAATCAATTCGAGGCATTCATTTTCATTGTCGTAAAAAGAACACTCCTCCGAAAATCCTAATGTGTATTATTTCTTCATCAAGTCCTGATTCATCAACGAAATAAATGTACAGAGTGACCTCATAAAACTATATTCGTACTAATTAGACACGTAAATAGCTTTTATAACTGTAGGGATCATTTAAGTGCAGCGATAGGAGTTTTAGATAACCCCAAGATTTTCTCTTGTTAAATGTAATTCGTTTTACGTAATGGGTCAAGCTGAGCGAGTGGGAAGACCGCAAAATATTTTACTCTGTACGTTTTAAATAACAACATTCGACCTTAGAATTTGTGAAAACCTTGATAGAACAAAGCACGCGAAAAAAAAAATATAAAACTAAACCAAATCAAAAGGCGTGGCAAATTCCTATCTAAAATCCAAAACAAAACTTACACCCAATAAATAAAACCCGAGCAATTAACCCAAAGGTGTAGACTAATTATATTTTGAAAGCTGTTAATTTTTTAAGGAAAAGTTCGATGATTGGTGACCACTTTATGGCAATGATTAATTAATAATCGAGCGAATTAGATAATGATGTTGCTAGTCTATTAATAATAAAAACTAATTTTCTTATAAAAAAAAATCTATACAAATTGGTACCATAATTGATGAATGTATGCTTTTAAATAGTTAATAAGAATAATTTGCAATTTTTAATTATTCTAGCTTTAAATGTGTGTCTAGATTAATAGTATTGCGAATGAATCACGAGCGATCTATGCTGAAAATCTAGGAATTTGGGAAAATCGAAAAAAATTATAAGCAATGTCCCTATGAACAGCTGATTTATGTCTGACTATGATAGTTTGCTTTAGAATGCCAAGCGATCTTTTATTATGAATAAACAGTATGAAATATCCTGCAAAGGCTACTAAAATTGTCCCTCTAAAGATGATTAGAAGTCTAGAATGCCAAGCAATTTTTTATTATGAATAAACAGTATGAAATTTCCTGCAAAGGCTACTAAAATTTTTCCTCTAAGGATAATTGGAAGTCAGAATGCCAAGCAAATTTTTAATATGTATAAACAGTATGGAATATTCTACAAATGCTACTAAAATTGTCCCTCTAAGGATAATTAGAAGTCTAGAACGCCAAGCAATTTTTTATTACAAATAAACAGTATGAAATTTCCTGCAAAGGCTACTAAAATTGTCCTTCTAAGGATTATTGGAAGTCAGAATGCCAAGCAATCTTTTAATATGAATAAACAGTATGAAATATTCTGCAAAAGCTACTAAAATTGTGCCTATAAGGATAATTAGAAGTCTAGAATGCCAAGCAACTTTTTATTATGAATAAACAGTATGAAATATCCTGCAAAGGCTACTAAAATTGTCCCTCTAAAGATAATTAGAAGTTTAGAATGCCAAGCAATTTTTTATTATGAACAAACAGAATGAAATTTTCTGCAAAGGCTACTAAAATTGTCCCTCTAAGGATAATTGGAAGTCTAGAATGCCAAGCAATGTTTTATTATGAATAAGCAGTATGAAACTTCCTGCAAAAGCTACTAAAATTGTCCTTCTAAGGATGATTTGAAGTCTAGAATGCCAAGCAAATTTTTAACATGAATAAACAATATGAAATTTCCTGCAAAGGCTACTAAAATTGTCCCTCTAAGAATAATTAGACGCCTAGAATGCCAAGCGACCTTTTATTATGAATATAAAATCTTTAATTCGTTGACAAAATATCTTCTTAATTTTGCAACTTATATCTCTTCACATATTATGGGAAAATAGCATTTCTCTTATAAAAAAAATAGTTAATACATATTTTTCTTTTTTTTGCAGGTAAGCCGAATTAAGCATTTTAATCCACAGAAAGATAAAGGTAAGTTAACAATTAATTGTATTCGTGTTTTTTTTTTCATAAGACACGCTCTTGAAATGTCACAAAACATTTCCAAACTAATTTAGTTTTATTTTTGATTAATTTTTCATTGTTCTAATCTCGACCTGCGACCTTGTCTTATTACACGAAAATTTCAACTGTTGCACAGCGGGATTATTAGGATTATCACACAATACAAGCTTTTTTAATAAAAGTTCCCACCATAAAAGCAGTGTCTTTAATCAAGGCACTTATTATGAATAAAAAGGTATAATTTGACATAAATCTAATTGAGAAATCAAATTTCTTGTGTTGATAGTATCTTGAGGTATCTTGCCAGAGTCGGCATAAGGTCGTGAATTTATTTTTCATTGCCCTTATAAGTAAAAAATATTAATTTATTAAAAAAAATAGTTAAAACTAAAGAATAAAATTCAGGTGAAGATTTGGAGACGCGCAATAAAATAAAACGCTGTAAAATATAATATTTACATGAATTAAAATTCGTTTGGGGGAAGTGCAACCGAAAATTTTCGCTGATACGGCAAGAAAAAAATATTTGTTGGAAAAGACAGAAAACTGAGACAGGAATAAAAATCATTTTTTATTTGACTCACTTTGATAAATGAGGAGGCAAAGGATTTGTTGATGGTGGCTTGTTAGAATGTGTTTCGACATTTACAAAAGATTATCACGAAGAAACGAATTCTGATGTTTTAAAATATTAGTCAAATAAATAATTTGCAAGAAATTTTAACAACTTTAGTAAAAACGTTAAAGGCTAAAATTGTTCGATTTATTTGCAGCAATATGACCTCCATAAAACCAATTTATGTGATTACTATTAGAAAGTATTTCATAAGTTCAAAAAGTACACATTTGCAAGAGGTAAAAAATAATTTCTGAAACCGTCATAAATCAAAAAAATGATAATAAACGCGATATTAAAACGCATTACCTTGATTATAACCATATTTGTTTACAACCTATGTTGACCGTTAAAATTTAACGATTGCATATATTTTTTTAAATCTGCAAATCTCTAGTCGAGAAGTATGTTAATTACATTTAACACCAAATACGTTCAAAAGGAAGTACATGGTATTTCCCCATAAACGTGGCTCTGGCTTGCGTTACATATCATGTTTGCAATGACCAACAGAACGTGACACATATTAGGCTAGGCGTTTTCTTAACAGACATTTGTTATCAATCATTATGCGGAATGGGGCATGTACAATGTAAATGTACATGTCCAGCTTCGAGATGAGATATAATATCAGGAACTTCTTTTCTACGTAAAATATTTATAAAATTCAACCTAGGACCAATTTATGTGACAGAAAAAATTACTTCTTGTCGAATTAATTTAAACGTATTTTAATATTAGTTCATTTACAATTGGCCTTGCCTCGTGAAGATACTATTTATGTGTAATAAACAAAATTATAACAACCATACTTCCCTATTTAGAAAATTTAAATAAATATTGGATTTATTATTTATATGTATGTAGGAAGCTTTTAAAAACTTTTTATTTTTCACTTGTATATTATTTGTTTATTTTACCTTGGATACTGTTGCTATAAATTCACTCATAACGCCGTAGGACATTATGAGCGGGAGTTATGGCCATAACGCCCGCTCATTGTACGAGGAGGGTCTGGATTTCTCCGGCAATATATTTTTGGTTGCTTTGGCTGCATTTTCTTTGATATTTTTTGGTAAATCGATATTTATTACTTTTATAAGATATATCGGGCAACATTCAGCCCTCTGTAAGCCCTAGCAGTAAGAATTATCATCAACGATTTTATCAACATTTTAGCTTGAGTATACATTAAAAATAAACTTCGTGGTTCTCAAAGCAGGGTTCCCATAGACCTGGAAAAGAGGGAAAAGTCAGGGAATTCAAAAAGTGTTGTCAAAGTCAGGGAATTTTGCATTTTTCGGCAGAAGTCAGTCAATTCAACTAGTGTATATGGAAAACCAAATGGCTGCACAGAATTCCACATCAGTTGATTTCAGATAAAAAACAAATTAGCCAGCCCTGTTGCCTTCTCGACGTTTACTTCTACTTTCGGTTTCCCTTTGTATTTTTTCTGGTCTGATACATAAAAAATACATCAATGGGTTTTTCCTTTTACATTTCATTTGTGAATTCAAAGGTATCTTGGTACAGTTTATCACATCCACAAATATGCACATTGGTTATATGTAATTGACAAATTAGTTTTCTTTCATTTTGTATCATTATTTGTATTACTCTATAAAAGGTGGATTCTTGTCCTGAAAAAAGTTTGTGCATGGTCAGGGAAAACATGGAAAAGTCAGGGAAAATTTTCTCGCTTCCATTGTGGGAACCCTGCAAAGTTATGGCGTCGTTTTCAAACATCAGGGTTGCATTAGGAATATGATTAAAAATTAATACGCTTTTAAAAATTCGCGGCAACTGTTGGTGTGTTCACATATTTGGTTTACTAAGGGTAGTCATGCGTCAAACATCAGTTACTTAAAACAGTTTACAGGGTGGTCAATAAAAGTACAAACATAAATAATATTTGAAGCAGTTTTATAAACTTTGATACTTATCCCTAAACTGTTGTTTTCTTTATGTATATGAGATGTACATTTCAATAAAAATAGATACCTGGAGTTGTTTGGTACAAAGTAATAATCAAATGTGCTAACAAAATAACATCAGGGTGCGTTTAAATACAGGGTAAGTCACAAATTACTGGACATACTTCTAGAGCAGATGGAGGTGATTGTGGTAAGTATTAAGTCAAGTTAAATACGGTTTAACAATTGTTTATATTGAGATATATGGTAATATACACCCTGTATGTATTTTGGCCACACTTTGATGGGGGTTTTCTGGTCAGAACAAGAAGAAAGAATATTTGCTACAAGTGGTAGGTTATAAAATTTCAATAGGTACGTACAATAAGTATATAAATTTCATCATGAATGCAAATTTTTCAAAATCTGATAACGAATATGAATAGAAAAACTATATTTGTACCATTTTGGCACATCCAATATGTTTCAAAATAAATTAAAATGCTTAAAGTGAAAAACAAATTTCCAATGTTGAGTTAAACATTTAACAATAATATATTTTTAAAATATATGAGCCTCCATACATTTTCTTTGTCGTACAAATAAGTTGATAATGTATATTCTGATTAAATCAGAATTATTTCTTATGAACAGATAATTTTCAATTATTTGTTTTTGATTATTTGTACCCATAAAAAAGTCTATCGGGTTAAAATCCGCAGACATAGTTGGCAATCGATAAGAATCCCCACGCCCTAATCACAGCCTTTGGTAAGAATTATTTCTTGCTTTGAAATCAAAAAAATGTTGCCGATTGCATAAATTAACATAAATAACAGTACATTATTTTTATGCATATTCTGTCGTCTGGAGTTATTTCTGACATGCAGAACAGTAGCGTACCGTGTATAATATTTAAACAAAAATATTTCAAGTAAAAGAAAATATCTACGCCTATGGTCGGCGTGTAAGTTCAAAGCGGCGAATCCATTAATGTTTTTAACGGCTTTTCAGCTCATTTAATTGAGTTTGGGAGAACTATACGGGGTTAGTCACGGTAGACGCGACGGTCTATTGTGGCTAAACGGTTAATATTTTGAAAATTTTGTTTATTCTTGGATATGTAGGTTGATAAAATACATTTTGAAATATACAGGTTGTCCCAAAAAAGTGTGGCGTATCAAAGTACAAAAACAATAACTTCGAAACCTATGAAATCAGCCAAAGCCAATTTTAACTGAAAAAAATAGACTAATAATTGAAAGCAATAATGTATTTAGAATTGTTTAAAATTATACAGAGCGTCCAAAATGGGACGATTCTCTAATGACATATTTAAACGACAATTATTATTTTAAATAGGACACCCTGTATTTTATAATCCTTATGTAGCAAATTCCATTACCTTTTAAAAATTATAAAGGTCTACTACGCCTAAATCTATTAATTTTGGAGTTATTTTTATTTTTGTTAAATTTTACATTGTTTTTCCACCGTAATGCCTAAATATAACACCCTGTATTTGATCAGCTTACACTATGATCCGACAAAATTATCTTTAAAACTATGTGTTTGGTTTTGACATTAAAATCTGTATGGTTAACCGTCATACTAATCCATTATTATGAAAAGTGGATTCATCCGTAAACAGCACATAAATAAATCAAAACCAAACACAATTTCAAAGAAAATTTTTTCGGATCATAGTCTAAGCTGATCAAATACAGGGTGTTATATTTATATTATGGTGGAAAAACAATGTAAAATTTAACAAAAATAAAAATAACTCAAAAATTAATGGATTTAGGCATAGTAGACCTTTATAATTTTTAATGGAATTTGCTTCATAATGGGATTATAAAATACAGGGTGTCCTATTTAAAATAAGAACGATATTGTCGTTTGAATATGTCATTAGAGAATCGCCCCATTTTGGACGCCCTGTATAATTTTAAACAACTTTAAATACATTATTGCTTTCAATTGGTAGTCTAATTTTTTTCAGTTAAAATTGGATTTGGCTGATTCCATAGGTTTCGAAGTTATTGGTTTTCTTGTAAGTGCCCCCATTTATAGAAATATCAAAATATCTCGAAAACTAAAAAGCTTAGGTATAGGGAATACTTAAGAAAGTTCATCTTACTTTTAACGTATAATCTATAAATGCAATAAAATATAGGGTCTTCCATAAGAAATATTATAACTTTGATACGCCACACTTTTTTGGGACAACCTGTATATTTCAAAATAATTTTAAAATGTAGCCTTTATCAACCCACATTACCATGAATAAACAAAATTTTCAAACTATTAACCGTTTAGCCACAATGGACAGTCGCGTCTACCGTGGCTCACCCTGTATTTACAATACTATAAAATATAAAAGAAATAATTGTTTCTTAAATTTATTATAAAAAAAAAATAACATTTATATCAAAAAGCCGGAAATATTTCAAACAAATGTAATATAAGTTCTAGGAATAAAATCCGAACTATAATCAATCAATATAATCAAGAGCACGTACCACAACACGACGAACGATTTCAAGAAAATGAAATAGATCGGTATAGGCACAGCGACGGGGCCACACCCGATTTGAAGGTTGATGGAAAATAATATAACTAAAATAAAAGTAAGAGTAAACCTCGTCGTTTAAAAACTGCACCAGTTATGTTTCATTACTCTACAGATTAAAAGAACAACTTCTATTTTAAAACTGTTTGTTTTTTTTATTAAGAATTACTCGCCCAATTTTACTATATTCAACTCGAAATTAATTTATAAAAAGTCTCTATCTAAAACGGTTCTTTTTTGCATAAAAATTTCAAAATAATCAAAATAAAAATATAATAAACAATTAATTTAATTACTAAATAATGTATTATGTCCTCCTCTGGTTAACTGTGCCTTTTCCAGATAATACAATTCGCTGTGTTGACCTCAAACCTAACGAAAAATAAAATAATGTTTAGGGCAATGCAGCAAGAAAGAGCCTATAGGTACGTCATTTCCTAAAATAATTGTATAGTAATAAAATTAAATTTGCTGATCACGTGATCTGGTATTCAGATCTTCAACCAGGAGCCATTAGGCAATCATTGTTCAATAAGCAGCAATGGTGGATTGTCACTCAATAGTATATTGTGTCACAAGGGCAGAAAATGAGCTTTAACAGCCCGATGCTATTGGCTGCATGAGCATGAGCTAAGGGCTGCTAAAGCGTTTTCTTCATGTGTGACACACAACTGTTTTTCGCCTACCAAAAAAATACAAAAAATAGGAAAATATAACAAAAATCTTTATTTTTATAAATACAGACAGAATTTATAGGACTTTTCGTACCATTGCGCGTTGTCTTGTTAAGTAACAAATTTACCTTCTTCGTGCAAGTCTGGTGGAGTATTCGTAAATTCTTCATCACTGCCTGAATTACTATTCATTTTCACTAATTCACATAATCACAATTATTCAGAATCAGAACGGCTTTTTATTTTAAAGTTTAATAGTATTGATTCTACACTGACGTTTAATGAAAATGTATGTGAAATGTCAAAGTCAAAGGTGCGTTGATAGTGAAAATCGTGTTATTTTTGCGGCCCAAGGCCCGGAAATATTACTTCCGGTCTGATTTTTAGGGTTGACATGATTCATTATAGACATGGTAGGCGAAAAAACATCTGAAGCATCACATACGTGCAAATGTTTAAAAAGTTATGAACATAATTTAAGAGCATTTTCTATTAGTCTACCTGCTAAATTTGAAAGTACAAATATAATATTACTTATTTGAAAAACTTTGTATTATTAAGTGCAATTGTTCACGCCCTCGCAACCTGATTGATATAAAGGGCAACTTGGTCCATTCTCTACCGCGTTGTTTAGAAAGAACGCAGTGAAATGTAAGTGTTATTGACCAGCCTGTTGTGGTATATTAACCTACCCAGCACCTACAAGTTGGTAATGGGTAAAAAATAATCAACCGGTGGGAAAATTGTGTCAAGGATTATTAAAATAATGATATACATCAGTAAGGATATAAGAACATTCCGATTTATATACTTTCGTCGGAATTTTCCAAAATTATGTTACTTATACCGTGTCATCCCCAAAGTACGCACCATATGGGAAACTTTTTTATTAATGGTTTTTTTCGACAAGTTATTCTTGATAAAAGTTTGTCATCCCCTAAAACTAAACATGCACCGACAAAATATAGTAAAACATTCGTAATATACGAAGAGCCTTCAAAAATTTGATTTTAAGACAAGAGCAAAGTACCCTTATTTTGAAAAATCCCAGGAAATGTTATTTAGAAAAGTTGTTCAGCATTAAAAAATACATCTAGATTGGAAGTCATGGCCATCCATCTGAGCGAAGTTTTCTTTTTTTACCCATTTTTTAAATAAAATAATAAATAGACGCTTTATTTAAAAAGCCTGTAATATTACAAATTATTCAACTACTGTGTTAATCACGGTCAATTTTTCTGAAGAGTAAAATAATTTTCACATAAGTTTTTGGTGCAAAGTTATTTTTATTTTTTGTTAACACCGAAAATTACCGTATATTACGTAGTGTTTTACTATATTTTGTTGGTGCATGTTTAGTTTTAGGGGATGCACAAACTTTTATCAAGAATAACTTTTCGTCGCCACCCCTTTTCTCTATTCAAATCGTATTTATTTAATAATGGACCTAATGGTTCTCATTATTTATTATTGAGAACAAGTACTGATTCCCGCCTTGAATTTGTAGCTACTGGCAACGAAATTACTTTTTTTTACTTCCTACGTCACACTAAATTTTGTTTATGACATTTTGAAACACCTTGGATCCACTAAATCAACCTTTCTGTAGCAATAATCAAATCGACCTCAACTAAGTGTTAAAATATCTTCAAATAATCCGTAGATAATCGTACAAATTGGACGACCTTTACCTGTTTTGTTGTCATTAACGCATTCTCGAATTTATAAATATTGCATAACCTCATTTAATAAAAGTGATGTGCTTGTTATTGTAGGAGTCATCTATGGTGGAATCTTGCAAAAAAAAATAACGGTGTTGCCAAAATTACTGTTATTTCCAAAAAGACACACACAAACATCAACAGTATGCAACCCTGTTTTTTCGCGAATTTTACAGTGCCTAAAAATCAGAAATAAGACCATAAATTAACAGATGGTCGTTTTTGAGGTTTAGGACAAAAATCAAACTTCTTAATTAAAAATTGCCGACGTTTCGGCCTTTTATTAGGCCTTACTCAGGGCTACAACGATATAAAAAAAAATTGTTAGACCACTCTAAAAGACTAGTAAATTAATGTAGAGAAAAGTATACTTTCTTTTAAAAACTAGAAGTTTTTATACTCATACATAAACCTCAATTATGTGTTTAATAATAAAGTGTGTAAACTCAGCGAAAACATCTGCACAGCGCGTGATTACGGTCAAAAGCTTCAAGCTTTCTTTTGTATGAACTGGTTCCTTTCTCGGATTTTTGTGCCTATAAACTGGTTAGTTGTATTGTAGGTTTATTTTTTAAGCGTGTATATAATTTTGGAACAATTTGATTTTGTAATTAGTTGGATTCGTGTGGTAGGTTATTTTAAAATAAAACATAATTTTAATTTTTTTTAATTAAATTAATTATTTTTTCTTGAAAAGGTTATATGCTCAATAATATAAACTGAGGTTTTATGTCCAACTTCAAAAAGGCCAATGGAGCATGTTATTCCATTGAAATTAAAGATGAGGAGTGATTTTATACAATGTTTTTTGCTCTAGTAGCCTTTTTTAATTGTGTATACCTTCAAACCATTTTTCAAACACCTCTGCATTCATCTCCTCGTGGTAATCGCCAGTTTTTTTAAATTTAAAGGCTTCCTGTATTTAATTTAAGTACACTAAAGGTTTGCCTTAAGTAAAAGAACTTTATTTTGACTTATGAAGGACGGTTCTGTCAATTTAATGAAATCCAAACTGTTACAATTCATTTTTTTTTATAATTTAACTATGTGCATATGTATAATATAGGCACACTCTACTTGCTATTCTAATTCTTCCTTATTCTAAATCAACCCCATAATGATACGTTCGTGGAATTAGCAGGTAGAAAACGGATTCCTACTTACTAGCTGGTTAAAATGTACTTATGAGCATGAGGAACCACGAGTGTATGTTTCATGAAATAAAAGTAATACTTCGATATGATTTTGTTCTTCTTAACACTGGATTTATGGGTGAAATATGGTATAATTTTGACGAAGAATATTGCTCATACCGTTGAATAGATCTTCTTGTTCGGGATTTAAGCCAGAATTGTTCACCAAATACGTTAAATATTTTATATTTTTATGATAAATTTGAATATAGTTTATTCAATATATATATAAATACAATGAATCCTAAGCGATAAGTGCTAGTGTACTTGTTTCGCATGAAAGGCATCATAAAACATCATCTTCAACATTATAAATAGAATTATACCCAAAGACCAGACATCTGTATGAACCTTGACCGATCTTCTTTCCAATTAAGTTTCCAGAGCATTTACTTCAGAATTTCGAGGACTCAAAAGGGTCGCCATGTGTTAATTAAGCAGGTTTTTTATTTACCTTTGATTTTCCAAAAATATCCATTCAGGCATGTCGTTCCCGCATATACACCTACTTGAATTTTCGTTCCAGTCTTTTGGTATTGCTCAACATAGATTTAAATTACAAAAATTTGGCGAAAATGACATGTCATACTTTTATTAGTTTGTAGTATAAAAAGGAACAAAAATTGTACGATTTTTCATTCATTTTATGATGTTTTCTTTACGACTCTAATTTTAATATGGCGAATAATGTGAAACGTCATCCCACCAAAGCGCTGCAGTCACAGCCAACTTCACAGATTTTACGATACCGCATAATATTGCTATTGATTTTGCATGGGTCATTATTAATTACTGTCCCTAATTTTTCACCAAGTAAAAAAGAATTCAACACCCAGCCTATTGATCCTGACCACACACTTTTAAGTGGGACACAGATATCCTGAGGGATTCTTTTTCAAAAACATTCTGTATTAAACTGTAAATAATATAGAAACATGAAAACATACATGTTGAATTGAATTAAAGTTATATCTACTGATTTTAAAATTGATCCTGTATCCAATCATTTATAAAGAGAAAATCAACCTGGAAAAATGGATCTTATTTGAATGAAAAATTGGTCAAAGTGTCAGTCTCTTCTTCATATCCCTTACGCGTTTCACTACAAAAAACGTGAAATGAAATTTTGGGTACATAATAAAAATTTATAAGTTGGGTTTAGATTAAAATTATTGATTAATGGGAAAAAACTATGTGTAGGGGTCTCTAGAAATTTGACAGGGTTGTTATGGGATGTTTGTTTTATGTTGATTGTTTTTGTTTATTAGTTTAATAATAAGAGTTGTCAATTGGAAAAGTCAGAGATAATTAAAAATAAAATTTTTGAAACATAAACATTTAATTTCATATTTCATTACAAATGGCGCCTAACGTGGGGCCCTAAAATAAAGGGGCCCTATCCCTATTGTAAGTTATTATTTAAAAAAAAATGGATTTAAGTCCTATGATGATGGATGTTTTAATAAAGATGATGATGACTGACATAGGAAAGCAAATGAATAGAAATACAGAACATTTGGAAGCCAAAATGGGAAAGATGGAAGAAAAAATGGGAAATATGATGAAAGAAGAAATGAAAGGTATAGAAAATAGAATAGAAGAAATATCACAAGACTTAAAAATGTATACAGATAAAAAATAGAAGAAATATGTCAAATAAAAGAGGATGGAATGAAGAATAAGGAAAATTTTAAAAGAAGAAATTTTAAAGAATGGAAATAGGACGGAAGAAATTAAGGAAATTTCACAAATAAAATTACCCCAGATTGAAGATAACATTGAAGAAATAAAACAAGAACAGGAAAAGGAAAGGACACGATTTTGAAAGAAATAGAAAAAATAAAAATATAAGAGAAAGGGTAAAGGGAAATGCTCTAATTTGGTTCGCAAGTAAAGAAGACATAAATAATTTTGAAGATTTTGAAAAGATGTTTTATAATTGGAAAATGAGGAAGAAAATAAAGAGCTGTATGAAGGGAAGAGAGTTGGATGGTACGAGGAATGATGGTTACTTGGAGGAAAGTGGTTTAATTATGTTATTTGATTTGAGTTATTTAAGACATAGGTTAATTAATAGTTTAGTATTTTTTTGAGACAATTATAAATTTTAATTTTTTGGGGGGGAATTTTGAAATGGAATTTTGGGTACATAATAAAAATTTATAAGTTGGGTTTTTGGTTTAGATTAAAATTATTGATTAACGGGAAAAAATTATGTGTAGGGGTCTTTAAAAATTTGACAGGGTTGTTATGGGATGTTTTGTTTATGTAGATTTTTTGAAGTGAGTCAATTTAAAAAGTCAAAATGGTAAAAAATAAAATCTTAAAAAATTAAAACCTTTATAATTTCATATTTGAAAAATAAATACGCTGTTCAAAAATTGTTGTTTATTTAAATGAACAAATTGAATCGATTCTACAAAAAAAACGGCAACGTTGACTTTCGATCTTCATGCAACAATCCGTAAAAGGATAGACGACCGAAAATAACCTTTAAAAGATTACAAGTTCATCACCTTCGGATCGGAATCCCATGATCTACCATTTATACAATCGATATACCATAGACGCGGGCATGATCGTATAACTCGACCGAAGATGGGACTGGTAGTTTGATGGAGATGGTGTCGCATTCGTTTGTTACTTACTTCTTTTTCGTGATCGGTCTTTGGCATGTTTAACTTTAGATTGAAGGATGTTTAGGATTCCAGATTCTTGGATTTTGTCACGATTTTAAATGTCAATAACAAAAAATTCGTTTGCTTTCTCGGTTTGATTGAGGTGAGGCTTGTTTAGTACGTACTACATCTTTTTTATGTGTTATTATTTTATGATTTATTATTTATTTGTTAATATTATGTATGTCCATCCCGTTCGATGTCCCATAATAATTATTCACTTATTTATACCCTCATTTCTTCTTATTTTTCATGCTAAATGGATGTAATTTTCAATTCTTTAGTAATTTTTTCAACAGTTTCGACTCTTTACAACTGTTTTCATGTTTTTTAAATGATTCCTCATGTTTTGATGTAATTTGCGCTATTTTGCGTTTTTAAGTGTATTTCGAGGTTGTTAGAACTATTAACTACCATTTTCAACTTATGTGTATTTTTTAAACTTCTTTAGTAATTTTCTCAAGAGTTTTGACTATTTACAGCTGTTTTTTAAATGATTCCTCATCTTTTGATTTAATTTGCGCTATTTTGATTTTTTAAGTGTATTTCGAGGTTGTAGACCTATTAACTACCAATTCAATCAACTTTTCTTAATAACAATTTTCGATATTATAAAAAATAAATGTAGTTTACTCTTGAACATTTATTTTTTGACTAACCTCGTATACGACTGAAAAAAAATTATATCTGATAATTGTATTTTAGGTGTTAGATCATGCAGAACTTTTTGTGAAGAATAACTTTTTTCCAAAAATTAATAATAAAAAAGTTTTCCATATGAAATTAAATTTTTGAAGGCTCCTCGTATATTACGAGTGTTTTACTATATTTTGTTGGTGCATGTTTAGTTTTAGGGGATGCACAAACTTTTACCAAGAATAACTTTTTGTCGAAAAATCCTTAATAAAAAAGTTTTCCATATGGTGCCTACTTTGGGGATTTTTCTCAACGGCCACCCGACCTTGCCCATTGTGTGTTACCTCCTAAAGGCTCGCTTAACGGTTTAAAAGTTAGAAAATTATCTCTAATTTCAGGAGCCATCTAGTAATTTTGAAAATGTCCACTCTTTGGACCGGTGATTTTTTTTGTAAAAAGTACAGAGTTAAAGCGAAATTATGGGATAAAATATAATGATCTCTTCCTGTATAAATTTATTCCTTGCCACACCCTGATTTAGTCCATGCGGACGATTGATGGGTGTAGGTATGCAGAATTAAACAATTAGAACAAATTTTGCAGCGTTGAGAGGCATTCAATTGGCTAAGAAATTTCGATTCGTCTTACAAACTTACATTTTTTCATATTTATTAGAAAAATCGTAGAAATATGTACTATTTACACTATTTTTCAGGACGCCACTGGTAAATATACAAAACATAAATATTGGCTGACACAGAACGCTCGATTTTACAAAAAAAACAATTATTTCACGCCATCAAATTTTCCCTGATTTCCAGACTAAATAAAACCAGTTAATAGTTAACTAGATTTGTACCTTAAAAACACCTGAAGTTTTGACATTTTACTTTCCCGGTCCCTCGCAAAGGGAAAGTATTGTGAACGCGCTATAAAAAAAATTGAGATAACGACGGATATATCCATTTTGAGGTCCCCTGAGACGATTAAAACTATTTCCAGATGGAAGTCTGTGTGTGTCTGTATTCTTCCACGATAGCGTCCGCACGCTTAATCCGATTGAGCTGAAATTTGGTATATGGGTTTCGGGTGATCGGGGATTGAACCCATTAGTTTTTGGTTGACATAGCCGCGCCAGGTGGCGCAGGAGCCCTATATACATCGCGAAAAAATGTAAGACGTAAAGTTTTTATTTGATATTTAGGTGCCTCGCTGGCTTGTAAATACATCCTGAAATTTTCATTCCTTAATTTTAAAACTAAGGAATGAAAAAAAATTTAAAATTTAAAATCCGGATGACATTTGACATGTCAAAGAAAAAGTAAACAAAATTCCGACCCAAAAAAATAGTTTTACTTTTTTTTGACATGTGAAATGTTTTTCCTTTTATAATATTTCAAGTGTTATTTTTACTTTAAAAAAATTCGAAACGAATTTTTTTTTTGGGGATACCAAATATCACTTGATTTGGACTTTTAACACCAAATTAATTTTTTTAATTTTTATTTTATAACTGCCGGGAAAGTCTTGTGGCGACCCAACAGATTTTTTTATTTGTCTAAGGGCTGCCTAATTTTTCTCTTATACAAATTCCTAAAAGAACGTCAGTTTTGAGCAAATATTTCTGTAAGCGTTCCTGAGAAATTAGAATATAATTATGTAAAATGATGAGTAAAAATTCAAATAGTTACAAATAAATCTTTCCACGCTACTGATATTTTACTTTTGTTTAAAAGAACAATATAAATGTGACTAGATTTTTCTTTTTCAATTTGCATCGCAAAATAAAATACGTTGCTACATCTTCACGGACAAATACGACACGATCGAACGATTAATTACTATCGGACACGAATTCCGTGAAAAGTCGAATATTCAAATAACCATTGGAAGTTCTAAAAACATCTCCGTTTTATATTGTTTTAAAGATGGCAATTATTGCTTCAACCATAAGCATGTCAGCTACTGAATCTAATAATATTAATAATAAAAATAATATCTTTGTATACTTTGTAATTGTACCTTTCATCTCTTATTTACCACTGTTCAGTGGCTGATCCAGAGACAAGCTCTGGGGGCGACCCTCGTCTAACATACCTACACCATTTTTTTTGTTTATTTGCTCTAATTTTAATTTTTTGTTGTCTCTCTCTCGCGTTTACTTTCCCTTTAGTTTTAGTTAAGTAAATACGAAGTTTGGGCTCGTGTCAGGGCTGTAGCGTTATTGAAAAATATAATAATTGAAGACTCTTGGGGAGAGGAGGAAGCAGAGCCCCCGGGGCCACCTCTCTGGATCCGCCACTGACACTGTTCGGTATTTCATCCAGATATAAGATATTGTAATGTAGATATGAGGTATTGCCAGAACACTGACCTGCTGACTGAGAACACTGAACACTGAGAAGCTCGAGGAGTGGCTGCAGGATCTTCTGTTTTTTAGCTGGAGGTTCTGAGGCGTCACTTCTAAGGCTGTTTATGATGTTGGAATGATGCTCATTATCCATTTGCAGATAAGGCTTAATTGAGTTGGTTGAACTATGGCCAGTATTTTTAATTAATTGTTGTTCACCCATCCCTCCTTAAGTCAGGTTACTGACTGCTGTCGACTGCATAGAATGGTTTGTTATTTTTATTTCTTTTATATTTAATCCTGCCTTCTCTGCTGCTTCTTTAGTCCATTTCGAAAGTTCGTTTTTTCCCACCGGAGTGTTTTTGTACCATCCACTTGATCGTTCTTTGTTTCATGATGGGTTTACTGTTAAGAATAATCTATCAGTTGCTATTCTAGATGGACGTTTAACCATTAGAATTTTAAAAAGACGGACTGGGCAAAAGGTAGGGTTCTTCGTATTGGGGACCAGCCATTTACTATTGGCCATTTTTTTTCTCCACCATGGGCCGTTTTATTGAAGAGAGGATTCTATTCTACTCTTTCTAAAAAGTAGGATTTTTGAATATCAGTTGTTTTAAAAAATATATAACTATGTTATCTACCTGTTTTAATCCCAGAATTATCCACTTCCTCTTTAAAATAATGAACTCTGCAATTGACTGCTTCTGTACCTCTCCAGGCAAGTTCTACTGAAGCGATATGGTAAAATTTTCGCTGGAGTCCCGCCGGAGTGTCTTCGTCCCATAATAAAACCATTGCGTAGTATTTTTCCAATTTTAATGAAGCATAGCTCGATTTCCTTTTATTGGCGCACATCTGCAAATTCCTTCGTTTCGCATTACGAACTTCCCTACTAGACTTGAAGATAATATCTTTAAATGGATCAAAAATTATTTTCCACTTCATAAAATACATCTCTTGCATTTTTTTTTGCAACGGTGTTCCACATTGTCTTCACAACTAGTTCTTCTTCATATTCCACGCCAAATCTTTCAGGATTAGGTTTAGTTGCTCTAAACTTGTAATTTCCAAAAGCTCGTATTTCTTTGCCTTGCAGAATTCCGTAAACTGTTTCCATATTGACGTATGGGTTTTATTGTATTGTACAGTACACTTTTCTCAATGGCCACATCAATATTAGTCATAGAATCACTTCCAAAGCGACTCATTTTCACTACATAAGCTGACTAGCACTGTTTAAAAACAATAGTACAATATTTATTGACAATAAAATCCGAAAAATTGTCTAGCGTCGTTTTCTGGTGTCCTAGAAGACCATAATTACTTGTTATCAAAGGTATTGTAATTTTTTGTGACAACAGCTGTCAAGTTTTGCCGCGGGTAAAATCGAAGAAACTGCTGACAGGAACTGTCATACAATTTTTTTCATCTAGAAACCATTTGTAATTCAAAATTGCGCATTTATGAGTGGTGGAAATTAAAATGAGGAAAATGGTCCTTCTAATCACCGATCGTTTTCCCTACACCCTAACCCATTCAAAACTTAAAAAAAAATTGGTACTATTTACATCCTTATTATATGCTAAATAAAACAATATATTATAAATATACCTGTGCTATGAATTATTATGCATAAGAATAATTGTGTTAACGCCTTTAAGCAAGTATGTTAACGCCGCCCATTATTAATTTTTTCAAGGTCGTCCGAAAACCGTAGCAGATTTTATTACACAAAATTAAAATACGAGGAAGCGCAGGCTGCTCACATTATGTCATAAGTTGAACTAGAAACGAACGATGTGTAAAAATCATGTCAAAATATGATATTTTAATGTAATTCTGTATCATATCAAAAACTTTCACTTGGACGCTAAATGAATACCGTGCTTTACTATTTTAAAGATCTTTTGGTGCATTTATGAATTAAATAATTAAAAATCATACAGAATTAGGAATTAAAATTTGGTTTTTTTTTATCTTTGCCAGTAAAACTAATGAGTATACTTTTTCTAATCTCAGTTGAATATATAGGGTTAGTTCGAAACAGTACATGGTATAATAACGAATAAAAGATGAAAACGGAAAGTTAAATAAATATTATTCCCTATAGAAAGTAATCAGATTGATCTTTACAATATCATTGATAAAAACTAGGAACAATAACGGACCCAAAACACTTCCTTGTGGAACACCCTTATCATTTCGTATTTGTCCAGATAATCAGCCAGCCACTGCAGAGCCACACCATCAATACCTATATTTTGTAATTTTCTTATTAATCTTGATCTATCGACTGTCTCAAATTCCCTCTGCAAGTCCAAAAATACTGCCTTGTTTTGAATATTTAATTTCCACTCAGAAAGTACAGACTGAACAGTAGATTCACAATTTTGTTTGCTCCGAAAACCTGATTGAAAAATTGTTATCCTCATTTGATTCAAGAAAATTGACCAACTTCTCATACACAACTTTCTCAAGTATTTTTCCTGTAGCACTTAATCATATTAAGTGGACGTAGATTAAGCTATTTTCTTTTGTATTTACATATAAAATCATATAATTATATACTATATGAGAGGATATCAAACGTTGAATTATTAATAAAAAAATATGTTTAATACATTCTGCACAAAACAAGTGCAAATTATATTGTAACAAAATTGTATTTGTGACATTACCTAGCTTTTTAAAGTATAATAATTATATCAAATTAAGCGTTGCCGCTATTATTATTTTTTTATTAAAAAATGGCATGATCTTCTGAATCATAGTTCCACTGTATAATAATAATGTGAAATCCGATAGAAAATACGTGTGCTACTTTTTTTCTAGTCCGGGTATTGTTTTTGATAGTGAACTTGAATTGAGAAAAATGATTAACATCGAAAGAAAGTTTTATTTAATTGTTTTTCTTTCTTACTATGCTTTTAACATTTTGTACCAATTCCTGACGGAATAATAAAGTTCCCAAGCATTAAATTAACTTTTTTATTGGAAACATTTTTGTACGTCAAAAAAGGTTTGTTTATACGATAGGAAATTATGTAAATAAAATACAATTTTTATTAAACAAATCGGTAAGAAAGTAAAAGTTTGAAAACGTCCACAAAAACATTATCCGACCGCATAATTCTTTTCACAACAAAAATTATGCAATTTACGAAGCGAAAAAAAGTTGCAAAACGCATAGAATTTTATTGTCCTGCCAAAACATTATTTTCTTTTACTTGAAATATATCTCTCGTATTTTCAACAGGTATTGTAACAAATATACACGGTACACTACTATTTTGCATGTCACAAATAACTCCAGACGACTAAATAGCCATAAAAATAATTACGATGATTTATGTTAATGTATGCAACAATGGTCAGCGCAATTACTGATTGGTTTCCACTCATTCTGGTCTACTGTTTACTTTATATAGGGAATAATATTGATTTAACTTTCCCGTTTTCATCCTATTTTCGTTATACTACCTACTGCTTTGAACTAACCCTACATATTGAGCTGAAGGTATAAATGTTCAACTGAAATTGGAAAAAGTATAGCTGCGCCATTTGTTTGATGTCGTCCGCATCAACTACTTGGTTACTTGATCTTTGTAAGCTTTGTTTCGCAACGCCACAGAGACAGCACTGTTAATTAGAAGTAAATGGTTGAATTGGGATTCACAATATCAAAAAAAACTATTTCTAACAAAACAGAATTAAATATCTACTAATTATGGTAAACTTAGGTTTCCAAATCCAGATAGAAAAACATTTGAAGCTGTAGACAGTAGATTTCGAGACCTTATAATTTTTTTTAGAATCTTTAGCCACAATCTGAGACTTTCCATTTATTAAATCCAATATAGGCCAATCATATGTTACATTCGAAATTACAATAATTGCGGTAAACTTGCTCTTTTGGTATGTTGTTTGGGTCCACCTAGATAGTATTTATCCAGATTTGCAGCAGTCTGAAATTTTCGCGCGCGGAGTAGTTGCTGAAAAACTACCATTTTTTTTCTCTTTTTTTAGTTTTGTGCCAAAAAACCGACATTGGAAGGCTCTGACGACAAAGGTCACTACTACTTTCTTAAAGTGTACAAAATTCCTGACAGTTTGAGCCCTAATTCAATTGTCTAGGTCTAATAGGTCACATGATACAGGTTTCCCAATGTTCACTATTTTCCCCAAAATGTTGAAAAATTGGAAATGTCTAATTTTCGACCAAAATATCAAGTATAATGAGGTATCTCAGGGGAAATTAATGGGAGGTGAAGTTATAGCAAATTTAATTATCTTTATTTAGGGCTATAAGCCAGTTTTCCTCCACCTCATTCAATAGCGGTATTGATGGCCTTCCACCAGGCATGGTGCTTTTCCTACATGCATTCAGTGGGTGTGATACCACCTCTGCCCTTTTTGGGCAGGGAAAATTGAAATTTATTCGTGTCCTCAAACCAGCTGGAAGCGTTCTTGCAGCCAGATTCCCTTCCAGAGGAGATCGAGAGTTCAGGCGAGGCATTTTTAATTGCTCTGTATCGTGGAAATGGCCAAGAAGCTCTCAACACTCTGCGCTATACACTATTTGTGAGGGCCTCGGCGAGAAACAAAATAAATTTAGCTCGCCTTCCACCTACCAAAGACGCGGCTAAGTTCCATTCATTAGGGACCTGCCACCAGATTCAGGAGTGGTTAGGGGTGCCCAAGACCCCAACTGATTGGGGATGGCATCAAACAAACTCGGGTTAGATGCCAACCACGACATCTTTGCCCCCAGCCCCTGAACTACTTCTGAAAAGCCTCTCCTGCAAGTGCAAGAAAGGTTGTACTGCTCTTGCATCAAGGCTTGAGATGAAGTGCTCTACACTGTGCAAATACTGTAAGGGGAGTGAGTGCATGAATGTCCCACCAATCGAGGGTGTAGAAGAAGGTGGAGACGACCGCGATGATGCTATTAAACACGTGTGTGATGACCCCGATGATGCTAGTGGGGAAAAGTTTGATGTCTCTCCTGCACTTCAAATGGGCATCAACCTCCCAAACGAAATCAACGAAGGGGGAGACCCTCTCGTCGAAGTTGATATTGATACTCCTGGGCCCTCAAAGAAGACGCGTAGGTTAACTTAAGCCCAAAAGTGGTGATGAGCCTAGTTACAGTTAATAATAACAAGGTTTTTTTTAAACGATAGTTTTTAAGAATATTTTTGTCTATTGTCTATCTTTTCTCACTTAAATTTAATTTAGATTAGCATAATTATTTTGTTACTAGATAATAAACACATAGAAAAGAATTCTTGTAATTTTATTATAACACTCGATTTTTAGGTTTCATTGGTTTATGGTCGTCATTGAAGAAACTATCACACCTACGCTCGCACCTTTAGTTTCAAAATGAAGGTAATTAAATTTGCTACAACTTCACCTTTCAATAATTTCCCCTGAGATACCTCATTATACCTGATATTTGGTCGAAAATTAGACATTTAAATTTTTCGACATTTTGGGGAAAATAGTGAACATTGGGAACCCTATATCATGTGACCTATTAGACCTAGACAATTGAATTAGGGCTCAAACTGTCAGGAATTTTGTACACTTTCAGCGTTTTTATTTGTACGATATGACTGGCCTATGACTGGCCTAATAATATTTGTTGTCGCACTATCAAATACTATTAAACGAGCAAGGTTTGTATGTGTGTGTGTGTATGTGTGTCCAGAGGATCTCGAAATCCACTCGTCAGAATTCAATGAAACTTTCAGGGTAGACTAATTCCTATCTAAATCGACAGAAAATATAGGTCTCATGTCTGTGAAAATTCGATCTTCCGAGATATTTACAAGAAAAGTTAAGCTTTTAGTTTTATTTCCTAGCAACGGCAACTTGTTTCTATAGTAATATACTATAAAGGAGAGAGGATATAACGTCACATTCCATAGGCGTACTTTGCAAAATAAGTTTCTATAATATAAATAAGGTCACAGCATATAAAATATATATACCCACTTCGTAGATTAAATTTTGAAGTTATATTATTTACAAAAAATAAAAATAAACCTTATGCATCTGACACTTTAACATTGAACGAATTAAATTTAACCAATAAATAACAAGGAGGATTATATGTTGGGATTAAACTGTTTTTAATCTCTTGGCATTAAAAGTAACGCTTCAGTACTTACCTAAACTCAAAGATTAAAAAAAAAGTTAGTTCAAGAACTATCTATAAAAGTCACTGTCTTCACTAAAACTACTGGTATTACTATAATTGTCTTTTCTGAGGTTTATTATTATAGGTTCTATTAAATTATCCATTGATAGTGGATATACTTTCCTAAATGAATTTTCCACCTTTTTAACATGATCAATGCATTTTCCCCAATGTTCTCTATTTACATCTGAAAATGCCTTCAAAAACAAATTTCGCACATCAGGAAATTTAAATGTTTTATTGGTTTGAGAAACATAATCTTTTAATAATTGTGACCAGATCAGTTCAATGGGATTTAACTCTGCGTGGTACGGAGGCAATCTGAGAATTTTAATTAGTTTTTCTCTGGCCATCTCATCTATAATATATTTTTTGAATTTTGAATTTGAATTACTAATAATTCTGCCTTCAAGGATTTAGGAGGACTGATAATATTTTTAGAATGAAGCCATTTTGAAATATATATTTTATTACAAAATTCCGAATCAATTAAAATACATACGATACGGCTATGAATAAATAAAGTCTGACTTATCTGTCAAAATAACAGGTTTATTACAGTAAAAACCATGGAAACAAGATTAAATCTAGACAAAAACTATATTAGGCCGATCAGATGTATTCAAATTTAAATTTTAACTACAAATAAGCATTGAAGGATGAGGTAAAAATAAAATTTCTACCTCTTGAACCTGTACTACGTTCTGCAAATTAAATACTGCACTCCTTTCTTCTGTATAGTATAGTACTAAAAAGGTTTGACTTTATTTAATTTCTGGCGTTTAAATCTGAAAGAATTCAATTTTAAATTTGCCGCTTTTTATCCATAATGACCTACAAATTTTGACAACTACTGACACGCACATCTCTGGTTAAACGTTAAGAAAATGGGACCGGCTGGGATTTTCATGAAATTTTCGCAGATGCTATAAAACATGATAAAATCAATATACCTACTTAGCAATAGAAATTTTTGCGCGGAAAAATATTTTTCACATTTTTTTATTCTGCAAATGCCCAAGTAGCAATTTATAACCAGAATAAACCTGAAAAGTATAAAAAAGAAAAGGTTCATTTGACGGACATAAATAATTTGCTTGTCAAATGACAGCCATCTCATAAATTCTAAGTTGAAAATACAACGTTGCCAATTCAGAAATCATGGGTTTAGGTAAATATTTATAGGAACGTTGAGTAACACTGTTAAAATGGACACTTGTCAAAACGTGACAACTGTTAAAATGTGATACGTGTCAGAATGTTACAACTGTCAAAATATGACACCTGTCAGAATGTAACAAATGTCAAAATGTCACACGTATCGTACTTTTCTTTATTTATTACACAGATCTAACCTAACCTAAAGCTAATCTTTTTTTTTTTGGCGGGTGGAAATTCTTTATGCACATCGGGTAAAGGTTCTTCCCTTCCCCGATAGTGTGAGACTACCCCTTACGGTTACTCACTAAAACCACCCCACTGAAACCACTATGCCCTACACGCTGCTGTTGCCCGTCCCGGAAACGGGGCCTGTCCGCCGTGACTATTCGCTAAGATCAAGCGTCAGTAGATGTTGCCCCAAAAGGGTGAAATCTCCAGAAACTAGGCAACTTTTAATGCATTTAACTAACCTCTGGGACAAGCAGTTGATAAACGTCAACAACACCTGCAGCAAATTGAAAATTAACACTGACAGCTTTTTTAATTTTCCCGCCTACTTTCTATTTATCTACCTTTCTGTAGTTCAAGTAGATGTCGCCCACTCCGTGATTTTCACGAATTAATTAATAATTTGTCAGGTTATAAATATACTTAAATTATATACTCATTGGACTGCTTAAAAATGTAGATTTGAATATTAAGAGCGAAACTCGGTGACCAGATATTCAAGATTAAACGTTATAATTTTCGCTTTTATATTTTCAAAAATGAATGCGGAATATTACATTTTTAAATAGTTTTATTATAGTTTAGCTTATTTAAAAATGTAATTATTCTATTTAAAAAAAGTCTAATGCTTTTTTTCACATATTACCGTTACAATGTACGTAGTATATGATTGCGACCGACGTGCGTTGAACCCTAGACTTATAACTTTCTCACATATTATTTTAAAAAGATGCTATTGACCGATATAATTACCGATTACACCAAATAAAGCAATTTACAACGATTTTAGAGCAAAAAATAAATGATGAGTACTTTGGTTGGCAAATTACCTAGTATGTTAACGAAGAAAAATTTCTGCACCGACTATCAATTACAGGAAATTCAGTTTCTGCTGAAACAGGACACGTTTATTAAGAAATAAATAAATAAATGCGTTTTAAATATACACGCAACATATTAATATACAGGGTGTCGAAATAGGAAATTATACGATTTCTACGAATGTTATTGGTATCTACTTTGAATTGGAATACTCTCTTGAACAAAACCGAAAGCGGTTACCATTATGTTTGACGGATGTCTCAAGTTTGGTGATCAAAACTATTTGAAGTTTAAATACATTAATGATATTTTGTCACGTACAAATCTCATTTTTGATCAAAATAATTACCCAGTTTTCTTCTTGGCACTATTGTCTTAAAATCCCTCATTATGACACAGAAAACCTTTCGAATTTAAATTTCATAAAATGAAATGCTTGTCTTACGTAATTTTAAATATTCCTTAAGTGAAACAAACTGAAACACATGCGAGGCAACAGGTGTGTCAGAGGTATAAAATTTGCTACTGCTGGGTGGAGCCTAAATAGTATGCAAACATTATTTCTCGAATACTTACGAAAGGGAGTCTAAATTCGTATGCAAAATGTTGCCTTGCAAGGGTTTCGTAGTCTCTATCTTTCAAGGATTATTTTTCATTATTAGTGGATGAAAAAATTTGTACTTGTTGGGGAAGATCTAATCTATGTTCCTATGTACTTGCTTTTTCGAAATTTGCTTTGGTTCTTTTCAAAAAAAAAAAATGGGAAAATCATCAAAAAACATGGGATTTTGCGATTTTTTTTTTAGAAAAAACTAAATGAAATTTTGAAAAAGTGAGAACATATGAACATAGATTAGACCTTTACCAATATGTACTTATTTTTTGATTTTCTCAAAGTGGAAAATGAACCTAGAAATTTATACTATTCACTGAACGAAAAAAGTACGTGTAATTAATAAAAAAGTGCATCAAATCAATGGTCAATACAATAAATTTTCATAATCCTTAAGTTACGATTTTTGTACGTAAAATCAATAAAATATCAGCATAGATTTATGATCGCAATGATAGGCCTATGATAGCCGGTTATCAATGTTACGAACGATGGATATTAATCTATGGTTAATGTTTTTAAAAACAATGAAAAGTAAGTATAGTTCTTCCATTATCAATTGCAGAATATAAAAACTCGTTCTGAACCTTCACCGACAATTCTGTTTGATCTGCCACAGGCGCGCGTAGATACCTCATTTTATAAATTTATTATTTTTAAAAATATGTGATATGTGAGAAAGTATTATTATTATTATTATTTTTTACTTCTGTGTCAACGGCATCGACTACTATGGCCATTAGCCTCGTGTTCTGTGTAGGCTTTGTTACTGTTTCCCAGCGCCACTTTAGGAACATCACTGTTAATTAGAACCCAACAGTGAATGGTCGAGTGAGGAATCACACCTGGTAAATGAAAATCTTTGTTACTGCTACTATTTGGTATCTTAAGGAGTTGCCGCGAGTGGTAGGATGCGTTGTCCATAACAATTACTGACTGTGGCGGAATGTTAGGTAAAAACTGTTCATTAAACCACTTTTCAAATAATTCTGCTGTCATATCTTCATGATAATCAGCTGCACAGTTTTTAATTTTTTTAGCAGATAATAAAAAAGCATTAGGCACGAAACCATCTTTGCTTCCAGCGTGTACTATTATAATGCGTTTCCCTTTAGAGCATGGCCCATTCAAACAGGAATTTTTACTATTGTCAACCCAACCGAAATTTACTACATCGTGACTGTCAAACCATGTTTCTCTCATCTAAATAAATTATGTGTCTATTAGAACTTCTGTACTCTTTTATCTGACGCAAATAATCTTGTCGCCAGTGAACTATTCTTGACGATTCGGTGATTGCCATCCGTTTATTCAGTTTTTTGTGTTTAAAACCACATACTGACAAAACTTGACGCAATGTCTCTAAACTGGTATAATTGTATTCTGGATAATCTGCTAGCTTTTGCTGGATTACTTCCAATGCCGCAACCGTGTTCTCCTTATATAAACTATAAATTGTCCTACGTATAAAATCTTGAGTAGTTTTGTCAACTGATTTCAGTTTTTCTTTACATGTTTTTCGGTTCTGTGAATGATCCACAGTAACCCCTTTCATGACTACTCAATAAACGGAAAATTTATTTATTTTAGTTAATTCGGCAATTCTTATTATGATAGCATTATCAGATTGATGAATATTTTCCTTTTTTAAACATTCGAATATATTTAAAATAACTTGTTGTGTTTGTATATCTAAATCTTTATTGTTAAATATATACCTGTCTTGAATCTCACTACACTGTGTAATTTCATTATCTCCAGAACGCCATATTTATTTAAAGAAATTTCTAAATTAAACCCACCAACAAACTCGCGAGTCTACCCCACTGATATGTTTTGGAACAAAAACGAGATGATTTATAGCTGTTGTGCCTTCGTAAACCTTCGGCCAATACCGTGCATTTAAGTTTACGATTCGATGTTTTCATTGGTAAACAACGAATATGATGGATTTTGACACACATCAATCAAGTCAACGTGGACTGACGGTTCGTTTGATATTTACCGCATTTTATAAGGGGAATAAACATTATTTTTTGTTTCTTAGCATGGCATGAGTGCCGTGCGTATATATTAAATATTGATCACTCCTTACATAACTGTGTTCTGCAATTGATAATGGAAGAACTATATACATCTATGATCTCTGTACATTAAAACCATAAATTAAAAGCATGGGTCTACGATCGTCGGTTATTAACTTTAGGGATGATTGACATTAATCTATAACACCAATACATTAAAACAATAAATAGTGATCATAGATTCATAATCACCAGGTTTGAATTTCTGATTTTCTCAATTTCCAGCTCTTGTTGGGTTTTAGCACGAAACGAAACAAAATTTGGTCGATGGCACCAAATATAAAAGTAAAGCATATTTTCCATCTAAAAAAATACAAAATTAATATGCTACTTTTTGGCATATCATAATTTGAACTTACTTTCGTCGCTCGTTTCCTTGAAGGCGTTATCTAATAGGGCTCTAGCAGCTTTATCCTTTCTGCAAAAATGCTAGTATTTGCGGAAAACATTTTTCCCAATTTTTTAAAAAGAATTCCCCACTGCAAAAATGCTATTATTTGCGGAAAACATTTTTCCCAATTTTTTAAAAAAAAATTCCCCACTTTCGAACGCGACATTATAATCCATATCAACCTAAAATAAATATTTAAGTTAAAAGACAGCAATTTTTTATTTTAACATCTTAGACATATAATTTTAGTATAGGTATAATGTGTGCCAAAATAATATTTACCAAGCGGTATCCCCAGTGTTTTTTGTAACTATCAGAATGTACCTTCCTTTCTTTGTCGATCTCCAGTCCAGAATTAACTAATTTGGCACAATAATTATTATTTTATTGTCCACAACACACAAACTGTATCGGAACACCTAACCTCTGAATGTGGTTGCACTTATATGAGCTATGGGCGCGGCGCGAAGTTTTAAACATCTACGCTAGTTGTTCGTAATATTAATGTTCGTAGAGATTAGGTAGCACTATTTTGGCGCGTTTTTAAGCAGTCAATGGTGGCATTCATAGATTTAACGTTTAGTGTTCATCAAACCAATGAAAACCGTTAATTAATTTTCAAAGTTTGTAGTTCTTGGATTTATAAAAAGTTTTTATTGTTTTAATGGTAAAGTACATAGGTTTATAATCGCAAAACATTGATTTGATTAATATTTGTATTATATTATACAGTTAATTAGTTTTTGATGTTTTGCGTTTATTGCTTAACGATTTTTCGGTTATTGTTTTAATGCTCTAGTTAATTGTTTTATGACGTGAAATTATTCTCCCAATCACCGAATCATAGCATTTATTGATACTTTATTGATACTTTATTGATTTTACGTACAAATATTTTTTCAGTGTTTATAATAAAAAATGCACTTGACATTGAATTGCGCTACACTATTACTTTTATATACACTCTGTATATGAATTTAAACCTTTACAACTTTAACGAGTTAAACAATCTATAAATTATTATATTCTGTGATATATGACCCAAAAATCCTTTACGTTGCGTTTCTGCACACTTCATTGCGTTTAATACTCGTGTAATGTTGAATATAAATAATGAACTTTTCTACATATGCACAAGCCCACAATGAAGCATTTATTATATAAAAGCGAAATCTATGCTTGGCTAGGTAGATACTTTGTGCAATTATCTAAATTGTTATCTGATTACTTAATTTAATTCAAATTGTTGTAATAAAAATACAGTTGTATTTATATATTTTTTATTATTGTAAAATCTTCTTTTAAGCTTAGCTAGTTTTTCTTCTTCATACGCCTTGGCCTACTAAGTGCACTACAGTTTAACGCTGAATCCGAACGGCAAGCATGTTACTCTCTGTGATTTACAATTGTTTTTCGATAGATCGACTCAAGAACATCATAAACACTCTCTAAATGTATAAACAAACACCTTGTATTATAAATATATTCTGCTTTCATTTGCCCCAAACTTCAAAGACTTCTTTGTCTCTCTGACGTGGGTTGGATAGTGGATTATTCGTGCCTCGATATATTTAAATTCTAGATGTTTTGTAAACACCCATAAATCAATTGTCTATTGTTGCTATTATATTTTTTCATTGAAATATAACATTATTGCAAATGCAAATGTACATCTATTAAGAAAACATTTTTTTTATTATCTATATTAAGCGTAATACTATAAATTATGGCATTACATAACGAACAACTTCTATAATTTATCCATTTGTATAATTAATCTGTTTTTAGAATAATAGAAATAAGCTAAGAATGATCTTGATGTTTTCAGACAAATGCTCATGGATAACAAACGGTCGAGTATACAAGCAAATTATTTATCCCATGCAAAATTATACGTAAGATTGTGCTTGGGGCCAATTTTTTTATAGTATTGATCTACAGCGTTTAGTTTATTTAATTTATCCATTAATGAAATTAAGAAAATATGAATGTGCGTCTTGGGTGACAGAATAAAATTCAAAATCAACGTAGAGTGTTCAAAATTACAATTTGTATAGTTTAGAGAAGAAAGGAAGGCTGTAATTTAATTTGTAGAAGTAGTACAGGTTTAAGAGATAGAAATTTGATTTTTACCTCATCCTTCAATGCTTATTTGTAGTTAAAATGAAAATTTTAATACATTTGATCGGCCTAATAAAAGATTTCGTTTCATTTAATCATGTTTCCATGGCTTTTACTGTAATAAACCTGTTCTTTTGATCGATAAGTCAGACTTTATTTATTCGTATGTATTTTAATTGATTCGGAATTTTGTATTAATATATATATTTCAAAATGGCTTCATTCTAAAAATATTATCAGTTCTCCTAAATCCTTGAAGGCAGAATTACTCGTAACAGCAAAGCAACATAAAAACAAATTCAAAAAATATGTTATAGATGAGATGGCCCGAAAAAAAGGAATTGAAATTCTCAGATTGCCTCCTTACCATGCAGAGTTAAATCCCATTGAACTGATCTGGTCACAATTAAAAGGTTATGTTTCTCAAAACAATACAACATTGTCTTATAGTCAACCCCAAATAATGTTACCATATCTCAAGAGTGACTCTAAAGACTTATAAATTTGAAGATGAACTTTTTGAGATAAAATTCTGCGAATTATATAAAATCTATGTATCAAACGCCTGATTTTGTTCGTTAAATCTTGAATATGTTCAGTCCACTTCAAATTTGTGTCAACTTTAATGCCCAGATATTTCATGGTGTTAGTTTTCCAAATAATATCAGAGTCATTTATTTTGATACAATTAAAATTGGGGCTGTTTCATTCAATGAAAATGTTATGCAAAATGTTTTATCGCTGTTTAAAGTTAATTTGCTACACTCTAGCCAATATTTGACCTTTTTAAAACCCTTAATAACTTTATCTTTGACAGTTTGCCAACTTTTTGCTTTGAAAACTAACACTGTGTCATCTGCATACGAAATGGAGACTCCACTTATTTCCAAATTCAATTAACATTGTTTTTACTTTACCATAGGTAAAGTATTGTAATCGCAAAAAAAAGTTCAGCTTTCAGTGGATTTACATGTTTTGAAACCCTCTAAGTCATTTAAGACCATTTCCAGAAAATGTATGTATGGAAAAATTTGTCTGCGCTCTAACTCCAACTGCGATCGGAATTTCCTAACCAAATTTTATATTTAGCATTTTTACAACATGCTAATGAGCGGATTAGATTTTGGGCAAAATCGGACAACCGGAAGTGGGGGTTTACTCTTGAGAATTTTCAGATTTTCGCAATTATTATCGTTTCTATTAAGTTTATGTAAAAATATTAAGAGAAAAAATTTATTTTAAATTAAATTTACTATAAATTTTGTTTAAAAACGTTTTTCAAATTTTGTATTATAAGCGAGTTAAAAATAAAATATGGAATAACATAGTTGCATAATAGCGCAAGCGCAGTAGAAGTGTTTTGTTTCATGGAGACAATTGTACGCTCTTGCCAGGCATGGCCTGCCTTAAATATGTACGAGTAATTGAATTATGAGCCCGTAGGACCGTTAAAGTATGGTAATGTCATGTGCATGGCCACATCCGTTTTTTTATTTTTTCAATTGATTACATTCTCTAAATATTTTTGGGTAATTTTTGTGAAATAACAGCTTGACGCAATTTTGTTTTTTACTCTCATCGAAACAAAAGTTACCAAATTAATATTCCACTTTTTTACTGTTTTATCATTAAAATTGCTTTCTCAATTTCAAATAGACACTGGAGCATATTTTTCATAAGTAATTGATAAATTAAAGAGTTTTTTTTGGGTGTGGGCGTTGATTGAAATTACATACTGTAGTAATTGGATCGTGGCAATTCTGTCCTCAATATCTACATTGTTTTGTCAATAAAGTTTAACATATCACCGATTACTGTTTTTTTTCTTTGTATTACATTTTAAAATCGCAAGTGTAGAAATAAACGTTTTTATTTGAAGCGTAAAATATGTCAAGATAGTTAATTGAAAAATAAATTATAACTGAAGTAGACTTAAATATTTAATTACCGCGCACCAACAAGTGAAATATGACAAACAATAATTTAAATCTAAGGTTAATTTAATTAGCATAACCGCCTAATTAAATCTAAGAAAACAGCATTACTAGTTAGTAAGGAAATAAACGCTCCTTCGCCAATATTTGAAATATATTTGAGAGCTAACATAGACATTTTAAGATATATTGAAGCTTTTGTAATGCACAAGTATTGATTTTTCTTATTGTAATTTGATATATATACTATTATTGAACAGTCACGAAAATATCCACTTATATATATATATTGTAGTGTTATCTAAAAAATACAAAATATAGAGTCAGTTGAACGATTCTATTGAGAATCAATCAGTGACAACACGGAGCAGATCCCGGAAGCCCAGCTATTCATATAATGCCCGTGGAAACCTAAAGCAGAACATATATATATATATATATATATATATATATATATATATATATATATATATATATATAACACTACAATAAGCGAGAATTATAGTTTTTGGATCATCCTTACATTCAGTATTGAGTCTAGAAGCAAAAACATCTAAATACGGTAAAAGAGATGACTCAATGTGTGTATGGTGTTTCGGTTTGCTTTGATCTTTTAAAATGTCTTTTACCGTCATCCTGGTTCCCCCCCCCCCCGCCCTACGAGCAACCCTCAAAAGACACAGGCTTGTGCGAGTTAGAAATGACGGGGCCTAACCTTTTGTAATATACTACCTCTTATTAATGTTCCTACGGGGAATATCAAATGACCACTAAAAAGTGTCTGCTCCCATTGTTTAATAATATACAGGGGGAGTTGTGAATTTTGACTGAAATTTGTTTTGGTCGTTACATTTGAACGGTAAGTTTGATTTGTCACATATTTTGGTAAAATGTTACTCTACTACCACCTAATTAACTGATTTATTCAAGTTAGAAAAAACAGGTCCGGTCTTAAAAAATTAGTTCGTCTGGTTTCATCCTGTATATGGTTTTTGAAAACTCTAATAACGATCTTACAAAGTACACAAACTGACAACGAAAATGGCGTATTTGGTATATAGTGGGATACGCAGTTTTTATTATACTTTCTTTTTCAAAAAGTCATAATTTCGTAATATTAAGACTATTAACAGTTTGACTCAAGTCTGGCACGTTCTCGGCAGGGCGGGGCCCTATTTTCCTATCGTGGTCACAATCGACCTTGATCTGCTCACGACACGATAACTAGCGGACGCCTTCTTCGACTTCAATCTAGGCCAGTCGACAATACGGATAAAACTGAGGAAATTACAATTCTAAAAGTATTATTTTCGGTAACTACATTGTTTTTTAAATTAACTTTCCAAATTTTATTGCTCGATCCGGAAATAAATCGAATTTTTTGGAAAAAATACATAATTTCCATATTTAATACAAATAAGACACAAACGCGCGTTAGATTATAAACAATGCATTTAAACGAAGATGAACCATAGCGAATGAGTTAAAAATTGTTACTGCCATGTTGCCATGAGTTAAAATTTATACCCACCTTTTAATATTTTGAATTTGGTGGTTATATTAGCCTTAATAACTCTTTATTTACCATTATTGTATGAGTATTAAATATTGAAACAAACATTAACCAATATTTAGTTGGTTACTACATTGTTTAATTAATTTCTCTTTTATCTCTGCACTAAAAACACTAAACTAAATCAAATGGCCTGATCCTCTCAAAGGGCTTGATCCTCTTAAGTCTTCTTTCTAACCCAGTATTGTCAAGGAGCTGGATAGCCGCGACATTGACATAATGATGACACTTGGCTAATTTCTTGATTCTGGTGTCCATTTCCAGATCCCTATAGAGGTCACTATTGCGAATGTACCAAGGGGCATCTACTATGTTCCTCAATGCTTTGTTTTGAAATCTTTGGATGATTGCTGAGTTGCTTGCTTTGGTGCATCCCCATAGTTGGATACCATAGGTCCATACAGGCTTAAGTATCTGCTTATAAAACATAAGCTTATTATGTAGAGAGAGAGTAGAGTTTCCAAGTTCTTCTCTTTTCTTTTTAACTTGCACTTTCCATCGGGGTTTGGTATCTAAGGAAATACCTAAGTATTTTGCTGTGTTTGAATATGGAATCAGGTTATTGTTTATTCTTACTGGAATATGATCTATCCTTTTGTTTGTAAAGTTAATGTGGAGTGATTTAGTTTCATTAGGTTTAATTTTCCATCTCTTCGTCCAGTCATAGATAAGGTGGACAGCTGTTTGCAGCTTGTGGGTTGCTTCTTCATTGCTCTTTCCTACTGCTAGAATGGCATTGTCGTCGGAGAAGGTGGCTATGGTATTGTTTTCTAACCCTGGAATATCACATGTGTGCAGTAAGCATAGGACAGGTCCTAGGACACTTCCTTGTGGTACTCCAACCTTAATTTCTTAATCGGAATAGGCGTCTTCTTGCCTAATTCTAAAGTATCTTTCCGATATACATGAATGGAGAATATCTGTATATTGTTTTGGAAGAAAAAGCTTGAGCTTATGATTACCTTAATTGATATCCTAGTATTAGGACCTGTAACCTCTTCGTTTGTTTTTGACCCATAAATATAATAAGTGAGGGCACTTCGTTTTGTGTTAACCCACGGTCGTTGATAACAAAGTATAACGTGGGCATCTTCATGGATTGGGTTGCTCCAATCCTCCTGAAAATGTAAGAGACATTTCAAAAAACAAATTTTTAATAATCGCCGATTTCGCAAATACACTAAGGGGTTTTTAACAACTCTATCCAGCTCACGAGATCTTACAAAATAAAAAAGAACTTTCACATCTTTTCACCCGCGATAAAGAAGTAAAATTCATGTCGGTACGATCTATGAATAAAGAGAGAACCCGTATGACGGGTGTGGTGCTGTTGCACCCGAAGGAAACTGGTGGGTTACAAGCTTCTAATAAAGATCGTTGAATAGCTGTCACTCCTCTGGGTTTTACAAGATTAATGTGGGGGTATAGTTCTCCCAAACTCTGAATGAGCTGAAAAAAAACGATAAAAACCTTTGCGTATTTTTGCTTAAATATTATACACGGTACGCTACTGTTCTATATGTCATAAATAACTCCAGACGACTGAATAGCAATAAAAATAATGTACGGTGATTTATGCAACAGGCGGTCTGCGCAATTACTGATTGGCGAACGGTTCCGCTCAATTTGGTCTACTGTTTACTTTATATAGTGAATAATTTTTATTTAACTTTCTATTTTAATCCCTTATTCGTTGTTATACCATGTACTGTTTTGAATTAACCCCATATTAGATTAGAGATTAGAAAAAGTATACGAAAATATTTATTATTATTTAATTTATAAAAACGACAACACTGTTCCAAATGTGATCCAGTTAAGTGAAAGTCAAACTTTTGCTTCTCTCGGTCGAATCGTTCAACCTTCGCCCGAAGCGTTTCGTTAAAACGGCTATTAAAAAAAATAACTCAGTTGATCAGTATGCAATTCTAAGCATTCTCCACTAAAAAAAAGCAAAAAGCGTGTATATTGACCGTACCGAGAGAGGTACTTACTTTCTCAGCAATAAGGAGGGAAGCCGAGAGGGGAATTTGGATTAGTTGTATAATATTGACAAAGGCTCTTAAAATGATATTGCACATTTCGAAGTCACGAATGCAGGTGCAATACAACCAAAACTAAATTATTCATTTCGTTAAAGAAACGATTCGCCGCAATTTATTGCTTTTTATCGAACTTTTTTATTCGTTAAAAAATTTAAACAAAAGAATTTTTTTCAACAATATAAATTACAAAAAAACTAACTCTTTTGTTTAACTTATTTATTTTACCCCGCTTACCCCTAATTTAACTACAACATATTATTTTATTTGGGTCCGTGCAAATGCACACACTGTAAAATGACCAAAATATAATTAAACACAAATATTTTATTAGACAAAAAATTATAAATTCTTTCAAACAATTAAAATAAACCAACAGTTAATATTACTGAAATTGGAATGTTGAGATTTACTTATTTAATCTATTATCTTCGCAACCCCCACCTTTCAATATGTATATAATAAAAAAAACAACTTCTGCCTGTTTCTCAGCTTCTTCTGCTAATATCTACTTCACCTCTTATACTTTTCCTTATTTAAAATCTTCTACTCAACCTCTTCTAACTTCCACCTTTTCTACTTGTTCTTATTCAATCTCCTGCTGGTCTCTACTCCACCTCTTCTGCGCGTATTTATTTTGTTTTATATTTAAATGTTTTTAATTGTCCACTTGGCTTTATACCTTTTCTTTGCAATTATTTTAATTTTCCAACTCATTTAACTTTATATTTTTCCTCTGTAATTCATTTTATTTTTTTTGACAACCCTCTCCAAATCCTAGCAATCGCTCTTTCCTTTTTTTTCTATACCCCTCTTTTTTATATCACCACATTACCTATCCGACCACCCAGCAATCCACAATTTTAACATTTATGGAGCTGTTTTTCCTATAGTCATTTCGAATTATATCTAAAGGGTGTGCACCGCATCTGCACATCGAAAACAACTACTCCTCGGCTTACTGGCCTCCACAAAGCACAACACCATCTTCACTTTAATGCAGAATCAAAATTGTTCTCTCCTTGCACTGTATACGTATTTTCTCGTAAACAGCTTGACAAGAAACACCTGCATTTTCTAACATGGTTTTAAGCCTCCATGTTGAGCTGTCTATTTTCTACTGATGAGGCACAATGATGCCGAAACACCCTCAGAAATGACAATTTTCCTTAATAACAGAATCAACGGGTTGGATTTGTCCTGACGCAATTTTGGGTTCCAACACACTTTTGGACTGATATCATTCAATATCTGTAAGGGCGCGTAGGCCAAGGAGTAGTTGTTTGAAGTTCAGATGCCGTGCAAACCCTTTCGATAGAGGTTGTCCCATTTAAAAACCGGTCATCCTGATTACGCTACCTTGAGGTTCCCTAGATTTCAGTCTATTTTATATTTCACGATTTAACTTTATGGTAAGCAGCTAATGTATTTTCACTATGCGGCCATGGAAGACAGACCCCGCTTTTGGAAGACCCCGTATAAGGTAGACAAATGAGAAACAGAAAATAAGATTTTACATTAACAGGCATATATACCTTTGAGGTAAATAATAACTGAAGTATGAGCAAGAAAACCTTGAAACAAAATCGCCACACCTTTCAATAAAAAGTAAAACTATAACGATTAATGTAACGATTTATTTTGCAAACAATACTATTTAGTTTTATGTATAATATTTCACCATAAGAGACGAGTTTTTTCCGTCAAGTCTGAGATATGTAGATCTAAAGTTAATCAAGATATATATTAAAATGTAATTAAAAGAAATTGAAATAACGATGTGTCGTTTGCGCCCGAGGCCGATCTAAAAATTATAACCGATCGTATGGTATTTTTATTTCATTATTTCTGCAAAAGGCTTTAATGAAGCTCTAAAATTTTAACAAGAAATTTTCATTATAACAGAAAATATCAAAAATACCAATAAGGATGACTGCGGTGTTGTTGAAAGGAAAAAAAAAGGATGAAATTGTTTCATATATGTATTTTTCTTTCTTTTTATTTATAAATTGTAATCTTACAGTGCCCTGAAGATGTCAAAATAAATTGACGAAATGTTGGATTTCAAGAAATATTGTTTTCTTTAATCCAAGACCACAGTTAGATTTGAAACCAATTAGAATGTTTATCTACTTTTATGCCATTCAGTAAATCCGTCATAAAATGATACTGTTATTTTCAATACGGGAAGTAGGCATGAAACATCATTTACGCGATTTAATTTTTTAAGCACCGATATCATTACTTTCACGAAAGGTGTTGTAATTCTACCAATCAACACAGTTTTCTACAAAATACTGTGCATTTAAAATCAAAAATTGCCCATTACCTGTTGCAATTTAAAATTTATGAGAAACTTGTGATTAGTTCTAAACACGCGTTTTATAAAATGAAATATCTTTTCAAGAATCGCCAGGGTGAAATTATAATTACTATAATTTTTACTGTAAAACAAGTGTAAATCATTTTTGTTCATAAATAGTGACTTATATTATTATAGAGTTTAGTAACACCTCATTTGAACGAATCAGCCTCGCTTTTATATTATATTGTAACGGTTGACTAAGTTGACTAACTAATTAAAGATAATACAAAACTTATGTTCAATACGCAGAGAAAAAATTAATAAATCACAGGACAGAATGTAATTTCGAAAATAATGTTTGAAACTAATTTTAACACGTTAATCCCATAAGAGATTTTCACCAAGAATTTTAGGATATTTACAAACAATTTAGCAAAATTTAAAGTAATATAATCTCAGATAAGTCTGCGATCACAATAACAGTGAGAACATTGTTATTTTAGATGTTTGAATAAAAAGAAATTTTAAACTTAACCTCAAATTTCAATAACATGATGTATCAATATGATTAATTTAAATTCAGGGGAAATACAATAAATCGGGAAAATAAAGTGTTGGGACTTCTAAAATCAAAGAATTACTGTAAAAAAGGCAGTAATAATAAAGTTGTATAGAATTTTCGAAATCGATAATGACGAACTTAAAAAGTATGTGTGTAAATTTAATATAAGTATGAATCGTAAATAAATTATATCAAAATCATTCTTTTTTTCTCGAGCATGATTTGGTAATAAGCAAAAATTGTATAAAAATTGATAATTTTTTAATTTTATAAAAAAAATTAAGTAAAAAAACTGTCAAATTTTAATCTAGAGAGCCGTTATAAAACTACTTTTCGCTGTCAAGCGAGGCTTTTGATCAAAATCTTTTGAACTGTTCACATCGGTGCTCGTAATAAAAACAGAAGAAATTTAAAATCAAAGCAATACTGATTGAAGATAAAAATTAAAAGAAATTTACCTGTCAAATTAAGTGAGGTTATATTTTTGTAAATCAAGAAACTTAAAGTTAAATCAAGAGAAGAAGCCAGATATTTGTTTCATCTTTGTTCCTGTTAAACTATCCAGATCCAATTGTATCCTGTATTGATTTATCTTGTTACTGATTTTCTATTCCTGGAAGATATTGCATCCATCCCATTTTGAATTGACTAGGAAAGTAACCAGAATTAGAAATAAAATCTAAGTCGTATTAAAGGTACCAATTCAAAATATTAAATATCGATACCTATTTAAAAACGTTTCAAGATAAAAAAAGGCCACAAGTATTTTATTTAATTAGGTTAGATTATACTTTAATTAATAACTAAATAATTTAGATTAGAAGAAGGTAAGAGAGTAATTATAAGATTTGTATTAAGTGTTGATTTTATAAATAAAAAATTTATTAGGCAACAACTCTTATTCTCACATAAACCAAAAGGTGAACCGTTATTTTTATGATTATTAATAAATGTTTTCATATTCACTGAGTCGTTATTATCGATTTTTACAATCACGCGGCCAATAGCTGAAGCACTGCCTGGGATTAAGACTCAATTTTTCTACTGGAAAGTAGATGGCGCCCAAAATTATCAACAACAAATAATTACATTCTGTCTGAGATTACGACAGAAGGCAATAAAAAAATTAACAGTAATTTAGTAGGTTATGTACTAAAACTAAAATTCAAATAAATAAAATAACGAAATTAAATATTGAACAAAAGTAATTTTTCTCTTTTACCTAAAAGATAGTCCGTAACAATATACTACTTATTAATTTAGATATTTATGAACCACTTAATTCTCAGAAATAATCTCTTCATTTCTAGTAAAAAAGTCTTTATTTTTCGTTAATTCACTCTTATTTCTTTTCAGAAAATTTGGCGCCATCGGAATTGAAGAAACTCAGAAACAAACAGAGGAAAGCTCGAAGAAAGGCCGAACAAGAAAGTGCTCAACAAAGGGAAGCACAAGTCAAGAAGGATCAGCATCACAAATCGAGACAACAGGGTGACGTTGAAGCTGACACTCCTCAACTTGATGAATTAATACCTGATAAACTTGCTAGGGTACGTTAATGATATATTTTTTTGAAATGTCATGAAAGTATGATATGCCAACGTGATACATAATTTATTTTAGAAAAGAAAATAGTTTTACACTTTATATAACTAATTGCTGAGAATTAGAAAAATAATAACTTTAGTCACATGCATATTAAATATTGTATATATCCGAAAAAATTTAATTTTTGATTACGCAAGATTATATATAATATGTACTGCTTGAGATATACAAAATTGTGTATTAATTAATTTAGAATTAAAAACAAATTGTTACACAATAGCAACAAAATCAAAGTTGCAGGTATCGGCAACCCGTCGTGCAGGCCAGGATAACAAGCTCGACTCGATATTTTTTATTATGTGGTTAGTCCAGTAACTGAAGGGACAAAGCTGTAGATAAGTCTGTCCAAATTTCCTTTGTGGCTTAATTTCTAGGTCTTGACGGTTGCTTCCAAGGGCGAAAACTTTCACCACGTTCCCGACTTGGGAGAGGGCTGAAAGTGGCCCATAAAAATGGTTTCCCGCTAATATCTGCCAAAATATACAAGTTAGACAATTTTTGTTTAGATAAAAAATGAAGATCTTACCATTATCTACAAAAATTCGTTGGTTTTCGAGATAACCGGACCCAAAAGTCCCCTCATTTCAGCGGCTGCTCTACCTTTATAGTAATGCTGCTGTCTATGCATTAACTTGTAAACGGGCGGACGAATTGTTTCAGAACTCGGGTAAAAATTGATATTTCAGACGTTTTCGGAGTTCTAGAAATCTTCAAAACAATCACGAATTAAAAACTCATATTCTATTATATTGTTATATCATGCACACCATTTCAAAGCTTACAGTGTCTACTTTTCGAATGTATTTTTTTATTTCGAATAAAGTTCCTCCATTTTCCAGAAATCGGGAAAATTGATCACACCGGTGAAAACCGGACTTTTTTTTAAATACTTCTTGTTCCCGCTATTCATTTTTTGAGGATTAATACCCACACCGAAGTGAAGCTTATATTCTGACCTTTCCGTTTATATCAATTGATCCCTATATCAGAGCGCGGTTATTAAATGTTCATTAGAATTATGTCCCCCATTTTTACGCTCTCCGCCTGAGATCCATGATATTCCACATAACCTAACCACGTGTACCCACGCGCCCACATTAGTCGTCTGCTTTTGTTGATATACAATCTTTGTTGTTTTTGGAGTCGTTGGCTTGCCCGTATTATTGAAATATTGATAGTATATAATCAAAGGTAATACTACGAGTCCTCCAAATTATATCGATTAAATTTTTGGTTTTCACGAAAACGGCTTTATTTGGAAAAACTACGAAAACTGATTGATAAAATCAGTTTGTTTTTGTGGTTTTGCCCGAAATAAAAGCGTTTGAGTATGGAGACCAAAAATTTGAGAGGACGTGTGGTATTTGGAAGGCTTATTCTTTGAATCATTTTGTATTAAAAACAGAGAATAGTCATTTATGCAAAAGACACAAATGTTCATTATTTTTGCATTAAAAAATATTGAGCTGTTATAGTTTTAAATACAGGGCCACCAAGGCATACGTGATTGCGTTTGGCTTAATTCGGATATAGAATTTGATTTTTAAGTATTTGGATTTAAGACAGCCACATGAAAAAATAAATTTTTGCAATTTTCTGATAAATTTGTAACTCAAATTACACAGAACATTCGCTAATACAATTGAGAGACCCCAAGCGCTACTTTACAGAAAAAATCACGTGAAATCCGCCAATAATTGTCGAAAAATCGATTGGTGCCCAGATTTTCATTCATAGGCCCCATAATTGGCGCCATATACAATTGGTCTTCTCCCTCGAGCGGAAATTCAGTGAGAAACTATCTATTCAGTGCAAAAATTTGGGATTTTTCGAAGGCCGTCTTTGCAAAAAATATTCGTATTGCGAAAAAAATGGTAGGGACCATTTTTGTAGATAATGATACGATCTTCATTTTTTATCTAAACAAAAATTGTCTAATTTGTATATTTTGGCAGATATTAGCGGGAAACCATTTTTTCAGACTTTAGGGGCCATTTTCAGCCCTCTTCCAAATCGGAATCGTGGTGAAATTTTTCGCCCTTGGAAGCAACCGTCAAGACCTAAGAATTAAGCCTACAAGGAAATCTGGACCGACTTATCTGCTTTGCATATTTTTAGGTCTTCAGTTACTGGTACTGACTTTGAGAAGTTTAATTTTCTTTAAACATTAGGCCACATTTTGAGATATTGATAAGCATTGGTTTTTTATCTTTATCATTTCAGGCTGATGATCCCCTGGAACAAGCTATTAAATTTCTTCAACCTTTACAAACACTAGCCAAAGACAGAATAGAAACCCATTTGATGGCGTTCGAACTGTATTATAGAAAAAGTAAGCATTTGGAAATGAAAAATATTACATTTTCATAATTTGACTGATCAATTAGTCAATTGAAAGTATTAAAAATATTATCTATTTTTTTTAGAAAAAGTTCTTCTAATGTTACAATCCCTGAAAAGGGCTTACAAAGTAGACCCTAAAAATCCAAAGCTGCACAGTTGTCTTATTCGTTTTTACCAATTCATACAAGAAAATAAAGGCTCGTGGGACCCCAGTGTGGAACAGGTAAAGTGTTTTAATTAAACTGAAATACAATTATTTATATGTTTGACATTTTAGGTAATAACGCAGGAGACCAAAGTTTATTTCGACAACAAGGATGCTTCTAGGTTAAATAAGGAATTTATGGAAAATAACTCGAATAGTCTTAGGGCCCTGTTCGAGGGAGCGAAAGTCTTGTACCAATTGGACAATAAGAGGCAGAGCGATGCCATCAGTTTGGCTACCAATCTGGACAATAAATATGATGTAAATATTGAAGTAAGTGTAATTGAAATAAAATACATAATTTCTTTTATAACTCCGGGATAAACCTTCATTTATCCCTCCTCAATTATCTATTCTTGAGGAATTAGTGTTGTGCTGGTGTCCCCATATCCCCATAAAAAGTCCAACGAAGTTACTAGCTTTTTGTTTAATCGCACATAATGTTATACTACACTACGTTATATTAAGAGTTCAAATTTGGACACGATTATATTCATCCTTTGACTTTCTTCCCGATTTTCTTCTAATTTTCTATTCATATCTTCCTTATTTTCTTCTAATTTCTTATTCATACTGATCAAAAATTCCATTAACCGATCTTCTCTATTTCTTCTTCCTTGTCTTCTATCCTCCTGTTCTTCTTTTGCTACGTCTCCCTCCATCTTTTTGGTTAACTCAATTTAATCGCCCCACGTTGGGCGCCAATTCATATGATTATTGAAATTATATCAATTTTTCTTACTTTTTAAATCTCCTTTATTTCAAAAATCATATCTGACATTTTTCATATCTCATCTCTCACATTCTTCATATCTCATCTCTCACATTCCTTCTGCAGTCACTTTTATGAGAGTTTATTCTATCTTTAAGCATTCTACTTGTTTGACCAACGTATACTTCACAGCTGTTGCATGGGATTTCATAGATTATATTTGATTTGATTTTTTACTGGTATAGGTGTTTTCAATTTAGAATGTATTTGTGAAATAGTTTTCATTATTAAAATAGCTAAAACCAATTTGAAAACTCTGTATGTTTCAATTGTATACTGATTTTTTAGAATTTGTCATTTTAAATTTTAACATTGATGTTTCTTTTTGGATGTAATTTTTTCTGAATTTCCTGTTACTTGTCTTGATAAAGAAAAAAAACATTTTCGAAAGCTCGACTTAAAACCAAGAAATCGTAGCACTAATTTTATCTACATGCTACATGAATTGGTTTTAGGTAGATGCATCTGCTAGAACGGGAATGTGCTAGAACGAAAAATTGCTTGAATAGAAATTTATTTGAATATATCGATATCGTAACCAATACGGTGGTTGGTTTATCTCTTTTTTAACTTTGCTGGTTTCCCCAACACTGATATTTATTTGAGCATCTATAATAGTCCTCTTAAATGTATAGTATAACCAGAAATATAGTAAGGTCTTAAATCAATTCTAGCCGAAGACCCTAATTACTACGTATTGTTCGAGATGTAGATAAGCAATAAAATTGTATGTCTCTTAAAAATTTCCCAGTTCCGGATTAAAATATCTTTTGATCATTATACCTATAGAACGGAACTTAATGGCTAGAGTACACCGCCTACTGATAATTCAATACATGCAACAAATTTTTGTAGGTTTGTACAGAAGTCCTAAATTCCCTTGCGGCCGGCGAATTCGGTAGTTGCGACGCTCAATTAGAAGAATTCACGAAGAAATGCAACACCGCATTTCCTTATACGGCAGCGTTCAAACCCCCGTCGTCGAATCTAGAAGAACCTCTGAATAGTAGCGAAGCCAATCACGTACAAGAACAAGACAGCAACTGATGGCGACACCGCTGCGGATGTATCATTATATGGGGTGTATTAACGTTAAAAAAAGTGGACTTTAACCAATGGTGTTTTTTTATCAAATCAATTTCATTGAACTGATGTAGGTGTCCGGTCTGATAAACAAACTTTTGTATAGAGAAGATATTGTGTTGCTTAAAAATTCGTTTTTATAAAAATTGATAACGAAAGGAAGTGCGTAGAGAGAAAGTATTGAGATAATGAAGATATTGGTAATTTTTGTGTGATAGTGTTATTTGTTTAAAGTTGAATTTTTAAAATAAAATTCAGTAAATAAAAAAAGCATCGGAATCAAATTTAACAAAATCATTTGTGTATCCTTTCGGTTACACGTATCATCAATTCTCTCAGGTGTCCTTAAAAAAAATAATCCAAAAATTAAGATAGTCGATTTGATATTTTAAAAAATTCATAGAAACATAGAACGTGGTCAGTTTTTGTCGTGGGTTTAATAACATCAGTGTCTTTTACTGTTGTAGAAAATTCCAAAGTTGAAATGTTCCCTCAAAAAAATTAGTGGCGAATTTTTTAAATAAAATTATTCACAACTGTCGTTAGTGTCGTTATTTTCACTATTACTCATCCAAATTCTGATCAAGATTAATTGGAAATAAATCCTTTCAATAAGATGAAAACTTTAGCCAATTCATAGTGGAAAAACAACATTGAAATCTGTAAGAAAGAATTGAAAACAATTTGTTTTATTTCTTTCCAAGACAATCCACGTATTCAAAATGACTTGAGTTTATTATCGAATTCATACCTATCCTAGCGAAACCCTCGCGCGACACGTCAATGATCAGAGATAAAAAATTATGAATCGAAATTTCTGAGCCAGTCGAATGCCTCTCCAAGCGACGAGCTTTGTTCTAATTGGTTAATTCTGCATATGAACGAGGGTGTGACAAAGAATAAATGTATACAGGAAGAGATCATTATATTTTGTCCCATAATTTCGCATTAGCTCTGCACTTTACATACAGGGTGATTATTAGTGTAATAAAGCTCAGTAGCTCTGTTATCATAAGAGATACCAAAAAAAATTGTATGCAGCTTTAAGCCTCATATTCACAACAATATAAGGTTATAGTATGTTATACAGGGTATTTAAAAAGTTAGAACCAATTCTATGTGGAAATCTTAATAAGTTCAACGTCCTGTATAATTAAAAAGGAGTATAAAAATAATCTATTGAAGCCAAAGTTTTTTAATGATTGTCAAAGTTTATAAACGCGAACGAATTTTCGAATATTTATTAAATCGAATACAGGGTAAGTCAAAACTTGAGTACATTATTTTCTCAGTAATTTCCAGTGGATCACCCTGTATATCACTGTCGAAGACTACTGTTACCATATCTATTTTTATTAACCATTCCTTATACTTAAAGTTATTAGTTTTTGAGATATTTTTTAATTTTCTCCCCGAGTGTTAATTTTTTGAAACCTTATTTCTAATCATTTTTTCTGTACTCGTTATTCAACTACTAAGTTACCAAACAGTAATTATTAATATTTTTTTGACAAATCAATAACGGCCATCTAACAATTGGTACGTTTACATAACTAAATAATACTCTCATAGAAAAATGGAAATATCTCAAAAACTAATAACTTTAAGTATAGGAAATGGTTAATAAAAATAGTAGTCTTCCACAGTGATATAAAATACAGGGTGATCCATTTGTCATTTCTGAGAAAATAATGTACTCAGGTTTGACGTACCCCGTATTCGATTTAATAAATATTCACAAATTCGTTCGTATTTGTAAACTTTTTAATTATACAGGACGTTGAACTTGTTAAGATCTCCACATAGAATTGGTTATAACTCTTTGATCTGGCACCGCGTTATGTAACACCCTGCAATATTGTAACTAAATTTGAAATGTGAAGCTTAAAGCTGCCTACAATTTTTTTTGGTATCTCTTATGATTACACAGCTACTGAGCTTTATCACACTAATCAATCACCCTGTATATTCGCAATTTTTTAAATGATCCTTGTAAAAAGCGGAATAAATTTTGTTCTGCAATTAAAAATAGTTAAACTTTAATAACTTAAATTTTAGCAGATGAAATTATAAGATAAAGCTAAATTGTATCTATTGGGTCAAAACTTTTTCAACATTATGAGTAAAACCAAGTTAATTTTTAGGATATTTTTTTTCATATTCATTTCAGAGACTGGAGATTTTGGGTAAGCATAAATTTCCTATATTTTAAATCCTACTGTTTCTTTCTTAAGTGACAATGACACGTTATGAGCCCTATGACCTGCATTATCTGATCCCTATTGAATTTTAAGTTGCCAGTTTCTAATTAGGATTGTCTCAATTTTAGACTTCTAAACCCTAAAGTTTAGAAAAGTCTTATGGAACACTTCTGTCTGTACGCATTTATACCTTGAATGTGTGCACGCCTAAATTTTAGCTTTCTACGACTTTTTTTGTTTAGTTTACTAGACTTCTAAACCCTGTCTGTCTGACTTGAATACGATAATTAGTGATTTTCCAGAGTTTGGAGAGGAATTATTATAGGCTAAAATCAGCAATTATTCATTTTCTTTGATTCTCGAGGTTTAGATGATTGAATATGAAAGAGGGAATGGGACGAAAGGTATTTTCAGAAATTTAAGCTGAGTCACTCGCTTTATAGTAGGAATTTGATTAACGTTATTTGTTTGCGGGGTAGATTAGAGGGTATCCTTAATGAATTTTAGATAAAATAAATTTAAAAAATTAACAGGATGGTAAGTGAAATAAATCTGAAATACTTTTTATTATTTAATCTACATAATATCTTCTCATCGGTAGAAAATCTTTATATCAGGTAGTGTTCTTAAGAATAAAACACACATCTGTGGTTATCAAAGACTTTCTTCAAATCAAATATAAATAATTCGTGTGAAGGTTATAAAAAACCTTAGTATTGGCAATGGTGTCAACGTTAAAATTTGACAGGCCCGTTAAATGTTTTATTTAAAATTTCAAAGTTATTCTTGTACCAAAAGCTTTAATATTTTTTTTCTATAAGTTTTTCATAGTAATCTACCAAATGGTCACCGTAATTTATTATTTGGACTTGAAAGACCGGATTAAATTTAGGGAGTTTAGCATAGTACACATCTACAAATTATTTATATTACATTGCTTTTTTTTTATTTGTACATTTATTGTAAATGATTATACTTTATTATCTAATTAATTGTATTAGAAAATCGAGTTTTTTAAAGATAAGTCGAAGATGTTTCGAGGATGTAGGCCAGTTGCCACTTAAAAATAATCAATTTTTAATAAACTGGGCGATTTTTTGCAGGTGAAAAGTAAAAAATTGATGAATTTCGAAACGAACAAATATTAATTTAATTTTTTTCTATAGACATTGAATTCGAAAATTATTTTTAATTATAAGTACCTCCAAAAACGATAGTTGCAGGATACTTTTACATCTATAAGTAAATTTGATTGAAGAAAAAGAATTATTTAATTGAAAAACGTAATTATGCTCCTGAGCATGCCAACATAATTAACAAAAGGCGTCGGGTAAACAAAAAATGGGTTTGGTAAGTGGTAAAACACTTTCTAGTATCCATTCAAAGGTTTTATAAATATAATATGTTAAGCCAGGATTCTTATTATCGCGAAGACATAAGCAAAAAGTAGCTCTTTGGTTGACTCATCTTCTCATTTTGCCACAACAAAACCCTTATTCATATTTCATTCCAATCCGTGCCATTTAAAGGTTATAAAGGAATAAATACCATAACCCATTACAGTAAAGACCTTGGTCATAAGTTATGACTATAACTTTATAAAGACAACAAAAAATGATTAAAGTTTTTATTCTTTACATGCGAATTTTAAAAAATAATAAATTACTTCATTTTTGTAGACCAAAGGTATAATTAATATAAAAAAACCAGAAACAGTTACCTTTCTTTATTTCAAAAATCTTTATTTTTTAAAAAAATTATAAATTAAAAATTACAAAAATTGCATAAACTCGAACAAATACAAGAAATACAGTGTTAAAATGGGTATTCTGGGTGACCTATTATTTGAGGGAGATAGTTAGCCAAATCTACAATTCTTCCTTTATCGCCTTCGTCGAGTAGAGCCAAATCTGCCATATCGTTTTCGTCTAATGTAAAAGTTAAAGCCAAAAAATTTTCCCTCAATCTGTTGACGTTTGAACTTTTAGGTATGACGCATACGTCCTTCTGTATCAAGAATCTGAGCCGGTGTTCTGTTGTGTTTCTCCGCTACCATTCTTACTATGTCGATGTTTAGCAGATCGGGTATAGCAATTTTAGCTGTCTTACGAGCTCTAAACTTGATCAAATGAGGCGAACCCAGAGGGGAGTAAGCGATGACGACCATGTTATTGTCGTGGCAATATTGAACCAATTCGTGTTGTTGGAACAGTACGTGCATCTCGACTTGCAAGCAAACAGGATTAATTCTTGCTGTTTTCATAATTCTGTCGATTTGTTTCACGTTAAAGTTCGAGAGACCGATGTATTTTGTTCTGCCTGCTTCGACCTGTTCTTCCATTTTCTTCCAAATAGCTTCGTGATTGGTAGGCACAGGTTCTGGATTAAATCTGTCAACACCTTCGTAGTTAAAACCAACTGGAAAATGTATTAGATACAAATCCAAATAATCCAAACGCAAATTCTCCAAACTTTTTTTCAAAAACGGTTCGACTGCGTCCGGATGTCCTCCCTGAAATGGAAGTTTGGACGTCACGAAGATCTCTCGGGTCAACCTTTTCGTACTTATCCACTCGTCGAGGATCTTGCCGGTGGCTTTTTCAGTGTTGTGCAAGTAAGCAGCGTCTATATGACGGTAGCCGATGGATAAGGCTGCTTCCACTGCTTGTTCTACGTTTTCGTCTTCCGGAAACACCGTTCCCATTCCCAAAGTTGGTATCTTAAATCCTCTCTCTAGAGAAGGGTGAGTGTTCTTTTTCTTGTCGGTCTCTATGGAATAACTACATTTTGTAGGGGAAATACTCTTCTTCGGTGAAGCACTTTTTCTAGGCGAACCCTTTGACGTTGAGGGTTGCGAGGAAGTTGATGATGTACTTGCCATTTTTATCACTGAACTAATTCTATATACCGATTTTATTTTAACACTGTAGTTCTTTTGTCCTGTGTCCGTTTCAAATAGTATATTTATTAAATTTCTTAGAATTTTGGGAAACTTAGCTCAGATATTTTCTTATATATAATTTAAAAACTACATAGTCCAGTTCAACTATTTAATAAATTATCGGAATTCTACTTTCTATAAAAATTTCCCACCACACATTGATACCTTCTTGTATGCGAATTGAGTTATTGGAAACTGGCCTAGAAATATTTTAAAATTTCACAATTTAGTAAAATTAAAATTTTTTAGGGTAATGATGCTTTTTACCTTATACTTTGAAAAATTTCTAATTATTTTATATATACATGTATATTTGAAAAGATTGGTCATTGCTGACTAGTTAGGAATTAAATAGGAAGTCGTTGAGGATAGTGCAAAAAATAAAGGAACACTAAGACACAAATTTTTGAAAATTTACTAAAATATGTTAAAGTAATTTTATCTGCCATTGAAAACAATGGTACTATTGCATTTATTTACTGCCAAATTTAAAATCTCGTGCTCTATCTGTTTCAAAGCTTGGAAAATGAATATAGAATGTTTCTTTTCTTGTTTGCTCAATTCTCAGTGAATTACCAGTTTATATATGTATATATATATTTAAAAAAAACAAATTGGAATGTGTTATCGTTTTTATATAATTATGACTGGAAAAGGTTCTACAATGTGCCATCTGGGAACTTTGGTTAACTAAGTATCGGGAACTATATGTAAGAATTGAACAAGAAGGTGAAAGAATATAGAAAAATATGCTCGTGAGCTAATAGTATATTCTGTAAAAAGGTTGGAATGAGAATTCGACACGAGTGGATGATTCCGAATGCGAGCGTGAGGAACCACGAGTGTCGGACTTTCATTCCAACAGAGTAACAGACTGTATTTTCTCCACGGCCACAAAAAGTAGAAATTAAATATAGTAAAATGAAACCTCAATCTCTCAACATTGTGTAGATAGTATTTTTATAAGCTTGGATTTTTGCGGTAGCAAATTTTGAGTTATATTATCGGCATATTTTTTTATTTCTAGAGGAGTATTTTCATATTCTACATCTGAATCGTTTGATTTTCTTCTCCTTTTTAATAAATTAAAAGTTTTTACAAACCAACATTAAGACCACGTCAACTAATACTGACAGTTAATTTGACTTTCACGGCAAACCTTATTTTTGTAAACAATCACGGAATACTGATTCTATTTCTAGTGATAAGAGTGTAATACATATAAAATACATAAGAGCCAAATGTTTCAGAATTTTCTTTCAATCTCAAGAGCGAGAATGTTTCTTTTCTGTTATTAAAAGTGGTTTCAGAATAACTACATTCAGTAGTGGCCGTGGAGAAACATTATTTTGGTAGCAAAACTGTTTTTTGTTAACAAAAAAATACAGAATTGCAATAGTTTCATATTTAAATAAATCGAATCTAGTCGACCCCTAATACTTGGTGATCAAAGTAAAATTCCAAACTCAGAAAAAAGTTAATGCCTATACAGCACTGTCGGCGATGACACTAAAAATCTCCGGAATTTGACCCAGGTCATATGAACTACAGGAATGGTATCGTAGTCGTCCACGGCATTTTAAATCAGGCTTAAATTAATTTGTTTGGGGTTGGGACCATTAGGTATGGTAAATTTCTGATATGATAACAAGTTTTCTAGTTTTTTGATAGGAAATATTTTCGTTCACGACCCAAATTTTTTTGGAATTTGGAAAAGCCCTACATCAATGATTATTTGAAATAACGGATCATGCTCAAACTGAAGAAAATTTAAAACGGTTCTGATATACACAATTATTTTTTATAAATATCGTTAAATTTTAGTCCTTTGGCGGGTTCGGAATTTTTTTTGATCAACAGGTATTGAAATGCGGTTTTGATTTGAAACAAGAGATTGAACAAGAGTATCTCATTACCTGGAAAGTATTTAAGGAGTAACAATCTCAAAAATGTTTATTTATATTCCTGTTTTTTTATCAAAATCAACAAATATTTATCAACTTTTATTTGAGTACTTATCTAAAACACCCCTTATAAATAGTTTCTGATATATGTTTATTTAAAAGCTCCCATTTGGACAGTATGTATAACGAGTGACTTTTTTTTTGTTGGATTTTATACACTTTTGGCAAAAGGCTGAAGTTAAACTTTGTACCTATATATTTTGCTGATACCATGTTATTCGTACTAATATATACTCTGAATTACTGTTTTGACATTTTTTTAACTAATTAAATGACAAAATATTAGTAAATATACAAATTATAGCGTTTTTAATTGGTTGACAATATAAATTTAGAATTTTATTATCGTTTGATCAAAGATGTCGGTATTATTAGCCTGTTTAACACTAATAACTAGAAAGTGGTATCAGTAAAAGGTATGCGGCCCGACAATTATGACCTTAATGATTATCAATTTGTAGATAATTATGTACTGCCTTAAGTACATAAATAATACTGTAAATTTTGGTTAATAAAAAATAAGCAATAATTTTTATTTATCCTTTGATGTCGCAACGCTGGTTCAACTATCTTAAATACGAGGTAAGTATACAAGATTTCGAATCAATATATGGGACTTTGACTGGAAAATTAAAGTAAAGAGAGAAGTGCCGTAACTCAATTTAATGCAAAATGAAATTTCATATTTAGTGACTGGTTTACAAACATCGATTTTATTTTACTGCAAATTATTTTATAACTATCAACTTTTTTTGATGATAAAAGATTTTAAAACATTCATGTGCTGCTCCAGCCCTAATCCCCTTAATATTTGACTAATGACTAGACAAGACAAAAGTGGACTGTATAATTAGGTTAAGAAGTGGAATAAAATATCTGAACAGGTTAATAACAATTTACAAAGTAAAAACAGTAAGAAAGTTACAATTCTTCCTTAGTTATTACCAATCAATTGTTCAGAAAAAACGAATTTGTAGATTGTAGAGTGTATTTATGAAAAGCCCTATAAGCTTAAACAAATGTAAAATTTGCTTATGACATATGGTCTTCTTGAGGGTTTGAGAGGAAGGAAATCAGGTGCTAAAAATTAAATTTGTATTTGTTCAGTCTTCGCACTCTATTCAAATTATCGGTTTTTATTGGTTTAGACTTTGCGCTCTGTTCAAATTACCGGAAACTCTTTGGGCTTGACCGATCTCACGGTAACTGGTAATTGTTAACTTGCCAATGACCATGGGCGTGCGTAATGTTTTTATCTTTATTAGAAATTAATTTAACAGCATTGTATGTTTTCCAACAATTCAGTTTCACTTTTCTTCGGTTTAAAACGAGTCATTCAAAATAAATAAAATACATACAATTAATTAATGATAAAGTAAATATATTTGTAACAAAAAAATTGTGTCATCAATTTCCAGTTCAACTGTATTTAATTTTTTCATAGTATTTTCAATTCTTTCCAAGATTTCCCGCTCTGGTGGAGTAATCATTTCTTCAATCTAAAAATTACAAAATAAAAGAGTTTTTTTATAAAATTATATGAAAATTAAGGGCATTACTATCAAAGTTATTCTTAATTTTTTCTTACCTCTGCCAGTTGTTCCTCTTCAGCTCCCTGTGTTTTCATGCCTAGACTGATTGTATCCACTCTCTGTTTTTTATCTATAATCCTCTTATTCGTCACTTTTTCGTGGTTTCTTCGAGTCATAACGTTGAACAGAGTTTTATAGCACAATTCTAAAATCATTCTTACAACCAATTCCAGTTTTATATGGAACAAAGTAAAAGATTTAGTTGGGCCACTGCCTCCGACTGCGGCTTTTCTTAGCTCTTGGATGTGCAAAAAATTCTCCTCCAAAAGTTGATATGTGAGTCTTTTGGCTTCTTTTGCTGGAATCATTGCTAGTCTTTGAATCATGTCTGGTTCTATGTACTAAAAGATAAAATATTTTCCTACGTGTTTTAATTATTTAATAGAATATTTTTAAACAGACATTTTCAATTTAATTTATATTATTGTTATGGCGTTTTTTAAATTGTGAAAGAATTGAGGTGAATGGATACCTGTTTCAATTTGACTAGTCGGAATATTCTGGCTGCTTTTGAGTCAAATTTTTCCATAATACATTGTTCAACTATTTCCCAAGCAAATTGGGTGTAAGCCTCTTTTAGATGGATTTGAAATGAACCTCCACTTGCCTCACCTGCTTTTCTAATGAGGCTGCTTTGATCTTGTTCTAAAATTGAAGAAGTTTTTGTAAGAATAAAAAGAATGAATTCAACTACCTAATGTTAAAAAAAATAATTGTAAGTCTCACTTTTGCCAAAAAATAATTCAACAAGTTTACTAGAATCAATAAATATCTCAAAAAATGCCGGAGAACGTTAATATCCAAGCGATTACAGGTAATTATTTTTTTTTGTTTTGTTCTAAAAATGTTTGGAAAAATTTCTTATTTGTGTTGCCCGGTTCATTTTTTTTTATTATTTTGGAAAAGAAAAAATTGCGAAAACATTTGAGAATTGTGACATATATTTTAAAAAATAGCATAAAGACAGATTGCTTAATGTAAAACAAGGTTCCAGGTTTAAGTGAAACCTTTTTTATTATAATTTGTTTTTACAAGATCTGCAGAAACTGTTGAGATGTAACCAAAACTTAAACAACCAAATTTCCAATTTAAAATATATATATTAGTGACCTACCCATTATGTTAACATACTGATCAAAAAAAGCATTTAGTTGACCTAAATTCTTCTGTTTCGTGGCCAAATCTTTGATTTCCAAAATTGGAATAGGATTGGAAACATCAGCCCAGGGTTCCGTCCTTATGTACATTTGCTGTAACAATATTTTTACCAGTTCCCCAGCATTTTCATCAAATTTTTTAGTAAAAGATGAAACAATTATTTTGTCCCTCATATCCTGATGAAACCTATCAAAATTTACTTGCCAGTAAATATCCTTATCTGGAAAAATAACATGTTCACCAGATTTAAATTTTTGAATAAGAGTCAAGTCTATAGGTGGTAAAATATGTAAGTCTTTTTCATTAATCACTAATTTGGGCACTGGTTTCTCAATGTCATCATTTATAGGCAGTCTTATTAAATATTTAGCATTAACCAAACTAACAAATTCATTTTTTAACTGGCTAAAAGAAACTACATTGTCGCTATTTTTTATTAATCTTTCATGCACTTTTAGCAAAGCATCTGAAGCAGTAATATAACTTCTTTGTAAAAATTCTTCTATTATCATTTCAGAAGAATCACCAAATTTTTTCTTAACAATGTTGATGTACTTTGGATATCTTAACATTAGAAGTACTTTTTCCCATTTTAAAGAATAATTTGCTATATTTTCATTTTGATTTGTTGTAAAAGTTACTAACTGGTATTTTATTAGAATACTTAAAGACTCTTTCACCTAAAATAAAAAGTATTAAATTGTTATATACCAAAACCAATTTATTTACCTTAGAAAGTGGTAGTTCTGTTCTTTTTTTAATATGGAGCAAAGGACTGCTTCCATATTGATATAAAGACGTTCCTACTTTTTCAACAACTAGACCAAATCTTTCTATTAATATTAGGCCTAACACTTTACCTAATTGCGAAGACATTAGTGAAAAGTATAAAATTTCCAGAATAAATATAATATAACAACTCTTATCGATTTTGCATTGTATTTACAATTAAATCAAAATAAAATAATTACCATGCATCTTCAATATTTCTAATTATTTGAAATAAAATTGAAAATGTTAGGTTATGTTTATTATTAAAATCAGTGTCATCAACCTTAGAATACCACATTCTGTTCTATTTCGAGTTCAAATACCAAAGTAACCATTTTGGGTTGACGAGACTTCGAGTTAGTTTTCTGTAAAAGCAATCCTACATTTCTGATAAGAAATCTATTGATTGTGCCATTGTAATTGTGCTATAATTAATTCACATTAGAAATGTTGCTTGTTTGAAAGATTACATTTAAATGTTAAACCAAAATTATAAACAAAAAAATCCCTATGAAGAATCTGTCATTGTCATTGTCACTAGTTCTATGCAGTGTAAAAACGTCAAATGGACTGGTAAATTTCTTACTATTGTTTTTTGCTATAATTTCAATTATTTTCGAAAACTAGTTAATTAGGACTTAGTAAATAGAATTACGCATTAACTAATACTGTCATACAATCAGTAAGTAACTGTAAATATTTGTAGTGAAAGACATTATTTGGTTAATGTTTAGTAGATACTGTGCCAAAAATGGAATTGTCATCAGGTAGTCCAATTTCTCAAGATTATTTAAAATCTTCAAGGGGCCAAAGGAGCTGTTCAAATTCCCCTCTCTCCTTTTATAGTGCAGAAGCTGAAACTATAGATATTAGTAAAATTAATTTTGAAAATGACGAATCTTGGTAAGTGTATTAAAACCCTACTTTTTATGACAATATACAGAAAAATAAAATAAGTCCAAACATTTTAACACTTTCGCTGCTCACATAAATTGATGTCTACTAAATGTAAAGATCAAATAAACGTTTAATTTTCAGTTAGCTGTATGTTCAAAAGCTTAAATTTGTTGAAATTAATTTAGTTCCCAGTTGCTTATATATTTTGATTATAAAGCATATATTTTGGCATTTTGGTGGTTTAAATGTTCTGAAGTAAAAGTTGTCTTGTTCTTGTTGTTTAGGTTAGGTCAAGTCAGGTCCTAAAATACTGTTTAAAATAGCCAGAATTGTATTTTTGTATAAACCCCATCATAATTTTAACTGTAACAAGTTTTCACAAATTTTAGCATTTTAATGTGTTAACTTTTTGCAAGACATATTAGGGCTCATTTTAATAATTTATTGTAAGAATTATTGAGGATTTCATCTTATTTTTTATAATGTTCAAATAGGTTATGTTCGTCGAACACAAATCAAGACTGCGTTACTAATGTAGAAGACTGGCTTTATAATTCAAATTCTCTAGTAAGCTTATGTTCGTCCAGTGGGGATTTACAAAAAAATATAGATACCAGGACATTCACCCGTCCAAAAAAACGATTCTCTCGTCCTAGTATAGAACAATTTAATGATTTGTATGCAAGTAGTAGCGCAACAATTACTATAGATTCGGATTCGAGAAGTTACATCATAGAAGAAAAATCCGAAACTGACATTTCTAAACCTTATTTTGATTTAACGCAGCCATCGAGCAGCTATTATTTTGAAAAGATGGTAGCCGATTCTGAGGAAGCGGATTCTTTTGTTAACATGTCGCCTCCTAGTCTTGTTAATTCTATGTGTTCTTCCACTTTTGCAAATTTGATGGAAAGTAGTTTTATTAAAAACGATCCGGTGTTAAGAGAAATACGAGATGCTGACTATTCTGATTCTGTCTTACTCCAAGATTCAGAAACGCCCATGATGCAAAGCATTGAAAGCTGTAGCAGTCTTAATTCTGACAGTCCTGAAAGCTTCCTGAAAAAAATTTCATTCAATGGTACTTTTAAGAAGAATGTGAAAAATGACGGAGATTCATATAAAAATTCTAATATCACTCATAATAAAAGTTGTGAAGATGGAGACTACACACTTACCAATCACATAGAAAATGACCAAAATAATCAAACTTATATCAATCCAAATGGTACATATCGTCGGACTCCAAAATACTCGCATACGTTTACGAAATCTGATAAAAAAAAAAGTCAGATACTCCTACAATCGACTTTTGAGGTACTAACTCAAGAAAAATTGCACTCCAACAGAACTGATACGCTTATACAAGACTGCGGTAGCTTAGAAGACATCAAGAGGAATATGTCTGAACCAATAAAAACGCATACAGATCTGAATAGGTATAATTATTTATTATTGTAATTCTTCAAAAAAATGTGTTAATCTGTCTCAAATATTTCAGGTTAAGTTACTGCTTAGAAAATGATGTAAAGTTAGACATGACTTACAATGATGTAAATAGAACAACTAATTTAAAATCTTCTGTACTAAGTGGTTCTGTGGGTTCCGCTGATAGTCTCGACAGATTAAGCAGCATATCAGATAGCAGCAGAGGGTCGAATAAGATGTTAAATATGGCAGATGTTGATGCCATAGTCGAAATGCAAGAAAGACGTAAGTACTAAAAATAAAAGTATTTCCATAGTTTTATTTCTTCATTGCTTAATGTTATTAGATCTTCAGCAAGTAATGTCGACCCCTAAACCAGCCAGTGCTCCCAAAATTTTGTGGGATAACAATTTGATATCGCCCATAGATTCTCAGGGAGTCGCATCAGACTCTGATGTTTCATCATTAGACGACTACAAAAGCGTTAAATCTAATCAATCATCTAAAACATCCTTAGATGGTTACATGTCAAACCAATCTCCAAGAAGTATGAATTATGTACCAGGTCCTGTAGTAGATACCAAAATAAAAATTAATCAGAAATCATCATATGCTGTTGTAGCCCCAAAACCGATGGCGGCTATTAGGTAAAACGGATTTAAATAAAAAATGCTTGCGCTAAATAAGATAAATTATTACAGGTCTCAGATACAAAATACCAAAATCAATACGCATTCTAATCTCAGAAATTCTAACATCCCCGGATCGACCTCGAATCTTTACAAACTCAGCCATTCCAAAGCTCCGCCTGCCCCCGTATCCAACTTAAAAGCCATGGGTCCGAAATTGAAAGGGTCTTACACGAGTTTGAAACCGATAAGTTCGGTTCTGCCAGTAGCGCCGCCTTTGGTTGGTAATTTAAATGAAACGACGATCGTTGTAAAAAGTGGTCATCAAAATGCCATGCATACTTTAGAGGGCGGTACGAGAATTGTTGAAGTGAGTATTTTTTAATTTTTTTTACTAAGCTATAGGCCTTTATTTCGTTTTTAATGTTGTCACATAATTCTTTATTAATAGGTTAAGGCTCTGCCTAAAGAAAAACCGGTAGTAGTAGATGAAACCTTTATCAAACCCACACAACCTAAGCCTAGTAGCTTGCCTCGCCCCTCTAGCATTCCAAGACCATCTACCACTTCTAGAATACCTGGCCCCCGTAGTAGTAACTCAAGGTAATTAAAAAAATTTAAGAAAAATATATTATATTCGTTCAATTACTAGTACAATGTATTTTGACTCACCTGTGTATATTTGTGTGTATATTCGTATAAGGTTTGTGATAATTTTTGTTTGAATAGTTCGTATATATTATATACACGTTTGAAGTTGTTGCTGTATATTTTTTTTTAACTAAATTTAGTGATATTTATTTGTTTGATGATCAATCAGATCAATGAAATATTTTCGTAGATTCCTTAATGAGCCTGTTCACTTTTTATTTTTCTTAGATCTTTCCTGCAAACAAATAACGTTACTCGTATTCATAATTATTTTTAATTATATATTTATTGATTCGATGAATAATTGTCTGTGTATCTACTCAATCGAAATAATTATTATTATATTATAAAGTAATTGGAGGTTTAATTTAAACAAGAATATAATCTTAGAAGGTTTGGATTGAACTATGATCTGGAAGTGGAGTGAGACAAAAAGTATTTTCAGATATTTAACAGACTGAGTTACTTGTGGGGATTCCCCTGATTTAGAGGTAGGAATTTGAGTAACTCTTGCAGGAAAGATTAGAGGATATACTAAAGGAATTTTAGAAAAAATTAAAGTGAACAGACACATTAGAAGAACGAGCCATACAATTTTGTTTGAAATTTTTGCTCTGAAATGTTGGAATAATTGGTTGTAGGTGGCCATAAAATTGAATACTTTAAACAAAAGATTATATCGCTTATACTTTTTCTTTCAGTAAAAATAAGTGAGTCAAACGACAATTACTTGACAAAAATGCTATATATTTGTAAAAAACGATCTCTTAGGAATTCATTATATTCGAACTCGTGTTTATTATTTACAATTTTACAGCATATATCGGGACTATTGTAAAAAGTTTATTATACTTTATAAAAGCGCTACTTGAGTGTATAATACAGTACTTTCATTTTGATATTTTAGAGTTTAGAAGCAAATTTATCAGGTAATATCAAAATAATGTCACATTTATTTTTTTTAATATATTTGCATATTTCTTTTAATAAAACTAATAGGGAACTTTATTTTTTTGTTTATTTACTTACCGTGAATCTTTAGACGTTCAATAAACGTAGTTAAATTTATAATCTTACATTATTATTAATAAAAACTGCGTGGGAAATACTAACTTTAAAATTCGCACCGTACATATTGATTTATTAAGTAATAGTTTTTAAAATCTAAAGCTAAGTGGTTACAATGGGCTATGCTGCAATAAGCAGTGGTAATATTCCGTCAAAGAAATACTGTTTTATGTTTTGTGCCTACGTGCCCATTCAACTTTAAAAAAAAGATTCCAAATGTTTTTTAACCATACCAAATGAACCGAAATAGGGAGAAAAAGTAAATAACAAAGAGAAATACTGAATATGGACCAACAAAATATCCCTTCTTATAAACTTTGTGTTTAATGTATGCAACCAAATCACATCTATACATTAACTGTCGACTGATTTCGATGGTATGTTGTCGATTGGCAGTAGCAAATCCCGATGGATATTTAAATGAATGTTTGTCTATCGAATTTTGATTTTATTTTCGCTATTGTATTTATTAAAGTTCCCTATAGTGAAGTTCCTATCTTTCATACCTATTTTATGTAAAAAGAATTATATCCACTGTATTAATCTTGACTCAGTCGACATTTAACTGACTTATGCAAAAAAATAAATATTTGTTGAACAAAATGACTGTACCTTCTAAACAGTTTTTTCCCTATGCTTAAAAAACTAAGTGGTTTGTAAAAACCTATATTTTTAGAATTTTTAAATGTACAGGATAAACTATATATTTTGATGACAAAGTTGCTGTCAATCCAAAGAAAAATGTCTTGCCGCCAAAGCCTTACATATTTAATGAAATAAAAATAAAGCAAATAAGGCCAAATATTAGACGAGTCCAGCATGACTTTATTGAATTTTTTTAAACATTGAAGAACAATTGACAGACTGACTTTTCCTTAATAAAAACGAAGATGCAGGTCTGATACATAGCAATAATATATAACCGAAATGCTCATTTTATCACTTTCGGAGGATATTAAATTTAGATCTTCATTAGTGATCCAATTTTTTGTAATTTTTTTAGGCGAATATTCCCATGATAGTATAGTAAACATTTAATTGTGAAAACTCTAACCCCAGTAACAAGTTAGGTTGCTGTATGTGCCTTAATTTTGTAACCGAGCTTTTATAATATAGGTATTGTGAAGCATATCTCAATAGTACATTGTTTTATTATTTTTTAGCGTTGATTTGTTATTTATACATTAATATTACTATATTTATTAAATAATATTACAATTTTATTATCAGGTGAGCGTTAACTTTTATTTTTGACTTTTTTTTCTTCCTTAAAATAAGAAAAAAAAGTGTGATATAAAAGTAAATACTCATCATAAATTTGTATATTGAGTGTAATTTATTTTATTCTTTCTTTTTTTTACAAAAAAAAAGTTCTAACCAAAGTATCCTGAAGAAACCCGTAACTGTCATGACTTAAGCAATACTCAACCAATGAATTTTTTGTTCAAGCAGGTTGATGTTAAGTGCTTATCATTCAATTTTCCCATAAATGGTCATTAAATTTTAAATCTATCAATTATAAATTGTAATTGTAAATTTTCAGGATTCTTGGTGAAAAGGTTGCAAAATACAAAAACTTACTTTTAAGCTTTTAAAAGAGGTGATTTGTTATTTACTACAAAGATGCATAAAATTCTTTATTAAGAAAAAATATTGTGCATGTTTTTCATACGCTCATACGATGTGGTCCAAAATTGTCTTTTTAAATGTTAAACCGTCATCATTACCAAAAAACCTTCAGTGTTTCAAAATTCGAATAATCTTATTTTAAGAGAAGAAACACTTATTTTTGATGTTCTGTTAGTAGGCCTAAGAATAATGAGAGAATTTTGGACCACTTTTAACTAATATTAAAGATTTTGCAAAACATTTAAATCGACATTATTTGTATTTCTGAAGAAATCATTTTTCATGTTTAGGAAATCGTTTGCGAAGTCTTTCTATTAGTAATTATTTATTATAACGTTATTTATTATTATCATTAACGGATTTAAGACAATCTGAATTTTCCTTGGTCAAAAAATATCGTTTTTTACCTGTTTTTCTATTTACAATTTTATTACAAAAATATACTTTTAACAAAAATAATTAGTCTTTTATTTTTTTTTACTTCTGTGTCAACGGTATCAACTACTATGTGCAGTCTTTGTTGCTGTTTCCCAGCGCCACTTTAGGAACAGCACTGTTAATCATATCTGGTATATGAAAATCAATTCTACATTTTTAATTAATTAAAAATCAGAAAATAATTTTTGCCATCGGAGGGCAACGGCGGCTCCAAGGGTAGTTGGGTGTCAATTTGCACCCCGGCAATGATATTCTCATATTAGCATAAACCAAATTTTGATTTTTTTGAATTTTTTTTGTAGATTATAGGTCCGTTTATATCCTAAAAAACTCACTTTTTCCTTCAAAAATGGCCCAAACATTTTTTTCAGTAATTTTGACATTGCCAATCGTTTCTTAGACAAAATTCATTCTGCATAAACCAAATTTTATTTTTTTTGTAGATTCTAGGTCTATTTATATCCTAAAAAACTCACTTTTTCCTTCAAAAATGGCCCAAACATTTTTTTCAGTAATTTTGACATTGCCAATCGTTTTTTAGACAAAATTCATTCTGCGTAAACCAAATTTTATTTTTTTGTAGATTCTAGGTCCATTTATATCCTAAAAAACTCACTTTTTCCCCAAAAAATGGCCCAAACATTTTTTTTTTTGTAATTTTGACATTGCCAATCGTTTCTTAGACAAAATTTATTCTGCGTAAACCAAATTTTAATTTTTTTTGTAGATTATAGGTCCATTTATATCAACAAACCCAAAATATTAAACTTTTATATATATAACCCTAACAGCCGCCCTTGTCTATAACTCTATTTTTTTAAAGAAATCTATGTGGTGTTACACCTCATTTGAAAGTGATTTTATTTCTCATTCCATTGAATTTAAAAATTATTTTATTTCAGTTTACCAACCATCAAATTTATCGGATCAGGTCATGCAAAATTGGAATTAACATACATGTTTAAAGATAAATTTATACTTACTGTTTGGAAATAATTTGTTATAAAAAAATCAAATTCTATAATAGAACAATGGTCTAACTTCCTACTGAATCAAAGTCTTTTTAAATTTCACTTCTTTTCTTATACCTGCATTTTATTTGGCCTCCACCAACAAGCGTATTTAGTTCAATTGATGAGAAAATTGACATATCCACACGTGTTTTTCACATTGTTTTGAGAGCATGTAGTTGTAGTTTTTAGATCAATATGAAAAATAAATCGGTTCGTCACAAAGATTCCAATACATTTAAGGTAAGAACTAGTCCTTAAAATTGTAAGTAATGCATTTCCATGATGTAATGAAATAATTTTTAAAAATTAAATAAACCAACCTAACCTATAGATTATTTAATTTTTAAATTCTTATTTTCCGGAGGAAATAAATAGATATTTTTTTATATTTTACTATAACAAAAACAACAACAATTCACAGTGAGGTAAATATTTTTAGTTTCTACCATTTTCTGAAAGAATAGGCAACATAGATGTTGATGTTTTTCACAAGGTTCAACATGAATATGCCACCCAAGACGAAGCAAATGAAACTTATTTTCATCAGACAGTAACCAAATGGGAAGTTTTGAATTTGAGTCAAAGCTATGAACATTTCCAAAAGGAGATTCGCCCACTTAACTATATAACTCTCCCTCAACTTTTATTAATTAAAGATAAGGTTACTCAAATTTTATTGAAACATGTTAAAGAAGCAGATCCGTTTTCATTGCAGCCACTTTTGGAGTAAGCATCTGAAACCAGTAAATGGATGATTATAATAAATGTTTGCTTTTTGTACTGTAGGTTAATTGTAGCACTTGCAAGAGATCTTCAAAAAGAATTCCACGGCTATTTTTCTGAAGTGTTGGAAATTTTAATACACTTATTAAATACTAAAAATACAGAACAACTTGAATGGGTTTTTACTTGTTTGGCATACCTTTTTAAATTTCTATGGAGGTTCTTAATAAAAGACATTAGTTCTGTATTCAATGCCCTTTTGCCGTTATTATCCGATAGCAAACCAGAATATATTAATAGTTTTGCAGCTGAAAGTTTTGCATTTGTAGCAAGAAAAGTGAAAGATAAGAAATCTTTTTTAAATATTCTTTTGAAAGCTGTTAAAAGTCAGCCTGATGTAAGTATAGCAAATAATTTCCATTTACTCCAGCCACAGCAAATTATCTTTACACTTGCTATAAGTCTACAAATTTTTAGGGAGTCTCGGGATGTGGAAAATTACTGTTTCAAGTTATCTATGGATTTGATGGTCAGTTTCACAGTTGTGCAGAAACCATGCTTCCATTCTTTCTGGAATCCTTAACCCAAGAGGGTTCATCCCAGGTTATTCTTTTCGACATTTTAGACAATGTTATTTCAAATATTGTAACTCAAGTCAAGCCACAAAAAAGTGACTTGCTCTGGTCAACCTATATAAACGTTTTAAAAAATCAATCAGAAAAATACAAATTAAGCAAAGATGATGCCAGTATTATAAATAATATGAATTTGATGTTGAAGCTTATAGGTCACACTATTGAATATAAGGATGGAAAATTTTTGCACAAACCTACTCTACTAATTGAAGTTTTGATGGAAATCTTGAGTACTTACAGTCAATCTGAAGATACTCTTCTGTTAATATGCCAAATAAATATTTTGCTTCTCTCAGCCAAAAATATGAGACTTTCACAAGAACAGGCCTCTATGATCACCAGAAAATTATTAAATGTTCCATATAGAAATGTTTTTTTATACTTTGTTGATAACATTCAAAAATATGCTTCGTTTGAAGCATTAATTTTACCAAGTTTTTTGAGATTTTGTACAAAGAATGAATTAGACACAGAAACTTTTCATTTATTAACTAAAATTATAGTTAACAAAGCTACACCTTGTATAAATGGAATAAATTTACATAAATGGGTTAAATATCCTTTAGATTTTAAAGAAGCAAATGCTTTAATGATGGAAACTTTAAACAGGAAGCTCAACCAAGAAAATGCGAATATTTTGAAAAATTTTGATAATTTTTTTTGTTCTTTAATATGTTTACCTCATTTAATACCAAAAGTAAATGAAGAATTGTTGACAGTGTTGAAAGAAAAATTAGATTTTTTGGTTAAATTGTTAATTGGAGACGGAAATCACAGTGATATTAAGAAAATTTTATTTCTGATAAACACTTTATTGGAATGTTTAATACATTTAGACACTGAAAAACGGTTTAAAGATCTAAGCCAGTTAAATATTTTCGATGTGATATTGCCTCTGACAGATAAACCAGAATATATAAGTAGTTTACAAACATTCAGTTTGTTCATTTCATTTTTAAAACAAGAAGAAAATTATCTTGATATAGATTTATTAACAAAAATTAATGGCGTTATGGAGAAGAACTTTAGCTCACCTTTTCACGAGGTAAGTTGTTTTATTGTTATAAACAGGATTGACAAAAATCGTGATTTTAAAAAATCTAAAATCACGATTTTTATTTTAATAATTTTTCTACTGAAACGTCTTAATAATTCATATTAATAATTGGGAAAATATTATTTGTATGACAAAATTGATAATTAGAACAGCAGGAAATAAACAACAAATTTGTTGTTTATAATGACAAATATTAACTAAAACACGACAGACTCAGTACAACAGTAATAAAAAAAATTGCGACAAAATAAGTGAATTCAACGACAAAATAATACAATACACTACAAAAACGAGTTTTACACGCCAGAATTTATTTTTATTTTTATTATAAAATCTTTTATACATGTTCAAAATCATATAATGGATCTATCTATCTGTGACGGGGGTGTCGATACACTGCGACATATAAGATCTATTGTGCCCCCTACTGCTGTCCAATCGTTAAGGGTGTCTCAACGATTAGAGCAGTTCCTCCAGTCCTATTGCTTTAAAAAAGTTCAGGTTGTCGGTAGGCTTCAGGTTAGGTAGATCTTCCTCTTCTATTTGATATTCTCCGAGGTATCGTACCCTTGGATTTTGCAGCGTAATGCATTCTGATAGAGGTTTCCTCCTCTTCCTTGCAGAATCTGCATTCTTCTTTGTCTACTAATCCGAGTTTATTTAGGTGGCCTCTCAGCCGGCAGTGCCCTGTTAGGATACCCATTAAGATTCTGAGCTTATTTTTACTTTTACTGATGCAGTCGTCAGATCTCTTCTGGTTATAGTTTCGCAGTAGTGTTTTGGCCTGCCGTAGTCCTATCCAGTATTGGGATCTTTTGTTATTTAGTTATTTTCCAAGTTCATCAAGTATTGTACTGGTGCTTATTCCGCAGAAGGGTTCAGGTCCCAGAAATGGTGTTCTTCTCAGGGAATAAAACCACTCAATGACATTGAAGATAAAAACTTAAAACCTCTCGACTGCTGGAAATCGCAAAGAAATTTTGATATTATCGGCAAATATAACAATTGTGCGCTGTAGTAATAGTCGCGTGACATATTTTTGTATTCCTCAGATTTTTATAAAAAATAAAAGTTACAAAATATAGTGTTTAACTCTAAATGTAAATAAATAAAATTTTTATCGCAACCCTACTCACAAATGTGTCATTGAAATATTTGACTTTATCAATCAATTCGTTTCTTCTAGTAATTCCTGCACTGTATAATTTGGATAGCCAAACAGCACAGCTACAAAAAATTTTGGGTATTTTTTACATTTATATTAAAAAAATATATTTTTAGGTTCGACTTTTAACAGCTCACATTTACACAGCTTTTGAACATTTACCTGACTTTAAATTAAAACACGGGACCGATCCAGAAACGCATACAGAGCCTTGGAAAATATTTTCTCTGATTTATAATGTAGAATCTATCGAATCGAACGTCAGCACTTACAGAGATCAAATACAATGTTTGGAAAAATTGAGTTTTGATAAACCACAGATGTTAATGTGCAAACAAACGCTATTTAAAACACTTCCATTGAGGTACCTTTGCGGTACTTTGTATATAAATTTTCAACTTCTTTGGGAACCTATAATTAAAATTATATCATCTCACGCCTCCGGAATGGATATAAATAGTTTCTGGGGAATATTTGGGGAACAGTTAAGATCTGCACCTACAGATACCTCGTTCCCTAATGGGTATAAGGTTGATACTGTGGAGACGTCTTGTGGTGTTTTGGGGGATTCTTTTCAAGAAGTACAAATGCTCAGGTCCAAACCAGATTTGCTTAATTATAGGATTTTGTTGTGGAAAGCGTTGGTATCTTTTGCTCATATCGCGGAAGCGAAGACTAGAGATGTATCGGAGTTACTTCTAACTTTTGTTTCGTAAGTATTTATTTTTATTCAGTTTCTTACGTTTATTTTCTAATAAAAAATATAATTTTAGTACTGAGTGCATTATTGCTAATTCTGACGCACTTCCAAGTCAAAGCATTAAACAAAACTCGCAGGTAGATGAAAGTAACATTTCAGAAAATAATGAAGAGTCAAATAACGTACAAAATGTTAAAAGTGGAAGAAGAAGTAACAAGATTTTGATTAAGTGAGTATATCTACTAATTAATTTTAAGGCAGCTTACATAACTTTTTGTGATTTTTATTTTCCAGAACTCTAATTCAAAAATTAAACGTATTTGCACAAATTAGAAGTCCTTTATCAATGTATAGGGAACCTGAGCTGTACAAATTGTATTTCGATTTACTTCAATACAAAGATTCAAATGTACAAAAGTCTGCACTAGATTGTATTTTAACGTATAAACACAAATATTTGACACCCTATAAAGAAAATCTTTACAATTTGATTGACGATAAAAATTTTAAACACGAAGTACGAACATTCAGAGTAGATAAGGACAGCAACATTATTCTTCCTGAGCACAGAGACGGTTTAATACCTATCGTAATGCAGATTATGTTTGGTAAAATGAACGTAAAAACAGGTTTGAGAACCGGTGGAAAATCGTCAGGACAAATGAAAAGAAGTGTAGTATTTAGATTTTTGGCGGATTGTCAAGAAAAGGAAATATTAAGCTTTCTGCAAAAGCTCCTAAGGATATATAATAATTTTCTACAGGACGATCCTACTGATATTGTCGATTTGGCTTACAAAAGCTGCAGTTTGGAAACATTTTTACCACCAAAGAGATTACTTAGCACTTTAAATTTGTTCGGAGTTATTCATGAGCAGTGTGGTGGCTTGTTGGGCAACGAAGTTCTGACTTACCTACTAAAGATTCTTTTTGTAATCGGTATGTATTAATTTTTTTTGAATAGATTAGAATGTTTTTTGTTTTTATTAAGGTTAATTCGTACAAAAATTTTTGTGACGACACAGTTAAAATCTCTTTATTAAAACCCTTGGTACATTAAAGTATGACATTCGAAGAACATTGTATAAAATTTTCACGAAGAAATATTAAAAAATACACCAATGGCAGCAATTATTCGGACGTGTCTCGGAAAAAAGTAGAATTGCGGTGCCTTTCATAACTTGGTGCTGGATCATCAGAAATCAAAAAATTAAAGTTCATAATAGTTTTCCCCAGGTAACGCTGGGAGGGTTTTTTGAAATTTCAATTTTTCACTTTTTTGGAATACTTTGAAGGGAAAAACGCGATTTTTTGCGAAAAAAATCGACTAATTTGTTATTGTTAAATAAAAATTATTAATAAATTTGAAAAAACTCTCCAGCGTTACCTCGTAAATTATGTACAGAAATGGTGTTCAAAATTTCAAAAGGATCGGTGCAGTAGTTTTGAAGTTATGTGGGGAAAATGCTTCAAAGTTTTGAACACTAAAAAATCTGGTATAAAACGTTCATAAGCGAATTTTATCGGCTTACCTCACATTGAATCATCAATCGTCAATTTTGCCCCAATCGACTTGAAATTTTGACACAATATTCTTGAGATATTCAGTTAAAAAAATAAAAAAAAATGTTAATACCTTACCCCCCCCTTAAATGACCTGTTGAATACCAAGAACGAAATATAAATTTTTCTAATATCAAAAAACTACGCTTAACAAAAATGTTGTCTTTAAAATTATCTATAAAGGTATTTTGTGGAAAAACCTTAAAGTTTAATATTTTTCATATGAAAAATTGATATTTTGAAACTTACCTAACTTCATCATTTTTTGGAATATTTTCACATACTATTTTATGTACACATTCCTGAATAATCATATTTTGACAAATGCAAAAAAAAAATTAAAATCTTCAGTCAGAAAATTTAGGGTAAATTAGAAAAATTAATTGGACAAAGTAAAAGTTCCGAAAGTGGGGTGGTAGCTAAATAAACAATTTGAGGGTTGGATATTAGTTTTTACGATTTGAAAAGTTGTAGATAATTAAAAAATCTAAAACTTTTGTACTTTTGTATTAATCATTTTTCAACATAACATCAAAATTATTGAGAAAATCGTTAAAACCGGTTTTGTTTTTTCGTTTTTAATTTTTATCTCCCGCAAAAATAATTTTTTTTGTATAAAACTTGGTGAAAACGTTCTTCTTTGTGTTTTAATTAAGTTGTCCAAAACAAAATATTTATTTTTCGATTTTATACGAATTTAAATTAAAAAAAAAGCGTAAATTTTCAATCGAAAAAGTTCCCATACAAATTTTCAATTTTTTAACTTTATCATTTTTTTTTTCGTTAAAACCTCGACTTTAAGATGGTATGATAAAAATATATTGTTCGTATTGAAAAATATCGTTTAAAATGCAGAAAACTAAAAATCTACATTTTCATAATCGATTTTTGAGTTAATCTAGACAATTTTTTATTGCAAATAAACATTGAAATTGATGAATAAAATTAATTTTCATGTAATATAATGTTATTCATATTGAATTAACTATTAATGGTTTTGAAATTAGCGAAAATATTGTTTATACAATAATCAAATACCATAAAAATTCGCAATTCTTAAGTTTAATTTTAAAATTTTACTAGTAGAATGAAATGTGCAGCCTCAAAAACTTTGTATTCCCATTAAACTTTTTCCGTCTTTTTCGAAGATGCAACCCAATTTTTTTAAAATTTTGATATACAGGGTGTTGTTTAAGAGCAAAATCATTGGATTTTCATTTTGGTCACTATGTCTCTTGATTGTTCTAATGGAATAGAACAAGCTTGCCAACAAATAAATATACAAGGTGGTTCCAAAAATAGGCTTTTTTTTTATTTAAATTCGTATAAAATCGAAAAATAAATATTTTGATGTGAAAAAATTACAGCATTATTAAAACTCAAAGAAGAACGTTTTCGCCAAGTTTTATATAAAAAAAATTATTTTTGCGGGAGATAAAAATTAAAAACGAAATATTTCACGGGGGATTCTTGGGACATTTTTAAGATAAAATTGAACGTAGGTCCGCAAAGATTTTCTCTTGAAGATACAGTACGTTAAAAAACGTTTTTTTCAACGTCCTGTATCTTCAATAGGAAACATTTGCTGACCTACGTTCGTAGGACATTTTTATTTTAAAAATATCCCAAGAATCTTCCCTGCTGTGAAATATCGGCTATTAATTATGAAACACCCTGTATATTTCATACATTAAAAAAAATAATTTGGGATATTTTAATTTATTTCAGGTTCCTTACTAAAATTCGCTTTTGATCACATATCAGAAGTCCACAGCGGTTATTTATCAATATTAAGAAATCTGAGAGTATCTTGTATAAAGCTAGTAGAAAAATTCTTTGATCATTTCGAGAAATATCCTTGGACAAACCAAGAAATCAACGCAGTGTTTTCAGTATTCGTATGGCCTTATTTAAAAAAACTTAACATAGAAGGCATTCACAGTCCTACAAATTTATTGAAATTGTTCGTACAATGGGGTTCAAATCCAAAATACTTTCCACTATTGATTAAGCATAAAGAAGACGATAAGAGTCTGTATGTCTTACCGCATGTTTTAAATTTATTGATAAACGATAAATCTCATATTTCTGTTGTTAACATTATTGAAGAAATGTTAGAGAAACTTTTGAGCCTGCAACCCGACGAAGAAGATTTAAAAAATCCAATTTCTGTAGATGATCTAGTAGAAATTGATAAAGATATTTTAGATAAAGTTGGTTTTGTTAATAATTTGAATTATGGAAGCATGATTTTGCTTCCACACGTATCTGTAATCCTGACAAAAATTCAGAAAAAACTCTTAACCAAATCTAAACATTTAAATCAAAAAGAATTATTTATTTTATCCAGAATTTCAGAGCTAGCCTGGAATCCTGATTTGAGCGATAAAATATTAGATCTACTTCTTCCAGTAGTTTTGAAAAAATGCAAAGGATCTTTACCTGAAGAGGTTGTTTTGAGATATATAAGTACCATTCTTAATTTGATCAAAAATGTGGACAAACCTCGTGTGCATTTAAAACAGATATCTCCCTTATTTGCCGAAGTGTCTTATCCATCTGGTAGAAAAATCTTGTGCCAGATTCTCGACGTAATGTCAAACAAGTCTCTTGATGAAGAATTAAAAACGAATTCTACGCTGATTGAAGAATTAAATGCGTTTGATAAAAAATGGATAGATCAACCCGATTTTGAAAGACGCCACAACGCGTTTAAAACAATTCAAGAGTATTTAAACGAAGATAAAATATCCGTTTCGTTAGGTGTCCTTATTATTTATAATTGTGGTTTCTTTATCAGCCACGAAAATGATTTGTCTGCAAGAGAAAATAGTTCCCACACATTAAAACAAATCTCGGCGCATTTGACACAAAAGTATGTCAAACAAAAGGATCTTATCTTAAATGAAACGTTATTCAATTTGATCAGAAATGGACTGAAACATTCTAAAGACGATGTCAGAAACGAATATATTTCTCTGTTAGGTCATCTAGCAAGAGAATGTTCTCAAGCTCATTTTATACTCAGAGATTTGAGCAAATATACCAGTAAAAATGATCCCGAAGTAGATTTCTTCGAAAACTTGATCCATCTTCAGTTACACAGGCACGCTAGAGCTCTTTTGAAGTTCTGTCAAATTACTAAAGAACTAACTGAAACTCCGAATCCAAGAACACTTACTCAGTTTATCTTACCACTGGCTTCTCACTACCTTTGCAAAGAGAAATTTTCTAATAAAAATAGTGTCATTGATGCTGCTGTTGAATGCATTGGCGTGGTTTGTAGAGTTTTACCGTGGTATCAGTACGAAGGGATGTTAAAATACTATTTAACGAGATTGGGAAGTAAAGTGGAATACCAAAAACAGCTGGTTAAAATAATTGTAACTATTTTGGATGTATTCCATTTTGACTTGAAGAACGCTTATTTGGACGATAGTAAAAATCAAGAAGAACGACGTAAAGAAGTGTTAGCTCATGTTACACAAGATAATTTAGGTATTGTACAAGAAAAAACGAATGGAGTAGAAGATGCAAATGTTGCAAATGATGCTAAAGAACAAGAGGACGACTTGGATAAATCAAAAGAAGATGTGGCTGAAGAACCTGATATTGATGATTTTATTGAAAATAACATCGAAGATGAAATTGAGGAGGAAGAAGATGTTCCAGAAGAAAAGATCAAGATATTTGAAAAAATTTCAATCTTGTGCAGGTCCACGGCTACAAGGGTAGTTAAAACTTTGCAGGTAAGAGGATTTTAAACACTAAATATTTTGTTACATTAGATTTATATTTGTTCTAGAAGGTAGTACTCTCAATACCACAATAGTCAAATGTGTGCTCTGTGTTATTTGACTACTGTTGTATTTATATTTGGCAACACCGCGTAAAAGCAAAAGATTCTGTCTCTTTCAGTAACTCCGTTTCACGTAACAAGGTAACGCGCACAAATGTGCTGTCAAATTCAGTAGTATGCGTTTGACATTGGATTATAAATAACTCAAGTACTCTGGAAATTATAAATTGGGGCGACACCACATTTAAAATAAGTATTCAGATTACAAAGCATTAATGATAAAATGTGGAAACATCATTAATAATTATTTTTATTCAAAACTTTAAATACGGTAACGAGCAAATTTTAATTTACTAGAGCTTCATATGAAAAAAAAATACTTTTAAGGGCTCTGGGACATCATCCACGTAAAAACGCGACTAGAGATGGGCGAAACATAACGTTACCGTTTCGCGCGCGTCATAACCTGTTTGACGGCGTTGCCAGATGTAATTAACATAGTAGAGTATTTGCTAATTACTCTTATCACACGCTCTGAAGCTAGATTTGTGAGTAAATCTGTAATTTCTCATAAGAATCAATGGCAAAGGCAAACATTTTTTTGTATTAATATATTTTTTCTGGTTCTCTGCAGTTCTTTAAAAATTTTACTGGTTAAAAGTTTCATTAAATTCTGAATTTTTATAAAATCGATAAATTGAATATACCAACATTTTATTATTAATTTATTTATGATATTAATACAAGAATTTTTCATAAATTACTTTCATGAATGTATCCTTTAAATCAGTAACTTTCAAATATAAAATATTAAAATATATTAAAAACTGTGTATTTTCTAAAAAATTTATCAGTGTCTTCGTTCTATTTAGATATAAATTGAGTTCTTTTACCAAAAACTGTTCTTTAATGACTAAATATTTCATGAAATCAAAAATAGATTTTCCTCGCCCAAAATTGTTTTTACTACAATCCAAATTTCCAATTGCAGATAATTCTAATTCCAAAATTACATAAATCCCTAGCTGAGATGACCCAACATGAGAGTTCACACAAAGTGAATAGGAAAAAATTTAGCCATGAAAGGGAAGAGGAGGATTTACTGAGAATACCCATCTCTTTGGCTATGGTCAAACTTTTGCAGAAGTTACCACAAAGCATTTTAGAAAGTAATCTTCCGGGGTAAGAAATTCATTTAAAAAATTGATTTTATATTTTTCTCTCGAATGTGGCCCAAATGTTTTTGAAATTAAACTTCTCTAGGTCAGTACCACAGAAATTTATTAACAAAATTATAATTGGCTACTAGTTTCGGCCCATCACCATCATCAGGCCCATGGGATTTCGATAAAACATTAAATTTGATTCAAAATTATTGAAAACATAAAAAAACGTATAGTTATGAAGTTTTTTTATACGTTTTTTTATGTTTTCAATAATTTTGTATCAATGTTTTATCAGAGTCTCTGATGATGGCAATGCGCCGAAACTAGCAGCCAATTATAATTTTGTTAATAAATTTCTGTAGTACTGACTTAGAGAAGTTTCATTTCATGATGATTTTATAATATTTTTAATAATTTGTAGGGTGTTTATGAAAATATGTACATTTTTAAAATCACGCTTGGAGAGTGTTAGAAAAGTAGCAAGAGAAACGTTGCAAAAAATTATGTTGACGTTAGGTCCGAAATACTTAAGTTCTTTGCTTAGCGAAATGTCTCCATTATTAGGAAGGGGCTTCCAGGTCCACGTTTTAGTATTTACTATTCACGGTGTTCTTAATTGCTTGAAAGAAACTTATCGACCGTCAGATTTGGATAAAATATTACTGACTGTCCTAAACGTAAGTATTCATTCGTTTTAAGCATTTTTATTTACTAAAAATGCTTATTTTCAGTTTTGTACTGCAGATATTTTTGGTTCTTTATCAGAAGAAAAAGAAGTCGCCAAGATTGCAGTGAAAGTGGTCGAAGCAAGACATTCAAAATCTTATGACACTTTACAAATTTTATCTCAATTCGTTACAGAATCTTGTTTACTCGATTTAATCCTTCCCATTAAGAAAGTATTAGAAACGTCGTCACACTCTTTCAAAACTGCCCACAAGGCTCAAGAATCTTTGCGATATATCGCTTTAGGTTTAGTAGATAACACGTTCGTACCAACGGATTCTTTGCTTAAATTTGCTTACGGTACTTCATCGAAAAGCATACCTCAACTAATACCCAAAGAAAAAACTAAGAAAACTGATAAAGAATTGGAAATACAGAGGAGAGAGAACGAAGACTGCTTTATTATACCTAAATTGCCTGGAAATAGAGAAAAGTACAGATCGCAGAACGTAAAAACTTCCAGAAATACGAATGCTCACTTGTTGGTTGAGTTCGGTTTAAGGCTATGCCTCGTGATGCTGAAGAGAGAAAAAGTTAGAGATGAATGTTACAAATCTTTTATAGATCCGTTTGTAGTGGTATTTAAAAATTGTTTGAAGTCCAAACACGTAAAGGTTTGTAATGTTGAATTATACAAATATAATTCATTTCTGTAGTTTGTAGTGGTTTATTCCACTTTTTTATATTAAAATGTTCCGTTTTTTACATAAAAAACATTTTAATATTGCCTCGGAGCGCATGTAAAACCGTCGGTCCTGCCTATATAACTATTAAACCAGGGCCAATCATTTTTGTAACAAAAAAAATCTTAGCAGTTTGTGGATGGTCGGAAAATTTAGGGTAAATTATAAGTAAATTAAAAAAAATAAATTAGACAAATTAAAAGTTCCGGCAGTGGGGTGGAGGTAGCTAAATATACAACTTGAGGGTTGGATATTGGTTTTTTACGATTTGTGGCTGAAATATGCATCCTATCAAAAAAAGTTTAATATAAAAGTTGTAGATAATTCAAAAATGTAAAACTTTTGTATTAATTATTTTTCAAAATAACCTCAAAATTATCGAGAAAAACGATAAAAACAGGTTTTTTCGTTTTTAATTTTTATCTTCCGCAAAAATAATTTTTTTTTATGAAACTCTGTTTTAAATAAACTGTAATTTTTTCAAAGTAAAATATTTATTTTTCGATTTTATACGAATTTAAATTTAAAAAAAATGTCTGAATTTTTGATATGTTATACATTTTGTCATTCTGAACAAAAGTCTCAATGAGTACTAAGCTCCAAAGTCCATGGTTTGGCTGCTATGGAGCTCCGAAGCTTCGTGACTTCACCATAGTATAGAAACCTTTAAAACGCATATCACCTTTTTAAAAATCATATTTTAATGTATGCCCTTAAGTTTTTGAGGATGCTGAATTTAAATATGATGTCAAATCCATAATATTGACAGTTGACAGCTGTCAAATGCTTTAAAGGAAAAAGAAATCTTATATTAAAGAATGTTTTTGAGGATGCTGAATCAAATAAGATGTCAAATCGATAATATTGACAGTTGACAGCTGTCAAACAGCTATCGGGCTGCCGTTCGGCAGGCTTGAGGTTTACAACTATTATGCAACTACGGTTATGATCGGGCAGACGTGCACAGGGGTGAGATATATTTTTTAACACATATACATTCAAAAATCCGTTTTACTTTCGAGAAATCTTAAGCAATTATTAAGTAATTAAGGATAGTTAACATTATTATATGAAAAATAGTATTTGGGCTTAGAAATTCAAATATAATGTGATACTGAAAAATTGTCAGTTGGAAAAAATCATTTGACTGTAAGGTGACAGCTGCCAACTGTCAATTTCGACAAATCATGTTTGAATTCAGGGTTTTCAAAAACATAAGTTCCTATTCCTTAATGTAAGATTTATTTTTTTTAAGAGCATTTGACAGCTGTCAACTGTCAATATTATCGATTTGACATCACATTTGAATTCAGCGTCCTCAAAAACAAAGTTCTTATTCCTTAGTGTAAGATTTATTTTTTTAAGAGCATTTGACAGCTGTCAACTGTCAATATTATGAATTTGACATATTTAAATTCAGCATCCTCAAAAACTTAAGGGCATACATTAAAATATGACAAAATTGAATAAAAATATTTTTCAGCTTAGTACTCTCACTCTACAGTGCCTCGTATGGGTTTTAAAGTTCGATTTACCTTCTTTGAGAGTTCATGTAAAAGATATGACAAAAGACATATTTGGAATTCTGCATAAATATGCATCAGCTGGTTTAAGCAAAGGTGATAATTTTGACTTAGTCGTGGCTGCCTTCAAGGTACGTATATATTTTCGCGAAAATTTGGTTTTTAAATTAATAAAACTATTTTTTTAGGCAATGTCAGTGCTCGTCAGGGACGTAGAATACCATACAATTGATACCAACCAATTAAAAATTTTACTCTTGTACGTAGAACAAGATATACACAATCACGAAAGGCAAGCGACTGCGTTTAACTTATTAAAGGCGATTTTATCGAAAAAAATAAACGCCCCTGAATTAAACGACGTTATGGAAAAAATAGCCGAACTTAGTATTATTTCTGAATTGGATCATGTGAGGATTCAGTCTAGAAATGTTTTTCATCAATACCTTATGGAATATCCGCTCGGAAATACTTTGGAAAAGCATTTGGGCTTTTATTTATCGCAATTGAATTACGAATTGAGATTTGGGAGGGAATCCGCTATTGAAATGATCGCTACATTGATTAATAGTTTTCCGTTGGTGAGTATTATATTACACTGTTAAATTTGCATCTCTTTATCTAAATTTCAGTAAATCTATTTATATAATTGTTGATAAATTGACATCGTGTCAAAAAAGTTGGTCCAAAGAACTAAATTTTGGTAAAAACATTAAATGTGACGAAAAAATAAAAGTTTGTCAAAAGAACCCCGCACAAATCTTATGGGAATTGGCTCCCGGTCAAATTGGCTGACATTTGGATATGTTGTTCGTTTCGGCATCCTGAGCAAAAGTCTCAATGGGCACAAAGCTCAATTTTGCGTATTTTGGTTCCTGCTGAGCTCCAAAGCTCCACGGATTTAACATTATTTACTACTTAAAAAGGTAATCGATAAAAGCAATATATTTTTCAAATTCAACAGTAATTCGTGAAAGAGTGTTTTCAAGAATGGTAACAAACTAAGTTCTTTTAAAAAATTCCCGTCATTTTGTAGGCGCTATTTTGTTTTTTAATCTGACTTCAAATTCGTTATCAGCGATCCAGAAAATCCACTTACACCGAGTTTGATGCAAATCTAGTAAGTGCTTTGAAAAAATGCCGGCCATTTTGTATCAGCCATTTTGTTTTTTGAAAACATGATTTCAAATTCGTAATCAGCGACCCCGAAAATTCCCCTACTTAACCAAGTTTGACGCAAATCTAATAAATACTTTGAAAAGTGTCTGCAATGTTGTTTTTTAAAAACCTGACTTCAAATTTGTAATCATCGACCCCGAAAACCCCCGAGTTAAATTTTTTATCAACAAAAAATCCGAATCTTCATCTTCTAAATGTATTTCTCAGACCACTGTAGGCCGTACCTTTTTTCCAAGATTTAACTTTTTCAGGAAGTTTTGAAAAGTCACAGTGGCACGTTACTGGTAACTCTGGGTGCTCGATTAATAAATGACGACGATCCTGAATGTAGAAAAAAAATTGCAGAATGTCTATCCGCTATGTTGAAAAAATTACCAAAAGCAGATCGAGATCCATTATTTGACATTATTGTTACTTGGCTGAAGGATAGAAACGTAAGTATAGATACCGATAAAGGACAACAACTGCAAAACATAATTTACTAATTTTACCATTGTGAATTTCAGTAATATTTCAAAAATTCACCATTTTTATACAGGGTATATAACGTTAGCCAAACGAAAATTTAGGGCACATTTAGCCTACTTGCGACAGTAATTTTTTTTACCAATAGTAGGCCGACTTGGTCCGATATTGTGGCATCCAAGGTCTCCAGACTTGACTCCTCTCGATTTTTATGTTTGGGGGCGAGCAAAAAACTTGTGTACGCTGAAGAAAAATACAAATTTTCGAAGAAAAACGTTTTCGTTTGGCTAACCCTCTACCAAACACCCTATATATGCATGTCCGTATCAGTCGTGAATCAGCAATCCTTTTGGAAGTGTCTAGTAACTGAAATTATTTTTTCTAGGTGGTTCACAGAAGACTAGCTTCACAAATATGCGGCATATTCGTCACGATAGAAAAAGCCGCGTTCGAAACTAGGCTTGCCACTCTCACTCCTTTATTACTAAAACAATTCGGTATAGACAATTCCCCAGGAAAGTTAGTGAGGTTAAAAACGGATAACGAAAAAACAACCACCGAAGAGCAACAAAGAATAAAAGACCACCATTTATTTCAGGTGTTACAATTGCTTTTAAAATTGTGCGCGAACTGTCCGACTATTTTGAAACAAAAAGATTTAATAGAAAATTTAGCGGTTCACATTCAATCGCTACTCGCTTACCCTCACGATTGGGTGAGGTTGGGAGCTGCGCAATTTTTAGGTTATATTTTAGCTTCTTTAGATATAAATCATCTAACGACATTAATAATATCCGATGAGACCGATGATGGTGGTGGTTATCTTATTGGTGATCCTATAAAAGCCGTTAAATCTTTGACGTTAGATTTGTGTGATCAGTTGCAACCTAAGAATATCAAGAGCGATTTAGCTGAACAGGTATGTAATTTTGACTTAAATAATAATAAAAAAATATTTTCCAAACTTTCTCACCGCTTTTCCTACACAAAAAATGGAAAAATTCTTTAAAAATCTCCCATTTAGATTATTGTAATCCATAGTTTTTTAATTTACAATATCCTGTATTTTCGTCCGATATGATTATATAATTAATTTAGTAAACGTATATCTATGACTGTTATTTTTCGCCCATCTCTAGTGTCACAGCTCTAGTCGCGTATTTACGTGGCTAATGTCCCAGCCAGAACTCTAACGTGAATTATGAAGAAGATACTTATCAGCTAAATAGTTTTCCGAACCCATTTATTAAGACAAGTTATATAAAATTGATCATTCGAGGAATATATTAACAAAAGTTTTTTTTTCATATGCAGCTCTAGTAAATTAAAATTTCCACATTTTATCATTAATGCTTTGTAATCTGAATACTTCTTTTAAATGTGGTGTCGTCCCAATTTCTAATTTCCGAAGTGCTCGAGTTATTTATAACCCAATGCGTACTAGTACACTTGACAGTATTTTTTTTTATATGAAGCTCTAGTAAATTAAAATTTCCACATTTTATCAGTAATGGTTTGTAATCTGAATATTTTTTAGGTAATAAAAAACTTGGTTTTCATAGCTAAAGTTCTCCAAACAGTTCCCGCCACCGATAACAAACCGAACCTCCTATGGTTAACTAAACGCATGCGCAAAATCGTAAACACCGAAATAGTAGAGAATTCCTCCAGTACCACTTTAAGAACCGAAGTATTTAAATGGATAGCGGGAGTTTGCACCGCCTTAGAACTCGAAAACATCCTTCCGATAATCCATCATTTGATGGGTCCACTGGTTAGAGAGCTTTCGACCACGGAAGAAAAAAACGCTCCGCTGCGCCATCTAGCCAAAGAAGTATCTAACTTATTGAAAGCTAAAGTTGGCGTTGAAGTATATACGGACACGTTGTCGAAACAACAACAAAATTTATCCATCAAAAGAGCTGAAAGGAAGAGAACTAGAACACAGTTATCCGTTATCGATCCAGAGAGTTTTGCGAAAAAGAAAATCAAGAGGCACGAGAAGAAGAAAGAGGCTAAAAAGCGAAAGATCGAGTCGCTAAAGGGAACAAAGAGAAACTTTAAGAAGAGGAAAACTGTAGATTTGGAGGATAATTCTGAGATAATTTGAATTTGGGAGGCTGTGACGAAATAGGAATATAATCCAAATAGTTTTTGGAAAACGTCCTTGACAGACGTTATAATATTAAAAAAGTGACAAAATGATACGTGAGAATAAGAAAAAACTGTTTTTTTTGTTGAAATAATTTTTTAGAACACTATTATTAGGCGGAATTGTTACAAGTTTAAAAAAAATACAATTATATCATACTTAATTTGTTTATTCTAATTTTATGTTTTTTGTCTTGTTACATTTTTTCCAAATAAATGTGTAAAAATGCCTAATTTTTATTAAAAAAAATTCTAGCACTTTTATTACCGCACTAATTCTGTGATTGGTGACCACTGGTGGAATGCGGATCATCTTGTTAGAAAATCGCACGTCAAAATGTAAGGCCTCGTTTTTCTCTAACTCGCACAAGCCTCCTGTTGGCTTCTAAGCGTTTATTGAAGGGATCAAATATGAAGACGATAATGAATTATTAGTTTATACAGGGTCAGCAAAAAATTAGGAGTAGATGTAATAACATTAGTTCATATATAAGAATTTCTTGAAGCTTTTAACAAAAAAATTCAAAAACTCGATGGTATGTCGAAAAAAAACTTCTTGAAAACAAATTTTATCGAACAATAAATTTCTTGGAAAACTTTGGTACAAAAAATTTTAGAAAATATTCGCAGAAAAAAAATTTTTGACTTATCAACTTCCGTTGAACAAAAATTTCTTGGAAACCTTTTTGTCAAAAAAAATATTGGAAATCTTTGGTCGAAAACAAATTCTTGTAAAACGTTCGTCAAAAAAAAATTGTTGGAGAACTCTATTGTTCAAAAATTTTGGCTTATCAAAAAAAAAATCTTATACGAGAGAATGTACAGTGCTGGAGGATGAAAGAAATTGTTACTTCATACATTTTTCAAAATTTTTATTAAAAAAAATTCTACCACTTTTATTACCGCACTAGTAATCCGCAGTTATTCTGTAGATGGGTGACCACTGATGAAATGCGGATCAGATTGTGCATTCAACCTTTATTGGAAAATCCCACGTTAAAATGTAAGGCCTCGCACAGGCCTCCTGTGGGCTTTTGAATGTTTTTCTTTCTTTTAACGAAAAAATTCAAAAACTCAATGGTATGTCGCAAAAAATTATAGCTTGTCGAAAAAAAATTTCTTTGAAAACAAATTTTATCGAAAAATAAATTTCTTGGAAAACTTTGGTACAAAAAATTTTAGCAAATAATTTTGACTTCAACTTTCGTCGAACAAAAATTTCTTGGAAAACTTTTGTCCAAAAAAAAACGTAGGAGTTTCGCCGAAACATTCGTCAAAAAAATTCTTGGAAAAATTTCCTCAAAAAACAAATTATATCGAAAAAAATTTGACTTGTCGACCAAACAAAAATTTCTTGAAAAAACTTTTGTCCAAAAAAATATTGGAAAACTCGTCCAAAAAAAATTCTTGGAAAACTTTACTCGAAAACAAATTCGTATAAAAGGAAAAAACTTTCGTCAAAAAAAAAATTTTTAAAGCTTTAAAGAAAAATGCACAACACACGAACATATAGTGGCGTCTGATGTGAGTGGGAAAAAACCATGAAAAATTGACCAAAATTCACCAGGATTGAGAGTACCCCCCCATGCTTGGCATCCTCGAAAACTGGGGTAAAGACGTTTTTTTACAGGGAAATAATGTGCTGCCCGTTTAACCCGTTTAGGGGGTAGTTTTTGGCCGTTTTAGGGGATTCAGCAATAGAAAACAGTAATTCTGATACCACCATCGTGTTCAGCATCCTCGAAAACGGGGGGGAGGTACTCTCAATCCTGGTAAATTTTGGTCCATGTCCTTCCGACTCACAGACGCCACTAATATGTCGCAAAAATTTTTGACTTATCGAAAAAAATGACATACCCACTGGGGTGGCCAGGTAAAATGAGCAAACGTCAAATTGTATTTACATTTAGCTAAATTTTACTAATAAGGTGGACAAAATGTTCCTTTTAAACTTTGAGTAAATTACCATCCCGATTTCTACTAGGTAAGCATCTGGTCATTAATAGCTTTTATATAACGTCTACGAGTCAAGACTAGATGATGTATACATGTGATCAGCTCCGAAGCAGTATCTTCAATATCGTCGCTAGTACACTTTCCGCATTCTGCAGTAATTAATTCAGTTTTTGATTTTGGCGTTCCCATTTTTAATAGAGTTGTTCTTAAATTCTTTATATTTATGTCACCGGTAGATTTAATAATTCCAAGATTAACGTTTAAACACAGAAAAAGGCTAGCTGGGTTGGAGTTGTTTTGATTTTTAAACTCTTCCGATACGGTTCTGTTTATATTCGTTTCAGCTCTACATTTATTTAGAATTTGCTTAAGTGGGCGGTGGTCGGGATAAGAGGCAGTGACCTGAAAAATAAAAAAGGACATCTATACTATATTTGAAGTATCTTGAATCTCTATCCACAATTCTCTTCTGATTGGTTGACGCCGCCATTTTTTATGCACCATGAAGGAAACTCCGTAAAATATAAGTTTTAGCCATTTTTATTCAATTTTAATTTCAGATATGAAACAGACAATTTAAACCAAATATTAACTTAGTAATTGAACATAATTTACTAATAATGTCGTCTATAATTGGTCTATCGAAACACAGAGGGCGAATTATGGATATATAAGGTTTGTTCCAACAACAATTTTGTGACTGTACGTAAACTTGTCCACAACTTATTGTCGACGACATGTCAACGACTGTTAGTCGATGACCTGTCGAGGATCGGGCACTCAATTCAGAAGTGTTCCAAGATATTTTTTGTCAAATTTATACTGCCAATAACGTCACAACCAATGTCAAATTTTGAATTTGGGAAATAACAAAAACTAATGACAATATTTATAAATTTGGATGTCTACAATCCTAAATAATAATTATGTATTTACACAAGTGTACCTATTAAATAATATGAATGTTTACATAATAAAAATACAATCATAAAATTTTCAGGTTAGGATGACGTTTTACAAACTCGTTTTGCGCAAGTCTTGACAATTTGTACCTACTCAAACCCAGGAACAGATTTGACAGTACATAAACTGGTTTGTGATTAGTTTTGGTTGTGTTGGAACACTACATTTTTGTACAGGTTTGAGTCCGAAGTTTGTTGGAACACCAAATCTAGACTGCGCAGAATCCCGACAGTACGCAAACTGGTTTTGTGTTATGTTGGAACAAACCTATAGTGTCATCAAGTTTATTATACGTTTCGTCTCTTTAGAGCCACCATCAACTTACTTTTTTTAATGACAATAGACAAAACATTTAATTTAGGAAAAGTTTTTTAAACAAAAAATCATTGAAATCTTTAATAATAAATAGAAAACCTTCAGGATATGAAAAATTGTGTTTACAAAATTCCATGTCGCAATGTTTTATCACTTTTATGTTAAAGAAACATCAAGTAAGTGTGAATATATGCTGGGGAGTTCGGCCATAAATTGTATACAGCGGAATTCTTGAACTAGATTATTAAAAGAAGCCTAAATAGTAATGAATTTGTTTCTAATTTTTCAGTGGATATTTTAGAAAAAGAGTTCATTGACAAAAAGACTCTCTAAATATCGGGATTATATGGTTTTTAGCAGCAGTAGTAGAGTTATATAATCAGTAGTATCTTCGTTGACATTTGCTTATTATAAACATCAAATATATATTGTCACTATAACAAACTTTTCAAGATGGAAGGATCATCAAAACGATTATACCACGTCGTCAAGGGTATATTCGCTTATCAACTAAGTCAAAATTGCAACTGCTATTGGCTAAATTTATGATGAGTTGTATAATCAGTTTTAATATCACAAGAGCATAGAAAATAATCGATTATACTTCCCACTCATGAAACGTATTCTGCGAAACACCACGACAGCGTTATTACTACAAAATGAAACGTATTTAAACCTATATACTTACATATGTATAACACATAAGAGCAAACATAAATAAAATAACTTTTACCATCATAATATTAGATGCGTTCACGAAGTTTAAGAGCACAATTACTGTGATCGACAAAAACTGAATATCTCATCCAAAAACTGACATTTTATGACTTGTGTCATTAAGTAGACATCTTAAATCAATTAAATTCAAAAAACGCATTAAAATGTCATTGACTGGTTTAGTTAATTCTGGGTTGTTTAAATGACTTGGATTTAATCGATAATTTGCAATAATGTTTATTAAATAGTCCCCAATTTACAAAATATTTTTAGACTAGAAAAAAATAATAAACAGGGGTGTGATTATCAATGTGTCATTTAAATTGGGCTACTTCGATTGATTTACTATAACTTGGAAGGATACAGCTATGTTAGCCAATTGGTTACGATCAACTCTTAGCAGAGAATTGGTCGCGTACAATCCAACAATGTGGTGAGAGGGGAGACTAAAAGTACGTGAGTCTCCAGTTAGCGTTCCGGCTTTTTCAACCCTGCCACCTTCGAAAGTAAATTCGAGACCATCTATTTGCCCAGTACCTCTAGCAGTTAGCTTCATTAACTTCTTACCTGCAAAAAAAGTTAGCTTTCAAAATGATTATATTCGAAAATGCAGGTAGATTTATTGGGATTCAGAAACCACCACTCCAGACAGGACGCAATCTCCTCACTCCACACAATTGCCGTCACGGCAGTTAACACAAATCAAATCTCAGCCGTTCTTCTGGATTTTCAAAAAGCCTTTGACCAAGTCTGGTATGCCGGACTAATCAAAAAGCTTATGAACAGAGTTCTCCCCCTTAACATCTCCAAACTTATCCACTCTTATCTCTCGGACCGAACCATCAAAGTCAAAGTAGGCAACGCCATGCCGAACCTTTCACTCCCCTTGCTAGCCCCCTCCTCTATCTCATCTACACTTGCGACCTGCCGCCCCCAAACCACCCATCGTCAACCCGTCTTCTATACGCCGATGACACTGCTCTGATTTCGGTAGCCCAAAACTCTAACCAACTTAGCATCCGAGCCCAAAACCTACTGAATCAGTTCACCAGCTCGAGCAATTGAATCCTCAAAAAACACAATTCATCATCTTTAAACATCCGAATTCAAAAAGGCCCGCCCAGCTCCCCCAAAACGTCAATGTAAATCTTCAGGGAGTCAGGCTCGCTCAACAAAGGGAAGTAGACTATTTGGGTGTTCGATTCTCTCAAACACTTAAATGGTCTCCTGACCTTGACAGCACGCTCAACGGAATGCGTAAACGAGCCGGTCTCCTTGGCGCTTTATGTGGCCGGTTTGGTTGGTGCAACAGCAAAACCCAGATCCACACTTGCAACTCCTTCATCCGCCCGTTGTCGAATACAGAGCAGTCTCATACGGCGTACTACCCCCCCATCTAGCCCGAAAAATCTCCTCACTCGAGATACGTATCTTACGACGATGTCAATATCTCCTCTATCTGTTTCCTTTTGGAGAAGTTTACAACAACATCTCCAGCGCCCCAATTCTCTCTCCAACTTCTAAGGAAAAAATACGTCTCTCGCACTCTGAATGGCTCAAACACCCACGCCCAAAACACCCTCCTCACCCCCTGGCGACCTCGTCGTATCCCCCTTTTCAGGAAACCCAAAGCCAAACTCCCACAGCCCAACCTCAGACTTCTGGCCGACGCCCAAGACCTCCCCCTCTCCCCCGGAATACCAAGATCTATTGGACTCCGCCCCCCTCACCATAAGGTAAACCCCCACAAACCCCAACCCCCTCAACATACAATACCATAATCTAATATAACATAAGAACCACTATGTACAGAATCGTGATTTATGTTTTCGTGGTTTTCCTAAATCATATTTTCCCCCTTAGATTGGGTATCGTTTTCCCCAAACATAAGGGTGGAAATAGCAAAATATTTTGTAAAGTACCTACATACCGAAATAATACTCAATAATAAATATTCAAAAAAAATATATTTTTAAATGATGATTTTATGCACCCACAACTGAACTTTCCTGTTCTGACAGATATATTACACCGGCTCGATTGCGATTTTACTATAACATGCATTCATTAACACCCGGTAGCATTTTCGGAATTCGCCGACACATTAGCCGCTCGGAACGACTCGGGTAATGAAAATCTCAGGCTCGGGGATTTACAAAACGTTAAATGGTAGTTTGTCAGTATTATTTATGTATATGTACAGTGAGGTTTATTAGATTGGAAAATGTAAATAATATTTGCCTATCTAATTTTATTAAAAAACCTGGGACACGTCAAATTTTAAATTTGAATGGACATCTTTTAATATCATAATTTTCCATTAAAAAAATATGTAGTGATGACGTCACAGCAACGTCCTATCGACGTCATCGAAAAAATTATAACAAGATGCCATTTTAAATTGAAATTTGACGCGTCTGAGCTTTTTTTTGTAAATTACACAGGGCGAATATTATTTACAATTACCATTCTAAAAAACTCACTATATGTACATATTAATAAAAATAAGTAAAAAAATTGTTGCGACGTTTATTAATAAAATAAATCTGAAAAATAAAAGATAATATTTTCATTTTTTTGATTTAACCCCCCTAAACCCATATTATTTTCAACACATATCGCCAAGGAATCGGGTGCCTTTTTAACTGTTTTTTTAAATTGTTGAGACTTTCTTCCACTACACATTGCTTTCTTTCCTGTCATTTTCGTCTTTCTTCCTACAATTGATGTAGGCTGTACAGTTATGTCTTTACCTCTTTTTCGTGTAGCTTGCTGTCGTTTCTTCTTACAGACTACGCCTTTGTATTTAAAAGCTGTATGCAAAACAGATAATAAAGTCTACTCTGAGTTAGCATGTTTATCACAATTCTTTAAATATTCTTTAATCGCAGGATAGAATGATGGACTTCTATCCAAATATTCCATAATTTTTTTTGAGTTAAAAAAAAATTCCACCTTCGTGTAGTTTTCTACAGTTTTGCAAGCTTTGATTTTGTTATGAAAGTGAAGATGGCGTTGGGCTCTCCTCGTTCGTGATATACGTGCTCTAACGCAACCACTTTTATCAAGAACGAGGCGAGTCGAATTAATTTTCAGACATCCTTTAGTGACAGGATGTCGAGCTAGCCTGACCTGACCTGCTTCTTACTGATGAGGTACAATAATACCGAAACCGGTCTAAGAATGGCAAGCTCCTTTAATAACAAAATCGAAGTTTTTGGTTTAAAGCCCCGACTTGGTCGGGCACCAAACCACGTCTGGACTTTCGTAATTCAAAACCTGGTGGAGCATATAGCCCAAAGAGTAGTTGTTGAAGTCAAGACGCTAGTGTAGTGTAGGACATTTTTAATGTCCTTGTTCTTGGGAACATGTGTGATTTTATTTCACATCCTTTGTGCAGTTTTGTTACGCCCATGGTCCTTTTTTGGAATTTTTATGGTTCAAAAAATTCCACCTTCGTGTACTAAAAATACTAAAATTTACATACTTCAAAATCTTTTTGATCACTTATTTGTAACCTAATCGTATTGGATGACGTATCTTTGTAAGGCACATTTGGTAATGTCGCTGGATTCATTTTATTAGATTAGTTTTAATATTTATTTTTATATTTACTTGAATAGTACTTATAGCTTGTCACTGCTCTAGAAACTATAACAAAAAGATATACGTACTTACTTGGCAATGCATGCCGCACATGTATTTTACGTAAATCCCCGACGCATTAGTCCAATACGTCGGGACTTTACGAGTCTGAGATTCGCATTACCCGAGTCGTTCCGAGAGGCTAATGTGTCGTAGTGTTCCTTAAACATCGATAGTCTATCGATAGTATCGATGGTAACTGTGCATCGTTACTATCGATGCACACCTACCATCGAAAAATATATCGAGAACTCTACATACTACATCGAAAAATTGTATATCAAGAATTAATTTACTGTCATAATGTCAATGACAAACGTTTTAAAGAAAGAATTTTACATTGTTTTAAGTTTTTATTTTTTGTTTGGATGTACCACAGAGCAAGAGCAATAAAAATCAAAATATTGAGGTGATCTAATTCCATGAAATTTGTTTATTTTAGAAATGACTCGAAACCCGATACTATCGATATTATCGATATTTTTTATAATTTTATCGATAACTATCGATAGTTTGTACCATCGATGTTTAAGGAACACTAATGTGTCGGCGAATTCCGCAAATGCCACCCGGTATAGCTATGATTTTCGAGAAATATTAAATGAATTTTGCGAGGTTGCCACGTCGAATTCTTTTTCTTTAAACCTGATACATTGTATAGTTGTTTCAATTCCTTTATCAAGAATTTCAAATTATTATATTTTTAAATGTTTATATTGTTCAATAAAATGTTTTTTGTTATCCCACACTCGATAAATATTAAAATGGATTGTTTCGATTAGCTTTTTAGTTCTTACCTTCAAAAATTATTTTTTTAGGTTTTTTAGTTATTGTAGGACCTACATAAACAGCACTGCCATCAGCAGAAGTAATTCTGAAACCTCCAATTTTGTTACTTGATGTAAGAAATACCCATATTTCAGTAGGATGATTTAAAGTGCCATTGAATAATTTCGGAGTTATCGATGGGTAATCAGGATAAACCATTTCGCTCGATTGGCTTGCAGTATTTCGTCCAAACTGAGTGGAATAAACAACAACTGGAATTTCAGGTTTCTTTTTATCAAACGGGTCCTTTACGATACTCTTCCAAACAGGAATGTGTTCCAATCCGTATAACGCGCAAAATTCGCGTACGCTCGCCATTTCGTCGAAAATATTTTCAGGATAAGTCTCTCTATAGGTTTCATCTAATTTATCATCACATACTTTATGGACATGCTTGATCGCTCCTCGTTGGGAATCGTATAGTAGTTCAAACATATAATGTTTCAATCGAAGTATGTGCTCATCATTAAGACCAATTTTATCCTTGTTCACTATTCCGTATTGATAAAATCTAAGTTTTAAATTGATTACGGCGGAATAAAAAGCGAGTAAATAAAAGTTAACATTAACAGAATCGCTGACATCCAGAGAAAATTTTTTTTCGAATCCAAGTAGATCTTCGACAAGGTTTACGTAATGCGTTTTAATAGTTTCGGTTATGTTAGGATGTTCTATCTCGTACGAGCATATTTTTATTCGGTGTCGAATTTGGTCGAGGTCGCCATTGAGTATTCCTTCTATAGTATTTTGAATTCTCTTGTCTACCAAATTGGAAATCTGTAAATTAGAAAAGTTTAGAGATTGACATGTATTTTGTTTAGTATATTGGTCCAGTCAAATTAGAGTTTGGGTTATTGTGGTACTTGGGGATCAAGTACTTTCTATGTAAAAAAAATACGCTGATTTCGAAAAACCTAGTCACCGGACGCGATTCTTCCCGCTTCATATTGTTATTAACAAAAACTGAAAAATAACCGAAAAATGTCATATTTTTGTCTTCCTTTCAAATTCATCCAATTTTTTTGAACCTGTAATTAGTTACCTCTTTTGGTTGCAAAAAAGCGATCCCTGCTTCTGTAGCCTTTGCTATAACACCTACACTGGTCTCGATTTTTTTACACATATTAGGCAGGTCAGGTTTTTTAAGAATTTTTTTTTCTAAATTACAAGTGGAATAATTTTCAACATATACTATAAACTGTTACTTTATTTATATTTTTAAGACGCACAATTTGAAAAAAAACACGTCGAAATCCGAGAAATAGATCCCGAGAGAATGGCGTTATAGTCCAATAAACGAAGGTGCCAGCCCAGGCACCATTTTTTTTTAATTTGCAGGTATTCATGGGTACATTCACCCCCGAAAATCTCTCTGAAATTTGTGGAAGGGCGGGAAAATGGCTCATTTTTCTCAAAAATGTGTTTTTTTCGCCTATTTTCGCCGTTATTTCCGAAAATATGACACTTAGAAAATTTTTGTTTGGACGAAAATGAAGATCAATTGATTACCTACAAAAATGATTCCCCTCATTTTTGTCAAAAATTTGATACTTTTCGACATAACCGGCTCCAAAACGCACCCCCATTTTTAGCTCCTGCCCTGCATTTAGAGAGCACGCTCTAAAGGAATGACACTCCCAAGCGTATTACAAATTTTTCAATTAATCACGTAAAAATTAATATTTTTTCATGATTCAAAGTTCAGATGAAAGAAAGAACCTGTAGCTATAATACCTATTTCTCTGGATTATTGAAAAACCTGGCCAAAGTTTGTTTTTGATCGATATTTTGACCCTCCTATAAATTTATTCATATTTTTTTTATCAAGACTAATTTCACTGAGTTGGCTCCCGGCTAAATTGGCTGAAATTTGGATATGTTGTTCGTTTCCGCATCCTGAGCAAAAGTCTCAATGGACACAAAGCTCAATTTTGCGAATTTCGGCTCCTACGGAGCTCCAAAGCTCCGCGGATTTAACATTATTTACTATTTAAAAAGGTAATCTTGTCAAAAGTTTAGTATTTGCTGCGTTAAAATAAAGTACCCTCTTATGTTTTTGAGGTCGCTGCACTCAAATCTAATAATATTGACAAACTAACTGTCAAACAGCATGTAACAATCAAAATTGATAAAATTAATATGTTTAAGGTTGCTCATTTCAAATGTGTTGTTAAAAAGACGATATTGACAGTTGACAGCTGTCAACTAGCTGTCAAACAACAAGCAATAATCAAAATTGATAAAATCCATATGTAAATACATGTTTTTGAGGTTTCTGAGTTCAAAACTGCTTTTAAAAAATCGATATTGACAGTTGACAGCTGTCAAATAACTGTCAAACAGCATGTAACAATCGAAATTGATAAAATTGATATATAAGCATATGTCTTTAATGTTGCTTAATTCAAATCTGATGCCAACAAGACGATATTGACAGTTGAGTACTATCGTTAATTAAATATTTGACTGTGCATGATAATGTGTCAAGATAGAGTAATAATTAGGTGGCAGCAAGCATACTTCAGTTGTTTTTAAAATATCGTTTTTTTTTACCTTCAGTTTTGAACTCAGCAACCCCAAAAACATATATTTACATGTACATTTTATTCTTCTTCTTATTCTTTTTCTTTTTATATATCTGTTGATCTGTTAATTTCGAGCCTGCCGTAAAATTTCTTGAGAGGTAGACTGCCAGCTATCTCTCCATCTTTTTGGTGGTCTTCCCAGTGGACGCCTGCCTATAGGGTTTCCTTCTAACACGATCTTCGGTAGTCGGTGTTCCTCCATTCTTCTAACGTGATTGTACCATTGTCTTCTTCGTTGCCTTCCCCACCTTACTATATCCTGGATACCGCATTGCTCTCTGGTATCGGTGTTTCGTATTCGGTCCCTCCTTGTGATGCCCACTATAGCTCTTAATGTTTTCATTTCGGCGACCCGCAGCATTTTCTTCGTTTTACTGGTGTCTTCTCGAGCTTCTATACCATAGGTCATTATAGGTCTAACGCAAGTTTTATAGATCTTGATCTTACTGTCCAGTCCCATGTATCGGTTATCCCATATCACATCTCTCAAATATCCTGAGGTAATTGCTGCCTTGTTAATTAGGCTTCTGAGGTCCTTAACTGGGTCATGGCAACTTGAAAGATCTACACCAAGGTATCTAAACTGTGATAATTGTTCTATTGGTTTATTTTCTACTACGAGTTTGCATCTAATTGGGTCTTTAGAAATTGTGATGGTTTTGGTCTTTTCAATAGATATATTCATGTTAAGCTGTCGACTAACTTGGTAGAACCTAAAAAGCTCTCTTTGCAGGTCATCCTCATTTTCCGTGATTAGGGCAGCATCATCTGCATAGCACACTATGCCCACTCTGCTATTGCCGATTCTGTATCCTAACCTTAGTGTTTCTACTTCTTCTATCATTCTGTCCATTAATATATTAAACAGCAAGGGACTAAGGCTGTCACCCTGTCTTATTCCTCCTGGCGTGGGAATATTTCCGGTGGTGTCTCCGCCTGTTTTGATTTTTGTTGTGCAATTTGAGTTTAAGTTTTTAATAACCTTTAGCATGTTGGCCGGTGTGCCTTTCTCCATGAGAATCCGTAGTATGTCTTCAAGTCTGACTTTATCAAATGCTTTAGTTAAGTCTATAAAGCACATATAAGCGGGTGTGTTGTACTCTATTGCCTTTTCCTTAATTTGCTTCATGATAAATATTGCATCTGTAGTGGACCTGCCTTTACGGAAGCCCTGTTGTTCTTCTCTGTTCTCTATTTGTGTTTCCAATTTATCTTTTAGTAAAGCTGTAAATAATTTCATTGTTGTGTTTAGAAGAGTTACTCCTCTATAGTTTTCTGGGCTTGTTTTTTGTCCTTTTTTGAAGATTGGTATCGTTATGCTTGTGTGCCAATTGCTTGGTATTTCTGATCTTTCTAATATTTTATTGAACAATGTTGTGAGGCTCTTGCTGAGTTCTTTGCCTCCGTATTTCAGAAGTTCGTTTGGTATACCGTCCGTTCCAGGAGCTTTTCTGTTCTTTAATCTTTTCAATCTTGATCCTACTTCCGTTTCTTCAAGAGATACTTTGACTTCTGTTTCGTAATCGTCTATGTCGTAACTATCCTCAGAGTTATAGAGCGTCTTAAAATACGTCTCCCATGTGTCGACTGGAACTCCTTTTGTTTGCACATATTCATTTACTGGTTTTTTCCTGTTCTTTAACATTTTCCAGATCTTCTTCTGCGCTCCATATATGTCGTTCTCCATGTCGTTTGTGAACTTAATCCAGTGTTCTCTTTTGATTGCTTTTATCCTCGCATTAACTCTGTTTCTAGTTTCAATATATTTAGTGCGATCTTCTTGTGTTGCTCAGCTTCTATAAGCCAGATAGCTTTTCCTTTTTATCTCGGCGAGGTCCTTGACTTCTTGGCAGAACCACGGCTTGTTATGTCCTGATGTGTTTATGTTGATCTTTCTTTTTCCGAGAGCTTCTTCAGCAGCTGTTTCAATACAGTTCTGTATTTCATTCCAGCATCTCTCCACTCCATGGTGTTTTAAATTAATGTTTTTCAACTTATTAGATAGTCTACTTTCATATAGTCCTTTAGTACTTTCCGATGATAGTGATTCTAGATTGTACTTTTCAATGTATACAGGTATTCTTTTAACTTTCTGGGGTTTTTCTAGTATCATTTTACATAAAACCAAGTTGTGGTCTGTTCCAAGGTTGGCTGATGTTAGGACCCTACATTTTATTAATTTTGATTATTGCTTTTTGTTTGACAGCTAGTTGACTGCTGTCAGCTGTCAATATATCGTCTTTTTGACAACAGATTTGAATTGAGCAACCTTAAAAACATATGTTTAGATATTAATTTTATCAGTTTTGTTTGTAACATGCTGTTTGACAGTTAGTTTGACAGCTGTCAACTGTTAATATTATTATATTGGCATTAGATTTGAATGCAGCGACCTCGAAAACATAAGAGGGTACTTTTTTTAACGCAACAAATACTAAACTTTTGAAAAGATTACCTGTTTAAGTAGCAAATAATGTTAAACCCGTGGAGCTTTGGAACTCCGTAGGAGCCGAAATACGCAAAATTGAGCTTTGTGCCCATTGAGACCTTTGGTCAGGATGCCGAAACGAACAACATATCCAAATTTCAGCCAATTTGACCGGGAGCCAATTTTCATAAGGTTTGTGCGGGGTTCTTTATTCCTGTACATTTTCCGCCTCAGAGCCATACTTTCTGAGATATTCGACGATGAATGCGAAAAAATATGACTTTTTTCGGTAATTTTTCAGTTTTTGTTAATAACAATATGAAGCGGGAGGAATCGCGTCCGGGGATTACGTTTTTCGAAATCAGCGCATTTTTGTACATAGAAAGCACCAGATTGACCTACTTTTGGAGCTAATTTGACTGGACTATACAGGATGTTCTATGAATTGAATGAATTTTATTGATTTGAACAGCCATTTCGTAATTTTTTTCGTATTTTCTGTTTTCTAATGAGTCAAGATTAAAAATAAAATAGATTCCAACAGCTTTTTGTTAATGAAAAATACTTGAAACGCTTTTAAAATATTTGACCTGATCTTTTATATCGTCCCAAACACTCTTTTCGTTTTCTGGCCAGAAAAAATCAACGATGTTCGCAAGGATTTCACCAACAAAAGGAACATAGGCTGCTCCGGTAGCAACAATAGATTTGGCCAAGTCCAATGAGTCGATGTTGAAGAATTTTCGGTCGTCGTTGTCATATTCTGGGTAGCCATATCTAGTAGCGAAGGCGTGGACAAAAGCATTTTCATCTCCGTTATTTATAACATTAACAGCTACAAAAAAAATTAAATTTCAAATTAGACTGCACTCATTTTTGATATAGTTTTGAAAATTGACTTTTCCTCCCTATTTTTAGGGTTGAAAGTGTCGCTTTTCCTCCCAATTCATCCATATTTATATATAAATTTATTAAACTCAGTATTAAATGGATATAGACATCAAAATTACTGGCAAAATGTTTAAGGCTCCGATCTGTATCATGCAAAGCTATGTCCGACATGGGCGTTTCATTAACAGGGTTAAACACAGCCAGTCACCTTGAAATAAATTAAAAAACTAAATAAATGTTCAATGGAGAAATATTTTTTGTAAGAGAACGCTTAACAATTAATATGTCCAGCACAAGCGTCACTTGTCGTTAAGAGCAACAAAACATCAGTTATGGATAGCATATGTGCAAGAACCCGATATTGTAGTAGGAGCCGAAAATGGTGCAAATCCTATAACAGGTTACTATTGCACTTGTCAAGCCGGTGCAAGAACAATGGGAACTTGTGTGGCTTCTGTTATTTGGTACCTCGGTTATGCAAGATATCAGGAATATGCTCATTATCCGTCAACAAGATTATTAGACGTAATCATTGATTCTCAAGATGGACCGCGAGTGATAGATGTCTAGAACATAGAGTTAAACAACTAGATTACTATAGATGTTTTTTTATAATTATTTAGTTTTCAAAACAATTATTAACAATAGACCTTTTAGTGTTATTAATCAAGTGTTTTAGCTGTCTTTTGAAGCCACAAATACTACTAATAGTTTTAATAGTTTCTACTATAGTGTTATATAATTTTGGTGCTATATACAGATACGAACGCTGAGGACAAGATTTGTTCATAAATGGAGAAACAAAGTACCTAATGTTTGTGGCGAGTATTATATTGATGAGATGGAAGTGGAGCTTGTTTTTTATGAAGGTGAAATCTAACAAACAAACACAAGTGGTAGTGTTGTCTTATGTCCATTATTTTTATTTCAGCATATAATTGATCTGACGGATACCTCGAGTTTTTAGACAAAATTAATTTTAAAAACATTTTTTGGATTACTTTAAGAGCATACTGGTGAGTTTTGAGAGCTGCACCCCTCGCAGTGATTCCATAAGAAGATGACTTTCTACCAATTCGAAGTATAACATTTTTAAATAACAGTTAACATTTTAAAGTCTATCCATTTTTTTATTTCTAAAAAGTTTATCTTCGCTTTCTGTTTTAGGTCTTCCCAATTATCTGCCCTATATGAAATAGCAGTATCATCTGCGAGGCCAATAACGTTTTCACTGGTTTTTAAAGAAAACAAGCAGTTAATATATATGTTGAACAAAATAGGACCAAGTATGGATCCTCGCGGCACTCCATATTCAACAACTCTTGCACTGCTAAGTACATCATCTATTCTCACAGTCTGCTGTCGATTGGTGAGATACCTTTTAAAAAGATTTAAATAATTATTTCGTATACCAATATCTTCCAAGCACTGCAGGAGAAAAAAAAAAGTAAAGTTCGTGTTACGGGTGGTTCAGGCCGCGACTACCGCTTTCTGCATGGCTTAATGACTACAGTTACATAGCCATGACCAACGGTTTATACGTACTCACCGAGCCATGGTGGGTTGCCGATATTATGAACCACTTGATTTTCTTGGGAATCGAACCCGGGTCGTCTCGTTGAGAAGTGTATATGCTAACGCTGAGCTATGGTACCCTCTGCAGGATAAGATGATGACTAACCGAGTCAAATGTATTTGAAAGATCCAGAAATATACACAAACAGGGCTTGCTTTCATTAAGTGATTCACTTAGGTACTTGTGAAGTTAGGACACTAACGGCGTTTTGTGTGGATGTTTTCTATCTAAAACCAAACTGTTGTTTTGAGAGTATTTCATATTTGTTTAGGTATGAAACTAATCTATTTTTAATTAATTTTTAAAACTTTTTTGAGAAGTGGGTGATTAACCATATGTGTTGGTAATTGCTGATGTTGTTACATCTCCCTTTTTATGTAATAGAGTAACAATTGTTCTATACATTTAGATAGAGTATGTGTAAATGGTTTCAAAAGATAATCACAGTTTAATTTAATTATTTCAGACTTTTTTAAATCAAAATAGGTGCAATTAGGAATAAATTTTCATCGCTTTTTATTTGGTTTGCTAAAGCTCTTATTAAATTCATTAGCAATGTTAATTTTATGCTGGACATAATTGTTAAGTGTTCTCTTACAAAGAGTATTTCTCCATTGAACATTTAGTTTTGTATTTATTTCAAGGTGTCCGTCCGGCTGTGTTTAACCCTGTTAATGAAACGCCCATGTCGAACATAGTCTAGCTGTATTTATGGTAACAAAAAAGTGATTGAAAAATGAAAAATGTAATGTCAATAAAAAAAAAATCTTAAAAAATAGTTTAGATATTAAAATAAAATCTTCTAAAAGACGCTAAATGTGTGCGTGTGTGTGTATCTGGGTGTGTATGACATATATCCATCATATAAACCATAAACGTAAAGAGGTGAACGCCTAACTTGCCGATAAATGCGCATATATCGAGTTCCCCCTAATCATTTTAAACTCGCGCTAGCTCGAAATCTGTACATAGGATTGAGTTGGGCCCGTAAACACTTTTGATCGGGATGGGATGAAGAATAAATTTTCGAACTTTGAGAGAAATCCACCGAAAGCCATTTTCCTATCAAAAACTGCGGGGTCCTTTCAAATTCAAATTTTTATTAAATCCTTTTTCGCTGTACAAATTACAGATTGGACGTGTCATGGTAATATAAAATAATAGGTATACTCTTGTGTGAGGTCTTGTGATTGGTCTAAAACCTTCTTATAGTACTTTAAAAATAATAACAAGGACGTCGTTTCCAAAACTCATTAAAGTTAAATAGGTCTAGGTCTCAGAATAAAAATAATCCTTCTAATTGGACTTTTCAAACAAATAAACGTTTATTTTAAATATTGCAAAAATAATTACTAGATAAACAATTCTAAATTAAACTCGAGGAAGAAAAATTCTATTGTTGATAATTTAAAATATGAAAGCATTGGAATTTGATGATCTATAAAATTCGTATTTCAGTAGATCAGTTTTGATCAATTTTCTATGGTTCAAATTCTGAAATCCTTTTGCACTCACCTTGGAACGATCTCGTTTTTTGTAGTCTGAACACATGGCTTTCACCATGCTCAAGGTCTTTCGATTGTAGAGGTCCTCGCCAATCATAAGTATCTCCCCATACAATTTGAACGGTCACATTAGGTCTTCCAACATTCAATACATAGTATTGAGTATCTACTTTATCGATTAAACGTCGAGAGTTATGGGCCCTGACATAATAAGTTTCTGTATTGTAACCTTTACCTGCAAACAAGCCAATAATAATTTATATAAAAAATACCAGGCGTTCATAAACAATACCTGAAAATAAACGATTTGTTTATATAGTCCAGTAGGTACATTTACCTCCGAAAATCTCAGATACGTGGAATTTGTGGGAGAGTTTCCGAAAATCCGTTTTGAAAAATCCACTTCATAAAATACAGGGTGGTCCTTAAGTAATTGTATATAGAAGAATGGTAATTCCTCACTTTAAATATTACGATTTGAATCAACTTGCTCTAATAAAACGTTGCTAATAAGGAAAACACAGGGTGTTGAAGGTTAAGATTTATTTTTTGCAATAACTTTAGCATTTGGAATTGGGGGTTTTTGGGCAAGAGAAATCAGAATCTGGTACGTACTTCGATGTAATTTGTAGAGGGCGCTAGTAACTACGCCACATTTGTGGCATAAATGTGCGATACACTTTTTTACTCATTAAGTTAGCGCTATTATTATAAAAGAATATTAAAGCCACGTTATTTTTGTAGAAAAAAAGTATACTTGTTATTAACCTTAAAACTTAGCGGTTTACGAGATAATCGCATTTTAAGGATCAGATGCATGATTTTGTATTATTATTTAATTGGTCATTTGGGGAAATGCTAACGTAGTAGGCGGACTCCACGAATGATTTTGACAGCAAACGTTCTTGTTTCAATATTATCTGCGTTTTGTAATATTTAGTTTGTATTTATTTTGGTTAATTTTAATATTTTAATAATTTGATTACACTATTTTAAAATATTTTATTTGACAATTCAAACAAAATGCATTATCTTTAAAATTGTGTATTTGGTTTTTTAATTTGAAAATAAAAATTCATTCATTCATTCGATTAAACAAAAGCGGAAAATGCCGAGGCATAATAATTATTATAATACAGATATGAGAGATATGGTTGCTATTTACTATAAGCAAAATTTTAATGCGAAACGAGAATATTTGAGAAGATATCAAAACAGGCAGCAACCTAATCATCAAACATTCCAAAATCTATTTAGGAATTTAGGCGAAAGTGGTTTGTTCGTCCTAAGCGTGATAACTTAAGTGGCAACCGGAGTTCTTGTGAGAAGCAAATTTCAGTTCTATTTTATGAGGATTTTCTAATATAAAATTGTATTTATATGCGCGCCACTGGGAACACTTGGCCATGGAATATTTCTCGACAGCTTTAAATGTATGTAACGATGTGGCAGCACTTTACAAAGATATTTAAGACAAAAATGGGAATCCATATTATTTAAAAACTACTTGATATTTTTTTAAACAAATAGGAGAAATTTTCATAGATTTAATGCAGAATGGCGCGGATATTTTCTTTTGTGATTTTCCATTTAAAATCAACAAAATAAATACTTTTTGAAGGTTTACAAAAAAATCAAGATTTCTCCACCCTAAGTTTTGTAATTATTAGTATTTCCTGAAAATTTCACAAAAATCCGACTAAAACTAAAGGCTTAAAAGGTTATTAAAATTTTTCAAGGGGTTCGGTTTGTTCTTAAGTCGACCAAAAATAATTACGCCTGATGAAGACGACGAAATGAACAATTAAATAATAATACAAAATCATGCATATGATCCCTAAAATGCGATTATCTCGTAAACTGTTAAGTTTTAAGGGTAATAACAAGTATACTTTTTTTCTACAAAAATAACGTGGCTTTAATATTATTTTATAAAAATAGCGCTAACTTAAAGAATAAAAAAGTTTATCGCACATTTATGCCACAAATGTGGCGTAACTAGCGTCCTCTGCAAATTACATCGACGTAGGTAGCAGGTTATGATTTCTCGTGCCCAAAAATCCCCGGTTCCAAATTTCTATGTATAAATATCCATAAATGCTAAAGTTATTGCAAAAAATAAATCTTAAAATTTAACCTTTAACACCCTGTATATTCCTTATTAGCAATATTTTATTAGAGCAAGTTGATTCAAATCTTAATATTTTAAAGTTAGGAATCTACAATTCTTCTATATACAATTACTTAAGGACCACCCTGTATATTTTTGTAGGTAATGAACTGATCTTCATTTTCGTCCAAACAAAAATTCTCTAAGTGTCATATTTTCGGAAATATTGGCGAAAATAGGCGAAAAAACACAGTTTTGAGACCAATGGGCCATTTTCCCGCTGTTCCACAAATTTCAGATTTTCGGGGGTGAATGTACCCATGAATACCTGCAAATTAAGAAAAATGGTGCTGGACAGACCTAATGCCTGGGTTGGCATCTTCGTTTATTTAGTATATTATTTTTTCGGGCCGGCTCATTATTATTCAAAATAAGATAGCCCAAATAGTCTCCTGTAATTTTGAAAATAGCGCGAAATCTGAACCAATAAAAATTTAATTTTTGCATCCGACACTACAGCAACTTCCGTCCTCCAAGCGTGCGGAACTTGGAAAAGAAGCGTGGCATACCGACATTTTCAAAAGTAGATTCTACTATCATGGAATAAACAATTGGGACTGGGGAGATATAAATGAAGTAAAAATGAGCGATTTGTGCTGTGATTCCCCTGAAAAAAATTAAATATATATTTTTTGTTTATATACTGACCTTCTGCATAAGAAATTACAATAAATAAAATTAAAACAACTTTGTACGACATATTTACAAAGAATAAAAATGTTTCCAAACTATTTTGTTTAAGTACCTATCCAATTTAAAATAGTGAAATAGTTTAATAATGAATAACAGTTGATATTTTTAGAAAACTAGATACGTTTGGAACGGGGGAACCAAATATTCTCAAACAAATAAGTTCAAGTCTTCTCAAATATTCTATTTTTTCTTAATTTTTCATCACTAGATACTGACGAAAAAATTAATAATGTCTCAACTGACACCACAATTATTTCATTTAAAAAAAAGAACGTATCGAAGTCTATACTATATGCCAATCTTAAAGAAAATGAGTGTAAACACAGCGAAAACATCTGCACAGCGCGTGATTACGGTCAAAAGCTTCAAGCGGACTGAATTTGTAACATGTGTCTATTAAGGATTCACTTTTAAATATGATTTTCTTTTATATGAACTGGTTAGTTGTATAGTAGATTTATTTTTTAACCTTGTACATATTATTTGAACAATTAGATGTGTGTACTAGACCAGTCACGTTATCTCCACGTGCAAGTTTGTTTACACTCCTTTTCTTTTAACGTTAAAAAAGCACAGGGCTAAGAAGGAGAAGAGGAATAAAAATTACTGTTATTTACATCTATCATTTTTGTCTATTTTCCACCTATTTTTCCGGTAACGCCCATGCATATTATTTAGTTTAGTGTCAAGTGTAATTGGCAATTAAAACTCTTAACTCCCATCATTATTTACGTTCAATTGTTACTGAAATTGTTTTCCTCATTTAGTTTCAGAAAACTTGCAATTTGTTATGCACTCGTTTGGAGATAAGATTTGGTAAAAAACGTTGAGATAAGAAACCTCCTCATTTGGGATTATGACTCATCTGTATTATAGTTGTATGATTTTGGTTTAGAAGTATTAAAAACTTTACACTCTCCAATCAGATCTTTCATTTCCTCATCTTCCAGGAAGTTGAAACCATAAGGAGGTTCTTTTGTTTTGTCATTTTATTTCGGCACTTCAGTAAGTTTTCTTCTTCTAATCCTTCATTGGTTTGTCAGTTACATCATTTCTGTCTGTGCTAGAAGCTCTCACTTCTAGGAAAATAAATTTTAAAGTTTTATGCGGTCTCATCAAACAAAAAAGTTACGAATTTTTAAAGTTCACTGTGGTACTAGGCCGCCAGATGGAGAGATCAAGTGCCCTGTTCGTTACTAAGATTGGTGGACCGGACAAAATGTAAGGTTTAGGATTCTTAGGTTAATTTTAGGTTAGGTTATGTTTGGTTAAGTTAGCTTTAGCTTTGGTTCCCACACAGCGCAATCACCTTCCTAGAATGTGCATAGAATATTGAAAAAGTATATTTGAATTTTCTATGAATATACTAATTTCTGCTATGAATATTCTTAGAACATGGCAAAGGCCAGGGTATTGTCTAGTGCTGAGAATGTTCTGAGAACATCCATTAGAATGTTTTTATAATATTCTATGTCATACTTTTAGGTACTTTTATAGCATTTTGTAAAAAAAAAAATTATAAATAATTTTCTTATGTTTTATTCTTAAAACTTCGATATAAAAAACGTTTTAGAACATCAAATTGTTGTTGTATGTTGCCTTTGTTTGCTTTTCACTAGCCATTGTTTGATTGTAGCTTCCATATACGACTCTGTGGATGACGCCAAATAGTTTTCTTACACTATATAAAAATAAAAAGTATGGCATAATCATCAGATTGTAACAGTACATGAGACTCCCAGAGTATTAATATTTTTTTTTATTAAAGTGACAATATGTAATAAAATTGAACCACTTTAGTTAGGAAATTAACGCCAAAATTAGAACAAAATGGCCAAATCTTAGTTTTTTGGAGTATACACCAGATCTTACCTTGTAGGTTGTGGTGTTTGTTGTCAGTCCATTTACTCCTGTCTGTAATTGACACTAATGACACTGTCCTTCTAATTTTTAAAAAATTCTATGTATTAAACCGCTCTCTTTCAATATAAATAGTACGTTCCCACACAGCACAGAATATTCCCAGAATATCCTCACAAGATACCAATGTTCTTTTTGCAGAATATTCCTAAGCCAATATTCTGAGAACGATCATAGAATGTATTGGATATATTAAAATATTCTATGAATATTTATATATTATATTCCTAGTACATTAATATAGAATATTCTAAATACGTTCTATGTACATACTAATTATCTTTTATTAAAAATAAAATTGATGGATTTTTTTATGTTGGTCATTTTCATATTGTCAACAATAAATAAGTGTAAAAAAATAAGCGCGTTAATTTGAAATCTTGTGAAAAATCTATGAAAAATTTTGTAGTTGTAAAATCTTAGTCTTAATGCAAATCAAATGCGCAAGCTCAATACAGCATTGCCATCTTGTAATAGAAAGCTAACATGAACAAATTAATTCATATTTTTATTTATATACTCCTATACTAAAAAAATTTAATTAGGTTTGTACATTAATTTTCACTCACAAGAGTTGCAATAAACATTTAATTAAAAGTTAAAACCAAAAATCAACTTATCATAAATACTATACGGCAACGTCGCTGTCACGTCACCCGTCACTCCCGTCAGTTTTGTGGTTAGGTTTACCTATTAGTTTATTACAGATTGCAGGGCTCTTAGTATAAGATATGTACTAAGAACCCTGGTTTATTGAAAAAAAAAGCCATGGAAGGTAATGAAGGTAAGTCATGACTTATTTTTTAGTTGTAAAAGTGGAGCCCTACCCCTATATCTTTCTATTATTTTAAAGGTCATTTAAATCTGTCTGTTCCCGAGGAAATAGAGAAAATGCGATTTTAAGCTCCATAAATGAAATTAGAAATGAATGAACCTATTTTTTATTAATCAACCAACTACATATTTATAATTTTATATTTGAAATATTTCATTTAAGCTTCTTCTGTTTCACAATAGCTTGGTAGGATACAGCTATGTTAGCCACTTGGGTATGATCAACATATTCCATAGATTTGGTCCCGAACAATCCAATAATATGGTGACCGGGAAGGTCAAAAGTACGTGAATTTCCAGTTAGCGTTCCAACGTTTACTGTCCTGTGACCTTCGAAAGTAAATACGAGACCATCTATTTGTCCAGTACCTCTAGCAATTAGCTTCAATAACTTCTTACCTAGAATAGCGGTTTAGCTTTAAAAATTTAGGAAACTAAATATGTTAAGTTTCGTTTTTTTTTTTAATAAATACATCCAACTTAGGACTCAAAACTCATAGGAGTAATAATGTGACGTCGTGCTCCGACAATAGTTTTCCTTATATCCTAGAGATGGGCGTTATCGGTTTATTATGTTACACAGTGGACGAACGTTATAAAAAAAGGATTAGATAATAAATATTTTGTTCGAAACATATTATTCAGAACATAATTTAGAACAGAACGTATTATTTAAAGTTTGTATTTTATATTTAATACGCTCTTTTAATATAAATCTATAATCAGAAGTGGTAGTGAAGAAATTTATTTTCTTATTACTCTTAAAAACTTGCATTTTTTGTACTAGTGAATTCACTTAATTTCAATTTGCTTCGTTGACATTGACGTACAAACGTACACGAAAACTTATTCTAAAAGAAGGAAATCAAAAACAAAACAAAAGTTTGGAAAAAGAATTCAACTAATATTCTAGGTACAATCTTTTGTAATAACGAACAGGAAACATTGTCGCAAAAATATGTTGACGAGAAAATTTCGAAATTGTTTTTAATGATTTTGTTTCCAACTTTGTTGCATACATTGTCGCCCACAAAATTTTGTTTCCCGTCTAGTGGTGGTAAACATGAAAGGATGTATATCGACATTGTCGGAAACAATGTATCTGTACGTACAGACCTGTAAAACTTTGTCGCCGATAAATTATTATGTTCGTCTGACTTTACGAAGACTAAATGTATCTTGGTGTGGACGTGCGCATTTTTAAACAATGCCGCCGACATTGTTGGATACATTTGTATCTGACAATGTATGCGACAATGTTTCTTTGATAATTATTCAATGGTCTGGACGCGACTTCAAACTATGCCGCCGACATTGTTGGATACATTTTTAAAAATTTGTATCTGACAATGTATGCAACAATGTTTCTTTGGTGTTGACGTGCCCGACATTGTTGGATACATTTGTATCTGACAATGTATGCAACAATGTTTCTTTGATAATTATTCAATGGCTTTAAACTACGCCGCCGACATTGTTGGATACATTTTTAAAATTTTGTATCTGACAATGTATGCAACAATGTTTCTTTGGTCAGGACGCGGCTTTAAACTATGTCGCCGATATTGTTGGATACATTTTTAAAGATTTGTATCTGACAATGTATGCAACAATGTATCTTTGGTCAGGCCGCGGCTTTAAACTATGTCACCGACATTGTTGGATACATTTTTGAAAATTTGTATCTGACAATGTATGCAACAATGTTTCTTTGGTCAGGACGCGGCTGTAAACTATGTCCCCGACATTGTTGGATACATTTGTATCTGACAATGTATGCGATAATGTTTCTTTGGTGTGGACGCGGCTTTAAACTATGTCCCCGACAATGTTGGATACATTTGTATCTGACAATGTATACAACAATGTTTCTTTGATAATTATTCAATGGCTTTAAACTACGCCGCCGACATTGTTGGATACATTTTTAAAATTTTGTATCTGACAATGTATGCAACATTGTTTCTTTGGTCAGGACGCGGCTTTAAACTATGTCGCCGATATTGTTGGATACATTTTTAAAGATTTGTATCTGACAATGTATGCAACAATGTATCTTTGGTCAGGCCGCGGCTTTAAACTATGTCACCGACATTGTTGGATACATTTTTGAAAATTTGTATCTGACAATGTAAGCAACAATGTTTCTTTGGTCAGGACGCGGCTGTAAACTATGTCCCCGACATTGTTGGATACATTTGTATCTGACAATGTATGCGACAATGTTTCTTTGGTCTGGACGCGGCTTCAAACTATGCCGCCGACATTGTTGGATACATTTTTAAAAATTTGTATCTGACAATGTATGCAACAATGTTTCTTTGGTGTGGACGCGGCTTTAAACTATGTCCCCGACAATGTTGGATAAATTTGTATCTGACAATGTATGCAACAATGTTTCTTTGATAATTATTCAATGGCTTTAAACTACGCCGCCGACATTGTTGAATACATTTTTAAAATTTTGTATCTGACAATGTATGCAACATTGTTTCTTTGGTCAGGACGCGGCTTTAAACTATGTCGCCGATATTGTTGGATACATTTTTAAAGATTTGTATCTGACAATGTATGCAACAATGTTTCTTTGGTCAGGACGCGGCTTTAAACTATGTCCCCGACATTGTTGGATACATTTTTAAAATTTTGTACCTGCAAATGCATTCAACAATGTTTCTCTGGTCAGGACGCGGCTTTAAACTATGTCGCCGATATTGTTGGATACATTTTTAAAGATTTGTATCTGACAATGTATGCAACAATGTATCTTTGGTCAGGCCGCGGCTTTAAACTATGTCACCGACATTGTTGGATACATTTTTGAAAATTTGTATCTGACAATGTATGCAACAATGTTTCTTTGGTCAGGACGCGGCTTTTAAACTATGTCCCCGAAATTGTTGGATACATTTTTAAAATTTTGTACCTGCAAATGCATTCAACAATGTTTCTCTGGTCAGGACGCGGCTTTAAACTATGTCGCCGATATTGTTGGATACATTTTTAACGATTTGTATCTGACAATGTATGCAACAATGTTTCTTTGGTCAGGACGCGGCTTTAAACTATGTCGCCGACATTGTTGGATACACTTTTAAAACTTTGTATCTTATAATAATATTATTTGTTTTAATTTGTTCTTACCTTCAAAATCTATTTTTACAGATTCTCCAAATGATGTCGGACCTACATGAACAGCATTACCGTCTGCAGAAGTAATTTTGAAACCTCCGATTCTATTACTTGTTGTAAGAAAAACCCTTATTTCTCTCGGATGATTTAACGTGCCATTGAATAATTTCGGAGTTAACGATGGGTAATCTGGATAAACCATTTGGCTCGATTGCTCTGCAGTATTTCGACCAAACTGAGTGGAATAAACGACAACTGGAATTTCAGGTCTCTTTTTGTCGAATGGGTCTTTTGCAAGACTTTTCCATCCAGGAATGTGTTCAAATCCGTTCAGTGCACAATATTGGCGCACGCTTGCCAATTCGTCAAAAAGATATTCAGCATAAGACTCTCTATAGGTTTCATTCAATTTGTCTTCACATACTTTGTGGACGTATTTAATTGCTCCTTTACGGGAGTCATATAGAAGTTCGAAAATATAATATTTCAAACGATCTATGTGCTCATCATTCAGACCAATTAGATCCTTGTTCACTATTCCATATTGATAAAACTTAAGTTTTAAGTTAATCACAGTAGAATAGAATGTGAGCAAGTAAAAGTTAACGCTAACAGAATTTCTTATAGTCAGCGAAAATTTTCTTTCAAATCCAATCAGATTTTCAGCAAGACCAACGTAGTGCGTTTTAATAGTTTTGGTTATATTAGGATTCTCTATCTCATACGAACATACTTTTATTTTATGTTGAATTTGTTCGAGATCGCCTCCAAGTAAACCTTCTATAGTTTCTCGAGCTCTCTCGTCTATAAGATTGGAAACCTATAAAATAGATACATTTTAAAAACTGATTTGTTACCGATGACATAATTACTAAAATAATATCGTTGAGCCAAGTTTTTTGAAGTGGGGGATTTACTTAGATGAAAGACAACTGAAAATATTGCTTGCGGATTACCAGCCACTAGCCGCTGCTGGCTGTTAGCAGCACGGTGTGAATCCAAGTGCCCGCTAATACCAGCAGCAGCCGAGCGATTTTAGCAGCACAATTAGAATATCACACCGCGTCATATGCCGTGTTCCTCTTAGCAACGGTGCTGGATTCCAAAAAAAAACGGCAAAACCCAACAAATGAACTTTCATTTTTGACTTTTATGAAGTGTATTGCATACAATAGATGTCCCTGCACCCCATGCCACACTAAAACCAGTTTGTAGCCCTCAGATATTCAGCTGACGGGGGTCCGAACTTAGCCTTTCTTGAGGGAGGTTCAAAATGATTTCGTGCTCCAAAATATTCTACTCGCGTCAAGTGACAAATTAAGCGTTCCACGCTGCCGATTTCAAAACGGTTTAATGAATGGTAATGTTGAAGATATGTAGATCACTTCCATATAAAGAAAGTGTTCGAAATGTTCTATATTATATGATTAAAAGAGTGTTGAGTGTGTACATTCCAAAGACGCGTATAAATGTCATAACCTAAAATAAAGTATGAAAATAGTTATGATCCCAGGAGATCCCAAATTTTGTACAGTGTAGAATGTTACAAATGTTACTAAATTTCAAAATCAATAAAAACTTTCTGCGCAAAGTTGCGAATTTGGTTTTGGGAACTACAAGTTGCATGTCGTGTCACACCCAGAACATCTTTCCTGCGCATAGTCCCGAGCAGGTGTTACACTAGTCCGATTTACGCTCTGCGATTTTCATAATAAATGTTATACCTGCCTCTCATTCACATAATAACATTTTACAATTAATGAGAAAAGAAATATTTGTTTAAAAACCATCTTCCCATCACATTTTTATCCAGACTTAGGTCTGGCAAAGTATATATATATATATAATATAAACTTTCGTGTTTTATTTTTAAATTTTTGCGTATTTCACTAATTCAAAATAAATTAACGGAATTAAAGATGTCCTGTCAAAATGCAATTAAGGTACCTCCTTATTGCATCTACTTTTCTACCTATATATAATTTGTTGTTGCTGTTTATTTATTTACATTCTGTTCTTTGAGCCAGTAGTGTTAAGAATTGTGGATAGTAATTATTTTTAGTTTTTAAGTGAATATTTAAAAAAATTTTATTGCCATAAAATCCGAATCTTTTCCATTTTATACAATAATTAAATTCGTATTTAATGAACTATCTGTATTTTTCCAGGAATATCAACAATTTTTCCTGCAGTTTAAATTAACCATTTTTGTTTTTCTAGATTCTTATTCAAAATTTGGATTTAAAATGTTCGCAGCACACAAATATCAAATTTTGATAATAGAAGTTGCTTGTGAGTAGTGTAAAGGAATACTTGCGGTCCGCCATTTTGTTTTTTCGCAAATTATATTTCAAATTTGAAATCAGTGAGTTTAAAAACATAAAGTAACCAATTCCCACCAAAATCGCATGTATTTACTGAAACAACTAGTCACTTCCGGTCCGCCAATTTGTTTTTTCGAAAATTAAATTCCAAATTTGAAATCAGCGAGTTCAAAAACATAAATTAACCGATTCCCACCGAAATCGTATGTATTTTACTGAAACAGCTAGTCACTTCCGGTCCGCCATTTTGTTTTTTCGAAAATTAAATTCCAAATTTGAAATCAGCGAGTTCAAAATCATAAATTAACCGATTCCCACCGAAATCGTATGTATTTTACTGAAACAGCTAGTCACTTCCGGTCCGCCATTTTGTTTTTTCGAAAATTAAATTCCAAATTTGAAATCAGCGAGTTCAAAAACATAAGAAACGCTTCCTAATTTTTGCGTACACGCCCTGGTTTCATTTTGCCGTTTTTTGTCGGCATCCAGCCCACTGTGCGGCGTAGCTCCTTAACAACCGCATAGGCGGGCGCGTTAATTCTGTTTTGGGGAGTTACCGAATTCGACTAGCAACTAAGGTCAAGTCGGACTCTATCACGACGCACAAGAAGCGAAAAAAAAAAGGTTTTAACAAGGTATATATATATATATATATATATATATATATATATATATATATATATATATATATATAATCATCCAAATTTATCCAAATTTAACGCATAGAGTACCCAGTACAATGGTAATATCGGACTATTGTTCATATAAACCCAAATAGAAACTAAATTTCAGTAATTACACAACACGCCACTAGGCTCGAGTAGGTGGAGACCAAGAACGGTGTCGTCATACAGCTATGACGCGGTGTGATGTTCTCATCGTGTTCTGTCTCTACCTTAGCATGACGTGGTCCTGTCACGTGACTTTCCCGCTGTCGCCAGCCTTATGTGAACCCCCTGAAAACACTCGACAGCGTCTGATAAGAGATAACAATATTTTGTTGGGTTAATTCAGACACAAACAATGCGGCTAGTGGCTGGTAAACCAGGGTCGTGTGACCGCCACTTTAGACGGTTTCTTCTGCGTGAAATTTTACAAATCAAGCATAAATTAATTTCGCGTTTAGTCTCAAATCGCTTATTTTTGGACTCTGGTATATGTCAGTGCCAGTGCCAGTGAAGCGACCTTGGTTAAGCAAAAAACACAATTGCTTCTGGGTCTTCCACATGTACATGTACCAACCGCTTTGCCTTTTTCGAATTTATTTTTATTGTGCTATAGACAAACATCTTTTTGTGTAATTTTGTGCCCGAGAACTAAATTGAGGTGTACCGCTGCTACTAGCCATTTATCCACTAGCAGAGAGACTATTAAACATCAGGTAAGCGTTTTGAGACACGTTATTTTAGAATTTTCTTTTAATTGTTGAACCAACCCCTTTTAAGGTAATATAAGTTATTCTCTATGTTTTCCCTAACAAGCGTCTTCTTCAAGTGAATTGACCACACCAAATGCTATCAAAATATCTGACCTGATCTTCTATTTCATCCCAGACACTCTCGCCATCTGGCCAGAAAAACTCAACGATGCTCGAAAGGGCTTCACCAGCAATAGGAACATAGGCTGCTCCGGTAGCAACAATAGTTTTGGCCACTTCTGTTGAGTCGACGTCGAAGTATTTTCCTTCAAAATAATCAAACTCTGGATAGCCATATCTAGTAGCGTAGACATGCACAAAAGCATTTTCGTCATAATCGTTTATAACTTTAACAGCTACAAAAGAAATGTCAATTCAGTATATGTTTTGTTAAGTTAACTATGAAGATAGTGAAGGTGACCTGTTGTTGGGTTGAAAGCGCTTAGCTAAATTAATTTTTAATCAAAAATTTTACGCACTTTGCCCTGAAAAATACAACGTTTTCTCCTGGCCAATAAACTGAATTAATATGTTGTTATTTGGAGCATTTTTTAAAGAAAGTTCTACACTTGACATTGATATCTGATGACCTCTGATATGCCTTTTGTCACTAGATCTTTCTAACCAATAAATCGCTCCATACTTACCTTGATATTGTTTTTTATATTCATATGAGAAATGATGACTTTCCCCATGTTGAAGCGTTACGATTTCTCGAATTCCTCGCCAATAAAAAGTATCTCCATACAAAATTTGAATAGTCACATTATGTCTTCCCACATTCAGTGCAAAATACATAAAAGCTGATATTTTATTTACGAGTCTAAAATCATGGGGAGCGATACAATACGTTTGAGTGTTGTAAGCTTCGCGACCTGCAAAAAACAAATTAATTTTTTTAATTAGGTTACACATTTTCGGAGATCGTTTTACATATTTCGAACAATTTTCCCAGAAAATGAAATCAATTTTTCTCAATGCTGAGGACTATTTGAATTATTTCTTTAGCTCACAGTGGATTTTGCTCTTTTATACAATTGTTGGAAAACCCGACATTTTCATTTGGGCACTTGCGACTTTGAATTATGCTTATTTTCACCGAACAAATTGTTCGGTATCTGGTATCTGAATTCTTCGATCTGTGTCTCTGTAGCTTTTTGTGTTTATGAATTTTAAAATTCTGACTTCAGATTTTGATAGAGCATTAAAAAGTAAGCATAGGGTTTGATGTGCCCCTCCGTATCTCTTCCGGAACACCTACAAAATGGGGTCCAAAATATGAAAATTTTGAAGTTTAAAATGACATTGAATTTAAAGTAGACGTACAGTGAATGACGAAGTAGACTGTGGCTGTGTTGATTAGAATAAGAACTTCAAGGGGGGGCAATTGCCCCGCCCCCAAAAGTCCGGCCATGAGAGGATATTTCTCATATCTGCGTAAACCAAATTTTAATTTTTTTGTAGATTCCAGGTCCATTTATATCTTATAAAACTCATTTTATCCCCCCAAAAATGGCCCAAACATTTTTTTTCGGTAATTTTGACATTGCCAATATACAAAATTCATTCTGCGTAAACCAAATTTTTTTTTTTGAATTTTTTTGTAGATTCTAGGTCCATTTATCTCCAAAAAAACTCACGTTTTCCCTCAAAAATGGCCCAAACATTTTTTTCGGGTTTTAACATTGCCAATCGTTTCTTATACAAAATTTATTGTGCGTAAGCCAAATTTTAATTTTTTTGTAGATTCTAGGTCCATTTATATCCAAAAAAACTCACTTTTTCTTCCAAAAATGGCCCAAACATTTTTTTTCGGTAATTTTGACATTGCCAATCGTTTCTTATACAAAATTCATTCTGCGCAAACCAAATTTTAATTTTTTTGAATTTTTTTGTAGATTCTAGGTCCATTTATCTCCTAAAAAACTCACTTTTTCTTCCAAAAATGGCCCAAACATTTTTTTTCGGTAATTTTGACATTGCCAATCGTTTCTTATACAAAATTCATTCTGCGCAAACGAAATTTTAATTTTTTTGAATTTTTTGGTAGATTCTAGGTCCATTTATATCCAAAAAAACTCACGTTTTCCCTCAAAAATGGCCCAAACATTTTTTTCGGTAGTTTTAACATTGCCAATCGTTTCTTATACAAAATTTATTGTGCGTAAACCAAATTTTAATTTTTTTGTAGATTCTAGGTCCATTTATATCCAAAAAAACTCACTTTTTCTTCCAAAAATGGCCCAAACATTTTTTTCGGTAATTTTGACATTGCCAATCGTTTCTTATACAAAATTCATTCTGCGCAAACCAAATTTTAATTTTTTTGAATTTTTTTGTAGATTCTAGGTCCATTTATATCCAAAAAAACTCACTTTTCCCTCAAAAATGGCCCAAACATTTTTTTTCGGTAATTTTGGCATTTCCATTCGTTTCTTCGACAAAATTCATTCTGCGTAAACCAAATTTTTATTTTTTTGAATTTTTTTTGTAGATTCTAGGTCCATTTATATCCTAAAAAACTCACTTCTCCCCCGAAAATGGCCCAAACATTTTTTTTCGGTAATTTTGATATTTCTGATCGTTTCTTATACAAAATTTATTGTGCGTAAACCAAATTTTAATTTTTTTGATTTTTTTTGTAGATTCTAGGTCCATTTATATCAACAAACTCAAAATATTAAACGTTTGTATATCAATCATCAATACTATTAAACGAGCAAGGTTTGTATGTGTGTGTGTGTGTGTATGTGTGTGTGTCCAGAGGATCTCGAAATCCACTCGTCAGAATTCAATGAAACTTTTAGGGTAGACTAATTCCTATCTAAATCGACAGAAAATATAGGTCTCATGTCTGTGAAAATTCGATCTTCCGAGATATTTACAAGAAAAGTTAAGCTTTTAGTTTTATTTCCTAGCAACGGCAACTTGTTTCTATAGTAATATACTATAAAGGAGAGAGGATATAACGTCACATTCCATAGGCGTACTTTGCAAAATAAGTTTCTATAATATAAATAAGGTCACAGCATATAAAATATATATACCCACTTCGTAGATTAAATTTTGAAGTTATATTATTTACAAAAAATAAAAATAAACCTTATGCATCTGACACTTTAACATTGAACGAATTAAATTTAACCAATAAATAACAAGAAGGATTATATGTTGGGATTAAACTGTTTTTAATCTCTTGGCATTAAAAGTAACGCTTCAGTACTTACCTAAACTCAAAGATTAAAAAAAAAGTTAGTTCAAGAACTATCTGAAAAAGTTACTGTCTTCACTAAAACTACTGGTATCACTATAATTGTCTTTTCTGAGGTTTATTATTATAGGTTCTATTAAATTATCCATTGATAGTGGATATACTTTCCTAAATGAATTTTCCACCTTTTTAACATGATCAATGCATTTTCCCCAATGTTCTCTATTTACATCTGAAAATGCCTTCAAAAACAAATTTCGCACATCAGGAAATTTAAATGTTTTAGTGGTTTGAGAAACATAACCTTTTAATAATTGTGACCAGATCAGTTCAATGGGATTTAACTCTGCGTGGTACGGAGGCAATCTGAGAATTTTAATTAGTTTTTCTCTGGCCATCTCATCTACCTATAATATATTTTTTGAATTTTGAATTTGAATTACTAATAATTCTTCCTTCAAGGATTTAGGAGGACTGATAATATTTTTAGAATGAAGCCATTTTTATACATACTTAATAGTATTTGAATACGATACGGCTATGAATAAATAAAGTCTGACTTATCTGTCAAAATAACAGGTTAATTACAGTAAAAACCATGGAAACAAGATTAAATCTAGACAAAAACTATATTAGGCCGATCAGATGTATTAAAATTTAAATTTTAACTAAAAATAAGCATTGAAGGATGAGGTAAAAATAAAATTTCTACCTCTTGAACCTGTACTACGTTCTGCAAATTAAATACTGCACTTCTTTCTTCTGTATAGTATAGTAGTAAAAAGGTTTGACTTTATTTAATTTCTGGCGTTTAAATCTGAAAGAATTCAATTTTAAATTTGCCGCTTTTTATCCATAATGACCTACAAATTTTGACAACTACTGACACGCACATCTCTGGTTAATTGTTAAGAAAATGGGACCGGCTGGGATTTTCATGAAATTTTCGCAGATGCTATAAAACATGATAAAATCAATATACTTAGCAATAGAAATTTTTGCGCGGAAAAATATTTTTCACATTTTTTTATTCTACAAATGCCCAAGTAGCAATTTATAACCAGAATAAACTTAAAAAGTATAAAAAAGAAAAGGTTCATTTGACGGACATAAATAATTTGCTTGTCAAATGACAGCCATCTCATAAATTCTAAGTTGAAAATACAACGTTGCCAATTCAATTTCAGAAATCATGGGTTTAGGTAAATATTTATAGGAACGTTGAGTAACACTGTTAAAATGGACACTTATTACACAGATCTAACCTAACCTAAAGCTAATCTTTTTTTTTTGGCGGGTGGAAATGCTTTATGCACATCGGGTAAAGGTTCTTCCCTTCCCCGATAGTGTGAGACTACCCCTTACGGTTACTCACTAAAACCACCCCACTGAAACCACTATGGCCTACACGCTGATGTTGCCCGTCCCGGAAACGGGGCCTGTCCGCCGTGACTATTCGCGAAGATCAAGCGTCAGTAGATGTTGCCCTAAAAGGGTGAAATCTCCAGAAACTAGGCAACTTTTAATGCATTTAACTAACCTCTGTGACAAGCAGTTGATAAACGTCAACAACACCTGCAGCAAATTGAAAATTAACACTGACAGCTTTTTTAATTTTCCCGCCTACTTTCAAGCCAATCGCCAATCAACTTTCTATTTATCTACCTTTCTGTAGTTCAAGTAGATGTCGCCAACTCCGTGATTTTCACGAATTAATTAATAATTTGTCAGGTTATAAATATACTTAAATTATATACTCATTGGACTGCTTAAAAATGTAGATTTGAATATTAAGAGCGAAGCTCGGTGACCAGATATTATAACCCTAACAGCCGACGACGTTGCCCCCTCCCCCAAATATCTGGGCTGTAGACGCCCTTGATAAGAACTGTCAATCTAAAATTTTATTAATACTTTCATTACAATTTTTTTCAAAATCTAAAAAATTTTAAACAGGGCTCTGAATAATCAGAGTACGGTACTGCCTTCACCCGGCAACATCAAACAAGTCGCATAGATGCGGTGCGTCAACTATGCCCCGGACCCTCATTCTGGACGAGGTTACGTAACGACTACCAATGGCGTCCCGAGTAAGCGCAATGCGACCAATTGGACCTGACTCTGTGACGTCACTTGCGTTGCGTCAACTATGCCCCGGACACTCATTTTGGGCATTGCGAGTACCTAAATTAACGCTTTCTCACTTAGACTTCGACTTTTAAACAGATCTTACGAAAAACGTTTTGTTCATAATTTTTTACGACTTTTCTTTTCAATTAATTCATCAAGGAAGCAACAAACAACCATATCATTTGTACTAATAAAATGAGTGTACAAGTGACAATAATAAAGCAACAAATACCTCTTGAAATCGTGTTATTTTTACAACATCACCAGCACCATTCTACAGCCATTTTAACAAAAGAGTTTGTGCGGACACAAACACCCACAATATTTCTACAATGGCAATGCTAGAAGAGAGTTTTTATTAAACTGACTTTAGTAAACTGTCATTTAAACCACCCCCGTGCGAGCAAACTGGTTTTCCGTCATGTGTATTGATACTTTTAATACATTCTGTGAGTTGGAAAAAACCACGGAAGACACAAATAATTTTTGACGCCCCCAAAGTACGTTTTCGAGGATGCTAAACACGATGGCGGAGGTTAAAATTCTTTTTGAGTTGGCCCCACCCCCCAAATAGCCAAAAACCACCCCCAGAAGGATGAATCGCATCTTTCACCAGCAAAACTAGCAGCATCCTCGAAAACGGGGAGGGAAGGTACTTTGGAGGCGTCAAAAATTATTTGTATGTTCGTCCGAGTCACAGAATGCAGCTGAATAGACTGCAAAGATGCGACTCTATATTTAATATCGTGTAGCTGCGTGCGGTAGAAAATGTCCGTTCGATATTTTTAACTCAACAATTGGTTAGATAATATTTGTATTCCCACCTAAAGGACACTAAATATATCGACAATCTTTCTTCTGGATTATAAAACCACTCTTTTTAATAAAATAAAATTTGCAACGCACTGTATATCTATGTTTTCATGTGTAGAAAAAAACATATACAGAGGAAATTGTAAAGACAGATTTTTCGGTCCAAAATTCGGATTTCTGTATCAGGAAAGCAGAAGCTTGTAATTTTGTTTAAATGTCGCATTTTTTTTTAAGAATTAATAAAAATTCTATAATAAAAATCGTTTGAAATTAAAAATCGAAGATGGTAGCACATTTGCAAATGTATTTGAGTTTTGACTGTATACTGGTTTTGTACTTTAAAAAAAACACTTTAATATAAATCTAGAAAAATATTAAAGAGTATTAAAAAAAGTATTTCATTATAGAAAACTTTTTAATGTATGCTCACCATTACTAACATAAAATATACCCAATAATATGAAAACAACAACTTTGAACAACATATTCACAAAGAATAAAAATATTTCGTAATAAAAATAAGTTTCTACACTATTTCGTTTAATCACCTATCCAATTTAAAAAAGCCCTATCATTATAGATTACAGTAAATATATAATACAGAGTGTTCCAAGATAATATGACACATTTCAACTTCACATAACTTCTAAACAAGAAGTTTTCGCGGGTCAGTTTTGGTTTTCAAAAAGTTTTATTTTGGCTTTGCCTAAATCTATTAATTTTGGAGATATTTTTAATTTTGTTAAATTTTACATTATTTTTCCACCGTAATGCCTAAATATAACACCCTGTATTTGATCAGCTTAGACTGTGATGAATTCATTATTACAGATTTTCAAAGATTGATAGATTTTTGTTTATGGGCATTGGAGAAGGTTAGTGAAGATGATTTTTTTTATAATGTACTTTTCATAATAATGGATTAGTATGAAGATTAACCATACAGATTTGGATGCATCTCGAAACGTTTTTAATAATGTCAAAACCAAACACATAGTTTCAAAGATAATTTTTTATAATTTTTAAAAGGTAATGGAATTTGCTACATAATAGGATTATAAAATATTTATTTAAAATAAGAACGATATTGTCGTTTGAATATGCTATTAGAGAATCGCCGCATTTTGGACGCCCTCTATAATTTTAAACAACTCTAAATACATTATTGTTTTCAATTAGATATTAGTCTAATTTTTTCAGTTAGAATTGGATTTGGCTGATTCCATAGGTTTCGAAGTTATTGGTTTTCTTGTAAATGCTTATTTTTAGAAATATCAAAATATCTCGAAAACTAAAAAGTTTATCTTATTTTTAACATATAATCTATAAGTACAATCAAATATAGGGTCTTCCATAAGAAATAATATAACTTTAATACGCCGCACTTTTTTGGGACAACCTGTATATAATTCAAAATAATTTTAAAATGTAGCCTTTATCAACCCACATATCCATGAATAAACAAAATTTTCAAAATAGTAACCGTTTAGCCACAAATATGTATAAATAAAAATCAATTATCAGGAGAAGGCTTGTAGGAAAGAAAATGTTTAAAAAATTGTACGGATAATTTTTTACTAACTATAGTAACCAATCAAATTACTTAATTTAGAGTCATGTGTCAAATTTCATCCAATCAGCTTGGATTACAGCGATGGCACCTACATGTGGTGTTTTCAACAAGTCAAGTTTTTGATTAAAAATTAATTAAACGTCAAACTGACAACTAGTTTAAAAATGTCGCTACGATTTGGTAATGCATCTGACGATGCAATTAATGATATTATATCAAGTAATATACCAAAAAATACAACCAAATCAAAAAAATATATATGGAAAATATTTCTCGAGTTTTTTGCGACCAGAGAATACGTACTGAATGCTGAAACGAGTTTGCCTAATTTGGCTAATATATTGAGAGATTATGCGGTAAATATGAGAAAAGCTGACGGAACTGAATATAAAGAAGCGACTGTAAAAACAATTTGAAATACTACGAGTAAGCTACTCCAGGAAAAATACTTCAATGACTTCAAAATTGTATTCGACCCGTTTATCAGTGTGATATTCAAAAATGCGCGAGATGCAAGAAATGCAAAACGTAAAAGATTACAGCAGGATCCAAACAAGCGAAAATGCAGTTCAGCAAATTTGAGTTCAAGTGATTTGGCTAGAATCATTGAATTATGGGATGAAAATACACCAGAAGGTTTACAGAAAAAATTTTACCATATAGTAGCTGTTGAGTTAGCTTGGCGAGGTGGTGAACCAGCTGATTGCCATATAGATTATTTCAAGATTGAAAAAAATAATGATGGAACGCCAACCAACAGAATTGAATACAATCCGATATTCAATAAAACATGCCAAGGAGGATCGAAAAGTTGTACAAATAGTAAGTGGCTTGTTCCCAATATTGCAAACGAAAGTGCATGCCCTGTTCGGTTGTTCCATAAATTATTGTCCAAAAGAGGGAAAAATGTTACTTCCAGTCGCCTTTTCTTGAGACCAAATCGTTTCTGGAAATCTGAAAGTGACACATGGTTTGACAATATTCCGGTAGGCAAGATTACAATTAATATGTGGACCAAATCATCCGCGCAAGCTATTGGTTTGGACACTAAGTGTAAAAATATATCCAATCATTCGAACAGATCAACTGCAGTTAGCCATTTGGCAAATAAAGGAATTCCTGAACAGCAATTAATAAAAATAACCGGACATAGCAGCTCTAATTCAATAAAACCGTACTTAAATATCGACCAAGAACGCCACGGTGAAATAATCAACACTATGCGAGGAATTTCTTCAACAGTGGAAATTAACAATCCGCCAACTTCAGCAAACTCTTCTTCTAATTTAACATTTACCAATTGTACTTTTAATACCTGTAGTTTTTAGTTTTGTTAAATAAAAATGAGTAAATATTAAACGTCAGATTGACAACCAATTTTTTGCAATCTACAAAGTAAAAAATTATCTTATCGAATACCCCTCGGGCCTTGATAAATCCTCAAAATTTTGTCATAGAGAATCCTTCAAGCGTGTTGCTTAAGGATAATAGTCCGAGGCCGAAGGCCGAGGGCTATTATCAAGCATCACGCTTACAGCATTCTCTATGACAAAATTATCTCGGTATTATCAAGGCCCTAGGGGTATTACTACTGAAAAGTGAAAAGTTTGTGTTAAAAAAATATCAGAACACATTAGGGAGATCTTCAAAAATATTAGTTGTTCAGTTTCTTACATTTCCCGTCATATTTTTTTTTGGTTCTCAAGCTGCAAATTGATTTAATTACAACTGTAAATCAGTTATTTTCAATTACGCTTGAAATTTATTTATTTTTTTAATAAAAATTCTATTCAAAAATTTATTATATTTATATTATATTTCTCGTTTAATTAAAAAGTTCGTAAAAATTTGTTTTTTGATAAATTATTAGTTGGTTTTCTATCAAAGTGTGTTTATTTAATACGAATAATAAACAAACATTATTTCCAAGAAGCTGTCGACCGATAAGCATTTCTTAAAGTAAATGATCATGAATAATTTACGGTCGGGAATTACCCATGCTCATATACGGGAATTTTGAAATTTGCATTTTAAAGAAAGAAAAATGAAACATTTGTTAAATAATTTATATACTTGTAACACAGGAGTGGATTCTATCTTATTAAAAGTTACTGACCATATTTTTTCCACTAATAAAAATAGCTTTTAAATTAAAATAACATAAAAAGAAGAAGACACAAAGTTAGTTATTATTGACTTTCATTTTGTATAAAATATCTATACAGTATCCCTCTGAAGTCCCTCCCCTCTTTATAATTGGATAGAAAAATCTAAATGGAACACGTTAATAAAAAACAAAATTGTTAATTCGCTCGAAGATAAAAATTCCATCGCCTCTTCAGCTGTATACTTCCTTATGGAAACATTATAATTTGATTATAGCCGCCATTTTATAGATTAACCTATAAAATAAGCACAACCTTTTTACAGTATCAGAAACACCCTAATAACACGGGATCTTGCTGGTATGTCCCGCTAAGGTCCTCAGAATGTCCCAATGTTTCAAACTTAAGTGAGATGTTTCTTTCATTTCTCAAAAACTAGGAACTGAAGTCTATAAGATGTCCATCCAGGTAATGTCCATTTAAAAGTCCAATAAACTTCCATCAGAGGTCCAGATAACAGCCATGAAATGTCCATCGAAGATCCAATTATTGTCCATTTTGGTACCATATTAAATAAAAAATGGACATCCATTGGACATCCCTTGCCCATCAAACGACATCCAATGGGTATTGTACGTTTTGTATATACATTGGACATCCATTGGATATCCTTGTTTTTACTGGAGCGCTGGTCTAACTCAGCTCCCCAGGGTTAAACAGTTGTAAAATTTCATACATTGATAGTTAAAAAATTCAAATGCAAATTAAAATTATTGTATTTTTCAGTCACCAACCTATTTATTAGATATTTTCGTATACCTTCCCTATATATTAAACAAGTTAAAATAATTACTGAATATCTACAATACAATAAGATTACGTAGGTACTTTATGTCCTTATTTAATACTACTCGTAATTATTTAAAATCGAAAACTATTGAAATTCCCGCTAATTAGCAATTAACGGTGATTGCCAATAATAGCCGATAGCTGAAATGGTATTCCATATATTTTTGAAATTGAAGGTAAAGTTGTTTGCCAAGCTTAGTGGAAATACTACTGATGAATTGATTAAGGCCCCTCCACACTATGGGCCAAGATAGGCCAATACATTGGTCACCAATATTGGCTTCACATCACATAGTGGCCTAGCCACTGGCCCAGTATCATCCAGGTAGCAGAGTGACGTCATTTTCACGTCAAATACGCAACACCAAGTACGTCGAAATGATCAAATTATCGACGTGAAAGAGACGTAAATGTGACGTCAATATGTCACATCGAAATCACGTCATTCAGTGACGTGATCTACACGTCTAGTAGTTACGAGGTAACATGTCGTTCTCTATTATTCCTGCTTATTTTAAAGCCAATATTAAGGTGTGACCAAGAGGCAGATTCTAAATCACTATTTGTTACCTAACTGTCCCTTGTGTATATTACTTATTCGGTATATATAGTCACAGATTGTTATACTCAGGATATGTTAGATAGAAAATTTACCTTCACACTTCCTTTATTCGATCATCAGGGATAAAAAAGGACACTTTCATATTTAGTTAATCAAGTTTGGCATCACCAAAAAATTATGAAACTATAAAGTCAATCGCTTTCTGACGATTCCAACTTGGTTATCAAACCAGCCTAAAAGATTTAATAGTTAAAATATTTTATTTCATAAAAAAAATTTGTTGTTTTTAAAAAGAAACAAACAGTTATTTTCAAATTTGAATGAAAACTTATTCTAAAATACAATACATGTAAATATTTTTAGAAGAGGATATGTCCTATTCCTTTTTCATCTTTCTCTTCATTATTGGAAAATAAGCGTTTGTGTGGAATTATTTTTCGTTTTCTAGGTAGAACCCAAGATAGGTCATGTCGGGTTTCTAGAAATCTCAATCTAACCTCAATTAAGTAACTATTTTAATCTAAAATGTATTATATTTATAGATTACCTTCTTCAAAAAACGACTTCACTACCCCAAACAACCCCCATGTTCCATTTGGAGATTCTCCTTTCTTTATTGACTTGTTGAAGTGGTCACCAAACTTCAGCCTTACGAGGCGACCAACAGCCACTTCTAGTTGTGGAAGAGTGCAATTCCACCGCCGTCGTTCTCGGTGAATTGTATTCCCACAAACATCCTTCAATTATGTTACATAAACACTTTTTTCAAAACATAAAACCAAACAGCAATAATTGCAATTAATGTAATTACCTTGCTTACTTATAATGGAGAATGAGCAAAAATAGGGATTTCTCATAGATGTTTCTATTGTCCCCTATGTATGTTTCTAAGATGTCTTGCAGATGTTTCTGTGTTATTAGGGCAGTACCCATAGAATCCACGAAACTCAAAGAAATCTTACGCCAGCATCTTTCTGTAACATTCACCATCATCTACATATTCCCGAGCTGCAGGTGAACTTTTCCAGCCTCCTAAGCTCATCAGTTACCTTCTGCTTCATACAGACCCGTGCGATGGAATGTGTTTTTGGGGTTGGAACCCCCGCCTCAGGGACAGTTCTGTATCTTTACTTGAAACATTAAAAAAAATGATTCCAGAAATGTATAAAACTAATATCGTATAATTTTTAATATATACATCATACTTTTACTTTGTATACGTCCATTCCCGGTAGATTGTTAGTAAGAAATACATAATCGTAGAAAAAGTATAGTGTGCAACTCGCGCGAATATCATTTCGCGTTTGCTGTACAATATACTATTAACCAAGAACTTGGTTTTTGAAATGAGGTTAATCCATTTGACATTAACGCCGCAATCAAGGTTATGGTAATTGAAATTACAAATTATCGTTTATTCTCTCTCGTCTTCCTGTTTCACTTAAACGTAAATTTCTCTCATTTAAATTATAGCAAACTGCAGTTTGCCTACTCAAATTTCATTAAGCTGATTACTGCCCTGATTCATCAACAATTGTTTCAAATAAATATCAGTGCAGATGGTAAATTAGTATAGTCGTGTGAAACAAGAATCAAGATGCAAAAAATTGTTTTGTTTGCTGTTGCCTTCGCCATTCTTGGGGTGGCTTTTGTAAGTATTTATTTGTTGTGTTAAAGTCAGCATTTTCTGGCAAAACATATAAAATGAAGCATGAGAAATATTAATTTATTTAGATACTTATTACTTTTGATGATATTATTGCTGTGTGTATTTGAACAAAGTTTAATATTATTTTACTACTACTATAAGTACTATATTATACAGTGTGTTCCGTAAGTATGGAGCGATAACTGAAAAATGTATAGAATTGGTCAAAATAACATCTGGAATTTTTAATTTTAATTTAATTTAATTTTAATTTAATTTAATTTTAATTTATCTTTTCTTTAAATGTTAGCTTTATTTTTATTTTCTGGGAAATATATCCGATATGAGAAAAGATAAAAACGAATTATACTACTAGATTATAAAACGTCTTGTATACAAACATAATCTATAATAAAATATTTTGTTGAGTTTGGATAGCAATCTAAATTTGTAGTTATTTTTTTTATTACTATTTTCATAGTCAAAACTCAAATACATTAGTTTTCTATTTTTTTAAATGGACCACTCTGTATTTTATGTCAATATAGAAAAGTATCGTAGACGTAGTTTCATTTGTTTTCAATATTTCCTATATCCGCTAACTGAGTGGGAATTTTTATTTAGGCATATTGGGATCTGACATGGGGCGTGGCCTATCTAAGATGGCGTCATTTAGGGTGAAGGTTTAAATGTGACATGAGTGCTGGTCGCGTATAAATATAAAAAATGAGTTTCACGATTGACAAATTCGCGAACAAATCTTAGCAAACTAAATTTAAAACAAGCTGAACGCATTTTATATGCTGGACACTCAAATTAATGAAAGTGACAGTGGCTGTGTGGACGTAGTGACTTTCTGTTTATCAACGTCGAATTTGTGAGCTTATACCAATCAAATTAACTAGAAAATTGCAGGAGATGGACAAGTGATGAGTGTTGTTTGTTCCTGCAAGGCTTCTATGACAATCGTCCTTCTGCTGATATCGCTGGATGTCAGATCCCAATTTATTTCAAAAATTTCTCATTAACCTATGTTTTAATACAATAAAATGTATAAAATTTCAATTATACGTTAAATTTATCTTTATTTACCAATTTGTTTTAGGCCAAACCTGTAGGAAAAGAGAAGCACCCGTTCACGGACTCTTTAAAACAATGTAAATCTGAGTTAGGATTAGGTGATGATTATAGCATTGGAGTACCTGCCCCATCCAGCAGAGGTCCTGTTTTGTTATGTCTCAATGTCAAGTTGGGTATACAAGACTCAAAAGGAAACGTCAATGCAGACGCTTTAAGAACCACTATCTTGGACATGGGAATACCAAAAGAAAGAGCTGATGAAATCGTTGAAAGCTGTGGTAAAAACACCAGTGATAAAGCAGAAGAAAATGCAGTAAATCTATTTAATTGTATTCACAAATAAGGCGTTTAATTTTTATATTTCAAAACTTAGTATATTATATTTAAAAAAAAATATTGATTTTTATTATTAAATCTCCACTTCCATATTTATCTGAATTTTGTTGGCAAATTATTTAGGCTATTAAGTCATATTAATTAAAAATGCTTATAGTGGTGTGAAATTAGAATTTTATATGGATGTAAGAGCTGAGTCAAATTTTTTTAATTTGTTCGATTTTGTACATAAAGGGAAGCTTGTAAAAAAAAATTTCAATAAATTTGGGCTGGAGCTTCGCGAGGTATGTGCCAAAAACGACATTTTTGGTATTTTTCGAGTGGATTGTTTCACTATTTTTTAAATATCTCCAGCTCTAAGAGTCGTGGAAAAATAAAAAAAAATTAAATTGGCCGTGATGAAGTAGAGTGTCGATCCGTATAGTAGGGTTTTTTTTTAAATGTAACCTAACCTCAAAAAACGAATTCTCGCGCATTATTTTTTTACTGAATTGGCAATAAATAACCAAAGAACCCACGAATTTTCTTAAAAATTGGAGAAAATATATTTTTATGTCGGGAAGACATGGTAAAAATAAAAAAAAAATGTATTTGTCCAGCAAAAATTGGCATTTTTCGAAAAAAAATTGAATTGGCTGCCATTTTTGGAAAAACAATAGTAGAGAAAAAATTTTTATCTTAAAAAGAAGGATTTTGTGTGTACTTTTGTCTAAGAAAATCCAACCTTTTATCTCTTTATTTAAAGTGTCCAATTTAGGGAATAATAATAAAAAAAATCGATTTTTATTTTTTATATTGATTTATATTGATTCGTTCCCTCACAAAAATCGTACTTTAGAACCTGAAATATTTTTTTTATTTTTTTAAACATTTTTTGGACTGAACTACAGTTTTTCTAAGAGGATCAAGCATAAATATCGCGTTAAAAAAATTGGAAAAAAATGAAAATCGAATTTTTATTTTTTTATTATTCCCTAAATTGGGCACTTTAAATAAAGAAATAAAATGTTCGATTTTCTTAGACAAAAGTACACACAAAATCCTTCTTTTTAAGATAATTTTTTTTATCTACTATTTTTTTTAAAAAATGGCGGCCAATTCAATTTTTTTTCGAAAAATGACGATTTTGGCTGGACAAATACATTTTTTTTTAATTTTTACCATGTCTTCCCGACATAAATATACATATTTTCTCCAATTTTTAAGAAAAATCGAGAATTCTTTGGATATTTATTGCCAATTCAGTAAAAAAATAATGTGTGCGAATATCGTTTTTTAAGGTTAGGTTACATTTAAAAAAAACCCTACTATACGGATCGATACTCTACTTCATCACGGCCATTTTAATTTTTTTTTTAATTTTCCACGACTCTTAGAGCTGGAGTTATTTAAAAAATAGTGAAACAATCCACTCAAAAAATACCAAAAATGTCGTTTTTGGCATATATCTCGCGAAGCTCCAGCCCAAATTTATTGAAACATTTTTTACAAGGTTTTCTTTATGTATAAAATTGAAAAAATTGACTTAGCTCTTACATCAATTTTCAGAATATTTTCGTCTAATTTCACTCCGCTATTATAGGAAAGTAATAGAAAAAGTACTAAACTTGGTAAAAAGCGATTAATATTTAGATACAGTAAAATATAATGCATAGTTTCGGTAAACACAATAGTGCAGATGTCTCTCAACTGTTCTCCTTTGGTTTATAGCTCGGGAGCCAGAGAGTGGAAAGAGTATAAACTAAAATAATAAAAACATGTGCAATCGCTAAGTTGTAATCGAATAATGTGTCGGCTACCCGACTAAAAGCTGGTTGAAGGATGCTGCTTACGCTTAAAGGGTCATGTTGTTTTGGTCGTATCAAAGGAGCCACCTTTTATAGCTGATAAATTGGGGATACCATAGATAGTGGCGCAAATTTAATGAATTAAACACTATTGGGATTTCGTAAACCGTTATAGATACAAAGTTGATTAAATGGGGAAAAATATGTGTATTTTAAAGACGAATTTACTGGTTTTTTCAAAATTAAAATATCAGGTCCGGTTTCTGAGATATTTAGTTTATACTTACAAATGTACCATTGAGCTGATTACTAACCTATAATTTATTATTATTACAAATAGATAAGAGTGGAAAATCCTATATCAATCTTTATATATAGAATATTCAATAGGTTAACCTTTAAAGTCATATTTTTTCTAAATTAATAAACATGTTGTTAACAGAACGACCTCCAAACTGTTAACTGCAAACCAAATTACCCAATTTAATTTATACTTACAAATGTACCATTGAGCCGATTACTGTCCTGATTTGCTAAACTTGTTTTAAATATAAATATTTGTACAGATGATAAACTATAAACTTGTATATTGATATTGTTGTGTGAACTAGAATCATGATCAAAAAAATTGTGTTACTTGCTGTTGCTTTCACCATTCTTGGGGTGGTTTTGGTAAGTATTTTTGTTAATTTTAACTAATTTTTGTAGCGAGACTTTCCAAATAAACCTTGAAAAATACGAATTTATTATAAAAATAGTTTGTTACTTTAATAAACCTAACCTATAATTTATTATTATTACAAATAGATAAGAGTGGAAAATCCTATATCAATCTTTATATATAGAATACATAGTAGGTTAACCTTTAAAGTCATATTTTTTCTAAATTAATAAGCATAGTGCGACCTCCAAATTGTTGACTGCAAACCAAATTACCCAATTAATACTTGAAGTCCCAGATCAGAAATTTTTAATAACAAAATTAATTTTATTATTTGTCATTTTTGACGCTGGACACTTGGTTAAATGCGGGAAAAAATTAATGAAAGTGACAGTTGCTGTGTGGACGTAGTGGCTTTCTGTTTATAATATATAATCTATAATTTGTCTCTTACCAAGTTTGGAAAACTTTTGTCATTTTTCACGGACTTTTCAGTATAGAATCATACGACAAACCCGTGTATATATTTGTAGAATTATTTAGAAGCATTTCTTAAGGTTTATAGAACACTCAGTACACTCGAAAATCTTCATACATTTATTTATTAATCTGTTTTAGGCCGAAGATAACAATAAAGATATCCAGCTATTCTTAAACATTGTAGACGAATGTAATGCTAAGTTAGGTTTAAGTGGCGGGTGGAAAATTATACCACCCGCGGCAGATAGCGATGCTCCTCTTTTGTTATGTGTCCTTACCAAGTCGGGTGATTTAGATTCCAATGGAAAAGTTATTGCAGACGGTGTAAGAAATGAACTCTCGAAAACAAAAATAACAAAAAAATGGGTTGAAAAAATCGTTGAAGAATGTGCTAAAGATACCAGTGAAAATGCCGAAAAAAATGCGCTAGAACTCTATAACTGTCTTCATAGAGTGTACTGAATTTTGTTAAAAGTGATAATACATTTTCTTCCTACTATTGTACAAATTTATTACCTAGATATCTTGAATTTTTTGTACACTTTTCCACAATATTGTTATTAGATATATTAAAACGTTTTTGCATTAAGAATTTTAATTCCCTCTACTTTAAACATGCCGTCTCTGCTGTAGGTTCTCTATGAGATGGTTAGAAAGGCTAATGAAAGACCGCCTATTGTCCTTTCTTTCCAAACATAACACCTCTTCAGTATGGCCTCCTACCTAAAAAATGCACTAGTGACGCCATGTTTTCCGTTCTTAATGAAATATACAGAGTGTTTCATTGCGAAGTATCCATACATTAAACGCAGACAACACAATTAGACAATGAGGGAGATCATAAATGAGTAAATCCAGTTTAAATGTGCAAATAATTAAAATAGTAGCAACGTGAATAGAATGAATGATTATTTTCAAATATATGGGTCTATTGCTGGCTACCAAATGAATAATACAATTATGTTTCATAGTTAAACCGACAAACGTTAACTGTAAATAGAGGGTACTTAGGTGATTCCAAAGAACCTTGGTTAATGGGTCTAACGCCTTTAATAACCGAGATACGGGGTGTTTCATCCATTTCAGCCAATATTTTGATAAGCCGTAACTTTAGAACCACCCAGTAGATTTCTCTCATACTTGGTACAGGTATAGTGTGTTAATAGCCCAATCCTATAGTGTAAGAACTACCATTAAACTCCAGATCCGGATTAAGAAGAATTTGTAAAATTTGAAAATACCCCAAACAACACCCTGTATATCAGATTTTTTAAAATTGGGATGGATATTTGAAAAGAACGAAAAAAAATGAGTTAAAGTGACAATTTTTTTAAGTGCACATCCCATTCTACTACTGGAGTTTTAACGTCAAATTACATCAAACGCATTTTTTTCATTTTCACAAGCAGTAACTTTCAAAATACCTGGTAGATTTCTTTCATATTTGGTACAGGTATCATTTTTTAGTATTTCGAAAGTTACTGCTTGTGAAAATGAAAAAAATGCATTTGATATAATTTGACGTTAAAGCTACAGTAGTAGAATGGGATGTGCACTTAAAAAAAATTTTCACTTTAACTCATTTTTTTCCGTTCTTTTCAAATATCCATCCCAATTTTAAAAAATCTGATATAAAGGGTGTTGTTTTGGGGATTTTCAAATTTTGCAAATTCTTCTTAATCCGGATCTAGATTTGAATGGTAGTTCTTACACTATAGGATTGGGCTATTAACACACTATACATGTACCAAGTATGAGAGAAATCTACAGGGTGGTTATAAAATCATATCAAAATATTGGCCGAAATGGATGAAACACCCCGTATCTCCGTTATTAAAGGCGTTAGACCCATTAACCAAGGTTATTTGGAATCACCTAAGTACCTTCTATTTACAGTTAACGTATGTCGGTTTAACTATGAAACACCCTGTATATGGCATAAACATAACATCTACAAAATTAATACTAGATACATAAAGTATATTATATGATATTTGTAGCCGCAAGATGATGGTATTCAACCTCTCAGATTATTCCCATTCCAAACAATTTTTGTAGTCTTCCATGGTATTTGATTTATTTTCGATTCACATTAATTCCCATTTTACTATAACCTACATGGAAGTCACTCATTCCTTAGAAAATGAAATTGAAATATATGTTGTATAAATATGACAATATATTACACTGTACCAAAATATTCCAAATGGTACTATTGCCCCTTCAACCCCTCTCATCGTTACCCCTCTAATACCAAACAAACACTGCATGATGCCGAAAGATATATGATCTAAGGCTAAAGCGGCCAAAGTAGATACTTGTGACGTAAATGGTCTTTTTTCGTCGTTTGAACGAGAGTATATTTTCGGGATTTTTTTAAAAAAGAACTACTTCAACTAAAAGCTGTGGTATTTTTCCAGAAATTAGTGTTCTCGCCCATTTCAAAAACCTATATTTGTTGGGTGTAACCCCCTTCCTAACTGGGATACAGAGTCGTTTACGAACCTCGCGGTATCTTTTTTTCATATTTCACATAGGAACTTCCCTTAAGGTATCCAAGCGATTAGAGTATTTGTAAGAAAATAATCCGGGATCGGATTAGGAAAACATTGACAAATTTTTCCAGGTTGAAAGCAACACCCTGTATAAAGGATTTTTAAAAATTGCTTTGCATATTTGGAAAGAGCACAAAAAAATGAATTCGTCGACGTATTTTTTGTTTTCCCGCAGATAATTTTACTACAAAAATTTAAAGTTCATTAAATATCATATTAAAAGAAACGTTAAAAATTTCCTGATTACCTTCGCTTTCTTCTCACTCAACTAGCAGGAAAGTTTTAAATATTTTATTTGTTAAATAAACAGTTAAAGTATTTCGACTGTAAGGATTATTAATTTATATACTTATACGGTAAAGATAAATAAATTATTAAATATTGTAAAAAGAGAAATCAGGCCAATTATACAGGGTGCGCCAATTATTTCCACTTGATCTCTAGCACCGAAACTAAAAGAGATATCAACAAGATTTTTTCTAGGGGTAGACAGTGTCACTCGGACTACAATTTTAAAATATTTTGATGTATACAGGGTGGCTAATTTTTGTGGAATGAAAATTAATTTGGTTTTTTTAAATTGAACACCCTGTATACGAGTATGTCTTCTGATTCTACTTAATATTAGATTTACGGTAGTTTTTTGTATTTGTAAATCCGACGCGGCGTTGACAAGTTATTCCTATTTTAAGCAGATTTAATGTAAAACAGCACTTCAGAAATATTAGCACAAAAACCACATTTTTTAAAAAATTCCTCAAAAAAGCTACTATGATGTAAATGAAACATGTACCTATCACAATAATCACACAACATCTTCACCTGTTGCACAGGGTGTTTGCCGATGGCGTGCCAATAGTCTAGTTTTCAAATGGCAATAACTTAATTTTTTCAAATGGGACACCCTGTATATTTTTCTTCAGTTAGAAGCTCTCCCTAATTCGCATTAAAAAAATATAGAGTTTTGCACATCTAACTTTACTATTTACTTTAATAATTGACGTTAAGGGACAAACGACATATTTTATACAATTTTTAATAGGAAATCAAGTTACCTGAAATGAAAATGACAGTAGGTATATTTTGGATTTTAATAAGAATTATAGTGTTCAAGAAAATATTGATATGATATGGATACTGGGTGAATGTCAAAAAAATGCGTTTTTTGCTAGTAGGGTCTATCGTCAAAGATACCCAGAAAGACGTCATCCACAAAAGGATACTTTTGAGAATTTAAAGAATAGATTTGATAGAACAGGAACCGTCAAGTATGAAAAACATTCACGTGAAACTACAGCTGTTACTATTGACAACGAATATAAGGTAATGATCAGTATAGTTGAAGATCCCAATATAAGCACAAGGCAATTAAGCAATCAGTTAGATATTTCCAATACCACAATTAGACGCATAATAAAAAAGAATAAATATCACCCCTATCATATCCAGCTTCACCAAGAATTGTTACCACGTGATTTCGCGCGTAGAGTGGAATACTGTAGATGGTTAATAAACACGATAAATACAGAGCGTAACTTTTTAAACAAAGTTTTATTCTCCGACGAAGCCACGTTTCATAAGAACGGTTGTGTAAATAGACACAACTTACATTATTATTCGGACCACAATGAACATTTATTTAGAACCACATCACAGTATCGATGGTCTTTGAATGTATGGGCGGGAATAATAGGTGATTATGTAATTGATCCCTATTTCTGTAATATCTGGAAAAATGGCGAAAGAAATAAATGAAAGTTATAGATAATTTTAAAACACCCGGTATAGTCAAAGTAAATAACTAGCGGTTCAAACAGTAGAAAAATCGAATCATCTAGAAAATTACCACAATGCAAGCTTTGCAAAAACCATACAAAATTTTGTTGCTTGTTGAAAAATTTCAAAATATAAGTTGAGCAATCCGACACCGTTCTGTTTTAATTCAAGGAAATTAAATATTGGATGTCATAAACAATTTTTCTGGTCAAAGTTCCTTTACAATGTAACACAAAAGACAAAAGTGCCGAATTGGCATTATTTTCATTTCTAGTAATTTGTATGATAAACAATAACGGAGTACGCGTGATTGGTCAGTATATAAGACAATTGTAATGGCGTCCAAGAAAATGATCGCGATTGGACCGTCTAATAAGTTGAGGAAAAATAGTATCCCTCCAACAAAGAGGGGACAAAATTTTATAAAAAGTAAAGTTTTCTGATCGCGGGGGACGGACGAAAAAGAGAGGTGAAAGCCGGTAATGATATACGGACCCCTCGTTAGTGGTCCACGGGTCGCGCTGTAAAAGTCGCGTTTTCTAGTAGAGAAAAATAAGTTTGGTTTTCTGAGTAAGTTTGGTTTTTTTTTGATTGTTGAGTTTTTTTATCGTACCGCGTGGTTCGGTTAGTGACGCGTTGCGCTAGTGATACAGTTTGGTTTGGCGTAGAACCAGGAATACGTTCGTCGCCCACGTCTACAAGGGATTTCCCGGGCTGTAGATTTCACCCCAATTTGAGGACGAGCTAAGAGTAAGATTTGATTCGATTTTTCTTAACCCTTCTATTCATCTCGAACCGACTCGTGTTGTTTGTAGAGAGTTAAGTCTAACTCCAGTTAATTGTTCTCGCATTTTTTTCCCGCTATTAGGAGTGCTTCCCAAAACGGTTGTTGGGTTAAGTATTGTATACAGTAAAGCCTGTCTGTAGGCATCAGAAATTTAACCTTTGTTCGTAAATTTTATCCAGTACTTGAATGGACCTTTTCCTTTTATGTCACATGTATCGTGAGGTAACTAGCGAACTTCTGATATTTAGTAGAAACAAAGTTTCAATTTCACGTTAACCCTTTTGTCACTTAATTTCAAGTAGAAATATTACGTGTGGTTTCATTTTACCGCCACAGAGCGATTTCTTTAGTTTCTTTCATTATTAGTTTAATTTTTTATCATTTTGGGATCATTTTATGCATTTTCGTAGTAGTAAAGGATAGTCATTATTTTAATATTGTAGTCATGTCTTGTTAACCATTTTCTTTTATTAGTCAATAAATTCATTTAAATTTTAGCAAGCGTTTCTTTTAAATCCCCCAACCCCGAGAGTTTTAGACACTTCGTGAGACAAAGGTATATTCTGCACTGAATCGCTGCAGGGATCACGCCCTTCTAGGATTTTCTTTCAGGTATAAAACTCAGTAAGGCTTAATTGACCGCTCTGCCAAGGTTTGATAGACACGCAGCTAGGTAAAAAGTAACCTTAAAACTACCCAGCGGTTATTACGTATGGTGGGGTTATTACATCTGGTGACAGCGGTTTTTTTATTAGGCTGGGGTTATTACATTTCTTTGATGGGATTGTAAATGGAGCTATATTTTTAGATTTTTTAGAACATGATTTTTGCAACTTATTGCAAAATGTGCCACACCACACATTACCTATTAGATGTTCGCAATTGGTTAAATAGGGAATTTCAGGATCGTTGGATAGGAAGGGGAGGACCTATAAATTGGCCTACTAGATCGCCTTGCCTTACACCTTGCGATTTTTCCTTGTGGGGTTTTATTAAAAATATTGTTTACAAAGAAGAGGTTACCACAAAAGAAAATATGAAAGAAAGAATTACTGCAGCATTTAGACAGGTGACCCCTGCAATGCTAAGAGATGTGCATAAATCAATGAAAAAAAGGGCAAGAAAATGTATAAATGAAAATGGAAGACATTTTGAACATCTGCTATAAATTTTAACTTTCACTATTGTAGTTTTCTTACGATTGAACTTTGTAAAATTTTGTACTTATTAAAAATTGTGTAAAATATGTTGTTTGTCACTTAACGTCAATTAGTAAAGTAAATAGTAAAGTTAGATGTGCAAAACCCTATATTTTTTTAATGCGTATTAGGGAGAGCTTCTAACTGAAGAAAAATATACAGGGTGTCCCATTTGAAAAAATTAAGTTATTGCCATTTGAAAACTAGACTATTGGCACGCCATCGGCAAACACCCTGTGCAACAGGTGAAGATGTTGTGTGATTATTGTGATAGGTGCATGTTTCATTTACATCATAGCAGCTTTTTTGAGGAATTTTTTAAAACGTGTGGTTTTTGTGCTAATAGTTCTGAAGTGCTGTTTTTTCATTAAATCTGCTTAAAATAGGAATAACTTGTCAACGCCGCGTCGGATTTACAAATACAAAAAACTACCGTAAATCTAATATTAAGTAGAATCAGAAGACATAATCGTATACAGTGTGTTCAATTTAAAAAAACCAAATTAATTTTCATTCCACAAAAATTAGCCACCCTGTATACATCAAAATATTTTAAAATTGTAGTCCGAGTGACACTGTCTACCCCTACAAAAAACCTTGTTGATATCTCTTTTAGTTTCGGTGCTAGAGATCGAGTGGGAATAATTGGCTCACCCTGTATAAGTTTTAAGTAAGTATTCTTGATGACTAGAAAATCAAGAATTTTGTATAATGATCTTCGAAATCTTTTGTTTATTTATTTAGGTGGAACACGATATATTTTTAATTAAAATTGAAGAATATAATATTCTTGAGAGCTGAAAATTTTATGAAACATTCCGTATATTCTTCTAACCTCCCATTCCATATTAAAATTGTGATATACAGGGTGTTGTTTTAATATTTTTAATATGTTTCAATTTTTCTAAAGCCGAACCTGGATTTTCAATAATTCAGCACATTATTCGTGTAAGTTGTAAATTGTAAATGTACTGAATGATTCAAAAGTTCTGGCCAAATGAATAATTATACATAAACCACCAAAATAAAACACAAAGTCGTCTCCAAATACCCTCAAGGGGAAAATTGAACGGTTTAAAGTCAAAAGCTGTAACCGTTATATATAGAACATGTTTTGAAAAACATACGTATTCATCATCAGTACCATTAATAAACACAGGAGTAAAAAAGCTAGAACAATAGAAAAACATTGTTATGATTTGAAAAATAGAATCTTTCATTTATGATGAAAGTATGACTAAAAGTAAAAGACAAAATGGTTACTTACTTGAGACGTAATAGTATATTACGTAACAAGAGTGATAAGTAACCCAAGTGAAAAAGTTTACGCACGAAGCCGCGCGGCGGCGAGTGCGTACATTTTACGAGTGTGTAATGGGCTTACAACTCGAGTAACGTACTATACTTTTTCTACGCTCACTCATAATGAGGATAACCTGAAAACAAAAACTCATTTTTGTGTGATGATAATTACACAATATTTTAATTCGTTACCTTTGACAACAAATGATTATCGTCTGGGGCATCTTTCAGAAACTTATTAATTTGTTCTGGAGAAAGGATTTTCGCTTTTTTACTTCTAAATCCATCCGATTTCCACTTGAGTAAGGCCATTAGTTTTGGATAATCTGCTATGTTAATGTTATTATTAATGTTTAGTGTAGTTCTCAGCATCGAATAAATGGCCCATAGAGAAGATGGCTTCATAATTTTTGATGTTTCCTCAAATTACACAAGCAAAACATTCTCCGAAAAGGATTTAACGTTATTCTTGTGTCGCCAATCCATAAATTTTCTATAGGTAATTTCGTACCTTTCTTTAGATTTTAGCGGTAACAAATTATGTGTGGCAGCTTGAGCTTTTTCTAAAAGCTGCGGTGGAGTGCTCATAATTTCATTACTTTCACTTTCAGACATATTATTCGTAGGTAAAGTTAAGAAAATCTTCGGATACAATATTTTGTGACAATATAAAAAATAACATGACGTTTATTTCTATAGAAACGCGGGTTATTTTTTGAAAAATTGTATAATGTGTTGCCGACATTTAGGGACATCACTATTTTAATTCAAAATGTATCTCGCTAATGCTAAAAGTTTTTATGTTTTTCAATTGACTAAATTTATGTAAATAGTCCAAATAAAGTGGTACGTAGATAAAAATTTGATTGCAATTTGATTAAAATAAGAAATTTAAGTTTTCTTATCAAAAAGCACGTGTATGTATTGTTAAATGTCATTTACAAGGAATGTTGACAGTGCAATTTTTAACGTTTAATGACGTGGGCGTAGAAAAAAAATTTTGATTATGTAGAAAAAAGGACTTAAAAAACATTAAACGTTGTTGAAGGCAATGTGAAACCTACCCCCTAATGTTAAGGGGGATAGTAGTAACTTTGCGTTTTATTTTGGTGGTCTAACTGAATCTCCACTTTGAGGATGGACTATTTCCTTCAGATGAATTTTAATAATTGACAAAACACGGTTATGGAAGCCAAGAGACCCATTCTTTAAAATCCCCTATGTGTCCTCTACCTACCTTTAAAATATCTCCCTTTACCTACGAAACACCCTGTATAACTTCTAGAAATTCAAAAACACATAACCCACTCGAACTAAGTAGATAAGTCAAAAAAAATAAGACGAATATGTCGAATTTTTCCCGAATTAACACTTAATAAGTAAGAATTTATTTTATTTATTTATTTATTTATTTAACACAACACCTAACAGTTGTACTAACCATTTAACGGGTGGGAAAGACAATATAATGAAAATGTTAACAATAAAAATTATATAAAAAAATACAAATAAACAAAAAATTCGCAACGGCCCAGCCACAGTCTATATATTCCATTAATTGTTGGATACCGACTAGATTTAATTTGAATTATTTTTGAGATACCCTGTACCAATGGATCGGTAAAAATTTGGAAGAAAGTACTTGGCACGTCGCGTTTGGTAATGGGTACGTTTCTCAATAATAACAAGAAATTATGCGGTTCTGTTTCTTATTTCGTGTACACAAAACACTTTCACTTGACACGCTTAAAAAAAATGCGATCATGCAACGAGGTAAGTCAAGACCGCGGCATGAAATACAGAAAACAAAGTGGCGGTAAATGATTTCGGTTTGCATCATTATCAATTCTTCAGAAGGAGGCGAACAATGGCGCCTGTACCAACTTATATTGAAAATGTGAGAAATAATGAAAGTGAATGTGACAAAGAAAAAAAAAGTTTTCCATATCAAATTCAGGATGTAGAACAGAACACCAACCAGGAATTATTAAATTTGTTTACAGGTAATTTATTCATAAATAAATTATTTTTATTTATATTTTTCTTCGTGTATATTTTTTAACTATTTGTTGAGGTTTCCTTTTTTAAGTGAAATTATAGCCCAGGAGACAGTGAAACGGAAACAATTTTCTGACAGTTCAAAGCACACTTTTCATAAATGAAATAATATTTGAGATCCCCTTCTGATGCTCTGAACTGTTCAATGTTTTTCTTGAAAACGGGTGAAATTATCGTGTTTAAATAAAAGTACCAATATTACGTAGAAATGATGTTTACGTCATAATTTCTAATCAAAATCACTAAAAAGTTTCGTCAAAAAAAGCTACCACTTAATTTCACCATCAGGAATCATTTACGTGGCGCCCCCTGTAACAAAATGTGAAAAAAACACATAAAATAATAGTAATTGATAAATATACAGTGACATAATCAGAAAAAAACGAAAAAAATATTTCAACTTTAACAGCAATATTTTATTAAGGTATATTTGGTCCTAGCGCCATATTTTGGTCCAAATAACCTGCACTTAGCCCATGTGACAATAGTTGAATCACCCTGTACAAATAGGCTGTTCTCTTAATGACAAAAAACAAAATTTCTTGCTAAAATTTTTGGATGGACTCAAAAAATAAAAAAAAATACAAATTAATGAGATTATTTATAAATTTCAAACTGTGGCACAAGAATTGTTTTTTTTTTCATTTGTATAAATTGCCATATTTGATACATAACTGTTGGATATCAATTTTATCTTGTCAGAGACTTTGACCTCGCACAAAATGTGATATTGATGAAACTTGGCACTTAGGTACTTGAAAGGATTTAGAAAACGATAAAAAAATCGAAAATTTGGTTTTAGCGTTATAAGTTATTCAAAAAAAATTGTATTGCATCAAAAGTAAAACGTACAACGATTTTTTTTGTTATGCCTCTATTAATAGATATCGTCAGTTTTATAAACATCAGTAAGAATTTTAAAAATTAGAACTTCCGCTCAAATTTTCTACGAGAAAACAAAAAAATAAAAACTAATGGCTTCCTGAGAAAGCTTAGAGCCTCCTCTTTAAAATGCTTTCTTTTTTTCTTTGCATATATTTTAGGCAAAGATACTTTAGTTTTTTCCGAACGCCTCGCCTGAATATTTGTATTCAACGGCTTGTATTTTTAATAATTTTTTATAGCAATACAAATTTTTTTATAATATAATTTTTAGTAAAATTTTCCGCTCTTTCAAATTTTTATATTTTTTTTAGATATAATGAAAAAACCAAATTTTCGATTTTGTTTTCGAAACTGTGAACTTAGCTTTGACACTTTAGAGCAGCTAAGATTTTTTTATTGTTTTCTACACTCTTTCAAGTACTTAAGTGTCAAGTTTCATCGATATCACATTTTGTGCGAGCTTTTGGTCAATATCCTTCTCTGGCAACTGGGCTGATAGGAACATTATTAAAAATTAAGATTAGTTATTTACTTTGTTGTTTGTTTTTTTGTAATTGTATAATTGGCTTGTCCGTTTAATAATCAAATAAATAAATAAATTTATGTGCATGTATTTGTATTTTGCAATTATTTAGTTTCTCTCGTGGTATAATTTAAAAAAGAAGTAAAAAAGTTATACAAAGATATTCAACAACATACATTTATGTAGTTATTTCCGATTTTCACAATATACTTTCTCATTAAAATGGACATTCTCGTAATGAGTTCTTTTTACAGGTGAAAGAACAGGATTTCTCCAAATTGGTCCAAAGAAATGGTTTCTCCCCAGTGGATATAGACGAGAGGCCAATAATTTATACAATTTCATTACAAGGCCAGATGATGTATTCATCGTTACTTTTCCTAGGTCCGGTGAGTAAATAGACTAAGGTTAGTCGGTACCTAATTAAAAATCAAGCTTGAAATTACTTTATGCGATAAACTCCTGACTCTTGATTACTCTCTTTTATTGTGATTCATACTTAGGCAAATGTGCATTTGCATATTTTGCATATTTATAGTTTCAGCTCAATGTATAGGGTTAGTTCGAATCGACTAAATGATGAAAACGGAAAATTAAATAAATATTATTCCCTATATAAACTAAACAGTAGACCAGATTGAGTCGAACCGTTCGCTTGAGTGGGAACCAGAAATCACCGTACATTATTTTTATGGCTATTTAGTCGTCTGGAGTTATAATATTTGGTACACTACCTGTTGAAAACACGCAAAGTTATATTTCAAGTAAAGCGTCAAATCCATTAATATTTTTATCGGTTTTTTTCAGCTTATCCAATTGAGTTTGCAAGAACTATAATAGGGTTGCTGAGCTAATTATATTGTATTGCAATAATAATAATGCAATAATAATAATGCAATAATAATAATAATGCAATAATAATTTTAAATCATAGTATTAGTTGTGATACATACAACAAATATTAATAAAATGATCGTTTATAAAATACCAACTAGTGTTTTTTCTTGCATATTTTGAATTTTCTCTGCATATTATTGACAAAAATCTTGCATATACAGTGTCATTACGAAAGTACGCACCATATGGGAAACTTTTTTATTAAGGGTTTCTCGACAAAAAGTTATTCTTGATAAAAGTTTGTGCATCCCCTAAAACTAAACATGCATCAACAAAATATAGTAAAACACTCGTAATATACGAGGAGCCGTCAAAAATTTGAATTTGAGACAAGAGTAAAGTACCCTTATTTTGAAAAATCTCGGAAAATATTATTTAGAAAAGTTGTTCAGCATTAAAAAAAAATCTAGATTTGAAGTCATGGCCGAAATTGGTAAAACCATAAATAGACAACATCCTGTATACGACGGTTTATTTAAAAAGCCTGTAATATTACAAATTACACAACTATTGTGTTAACCACGGTCAATTTTATTGAAGAGTAAAATAATTTTCAAACTTTTTGGTGCAAAGTTCTTTTTATTTTTTGTTAACACCGAAAATTGATCAACATTATACAGTATTGTAACAAGAACTTAATATTCAATAATATCAAATCATAAAACATCAAAATAAAATAAGTATTTCGGCACACTCATTGATTGTCTGGATATTTACTTGTTTAAAGGGTAAAAAAATAAAACTTCATTTATATGACCATCACTTCAAATCTAGATATATTTTTTAATGCTGAACGACTTTTCTAAATAACATTTCCCGAGATTTTTCAAAATAAGGGTACTTTACTCTTGTCACAAAATCAAATTTTTGAAGGCTCCTCGTATATTACGAATGTTTCACTATATTTTGTTGGTGCATGTTTAGTTTTAGGGGATGCACAAACTTTTATTAAGAATAACTTTTTGTCAAAAAACCCTTAGTAAAAAAGTTTCCCATATAGTGCGTACTTTAGTGATGACACTGTATATACGCATATACTTCACGTTTCAATGTGCGTATTTGCCTAAGTCTGGACTAATTAAATATCAAGGTTGAAATTACTTTATGTGATAAACACCTGACTCTTGATTACTCACTTTATTGTGATTACATACATACATTTTAAAATTATTAGATTCATTATTTTTGTACGCAAATATATGTTTTTGTTTCTAGGATTCCTTTTATAAATTTTGGTTGAAATATTAAACCTTAAAGGGGGGAGAATTAGCCAGAAATCAATCGAATGTAGTACAAGGGTGAAAAATCCGGTATCACCACGAATTCTTCAGAAAAACTAGGATTTAAAAAAATGAAACCATTTTTTTATGCAATTTTCGCCAGATTGAACATGAAAATTCTTCTTTATCGCTCTCTTATGCCACGTAGGCGAGTGAAAAAAATATTTGTGGAAAGAGAAAGAAAAAGTGTGGAAAAATATGAAAATAAATGCCTGAAAAAATTAATTAATTGATTTTTGGCCGTTTTTTTTTAAATCTATGCGTTAAATCATGATTTATCAGGCCCGCAAACTCTACATTTATGAAATTATATCGATGTTCAATTTCCTCATCTAATAGATTTTTAAATATACTAAATGTTTGCAGGTACAACTTGGACACAAGAAATGGTGTGGCTTTTAGCAAATAACCTTGATTATAAAAAAGCTGCTCAAGTCCCTCTAGCTATGAGGTTTCCCTTTTTAGAGTAAGTATTTTTATATACAGTCTGGATAATGTGGAACACTACGAAAGCCTTGCCAGATTCGTCTAATGATCGTCTGGCGAATTGGCTATGATCTTATGAGCCTGGCAAGGCCTTCGTGATTTTAAATGTCACGAAATTCGATTCGATATGCCAGGACAAGGTTTTTGCCTTTTTAGTTCATCAGTTGCTCCTTCAAAACGAATAACTTAAACTCCAAAAACTTTTTTCTTCGATTCATCAGTTTTCTCTGATTGCAAATAGATAGCAGCAAAAACAAAGTCTAAATTATTAAAACTTTATTGTAGATTTAGTTGCTTTGTCCACAACGAAACAAAAGAGATGTTTCTGAAAGAAAACCAATTTGACAGCGACAAATGTAAAGTTATTGAGAAAATCGATTATCCCGGCTGGAAGTATCTGGATGAAATGACTGATAGAAGATTTATTAAGACTCATCTGCCTTTCAGTTTATTACCATCAAATATATTAGAAAGTGGTTGTAAGGTAATTTAATTTCATTGTATATAGGATGTCCCAATAAAAAATTATATCACATGATCTATGAGCGCCATTTTTAATACGTTTTTATAGGGTACAATTTTATTGTAGGTGATATATGTAGCTAGAAATCCAAAAGATGTGGCTGTTTCGTTTTACCATTTAAATAGGGCATACCGAACTCAAGGATATATCGGAAATTTCACTGAATTTTGGAAATGTTTTAAAAATGGATTGGGTAAGCTAAATTATACCCAGATATTCAGTCTGTTCATAAGTATACCGTTTAATTTGATACCTGTCTTTAAAAGTGTAACATTAACTGTTGGGAATTACCCTGTATGTTGGCCCGAACGCGTTTGTTTCAATATTTTTATCTGGTATTTTAAAGGTTTGGTTTGTTACACGTATTGCTATATATTTTATATTGAATTGCAAACACCAGTGACGGCGAAATATGTTGAATTTCAACATTAACCTAATAAGCAAAAAGTACATTTATAAATAACGGTCATTTAAATAAAACATTCGATTGCTATTATATGTTGTAAAATATTTCAGTTGCCTGGGCACCTTACTGGGAGCATATAAAAGAAGGTTGGAGCCGAAGACATGAAAATAATTTTCTCTTCCTATTTTATGAAGATATGAACAAGGTAGTTGTATTTTGTAAAAATCTAGAAATCTTTAATTTATATTTTAGCCAATACGTTCCAATCGTGAGTCGGAGGTAAAAAATTCGTTACTGATGGGTGGAGCCTAAATACTACACAAACCGATATCGAACACTTACGAGGGGGAGTCTAAATTCGGTGATGGATGAGTGCATTTGAATCTTGCGCGCATTGCAGTGATGCAAACTCTTTTTTTTTAAATCTCATTTACCATCATTAAATTAGAAATATCTGAATCAAAATTTAACCTAAAAATACTTTCAGGATCTGCGACCAGCGATCGAGAAAATATCGAACTTTTTGGGAAAATCTTATTCAGATGAAGATATCCGTTTACTGGAAAATCATCTCAAGATAGATAATTTCAAAAACAACAAATCCGTCAACAACGATGACCACAAAGAATTGGGTATATTACTAAGTACCGAGGAAAATTTTGTTAGAAAAGGAAAAAGCGGAGGTTGGAGATCTTATTTCGATGACGATTTAAATTCCGAGGCTGACGAATGGATTCAAGAAAACTTGAAATCGTTTGACATTAAATTTCCAGTTCTTAAATAAAACATATGGATATCCCATAAGGATTATTATTAGGATAATGAGTGATATTAAAGTTTGGTTATAGTTACGAACAAAGAAAGAAACATATTTGACGCCGAATAGTTATTTTTCCTTTCTCCAGTTTTATTTTCCGTATGACATTTTTTTTCGGTGATTTTAACATTGCCAATCGTTTCTTATACAAAATTTATTCTGCGTAAACCAAATTTTTATTTTTTTGAATTTTTTTTGTAGAATCTATTTCGATTTTTAACCAAAAAAGCCACTTTTTGCCTCTAAAATGGCCCAAACATTTTTTTCGGTAATTTTGACATTGCCAATCGTTTCTTATACAAAATTTATTCTGCCTAAACGAAATTTTTATTTTTTTGAATTTTTTTTGTAGATTCTAGTTCGATTTTATCCAAAAAAAACTCACTTTTTGCCTCTAAAATGGCCCAAACATTTTTTTCGGTAATTTTGACATTGCCAATCTAAGTCGTTGAACATCTATGTAATCTGTGACGCCATTGTTTGACCCACATTGTGGTTTCTTGCTTTAGAGTTATCATCAACAGGCTATATTTCTCTTCTTGCCCTACCTCTATATCTCTTCTGTATTACTTTTGCCATCTTAATGCTCTTTCACGCCTATTTGGTACTTCATCTTAATTTTGTTACTAGTCAAAAACATTAATTATAGTTCATTTTATTTTGTAATTTTGTAAATTTTTTAAGAATGTAATATAATTTTAAAATTAAATAATTATACTTTAAAATACTTAATAGAAGTATATTTTAATTATTTTTCTATGCTGTATTTACATAATTGCGAGTAGTATGTAAGATTAAACAATAAATTTCTAACAAGAGAATGTGTATTTTACAAAAAAATCATGATTTATATTATGTTTTATTATGGTAATATTTAATTTCCAAAACGTAATCCATCCAAAACACTTTTATATTATTTTAGTTTGATCCAGATCTAACAAATTAAAAAACAAAATGTTTTGTAGCTTTATCATTCATATCATTTTATGCAAAAAATTAAAACACGGTTTTGAAATAAATGAAAAAAGTACAATATATTTTATAGTGTCAGTTATTATCTAACGGTTATAAATTGTAAAAATTCCAATTTTAGAATAAAATATTTTAATGAACTAATTATGTCACAAGACAAACTGAGATAAAATTTTATAGTCGGAGATTCGTAAAACTTTAGTTTAAATGTACTAATATGATTTTAAATGCCCACTATATCAAATTAAAATATTTAAAATAATATTATATTTTTTTTTATATTTAATTCCAGACAAACTAATTTTATTCCCATCAGACAACCATACTGTATGTATGTATGTATTTAAAATTATGGTGAAGGCGTTACTAAAAAATACGGTTATCTGATGAAATTAAATTATTCAACCACAAATTTTTCATGTCATATTTTAATAATATTAAGACGAATTATTGTAAATAATAAGGCCTATTAACTAATACTTTTATTTCGTCGGACTCATTACATTTTTTTATATTTAATTCTAAAAAAGAGATGCAAACTAATTTTAGTACAGTGAATGAAGGTAAAAATCAACTATTCCGATTTCGGGGAACCTCCATCGATTTGCATGAAAATATGGAATTAAGTATATTTTACCCTCAACTTCAAAAATGACATATGCTCGCCTTGCGCTTTTTGCATTTTAGGGGTGAAATCCACCCCTTTTGTTAAAAATGGTAAAAAATGCAGATTTAAGCATTCTGGCGTAAGTAATCTCGTTTAATTAAATAAAATAAATATTTTTCAACATTTATATCCATGATTTATGATTTTAATTAAGTTTTCAACTCTTTTAGCAACCACCCCTTAAATCGAAAATCATGAAAAAATCGTTTTTTATATTTCTGAAATATGAAATCGCATATTAACATTACACAAACAGTTTCTTTAATATTTATGATATAATTTTTGGTTGAAAGTGAAATTTCAACCCCTAAAAACCACCCCCTTAAAGCAGAATCACTGAAAAAATTGGTTTTAAGAAACTTTAATCATTTTAATAATACATTACTGAATTGAAATCTCATTTACTGAGTATTAAAATCTTTATTTATTTATTGCGAAATTTTCCACCCGTCATAAAAATAATGGAATTTTTTATCAGCTTTAATTATTTAGAATTATTTCAAACTTTATTGATATTATTCTTTCCACATTCCTCAAACCATATTTTTCAGTGCTTCTTTTACTGAATAAATTAATTGTATCTGAATTTTACCGATAAAAATCTAACCTTTATTTACTTATTAATTTTTATTTTTGTTGACGATAATCTAGATATATGAAAGAGCAGATGTAGGTACAGAATTCCTTTCACTTTTTCTATCTTCAAAATATACATACACACCCACACATGTATATTTTATGGGCATGTACCTATCGACACGTCTACTTCTTACTATCTATCTTTTTTCCTATATAATACATACAAAATCTCTGCTCCAAAAATTTTTCCAAAAAAATGTTAATGGTTTTCTTACAATAACTCCGTTAATTTTTATGATATCAGGTTCCTCCAAAAACCATTTGAAAGGTAATTTCAAGGCCTATAATATTGTATTAAATTTAATCTTTTAAATCCCTTATTTTTTAAAAGATCAAAAGTTAAAGGGCCCCGGTTACGTGGTTCTCGCAGTAAAATGTACGCTTTAAATGTTTCTATTTCGGTTATTTTTTATCCTACAAAAATAAAAAAAAAGTAAAATCTTTGATAAAAAAAACTCAAATTTCGTTCTCTATCAGTTATTATCAAAAGAAAATGAAATTTACGAAAATTTAAAAATACTGATTTTTTTAAATCATATTTTTTTCAAAAATATGCATTCTAAACCGGTCAAAATTTTTGAGATCATCACTTATGCTAAAATAAAGAAAGTCTTATAGGGATTACTATACATTTTAATTTTTGTGGAAATGGCGTTTATTTTATTTTTCACTTTTTCCTAAAAAATTCGAAAGGGTGCTCTTATTTTCATCATAACTTGCTTAATTTTGATGCTATCAACTTTTTCTAAGTGTTAAGTAAGTATATTTTATAAAATGCATCGTTTTCCCGTTATTTAAGCTTGAATACATAGATTTGAGTACTCGCCGAAAAAAAATATACATTCAATTACCTACCTATAACTCACTTTGAATTAATATTAAAAGGCTTTTCAAGTAAAGAATTTATTCGATTTTTTATTAGCTTCAATTTTGGTAATGACAAAAACTAATAGTTTTTGAGTTATTTATGAAAAACCGCTTTAAAACATGCATTTTTTTCATGAAAAATCAAAATCTTTGATCTTTAATAACTCAAAAATTATTGAATTATTTTAATAACTTTAAATAACAAATTTTGCTTAGAATTGGTACCTCTATCGATTCCTAGGGTTATTTTTAATAAAATAATTTCCACCCCCGAGAAGGGGTGGCATCCACCCCCAGGGTAAAAGCGCAAGTTGGCACCATGTCACTTTTGTTTTTTGAGGTATCCTCTAACTATTCACCAATTTTGATGAAAATGATGCAGGTTCAACTAAATCGGAGGTGAAAGTCTTCAGTGACTGTACTATTTTATTTACATCAGACAACCATACTTATTGCAATTGTATTTAAAATTTTGGCGAAGGCGTTGCTGAAAATATGGTCGTCTGATGAAATTAAATTAATCAACCACAAATTTTTCATTTTAAACTTGAAATGCTTCTTAAAACATAGTACTGAAGTTAAAAAAAATCTTGGGAAGCCCTGTATAGTAAAAATAACAAATAGGTCTCAAAACTTTACTTTTCATTTTATTTCACATAAAGATGCAACATTTCTATAAACAATTCATTATTTTAAATAAAGATTTAACTTTAATCAGAATCACAGTTTTCCTGATCCGTCTTAACCAACATGTCAGTGTCGATTTTTTGCTGTTTAAGGACATCCATAGCGGTAATTAAAATGTCGTCTGGTGGATTTCGTCGTCTTGTAAGAATCCAAGCAGTTTCTGAAAATTAATTCAAATAAAAAAATTGGCGGTGGTAGAAAATCAAACGTTTAGATATATTCTTGTTTTTTAAATAGTTTTAAAAATAACAATAACTCAAATTATGTTTATTTCATGTCAAAGTCAAACTCACTTCTAACACCTTGTTGCAGAGGATTCCAACAATTCCAAACCACAGAATAGTTTGAGTAATCTGTAGCGAGAACCCAGTAAGGTGCTTCAGCAACTAAAATAAAATAATTTGAACAAAAATATTTATAATTAAATCTTTTATCAGGCATCCGCACTAACCTGCGACTTTAAAGTGTACCAGAATTTTTGCTTCTCCTGTTTGTGAATTAAGTCTAGCAGATCCTTCAATTGACGATTCTTTGTTAGTTCTAAAAGAAAATAGAGAGCGTGTAAAGTGTAAATTCATTGCCTCAGAAAGCAAAAACGTTTCAAGAAAGTTCTTAGGCAGAATTTTGCGAATTTTTTTAACTTATATTTTTTGACAAAGTATAGTTTTATATAATTTTAAAAATTATCATTAGAATTACCAGGTTTTGATGTTTAATTCCAGAAGCTTTATTGGTTAATTAATTATCAGAAGTTTTAACTTTAAAATCGTTATTTTTCAATGGCCTGTAGCTTATTTAAAATCTATTTTATTATTTATTTTAAATAATGTTTCACTATTTGAAAGACCAGATTCATTTTTGAACTGGTATAATTTACCTGTTATTTATCATGGAATTTAAAACGTGTACGCTGCCATTTTCATTTAACGAGTACTCAGCTGAAATACATTTCCCGTCTTTCTCAAATGGATTTGGATATTTTGCTTGCTCGTACCATTTTCCTAAATACTAAAGAAAATTTTAAAATTAAAAGATGAAGTACAAATCTTGCAACACTGACCGCATTTTTTGTTTCCTACAATTTCTGAAATATCGCACAACTCGGCATATCTTATGAGGTAGTTGTAAACATGTTTTTGCTTATAAAATGTAGGTAATTTTAATTAATACTTTACTAACCCTATATAAATTAAAATCTGGGACAACTTGAACATGTGGACAACCATCGTTTGATTCCTGGGCCAAAGAATTTGATAATCCTACGAAGGCGAGTATTAACAACCAGATCATGGTAATTTGGAAAAATCGATTAACTATTTGATTAGTTTCTAATGCACACAAAACTAATCGCTGACATGACTACTATATATATACACATATATCATTTGATAAAATAATTAGTCAATGTGGTAGGATAAATATAATAAGTCTTTAAAACGGATGTTTAATAGTTTCATAATGTAATGTACTTTTGTACATTTTAGAAGGTAATTTGATTGTTCATAGGCATTGGTTTTTTTTCCTAGACCTGTTAGCGGGAATATCCCAGATCAATTCCCTGACTCTGTCTCTGTGAATCATTACCCCTGCCTAAAAATCCTTTAAAAAAATGAATATTAAATAGTAAATGAATTGTTTGCTTTGGACATTAACTTTAATATTGCCTTAAGCAATTTGTGACGTGTTCTATAATATTGTAGTGTTCTTCAAAGGACTAATAAATTATTTATTTATTTATTATTTATTGATATGATTAAAAAAGGTGGGTAAATAATCCCAAGGGTATTTGATCAGCCTATAAATGAAAATGTAAAGAAAGTCAACGGCGGATCCAAGGAGGGGGCAGTAGGGGCATTGCCCGCCCCCAAAAGAAAGTCCGGCAATGAGAGGATATTTCTCTCCAAATTTTAATTTTTTTTGTAGATTCTAGGTCCAATTATATCCTAAAAACTCACTTTTTCCCCCAAAAATGGCCCAAACATTTTTTTCGGTAATTTCGGCATTGCCAATCGTTTTTTAGACAAAATTCATTCTGGGTAAACCAAATTTTAATTTTTTTGAATTTTTTTTGTAGATTCTAGTTGCATTTATATCCTAAAAAACTCATTTTTCCCTCAGAAATGGCCCAAACATTTTTTTCGGTAATTTTGACATTGCCAATCGTTTCTTAGACAAAATTCATTTTGCGTAAACCAAATTTTAATTTTTTTTGTAGATTATAAGTTCATTTATATCCTAAAAAACTCACTTTTTACCTCAAAAATGGCCCAAACATTTTTTTCGGTAATTTTGATATTGCCAATCGTTTCTTATACAAACTTCATTCTGCGTAAACCAAATTTTAATTTTTTTGAATTTTTTTTGTAGGTTCTAGGTCCATTTATATCCTGAAAAATTCACTTTTTCCCTCAAAAATGGCCCAAACATTTTTTTTTTGTAATTTCGGCATTGCCAATCGTTTGCAATTCATTTGCAAGGCCGTATTTCTAAGTAGGCTAGAGCGAGGGTCAAATTTTCAGGAGCAGCAGTTTGGCAATTTATTAAAAAATTAAAATAAAAATTGTACAGTTTATTTGTCCCCTCAATAATCCAGTCCGAAAAAATAACTCTAAAATTATTAGCGTACCGATTATACTAAATAAATATCGGCCTAATCTCTTATTTATGAATGTTTAATAATTTTGTGACATTAGTAAATAAGTGCATGCAGTGCAATAAAATTTATGGATTCCAACCTGATAAATCTAATATTGATAATAATATACCGGATGACGACAACGAATATTTACGCCCCCAAAAACATTTGAAATAGTTATAGACATTTAGTATATATTATGAAGTTAAATTAATTATAATTTAGGCAATAGGAGTATACTTTTTCTAATCTCAGTTGAATATTTATTACCTTCAGCTCAATATATAGTTTATGATTATTATTGCTATTCAGTCGTCTGAAGTTATTTGTGGCATGCAGAACAGTAGCGTACCGTGTATAATATTTATTAAACAAAAGTACATAAATTAAGAAAAGGCTGTGTGACTTGTACACACTTGAATTTAGCAAGCGAGAAAATCTTTTGTAATTTTGAAGAAATTAAAATTTTTTGACGTAAGTTTTTATAGGCTAGTTAATTGTTATATAGAAACTTGTAAAACCCCTCTTTTAGGATGCAAGCGCTTAGCAAATTTTAAATAAATTTTACACACTTTTAAGAGATTTTAATTTCTTCAAAATTACAAAAGATTTTCTCCCTTGCGAAAAATACATAAGTTGTATTTCAATTAAAAGAAAATATATCCTCCATTAATATTTTTATCGGGTTTTTCAGCTCATTCAATTGAGTTTGGGACCTCATAAATTAAAATTTTATAGTAAATTATTTTCATATGATTTTCTAACCTGGTATGGGCTTATTTGTATTTTATAAATAGTATATATTAGGATTAATTTAAGATAAATAATGACTTTTGTTATTAATTTAATTTTGTAGTGTATTATCATTTTAGTATTGAATAAAAGTAAGTAAATGTTTAAAAAAAACTTTGAGAGGTTGATTTTTATAAACAATATTTTATTAATACATTTTTATTCTAATAAAATCACAAAAAAAAATATAAGCCCAAACAACAAAATAGTTATTTTATCTGCTGTGCACCTCTGGAGGTATATAATTTTCATCAGTATCTTTAGTAGAAGATTGTTCTTCTTGGGGAGAAACCAGTTCTTTCTCTTCAATAGTTAGTGCAATGTTTTCTTCATTTTCAAAGTACCATAACCTAGTTTCAGTTTCTTTAAGAGCTTGTTGTATATTTTCAACCTCTTTAAGCCTCTTAAATTTCATTAGCCTCTCATTTTGTGTTTCCAAAGCTTGATGTCTTTCTTCCTCCCATTTTATAAAAATGTTGCACTGATCAGCAATGTCCCGTTCAGAAGTAGTATTAACAGCACTTTCACAATTTTTCTGTAAGATCTCGGCTACATTAGATGATTCCAATTTTAATTCAGAAACTAACTTTTTGGCTTCACTTTCATTTGGAATTAATTCAATTATTTCTTTGTAAAGTACAATATTTTTATTTCGGCATTCTTTAACACTACTTTCAACTTTATCTAGTTTATTAAATAGTGCGTTTCCAAGAATATTGAAAGATATACTTAATGAATCATTTTTTTCTTTTGTAAACATAGCTAAAGTTTTTCCAACAATCTTATTAGGATCTCTCAAATCAAAATGCTCATCATCGTATGGGTTTCTTAAATATTTTACCCTTACTTTCACTTCTTCCTCTGGTTCTTCAGGAGCAGCATAAACAGGCCAACCTTCTGGTTTCAACAAGTAGTTATAACAATGTAAAAGTGCTAAATTATGACTAAGAAGGTGGTTAAATTCTTCTTGTAACATTAACTGGCTAGCTACTCGCGCTCCTGATGTATAATCTTTTCGTTTCCAACATGTGTCCATTAATAAATTAGCTGTGTAATAATCCAAAAATAAACCATAATTCAGCCTGTCGTCAAGTATGTTCAGCAAATTCTCCAAACTCCCAAACTGTGATAAATATCTGACAACAGCATGAGATGTTGAATTTAATGTGTTACAAGTGTCTGCTGTTATTCTCAATTTATGTACAATATCTAATAATTCATCAGTATACTTGTCATTTGTAACAGCATTAGCGAAAATATCAACATCTACTGCACTCATTTCACGCGTTTTTTGGTGCCTTTGATCTAACTCAACAAATAATTCATCAAGGTTTACTTTTTGCAAGATTGGAGAATTTAACCTGCGATCCCATACTTCTTGGCAGTAATAAGCTTGCGATAAAAAAGTTCTTATATTTTTCAGGCTTATATTGTTACCTCTTAGTTTATTGGTAACAACACATTTTTGCATTAATTTAAACATATTTTTAATTCACTGCAAAAAGAAACATTAACCTCAATTACAATTTCTTCTTCTTTTTCTCTTATAGTCCGTCTTCTCTTATTTAATAAAAGTTCAGTTGGCAGAATTCGTAAAAAGTATAATTTTCTTTATATTTATACAGACAACGGTCTTACTGAAATAGAAGAAATTATTTAAACGTCAATGTCAAGTAAACAAATTTTGACATATTTTTGTTATTAGCAAGTTTACGTATCAAAAATCTGTAAAAATATGAAGTTTTAAATATATTTTTTGTTGGTTTCTATATAATTCAGTTTCAATTTTTCTACCACAAAGGCTTGCATATGAATTTGGGGTTGTTCAATCGTATGAACTTAAAAGTAAGCTGATTTTATCTAGTTGTAGCCATTTTCGCTTATGCACTTATCCTTCTAGGAAAGCAGTGAAAGTAAAGGAATGTACTCAGAATGGACATCCCTGAGTTTATCCACACAAAGAGAAGGCGAAGGAAACCAAAGTGTTTTAGAAAAGTTCGGGTTACCCATTAGTAAAGAAATTACAATAGGACTGGTTCATCAGCTGGCCAGTAATTTGGGGATTACTCAACCTCCAGAGCCCAGTCCATTATTATTGGATAAAGATGTTAATTGTCTCATTTATATATTGTGACTATTTTTATTTTAAATAATTTTTAGGTTCAGTGGTGTATGGAAGTAATATGTTTTGGCCTGTCACTACCTCTTGCCGAACATGAAGCTATAAAAGATTGTGTAAATATATATTGCGAATGGCTTACTGCTCTCTTACCTAATCCGAAAATTTGTGTACCCCAACCAATTTTAGATGACCCTAATATTTATTGTAGAAAAATTATTGGACATTTACATTATCTTTTTATTCCTCGCAAAGGAGAAGGTAATTTTGTGTAAATACAGCATTTTTGATTGTAAGATGATCATATTTAAACATAAAACAATTCTTAATCTCTTCAAATGACGTGTTGCATGATCCATGAACCTACTATTCTTTAATTTTTTCTAAGATAATAGTACTGATGAAAAAAAGACTATATAACTACATTTTTTAGCAATAAATTAATTCAATCTAATATTGGAGTGATTTTGGTTTTGGCTTTACCTGATAAAATCCTACCACTACTCCATAAGTTCCTGTATGTACAAACTATGGTCTTTATCTTTAAAATCATGAATAATCTCTTGCCACAAGGCAATTCCCATCTCACAAATCCATGATAGGCATACAAGATCAGCGAGTTCCATTAATTTTTATGTCAAAACAACAATAAAAATTTATTTCACAAAGGAGTTGTTCAATTTAATCGTTTGCCGCAGTATATAAAAGCTAGTAGGAATGTAAACATTTTTAAAAAATCATTAACTCTATATTTAAAAAATAACTCGGTAGAAATCTAGTGGTTCATATATATTTATTAATTTAATTTATAGTTGTTCAATTACGTTATTAGATCTTTCAGTATTCCTTGTACATAGACAATCTCTTTTTGCAGTCATAGTAGTCGTGTTATTTATATATACATATTACAGAAAAACTATGACAAAATGTATGTAATGATTATCTTTTTGATAAATAAACGTTATTATTATTATTAATCGTTCAAATCATGTTCGACTCAAATCTTTGGCATTAAAAAAAAGTTTTCCCAAATTTCAAGTCCGGGGGTGCCCCACATCGTCCATAAACTATAAAATAATAAAGTTTATTTAGTAAATATTTTTTTTCTCGTCAAGTATTTAACTAAACAACTTGAAATTTGTTATGGTGGCTTAGTGGAACTGTTTCAAAAACCTCTGATTTTTACAGTATCAATATATATTACAAAAATCTACCCCCATGAATTTCCAGAAGTCGGGATAAAGTACTCAAACATTTGCTTTTTTCGCGGATTTTTGTAGTTCTAAATCAGGCTAGAGCCTTTAAATATTTCATATAGTTGCAGAAAATGCTGAGAAAGAATGTAACTAGAGGCTTTAGAGTTATGTACAGAAAAATGTACGGTATTTAAAAAAATATTATCTTCCAAGTAGCTTCTTTTTATTAGCTAATGCCTCATACTCCGGTCGGAATATATCAGTCTTCTTAGCCAGTCTTCTTTTATTAATACATCTTCCTCCGATCGGAGTATCTTGCAGCTTAACTGATTCTCACGACTTCGACCAGAGTGTGATTTTAAATTTGAGGAAGCGCAATTAAATACGAAATAGAAAGGAAAAATAATTTAGGATATGATCATCTTTATAGCTTGCTATTTTATTTTTCATTTTCTACACTTTCACTTTATCTAATATTTTACTTTATTAACTTTTTTTAATTTTTTCAAGACTGGCCATTTCTTTATCAGGATATAGGTAGGTTAGATACTTTCTAATATTTTAACTAACATTATTAACCAATCTTATATTACAGAAACACTGTGCTTAACATTTTTTGTGTTGGAGTCATTTACTAAGTGCAAGAGATTTGAATTCTCAATTCAAAGTATTTTACTACTTCATAACTGTTGCTTCCAAATCAATCTCTTTGTTTGGAATACAACACTCTTCTCCGATTGAGTATAATTTATCAATAAATCTCACTAAGTTGCCCAAGTTTCAATATTAATTGTGTTAAGAAGTTGTCATATAATACTTTCATTAAATTTTATAAAACCTCTTACCCTTTTAAATACGTGGATATTTTGGAAATAAACTTTTTTCATACTTAGACTGGTATAAAATTATTGAAGTCAGTCTTGGTGCTACCATTCTCACCTTGTTATATAAGATAACGTTTCTACTAGTAAAATGCCTTGTCCATGCCTTTGTTCAACTCTCTAGATTGTTTCAGAATTATAAATATTTTTCAGAAATGACAAAAAAATGAAAATAATTCATTTCAGAACCAAAAATTTGCCTAGTGGGTGACTCCTCTAAATGTTTACCCCTAAAATTTATAAATCCTAACAATTTTGGGTTCTTTTAGGTTTTGACACTATCCATAGGCAAGCAGTTTTTTGTCATAGAGTGTTAAGAACACTACAACAAATTGCACACGAATCAAAAATACTCGAAAGAAACACTTGGGAGGCTCTATTACTATTTTTGTTAGGTATAAATGACACATTATTGAGTCCTCCAACTGTCAAAGACGATGTAGCTGATCAACTATGTGAGAGAGTGCTCAGTGTACTGTTTGAGGTATGAAACAAAATATCGGGTATTGTACCAAACACAAATATTTTTTTATAAGACATTAAATATACTCCATTTAAATATTTTTAGATATGGCTCATAGCCTGTGCTCAGTGTTTTCCATCGCCACCGTTATGGAAAACTTTAAGAGAATCTTGCATGAATTGGAGACACAGGGTTGCATTAATAGAGCAGTGGAACAGAGTGAATCTCGCCCTAACTTCAAAAGTTTTATTGTTCATGTATGGTCCTACATTTCCAGAATTAAAGATAGGTACGTTTTTTAATAATTTATTTTTTATTAAAATAAAAATACCGAGTCACTGAATTGTATTTGAATTTACCGTTAAAAAATTTAATCATTTGTATAAATCCGGTTTTGATAATAGATCCATATGGGTGGATTTAAGATTTTATCAAAAGATAATTGCATAAAGACACCAACTAATTAGGACACATCTATAAAATATTACTTTCAACATTTGTATTATAAATAACTTTTTACAAAAATTAACAATTAATCTCTGATGATTTTCGAACGTACACATTTAAAAAAAACTGTTTTTTAGGTGAAGATGACTTAATACCCTCAGGTATACCTAATGACTGTATAGCTCAAAGTTGGTACAGATTTTTAAATACCATCGGTAATCCTGTAAGTCTAACTAAACCTAAGGTAAGCAAAAATGGATAAAAACACAATTAAATGTGATTTCAAATTTCAAAATTCAATTACCATCCCTTGCAACGTTTTTTTTTGTGAATCTTTTTGTATTTCTGTATGCAATAATGTTTTGTAGGTCATTAGTCAAACTGAAAAATTTCTCCAGTTTGCTATAAGCACAGATGGTGTGGTGGATCCATGTCAGCATCCTTGTTTACAAAGCCTTCCTCTAATTTTTTTAAAAGCCATTAAGGGTATTGCGGGACAAGTCGACGCCTTTTTGGGTTTGTACAAAAATTATTTTTCCCGTCATGTACAAAAAAATTATATTTATCAAAATTTTTAAACTTACCAACTATCTGTTATGTTGTATTTTCACCAATAACAACTTCGGTTAAGGCCAGATAACTGTCTGAGATACAAAAATTATTTACTTGTTTTAAATAATTACTGAAAAGGCATTAATGTATGCGCCACTCTCTACGAATTGGGTCAGTCGTTTTAGCCTGTAGCTTTGTAATTTAATCAGGACTTAAAAGAATTTTTTATGTTGTGGTCGTCTTACTTTTTGTTTAAATCTGTTTTATTAAGAATAGAGTAATTAAACAAAAATAATGTTCAGTTCCTAATAATATTTTAAAGAGTGTAATATTCAAGTATTTTTTATATTAGCTTGAGTTAAATATTTTTATTTCCTTTTGTGTTTAACATATTCTAAAAAAAAATTGTGCCTTTAAATTATTAAATTGTATTTATTGTGCTCTTATTTTTGATGCTTAGTAAATATTTTTTTCTTGTCCTGGTTATAAAAAGTTAATAATTGCATTTACAAATGTGTTGTAAATCTTAAGCGGTTAGCTGGCCTATTTTTTTGTTATTACAAGCTAAACATTCATAATTTAGTCTCCTAAATATTCCATTCGTTTGACTAAATCGTAAATAATTTTTGACTAATTATTTTACTCTGTAATAAAAACAAAATTTTAATTTTCACTGTCACGAGTACTTCACCATGACTGTTGTTTAAAAATTTACTTTTAATTTAATGTTTATTTCGTTACATTTAGTTTATTTTTCTAAAACTATAAATTATATTACATATTTGGACCCTCAGATATAAATCAGTATTTCATTTTAAAAGGGTTTTGTTTTTATTTGGAGTTCTTCTACAAATTGTGCAAAAGATTTATGTTCTTTTTCTATATAATGTTTTATTAATATATATTTTTGTAAAATACTTATAAAGCAATTAATTCCCATTATCCATATTTGTTTTTACTCTCTCAAAATAGTAAAAAAAATGACTGAATGATTTTTAAAAGAAGAATATACAGGGTGAGTCACGAAAAACTGTACATGCTACTAAAAATGTATATGTTTAAATTATTAATCTCAAATTTTCGATTACAAACTCATATGGTTATTACCTGTTAATAAAAGTTCAAAATTACATATCCCAGTTTTTAAAATACTTTTTACAAAATTAATTTTTCTCAAAAACCCAACAATTTTGTTATAACCAAAAGAAATTTTCCTCAAAATAATAAGAAAGACTTATAATAGCAGTATGATATTATTTTCAGTAGTTCATTTGACACATATGTATGTACAGTTCATTATTCACCCTCTATAATATTTATTTTAAATATTCCGAGGGATAAGAATGTTTTCTACAAATACTGTATTTGATTCTTTAAAATGAAACTAATTGAAGTTTAATTCCTCGATTTGAATGTATTCAAAAATATTTTTTTACTAAGATGACGGATACACCATTTTAGATTTGTGATCATTAATATTTTAAACCCTTCTCAGATAACAAATAATGGTAATAATCGAAGATAAATATCCTAAGCATGAAAATTTAATAAGTCTTTAAAATTATTACGAAACTAAAATGGTTTGTCTTACATCATTTATTTTCGTAATGTTTGTATCTGTATTTGCTATATTTGGTGCAGGTATTGCACAGCCTATCTGGTGGGACATTGTGGTGACAGGTGCAGGCAACGACAAGAATAAAGAAGCACAACCAATCACTCATTCTCCTACACCTCCTACTCAACGTCGATTAGCTAAAAGTTTTAGTGTCACACCATCTTCTGTCAATAAGGGTAGAGTTCTGGTCTTTTCTTTCTGTCTTGTCACTTGATACTTTAGGGGAATTTTGAAAGTGCCGTGACTTATGTCAACTACGGAATACAATTGATTCTAATAGAGTTTCTGAGCCAGTAAACATAGAGGATCGAAATAACGTTGCATGACAAAAATTTATATCATCTATCCATTGTTGTCAGTCAGTATTACTTCTACCTAAGATTGTATTAGTGGAAATATATTCAGTTCACCCTACCACTGAAATGAAAAAGGGGTATTGAAAAAATACAAATAATAATTTAATAAAATTAAACCCGCAGACCGCCGGCACTGCACCATAAATTTAGACGCAATTGTAATCCGAAAATCTTGCATAGCGTAGCGTTTTCTTTTGTTTATTTATGGGATATTAAAAAGATAGCGTTTTACAAAACAATTACAGTCCACTAATCCAAGACATAGTCCTTCTTCAATGGATTGATGCATTTATAACATGGTCATTCGAGTCAATTTTATAACAAGATGCTTAGAATTATCTAATTTATAATTCTGATTATTCTGATCATTACGTGCATTGGCTAACGATATTTCGATCACCCGTGTTTGCTGAAAGAGGAGTAGATAACCAAATGGGTTACCGGCATATTACTCAACAGTTTAGAGATATACGCCGTCCACCTACTTTAATATAGTTAGTAAATATAGTAAGGTTATAAAACACCAACCACTTAAGTTATCAGCAGGCGGTCGCTTCTATGCAGAGACTTACTCTAGCCATTAAGTTCTGTTCTATAGGTATAATGATAAATTAATAAATAATACAAATTTTGACTGCCATCATTTTTAGTTTCAAAAACGATAACAAATGACATGTAAATGGTCAATCGTGTCTTTGAAAATGTCAAATTTGACAAAGTTTCTTTAATATTGCAAAAAAAGATATTATTTTTCAAAATATCGAAAAATGTATAAGGAGAAAAAGTTCATAAGATAATTTAATCCGGACCTGGAAATCTTTTAAGGGACACAATTTTATTGCTTTACTACATCTCGAACAATAGGTAATAATTTATGACCTTACAATATTTATGATTCTACTTTAATTAGAATGATTAATGCACTGAGCGTGTAACGTATTGTTAAACTACGTGGACAAGTTTATCTTGAGTTATATATTTATCTCTCTTTAACGCCTTGAAATTTCTATATTTGTGGAGTAGCTTACAGGTTAACAGCATCGATCAAAGTAATCTGATCGTCAGGGGAGGAAAGCTTAATAATTGGTTTGACACTAGCTCTAAAAAGGAGTAAACCTCAGAAGGAGAGATAATAAGCTGGAAACTCGTATACACCTTCATTATGGTGTTCTAAAAGTTGTCTCAAAAGTCACCTAAAATCTCGTGTCTGCGTGGTAAGTTATTCGAAGTCAAACGTCATCTTCCGGGCTTTCGAAAATGTCTGTATCATTGTCATCTTGAATCGTTGTTTCCAGGCCTTCTAGAATTTCCGGCTCAAATCACTCTCTTCCACGGGTTCGCTTTGCAATGATACAGCATTGAGGCAAGCTTGCCCATTACACTGGCCACAAGCTAAAGCGCATTGCAATCCCGATTTTCGGCACCCGCAGCGTGAACCACATCCTTTCTTATAATTACAAAATATGGTATTAAGTAATTCATCTGGAGCTGGTGGTAATATTGTTGTCATTGGCTCCAGGAATTCATTTTGCAACACCCAACCCCATTCGTGGGGTTCTAAATCATGCCCTAACCATAAACATAAAACATAATTTCGCTCGCATAAAAAAACATTTAGCATCTATACAGTTAGACAATAAGGTTCAACCGCACTGCATACGGAAGTAGACACGTTAGAGAAATGTACAGTTTTTAGGTGCTTTTGAGACAACTTTTAGAACACCAAAATGAAGGTATATCTGAGTTCCCAGCTTATTATCTCTCATTCCGAGGTGAAACCCCTAATATGATTGGACTAATAACGACTCAAATTATTTAGGACTCCTCAAATTTAAAAAACATGAATTGCACTTCATTCAGTAAAAAACAGTTAAAAAAAAATTAAAATAAACAAAAAAACATTATTAAAGATATGTTTGCTTTTAATTGTTATTCTTCAAAATTTGTTTGTTTTTAATCTTTTGTTTTTTTTTTTTCAAGACATACTGTCAGCACACGTGCATGGCTTAATATATTTCGTTTTTACATTTTTGTGTTATTTTGTTTGTACTCTTTTCTATTTTCTTTATATAAGCAATATTTTGTAATAAAATTCGTAGTAGCTTCACCACCACATTTCACAAATTTTTGTAGAATATTTCACTGATTACTTCTACCTAGCATTCTCTTCATTTATGTAAATACATATATAAATTGCATATATTTTTAAAATCTAATATACTTTATTTCTAATATAAGAACGATTTTTTTCAATTTTAACTAGGTATTCCAAAAACATCTTTAATCGGCCTTACTACCAGTCGTAGTTCTGCCGTACCTGCACCAATTACAAATTCCGGACCATCTTCTGCTTCAAGCATTTCTTGTAAGTTTATTTAAACAAAAAAACATACACTAAGTGTCAAAATAGTTTGACAAGTGATGTTACAACGTCAAAATAACATTAAGTGTCAAAATAGTTTGACAAGTGATGTTACGTCAAAATAGCGTGACGTTATGTATCAAAACAAAACGAGTAATATTTTATATAAAACTGTTAAAAAATATATTTTCAGCTTTAATTTCATTTGGTTTTGAACCTAGAACTCCTCTAGCACCCGGTAGAACGAAATGTAATACAATTTTACATCTTTACGGTGAATGGTTATTCGAGGCAGCTTTCATTGGCTGTGAATTACCACAAAGTATGTTTATTTTAATGTATCGCCAAACCGATACTAATTCTAATACTCTTTTAGAACATACGGGAGATTCCAAAAGACCTAATTCCATTGTAATGGATGGTAAAACGTCATTAAATTTTTCTCAACCTGGTTCCATGACGGATAGTAGCGAAGTACCGTCAAATTTGACAATTGATAAATACGAGAGCGGTAAGGCGGAAGCATTAGGCACATTATGTCGAATAATGTGTGCTAAAAAGACAGGAGAAGAAATTTTGCCGGTGTATCTCGCACGGTAAGTTATTAATTTACCTGTCAACTGTCATTTGTCTATGTGCTGTTGCAATATAAAGTCCTTAATACAAATTTATAAGTTGTATAGTCGGGTTTGTTTCTAGGTTTTATTTGGCGATCCTTCAAGGTCTAAAAGTTCCGCCAAATCGAGAATGCGGTGAATGCATGGCAGCCATTTTAATAAATTCCGCTAACCTCTTTCATTTAGATTTAGACGGCGTTAGAATTTTAATGCCTGCGTTTATATCGGCCTTAGAGGTGGTCCTGCCCGATAAGGATTTAAAATTAAATAACAGTAATATAAATAAGATTGAACTTAGGAAATCTTGCATACAGCTGCTTTTGTCTATGTTGGTATTACCGTTGCATTTTCAAAATGTCTTCATTAAAGAACTTATAAATACAGGTTAGTCGGATACATATATCTTGTCATACAGGAAAGCCTTTGTCGTAGTTCTGTAACTCTTATTGCGTAAAACTTACAGATTTATTTGAAAGGTATAGTCGACACGGACATCGGTTGGAATGGGCAAAATAAGTGACTTATGAATTTCCAGGTAGTCCGAAAATCTCATGAATAAATGTACCGATTAGAAGAAAGCAGGAGCGAACCGATGTTCGTGTCTACTATAAAAAAAAAAGTTTATAAACGGGAAGAAATACCACAGAAGGTATATTAATAAAAATATCCCTTGTGCGTGGTGAGATCTAAGTAATAGTAATATAAATAACATGGTAAATAAAATTGGGAGTGGACTAAGATCAGGTAAAGAATTTGTAGTTCATTGTCAGTGTGTTGAATATAAACCATTTAATAATTACTTCTTTTTCTGTCACTTCCTTCAATTTCTGCCTACTTTCCTCTCTATATATAACTGCTGTATCGTCAGCAAAACTTATGATTTTACCTCTCAGGTCAACTTCTAGAAGTCCATTAATGTATACAGAGAATAACAGAGGACCAAGTACAGTGCCTTGAGGTACCCTGTATGTAACAGGTCTTGCAGAGCTCATAACATCGCCTAGCTGAACGTATTGAGTTCTGTTATACACTTTGCCTCTAAGGCCGTATAGTTTTAGTTTTTTTAACTATGGTGGTTATGTGTTCATGTATACATGGTGGTCCATTAAAATAATTTTAAAATGTTTCCTTTTACCCACCATTAACAGATACCTTTCAAATAAATCTGTAAGTTTTGCACAATAAGAGTTATAGAACTGCCATAGAGGTTTGCCGGACCCTGTATATTTAAAATATATTTTTTTAATAATATTCATTTTTAGGATCCAACGAAAAACCGGTAACTTTCTTACAGCTAAAGCCAAAATTAATGAATCTGCTTATGAACGCTTTACAAATAGAATCAGATCCTCAAAATACCCACATGCTATTGGGTGGCTTATTTTTGTGTGTACAAGATTCGGCGATTTTCGAAAAAGTCGAACAGGTGACCCAAACGTCTACTGAAGGTTCGAATTTATTGAGCTCAGGTATGTAGTTTATATTTTTTTTTAATCACAAAACTGTGAGCGAATTTTGAAGTAAAGTAAAATAAATTTTAACCGTTGAATAACAAAAATTGTTTTTTTTACGCTCTACTGCAAAAATTTGCTCATTTTGCAACAATCAAATTACTTTTTTTTAATAGCACGAATATAGTGTTTAACATTGATCAAAACTCACGAAGTTCGTTATAAAAAAACATTTTTACTCACTGTATACTGTAGATTTTTTAAATGTCATTAAAATTGAAATTTGAGTTCTTCTATCTATTGGGAAGTAATCATAATTGAAATTACAATAAAATAAAAATATTCCTTTTTTTACTGCTTTTATTTATACAGTGTGCATCAACTATACTTCATCCAAACCGCAGAGGCCAACGTAAACATTGCAGACACGCAGTGATCACGCCGACCCGCAAATAGACGTAAAAAAGGGGTGGCCCCACGGCCTATTCCACTGCGACCTTTGCAGATCTATTGTGTTTCCCCTGGTAATTAGATGACTTGCGCGAGCTTCGTCCTTTTAAGTATGGTTAGAATCCCTGACAGTGGCTCTTCCACGTAGCACTCTGCCTCTGGGTATTCCGTTCCCTTCTGTGAAAACCTTGTTCTGGCTATTCCATCGCATTCGCATAGAATATGGATTGAGGTTTCCTCCTTTGTCTGGCAAAACCTGCATGTGGTTTCTTCTGCCAGACCTATGTTTTTCATATGCTTGTTGAGTTTACAGTGTCCTGTAAGCATGCCTACTATTGCTTTTACGGACCTTCTGTCCCTGCTTAGTAGGTCTGCCGTGAGTTTAGGCAATGGTTTCTTGAGAAACCTTTTTGCCTGCCTCTGTCCTGGGGATTGTTCCCACCAGCTTTGGGCTTGTTTTTCCACCCATTTGCTGATTGCTTTTTTAACTGTTGCGCCGACCCGCAGAGACGTACTCATAAATTTTATTTTAAAAAATATCATTGGTCACAAGGCTCAGTAATGATTAATTTTTTCTACAGAGTTTTCAATTTCGCCGTATTGAGCTTTTATCAAAATCAGATAAGGACTTAATGGTCTGATTTTGGTTTGTTTTCGGCTCGAATAGAACCCCGAATCCCTTATATTCGGAAATAATTCTTCGAACACACAAGTCTCTCAACAACTCGCAGTTCTACATCGTTTAAACCGGTACCTGGATTTTGAATAAGTTCAACTTTATATGCATTTAAAATCATTTCTATATAATAATCTTGTATAATCCTCTAATTCTCTGTTAAGTGCAATTGTAAGTCAGTTATTGGCGCCAATCTACTTAATGCTGTTCTGCAGACTCTATAATACAAACACGGCCTCTCACTTTGACCCTTAGGAAGAATATTTCCAATTTGATCACGCGCTGATAAATAAACAAACGTTGGCCGCTTGGTTTTGGATGAAGTATAGTTTACGTTAAAATTTTCGACAAATTTCTGGGACACCTCGATTTTTATTTCCTACAAAATACATTATACAATTATAAAAATGTCAACCCTTGGGCTCCAAAGTGCAAGGATGGTTTACGTGATACATCGTTTGAAAAAAGCTTGTAATTCTCTATTCAACGGTATAAATAAATTCCATCCATTAGTTGTTGGGTTTTTTAAAATTTTAATCTATAATTAACTCAATGTATAATATCACCTTTGCATTGTTCTATTAGTAAAGTGGAACCAGAAATCTAAGAAGGTCTTGAATCAATATTAATTGTTCGAGATGTAATAATGCAATAAAATTGGGGTTCTACTTTAAGTTTACATTATTTGATTATGATGCGCACTGTCTAATATTTTGATATACTTTATTTCTCGTTTTATTTAATTTAATTACGTATTGAAAATCTGAAAAAGGGATAAAAATTAACTTTTGACATTTAAAAAAGTGCACTTTTGTTTGTTTTTTCCTTTTATTTTTATTTTTTTACAATTTTGTATCTGTATTGGCTTGTATGATGGCTTGTATAGCTTCTGACACCGCAAGTATGGCGAGCATGGCTAGCAGTGATCGTTCTACAACACCTGATCAGTTTGGTTCCAATGAGTATGATCCGCTGTCGCTACCGTTAGGTACGTTTGATGTTGAAAATTTTGCATTTCCTACTAATTACCCTCAAATAATTAAGCGGTTCAATATAAATTGGATTTATACTTTTTTTATCAAATCGAATCGAGTATTTAACTAAATATTTTCATGGATCATTTTTAATAAGAAAATATATTAACAAAAACAAAGTTTTACTGTAACAAAATTTTCTTAAAAAATAATTTAAGTTACGAAAAAAAAATGATAGGCCTCCACTACCCCACAATCTTTGGTTCTGAGACTGAATTGTGGAGCTATTATGATTATTTAAATAATTAAGGACCCATTTCATATTGAACACGATTTGTTACATCTGCATTTTAACTTTCTATTAAAATTTATATTTCAAAAATAATTTTGAAAGTCTGTACTTATTTAATTAATTTAAATTTGACATTACAAATTGCTTGATTTTTAATTTTTGCACCTTTTTTCCATGTTGTATTTATAAGCTGTACTGTAAGTTTTCTTTAAGGATAACGATTGGAATTCAGTATAATCAATTCGACAAATGTCAAATTGGAATGTTGGCAACCCTGTTGACATGTGTCAAAGGGGAATGTTGGCAACCCTGTTGACAGGTATACAAGGAGGGCGTGGCTTTAAAGTGGAGGTGCCGCGGCCATCTTGAAAAGAGGGCGTGGTTTACAATGCTATAGGGATAGAAAATTTTCCCAGGCCATTACCGCACCTCCTACTAACTTTTCATATTGAATCGAATAGACTGAGTTCCAAACTAGTTTCCTTACGAAGAGGAAATGTCTAAAAACTTTTCTCTGCTTCATTTATCAGTTTTACTGATAGATGGTAGTACATTCGCGTAAGTTTTAAGTTTTGTTTTTGTTGTTATTATTATTTATTAATATTTGTCGTCTGTATTAAGATTACTAACAAAATCGAGAGCATTTTTTCAATAAAATTTAAGCCGAAACGATTTTGTAGACTCAGCACATGCTTTGTTCGTAAGAGCAACATATTTGGTATGTCATCGTTTAATTTCATCCTGGAAAACGGACTTGAATGTATCATTGGCTGCCCTGGAACTTTTATCTGGGTTAGCGCGAATTCACATCAAGGGATCTGGTAGGTATTCAATTCGTAATTTTACTTTTTTTTTGTTGGGGTCAGTAGAGCAATTTTAATCAAATACATACAGCGAATTTTTCAATTCATTTCAACAAACTTGCTAATAAGGTAAAGTTAGGGTAAGCTGTCAAACAATGAAGCCATAAGGCGACTCGATGGGTAAGTCAATGTGTTTACGTTGACAATGTAAATTAAATTGACTTAAATTTATAAATGGCGCTCAATGAATAGAATTGTTAATATTCTGTTGTGATACAAATAACTAATTGTGAACTTTTTAGATGCGATGGAATGTAAAAGAGCTGTAAAATGGCTATGCGATTATATAGTTTCTCAGTGTTCCAGACCACCACCGGCACATTCTAAAGATCTACATTCAACTATAGTTGCCGCTTTTCAATGTTGTTCAGTTTGGTTATTGGAACATCCTTATTTGTTGCGAGATAAAGACTGTCTAACTACGGTGTTAGAAGTAGCTGAATTAGGTATCTCGGGAACAAAATCTGTCGGTAAACCCGGTGAACCAATAAAAATGAAAGAAGAAAAAGAATTAAAACCCGCCTCGATGAGAGTACGAGATGCCGCCGAGAATTTACTTACTTGTATCCTTGAACAAGTCTCGTATTTTCCTAGCGAGTGCGGTCCTGAATCGGTTTCATCACTTTTAGACGAATTGTCGTTGTTGAAACACTGCAATTCTTGGCCCACGAATTGTAACGACCAATCAACGGCAGTCGAGAAGTTTCGGTACTTCGTCACCGAAGGATCAGTTATGCTGGCGTTACTCGAAGAACCGCTCGGTAACGACCAGGTTAGTAGACTAAAATGTAAATCTTGAACGTATTTTAGGTCAAATATACCATTTTAGGACCCTCAACCAACAGTAACCCTGCTTATTAGGGGTCCGTTTGGACGCCATGCTTGGACTATGCAATTGCGCCATCTACCGAGGCACAAATCAGGTACTAAATATCATGCGCACAATGCCTGTCGACCGGTGGTGATGCAAGACACTCCTGTCAGGCCAGTTGTTAAACAAAAATATTTTCCTGATAGTGTGGAAAGAGTTATGCAGTGTAAAGTGTAAGTACATTCTTTGTAAGATGGAAAATATTGTCTGACAACTACAAACTTAAAAACTTATCTCACAGCATTTCGGAATGACATTAGAAATAAATGAGGTTATATTTATATCCAAATGTCACGGCCGTCAGCTGATTCAGATCAGTCTGGTTGGTTCTTAATCCATGTTGTACTTTCTACAAAAAGGTTCCGAGAAAGAGATAAGTAAATAATTTTATAATTTTACTTTGAAGGTTTAGCTTTTGTGTTTCAAAAGTCTCGACTTGAAACGTACTTAACAGTTTTTAACAATTTTTTTGTCGCATCATCAGCATTGTGAGATGATATAAAATAATTTCAGGGATCAGTCCATTCCTTCGTTAGATTCAGTATTATCCGGTGACGAAACAATAAATAAGGAAATCGATATGATATCTCAACTAGTTAGTAGACAAACTTCAATTGAAAATAATATAAATCAAGCACAGTCTCAAGAAAATTTGGACGAATATTCTCCCCCTCCTGTTTGTCATGATTTTCAAACGGCTCGTCTGTTTTTATCTCATTTTGGATTGTTATCTTTAGAAGAATCTGAGGTGAGCCAAAAAAATTATCTTACTTATCAGAACTGTGATTTTTATTTATATAGATAGAAATTAGTGGGAAGCAGTCAATGTTAAATCGATTAATACGATTTCTTCGTTTTTAGTAGATCTTTCGAAAATGTTTATTTTCTTTTTCAATTAAATACATAAAGAAATGTCATTGTTACAATTTAAAATGACAAGATGACAACAAATTTCTAAATAATCAGTATACCAATTTAAAGATACAGAGTGAGAATATAAAATGTTAAGTTTGTATAAATATATAATTAATATCAATTATTTTGATTATTTAGAAATTTGTTGCCATTTTAAATTGTAACACTGTATTTAATTTTTTATGAATTTCATGTTATTAAGTCTTGAAAAAGAAAATAAACCTTTCGAAAGCTCGAGCACTAATTTCTATCTACATAAATTATTAAACAGTCACGAAAATATTCAATCACTTTTTTATTTATATGTATTTTAGAATGTTCAAGAAGATAACTCGCATTTAGCGGTATTAGATAGCAGCGCCAGCGATTTCTGCAAGGATCTAAGCATTTTGGACAGTATGAGTCCGAGGACGTGTAACACAGTTCATCTTTTTTATGTAAAATCCCAACAAACTCACGCCCAAGATATAGTCAGTAATATTTTGAACGAAACCAGTATTTCTCCGTATTTTTCAGAGTTTATACATAGTTTAGGATGGCCAGTCGAAATCAATAGTCATCCAGGTATGTAGCCAACTATATTTAACAATAAGTTTGTATATTTTATATTTTTTCTTCCTTTAATTAACGATAAATTACCTCTAGTGACTCGGCCTGTTAAATTTCTAAAAACACTTTTCAGTCATTCCCCGAGGATCGAAGAACATATTATATAAAAAGTAAGACAGGAACGTAGCTAAAAATCAATATCAGCCTTTTGTCTCGCCTAGAAGGCGTACGTGCAAAAATGCGGATATCTGAAGGAACGTGTGCATATGTGAGACTATGTGCCTACGTCCTAAGCGCAGGTGTTCAATACGCTATGATTCTTCCGTCTCAAGAGTTGACGATTCTGTCTCACTCGCTCTCTCATCGAGTGAAAAGAATGTCGACTTTATTTCGTTGTTTTATTTAAATATATTTGACGAGCTACTCGAAGGCTGTTGGCGCGGTTGCCAATGTTGACAAGGTGTTTGTTAAATGAATGAAATGAAGTTTATGTTTAATTTGTAATTGGAGATTAAACAACAGACCCAATTTTAATAAAAAAATAAATTAATGTTATTTTGATTTGAAATTTATTTCAGGTTGGACCGGTCACATATCTACCAGTTGGAAAATCCCTCCGAATACGGAAATACAGCCTACAAAAAAGCAAAAATCATATGATGGCTCTTCTCATATTCTCTATTGGGCAGATGCTTGCTCTGAAATAGCATTTGTTATACCCTCAGAATACAAACATTCTGAAACTAGTTCGGAACAGTCAAGTTTTAATGCAAGCAGCCTATCATGTAAGCATATCACATTTTATTTATTAGAAATAAATTAAATCCTATATGTTTTGTTTTAGACAGAAAATCACTAAAACAATTATAGACAATCACTAAGACAATTATAGACAGTTTTTTTAGAAATAAATTAAATCCTCAAGTTTGTTTTAGACAGAAAATCACTAAAGCAATTATAGACAGTCACTAAGACAATTATAGACAATTTTTTAGAAATAAATTAAATCCCCATAAGTTTATGTTTTGGACAAAAAATCACTAAAACAGTTATAGACAATCACTAAGACAATTATATAAATTTTTTTAGAAACAAATTAAATCCCCATAAGTTTATGTTTTAGACAGAAAGTCACTAAAACAATTATAGACAATTTTTTAGAAATAAATGAAATCCCCATAAATTTATGTTTTAACCAGAAAGTCACTAAATTTAAAACAATCCACCGATTTTAGCATGGAGTGAAAAGAGCTGGTCGGACAAAAGGGCTTTAAGTTTAGATTTAGACAAACAACCGATTCCACCAAAGAGATCTGTGCATAAGTCGATTTTACACCCTCACACCAATTCCAAAATAATGGTAGTGTGGTTAGAGAGTTTCGAAGATCATTTAACTTTACCAATAGGTAATGAAATCCAAACTTTTAATTCGTTTATTCTCCATTTGTCGATTTTTAGGTGATTTACTTAATTGCATGAATACTGGCTTAGAAAAAGGAACTGCACAAAAAACGAGCGAAGTCCTCGTTATTTTCTTGCATTTAATGTCTACTGGACTGTTGAGGGTACATTTACAAGGACCAAGCGGTAGAGTGGGGCTTGCCTCACCTTTGGTTGATGGTATGGTAGTTAGTAGAAGAGCATTAGGGCCTTTAGTAAGACACACCACAATGAATATGGCTAGGCGAAGGAGGCTAGATAGTGACAGGTATTGAATGTGATTATTTTTGTAAAGTAAGCCAACGAGTTAGAGACCGGTTTCTGCCTTTCGAAAAAAATGTTGCTTTATCCATAATCTTGTAATCCACAGAATTCAGAACTTTGACTCACTTGTATACACTTTTTTTTAGTTACCAGCCACCTCATCTTAGGAGAAGATTAAAAATACAAGAAATTGTACAAAAATATAAAAGAAACATGAGTACACCAGAATTGCTTACTTATTTGTTTGGTAGTGCTTAATATTTATCTTTATTGTTAAAGTTATTTTATTTGTTATATATTAAAAATTAATTACTTAAATAGCATTTGTGTTTTAATTAAGATAGTTTTTTACGTCTTTTTACCTTTGGGGTGAAAATTTAGATGTTCCAATCAACAGAATATTATGACTTTATTGATTTTTTATTACAACGTGGGTATAATGCTTAGTTAAATGTCTAAAGTGTTTTTATAAAGAGCTTGTTATCTTTCTTCTTCTCATTTGTGATAACCAATCTTCTAGTTGTTCTTTAGATTCCTTTGGATCTGAATGGTAGTAATGTTTCGGAGGTTTTCCTTCTTCTAATCTCACAAAGTAATGACAGTGAAAATATTCCACTGTTCCGAACCTTGCTCTAGCATGCCTTCTTATTCCTTTAATCACTTGGCCTTTCCCAACAAAAGATTCAGCTAAAATTTGATCCGACTTGTTACTTAAACATTACAAAAGTTGATAAATTCATATTTTACTTACCAACCCACATATTACTAGGAAATTCAACATTATGTTCTTTTGTTGCCATAACTTTTGCTTCTTCTAAGACCTCTCTTACATCTTTGGCCCCTTTTTTAAGAACAAATTTTAATTGTTTAATTGCTTCATCTACAGGCATTCCTCTGATAAGACATGCTACGTACCACATTTTCCATGGACTGTATTTGATATTTGTTTTTTGATGACAAACAAACTAAAAGACAGTACAAGGTGCAGGTCAGGTATACAGATAGACGTTTATACTCCAAAAACCCAAATTTAAGCAACAACTACACTTTAAAAAGTATTTATACTTACTGCTGGTCTGGGTTCTTCGTCGGGGCTTTGCGGTGGGTATATTTTATCATTGTATTTTAGCCAGTGCTTGGTAGATCTCTCTTCATTTTGCCAAGCAAATTTGGTTTGAGATGTGTGAATTAGATTACATTGTATTGCAACAGGTTGAACAATTTTTAACGGAAGATTAAATGACCTGCATATTACGTTAAGAGCCATTAAATATAATTATTTTATAAAATGATTGCAATTTATTTGAATAATCTAACCTAAAATTATCTTCTTTAATAGCGATCTCGTAATGTTAGTTACTAGTCTAAAATAACCGGCCTTCTCTGCAATGAGGTCATCAGTAACATTTTGTCTTATATATCTCCCCGAGGGGATTCCCGTGATTTAAAGTCCGTCTGATAGGAATTTAAGTAACGTTATTGTGAATTTTAGTAAATATAAACGACAAAAATGAATGTCATTTGCAGCTATGTGCTGGGACAGGAATAATAATACAAAAAATTACCCATTGTTTTACTTAATTTATAACAATACACAACAAAAATAATTTAACAAAAATAGTTTAAAAAAATCTTTACAATTAATAAATATCAACACATTTTACAGTACCTATTTAGTAAGTGAGAACTGTATAAAAAATTAAAAGGTACTGTAAAATCGTTTTGTATTGCTATTTCTTCCTAGTTTCTTCTATTTAAAAATACTGGAAATTGGCAGTTTTGGGCATTAACGACTTTTGATTTTCTGCCAGTTACTGAACTTTTGATATGCAGCATTCAGCAACTGATTCAAGTGTTTCGTTAGGTGATGAGAAAGAGGAGAAAGTTCACGTAAGAGTTTATCCTGAAAAAATCCATAAATTTATTTTGTTTATACATATATTTTATACATATTTTTAAATAACTTACCTCAAACGGTTTTAACTTAGCTGTATGAAACCTATTCAGAGCTTCATGCATTTTTATTAATTTCGCTTCTGTAGTGGATGTTGTGGGTGGAAAACAACGCCAAAAATGTTTCAAAAGCTCACATAAAGCCAAGTAAAGGTTCCTAACCTCTTTTTCTATATCAGGAGGTACCAATTCTGCAAATAACAAATCAAAATTTTAAGTACACAAGAGAAAAAGCGAATCAACTAAAAAAAATTGATGTGATACTAATTTGTTGTGCTTATTAACGTAAATTTTATCATATCTTATCAACACATATATTAAATTGTCCTCATCTATTCTGTAACACCATTAGCTGCTAATTTAAATCCTGCAGTCGCAGAAAATGTGTATATTTCTTTTAGAGATTTCTCGTTTATGTTCTTTCATACTTTTTCTTTGGATAGTGGCGTCTGTGAGTCAGGACATGGACCAAAATTTACCCGGATCGAGAGTACCTCCCCCCCACCGTTTTCGAGGATGCTGAACACGATGGCGGTATCAGAATTTCTCTTCTCGCCAGCCGTAAAACGGCCAAAAACTACTAACGGTGTTAAATGGGCAGGCCATCATTCCCTTTAATCGTTTAATCCCTTTGGGTGGTCGTTTTTGGCCTTTTAGGGGGTTCAGCAGTCGAAAATAGAAATTCTGATACTACCATCGTGTTCAGCATTCTCTAAAACGGGGGGGGGGGGGGAGGTACTCTCGGTCCGGGTAAATTTTGGTCCATTTTTCATGGTTTTTCCGACTCACAGACGCCACTAGGTTGAGGGGATGAGGTTTGTATTCTTGTAATATTTATGGTTAAAATTGTCAGATGTACGTCATTATCGTAAGGTTGGACATCAGTCAACAACATAACCTTAAAATATTAGTGATTTTTTATCAGTATAATATATTCTTTTGTACTCAAAAATGTCGAGTTTTGAGCATAATACGCGTCATCTACAGGAACTTTTGATTTGCTTCTTTAATTTGAAGAAATCTGCAGCTGAGGAGTATCGATTGCTTGTAGAAGCATAGAGTGAGGCCGCCTTAAGTGAGAAAAGTTTTCGTGAGTGGTTTCAAAAGCTTAATAACGGTGAATGTATTCTTGTAATATTTTATTGTACAATTAATAAACAGTGAAATATGTAACAAATCTTATCCATAAATAATATTATTTTATTCTGAGCATAAGTAAACAAATTTGAATGATTTTGTATACTTACGTGCTAGAGATTGCTCTTGAAATCCTCTCATAAGTGCCCCGCCGGGCGAAAGTTCTCCTAAAGCTCCAACAGCAGCCGCAGGGGTTACTAGTGATGTAGCCGGATATCTGCTGTTCCACTGCCTGGCTTCTTGCATTACACCTCTTAAAATCATAGATGCTTCATTCGAATTTATATATTCTGTATTAGAGTCTGGCATTGGTCCATGAAGGTATCTTTCGATCTAAAATTTTAGAAAAAAAAATAAGCACAAACGCATTTAATTAATTAAAATTTTTTTGTACCTTAGATAAATTTAAATGAACACCTTTAGCATTTTTCTTAGCTGGATTATCTTCTAGATCCTCATAGGTTATTTTTTCTAAAAGTCTCTGTCTTTTATTAACAGGACCTGAAGTGCTAGATTCACCATTAGTTTTTGGTAAATTTGGCTCAGTACCGTTTTGTTGAACAGGTGGATCAGTTGATTTGTTTGTACATGATTTTAGAACCTGCAAACATTTTCAATTAGAAATGATTTTTTTAATACAAATTTAAATTAGTTACCATTATTGAATGTTGGTTGAATCTTTTGATCATAGCCTGACTAACTGTACCACTATTACTGGCAACTTGATCAGATCCAGTTCCATATCCTTCATCTAAAGTTTTGTCTTCAAATTCGGTGATATTAACAAAAGGATCATTTACACCTGTTTGTATGTCTTTTTTCATTTCTTGGTCATCCAGTTTGCCACATTCTGTAAATATGTCTTTACTTTCTGCATATTTACGGTCTCTAAAACATTAATCTATTATTTAAAAAATTATTATCAATAATCAATAGCAATACCTATGAAAATAATGTGACTGAAAAAATTTCGTCCAAAACTGAGATTCGCTTAGTTTAGAAGGGACATTGTCTATGTACTTTTTTTTGACTGCGGGATATGTTTTAAATATACATTCTATTATATCAGGAGTAATGTTATATTTAAGGCCATTGCAACCATCCGTTTGGGGCTTGATATCAGCTAAAAATGCTCCTGAAACACCTAAAAAAAAAATAGAGTCTGAGTAGGAACAAAGTAAAAGTTAAACTGACAAAATTTACCAATTTCTTGTGGTTGCTGTGTTTGTTTTTGAGTATACTGTTGAGCATGTTGAGACCAAAATTCCTCAGAGGTCACAACTTCAGTCATAACCAAGTCTTTGTAAAGTTGCAGTAAGGCAGGGTTAGTTGAGAGAAACTTGTTTTTTTCTTCCAACTCTCTATCTACCTAAATATAAATAAGATATTTTTTTTTGATTTCTTCCAACTGTTTATTTCTCAAAAAATAGCTTTTGTCAACAATCTTAATCTAGTAAAGTCAATCCATCAATTTCCATCAGATTGTTCTTGAGATTTTAAAATCATTATATCAGGAGACATATATACCCTATTTATTAAAATCACCCGAAATATAATGATTTTAAAAAGATTTTTGCAGTTTTTATTACAATTTTTAATTACATTTCATTAGAAGAAGCTGGATAAGGTAATTTATAACACGACAAAGATTGGTTGTCTACTCACTTTTCTTTTAAACTTTGGTAGTAAAGTTTGTAGCATTTCCTTGACTTTATCCCTATCAGCTAACTGACCTGGCATCCCTGACTTATTAGTAAAATGAAATGTGGAAGAAACACCATTGTGAAGAACAACTTGTAACTGAACTTTGGCTTTACCTTCAGGCGATATTTTTTGTGCTAAAAACAACCAATTTATATTTTTTGAACGCTTAAATAATTTAAGTAGTTTCCTACATTTTATATCAGCGTAAGGATGCGACACAACTACATTATCTTTATTTTCTACCATCCAAATGAGTCTTTGGTCCATGAGAAATAGTGAGCCGTCTCCCTTTTTGTATCGAACCTGCGGCACTTGCAGAAGTACATCCTCCATAGATGTCGACATTATTTGAGGTTTTAGTTATAGACATAAATAAAGAAATTTACGGATTTTGTTTGAATTTAAATATTTGAAAAATTAAAAAATAACATCAAACATAACCTCACGAACTCATAAATCGATCAGTGTCATTGATGTGACAAGTTTGACATTATAATCTAATCAGTTTCGGTTATAAGGCTATTCTTCTTATTTTTTGGTCTGTACCAGGTGCATTTGCCAGCACACTTTGTAAAATTGCCTGTCTTGCTCTAGGCAATGAATCAATACTGGATTTACGGTTTTTGCCATTTTAAAACACAAACGTATTGAACTTTTACGATAGTTTACTTATTCATAAAAAAACACCAAAATAACAATAACAAATTATATTCAATATAAAAGTTTATTACATGAATATTATAAAATATCTGTACTTATATACATTTACATAGGGTGGATAATTTCTTAATATAATATCAATCTTGGAGAACTAATTTAAAAATAATTAGATTTTATAAAATATTCAATATAATAGATGTGCCCCAAAAGGTATCTAGTTTGTACAAATAAAAGTCTCATTTTTGACTAGCTCTTATTTTTAGACTGTTTTTTCAACATATCTGTCTCTATTTGTATCTGTCTTAAATCAGAAGCGACTCTTTCGAGTTTAACACCGACTTCTTTGGATTTCTCAATTTCTATTTGCTCCTCTAAGTTTCTACATTCTCTTTCGACCACTCCTAGATCCTCCAGAGTTTTTAGAATGCTGTTAAATTCGTCCCTTAGAGCCGCTAAGAGTTTATATGAACGGCGCGCGGTTTCATCACTTTTGGCATCCTAAAATTTTTTATTCAATAATAAATCGATAATTGCATTTTAATTTGTGACTTACATAGAATATTAGTTCGTCTGCCAAAGTAAAAGACCTGTCAACTTGACCGGTCAGATTCTTAATCTCCTTTTGAATTTCCCTTGTATCTTTAAGAACCTTCTGTATATCGTTATTTTGCTTGGTTATATTGCTTATGATTTCTAAAATTCTTCTGGTGTACATCGCTCTAAAAAAAATTAAAAAAATATTGTTTCCTTATTCCCTAAAATTGATTAATACCGACCTATTATTACTTCTATTTAACTGCTGATATTGATGTACCAATTTTTGACTTAAATCTTTCTTCTCTTTTAAATCCTCTTCTAGTTTAAATTCAGTTTCCTTCAAGTTTTCTAGTTTTTCTTTTTGTTCTTGGTATTTGAATTCTTCACTGGTCAAACTACTTTTTAAAGACTTGTATTCTTCTAACAGAGGTGTTTGTATTTCATGCCATTGCTTCGCCAGTTCTGCTAGACGGTCATTGGCTTTTTCAATCATACTATTTAGTTTAGCCATATTTTCGTCCTTACTCAGCACTGTTTGAGTTTTTGTTTTTAATTTTACTTTTGCTAACGTTTCTTTTAGGTGGTCTTGTTCTTCATTTTTCATTCTTATTAGCTAAGTTAAAAAAATTAAAATGTTATGTTTATTAATCCTTTTTATTGAGGGACAATGGTAAATAAATAAGAAGAGGTTTATAAGTTAGGAATGTTGGTTTACTACAGAAATTCTTACCTCTTTCAGAAGAGCTTCCTTAGTTTTGACCCTATCTTGCAATAAAATATATTGACTTTTTTTATCCTCCAATTCTTCTGACAAGTATTCAATTTTACTTCGCTCCGTCTGAGTTTCCACATCTTTCTCAACATTTAATTTATCAACGGAGGTCCTCTTTACTTTTTCAGATGCTAATGGAATGTTCAAATTACTGGTGTGAAGAGATACAATTTCAGATTTTTTTATAACATTTTGAAGCGCAAATTCTTCTGGAAATTCGCTATCATCGTATAATAACGAAGGTATTAATTTTCTGGGCGAACACTGTTTTGTGACATCAGGAACAATGTGAACCCAATAGTGTTTCAGTTCTAGAAAATAGATTAAATAAAAAGGATGGTTTTTATACTACTTCCCAATTCATACAAATTTTTAAAGATTCAACCTTGGACCATCTTCTTATTGATAATAATAATAATAAATTGCCTTTATTAGCACATATAAATAAATGTACATTTCGCTTGGGCGAGGTTTAGCCATAGGCTACTCTTACACCTAATTCTTACTACACTAAGTGTTATTACATGAATGAGAATTATTAAATTATTAAGTTAAATTAAAGTCATTAGCGAGAATAATAACAATAACAGTAACAATAATAATAATAATAATAACAAATCACTGAGATGCCAGTAGTTTCTGCCTTAGAACATTTTTAAAAATTGTAAGGGACTGAGACGATTTAATATTTGGATCGAGGTTGTTGAACAACTCAAAGGCATTGTTGATATAGTTATAAAAGCCTAATAATCCCTTTAATAGGAAAACATAGTGTTAAACTAAAAGCCACATATATAGTTAAATTGCAAGTTGCAAATTGTCTTAAAAAACTTGCATTTTAATAACAATACAGTTAGATGTTTAAACTGTGAAATGCTTTGAAAATGTATAAGTATACTTGTAATATTAGAATTACTCACCCTCATTTTGAGTTCTAGAATTTGGAATTTCTAATTTTTCAGACCTAAGCGAACAACTGTCTCCAAAACTATTCAGAATGTTTCCTCTAACTCCTTTCCTTAAAAAACAACTCGGTAGCCATGTTTTAGATAAACTTTCCTTAATATTTTCTTCTAAAGATTTTACAATCTTTGGAACATAACCAAGCTGCTCAATAGAGACGGTTTTAGTTGTCTCCCTAGGTAATCTTTCAATTAAAAACATTAAAACCCTCCTGACTTCTTCTTCATTGCAATATAAAATAGTCTGATATCCCATGTCGCCTCGAAATCCTAAATCTTTTATCTGTTCGGCGATATTCGAGGCTAATTTCAGTCTTGCACTCATAGAAGGGGGTAGTTTTTTAGGAAAGGAACTATGTAGGATTGCTTCTAAACATGAAGAAACTGCACATGTAACCATATCAGCATCAAATTGCTTTAAATTTTCAATTTCAAAATCAATATCACTAAAAAGTTACCAAATCAAATTACATGGGTCAAGAAGTACATAGATACTTTATATTACCAATCTAAGTTTCTTAATGAATCTATGATAATTTTATCGACTTCTTCCATTTTTAAATTTTATATTTATTAGTAACGATAAAATTAATTATATTTCTTCCCTATAAAAACCTGTTACCTAGATATCTAGGTATTTATATATAAATACAATTGACCAAATGTTATTATTGGGCTGCGGTTTTCTGCTTTCATCTTGGTTACATGGCAACTGTCAGTGTCAAACCAGTACCTTTATTCTTGGGTCAAACAGTAATCAGTGATCAGTGTACCTCCAAAAATATTTCCTCTTTTTCATTGTAACCTGTATTTTTACCCTGTTATCAGTGAATCAAGAGGAAAACAAAAAATATGAAAAAGAAATAAAACACCATTGCATTGATAATGTAAAAAGTTAGGACTGTGGTTCTTTGTTGCTCAAGACTCTTTTTTATTTTTAGATTTGATATAAAATACATAAAAGGAAGAGGCCGTTTATTTTATAATAAGAGAAGAAATTTGTGTCGAGTTGAGGTTATATTTGTCACATTGCATATTTTTGACATAAGTGTAAAAATTAGTTAAAATCAGAAAACTATTAAATAAAATAAAAATGGAAACAACTAAAGAAGTAACAGTAAGTAGTCAGAAGTGATATTTTTGTGCTCGACTTATTGTATTACTTTTCCATCCGTTAATAACATGTTATATTTTTAGATACTAGAAGAGCCTTTTGAAGATTCAGAAGAGGAATGGATTCCAACTGGTTCTTCAGATGATGAATTAGACGCAGACATTTTTACTTCTGTGATATCGACAAGTAAAACAACAAGAAATAACGGTAACATTGAGAAACTTAAATTTAAGTGTTGTGTAGAAAATTGTGAAGCTGCTTACAAAAAAAAATGGTTATTAGATGATCACCTTAGAAAACACAACAAAGAGGTAAAACATTGTCTTGCTTTTAGTAACACGACTGGACCCTCTTTTAAATTTTTAGAGACCATTTCATTGCACAATTGGAGAATGTACCAAATCTTTTACCAAAGAGCCCCATTTAAAACGTCACAAAATTTTGGTGCATGAAAAATCTTGTGAACTACCTTGTGATGTCAAAGGTTGCGGTTTGGTCTACAACAACAAATATAGTTTAAAGAAACATAAAAATCAAGTGCACAATGCTTTGAAATGGCCATTTTTTTGCAAAGAGTGTTCAATAGGATTCAAGAAAAAGTTTCAACTCAATCAACATAATTATAAACACACTGGAGAGCCACCTTTTAAGTAAGTTTTGTATTAAAATTGGTAATATAAAGCTTTGATTTCATAAAATTTTAATGTAAAAGTGAAACAATTATAGTTCATATTTATTTATTTTTCACACCTTGTACAAATGGAAAACGTATTCGATTAGACATTCAAAATATTTTCAATTCAAGCTTTGATTTTAATAGCAATGTTTCAAGTGGTCAATTTCATTGTAGGTGTAACATTTGTAATATTGGATTCACAATTCAAAGAGATCTAACAAAACATAATAGGAACCACAAAACATATACTTGTGACTGTGGTCAGACATTTGAGAGATGGTCAGGTTTGCTTGCTCATAAAAAAATATGTTCTTCTGCAGAAAAAGGTAAATAAAAAAATTAAAATCATTGAAACAATGAATATATATTGTCCACTCTCATGCTATTTGTAAATTTTAATTTTTTATAAGAAATAAAAATTATTTTCATTTTTCATAACAAAAATTATTTTTAGACTTTGCTTGTAAAATCTGCAATATGAGATTTGCCAAGAAAGACAGTTTAACTCAGCATAAAATTGTTCATAAAGAAACCAATTTTCAGTGCCCCTATTTAAATTGCACAAGAAATTACAAATACAAGAAAAATTTGACTTTTCACATTTCATTTTTTCATGAGAAAAACGTACCAGAGGAAATTCCTTGTCCAAAATGTGAAAAACTATTTTCTAAGGTAAGTTTGTTTGTATCTATTTCATGCAATTGGAACTAATATTACCAGTTTGTTTTTGTTTTGTAATTTTAACATAAAATTTTCAATTGTATCCTGAATTACTTACAGTATTTTAATGTTATAAACCAAAAATATCATGTGTAACAAATTTTCCTCTTACCAATTAATTAATTGTTATCTTGCAGTTTTATCTAAAGCGCCACCTCAAAGTTATGCATGATGATCTACCAAAAATAACGAAACCTCGATCTGTCAGAAAAGACAAGGGTAAATCCAGGACATTCACAGGAGCTACATTAGCTGGACTAAAATTATCTCAAAAAGATCATAAAGAGCTTCTAAACAATTCTAAGAAGAACCTTAATGTAAGAATATCTAGAATAGATATTCAAAATATAGTGGAGCAATCTAAGGATAATGAACTTTTGGAAGAAGCAGTCCAAAACAAACTAAAAGGAATAGGAGAATCTACCAAAAAGATTGAAGTCGCTTTAATATCAAATATTGAAGAAAGTACAGAAAAACTGAGTAACACTACAAGTTTAGAGGCAAATATTAAAGAAAATATGACAATTTTAGATACACAAATAAATTTAGGAAGGAATATAATACCTGCAAAGTTAAATAACGAAATAAAAACCACTGGAGTCAGTAATACTGTACAAACATTTTCAGATGACATATTAATTGCATGTAATTTAGTGTTAAACAATATTGAAGAATGTTTGGCTTAAGTTTCATTTTTAACATGCTACTATTGAAGTATTACAGTTGATAATAAATATTTAAATAAATAAAAAGAGCTTTGACTGAAATCCCATACCAAAGTTTGTAGACTAATAAAAAGGACAACCAATACATAGTTTTAACATAGTCATTTTAAAAATATTTTGATATTAAAAAAAGTAGTGTTAATTTTCACTTTAAGATTAACTTCTGTAATTTACACAAAGTAACTCGCAAAAGTAAATATTGGATTGCAATCATAACAATATTAAAAGTGCCTTACAAAGTTCTAGAATACTTTAAAATGTAAATGGATTATTACTTTTATCCATATATAAAACCTTGCAAGTTTCCGGGAAGAACCAGTTTTAGATTGCAAAATCTCGACGTTTCGGCTTCTATTTTGCGCTTAGATGTAATGAGCATAGCAAAAGCCTTTAATGATGTGTAATGAAACAACTTTGTTTTTGTGTATTAGATTTTTATTTAATTCATACAGGAAAAGTTGAAGGTGGTAAAAATAAAATTAAAACAACTCATTAGTTGCTATTAAAAATGAAAATGAGCGCACTTAAACTTAAAAACATTTTTTTCTTTACTAATAGGAATAATGTTAAGTCCTTATATAATCTAAACTTCTTTACAATTTAAAGTTACTTAAGAAGAAGAGGGGAGTGGCACTATATCAAACATATCCTGCTCTAGAGGCTTGGACACCCAAGATCCTAACTGTCCTTTTATAAATGCATCATACAGGCTTTGTTTAGCTTGATTGTAGTTTGGAACAAGTTTTTTTGCTTCTATCAATGTATTTGGTACATTTATGTTTAAATTCCCAAGCAACTTGACAAACCTAGTAGCCAACCTTTGTTTGCTCACTATAGATAAACCGTCCTCAGGTTTTCCTGTACTAGCGTTTACAACTTCTGGTTTTTCCATTCCTATTGTCCAAATCACAGAGAAATTGGGAGCTTTTTGTGGTTGCCTTACCTCAATAGAAGTAACTCTGAACATATTTGGTCTGTTTAATAAAAATGGTGGAGGTAAACCTTGTAAAGTTGATTCTATTCTTCCACAAATCGCTCTAAATAGATGACTCTCCTTCATTAAACTTCCCAAAATAATAGATTTTAAATAGATGGGTTCTATAAAATGTGATAACAAAGCACCTTGCAATCCCAATACATTCCATCGACAAATTTTATCAGAACAAGACATAGTTAGCAATCTCTCTCCTTGTACAATTCCGTCCCAAGTTTGAATAGAAGAAGCATTTTTAACAGGTATGGTACCTTCTCCTGACTCTATTTTTGACCTTAACAAGCCTCTTGATATTCTATTTGGATGTTTATCAACAGATGAATTTTCTTCATTCGGGCTGAATATTCTAGCATCTCCACAAGGGGCTGTATTAATATAAAGATGAAACTCTACACCTTCCTTAAGTTTGAAACTTTTTTTATCATTTTTCGGTATAAAAATTGAACTATCACTTGTGTTTGGAGATTTTAATAAATCCAGTTGATCGTAGAAATAGTTAATTAAGCATCTTCTTGATAAAATTTCAGCGTGCATGTCATTTAGAGAAGCCCCATTTATGCTTATATGCTCACCAGAGACACATTTTGTACCTGTTGTCACACAAATTACATTAGCGTCTTGTAAATTGCCATTTTTTGTCATTACTATTCCGGACAGTACTTTTCTCTTCATGAGTGTAAAGTCATGTTCAATTAATGTACTGAATTTTTCATTTACTAATCTTCCAACTGTATCTGCTAATTCTTGATCTTCTGCAGATTTAAATGGTATATCTTCATCGGACAAATTTAATATATTAGGATTTGTATAGTTGATAAGTTTGTTTAAAGCTGAAGAAGCAGCAGCATTTTTAGCCAATTTTTTATTTGATCCTGTTCCAACAAATGTCTAAAATTAAATACAGATAAGAGATTTTGCATAAAAATATAAATAAACTAAACTTGCATACTTTTAAATAAAATTGAAATATAATACAATTTTTGAGAAGGTACAATAACTTACTATTGATAATCTCCCAATCATATTTTTTTTAGTATTTCTGTATTTTTAATTTCTTTTTGTGTATGTTGTTATATTTCACTTGTATATTAATTGTTTATTTTACCTTGGATACGGTTGTTATAAATACACTCATAATGCCCTAGGGCATAATAAGCGGGCGTTATGGCTGTAACTCCCGCTAATTGTATGAGGAGGGTCTGTATTACACCGGCAATAAATTTTTGGGTGCATATTTTCTTTGATATGTTTTGAAAAATCGATATTTATTTCCAACACTTTTATAAGTCTTATATAACACAAAGACTTTCACTAAATATAATGAAACACTGACAGCAAACGTCAAAATATCAAAAAATCGGTTTTTCATTAAAATAAAATCTTATATGCACCGCGACCTTTTAAATATGCATCTTTTCCCCATTAATCTGTTCATTTACAGTTTCCATGATAGCAATGTTAAATCATTATTAAAAAAACATGAAATGTGTGAATGCATCTAAAATTCATCTTAATTAATTCTTTTGCGTACAATTAAATGTTTGAGAGCTAAAATTTTAAGAGCTACTTACATCTTGTTTAATTGTGATAGAAATTTTAAACCTTGCATAAGGATCACTTTCATTGGATATACAGGTAAACTCGGCATTGGGATACAACTCATTTAAGAGCATTAGTGGGTCTTTGACAACTCGATTCTTGTTATTAGGGTCTAGGCCATTTGTAGGGAATTCTAAAAACGATTTTAGGGCTTCTGCAGCTGCTTCAGAGTTTGCAGCTTTTTTGGAGTTCCCACTCCCGTAGTATTTTTGACCATCTACTTCAACGCAAACTTTAAATGTTGGGTTATGTGGTGGACCACTTTGTTCAATGATATCATATTTTAGACCAATTCTTAACTCATTTAGAACTGCTGTTGGGTTTTTTTCTATAACTATAATAAAAAGCAATAAAATATTAATTAATTGTTATCTTTCAGTTTTATCTAAAGCGCCACCTCAAAGTTATGCATGTAGTTTTTCTTACATTTAATTTTAGCTTATTTATGTTCGAGTATTTATTCACCGATGACAATGAGCAATCATTTTCTCTATGGCTTTATCCAGATTCGCATCACTACATGTTATAAAACTATCATCAGCAAAAAGATTAATGAATTCACAATCAACGAAGAGTTCAATATCATTAATATATAAAATAAAAAGAAGAGGACCCAATACGCGCCCCTGAGGAATCCCTATATCATTATTTATGTCAAGTTTGTCAGAAGTCAAGTCTATTCTAGTACCTGTTAATGGAGTTGTAGTAATAAATGTGCCATTTGTAGGGAATTCTTTAAGCGATTTTAAGGCTTCTGCAGCTGCTTCAGAGTTTGCAGCTTTTTTGGAGTTCCCACTCCCGTAGTATTTTTGACCATCTACTTCAACGCAAACTTTAAATGTTGGGTTATGTGGTGGACCACTTTGCTCAATGATATCATATCTTAGACCAATTCTTAACTCATTTAGAACTGATATTGGGTTTTTTTCTATAACTATAATAAAAAGCAATAAAATATTAATTAATTGTTATCTTTCAGTTTTATCTAAAGCGCCACCTTCAAGTTATATGCACGATCTACCAAAACCAAAAATAGCAAAACCTCGCTATGTCAGAAAAGACAAAACGGTTAATCCAGGACATTCACAGGAGCTACTTTAGCTGGACTAAAATTATCTCAAAAAGATCATAAAGAGCTTTTAAAAAATCTAAAGGTAAGTTTATCAATATTTTATTATAACAAAACGGAACTCTGAAAACCAAACAAAATTATTTCCTCAAAATATCTTCTGAATCTTTGGTCCAATCAGAGATTTAACAAAAGTTCAAAATCTAAGGCAGACATTCTTTAAAAAAATTTAAAGTGTCCGGTACTTTCATCTAGGGATAATAAATTTAATAATCGTGTACCTTCACTTTCATTTCTGCTTTAGTATAAATGTTTTATCCAGTATCACCTGCGTTTTTTGTTGTTCCTTATTAAACTGATCAGTATTATAAAAACACCACACTTTTTCTTTAATATCAAATGTTGCGACATACTCATAAAGAAGAAATTACTTAACTAAGTAAAAACTATTAAAATACTAAAATAAATAATAATAAAAAAAATGTAAAAACTTCAACAAGACAAGCAAACAACATACGTAGAGATTTATTCGATTATCGATTTATTTGTGTGCGTTGTGAACGCACAACAAATACACATACGCACGCAAAATTTTATTGGTGTGGACGTACCTTAAGAAGAACCTTAATGTAAGAATTTCTAGAATAGATTTTCAAAATATAGTGGAGCAATCTAAGGATAATCAGAACTAAAAGAAATAGGATAATTTACTAAACAGATTAAAGTCACTTTAATAATATTGAAAAAATTACAGAAAAACTGAAAGTAACACTACAACTTTAGAGGCAAATACTAAAGAAAATATTTTTAGAAAAGACTGTATGACTTGTACACACTTAAATGTAGAATCGAAGAAAATATGACAATTTTAGATACAGAAATTAATTTAGGAAGGAAGATATAACACCCGAAAATTTAAATGATGAAATAAAAACCACTGGAGTCAGTAATACCATTGTATAAGGATAATATTATCCTTATACAATGACAATACTGTACAAACATTTTCTGATGACATATTACTTGCATGTAATTCAGTGTTAAACAATATTAAAAAATGTTTAATTACATTTTTAACATGCTACTAATAAATATTTAAACAAATACCATTTTTTTAACTTCTACAAAACAATTTTTATGTATGATCCAACCAAAGGAGCAATAACTATCTTTTTTGAAAAACCCATACCAAAGTTTGTCAGAAGTAAAGCTTATTCTAGTACCTGTTAATGGAGTTGTATTAATACTTGTGCCATTTGTAGGGAATTCTTTAAACGATTTTAAGGCTTCTGTAGCTGCTTCAGAGTTTGCAGCTTTTTTGGAGTTCCCACTCCCGTAGTATTTTTGACCATCTACTTCAACGGAAACTTTAAATGTTGGATTATGTGATGGACCACTTTGCTCAATGATATCATATTTTAGGCCATTTCTTAACTCATTTAGAGCTGCTATTGGGTTTTTTTCTATAATTATAATGAAAAACAATAAATTATTAATTAATTGTTATCTTCCAGTTTTATCTAAAGCGCCATCTCAAAGTTGTGCATGTAGTTTTTCTTACATTTAATTTTAACTTGTTTACGTTGAAGTATTTATTCACCGATGATAATGAGCATGCATTTTCTCTATGGCTTTAACCAGATTCGCATCACTACATGTTATAAAACTATCATCAACAAAAAGATTAATGAATTCACAATCAACGAAGAGTTCAATATCATTAATATATAAAATAAAAAGAAGAGGACCCAATACACTCCCCTGAGGAATCCCTATATCATTATTTATGTCAAGTTTGTCAGAAGTAAAGTCTATTCTAGTACCTGTTAATGGAGTTGTAGTAATAAATGTGCCATTTCTAAGGAACTCTTTAAACGCTTTTAAGGCTTCTGTAGCTGCTTCAGAGTTTGCAGCTTTTTTGGAGTTCCCACTCCCGTAGTATTTTTGACCATCTACTTCAACGCAAACTTTAAATGTTGGGTTATGTGGTGGACCACTTTGCTCAATGATATCATATTTTAGACCATTTCTTAACTCATTTAGAACTGATATTGGGTTTTTTTCTAAAATTATAATAAAAAATAATAAATTATTAATTAATTGTTATCTTTCAGTTTTATCTAAAGCGCCACCTCAAAGTTATGCACGATCTACCAAAACCAAAAATAGCAAAACCTCGCTATATGTCAGAAAAGATAAGGGTTAATCCAGGACATTCACAGGAGGTGGACTAAAATTATCTCAAAAAGATCATAAAAAGCTTCTAAAAAAATCTAAGAAGAACCTTAATGTAAGAATTTATAGAATAGATTTTCAAAATACAGTGGAGCAATCTAAGGATAATGAACTAAAAGAAATAGGAGAATCTACTAAACAGATTGAAGTCACTTTTAAGTGGAGGAGTAGTTGTTTGAAGTCCAGACATTGGTGCACTGTCTGACATTTTCTAATGCCGTATTTCTTGGCAGCTGTGATTTTAAGTTATTTCACATCATTTGTACAACATACAGGCTGTCCGGTAAATGTGTGACTTATCAAAGATGTTTTTTTATATCTTCACTCGATTGAATTCCTTCAGAAGAGTGCTTCTCAAAAATATAGGGTTGTATGGGTTTATACCAGGTGACCCAAAATGGGTTCATTTAACACCAATTATCTCAAAATCAATAATTAGGAATAAGAAAATTTTTTCACCAAATATCCTCGAAAATGGTGTATTTTCATTACATATTCATACATTTACTGAATGGCTCTTTTCCCGTACAGGGGCAACCAAAACTCGGAATCACTGTTTTCTCAAATGGAACGCCCTGTAAATAAGGCCGGTTAATAGTTTCAAATGCTCGCCGTAAATCTAAAAAGACAGCTACTGATGGATACATACCTTTACTCATGTTGTTTTTCCACTCAATTACAGTAGATTTTATGGCTAAAACCTGACTGGGTAGGTATGTAAAAAGTATTTAAAGTATTCCACTATAGTTGGATATAAACCACTAGCTCTAAAAGTTTTTCTATGCTTGGCAAGGTATTTATTATTACTTAAAATATCAATTTGCGAACCTTTATTTACTAGATTAGATAATGACATATAAATGATAAAAAAAAACTGATAATAGTATATTATTTGATGATCATATAATGGTGGGTGGTTATTATTCACTAGGGTGAAGTTTAAGACACGCCCTTGTGAATAATAGCCATTATATGCGAATAGAATACTATACTTTGTCCACGACTGCTTATTATTGCTTAGGAAAATATTAAGAACAGTGACGCGCGTAGCCTACTGTTAAAATAATTTTAGTGTATAATACATAATATTACCTAATACAAAATGGGTTCATTTTAAAACAGTCGTGGACAAAATCATATGACCAGTGAGTATAAAGATAGCGAAATTTAAAATTCATGAAGAAGACAACAGGGCCACCTTAATTTGTTTTTTATCTGAAATCAACTGATGTGAAAATCTGTGCAGCCATTTGGTTTTCCATATACACTGGTTGAATTCCCTGACTTCTGCTGAAAAATGCAAAATTCCCCGACTTTGTCAACACTTTTTAAATTCCCTGAGTTTTCCCTGTTTTCCAGGTATGTGGGAACCCTGAATTATTACTTTTATGCATACTAAATTGACTAACTAAATGAAGAGAATATAAAACTTATATTCAATACGAAGAGAAAAAATGAATCAAATAATTTTGTTAATACTATTAAAATAACTATTTATTTTAATTTTTAATAAGAGATTATAATCAACAAATTTAGGATATTTACAAATAATCTATCAAATAACTGAATAGCAAAATTTAAAGTAATATAATCTCAGATAAGTCCGCGATCACAATAACAATGAGAACATTGTTATTTTAAATGTTTGAAGAAAAAGAAATTTTAAACTTAACCTCAAATTTCAATGTCATGATATATCAATATGGTCAATTCAAATTCAAGGGAAATAGAATAAATCGGGAAAAATAAAATGTTGGGACTCCTAAAAATGAAGAAATACAGTAAAAAAGGCAGTTATAATAAAGTTTGATGGAATTTAAGATATCGATAATGACGAACAGAAAGTCTCTGCATAAATTTAATATAAGTAGGAATTGTAAGTAAATTACATCAAAATCATTCTTTTTGTCTCTAGAATGATTTGGTGATAATCAAAAATTATATAAAAATTAATAATTTTAGAATTTTATAAAAATTTGAGTTAAAAAACTGAGAAATTCTAATCTAGTGAGCTATGATTTGATGGTTTATAAAAACTACTTTTCGCTGTCAGCGAGGCTTTTTTCACCAAGATCTCTTGAACAGTTCACATCAGTCCTCGTAATAATAAACAAAAGAAAACAAATCAAAGCAATACTGATTGAAGATAAGAATTAAAAGAAATTTACCTGTCAAAATAAGTGAGGTTATATTTTTGTAAATCAAGAGGAGAAGTCCAATTATGTATCCTATCGTTGTTCCTGTTGCATCCTGACTGTACTATCCAGAACCAGTTGTATCCTGTATCAATTTATCCTATTTCTGATTACTGGAAGATATTGTATCCGTCCCATATTAGAATTGACTAGGAAAATAACCAGAATTAAAAAAGTCTAAGTCGTATGAAAGGTACCTATTCACTATATTAAATATCGATATTTAAAAACGTTTCAAAATAAAAAAAGTGCCACAAGTATTCTACTTAATTAGGTTAGATTAGAGAATAAGGTAAGAGAATAATCATAAGATTTGTATTAAATTTGATTTTGTAAATCAGAAAATTACTTCACTTACCTTATTATGGCAAACAACTCTTCCACATAAACTAAAAGGTTAACCATTATTTATTTTGATTATTAATAAATGTTTACATAATTACTGAGTCGTTATTATCGATATCTACAATCACACAGCCAAAACTGAAACACTACCTGGGATTAAGACTCTCAATTTTTCTACTCGTTAGTAGATGGCGCCCAAAGTTATCAACAAATAATTACATTGTCTGAGATTACCGCAGAAGGCAATAAAAATCAATAGTAATTTAATAGTTTATGTACTAAAACTAAAATTCAAATATTGAACAAAAGTAATTTTTCTCACATATACTCACACGATAGTACGTAACAATATATACAAGTTTCCGGGAAGAACCGTGTTTTAGATTGCAAAAATCTCGACGTTTCGGCTTCTCTTTTGAGCTTAGATGTAATGAGCATAGCAAAAGCCTTTAATGGTGTGTAATCAAACAACTTTGTTTTTGTGTATTACATTTTTATTTAATTCATACAGGAAAAGTTGAAGGTGATAAAAATAAAATTAAAACAACTCATTAGTTGCTATTAAAAATGAAAATGAGCGCACTTAAACTTAAAACATTTTTTCTTTACTAATAGGAATCATGTTAAGTCCTTATATAATCTAAACTTCTTTACAATTTAAAGTTCCTTAAGAAGAAGAGGGGAGTGGCACTATATCAAACATATCCTGCTCTAGAGGCTTGGACACCCAAGATCCTAACTGTCCTTTTATAAATGCATCATACAGGCTTTGTTTAGCTTGATTGTAGTTTGGAACAAGTTTTTTTGCTTCTATCAATGTATTTGGTACATTTATGTTTAAATTCCCAAGCAACTTGACAAACCTAGTAGCCAACCTTTGTTTGCTCACTATAGATAAACCGTCCTCAGGTTTTCCTGTACTAGCGTTTACAACTTCTGGTTTTTCCATTCCTATTGTCCAAATCACAGAGAAATTGGGAGCTTTTTGTGGTTGCCTTACCTCAATAGAAGTAACTCTGAACATATTTGGTCTGTTTAATAAAAATGGTGGAGGTAAACCTTGTAAAGTTGATTCTATTCTTCCACAAATCGCTCTAAATAGATGACTCTCCTTCATTAAACTTCCCAAAATAATAGATTTTAAATAGATGGGTTCTATAAAATGTGATAACAAAGCACCTTGCAATCCCAATACATTCCATCGACAAATTTTATCAGAACAAGACATAGTTAGCAATCTCTCTCCTTGTACAATTCCGTCCCAAGTTTGAATAGAAGAAGCATTTTTAACAGGTATGGTACCTTCTCCTGACTCTATTTTTGACCTTAATTGCCCTCTTGATATTCTATTCGGATGTTTATCAACAGACGAATTTTCTTCATGGGGGCTGAATATTCTAGCATCTCCACAAGGGGCTGTATTAATATAAAGATGAAACTCTACACCTTCCTTAAGTTTGAAACTTTTTTTATCATTTTTCTGTATAAAAATTGAACTACCACTTTTGTTTGGAGATTTTAATAAATCTAGTTGATCATAGAAATAGTTAATTAAGCATCTTCTTGATAAAATTTCAGCGTGCATGTCATTTAGAGAAGCCCCATTTATGCTTATATACTCGCCAGAGACACATTTTGTACCTGTTGTCACACAAATTACATTAGCGTCTTTTAAATTTCCATTTTTTGTCATTACTATTCCGGACAGTACTTTTCTCTTCATGTGCGTAGAGTCATGTTCCATTAATGTACTGAATTTTTCATTTACTAATCTTCCAACTGTATCTGCTAATTCTTGATCTTCTGCAGATTTAAATGGTATATCTTCAGCGGACAAATTTAATACATTAGGATTTGTATAGTTGATAAGTTTGTTTAAAGCTGAAGAAGCAGCAGCATTTTTAGCCAATTTTTTATTTGGTCCTGTTCCAACAAATGTCTAAAATTAAATACAGATTTTACATAAAAATATAAATAAATTAATTAAATAAAAATAAAAAAATTGCATACTTATACAGGGTGTCCCGTAAACCTTGTACAATATTGGAACCGGTGATAGACCAGGTCATGACTGTTCAGAATATCAGAATTTCACCTCAGTAAAGATCTCATTATTTTCGAGATAATGGCATTTTTTGGATTTCTGGAAAATCGCTACCTCACCTTGGATTTTTGAGTGCCATGTCTACAAATTAAGACTAATTTAAATATCTTTGCTGCCAAAGATTACTGATGAGTGATGCTTTCAGACATACAGAATAGTTTTTCAGAAATTGATACAATTTTTCGAGAAATGTGGATTCGAATCCCACTAATTTTTATTAACAAAAACCACGTGGAGGTGGACATTCATTACAAAAGATTTCCCATTTTGTCCAGACTCTACCACGGTATAAAACATACTATAATTATTTTTGGAAGTAGTGGTATTTCGATTATATTAGAATGAGGTGTTATTCTAGGCTTCCATCAACTTTTATACTTTCGCCCAAATAGTATTTTGTTTTGATTTTATCAAAATGAAATGTGGAAATGATTATTAATAATAACGAATAGATTGCTTGATAGCATTAAAGAGTATGTCAACAAAATGAACTTTTTATGTAATCAGCCCAATATAGTTATTATTGAAATGAAATTGTCGATTATCCAATATGGCACCAATTAATGCACAAATTCTTGTAATAACAGTCGCAATTGTGCAACATCCAAAAAATAATAATAATAATTCACCCCCTTACGAGTGAACCCCAGAAGCTCTGCAGCTTGTACGTGCGGGGGAGATACCAACGAAGTTTCAGAGATCGACAGATATAGATTGCTAAACATGTTTGTATTGGATTTTTTGACCTGTACCTTTTTCTTCTTTTTGTTTTTATTGTGTATTGAAAATAAAAATTATAGGTACCTACTCATTTTGTTTCATCCGGCAGTATTTATTTCACGAAGATGGATAGGACGACGAGGCCCAATCCTGTGGCCATCCAGATAACCCGACTTAAATCCATTGGATTTTTTTACTGGGGATATTTGATAGAAATAATTTACGCTACACCTATACCTGAAGTTGAACAATTGAGATGGCGTATTCACAGTGCCGCTCAGAGAATCGCTGATTTGGGGGCTATAACGCGTTTAAAAAAGGTCGTTCTTGAAAAGATGTCGTTTCTGCATACGAGCAGATGGGAAACAATTCGAACATTTATTATAATTTTATTCATTGCGATATTGAATAATCGTTATTTCCCATTATCTCGAAAACGGTGAGTTTTTTACTGAGGGGAAATTCTTATATTCTGAACAGTCAAGACCTGGTCTATCACCAGTTCCAATATTGTACAAGGTTTAAAATTGAAATATAATAGTTGCTGAGTACAATAACTTAATATTGATAAAAAAACGCTAAAAATGCAGCTAATGATGGTTAATAAACTTGATACTTTTGTGAAATAAAAATGAAGATGGTTTCCCTCTACAATCCAGTGTTAACTTTTCAGTTTTTGATTACTCTATATATGATAAGTCAAATATATCATTATTTTTATACTTTTCTACTTATTGTTACAACTATTTTTGTCATTTATTTAGTTTATTAGATTCACCATTAAAATTAAAGTGATGAGGCCCTAAAGAGACAAAACTTCTTATAGAAAATTTGACACCTCAGGATTATGGCTACCATTATTTGAATAAAAACGTTTCTCTACCTTTGTTTATTTTTAAAAGTAACATGCTAGAAATGAAAAACAAAAATGAACATTTTATTTTCCCTGTAGAACTTAAGAACTATAAGAGTTCATGTATATTTAATTTTCAATTTTTATTGACCCTTTAAATATGCATCTTTTCCCCATTTATCTGTTCCTTTAGTTTCCCTGATAGTAATGTTAAATCATTATTAAAAAAACATGAAATGTGTTAATACATCTAAAAGTCATCTTAATTAATTCTTTTGCGTACAATTAAATGTTTGAGAGCTAAAATTTTAAGAGCTACTTACATCTTGTTTAATTGTGATAGAAATTTTAAACCTTGCATAAGGATCACTTTCATTTGATACACAGGTAAACTCGGCGTTGGGATACAACTCATTTAAGAGCATTAATGGGCCTTTGACAACTCGATTCTTGTTATTAGGGTCTAATTTTTCTGGCTTTTTGCTAATAACTTGGTCAGAAGTAAAGTCCATTCTAGTACCTGTTAATGGAGTTGTAGTAATAAATGTGCCATTTGTAGGGAATTGTATAAACGATTTTAATGCTTCTGTAGCTGCTTCAGATTTTGCAGCTTTTTTGGAGTTCCCACTGCCATGGTATTTTTGACCATCTACTTCAACGCAAACTTTAAATGTTGGGTTATGTGATGGACCACTTTGCTCAATAATATCATATTTTAGACCAATTCTTAACTCATTTAGAACTGATATTGGGTTTTTTTCAGTCAAATTTATGCTCTTCTGCTCATTTTTGCGCTTTTTAGTCTTCTGCGGTGGTGATTCATCTTCAAGCGGTCTTTTAAAATTTTCACCATTGTTGGTAATTGTATTGTTGTCATTTATGGCTTCTTCTGCGACTTCATTCGCCATTTTTCTCGAGGTTCTACGTGCTATTTTTCTTTTTTATAGTAATAAATTCTTAGATATCCATAAAATCACAAAACCACAATACAAAAACAATATTTTCAAAGCTTGAAAACGATAAGGAATGGACGCCCTTGCTCTTCATGAAAACAGATATGACACTAACATAATACCAACATAAGTAGGTATACCGTATTTATTTTAGGGATGGTGTGATGTCACACGTCAAAAATCTGCGGCGTTGCCAGGTAGAATTTTTATTCGTTCACTTAAAGATATAATTGTGCCAGTTACTTTCTTTCCTAGCTTGAATCTGTGCTTCTAATGTGCTATCAACTTCTTGAAGATTGGAATGGATGTAAAAAAAGAACTGCTAGTCTATAGAACAATAAAATGTTAACTGTAAAGCATTTTCAATAGTAAGAAATAAATTCAAATAAAAATTAATAACTATGTAGTTTTGTAATTTTTATTCTAAAGTTCTACTATGTTATAGTACATTGACACGTTGGAGGTCAATTTATAACTACTCTAAATATATCAAGAATGTTCGCTATGTCACAGTGGCAACGTCGCGAAGTGTTGCCACCTTTAACAGTTATTTTCCCCTGCAAGTTAAGTTTAAATCGTATTTGCTCTTAGTGGTTTCGTGTTTATTCCGTTGACAACAGAAATAACTAGAAATTACGTCACTGTTTCGTTAAAATAAATAAGGTATATATAGAGTTTTTACTTTTCTACAACGACAAAAGTCAAACAAACAACAAGAACAAACTTCAAACGTCAAACGAGTCAAACGTGATAGGTGATGTTGTGTAGTAGAGGTAGACTTTAGAAAAATGAGTTTTATTTAAGCTGACAATTAGGGAACTAGGGCTTCTGTATTACCGAATATTAAAAAAAAGGAAAAATCATCTATGGAGCTTCATCTTACTTCGTTAAGTGAACCGAATCAAGTTTTTCAAAGCCGATTACTATAGGAGCAGAATTTATTATTTTTATTCGGATTTACTATATGGATTTAATTCCTTTTCGATATTACAGCAGTTAGCGACTAAAATGGGATCTAACCAAATAGAAATAATTTCGCAAGCTCAAATAAAAATTGAACCTGAATGGAACCATGAGATTTTAGATAGTAATGAACAAGAACAATTTGATTTAGAAAATATTAGGACCAGTAAACAACTAAAGCAGGAGTATATCATGATAGAGGAGGAACCAGATGTTACACAATACACAGATTTTAAGACAAATTTAATCAGTAATAACAGTTTCAAAATTATAAAAGAAGAAATACATATTAAAGACGAAAGTGAGGAATGTATAGAAGATAATCAGAAGAACAGCAATATTTTAAGTTTTGAAGAGGGTGATGGACCTAATGGCCGGCGTTGTACTATCTCTAGAGAACGATATAAGTGCATCATTTGTCAAAAATCATTTGCCCACAAACGCAGTCTAAATGTACATTTAAGGATTCATTCCCATGAAAAGAATTTTAAGTGCAACATTTGTGAAAAATCATTTTATCAGAAACCAAATCTGAAACAACATTTACTGATTCATTCAGGTGAGAAGAATTTCAAGTGCAACATTTGTTTAAAATCATTTGCTCGGAGGTGCTCTCTAAATTTACATTTATTGATTCATTCAGGTAAAAAGAATTTTAAGTGCACCATTTGTGATAAATCATTTATTCTGAAAAACACTCTAACTGGACATTTACTGATTCACAGGCGCGAAAAGAATTTCAAATGCAACATTTGTGAAAAATCATTTACTCGGAAAAGGGATTTAAGTAGACATTTATTGATTCATACCGGTGAAAAGAAGTTCAAGTGCAACATTTGTGAAAAACCATTTGCTCAGAAACACAATTTAAACAGACATTTACTAATTCATACAGGTGAGAAGGATTTCAAGTGCAACATTTGTAAAAAATTATTTGCTCTGAAAGGCAATTTAAAGATACATTTACTAATTCATAAAGGTGAAAAGGATTTGTGTTAAATCATTTAATCTGAACGCAAATCTAAATAAACAATACAATATATACAAGGTGTATCAATTGTACAGCACTATTAAACGTGTTTTCTAGCAAGTTCAAAGAAATATATGTTTAAGCAATTTATCCATTTGTTGTCTTCTCAGTTATTTATATACAGACATCCTTTCAACTAAAAAATGTAAATTAAAGCTACACTAAAGCGGACCGCACACTATCAATATATTGATCAATACAGGGTAATATTGATCAATATTATTGACAATGTGCGGAGTGTATTGAAGTACATTTGCGATATTGAAGTAAATTTAAATTTTTATTGATCAATATCAGAAAATGGGGATATTGATCAATATACTGATGTGTGCGGTCGTACTTCATTATATTTATCAATAGTTTAAAACTTGTTTTTTAACCATCCTGACATTTTGTTTTTAAAATTTAGTGTTGTAGAAACTATTTTTGTTTTTGTGTGTTTAGTTAAGCTTAAAGTGTTATGCCGAAATGGATGAGGAGGAAGATATTCCTGATTATGACCAAAATATGAGGAATTCTCAACTTCATTCTTACAAAAATAAAAATAAAAGGCGAGAAGCAATGAAACAACTTCATATATAGCAATAATGTTCCTTTCTTTTACCCATTGGTTTCATAGATAATTTCGTTTTGTTCCGAAAAATAATAACAATGCTATAAATATTTTTCGTTTATATTTATTCATAATTATAAAATACTCACGAAAATATTTTTCAATATCCTGACAGTGTGCGGTTATCTAACTATAGACCCATCTCATATCTTTTTGTTGAAGAGCTCATGCGCGAACTTAAAGTTACCAGATTTTCTCTCATGTTGGCTAACATGAAAAATCAAGAATTTAACATACTTCAAAATTGTTAACATTTGTCAGTTATGTTATTTTAAAAGTGATGTGTTTAGTAAAATGAAAATAATTTTGAATGCAACAGGCCCTTTCTAGAGCCACAATTTTTAATACAATAGGATATCTTAATTAATGCAAAAAAAATCCTCACCAATTCTGCGTAACATATAAATTTAAACTATTTCATCTAAAATCAATAAAATTAATGGAAATAGTGTGTAGTGTTTTAAAAAACTGTAAATGCAAAGGGCTCTTCTCAGGGCCACAATTTATTTTTAAAAATAAAAGAAGTGTGAATTTTTGGAGTTTATTTTATACATAAAAACAAATATATTTTATTTCTTTAATTCATACATGAAATTTGTATGCAAGACACATACTGTAAAAATTTGATTGATACAACCTATTAAATTAATGGGAATTTTATTTGATAAAATTTTAAGTTTTTATTCTTCGGATAGCTCTACATGAATCCTTTCTCTCGCTATTTTTCTTATGTATTCAATTTCTGGCGGTCTGAATTGTATACCATTTATACGAAAAGTTGGTATATTTAAACATATACCAATATCTTCTAAAATTGATTTAATTTTCAGTTCCCCAATTTCCACTTTTCTTTTAAGAACTTTAGAAATCCACTTTCTTCAACAATTTTTTTCTCTGATATGGAACCTGAAAATATATTATTTTGTATTATAGTTAAAATAAAATTACTATGAAAAATGTGTACCTGTATAAAAGGCTGAAACGAAAATTATGGCTCCCCTGGTACTATCATTATAAGAGCCTTCAATGTTGACGTTCCTTTGTATTTAATTTTGCCAATCTGAGGTACATTAAATTTATCCATGCCAAAAAACTCTTACCAGCAGCACTTTTTGAAATATTAAACATATCTGACATTTCCTAGTCACATCCTCTTCTTAATTTCATTGTCAGGAAAAATTCATTTAAAGGGGTTAGTTTGTGATTTTCTCCAATTTGTCCTTTTTTAGGGCTACATTTTTTTTGTCGTTTCCTTTGAATTTTTGTATGTAGTATACTGTTGAACCGATGCGTTTGGATTGCACAATAACTCTTGGTTTATGTGTACGCTTTCTTTATTTGCAATTTGTGTATCCATATTTTCTTTTTCATTTATTTACATTTATCAACAACAACAAACAAGTACCAGAACGGCCAACCCAATAAAAATAATTGGGGTAAAATCAGACAAGGATAGGTATAAAAGTTACTAGATTCAAACCACCCGCCGCTTTTTCGCGCTAAAATGCGAGATATGAGATGGGTCTATTTGTAACTACTCTAAAAATCAAGAATTTTCGCTATGTCACCGTAGAAACGTCGCGAAGTGAAGCCAACCTTTAACAGTTATTTTCCCCTGCAAGTTAAGTTTAAATCGTATTTGCTCTTAGTGGTTTCGTGTTTATTCCGTTGACACCATAAATAACTAGAAATTACGTCACTGTTTCGCTAATAAATACAACGACAAAAGTCAAACAAACAACAAGAACAAACTTCAAACTCAACCGAGTAACGAGTCAAAAGTGATAGGTATGTGATGTTGTGTAGTAGAGGTACACTTTAGAAAAATGAGTTTTATTTAAGCTGACAATTAGGGAACTAGGGGCTTCTGTATTACCGAATATTAAAAAAAAGAAAAAATCATCTATGGAGCTCCATCTTAGTTCGTTAAGTGAACCGAATCAAGTTTTCGAATGTGGATCTAACCAAATAGAAATAATTTCGCAAGCTCGTATAAAAATTGAACCTGAATGGAACCATGAGATTTTAGATAGTAATGAACAAGAACAATTTTATTTAGAAAATATTAGGACCAGTAATCAACTAAAGCAGATAGAAGAGGAACCTGATGTTACACAATACACAGATTTTAAGACAAATTTAATCAGTAATAACAGTTTCAAAATTAAAAAAGAAGAAATACATATTAAAGACGAAAGTGAGGAATGTATAGAAGATGATCAGAAGAGCAGCAATATTTTAAGTTTTGAAGAGGGTGATCGACCTAATGGCCGGCATTGTACTATCTCTAGAGAACGATATAAGTGCATCATTTGTCAAAAATCATTTGCCCACAAATGCAGTCTAAATGTACATTTAAGGATTCATTCCGATGAAAAAAATTTTAAGTGCAACATTTGTGAAAAATCATTTTATCAGAAACCAAATCTGAAACAACATTTACTGATTCATTCAGGTGAGAAGAATTTCAAGTGCAACATTTGTTTAAAATCATTTGCTCGGAGGTGCTCTCTAAATTTACATTTATTGATTCATTCAGGTAAAAAGAATTTCAAGTGCAATGTTTGTGAAAAATCGTTTACTCAGAAGGTAACTCTAAATAAACATTTAGTAATTCATACGGGTGAAAAGAATTTTATGTGCACCATTTGTGGAAAATCATATACTCAGATGGTAACTCTAAATAACCATTTACTAATTCATAGGGGTGAAAAGAATTTTAAGTGCACCATTTGTGATAAATCATTTATTCTGAAAAGCACTCTAACTTCACATTTACTGATTCACAGGCGTGAAAAGAAATTCAAATGCAACATTTGTGAAAAATCATTTACTTATAAGATCTATCTAAATAGACATGTATTGATTCATACAGGTGAAAAGAAGTTCAAGTGCAACATTTGTGAAAAACCATTTAATCAGAAAGACAATTTAAACAGACATTTACTAATTCATACAGGTGAGAAGGATTTCAAGTGCAACATTTGTAAAAAATCATTTGCTCTGAAAGGCAATTTAAAGAAACATTTACTAATTCATAAAGGTGAAAAGGATTTGTGTTAAATCATTTAATCTGAACACAAATCTAAATAAACAATACAATATACAAGGTGTATCAATTGTACAGCACTCTTAAATGTGTTCTCTAGTAAGTTCAAAGAAATATATGTTTAAGCCATTTATCCATTTGTTGTCTTCTCAGTTATTTATATACAGACATCCTTTCAACTAAAAAATGTAAATTAAAGCTACACTAAAGCGGACCGCACACTATCAATATATTGATCAATACAGAGTAATATTGATCAATATTATTGACAATGTGTGGAGTATATTGAAGTACATTTGTGATATTGAAGTAAAGTTAAATTTTTATTGATCAATATCAGAAAATGGTGGGGATATTGATCAATATACTGATGTGTGCGGTCGTACTTAAATATATTTATCAAGACTCAGTGTAAAACAACCTGTTTTTTTTCCACCCTGACGTTTTGTTTTTAAAATTTAGAAACTATTTTTGTTTTTGCGTGTATTGGGTGTTTAGTTAAGCTTAAAGGGTTATGCCGAAATAGATGAGGAGGAAGATATTCCTGATTATGACCAAAATATGAGGAATTTCATAGAAACATAGGAAATATGACCTGTACTATGGAATTCTCAAGCAATGAAACAACTCCTTCCTATATAGTAATAACGTTCCTTTCTGATTAACCAATCTTTTACCCGTTGCTTTCGTAGATAATTTCGTTTTGTCCCGAAAAATAATAGCAATGCTATAAATATTTTTCGTCTATATTTATTCGTAATATTAAAATATTGACGAAAAAAAAATATATGCGCGGTCCGCTTTAGCGTTAGCCTTCCTTAAAAACATTTGTCCTAAGTTCTATCCGTTTTTTGGTAAAGTTGACTTAATGTCATATTTATTTGTTATATGCTTCAAGTCAATATTAACAAGTTAGAGTACAAAGGACATAAAATGGAAAATAATCGGAATGGAGCCATTATTACTCTCGTAAAATATCTCTTTCAATCAATCTTTCGGAATAGTTCCAATGAAAAAGAGAAGAAAACAATTTCAAGGTCAGCGTACGTGTCATTTACACACTTCATATTTAATATTCAAGGGCTTTTAGGTTAAATAAAATTGTTGAATGAATATATTGAAAAAAATGTTTTCTAGTGTTCGGCAGCTTACAGATATATCCAAATTATCTAAACAAGAGGTAAAAAAAATTTTAGACGGTATAGATGCAGTTTTGACAGATTGTGATGGAGTTTTATGGTTGGAAAACGAACCTATAAAAGGATCTGTTGAAGTCGTTAATAGATTCAAAGAAATGGGTAAAAAAGTTATTTTTGTAACAAATAATTCGACAAAAGTGCGAGATGAATTAGCTTTGAAATCGAAGAAAATGGGTTTCAACGTAGGACAGGTATTGACACTTTAGTGCCATAATTATAATTTATTAATATACTTGATTAAGTTTAAAATTAAAATGCTGCTTTTGAGATAATTATTTCATCTCATTTTTGTATTATTGTAGAATGATATTATGTCGACATCATATCTAGCAGTGTCCTATCTAAAAAATCAAGGGTTTAATAAAAAAGTGTTTGTAGTAGGGTCCAAAGCGCTTGCACATGAATTAGAACAGGCAGGAATAAAGCATTTAGGAGTTGGAGTAAGTAATAAGACAATTTAAAATTTGAAAACCAATTAGGCTAATTTATAAAAAATATAAATAAATTATCTCAAGAAACTACTTTATAGTGGTTTAAGGAACCCATCAAATGTAAATAGAAGAAGAATAAAATAGACGTTTATTTAGCTCAATACCTATGGATTTTTCTATTTTTTTCAAATCCATAGTGAATTTTTCTATTTTTTCAAATCCATAGTGGATTTTTCTATTTTTTTCAAATCCATAGTGGATTTTTCTATTTTTTTCAAATCCATAGTGGATTTTTCTATTTTTTTCAAATGCGTAGTGGATTTTTCTATTTTTTTCAAAACGATAGTGGATTTTTCTATTTTTTTCCAATCCATAGCGGACTTTTCTATTTTTTTCAAATCCATAGTGGATTTTTCTATTTTTAAAATTTTGAGCGAAATGTACTACCTGTTGCAGAACTGCACTAGCAAAGATAATTATTACTATTAAGAACATTTTTACTAATTTAAAATTTTCAGCCAGATGTGATGCAAGGTAGTCTACGCCAAGCTATAGATGATTTCAAACCGGATCCAGAAGTAGGTGCTGTAATTGTAGGTTTTGATGAACATTTTTCTTATCAAAAACTTATCAAAGCTGCCACTTACTTAAATAAACCAAATTGCATTTTCATTGGTACTAATACGGATGAAAGATTCCCTACAGATGCTGCTATAGTACTTCCTGGTACAGGGGCTATAGTTAGATGCGTGGAAACTGTAGCACAAAGGAATGCATTTGTTGTTGGTAAACCTAATTCTTACATTGCCGATGCAATTATGACTGAATATGGAATTGATCCAAAGAGGACTATAATGATTGGTGACAGGTATGAATATGAATCTATCGTTTTCATTTTTTATATATTTATAAGTCAAATAAATATGTAAAATGTGTATAAACTTTTTATAACAACAAAAGCGTGTTTTAGGTGCAATACTGACATTTTGTTGGGTACAAGATGTGGTTTCCAAACTCTGTTAGTATTATCAGGTGTAACTACTCTACCAGAAGTTACTAAATGGAAAGCATCTCCTAAAAGAGATGAACAAGAACTGGTACCTGATTATTACCTAGAAAAATTAGGTGATCTACTGAAGTATATGTCCTAGTCAATTTAAATTATTTATGAAATTTTTCCTATTTGACCAGATTCAAAATTTGACATTTTTTGAGGTTTAGTATGATGATTTTAATAGGATTGTAAATATTGAATTAATAAATTGTTTATTTATTTGTTTTTTTTTGTTTTATTATTTAAAATCCCGGATTTAACTATCTATCTGTTGATGGGGGGTGTCGATACACTGCGACCTGTAATATCTATTGTGCCTCCTTCTGCTGCCCATTCATTAAGGATGTCTCAATTATTAAAGCAGTTCTTCCAATCCTATTGTGGATTTAACTATATTAATGAAATGATAAGTATACAGTTGTTATAAATTTGTATTTTTTACCACTATCTACATGGCTTAATGACTACAGTTTTATAGCAAGGATCGACGGTTTTACATGCTCTCCGAGGCATCATGTGTTGCCGATATTATGAACTACTTGATTTTCCCACGCTACTGCTGAGCCATGATACCCACATTATGAAGGTGACAGCTAATATAAAAAAAAATGTTCAAGGGAAGATGTTATTTTTATTGTACAATTTAGATATATAAAAATATAACAATTTTATTATCAATTATATCACAATTGTATTGCATACAAAAACAAGGCACATCTTAAAAACTTGTGAACTTCTATGTACAAAAAAAAATTATATTCAAATTTCTACAAACTACCCAACTATAAGTAATTTTCAGCTGTTATACATTCCTTCTATAAGGAAATCCATCCGTCTATAATTTCTATGTTGCCACCAATCTTTTCCTCTTTTGTACAGAACAGAAATAATAATAGCAACGAGAGGAACTGATAAAATAACGGCCACTATTGGCACAACATAGTCTGCTCTTCTTACTTTTTTGTCCATACTCATATCTATATGGGCTGGACTAGGATTATAGGTATCAGTTTTTGCTGCAGGAAGCTCTACCTCGTCATGTTCAGTTCTTTCGGGTTTTCTAGGCTTAGGGGTAGTTTCCTTAGTGATAGTTGTCTTTTGAGTATTTATAGTAATTTTAGTTATATTTACAGCTGCTACAGTGGGTTTAGAGCTAACAGACACTGTTGAATTTGAGGACGTAGTCGTATTTTTAAATAGCGTTACCTTCTGCTCAGTTTTATTTTGTGATTTTTCTGAAACAGAAATTGGTTTTTGCACTTTTTCCATATCAGAAGCATTCAGTCCTTCTCTTCCGTTATGAGTCGAAGCAATAATTGTAGTTTGATTATCTCCACTTTTAGGTGCTGTAGTTTTGAGTAAACTATTGGTAATATTATTTAATTTTAATGAGTTGTCATTTGAGGCAATTGGTTCTACACCAATGAAAAATATAAATACTGATAAAATGTAATAGAAAAATGCGTAGGATGTTTGTGCCATTTCATTACAGTTAATTTGGATTTCACTTTCGCAATAAAATTCGTTGATCTCTTAAACTACATTTATAAATATTTTATTCAACATATGGATTCTGACACAAAAACATCAAAACACATGATTTCTCTTCTTATTTATCTGTACTTTACATATAATAATGAGGCCTTTTATTTCGCTGGAATAACGTTCTTTACGCAGCCACATCGAATTTATATGTGCACATTTGTTATAAAAACAGTAAATTTATAAATTTAAAATTGGATTCTGAAGATAATTTCTAATTACTAACGTCTAACCATTTTCATTACTATATTAAGAATGCTCCACTTTACCTTTTTGATTATTTGTGATATTTGTAATATTTGAGATCAACTGAATAAGATAATTATGGAGTACTGGACTGTAGTTCAAAAGTAGATAAATATGAAGAAGATATTGAGGTTATATTTAAAAAAATTAAGGATATAACATGTTGCAATTCAAATTTGTATTTAATTTTTTAACCTTTTAATTAATTTAAATATGCACAGCATTGGCCAAAGATAGAAAATAGTGATATAAAAATGTAGTACGTTTACATTGTTAATGTTTGCAAAAACTAATAAATGAGCACACTGTTTTTATTTTATATAAACTTTCTCTATTCAGTCTAAATTTCTAATGCTAAAAAGTTGATTACAAAATCAGTATAGTTTGTTAAGATAAACCCAAGGTTAATGGAAATAATGATAAAAACTAAATAAAAATATTTTTAAGCAACAATTGTAAGTAATTAATTTCTTTTTGTATTTCTCAAGTACAGCAAATGGATATACTTACAATATATCTATATCAATGTAACTATTTATTTAAAAAAAAATACAAAAACTAAACTAGGAAATACTCTTGAATATATGATGTATTTAGCACTGTTAAAATTAGCCACTAAGTTAATTTTTTGACTTCAAGAATAGGTAATTGGGTCAGTCCACAAACTAGTTAATTGACAATATAACAAAGATAGTTCAATCCTACAGAAATATTACTAGTTTAAAAGTTTCTTTCCAATTTTACTTGCTTAAGTGACATTTGTTACTATTAAATACTCGTATTCCAATTTCCCAAGTAAGCTCTCCTATTTTTCTCTGTACATAGCACAGTCATATACAAAGGAGTCGCCAATATTATATTAAAGTAGATCTACATTTTATCTTTAACTAACCCTGGCAAGTTTTTTAAAGATTCTGTGTCTAATTCTAACTTCCTTGTCTGTTTGCTTTTCCTAAAGTGGCGTTGGGAAATAGTAACAGTCGATGCTGTTGACACAGAAAAAAAGAACAAATAGAAGATAATTATTACTAAACCATAAAAAAAATGGTTCATCAAAAAAAAATTTGAATCTTTTAGCATTTAGCATTAAATATAAGATCTGCAATTTTTAAATTTCGCAATCCAGAATCCACGGTTCTTAAACAATTCTTTAGATATTAATGTATTTAATTCACTGTAAGTTTTACGAAATTTTCTACGCCACTGATTTTACAAACCAAAATAATGTGGAATCCATAAAAAATATTTTTTATATTAGCAGCATATTGTAAACCTGTTTTAATTGGTTCCAAACTATCGAATTTCAGAAGAATAAGGTATTCATTTAAAGACTGTAAGATAGGAAAAATTTGAGCTTATCTGTATCAGTAAAGTGCCAAAGAAAAAAATTAGTAGGTATATATTTATTTTTTTAAATGATTAAATCCTATGTGTAAGTTATTTATTATTTATTGATATTCTAGTAATATTGATCCAAATATAGAAAAATGAAAAAACAATTTTGATTTCAGTTCGATTCCATTCATTCATGTACCAGCTCAATTTTTTCAAGACTGATTGAATTATGAATTACACAACAATTGGGTTTTCTACGGCTGCAGCTAGTATTGTTATAGGTGCAATTTTCGTAAATTTTTTTGAAAAAAAAATCCCTATCATAGAAGGAGCTTTTCGATATGGAAAATTCGGCGTTAAAGAAAAAACCGGCTTAATTTACAAGCTTCTTTTGGATATTCCAAAATCTTATTTTAGACATTTTTATTGGGTAGCTGTTATTTCATTTACTTACGCTTTTTATGAAGTTGTCAATGTTTATGTTTTTGAAGAAAATGTTCCTCAATATCTTTACGATTTTTTGGATGCAGCCACTGAAGAGCAACGAAAATCAAATGGTAAGTAGTATTTTACTATAGAAGACAAGGGCGTGGATATATTTTTTTGAAGGTGTAGATAAAAATGTATACAATATTTTTTCTTGAATACATTTTTTTATTTCTCATACACTTTAAATTTGAAACAAAAACCAGTGTTTTGAATAAGGCTTTAATTAAATTATACAAAATTAAGGTAATAAAATATACATAGAAGCCCTATCAAAATGTTTTAAAAATAAAATGTCTCCTGAAGATGCCCGCACGCTACGAAACACTTATTGACATTAGTTCTAGTAAATCAATGTTTCTTGTATTTATTCTGTCATTCCATTCTAATTTATGTACAGATTACTATTGTATTTACAGTCTAAATATATTTTTTTTAGTTTCTGCAACAAGTGTATACTTAGTAATGTGTTTAATGACACTTCAAGTCTATAGAAGGTTTTACGACACTCATTTTGTGTCTGTTTTTGGCCAAAACAGCAGAATGAATATAGTGCATTACACGCTTGGGATGTTACATTATCCAGGAGCAGCTATAGCAATTCTCTGTGAAGCCCCGAAATTTGCCAATAATAGTAAGCTTATTTAAAAAGATCCGATAAACTTTTTTAGTTCCTTCTACCGAAATGTTTACCCACATTCTCTAAAAAAATATATGATATATAAATGTTCAATGTTTATTTGTTTTTTGTAAACATTTGGTTAGTAGGAAAAACGTTGGTGTGATTGTTACTATTTGGTATTTTTTAGGTGAATATGCAAGCAACTATATCAACTTTTCAAAACTGACTTACATTGAATATTTTGCAAGTTCCTTGTTTATGTGGGCATGGTGGCATCAGCATAACACTTCAAAAATTTTGGCGAATTTAAGGAAAAACAAAAAAGGTTAACAATATTTGTCGTTATCTTAATTTATTAACTGCTATTAAAAAATACAATTAATTTTTTTATTTCTCGTTAAATTTTGAATTAATTATTTTTCATGGTGTTTCAGAGAAAAGGGCTGTAAATTTAATTTTTGATAAATTATTATTAAATTTGTGACCTGTTAGTTGATTTATATATTATATTATTGTAGGTGAAGTGGTAACGAGCGAACATAAACTGCCTTTTGGAGATTGGTTTGAATATTTTTCCAGTCCACCTCAAATTGCTGAACTAATTATGTATACTTCAATTACTATGATTTTATACAAAAATAATACATGGTGGTACGTTTACGCATGGGTCGTAGTAAATCAGGTAAAAATTATTTTTTTTAAAAAACAATCCTCTGTACACAACAAAAAATGTTTTAATAAGTTTTTAAGTAACCTGATGAATATTTAGACCAGGGCTGAAGCCTTTGAAAATGGTAAAAAGTGAAAAAAAAATAGTAGGGGGTGAGTTTTTAAGGGAAAAAAACTGTTTATCTCGATTTCCGGCAAAACTACAAGTCCCATGGAAAAAAGTTAAATGGCAAAGTAGTAGGTAATAAAAAGATCTACAACTTTTGTGTTTACACTTTTTTCACATAACCTCAAAATTTATGTGAAAAATTCAAATAACCAAGTTTTTGGTTTTTTATTTTTATCTTTTACAAAAAAAAATGTTTTTCACGAAATTTGGTGAAAGCTTACCTTTTTATGTCCCAAACACATTGTAATTTTTTTGATTTAAAATATTTATTTTTTCACCTTATTTTGACTTAATATCGAAAAAGCTCCTCAATTTTCAATCGAAAATTCTCACGTCAAAATATCTGCTTTTTTAAAAAACTCGGTGGACTTTTTCATGGTGTAAAAAGTATACATTACTATGGTAAATGTTCTCAAAAAATGCAAAGAAACGATTTTTTTTAAATCATGTTCAATTTTGAGCTATTTATTAAAATTTATGGATTTGTAATTTTTTTGTTTATCAATGTAACACGGAATCTTACGTTTTTCGAGTAATAAAGTATAAATTTTAATAAATAGTTCAAAATTGTACATGATTTAAAAAAAAATTCGTTTTTTTCGTTTCTTCGCATTTTTTGAGAACATTTACCATAGTAATGTATATTTCTTTTTACACCATGAAAAAGTAGAGATTTCAACGAACAAAAAGCCCATCGAGTTTTTTAAAAAAGCGGATATTTTGACGTGAGAATTTTCGATTGAAAATTAGGGTGCTTTTTTCCAATAAATATTTTAAATCAAAAAAATTACAATGTGTTTGGGACATAAAAAGGTAAGCTTTCACCAAATTTCGTGAAAAAAATTTTTTTTTGTAAAAGATAAAAGTAAAAAACCAAAAACATGGTTATTTGAATTTTTCACATAAATTTTGAGGTTATGTTATATAAAAGTTGTAGATATTTTTATTACCTACTACTTTGCCATTCAACTTTTTCCATAGGACTTGTAGTTTTGCTGGAAATCGAGATAAACAGTTTTTTTCCCTTAAAAACTCACCCCTTCCTCTTCCCGATCTCAGATCGACCGTAAATTATTTTTCCTTTCATTTTTGTTATATTCTCTTCCTTTTCCAATGGGTTTCATTCTACTATTATTTGTTTTGGTTTCAAAAATTACCGACCCTTGTCTAATTTTCGGCGGTATTTGTTGTTTACTTACTTGGTTTATTAAGTTTTGAATGTTTCTTTAAAAAATCATTGAAAAATTCGTTATGTATTCTATTCTGCATCTGTTTTTTTTAATTCCCAATGTTGTACGCTGTATTTTTGTAAAAAAACATTTTGGCAGTGTAACAAAAAAAAATTCTGACGTAAAAATTAAAATAACTAACAAAAAATTGATAAAAAAGTAAATTTCCCAGGTATTTTCTTCATAAAAAACGATATTTCTTAATTTTGCCACCAGTACATCATTGTAAAAAAAATTATAACAAATATTTTTTTTAGGTGGAAACAATATTGCTTAGTCATTGGTGGTATATAAGTACCTTCAAAAATTTCCCTAAGAAAAGAAGCGCTCTCATTCCTTTCGTCTATTAATAATTATAAGTTCATCAACTTTTCTAGCCTTCAGACTAGTATTTTAAATAAATTAACGCACATTCACGATTTATTTTCGTTTGACAAGACTATGTGAAACCGTCCATATTCAAATTATATGTGTTGTTGCATGTTTGTAATTTTTATAATTGTGAAAAAAATGTTTAAAAATAAAATTGTCATTTGTTACAATAAAAAAATGCAATTTTTAAGTTTATATTAAAATAAAACCAAATTGGAAAGAAAACTTGTTTTGTGAATATAATTGTCCAAATAAAAAATATTTCTTCGACATTTTCAACGATTCAGCACAAAATTTTTGTGGAGAAGCGATTTTTTAACTCAAAAATTCCGCAACCTGCGAAAAAATTAGACGAAACAAAAATTGTTTAGAATCACAAATCTTTTCAGAATTTTTGGAACATTTCGGAAAATGGTCAAATTCAAAAATTTTGAAATATGGGTGATTCTACCAAAAGAAGCAGATTTATGATTGCAAAGGCTTGTTCAGATCTGAAAAAAATATGTATATGAGCTAGAATGACTAAGATTACCGTGTTATATAAGGACATGCTTAAATTCGCATATTTTGGATTTTTCAAAAATCTGTATCCACGACAATGACGAAATTGACACGATTTCACTGCCATATATCTCTTATATTATCGGGTTTTTCTTAATTTTGTCTCTTCTATGTTCACACTCCCTTTTCCTCTTCTTCCTCTCCTCGCACGTCATTTTTTTTAGGCGTTATCGTCAGGATTATATGAAATTAAACAGAAACATTTAAAGGTTGTCATTGACGTGGACAATTTGTCATTATCGAGGATAAGAAAGTTCACGACAATGGTGTTTTGAGGTTAAAACATTCAAACACATGTATACATAACATAAGAACATTCTAATTACATGTACAATAAGTAGGCACATAACACGTCTACACTCCAATACTTACTGTTGTCTAATGTTGCTGCCACGTCAATGAGCATTTACTACGCACTACAGTTGGACAACGTTTCATCTGATTTTATCAATAACTAACTGGAATGGACGATCGCCAGTTCCCGCTCAGGAACTAGTGCTCTTTTGTCAATGCATGATATAATTCGTGGTTTCTTACATGTTACCGACGACGAGTTTTTTACTATTTTCTACTAGACCACGACAATGATTTAACACCTCGTGGATAAAACTTTTAGATCTTATAAATTGTTCCTTTAAGACTTATTGTATTTATGTTTGCTACGTATTGTATTTTGGAGTTCAATTTCAGAAAAATAAAGACCGAAATCAAAAATCTCAAATGAGGGATCGATAGGGAAATTCAAGACGAACATTTAAAAAAAAAACCACCTCAAACAGTGGAACTATGTGAGGTGTAGAGTAATCTGAATGCGACAATGGCGTTTCGTCCCACTGTGCGCCGTGCGGATAGGATATTTTGCGTGCGGAAAAGTAACACTTTCCGCACCGGTTAGGAAAATAACTATTTTTTACCTTCACGGGAGCTTTTTATATTAAAAATAAAGAACATCTTTTGTAGACTAACATTTTATTGCTACATTTTTCTTTAAAATAATAGATCATCACAATTAAACAATCACTATATACTTATAACGTATTATAAAAGTATTATAATAATAATCTCAAGAATACTACAAAAGTTAACTTTAATATTTTAAATATATTTAAAAAAATATACAATCTATAAAACCATTATCGAAACGAAACCAGAATATAATTTAAATATTGTTAAACTTATAGAAATAACAAAAATAATAACCAAAATGCTGTATCCAAAATTTTGAACGTGCCACTAAAATATTCTAGATATTTATATTTCTTAAAAATTATCTTAGAGTCCGTTATCACTGGGTTTTTGTCACTTAACAATTTTTTTAATACAATATTAGAGAAAGGCTACATATATTAAATGCAAGAAACTCTACACTTGTATAATAGTGCAAAAAAATTAAAAAAAATTTCGCATCAATGTCGCGATTTATTAAAAATTTCGACATCGACAGTTTCCATAGCAAGAACTTACTGAACTTTTCTGTTAATTTAAAAGCTTCTACTCTTTTGTTACTATATTATTTTGAAATATTAACTTCGGTATACAGGGTGTACCAGCGCACACACTATCATTTGTGCTACCTAAGAGGTATTCGTTTAATATGAGGATATGTGTGTAAAAAGATCACAATTTAAAATCGGTATATTTCCTTTTTATTTTTGAAAAATATGCGGCGTGTGTCGCGTTTTATTGGACCCCTGTATAGAACTGGTGATGTAGGTATAAGATAGAAAAATTCGGAAATACAAAAATCCTGTACTAAAAAAATGTAGATTTTTGTACAGTTGAATAGCTAAGAGTGGCTAACAATTGCAACAATTTGTATTACAAGCAGGATTTTTAATGTAATAAATAATGTTGGGGGAGGGGGGGGGGTAGAACAGTAGACTCATTATTACCCAATGTAAAACTTTTAAAAGGCGAGCAAATCGAGCGGGTCTAGCTGACGTTATAGTTCACACGCTATTAAAACCATCGATAGAGTGTAAAATTGCACCTCTTTTGGTAACAATCTGTGAGAGGTAAATGAAATATGTAAGGCAGTACTATCGGTTTTAGAATTTAATGAAACTTGGAATATTGGTACGCATATCTATGATACCGTTATTTTTCGCCTATCTCTAGTCGCGTTTTTACGTGGCTGATGTCCCAGCTAGAGCCTTGATGTGAATTACCTGAGCTGAACAAGAATAAGATACCAGCTATATAGTTTTCCGAACTGATAGTTATTAAGTTAAGTTATACAGTATGTCTCAGTAAGTTGGAACCATATGGGAAACTTTTTTATTATTAATTTTAGGAAAAAAAGTTATTCTTTACAAAAAGTTGAGCATGGTCTAAAACCTAAAATGCAAGCATCAGATATAACATTTTTTCAGTCTTATACGAGATTTGTCAAAAAATATGAATTTTGCTCAAGAGTAAAGTACCTTTATTTTTGAAATATGAAAAAAAAAGTTATTAAAAAAATTTGTTTCTAATGACTTTTTACGTCAACATACCGATTTTGAAGAAGATATTCCAACTTTCAGAAAATTTTCATATTTAACATTTTTTGATACACCCCCCTAAGTGATAATTTTGAATTCATCATTTTGTTAATATTGTTCGATGGTGTGGTTAGTATGTGTGAAAAAGTTGACAACAAATGAAAAATTCCTTTATTATAGATTTAAAAAAAAATTCTAAGAAGTTCTGCATCACATTATAATCAATTAAATTCGCAAAATATTTAGTGGGATAGAAGGAAAATCAAAAAATTTTAATCCGGGCTAACTTTTTGCTTATAAACGGAAGTCTAGTATGGGTTTGTAAGGTTCCTGTGAACATTCTTAAATTTTTCAATGAATTCAAAATTATTATCAGTTATGGGGGTGTATCAAAAAATGTTAAAAATGAACATTTTCTTAAAGTTAAAATGCCATTATAAGTAAATTTTTTTAATAACTTTTTTTTTCATATTTCAAAAATAAAGGTACTTTACTATTGAGCAAAATTCATGTTTTTTGAAAAACCTCGTATAAGACTAAAAAAATTGATATCTGATGGTTGCGTATTAGGTTTTAGACCATGCACCACTTTTTATAAAGAATAACTTTTTTCATAAAACTAAGAATAAAAAAGTTTCCCATATGATGCCGACTTAATTGGACACACTGTATAAAAAAATTTATTTATTTATGTCTTTTTAACCTCCATATTAAGTCTGCTATTTTTATATTTATATATTTATATTTTACAAAATTTCCCACACTTTTGAAAATTTGATCCGCCATATTGGATCAGACATTTTGATTTTTGAACTTTTGACATCAAATTCGTAATCAGTGACCTCAAAAACCTTAATGCACACGTTCTGGAAGCTTATTATCGACATTTACTATTTATGTACAGGTTTTTAAAAATTTGATACGCCATATTGGATGGCCCATTTTGAATTTTGAACTATTGACATCAAATTCGTAATCAGTGACCGCTAAAACCTTAATGCACAGGTTTTGGAAGCTTATTATCGGCATTTACTATTTATCTACAGGTTTTTGAAAATTTGATCCGCCATATTGGATCAGCCATTTTGAATTTTGAACATCAAATTCGTAATCAGTGACCTCAAAAACCTTATAGGAGACATTTTTCATGCTTCAGCCTACTGTGTGGTTGTATGATTAGGTGGCACGAACTTTTCATGTTTTTTTGGTATTTTTTTTCTGTGACTTTATTGCCTTTCCAATGAAACATTTTTTTTTGTGTGATAATTTTGACTCAGACATTCTAGTGAAGCCTATTAACTTATCGACGTTTGCACGATAGCTGCTTCTTCTTCGTTTCGTTTATGGCTTGCATACTGGTGCATTTACCAGCACTTTGTGACATTTTATCATTAATGCTTTGATATCTGAATACTTATTTTAAATGTGGTGCTTGATGAGTTATTTATAACCTAATGTCAAACCCATACGCATACTACGACGAGCGCGATAGCTTTTTGCATGAAACAGAGTAACTGTAAGCATACTTCTGTCTCTTTTGTTTTTACGCGGTGTTGCCAAATATAAATACTACATTAGTCAAATAACACAGAGCACAGTTGACTATTGTGGTATCGAGAGTACTACCTTAATATGATTGGGTGATTTTCATTGGAACCTGAAAAAAAATTAAGTGTCCTGAAGCATCCTGCAATTTTTGGTGAAGATTGAGATTTTCGTGTTTTCTCAAACTTTAAATAATACAAATGTGCTGCCATTTATCAGCCATTAAAGAAAACTAACAAAAAATAAACCCATGAATACCAAATATACTGGGCGAATGGTCACGAAATCAAAAGGCAGTATCGGTTGTTAAACCCCAGTACTTATATGTTATTAAAATAATTTTCAAAGTTTACAACAAACGCTTATTTCAATATGCATTACAAATTGCAGCAAACTGTAAAAGCAGACTATAAAAAAAGTATGAATATATATTCAAGAGATAAATTTTATCTGCTTATGGATCATGAAAATCCTAAAATTAATTTGTATAAAAGTTATTTAAATTTGTCATCAATACTGGGACGATGAAAACGTTAGTGCAGTTGTCAAATTGTAATAAAATGTAAGTTATTTAAATTCAGATGAAACTAAAAATTAGTGCAAATCATTTATTTCATATTTATTATTGCTTAAATGTAGCAGTTTTCAACATTGGCTTGTTTTCACTCTTAACCGACTAGTAGTTCAAATGTACATATCATATTTATGTAAGTATAGTTAATTTAAACGAGAAATGTTACCTCAACATCTCACAAACGTTTTACTTTTCTTAAAAAAAAATCACTTTCTTTATCAGTCTCATATTACCAACCCCTCGTATTAAAAAGTTTTTAATAAACTATAGGATTTACAAAAATACCAATGTAGTGCAGATATAAGTGTCGTAGAGATGAGAATTAGAGAAAAACAGACAAAAAAATTAACTATAAACTGGACGATTTTATTTGCAACATTAGAAACGTAAATGACAGGCTTTTACCGAGCCGCAAACATGGTCCTTTCGAGCCGGATCTGAATAATCGAGGATCCAGAAAATCGCAGAAATAATCATTCGTTGGTTATTATCCTTGTCAATTCCCGTAGTAGTCCAATGAAATATTTTTATTCTCTAGCCTCCAACACATTTAAAATTTATAGTTATTTTAAAACTGTGCTAAATAAATCCAGTTCATAGTATTTTTCCGAAACGTGCTGCCACTAACAGGTAAATATCTCGATTATTTCTATTTCATAAATTTTACCTCAAAATAAAAACATCTGTGTTTAGAAAATATCGTTACCGGAAAACCACTATTTCTAGTGCTGTTTTCCGAGTTTGTGTTTGCAGTTATCGCCTTCGGGGAAGGCTTCTCTCGGTGGGATGAAGCTCAGCATCATGATGTGGCGCATGTAAGCTCCTGATTGGCGGAAACTGGTATCAGTTCCGTGTAATCTATCTAGTACGCCCAAAACGCCAAAACAATTGTTAAATCTGAAAAAAAAACAATCGATTTACTATCAAATCTGCATTTTTTTTTCTTATACTCACTTCAAATGATGAAAATCGTGAGCCTCGGGGCTAGGGAAAAACGGTAGATGGTATCCGGAGTGAGCGTTTAAAGTGGACAAAATGGCCAAAGTGAACCATAGCCAAGACGTCGCCATGTGCGAGCCCATCAAAAACACACCCAAAAATGGAGGAAGCAGATTGGAGAAAATGTGTTCGATCGGATGACAGTAGATGGCGGTAACTGCAATCGGGGCTGCCCACTCATGATGCTGTTTGTGAATGTATTTGTAAAGGTAGCGGCTGTGGAGCAACCTATATAGTAAATAAAAATATTTTGATTAGTTCAAATGAACCAAGCATATTCAACACCTATTCGACATAATCGGACGGAAGACTGAACGCATAAGGTAATTTTAACCACTGACAGATGACAGATATGTAGAGAAGTATTTTTGATTACTCTGAAAGTATGTTTATACAAATCCTTGGAGTTTTAAACGTAAATGACAGGCTTAGCGAGCCGCAACATGGTCCTTTCGAGCCGGATCTAAATAATCGAGGATCCAGAAAATCGAAGAAATAATAATTCGACAGTCCATATTTATTTTAGCAAAGTTAATGTTACGTTTGGTTATTATTCTCGTAGTAGTCCAATGAAATATTTTTCTCTAGCCTCCAGTAAATAAACATATTTGATTAGTTCAAATGAACCAAGCATATTCAACACATATTCGACATAATCGGACGGAAGACTGAACGCATAAGGTAATTTTAACCTCTGACAGATGACAGATATGCAGAGAAGCATTTTTGATTACTCTGAAAGTATGTTTATACAAATCCTTGGAGTTTTAAACGTAAATGACAGGCTTAGCGAGCCGCAACATGGTCCTTTCGAGCCGGATCTAAATAATCGAGGATCCAGAAAATCGAAGAAATAATAATTCGACAGTCCATATTTATTTTAGCAAAGTTAATGTTACGTTTGGTTATTATTCTCGTAGTAGTCCAATGAAATATTTTTCTCTAGCCTCCAGTAAATAAAAATATTTGGATTAGTTCAAATGAACCAAGTACATTCAACACATATTCGACATACTCGGACGGAAGACTGAATGCATAAGGTAATTTTAACCACTGAAAGATGACAGATATGCAGAGAAGTATTTTTGATTACTCTGAAACTATTTTTATACAAATCATTGGAGTTTTAAACGAATTGTATCTTCTACAGAAAATAATACGTACATATGGTAATCCCCATTATCCATTAATTTTCACTTACCTATGCGAATAATAGAATCCTACTTCTTCAGTTAAAATATGGATCGCTAATTCAAATAACACCCAGTGGAAAGTAGGTAATTCTCTTAATGGTGGGTAGCCTCTCCATGTCATCGCCCAGTACATTAAAATTGATATTGGGATACCAACTGCAAATTGGTTAAATAATACGCAGTATATCACCTACAAATCGAACAACATTAAGTTAGTTTTCTGTTATAAATACATTCTATGGTTGAATATTTTTATTAAAACCAACCAAATATGAGCGGACCATATATAGACCAGAGTTTCCCAAACTTTTGAATCCCACGGCACAGTATCAAATGATATCCAATAGCTACAGTATAGGGGGTGCCTCCCCCGGGAAAATTTGGAAAATATAACCTCTAAAAACGCGTTTTTATGCATTCTGGAGGTGATATTTACCCCAATGGGCCCTTATTAGTTACCATGTCCGGCACACACTTCGGGAAACCCTGATATAGACGGTGCTTGTTTAATTTAGCTTTTCCAGGTGTTAGTCGATGCGTCGAAATAAAATAATCACCTTAGTTTTGATTTTATATTCACAAAAAAACGAATACCAAGGTGTAACAAACACAAACTTTAACAATAGATTACATATTATTTTATATGATATGTAAGTAAGAATTGAGTTGAGCTAATTGTGCAACATTTTAGAAAATATTAAAGGCTAACTGAATATGTTTTATTTATTGTTGCTTAATTATTTTTGAATTTTTATTTATTTCATTATTATTGAGTTTTACCAGTGGCGGCGTGTGTTTAAACATGTTGATTTTTCAACATCTTCATTTAGAATAAATTCTAGGAGACAAATGTGTTAAGGGTGGTTGCAGTGATCTACTTTACGAAGTTTTAGCTCCACAGAAATTATTTACCTACATATAAAAGTTATATTTAAAAAAATAAATGTACTTACATGTAATAATCTTTTATTATCAACTGGTTCGTTGGTACCAGGTTGTATTTTATATTTTCTTATCACAGATGGCATATTTGTCATGTCCATAAAGGTGTAGATCCCACCAAAGAGCCAATATACTACGAATGTGATGGCGAGAGAACAATACACCCAAAGAGTGAACGGATCTTCTCCAACGATATCCAAAAATTTGTCCCATTGCGCCTGCCAGAAATCCCCAGACGCACCCCAGAATCTCTGACAATGCCTAAAATGAAAAAAAATTGAAAATATATAGAGCGTGCAGTATTGTCAGTAGTAATACCACTAGAGCTCAGATTTGGCCGGATAAGTTTGATTTCGGGTATTTACTTTCATTGGGCAATTTAGACAAGGCCTTTGAAAATGGTAAAAAGTGAAAAAAAAATAATAGTAGGATGAAACCCATTGGAAAAGGAAGAGAATATAACAAAAATGAAAGGAAAACTAATTTACGGGCGATCTGAGGTCGGGAAGTGGAAGGGAGTGAGTTTTTAAGGGTAGAAAACTGTTTATCTCGGTATTCGGCAAAACTACAAGTCCTATGGAAAAAAGTTAAATGGTAAAGTTGTAGGTAATAAAAAGATATACAACTTTTGTATTTACACTTTTTTCACATAACCTCAAAATGTATGTGAAAAATTCAAATAACCAAGTTTTTGGATTTTTATTTTTATCTTTTACAAAAAAAATTTTTTTCACGAAATTTGGTGAAAACTTACATTTTTAAAAATGTGGGCTTTTTGTTCGTTGAACCATCAAAAAGTAGAGATTTCAACAAACAAAAATCCCACCGAGTTTTTTAAAAAAGCAGATATTTTGACGTGAGAATTTTCAATTGAAAATTGAGGAGCTTTTTCGATATTAAGTCAAAATAAGGTGAAAAAATAAATATTTGAAATCAAAAAAATTACAGTGTGTTTAGGACATAAACAGGTAAGTTTTCACCAAATTTCGTGAAAAAAAATTTTTTTTTTGTAAAAGATAAAAATAAAAAACCAAAAACTTGGTTATGTGAAAAAAGTGTGAATACAAAAGGTGTAGATCTTTTTAGTACCTACAACTTTGCCATTTAACTTTTTTCCATAGGACTTGTAGTTTTGCTGGAAATCGAGATAAACAGTTTTTTACCCCTAAAAACTCACCCCCTTCCACTTCCCGACCTCATATCGCCCGTAAATTATTTTTCCTTTCATTTTTGTTATATTTTCTTCCTTTTCCGATGGGTTTCATCCTACTATTATTTTTTTTGGTTTCAAAAATTATCGACCCTGGTCTAATTTAACGAGATCTGTAGAAAAAATCACGAGACGGTAGGTCGAGTTATTTTGTCAAATAGATCGAGTTAAATTGCCTATATAAAAGTAAATACCTACGAGAAGGAAACTTAAAAAATGTCCTGCCCAAAATTTGAGCTCGAATGGTATTTGGTAACAATTCCATGAATAATTTGACGTCTAAAAATTTGAAACTGACGTGACACAAAAATAAACAATAACAAACATCGCTACCCGGGTAACGTGGTATTATCGATTTTTTCTTCTCCTACGTCATAGGCTATCCAGTAGCAAACTACGATTTTTGTATTAGTATATGGCATTTTTTATAATATAAATAAAATTAATAAAATGTGCGGCAAGAAAACGGCCCTATTCCTTAAGGAAAAGTACGTGAAAAAAAAGGTTAAAAATTGTAAAAATGATACCTTGAATAAAATCCTTGCCGTACATCATATTATACAAGACCAAGTTGCAGTTAATGAGTACGGAGACTAATTACATCATGCATGACATTGATAATTGAATATTATTTTGTTTCCAATTTTTGTAAAAGGTGTATATTTTAATTAAGAAGTGGATTTTGTTATTTTCTAATTTATTTTACACTTTTTTATTTAATTTTCACTACTATTGTTTGTGTATTATTAGCTATATAAAAAAAGTAAGTTTTAATTTAGTCCTTATTTTTTTTAATTAAAATAAATTAAAAGTAATATTGTAAATACCCAAAATACTGCATTAAATTAGCGTTAAATTTCGATAATTGAAAATTTTTCGTTACACCTTTTTTATCGATTATTATTATATTTGGCTTGCTATTTATATTTTTGTATGCAATAAGAGATAATATTTATCAATAAATAAAGGCACTTTCATTAAAACAATCGATGTTTTTGTATATCTATTGAATAGAAATTTAAATAAAAAATAAAATAAATATATTACTCATTTATAAACCATTTTTATATCGCAACATAAAATTCATTTAATTTATCTTTGTTTAAAACAGCTGCAAATATAAACAAATAAACAAATAATCTTTGCGACATTGCAATTGATTCATTTGAAAATTTATAGTCCAGGAGACGGTGAAATTTTTTCGTACTTTTTTTCCAAGGCGGTTTACAGGGTGTTTCACGACGAGCTTACACTATCTGTATATTGGAAACTACCTACACGATTTTTATGAAAATTGGGATATATGGGTTTCAAGTTATGGCGAATTCATTGAAAATATTTTGAAAGACATGATATTTCCGGTTATACCGGAAGTGAGCAGCAACTTTGTTATTTTAAATGGAACACCCTGTATATTATTAACTCTTAGAATTCTACATTAAATTTTAATGTTACTTTGTGTAGAATACCCTATACCTAAAATTTACACTTATCGAGATATTAATTTTTTTAATAAAAAATTGACAGGTGCAGACCTTCATATTGAAAATTCTGTGTGAACATCCCCAATACCAAATAAAAAACATCTTGTCAATGAATTCGCCATAACTTGAGACCCATATATCCCAATTTTCATAAAAATCGTGTAGGTAGTTTCCAAAATACAGATAGTATAAGCTCGTCGTGAAACACCCTGTATATACAGTGACAAAAACAAAGTCTGGCTAAAATTTTTTGGGTGGATTCAAAAAATAAAAAACAATACAAGTATACATATTTCACCAGGATTGAAATTTAGCATATAGATTGATACAATCATACACTGTAATTAAAAATAAGTCTGGTTAATTTACGAAATTGGCAAATTTTTTCTCTTTAACGGCCATCAACCGAGGTCCTTCAGCCAGTTTTGGCTATTATTTTCCTGGGTTTGAAAATTTGCCACATGATAGAGTATTGTATTGTATTTAAAATGTTTTGTATTTAAAAATTGTTACACCCTATATAAAATAATAAAAAAAAATATATGTCAATCACATTCCAAAGCTTCGTAGAATTTTGTCAGAAACCCCCAATAAAACTCTGAGATTAAAATTATTTGGTGTCCTATTATCAAAACAGTATATTATAATTTTATAGAAAATGCACGTCTGGCTGACATTAACAATTACGAAGGCCTTGCCAGATTCACAAGCCAGGTAGTTAAACGAGGAGATGAATAGCAGAATCAGCACACCTGGCGATCTTTAGACGAGAAATTAGTCAAGAGTTAGATCTTAGCGTGACATCTATGAAAAAAATTTTAAAACGTTACAAGATACATCACATTCTTGAAAGATTATTCGCGAAATTGAAAACTCTCGCGGGAAAAACTTGTGTAAAATGCATTTTTCGAGTGTGTCGAGAAGCTGAATGTAGTTATCGATATCAAAAGCATTACAGTAAATAACAAATTTTATCGGAAATGTACACAAATGAGGTATAGTCTATTCGAACTTTAAGACAACAAGAATGGAGATGCCACCCTATTTGAGTGTGACACCGCAGCGCCAGCGACCTTAAAGAGAAATATAGTCATAAATCCCTTGGCTCCTTTCTTCAAAGGAAAGCCGAGCGCTTCGGTCTCAGCGGTACATTTGACGGCGTGTTCCTTTCTTTCTGACTCATTACGTGGACAGACTCTGAGCGATATCTATGAACTTTTATTGGGTGGGAAGAACTTTCTTCTTGGATAGCTAAATGGTTATTCAAGATAACCTTGCCTTCCTATGTCTTTGTCTACGTTTAACAAAATAATTATTGTCATTAACACAAAATTGACACTTAACACTACAACATATGATTCACAAAAATATAAAATTTCGGTAGTTCTACTAACATTGAAATTTTACAGCTTACAAGTCACTAAAGTAGAAAACTATTCTAGATGGCTTATTAAAAGTTAATGATTAATGGAATTAAAAAAATATTAATGCAAACTAAACATATGAGTTGTTTTTGATAACTGGTAATCTTTGGAACTTTTATTTGAAAATAACCGTAAGCGGTTGTTACCAAGGCTTTAGTGTTCGTTCGTCCATGTTTAACGGGTCTCACATTCTTTATTACAAAGTTTTAACGACTTGATTCAATTCTTTCATTAGTTATAAATTAGGAACTACACTATATTTTAGATATTTTGATTACCGTTTTAATAAAATTTGTGATACAAAGCCAGTTTTATAAAAAAACAACAATTAATTTGTCAACAATCAGTTAATTGATAAGTGGAGGAAAAATAAGAGTTAAAATAATTTGCTATTTCCGTATCAAATTCTGCAAGTGAAATTTAAATATTTGGGTAATTTAATTAAGAAAACCTTTCAACTTGAACTAATGTAATCTTTACGATTTTTATACTTTCTTGATTGTGTGTGTTATAAGGTTATTCCAAAGTGTAGCTACAGGTCCGTATTTAGCTCAGAATGATTAATTCCATCAGAGATTCTTGTAGGTCTTTGTTCATTAACAAAAAAAAATATATTATTTTTCACTGAAACTATGTTTATAAAATAAAACGGAAAATATTACATACCAAGTAATCGAGTTCCTGGCTGCAGCGAAGCATATCAGGGCTGTACTCAGTACGATCAAGACACTTCTCAACGAAGACAGAATCGATGGGTTATTTTGGACATTTTGATGGTGACCCGTATTATTTTTTCTCGTTGGTGTAACTTCTCCTCCCGAAGAGGAAGATTCGTCATCGTAGTCTCCCAACATCATTAGTCCTGTAATCAGATGATTGATTTTTTTAGTTACTTTTGATACTCAAAGCTATATAGGGCAAACCCAAGGGCGACTCCAGTCCAGAGATTTGGGGGATAGCAATTACCCCTACTGCCCCCTCCCCCTGGAGCCGCCGTTGGTTTCTTATACAAAATTCATTCTGCGTAAACCAAATTTTAATTTTTTGAATTTTTTTTGCATATTCTAGGTCCATTTATACCCTGAAAAACTCACTTTTTCTCTCAAAAATGGTCCAAACATTTTTTTCTCGGTAATTTTGACATTGCCAATCGTTTCTTATACAAAATTCGTTCTACGTAAACCAAATTTTAATTTTTTTAACTGTTTTTTGTAGGTTCTAGGTCCATTTATACCCTAAAAAACTCACCTTTTCTCTCAAAAATGGCCCAAACATTTTTATTCGGTAATTTTGACATTGCCAATCGTTTCTTATACAAAATTTATTCTGCGTAAACCAAATTTGAATTTTTTTGTAGATTCTAGGTCCATTTATACCCTAACAACTCACTTTTTCTCTCAAAAATTGTACAGGGTGGTCTAAAATAAATTTTACATTCCAAAAACTTCCATTGACGTTTTTCAGTTTTTTCAAATGGGACACACTGTATAAGTATTCATCAATGGATACTGAATTTTATCCCCTTCAACTTTGCCATTTACACTCCGTACCTATTTTTTTGTAGTTTAAAAGCTATTTAGAAAAAACACATTTTTTATAAAAATCTAAGTAGGTTTGCGAATATTTGTTGTTTCTCAATGTAGGAGGTGACGAAAGAAATATTTACAATTTAGGAAAAAACAAGATAACGAGGTACTCGTTTTTGTAAAGTGTCGTAATAGAAATAATGTAGTAGTTTTGAAATCAATTTAATGATAAATATATGATGCGCAAAACATGTTTAGAAATGACTATCTACTGCGTGTCTCATTTAAGAAGCAAAATATCGAGAATCGGCCCTATTTGTCAGTTCGTAGTAGGCTCAGTGTAAAGTTCAAATGTCAGTTAGTCATATTAAAAAATGTGACCCATCACCTTGATTGACTGCGCAAAAATTCAAAACTATATTCCTTCAAATAACGACACAAATGCGACACACTGTATATAATTATGTGATATTAATCTTTACGCCCCCTTCTGAAATAATCTAGAAACGTCGAATTCTGCATACATATATTAAAAGAGATGTGTGAAAACTTAAAGGTACCAGATTATAGATGTTTCTCTGTAGTGCCATTTTGTAATTTTGTGCCATATATTGTAAAAATTTGCGAATAAGCACTTTTGATCCACAAAGGTCCCTTTACTGAGTCTATTTTTAGCAATAAAAAGGATTAAAAAACCAAATTCCAATTCCAATTGCCCAAAAAGTTAATGACTGGGCTCGAATTCTTCCTAATCAAATAATTGGTTTAGGAATGTTCTTCCAGGAAAAATTAATTGGACCTAGTCTTCTCCAGTTTTTGGAAGAATTAATACAGCCTCTCATAATCTTTTCCCAGGATCCGATAGGGAGAAAGAGTTCCATCGAATGGCCAGCTCGTTACCCAGACTTGACCCCCTTGATATTTTTTATTGAAATAATAATATTAATTTTTCACTTTCTATTCTAATTCCAAAGACTTCCCTTAAATTATAATTTTTTTATGTTAAAGTTACCGTAGATATATTTTTTAAACTGAATTGATTAGGGGAGATCAGGTTGTACTTATTTTTTTTTATTTTCTCTTAGTTTTCTCGTTGAAACTCTTCGATACAAATATTTCAAGCTTTTGATCACAGCAGGTTCCGCTTACTGTTTTGGATATATACGAGAAGGTACCGTTTCAAGGTCTGGGTCAAGTAATCTTTCAATTATTATTCAACACATAAAATAAATTTATTTTTATAATGCATCAATCATTAAGAAAACTTATCGCAACTTACTGCTGTGATGCATTTAAGTTATTGGCTCGTAAAGTATTTTACAGTCATTTTTGGAATATTTTGGAAAATATAATTTTACAAGATGTTTTCAAATTAATTAAATTAAATTTAAAAACAATTTTTTAATGAAAATTCAGAAAGTGCTTCATGTCATTCATATACTAAAAAAATTATATACCAGTAACTGCGCGAAAAGTTGTAGTTTTCATACAGAGTATTCGATTTTCTGTTTGATTACGGTTTTATCTAGGTAAATAAATGCAGTCGAAACATCTGGTTTTTCAAAGACACAGGAAATTATGCCACGCGCCAAATTACTACAGAAATAAAACTAATACTTTTAAAAAAATATTCCCAATTGCGCATATAGCGAGCATTATACGTAGAATATTTAAACAGTGTTTCTAAGTACATAGCGGTAACAAATTGTCAATAGGAATTGTTTTACGTGACAAAATCAAGTTGGTTGCAATACATAGGCAATACTTTGTTTTCTCTTAAATTAGATATTGGAGTTTCAGTAAATTCTAATTGTACGAAATAGGTATATGCCCTTTATAAATATATCATTTAAGTCTAGCAATTTTATCCGAGATACCGAAAATCCCCGGTAAAACTGATTTATTTACCTATAAGCTGAGTAAATGACAGGGATGGATTATTTCAGTGGTGTTTTACTTGGGTTAGATTCTATAAGGCAGATATAAAAGCAAATGGTACATGACCAAATCAAAACAGCGATTTAACCTTGCGTATGCAAATTTTACGAGTTGGTGTATGAGGAAAGGGACTGACGAACAATTTCTATAAATAATAATCAAGATATATATCTAAGTTTTAAGGTTTAAATGCGTTTATCCCGAGGAAATGAGGGATATCAACCCCAAAAGTCCCAAGTATTAATTAAAGACGAGAATATTTTTCTGGAAATTCCTACTGAAATCAATTTGATGATGTAGTAGCGACTTTTGCAGGACGTAGAACATGAAATTTGCATCATAGTGGTCCAGATATATTCGAAAATATTTTAAAATACGCCCCTGTGTATGCCCCGTATATTTGATCCTTATAACAACAAAAGAAAAGAAATTTAGCAGCTGATCACGCTTCAAAGTGTACAAGAAGCTGGTCATAAAATTAATTTTGAAATAACACAAATTAAAATTAAAATAATTTGTCAGAAATTTCATATGAAACTTACGTTTCTTCTTATTGTGTTTTGTTCTTTTGCGCGCTGTTTTCTTTTTCATTTTTACCGTTAAATCTACAATATCACTTTGTTCTACTAAATAAAATTTGTAGGAACAAACTTTTGCAATCACAAGTTCTATAATAAATTTTTTAAAACACGCAACAGTTCTCGCGCTATCACGGAGCACAGATTTCAGACACTGTCAATTTAATTCAAACAATTTAAAATATAAGCAAGATACTAACTAAATTGGCGTTCTTTTTTACTGTTAGTAGAGACCGTGGAGAGGAAGGAAAAATTGTTGTTAAACCGAAACGCATATACGTTTTGTATGTATCGGAAAGTAGATCGAGCTGTACCGAGTGAATTATGTAAGTTCAAAGCTCTCAGCCTACACGGTGAATCGTAGAAAATTTCAGCATCTCACAGATTTTATCAAAATTTAGCTCATTTTATCTACGTTTTCTTACAAAGAGTCTAGCCCGATAATACAGTCAAAAGTAAAGGACAACACAGCTCATATCTTTGGCGAGCCATAATCTCAAAAATAATTTTTCGAATTATTAACCGATTTTTAAAAAATCAAGTTCAGATTACAGGTATTACTGGGAGCAGGGTCCGCTCTAGCGTTTACGTCACCCCGGAAAAAAGGCAAATTTTTTAATATATACAGGGTGACACAGCAACCATGTAATAGGCTACAGTATCTGTGTTTCTCAAGATAAAATTATAAAATTTTAGGGCATTAAATGGGACCTTAGTGGCCTCATTTTACTACTTCCGGCTTTTAGCATCTCGAACAGAAATTTCCAATTGTTCTCTTGTAGTGTATGTTCTTTTATAAACAATATTTTTTAAATGTCTCCAATTAAAAAAGTCCATTGGCGTAAGATCAGGTGATCTTGCTGGCCATCTGATAGGATCGTTATTTCCGATCCATCTATTTCCAAATCGAAAATGTTAATAATTTTGAACCAGACCAAAATTATGAGGGCCAGCCCCATCTTGTTGAAAGGTAACTCTTTCATTTACTTCATTTGGAAAATCGTCGAAAATATTCTCAATTTCATTTTGTAAAAATTCTAAATATCTTTCTCCTGTTAAAGCTCCATCAAATATAATGGGATCAAAAATTCTTCCCTCTAATATGCCCAATCAAACATTCAATCCAAATCTTACTTGTTGATGTCCTTGTCTTATTAGTCGTGGATTTTCTGTAGCCCAATACCTTGTATTATTTTTATTAATATTCCTAAATTCGTAAATCTAGACTCGTCAGTAAATAAAATGGAGTGATGATAATTTAATGTAATATTTAAGTGCCGTTTTTTCACGTTGTTTATTTCTTTGGTATGTTATTTGAGTCAATTTTGATTTTTCGTATTTTTGTGTGTAGCTCCTTAACTATTCACCTGAGATACCACATCGATGAAATCAGGTTGTCATGTAGATTCCAAAAATGTAATAATCTACAGGGTGTCCCGTTTAAAATTCAAAAGTTGGTATCACTTTCGGTAAAACCGGAAGTAGTAAAAGTGGAACAAACTGACTAAAGGTCCCATTTAATGCCCTAAAATTTTATAATTTTATCTTGAGAAACACAGATACTGTAGCTTGTTACATGGTTGCTGTGTCACCCGGTATATCATTATTTTAAATAAAAATCAAATGGTTTTAAATTATAAAAAAAACGTTTATTTAAAAAGATACATGTAACATAACAATAACAGTCAATTAGTATAAAAAGTAACTCGTTATTGCTATTACAAAGATGCATTACTGCACAATCAAAGAAACAAAACTTATATCATATAAAAACTAAACAAAACTATGCTAAAATCACAAAAAACTTTTTTTTCTCACTTTTAGTTCTGTAAACTTCTTTAATATCTCTTTCGTGTTTATTTGATCAGCAATTTCATACTCATTAATCGCTAAAATGGCCAAGCCATTAACACGATTTTGTGTGGTAGGCGAACGTAAGAAGTTTTTAAATAATTTTTTCTACAACCACTATGCAAAACACGATTTTCTACACAAATTTTTATACACAAAGCAGGCCTTTCTTAATTCCTGTGATATCCGTTGGAAAAGTAATAATTTAAAATGGTAAAAGTACACGATATGGCACTTTTCCCCACAGAAATGTCAACATTTTATAGTTACAAACAGCAAACAACCATTATGAATTGATTTTGTTAGGTACATCAACACAGCTATGACCTGTCAACATTTTTTTGACAATTTAACATTATCATTGTAGTGAATAATTTCTAAATATTCAAATTTTAAATTTTAACTAACAATTCTGTAAGTAAACTATTTATTTTAATTTATTAATTATAAAAACAAATTAATTTATTACGCATTGTTTTAGGAATTATGAATCAAGTTCAAAATTCATCTTTTGAGTTGTCGAATTCCGACATTGAAAGTACCTACTCCTCGAGATATTATCAAAAAGGCTCAAAATGCAACCGAAAATTCGTTACCTGAGGTTTCGATACAAGTAAATTTATGAACTGGAGGGAAATTAACAACATTAAATCATTTTCAGAAAATGTTTTTAAATTGCCAATAAAATAGAAAAATCTATTATACCTGGGGCTTCTAACTCATATGATATTATTACTAATGAAGAACAAGCATCAACATCTTCGTTGACAAACACCAATATTACATTTAATAAAAACTTACTATCAAAAAAAGATACACCAGGCATAACAATTCAAAATTGTTCAAATTTCACTATTAACTATAAGTTTAACTGATTTTTCTATATTCAAAAATTCATTTTTTTAATTCTTTCTGTTCAAAGTTTAAATAAAATACCTATATAAGTTACTATTTTTCTTTCATTAATAAACGTGGTTGTAGAAAAAATATTGTGTACGCAAAGCACTTTTCCCACTCGCTGGATGGAAAAGTGGCGCTTTGCGCACTTGTTGTACAAACTACTATTAATTTAGAGAAACTCCTTTCCGCACTTGCTACTGTTACTGGTATAGTAAGCAATATAGTAGGCAACACTAAAGTTTGGGGCAAAATTTATTATTTATTAATTTCAATACATTGTTTACGCTTTCTTTTTTTCCAAAAACGCAGAAACCGCCAAAATTTCATCTGTTCTTTCTATCTCATTTATGTCAACGGAATCGCTATTAGTTAAAATAATTTCAAAAATTTCTAAATCCTTGCAGTGTTTTAATAGCGATTTTTTAAACATGTTTTTAAATCGTTTATATTATATAAAAATTGAAAATTGTTACTATGGTGACTAAGTTGTTCAATTGTTGTATCAATTGTAAAATAAAAAATAGATTTTACGTAATATAAACTTGCACTTCAGTACTTCACCACCGCGACGTATTAGCAAGAATAATACTATTGTGTATTGAAGCTGCCTTTTTATATTAGAAGTAATAAACAAGTCAATGCAAGATATTCCTTTCTATTCCCGTTTAAACAAGTTCACGCGGCGCCCTGCGAGCTGTTCTATGCGGTGCGCGACTTCACTACCTTTTTTGTTATTTAATTTATGATTGTTTTCTTCAGAAGTAAGGATTACAATTTTTTTTAGCTTTTAAGCAAAAACAGTGAATACGAAATGTACATTGCATGGTGATTTTAGTTAAAGAAAAAATCAACAAGTATAAATGTCGTATTTAACTTATCAATATTTTGTCACATTAAATGCCAAAATGCCGACCTGGACAAATGTCTCGGTTGTACGGCCCTAGAGCGGGCCCTGCTGGGATATACAAAAACATTTTTTAGACTTCTATATATGGCGGGAATTTTAAGTTTAGAAATTGGACATATCTTTAAAACTAATAGTGCTAGCAATCCAAAACTTCAGCGGTATATATTTATCTATGTTCTACCTTCCATCACTCACGATTTCAAGATATTCAGTTAACTGGCCCTGAATTTATAGGGTAATATAGTCCTAAACTCCTAAAAGTTGTGACTATTTAAAATATTTGTATATTTAAATACATTTTTTTACTTATATTCACGTAAAGATATACATTTTATGACTTTTTTGGACTGTGATTGAATACTATATTAATAGACGATTGGTATTATATTAAGAAAACATTAAATGGCATGGAAAACGCAACATCCTGTAAACATATTTTTAGAAAGCGTAATTTTTATTACCGCATAACTTTTATTTTTTTCCACATACGTGACCCAAATCGAGATATAGAGTAGATGAGCATTAAATGGACACACGATAGATAAACGAATGATTTTATGTTGTTTTATAAAACAACAACAAACAACAATAGTGTATTGTACACCAAGCGCGAAATGAGAGTTGCGCACTATACTTTTTCTACGAGGAAGTAAATTTAAACAGTGTTGGTAGCCACAAAACATAAAAATGATCTTTTTTTTTTATATTTTTAGTGATTTTTATTAAAATTTTAATATTTTTTTACGAACTTAATATTACCAATGGATTAAAAGCCTCATTTTTGTTTCTTAGATTTTAAAATGATTTTTTTTTGTAATACAACGTTCACAGTAATTTGTATTAAAAAATTTTTCTTCCAAACTTCAACAATGAATTGAATTGAATATTATTATTCATGGTAGCATTAAGCATATAATTTTCATATTTTGGGCAAAATAGACGTGTAGTACATTTACGTATTTTAAAAATATTTATAAACTTTTTGGATTTTTCCGGTAATTAGCGTACAATCATATTTTGCAAAAAAAAATCATTTAAATTCATTTTTTAATAACAGCCAAACACAATGGTGAACACACAAATACGTTGTTGAATAAACAAGTTACTAATACTAGCTCGTTGAAAATGTAAATGTTTTCGATTGACGTATATTAATATTGATGTAGTTTATATTGGTTAAATACCTATAACTAGTTACAATTTGAACGGTGCTTGATTTCTAGACCAAGTCCAATCATTTTGGAACAAAAAAAAATTCTTGTTTTTTTAGGTTTTTTTAATTTAAATTCGTAAAAAATCGAAAAATAAATATTTGGCTTTGAAAAAATTACAGCTTATTTAAAACACAAAAAAAAACGTTTTCACCAAGTTTCATAAAAAAAATTATTTTTTCGGAAGATAAAAATTAAAAACGAAAAAAACTGTTTTTAGCGTTTTTCTCGATAATATTGAGGTTATGTTGAAAAATTACCAATACAAAAGTTTTAGATTTTTTAATTATCTATAACTTTTAGGTACATTAAACTTTTTTCGATAGGATGCATATTTCAGCCACAAATCGTAAAAAAACCAATATCCAACCCTCTTTTGTTTTGATTTTTCTTCATTTACTTATAATTTACCCTAATTTTTCCGACCACTTACATACTGCTAAGTATTTAAAATCGGTTTGGCCATGATCTATTCATTCTGAGTATATAAAAGTGAAATATCACCATTAAACAATTTAATGATCTTTTAAATGATTTTAATTTAAAAGAATGAAAGGGATATCAAATAAAATATACTTGAAAATATTCAGATGACACCTGGTTTATCTAATTAACCTTAACTTTTGCACTTTGTTCTTTTGAATAGGATAGGTTATTGTGAGTCTGTCAAATTATAAATAAACAGGGCAGTAGTTAAGAATTTTAGATGTGTAGTTCATTTAAAAATGAACGCTCGAATTGTGGGCTTAAATAATTTAAAGGTTGTTTAATTAATATGATTAACATAACAATAAAATGTTTGTATATACAGGGTGTTTCATAGTTAAACCGACATACATTAACTGTAAATAGAGAGTACTTAGGTGATTCCAAATAACCTTGGTTACTGGGTCTAACGCCTTTAATAACCAAGATAGGGGGTGTTTCATCCATTTCGGCCAATATTTTGATAAGCCGTAACTTTAGAACCACCCTGTAGATTTTTCTTATACACGTATAGTGTGTTAATAGCCCAATCCTATAGTGTAAGAACTACAATTAAAATCCAGATCCGGATTAAGAAGGATTTGTAAAATTTGAAAATCCCCAAAACAACACCCTGTATATCAGATTTTTTAAAATTGGGGTGGATATTTGAAAAGAACGGAAAAAAATTTTTTTAAGTGCACATCCCATTCTACTACTGGAGTTTTAACGTCAAATTACATCAAATGCATTTTTTTCATTTTCACAAGCAGTAACTTTCGAAATACCTGGTAGATTTCTTTCATGTTTGGTACATTTATCATTTTTTAGTAGCCTAATCGTATAATGTAAGGACTACACTACAGTTAAAAGCCAGATAATGATTAAGAAAAATTTGTAAAATTTGAAAATCCTCAAAGCAACACGCTACAAACAAGCGGGTAGTTAAAAGGTGTGTTAAAATTAAGAATTTTGCCTGTGCCGCCCGGTTTTGTTGGACATAACAATAGACTATCCTTATTTTAATCCCTTTTGCTTTGTAAAATTGTCAAAACTCAATTCTAACGTTCAATTATCACTTTTACTGCGCAATAGTTATTGTTTGAAAACTATTTCGAGTATTTGTTTGTCTAAGTGGTATCGGATAAAAATTCTAATAATCATGTTAGATAAATTTGATTGCAACAATTATTTTTACTGATGTTGATATCAGTATATTAGATAATTATTTTCATTGTTGGTATTACAATGTCGCGATTGAGATAAACAACCATATCAAGGTAATGAGTACTCATTTTGATCATTAATATTGGACACAAATATGTACAAGATCATTATAGAATTTTTTATACAGTTATTAAATGTAAATAAGTATGTGTGTAATGATTGGAATAAAACATGTACCCAATAAACAATTTTTTGTACCTGATATGTTTCAGAAACGTATTCTATTCAAGAAACATTCACTCAAAGATGCCTAAAAGTTTTAGAAACATCTGTGATACCAAAGATGTCCGCCCTCACATTGTTTCATAATGGGATGAATAACGCTTCAAATACATATGTAGAAATATTCCGGGGGCATTTCTACAATGTTCCACATATCTTTAAAAATGTTTCAGAAACATTTCCGAAATAATTGTATTGCAATGTTACCTAAATGTTTCATAAACAATATGTTTCGAATATTCACATTTGAGGTAATTTTGAAACATTTCAAATGTTTACTATAAAAGTAATTTTGAAATGTTTCAGAATATATGATTCTAAAAGATGTTTTGGAAATGTTTCAAACGTTTTTGAACATTTCTGAAATGTAACAATACAATGTTTCGAATATTCACAATTATGGTAATTATTAATTCAGGCGAGTAAAAAATAAATTTTTTAAACAAACAATAAAACAAATTATTATTATTATTATTATTAATATTTTGATTTCTAAATACTTCAGGGAGAGAATGAAAAAGTTTTATTTCAAAATTTTCTGTTTTTTTGATTCTAGTTAAAGGTAAGACTTGATTAGTTCTGTTTCTTGTATGTAAGAATTTAAATTTTGTTTCACGTCTAGTAGGTTTATATAAATTATTAAGGCATATAGAGTTAATATTTTTAAAGTTACAAATATTGGTCGGCACGAATCATCGTGTTGAGCATTTACAATGCTCCCTACAGCTGATTTTTGGATTATAAAAACTTTATTTAAATGGATGTGGGCATCTGTACCCCAAACTTTCAAACCGTATCGTATGGTTGATTCAAATAATGAATAATACGTAGTACCTAATGGCTGCGGGTTGGTTTACAAGTTGCCTTACTTTCCTTGTAGCGTATGTAGATGAGTTAAGTCTTTTGCATATTGGTCATTCCATGTAATCTATGGATACACCAAGAAATTTTATATTTTTCTCAATTGTGGTATTTGCAAGAGAATTTCTTGTTTCAAGTGTTTGAGACTTATCCTCATTTAAACACAACTGGTTGGTAATAAACCAGAAACTGAAGGTAAATCGTTTATGTATAAAAGAAATAGGAGAGGGCCCAGTACCGATCCTTGAGGCACTCCTCTCTCTATGACTAGCGGCTGACTTTTATCATTGTTTATCGACACCATCTGAGATCTATTTTTTAAAAAAATTTCTAATATTGCGTTAGCAATACCCCGTATGCTATAACATTCAAGATTTTGAATCAGTAATTTATGATCAACACTGTCAAACGCGGCACTTAGATCAGTGAAAATGCCTAGAAATCTCTCATTATTTTCAAATTAATTTTTTATAGAAATGAAAGATATAAATAGTTGCCATGATTAAATTCCGGTTTACTTAGTAACAGTTCAGATTTAATTTTTGGTTAAATTTAACCTGACAAAATCAGTCAATCTACGTTCCAAATTGTAACTCGTTAAATGAAGTTAGTTTTAGTTAAAACTGAAAAAAAAAATTTGGGCTAAATCACATTTAAAACTATAGAATTGAAAAAATTGAACTCCAAAGAATTGTATTTCCTTTGGAGCGGCAGCTGACATTGTCAGACTTCTGTTGGGGAAAATACGTAGGTCCACAAAAGCAAAAATAAAAACTCAAAATATTTAGTTATATTTTGCTATTAAAATAAATCTACATAGCTGAAAATTATTGTAATCTTTAGTACGGCATACATCATTTAGTACAGCATATACATGAAATTAATAAAATACCGAATAGTGTTTGATGTGTGTAACAATTTACTTAACCAAAACGTTCCAATGAATATGAAGCCGCCGAATCATATGCATTATAGCTATTTATTGTATTATTTCTCACCTTTTGATTAAAAAACACTTCACTTTTCAAAATACGCAAAACACAAACAGCGTAATCATAACATCAATACATAAGTTGTCTAAAAATAGAAAAATCGCCAACAGGTGTAGTGCCGCCATCTGGAGGTAAGTTCAGTAACCGAGTGAAAAGCAATTTTCTTTTACCTCCGACACGTAGAAAGCTACAGATGGCGTTAGAGTTATTAAAATTTTCACTTAGCTTTGGTCTAATAATGGGATCTCAAATATATTACCTTGCTGGGAAATTAAAGAGTATAGTAGCAACAGAAATAGTTATTTTTTATAAATTTTCTTCTTTAATTGTATTTATTTTTATACACGACCAATCAATGTTTTTTATTTACAACCTAAAGACAAAATTATACACATTCATTTCAAGAAAGAAAATTGGTTCCATAGTTTCTGGCATAACTTCTAAAATTTGATAATTTCTAAGGTCAAGACTTTACGAGTGATTCCCAGACGGCAGACTTTCCAATTTTAAAATTTGTGTATATATAGATAATTTTTCCTTTTTCGAATTTTTATTTTAATGAAATAAATAAAAATAAGGACAAATCATTATTGTTATATGAATAAGGAAATAAAACACAGGTTTACTTGATAAAATGAAAATTATAAGCCGGGGATTAGTTTCTGCGTAAAAAGCCATCTTCAGTCCGTAAAATAATGTAATTAGTGGAGTAGATCTGGTTTTGAAAACAAAGACGCTCTTTTCGAAAAAATTTTTTTGTTACTTCATAGATTCGAGGTTCCTCTTTCACGTGATCACTATATAAAAGCAAAGGGAGGTGTGGAGGGGGGGTATATTAACTGAATTTTAACCCGTCCAAATCGGTCTAGCGGTTCTCGAGATATTGCGATTTGAAAGTATATGGATTTTCGCCGTGTTCGCGTTTTTCGCAGGGTAGAAAGTGACTTCGAGACTTGATTGTCTTCCTCCGATAGATATATAGTCATGACCCAAGCATTGTGTCCAAATTTCAACCCGCTTGTTTAATTTGGGAGGGAGAGGGAGGGCAAACACTGGTTAATTTTTGACTCGAGATAACTTTTTTAATTTTTGACCCATCCGGGTCAGCAGCAAAATGGAAAACTGTTTCATGAGTACACTGCTACAGGATGTATTAAGGAGATGATGGTTTTCGCGAAAACGGACAAATGGCGACCGAATTTCAGATTTTGCAAATTTTATTTTTAGATTTTCTCAACGAAAGAGTAAAGTGGGGAAAATTTTTTAATCGCCATCGGTTGCGGAATTTTTTTCTCTTTGATTTGACCCTTACAGGGACTCGAGGGAGGGGGGTGAACGCGTTTTGCCCTGCAGAAGGGCAACGGATAAGGTCAGTGACCTCGTGCTAGACTCATTTTCAAGGGCAATCAGTTCTCTTTAAAAAATTTTTACCCCAAAGCTCTATCTATATTAAGGTCTGCGGGAGTGCGTGATATATTTATAAAAGCGCGTGCGTTCGCTCAGCTACCGTCAAATTAGATGCCGGAATAGTATTTGTGAGAGAGCAGAGAGATGATGTGAGAAAGACGGGAGATGAAAGGGAGCGCTTAGTTCCTATCCCGGCATCTAATTTTACAAGGGCTCAGCGAGCGCACTCGCTTTTATAAATATATCACGCACACTTGCAGTCCTCTAAAAACTTCGAGCTTTGTGGTAAAAAAATCTGATTGCCCTTGAAAATGAGCCTGGCACGAAGTCACTAACCCTATCCCTTGCCCTTCTACAGGGCAAAATGCGTTCACCCCCTCCCACTCTTCCTGATTATCGGATCGAGTTCTTGTGGGGCTCAAATCAAAGAGAAAAAAATTCCGCAACCGATTGCGAATAAAAAAATTTTCCTCACTTTATTCTTCAAGAATTAAAAAAGTTACCTCGAGTCAAAAATTAATCGGTGTTAGCCCTCCCCCCCCCAAATTAAACTAGCGGTTGAAATTTGGACACAATGTTTGGGTCATGACTATCTATCAAAGTCACTCTCTTCCATGCAAAAAACGCGAACACGGCTCTAGGTGTGTTCTAGCCGCGGCGAAAATCCATATACTTTCAAATCGCAATATCTCGAGAACCGCTAGATCGATTTGGACGGGTTAAAATTCAGTTTAAGCATTTTCGAATAAACATCAGCGAGTTACGTGCGAAAAACCGATTTTCCATATCTTTACATGTTATTTTACCCCTCCTCCACACCTTCCTTAGCTTTCATATAGTGATCACATGAAAGAGGGACCTCGAATCTATGAAATCACAAAACTTTTTTTTTTTGAAAAGAGCGACTTCGTTTATCAGGTTTTTTTCCGCAAGATCGACTCCACTAAATAGTTTACACATAATATATGTATCACGAATTTAAGGCAAAATGGATAACATAAGTATTAAATTCAAAGATTTAAAAAGTTTTTTGTGGAGGTAGGAATGAAATTAAAGGAATAAAGGGAAGAAAAACAAACAAATGTATTTTTTTTTGTGATGTATTTTTAGCAGTACGAAAACAAAAAATATACGAAATATGGCAGTGTATTAAAAAAGAATATATATATGTACATACATATGAAAAGGTGCATAAATAAAATGAAAATAAAAATAATCATAGTTAATTTCAATTTCATAGAGATTCATCAGCAACGAATAACAAATATTCTTAATATAAATAAAATGTCCATTGACTTAGCACCTGAAAATACAGGGTGTCTCGATATAAAACTGATATTTTTAAATGTCACAACTCATTCATTAGAAAATATGGCCTTGTGATTGAGCAGAACATTTAATCTTAAAACGTTATTTGTTTGTGAATTGACATTTTTTCTATGTTAGTTTAGTAGGAGTAAGGATTATTGCAATTTAATCAACACAATAAATGATTAGATATATACACCATCCTATTAAATATAGCATAGAAAAAAGTATTTATTTAATACTTTTTGTTTCGATTGGAAACATAATTTTCCACCGGGTGCAAAATCTTACAACTATTAAGTACAAGTTTCTTAACCTGTGATGTACGTTAACTTAAAATATTTCATGTGTTTTCTTTTAGACGGTTTTTGGTACAAAATTAATGGACATAAACAAATCCAATCACCTATTTCAATAAATAACAAATTTTATAATTTACTTAACCTAAAAATGGCCTATTTTAAAATAATTATTGCTATCAGACTCAAAAACGGAGATATAACTCTTAATATTTCAACTAAATATCGGACAAATGTTGTTTGAGAGAGTCGTTCTTATTGGTCATCCATTTACGATCAAGTTTTTGTGTTTTTGTTGAGTCAATAATTAATTTTATTTTAATTTTGAGTTTTAGACACCATAAAAACAATATTTTATTAGTAGAAGTGAAAATGAAAATCTATAGTATTGTTTTAAAAGATCGTAAATGGACGTTTTGTTAAATAAAAAATTAGTGAAGTCTTAATATTTAAATCCGCATTTATTCTACTGACCACAAAGATTAAACATCCTGTGCAGGTAGCTTGAGTTATTTGGGTTGCCAATTAATTTTTATTTGGCAAAACAATACATATTAATTTAATTTTGAACGAACTTATAAAGTATTTAAAGTCAGACACGAAATATAATACTAATAATTGATGGGTTAACCCAAATATCCCACTGCACATCATAGAAATGAATATATTAATAAATTGTGAAAAAAATTTTCATTACTTCGATATATTGCTAAAACCACCTAACTAGCAAAATCTATAAAAATGAGTTATGTATTTCTGTAATTCATAGTGGTTTTTTGAGATATGTTGTTTTATTAGAGCCTAAATGTTTTTTAAAATTTTGTAGCCTTGAAGAAAACGCCAACCACGTACGGATTCCTATATTGAGACTTTATTAATTAACATAAAAATCTCCAGCTAATAGTGTGTCCACAAAGACAACGGTAGAGCTGTTTGGATGTAACTGACAGAATGCAGAAAATTCATATATTTGGTAATATAATTTGTTCGATAATAATACTAGTTAAAAAAATACTTTTTAAAGACACACTATATACTTTTTTCTTTGATAAAAACGTATGTATACCTTGAAGATTCCGTTTTATAACAAAGTTCAATAAAAAATAATTTTATCTCACATTTAACTGTAACAATCTTCATAGTAAAATAATATTGTTTGTGTTGAAATATCGTGTTATATTTTGTTATAAACAGTAAATTAGTAAATATTTTATTGTTAAAAAATTACTTACTTTTAATTGATTTTGATCTTAACATTCTCCACACTCTGATTAATATTTTAACATAAACGTCATTAATAAATTTAGGCCACCCTGATGGTCGTGACGTCACAACAAAGTTGGTAACATGTAAATGTTCTACACAAAAAAACAACGTTACCATGGCAACAAAGTCACTGATCTGTCGTGATTGTGATTGTTATTAATATTCGATATTTTTGGCTGTGTTGTGTTGTTAGTAATAATTTAATTTAGAATTTATGTTTTTCATTATTTCCATTCAGTCATATTTATAATGGCAAAACATTTGATTAAAATAAATGTGATTGTGGAATTATTCAAAGAAGATGCAAAACTGTTAACCGGTGCAAAAAACGCGATACGCGGTAGAAACGGCATGTGGCAAGTTTTACGTTCGACGTCGGCTTAAAAAAAGTTCATGCTAGTATGAAAGACAAGAAATATGACACAGAGGTAAGATATAAAAACTTTTACGCTTGTGTTTATATATAAATATTAGTGGGATGGAATATTTACTTTTTATGTACTTTAATACAAATTGGACCATACAATCCCTATCTTGTAGCTGTCCAACTGACAAGTATGAACAGTGTTGCCGATGCCAATTTATCTTATTCCCCAAATTTGGGGACAAAAATCTGTTGATTCCCAAAAAAAAATTAAACCGATAGTTTGGGTAGAAAAAAGTTATGGAGCATGAAGACACCCTTGGGTCATCCGGTATATTTAATTTCGTGTAGTTGCGGGCGGTAGAAAATGTCCGTTCTTCGTGAATTCATGCATGTTTTTACGTAATTAATAATAATAAATCAAGAACGGACGTGTGGCCATAACAAAATTAGACCACTTTTTTATACAAACGGAAAATCGTTTACAACTTTTTGCCATGGGAAAATTTTATTGTGTAAATCTATCGATTTATGCTTTAAAAAAGTTTGTGGCGATAAATGGCCATTTTGGTTACGGTATGCCATACTATGAGTTCTATGCCCAATCTGAATTGTTTTTTTTATTTTAATTCATACATGATTATTATATTGTTTAACGATGAGATGTCAAAATCCCCGCATAGTGCCAATCCCCAATTATCTTGAGATTCCCCGCAGTTTGGGGAACTCCCCACAAATTGGCAACGCTGAGTATGACAGCGTTGCTATGGGTTACTGTTGTGTAGAAACAGTGACGTCACACTATCATGGTCCATTCATCCTGTGTGATAAGTAGATACAGGGTGAATTTTAGGGTCTCGAATGTCTGCTTTAAGTTTTGCCATTACTTGAAGTATGTTACAGTTTTATTTTTTCTTTAAATTAATTGTGATGATATTTTTATGATATAAGCCTTAAAGACATGTGATATATTTTTAATATTCAAAAAACATTGTGATATGAATTTTTCAGACTTATGCATTATAAATAATAATGTTGCCAGTAGTTTGGTAACCACGGAATTATTAAATACAGAAACTATTTTTGTTCTGATATAATGATATGATAAAATTTTAATGATACAAGGCTACATAAATCTGAATTTTCTAAAATCTACAAAAACATCTTATAGACACGATACATATACTAATTCATGCTACAATGTCTACATATTTTTCATTCCATTTGAGATCATTTACTTCTAAATATATCGAGAGACACATTTCTACATTCTAAGGCCTCTTTAAATAGGTCCGCAGTTATTTGATTATTGTTGATAAATGAACGATTCGTTTAGCGCTTCGAATTTACTGTTTTATATAATTTAAAATAATTCTAACAAAAATATGTATTCATTTATGATACCGATCTCTTTCAGTTGATAGTAATGAAAATCTACCATTTTACCGATATAGCTGCAATTAAAACAAACGTAATGCTGGAAAGAGCGAAAAAACAAACATTGCTAAAATATGTTTGAGTAATTATAAACAACAATTGTTCAGAAATTTTTGTTTACAAGCTTTCCGGGGGGAATTTTAAATTAAAAATTCATATTAAAGTATTTACCATAACTTAAACCCTTCTTGGAAAGATCAATAATTTCATCTAGGGGGGCAACGTCGTCGGCTGTTAGGGTTATATATATAAAAGTTTAATATTTTGGGTTTGTTGATATAAATGGACCTAGAATCTACAAAAAAATTAAAATTTGGTCTACGCAGAATGAATTTTGTATAAGAAACGATTGGCAATATCAAAATTACCGAAAAAAATGTTTGGGCCATTTTTGAGCGAAAAAGTGAGTTTTTTAGGATATAAATGGACCTAGACTCTACAAAACAAATTAAAATTTGTTTACACAGAATGAATTTTGTCTAAGAAACGATTGGCAATGTCAAAATTACCGAAAAAAATGTTTGGGCCATCTTTGAGGGAAAAGTGAGTTTTTTAGGTTATAAATGGACCTAGACTCTACAAAAAAAATTAAAATTTGGTTTACGCATAATGTTTGGGCTATTTTTGGGGGAAAAAGTGAGTTTTTAGGATATAAATGGACCTAGAATCTACAAAAAAAAATTCAAAAAAATTAAAATTTGGTGTACGCAGATATGAGAAATATCCTCTCATTGCCGGACTTGGGGGGGGGGGCAATTGCCCCTACTGTCCCCTCCCCTTTGGAGCCGCTTTTGTGTAAAAGTGTTATATGTATATAATTGTTTACGACTAATGCAATCATTACCAAATTTTATAAGAACTTTGTTAAAAGTTGAGTAAAATACCCAAACATACGTATTTTGTCGTACCATTTCGTCTTATCTGAGAGCTTGTCATATTTTTATGTAAATTGGAGATACCCAAAATCTAACAGTCGTAAAATTGGACAAATTTTCGAAATATTACTGAAATTCCTAAGGGTAAAATTAGTACAGATTTTAATTTTTAAATATTTACCTATTTTTGCATCAGTAATGAGCTTTTATTACCATCAAGTCAAAACGAATTTACTACCTAAAGATTGCAAATATTCATTTAATAAACGCCAAACCAGTCGTTATCTATTCAGACAAATTATCTTATTAATATATTTTGATATATAGTACTTTAGATTTTTTTTAATCAAATCCATTACAGTTTAATAACAATAAATGTCACGAGTCAAAATTACGTAGCAAATAGTTTTGTCTAGGTACTGATATTATTTATTTCAATAAATAAGATTTTTTAGAGATATGATATTTTTTAGATATGATAAGTCCAGTTTTAAAATCTAAAACACAGCTATTTTTTATATCGGAGCTAAAGGAACATTTAAATTGTTCCCACAAATCATTGATAACATAAAAACCAACGTTATGGTAACATGTCCTATTTACCACAGTTTTGACTGCTATACTTAAAACAGATTAAGATACAGTGACAAAAATGTTCTTTATCTCCAAAGTTATGACCTCTAAGTAAGGAGGATTTTGCATATGGTCCTTCGAGCCAAATACAGCGCCTTTTTGTGAAATAATTTTTTAATTTTCCGTTTAACGTAATGTCAAATATCGAAAAAAATATGAGTAGATAGGCCACACAGTCAGGAAACCAATTAATAATTTAACTAGACAAACAATAGAATTAAAGTAAGCAGAGAGGAAATCTATTATCGTTGACGCCAAGGAAATTATTTTTGTATGAATTATTTGTTATGTTTTGTTCTAGTTTTATAATGTTTCGATATACTTACGTTAATTTTGGGTAATTAACCATCACTGTGCTCTAAGAGACAGATTGTTGCTATAAATGGTAAATATTTTTAATAATAAAAAATAAGTGCCTAAACCCAAACGCCGTGCGGATTTTTATTGGTTGGTACAGCATTTTCGAGTTGTCTAGGAGAGCCGATCATTCGTCTGGTGCTGCCCGATTTCGTGGGACCCTCTAAAATTTGTCTGATATCTTCGGGGGGTACTATACTCAAACTTTCGAGGTTGGCTTCTTTCATTTCGTGTACCAAGTGTTCTACTTGCTTTTTCTTTTCAAAGATTGCCGTTTCCAATGATGCAACCTAACGAAAAATTAATTTGAAAATTTTTCAGAATTAAGTGTGTTATGAAATTACTTCTCGTTTTAATGTTTCTGCAGTTAGATGGTGTAGATCGGCACTTTGTTTGGCTAATTCGATATCTTTTTGTAATCGTTCTACTTCTATGAGGATGTTTCGTTCGAGTTGTTTGAGCGATTCTTGCCTTCGGCTCTGAGCTCTCTGTTCCATTTGAACTTCATCCATTAACAATCTATAACAGGGTGATTGGTGGAGAAATATATTTTTTGAAATAATAAATATCATCTTCAACAATTTAAAAAAAACATGTCATAACCACAATATTAAAATTTTTAATGTTAATTTAATTATCTGGTTTATTTATTTTTGCTGCCATGTTTAAACAAATCTGAGAGGAAAAATTGTTAGTTATTTGCCGTTTTTTAATCCCTTTCCCGCAAATAACGCAATCAGGCTTAAAACTTGGACATTTTCGCACACAAAAGAATATATTAAACTGATAAAAAATCACTAATATTTGAAGGTTATGTTGTTGACTGATGTCCAACCTTCCGATAATGACAATTGACATCTGACAGCCAGCTTACCGGTAGCGCCAACTTTTGTCAAATGGCGGAAACTTATTTGTACACCTGTTAATTAACATTAAATTATTCTAAAATAGATTTTTGTAGATATTAATAGTTATACAACTAAAATCTTTAATGTTGCATTGCACAAATTACATGAATTAAAATAAATATTAACCTTATTTTATTTTTGCACTGTAGCAACTCTGTTTCACAGTTTGCTAACTTAGATCTCAATAATGTTATCTCTGATTGCAGTGTTTTTTCTTGTTGTTTTACTATTTCACTTTCTTCTTCTACATAAGTTAGTGCTTGCATCTAAAAATAAAAATAATATTAGGGTTTACAAGATTCCTAACAATACACTTATGCATGTGCTGAAATATACGTTTTTTTAATATGAACATACTTGATCTTGGTTGTTTTTGCTAATATTACTTATTGCTATAATTTCCTGAGCTATAAAATCCAGCTGTCTCTGTTTTTCCCTTTCTTTGTTTTCTAAAAACACGATTTCAGCATCAAACTAAAAGATTAATCAAAATTAATCAACCACTTTTTTGTAGTCATTTTTTTTCACTTCACCTTGTTTAGGTCAGCCTGTTGACTTGACAATTTATCTCTTTGATAGTTAATAAGAGCTACTAACTCTCTATATTGAGCATTGTATAAAACACTGTCTTGAATTTTATTTCTATTTTCATCTTTATCTTTCTTTATTTGTTCCTAAAAAAAGTTCAAACGGTTAACCAAATTAAAAATGACAAGGGAGGATTAATTAAGGGTGAGTATATCTCATTCACATGAGGTACTTACAAGTTCAGTCTTGCATATAAAACAGAATTTAAATATAGATTTAAGAAAGAAGCAAAAATATGTAGGAAAAAAATCTTTTCTTAGCTGCCTATTGTAGTTCAGAGAATTTTTGCTCTATGCTATTTCTTTTTCAATGTCAACACACTATAATGAACACTGGCCAATAAAGATAAGATATAATTATTTTTTTATTAGTGTTTCAATAATATTAAGTTACAATACATATTTAGATAACAAACATAAATATTAAACGTTTATGTTTTACCTTTTTAAATTTATCATGGTAAATGGCCGAGCTGGGAGGCGGTGGGTCCCTATAGGGAGGGGGCGCTGGAGGATCCTTATAGGGAGGCGCTACCCTTTGACTAGAATTATCAGAGATGTCTGAACCAGAAATGGAGTAGTTGCGTTTTTTTGGAGAACTGCTAGATGAATTAGAGTTCGAAAGAGATTCTCTCACTTCTAGGGATAGTGGTTTCATTTGTGGGATTCCTTTGACTACTCCCACATTTTCGTAATTCGGTAAGTAACTGTTACCAAAAAATAGAAGAAGCAGATTTGTTTTTAATTAATTTTTAAGTAAAATTTAAAAATATTACCTGAAAGATTTATTGACATCTCTCTGATGATCAGAAGTATCTAATCCACTAGAATTATGTGTTGGAGTGCTACTACTACTACCAGAACTTTTAGTTTTTGGTGGTTGAACGGTTTTGATGCTCTCACTGCGTTGCAAGATAAACTGTACATCATTGGAATATTCTCCCCATTTCATAATAATTTTCATTGGGTTTTCATGGGGAGAAAGTTGTCTTTCGTTGTTTCTCCACCTCTCAATGAGGGTGAACCGTCCCGACTTACCTGTGGCGTGAGCAAGGGCAAATACAACATCCTAAAAATAAGGTCATAGAGATTTTTTTGAAAAAAAATGTTTAAGGAATTTAACATTACTTGGCATGTTGTTGTTTCGGTAACACCGCAAACTATACGTTGTATACCTTCAACCCAAACTTTTAGTTCCATTTTTCTGGCAAAAAAGACTGAAATGAAATTGATAATACTCTTGCAATATTATTAAGTAATTTTTATGGTTTACCTTTAAGACATATTTTGTAAAACGTAGCATTTAGGTATTCAAATAACGCTGAACTATTTTTTGATTATACATTTTCTTTTAGTTTTTTGCAGTGTTGTTTAGATTTTTATTTCCTGTTTCCTTATAATAATAAAAATTACCTTGATATTTACCAATGTCAGATTTTTGTTGTCAAATGGTGAAGTTTGATCAATACTTTGATCCAATTTGATCGTAATTATATTTCTGTCCCTGTTTTACATATACAATATGATAAGGAAACGAATAGACAATATGATGTCTTCAGAACATTTTATTTTCTTCTTTTGATTCGAATTTTGTTGCCTCAGTTACTGCGGTTCTTGATTCGAACGATTCTTCTCTTTCTAACAGCCTTTTTTTTAATGTTTTAAGTAATAAACGAATAGTGATAATTACGAGTAATAAAGAAAGAAGAAGAAAATTGTCAAGTTGACATTTGTCTGGTGTTGTCAATAAGTTTTTTTCCACTTTTAAAACTAATAATTACGAAGTTTGAATGTTTTAAACAAAAATTACAAAATGAATAATCAACCCGGGATTGTAATAGTCAGTTCTAGTAAAACAAAGCCCAAATCTCTGATCAAACTCATCACAAAAACCAAGCAAATCAATGAAAACAGTGATAAACCGGGTTTTATAACTCATCCTTGGAATATAGATACTAAGTATTACACAGCTCAAGTAAATTTACTGGGAATAGAGACTGAGATTGAAATCGATAAAGATATTATTGGCAGTATAGAAGCTTTAATTATTCACATGGATTCAAATAACAAAACTGGATTGGAAGACTTAAATAAATGGGACTTCTTAGACAATGAATATAATGTAGATGTTAAGTTACTTTTAGCGAATTACTGTAATGATAATACTAAAGTAACAAAGGGACAAGCTTTAGAGTGGTGTCTAAAAAGAGGGTTTGAATTTATTGAGTTGTATCCTACAACAGAAAAACCTGATGAGGACGATGACATAATTCCAGAAAAATTTGGTGTAGATAGAGTTGTAGAAGCTTTACATTCTCATACATGGTCAAATCTTGTAATGAAGGGGAAAAAGAATTTGACACCAACCAATGTTGCTCTAGTAAAAGAAAATGTAGATATTAAAAATCCATTATCAACTGAGCATATTGACGACTTTACTGATCTATTCTCACAACTACAGACAATGAAAGACAGTTTACAGGGTATGCCAATGAATCAGAGAAAACAGTGTGCTGAGCAGATGGTTACAGCTTTTTGGAAGGCTATAGGGGGTGAAGAGGAAGAATTACTTGATCTCTAAAGTAGAATAGTTACATAGTCGTATATAAATATTTTCAAAAAAATGTTAAGAATAGGCTTCCTTATTGATTTTCAAGAATATATACTTTAAATTTGTAGACTCTGAATGCGATTGGTAAATTCAAATTTTACCAAGGAAACTTGTAAGTACTTTCTCTATTATCTTGTTTTTCATTTTCATGACACTGATGATATCAATATATAAGTGAAGTAATGGTATTAAAGGTCACTTTATACAGTTTTGTTCCATTAAAAAATAAAATAAGTTTAGCAACGCAAATTATTATTTGTAAAAAAATGCACAGCAGACAATTTCACAAAAAAAATTGTGTTAAAAGAAAAGAATGAAAATACCCCAATAATAAATAAATAAAACAATAGTATATAATTAAAATCCGAAATCTGAAAAATCAATTAACATTATTGAAATTTTTAAATAAAAATAGTACTACAAAAAAGTAATAAATTTGGACAAATGGTCTGAAAAATATATCAAAATTAATATTAGAAAAACTGTAGAAAAAATGGAAATAAATTGAGAATATCACTGAAAAATGAAAATCAAATCCTGAAATCAATGCCAAAATAAATTTTTTTATTTTCCTAGAATTAAAAAAATAAATAAAATTCCACATCTAAAATAGTAAAAACCCCACACAAAGGGGTAATTTTGGATACAAAAACGTAGAGATTATAGATTTGGGAAAAAATATTAGAAAAAGGGTGAAATAGTATAGTTTGTCAGGAAAATGTATGGAAAATTAAATCAGTTTCTAGAATCGCTGTCACAAACATTTTTTTGCCAAAGTAGATATGAAACTTATTGCATTTATTTGAAGGAAGAGTGCCAGAGGCAAATGTTCAATAGGATGAACTATTCTTTAATTTACATAATTTTTCTACTTTATTTTTGTATATAAAAGTATATGCTAAGTATTTAAAAATTACAAAATATATGTAAAATATAATGTATAAAACGTTTGTTTTGTTTTTATAAATTATATTCAAGATATTTGAGACTGACAGCTGGCCTTTTACTTGGGAATTATCTAATCCTATTAACTTATCGGTTATAATAGTAAACAAGCACAAATTAATTTTATTGTTTTGCCAGTGTGAGTTTTAGTTTCTTTATGAAAAACCTAAAAATTTACATACGAAAGTAGAAATATACACCACAAATTTGAATTAAATCAATAAATGCTCAAAATTTTATTAGTACAACCCTGTGGTTTTGGAAACTACCTAGAATAATTTGAACTATTCAAGGTCGTCTCAAATATCTTGAATCATATAATACCTGTTCCTCGTACTTTTGGTACGACTCCATTTTTTTCTTAAATTCATTAAGTATATGCTTTGATCTTTCCCGCAAACAAATTTCAATCACTGGGAATCCCTCGCGTGATGTTATCTATCTATCTATCTGTGATGGGGGCGTCGATACACTGCGACCTATAAGATTTATTGTGCCCCCTACTGCTGCCCAATCGTTAAGGATGTCTCAACGATTAGAGCAGTTCCTTCAGTCCTATTGCTTTGAAAACGTTCAGGATGTCGGTAGGCGTCAGGTTAGGTAGATCTTTCTCTTCTATTTGATATTCTCCGAGGTATCGTACCCTTAGATTTTGCAGGGTAATGCATTCTGAGGGAATGTGGATAGAGGTTTCCTCCTCTTCCTCGCAGAATCTGCATTCTTCTTTGTCTACTAATCCGAGTTTCTTTAGGTGGCCTCTCAACCGGCAGTGCCCTGTTAGGATACCCGTTAGTATTCTGAGCTTATTTTTAATTTTACTGATGCAGTCGTTAGATCTCTTCTGGTTATAGTTTCCCAGTAGTGTCTTGGCCTGCCTCATTCCTTGTAGTCCTATCCAGTATTGGGATCATTGTTATTTACTTCTTTTCCAAGTTCATCAAGTATTGTACTGGTGCTTATTCCGCAGAAGGGTTCAGGTCCCAGAAATGGCGTTTCAGCCCCTTGTTTTGCGAGTATGTCTGCTATTTCATTACCCTCCACTCCAGTGTGTCCCGGAACCCATAGGAGGGTAACAGTGTTGTTCTTGCCTAGTTCGTTTATATTCTCTAGGCACTCCCAATCCATCTTGGAGTTGATTACGTGGGAGTTCAAGGCATTAATGGCTGCTTGGCTATCTGACATGATGATCTCTTGTCTGCGATAATTTCTTTCTATGTTGAACTGGACACATTTTCCGATGGCGTATATTTCAGCTTGGAAAATGCTCGGAGATTTGCCTAAGCTTTCGGAATATTTGGTTCCAGGCCCATATACTCCTACTCCTGTTCCCTCTGTTGTTCTAGAATCATCTGTATACCATTTGATGACACTTCTCTTGAGTTTTGGGATGGTATCTTTGTCTCATTCGCTTTTGTTACTTAGCTTTGTGTTGAATTTTTTCACAAAGCTAAACTTCTTTGTCATCTCATCTTGGGGCATGTCCCAGGTTTGGTGATTTCCAGGAAGGAGTCGAAACTTGCGTTCGGTTGATCCTTCTCTGGTAATTCTGTAGGTTGTCCTTATCGCTATACTCTCCACTACTATATGGAGTGGTGTAAGGCTTAGGATTACCTCCATGGCGGCCGTTGGGCACGTTCATATTGCACCTGTTATGCATACGCAGGCTAGTATTTGGATTTCGCGCGATGTTAACAAAAAATGTATAATTAATTAATTTGTCAACTAACACCAGAAACAATATGTAACAAATTTGTCGATAAAAAGAAGAATGAAAACAAAACAAAAATTGTTTGAAAATGAGCACTCGATACGCTGAATATACGCCTGTGTCACATGTATTGAAACAAACTAATAATAATTAGCGAGCTTTTTCGTTTGCTAGCAATACAGTTAACCAACTTTTTAATTATACATGGCACAGCTGCATTCTAACGTTAAGTAAAAAATTGAAACAGTCCTGCACAAAGACTAATTTTTTCGTAATAAAAGGTAATATATTAAACATCACACCTATGCGTTGAAACCTAGTGAAACGAGAATGTGTGTAGGAGGTAATGTATTCTCTTGAACAGCATATATTCCAATTACTGAAAACAACTTGCTTCTAATTGCCCGCTCATCAACAATACGCTCACATAAGCTCGCCGCCGAGCGTTGATTACATATTATATGTTTTAATATTAATTAGTGCAATTCAACCGAAATTAGGCGACTATGTCATGGAAATTTCAATATACGATTCTAGTAGAGTATTTCGTGAGGTCGAGGAAGCTGAAACGGAAATCTCTATATCAATTTCCAGTACATGAAAATTGCTTATAAATAATATATGGACGCGTTTGCTTTTGCGAGTGATATTGACCTTCCAAAATTACAGCCACCTGAAGGCACAATTGTATGAAATTGCCAAACAAAATAAATAATTCAATATAGGAAAAATATGTAGTGGACAAACTCGCAAAAGTTTTAAAACTTTCGCCGTATCACTACGAATTACTCGATCGAATTAATTTGGGCAAAAATTGAAAAAGAAATGTGATGTGTATAAAAACTTTAATTAAGAGTCCAAATGAAATTTCTTCTACTGACAGTGACAGCGTCATAATCTATAAAAAAGCATTAAAAACATAAAAAAGGAGATACGACTGCATAACCTGAAATGGATAAGTTACAATTTTTTGTTTACTCCAATTCCAAAGCACGATTATAATTTTTTTGTAATTAATATTAATGTTACGCAACAGATGGGAGAGCTGTGCCATTTAATGCCTAGCTTACCACGTGACTAATATCATTTGTACTTCATAAATAATTTCAAATCAGTAAAAATACTTTCGTGTCCCCCCAAATCAGTAAAAATACCTTCTTCAAGCCTATTATTATGTGTGGTATAAGATGGAGACCATATTATGGAACAATATTCAACTGCGCACCAAACTGTTAAATAGACACAGTATTGCCCGAGTATGTGTTTGGAATTTCTCTTTACGAAGCCCAGTAACCTAAAAGCCTTTAGAATGACACTGTCTAAGTTTAAATTAAAGGATAATTCCTTGTGGAATAGGACTCCAAGGTCGTTCATTGATGAGACTACTTCTAGAGAGCCATTATTTATATAATAAAGGATATTACTACAGTTCGTACATCTATAGAATCTCATCAGTTTACATTTTGACACATTTAGCTGAAGAAGATTTACTTCACACCAGAAGACAAATCTGTTTATATCTAATTGCAGATAATTAGTGGCTCGTGATACCGGGAGGAATATTTTTATATCGTCTGCGTAAATAAGATACCGTGCATACTTGAAACATGAAGAAATTAATAAATAATATAAATAAAATAGGGCCAAGATGCGAACCCTGTGGAACACCAGAAGTTACAAACACTTCGCGTGATACTGAACCACGAATTGAAACGCGTTGCCGTCGGTTTGTAAGGTAGGACTTGATCCAGCTGAGACACCTAGACACTCCAATATCGGCAAGTTTCTTAATCAAGAGAGAATGACACACACTATCAAAAGCTTTGGATAGATCCGCGTAAATAATTTGATTTCCCTGTTCAATAGGGTTAGTTAGAAATTCCTGGAAGATGGCAAGATTGGTAGCTGTGGATCGGCCTCTATAGAATCCATGTTGATTAGGAATAATGTGGTGTTTATAACAGCTAAAGATGTCATCTGACAGTATCGCTTCAAAAACTTTTGGAATAGCGGAGAGTAACGAAATCCCACGGTAATTCTATACGTTGGTTTTATCGCCTATTTTAAATATTGGGATTAGGTTAGCATATTTCCATTGATGTGGGAAATGTCCTCTATCAAATGATCTTTGGAAAAAGATTGCAGAGGGATTGCCAAAGAAGGACAATGATATCGATCCCTTATTAAAAATTATACCTCGTGATTGATCACTGAATTTTAGTTGAGTTTTATTTATCAAAAGCGATAAGGAGTAATCCACACTAATTGTTAGAAACCTCGAGTGAGTTGATCATTTCATCGAAACCTCAGAATTAAAATAAAATTTTAGAATTACTTAGCAATTATTATAGAGGTATAAGTCTTTAATTTATTTCCGTCCGTTGCCATTATAGAAATCGCTTTTCGCCCAACTGAATTTGAATCAAATTAGCACCAACTTTGTAAATTAGTTTTCTTACTTGGCGAACTGAGTCGGCAAGTGAAGCGTAAGAATTTTCCTTCTAATAGGATTAAATGGATAATTAACTATTGTTTCATAATTACGTTTAACTCATTTCTGATCACTAGGCTGATATAGACTTTACAGCCGCGATTCCGAAGACATTTTCACAATTTTGGTGTTTCCCCAAATTACCCACAAAACGTCCTAATAGGATTTCATAAATCAGTTGAAAAACTTTATGCTAAATGAAATTTTCTCTCAACCAACTCATAATTTCGATTCTTCGATTTGATGTTTGCAAATGAATGGAAAATTTACGGATGAATAATTAGTGGGAGGCGGCACTCATTAAAACGGTTATTTATGTATCGTGCCAGTTATAGGGGAGGTTTCGGAAAACCGCGTGAAAATTACAGCATATGAAGAACTAAAATTGTTAGTTTCACCTCAACCACGCCCTCTTTTATTGCAGGAACGAATTTTTTAACCGACTTGTTTGTATCTACACCAATTACTCCGAAGATTTTTTTTTGTTGTGTTCGAGTCTGTATATAATAAATCTTTCATAACTTAACAACAAAAAGTAACAAAGATAAGGAGTTGAATGTATACAGGATGTAATTGAAACGCGTACAAATATTTAAACTGTTTGAACTTGGTGTTCCAACATGCTTAAGAAAATTCAAGCGGTGTAGTAAGTTTGTGTTGATTTTAAAGTGTTTTTGAAGTGATTTTACTGTCTGTTAACATGTTTTCTAACACTGAATTAACTGATGGTTCTGGCTTATGGTCCTGTTGGTGAAAACGCGAGTCAAGTGAGACATTTATATCGGGAACGAGTTTCCAATCGAAGGGTTCCAAACTGCCGTACATATATAACTGCTGTTCAGCATTTAAGAGTCTATTGACTATAATGCTAATAAAGGTGTAGAACTTGCTTCATAAGAATACTTGATGCCGAAGAACAAATACTGGAAACGATTGAAAATAGACCTAAAGCAGGTTGTAGAAGACTTGCTTCTGAAGTAGGAGTATCCCATTTTGTTGTTTGGCAAACTCAAAAGAACAAGATTTACATCTTTTCCACGTTCGGAAAGTACTGACGTTATATCCAGGGAATGTAGAGATAATGGCGGATATGGAAGATTAATTATAATTGTACTTAGTTTTCATAAGCAACAGATACGTCCATTTTACTTTACTGGTTTATAAATGCGGTTATTTAACCGTGTACGACCTCCTTGTCTCTTTTCAGCTTCAGGAAATTCTTTTCTGTGTCAACAGCGATCAACACGACCTCCGTATCTCCATCTAAAGCTACCTGTGCCCCTAAGACGCCGTTTGTAAGGGTTGTGGAGTAAACCACCAAATAATCTGGCGCCCGAGCGTTTTCCGGCATAGGGCATACTTTTTCTTTGAGGCAACGATAGAAGCCTTACAACCTGATGACCGGGATCTAAAGTGGTATTTTACGCCCGCTAAATTTATTCATAAAGTACATTTTAACGCCCAGTTCAGCTTCAGTTGCCTTCTTATGAACTTTACGCATTTTGAGAATCACTTTTAAGTTTTAGTAATCCATAAAGAGAAAAACCACACAACAGAAAGTTAAGACTTCCGGATTTCTTTTATAAAACACTAACTAGTTTCGTTTGCCCTGAATAGCAACCCGTTAACTTAAAACGTTATTCCAACAAAACGATTTGTCGAGGCGTGCTCGTTTGGCAGCGGAACATTTACCCTACTTTTCCCTATGTGTATTAAGGGTATCAATTTCAGAGAATGTAAAGCGAGCCGCTTGTGGTCAAGGTGTAGAGACGAAATAACAGCGTAATCCGGGATGAGCCATATCGGCCATCCTGGTTTGATTATAATTTGAGCAGCAGATGTTGGATCTCGATTTAACGCCAGACGGCTTATAAATGTACAGCCTGTTTGTTCACGATGATTTACTTCTACAGAGGTTGCAGCTAATATCATATTGTTACTACAATTACGTTTATTTTTCTATTTTCCTTCGGCTTAAAGGATTCCTCTAGGCGACACGTGATAAATGTCGGTAAATGGAGCGTTTAGGTCAAGTACATTGCACTTGATTATTTGAAAAGGATGCTTCAGCGAAATCAACAAGTTTATCGAATATCTATCGGATGAAACTTTGTTCAATAAAATTATTCATTTATGAATAAACCTTAACTCGGCTCCTAGCCCGGTCAAAGTAAACATTGACCCTTTCATAAATTCCCAAGAAGCTGAAAATTTACATGAACGTTAGGGAGACCGGCCATCACTTATGGAGCAGTAGTCTGGGGCAGCAGAACTAAGCTGGCCAGTACAAAGGCAAATCTAGCGAAAATCCAAAGACTAGCCTGCGTATGCATAACAGGTGCAATGAGAACGTGCCCAACGGCCGCTATGGAGGTAATCCTGAGCCTTACGCCCCTCCATATAGTAGTGGAGAGTATAGCGATAAGGACAACCTACAGAATGACTAGAGAGGGATCAACCAAACGCAAGTTTCGACTCCTTCCTGGACATGCCCCAAGATGAGATGACAAAGAAGTTTAGCTTTGTGAAAGAATTCAACACAAAGCTAAGTAGCAAAAGCGAATGGGACGAAGATACCATCCCAAAACTCAAGAGAAGTGCCATTAAATGGAACACAGATGGTTCTAGAACAACAGAAGGAACAGGAATAGGAGTATATGGGCCTGGAACCACATATTCTGACAGTTTAGGCAAATCTCCGAGCATTTTCCAAGTTGAAATATACGCCATCGGAAAATGTGTCCAGTTCAACAAAGAAAGAAATTTTTGGCAGACAAGAGATCATCATCATGTCAGACAGCCAAGCAGCCATTAATGCCTTGAACTCCCACGTAATCAACTCCCAGATGGTTTGGGAGTGCCTAGAGAATCTAAACGAACTAGGCAAGAACAACACTGTAACCCTCCTATGGGTTCCGGGACACACTGGAGTGGAGAGTAATGAAATAGCAGACGTACTCGCAAAAAAGGGGCTGAAACACCATTTCTGGGACCTGAACCCTTCTGCGGAATAAGCACCAGTACAATACTTGATGAACTTGGAAAAGAAGTAAATAACAAAAGATCCCAATATTGGATAGGACTACAAGGAATGAGGCAGGCCAAGACACTACTGGGAAACTATAACCAGAAGAGATCTGACGACTGCGTCAGTAAAAGTAAAGATAAGCTCAGAATACTAACGGGTATCCTAACAGGGCATTGCCGGCTGAGAGGCCACCTAAAGAAACTCGGATTAGTAGACAAAGAAGAATGCAGATTCTGCGAGGAAGAGGAGGAAACCTCTATCCACATTCGCTCAGAATGCATTACCCTGCAAAATCCAAGGGTACGATACCTCGGAGAATATCAAATAGAAGAGGAAGGTCTACCTAACCTGAAGCCTACCGACATCTTTTTGAGAGCAATAGGACTGGAGGAACTGCTCTAATCGTTGAGACATCCTTAACGATTGGGCAGCAGTAGGGGACACAATAGGACGCAGTGTATCGACACCCCCATCACAGATAGATATATGAACGTTAGGGATACCATTATAATGAAATTGTCCCCATCGATCCCATGTGTACAAAAATTTTTATGCTGAGTCGACGTAAATTGTTGTAGCAGCGATACATCAGTTGTTTCGTCATTGATGTAAGGATCTTCTGCTAGAGACTCAACATTTGAATAGGACTGGCCTTGACAACTGGTGCATGGTGAACCGCATTTCGAATTACACTCCTTTTTGCAGTTGCAAAAATATTATTAAGGAACTTTTCTGGTGCAGGTTGAAGTAGAGTGTGGATTAGCATCCAACCCCATTCTTCTGGGTCCAGTTGATTACCTAGCCACACTTGAACTTGGAATATACTCGATAAAAATGTTGGTAAGCAGAAGCCGAGGTTGGAGGAAGACGATCTACTTGCACACGTTTTTTATTAAGTGTATGTTTTCCAAAAGATAATTTTTTTTTGGATTAAAGTTTCTGGAGCAGAGTTCATATCTTCAAAAACTATTGCAGATGTAATTAAATCTTGCTTTTCGAACAATTTAAAAACTGTTAAACATAGGCAGCGTAGCCATGCATGTTATGGAGAATACAAATTTAGTAAATTTTATAGAATCGCTTTTTCTCAGAAATGGTGAATCTTAGGAAGGACAATTTTTGTAGATAATTAAATGATCTACAATTATTGTCTGAGCTATTTTTCTCATAAAACTAACCGTTTCTCTAAAAAATTAAAAAAACTTTGACCTCGCATAAAATTTTTTGCACACATGGGATCGACAGGCACTTTTCATAATTTCATTATAATGGTATCCCTAACGTTCATGTCAATTTTCAACTTCTTGGGAATTTATATATTAATAAGAAAAGCACGATACGTTAGTTAAAATTGATTTTATTTGTAAGAGTGCATTGGTAACTAATGTTTTTTTATAAATATTTAGAAGGAAATTAAATAAAATAAAATTTTGATTCACATAACATATATTAGTAAATACAAGATTACGTTAGGTTAGGTTTAGGTCAGGTCTCATCCGGTATAGAGTACATTGGATTCACATATGACACTGTATATAGTAGGTAATAGTCCACAAATGAATCGATTTGCTCACTCACATCAAAAATCTGTAATAGCCTGGACAGAAAGAAACATTCACTAGCTGTTTTTTTGGATCTCGCAAAAGCCTTCGACACTGTTGACAAGATACTGCTTTTGAAGGATTTGCAAGATCTAGGATTTAGGGGAAATGTACTTAAATTACTTGAAAACTACCTGAGTAACAGAAAGCAACGTGTAGCAATCGAAAATGCACTTAGTGAAGAAAGAACAGTACAATATGGGGTGCCGCGAGGGACAGTGTTGGGACCGGTATTCTTTATCATTTACATGAATAACATACTCACTTCATAGACCAACGGAGAAATCATTAGTTTTGCAGATGACACGGCAATATTTTATGAAGACACATCCTGGGAAAACCTGAAAAAGAAAGTCAAAAGTAAAATTGTTTCAATCAAAGAAAATTAACACTGAACTTTGAAAAAACTTCGTTCCTACCTTTCGCTTGTTATTCTTCCCACCTCCCCGATTTCAACTACCTGGAAATAAAAAATGCTGGTGATATTATTCAATTGAAGTCTTCAGAATTTGTTAAATATCTAGGTGTCCACATTGACAGACACATTAGATGGGATGTCCACATAAAAAAACTTAAGGTACTTTGAGGAGTATTAAATATATTGAATACTCACCAAATGAAAATCCTGTACAATGCATTAATCGAGTTATATTAAGAGAAGGAGATGTACTTACCTGAATTCGTATTGGACATAAACGTCTCAACTTTTCAACAGGAACTAACCCTCCTAGCTGTGATACTTACCAAGTTCCTCTCACATTTCAACATATCCTTGAAGATTGTCAAACATACAATCAAGTTCGAGATCATTTATAAATACCCAGAAATATTAGACAATGTTTAGCAAAAAACGAAAATATTTTAAAATGCTTACAATTTTGTAAAACCATAGGAATCTTTAATAAAATATAAATATGTAAATAATACCATTGAGCGGAGAATGACCATAGTAGCCAATGCCGATTTCCCAAAAAAAAAATTAATTCCAGTAATATGGATAGTGATTCACCCTTATTTATTATTTATCTGGACTATGCTAATTTACAATTTTTCTCATAAATAATTTCTGGATCTTTTCTGCGATACGAAAGTATCCGGAAAACTGGAAAATGGCTCACAAACGAACGCCATTTTAGGGATCAAAGGAAATATTAAAATTTATACGGAAGTGAACAGAAAAAGTCACATTCCATTTCATAAGTGCGAAACGGAACGGTTCACGAGCTTTTAGACTAGAAGAAAATACTGCTTTTTATTGATCTTGCTTTTTCAGAGGGCCACAATATTAAATGTACGATTTTTATGATGCGTCATAATTAAAAATTATACATTTTATCAAACAAGTTGGTCAAATAAATGGACGAAGTGTTTATTTTACACGATTCCAAACATGGAACGTGTGATATTTAAATCATATAATTAGGCTAGTGTCATAAAGTGCTTAAAAAAAGTTAAATGAAATAATTTAGTATCGTAAAATAATGTTTAGCGACTCCAAAGGGATTAAGCTTTACATTAACAATTTGAACATCCCCATATATTTGAAATGGATAAATAAAAAGTACTACAAATGGAGTATGACAAAGTGAATCAGAAGTGGGAGAAAAATTAATTTTACTACAAAAACTAAAATGAGTAAAACCGTATTCAATCTAACATTTTTAAAAATGTTATATTGTTGAAATGTTCTGCGAGAGCCAATTTGAAGTGGCGTGGTATTTTGTTGGGTGCTATTTCGTGTACATGACAAGGACAAGTCATAACGATGTGGTTTACTCTAAGTGATGTGTGACAGGTATCGCATGTAGGAGGTGGATATCTGGCAATTATATGTCACCATAATGGATGCGAGTCTAATTTCTAAACGATTAATTACAACTTTTTTTCATCAGGGAGAGAGAATTTAGTTGTCACTAATGGATTTTGTTTTTTATTCAATCTTTATTCATAAATGATTCAACTTATAAATTATACAATTGAGAAATAAACATTTGAATATGCTTTTAATTGCGTACGTGTGCTATAATTGTTCAGTAAAATTTAGCTTACATAATTGCTCTGAATGTAACTTTCAAATCTGATAAACTTTTCTTAATAGCAATTTTTGATATTGTCATAAATAAAGGTTCTTTACTCTTAAGTATAGATTTACGAGTTTGATTTGAAATATTTTGATCAAATTAGTTTGAAGGTTTGAATAATTAAGTTCTCGACTTAACCGTTTGTACTAAGAGTTGGTGGGTTCAAAGCGATCTTCAGAATTTCTTTAGAGATAGAAATTCGAGCTAGCCTGCTTCTTACTGAATAGGAACAATAATTCCGAAACCGGTCTAAGAATGGCAAGCTCCTTTAATAATAAAATCAAAGTTTTTGGTTTAAATCCCCGACTTGATCGGGCGCCAAACCACGTCTGGACTTTCGTAATTCAATACCTGGGGGGGCATATAGCCCAAGGAGTAGTTGTTAAAGTCCAGACGCTGGTGCAGTGTAGGACATTTAATGTCTTTGTTCTTGGGAACAAGTGTGATTTATTTCACAACCTTAGGTAAATTTACCTAGATATTTACAAGATGGAACTGTTTCTTTTGAGATGCTGTCTTGGGCTCTAAATTAAAAAAATGCTAATAACGTTATATGCTCTTATTCAGAGCGTTTGCAATTATTTAACAGTATTTTCAGTAAGCTCACAACAACTTTGTAAGCAGAAAGAAAAATTAACTTTACTAATGGTGGTAATATGAATCAATTTATTATTAGATAAAATGGAAAAATGGGCAAGTGACTTAGACAACAAAATTGACGAAACGTTGATATTGTCGCTTCAAGGATCACGTGATAAAATATTAAAACATTATGATAAGACAAACAAACAAATAAATTCATTTTATAGTAGAATACATAAACATTAGGTGGGTCTTCTTTTAAAAAATTATGGTTCGCACAGGCGTTATAGGAAAATGTTCACATTAAGATAATCCTCAAAAGCTTGAATGCTACTACATTTCATTGCATAACCTTGACAAGGTAGGTAACAATTTTCATATTTCAAACAGTTTGAAAAAGTTTGATTTCAAATCGAACTCACGAATTGTATATCAAATGAAATTCGCAAAATATACATTTTTTGACTGAAAATTTTTTATATTCCAACTTACGTATGTATGTATCTAAAAAAATTCAGCATAATCCTCAGTTACAAATTTTCGCTGTATGATAAATATTAGAGGTAAATAAATGCCTTATATAAAAAAGAAAATTTGCGATTTTAAACTAGAAGTTATTGATTTTAGATTGTCGATAAAGTGATTTATGTTCAGGTATTAAGCGAGCCCCCCCAAAGCGCCGTTCGTAGCCACATTCTCGCACCGCCGAAGCCATCTCTGATGGTATAAAAGATAATTAAAAATGTTACATTGTACACTGTCAATTTACTTGATGTACCCCGGATGGTACAAAGGACACGTAATATTATTCGATCCATTTTGAATCCTGCTGTTTTCGCTTAAAAGGTGCCTTCCAATAAAGTCACGCCAGTGGACGCCTCGGACAAAGCATAATTAACGCGAATTAATATATACATCAGGCTTTTTCTAAATTCGCGCCTCACAAAGCAAAAAGCAAGTGCATTTAATTTTAGGCAAAATTAGAATCAGAGGAAGGCCGCGCAAATTTTATGTTTCCGACCTCCTTTTGAATCCGGCGTCACAGAACAAATCCAAAAAGGTTTATGAAGGGAAGACATTCAACAATAATAACCGAAATGAGAATCAGCGTCGGAACTATTTAATATTGGATTTTATTTCGGTGTGTTATTAAAAATATTTAATTTAATATTTTTTATTTTTGTGCTGATATTATTGGTAATTTTTTATATTAAAGTTTTAGTCCTCAATCAATAGGTATGAAGTGATGACACAATTCCAACCCGATCCTAGTTGGCCTAAAAAAAGCTCAACTTTTGTTATTATTTTTTTCTCTTTTCGAATTTTTTGTCAAATTTAACATTGGGCAGTGACAGGTTGATCGGACTATTTAGCCAATTCTATATTTTGTATTTTTAAAGGAAGCATATCATCAATTTTTATAGAGTAATGCAGATCCCAGAAAGGACTATCGGAAAACAATTTTAAATCAACTGCATTATTGTTCACATCCATACAAAATAGTAGGGCTAAAATTTCTAGGCTAAGTATTATTTTAAAATAAATTATTGACTAAAAAATGTGCTAAATTACAAAGGACATCGCTACAAAATACACGGAAAATGGGTTTCGGTGAAATTCTTTATGACCTGCGCCTGCGGGAATAAATCAGTCTTTTGATGCTAAAAAAGGTTCCCAATACAACTTGGGCCTGAAAACCCCAGGGTCGCAAGATACAGGACGTTGAAAAAACATTTCTTATAACTTTTTTTTTTAATTATCTCAAAAACGCGTTCAAATATTTTAATATTTGACAGAAATTTGCTGAACGGTAGAACGGCATAACTATGCATTTTTTTGGCCAAGCCAAATTTGGCGTTCGTGTAATCAAGTGACGACAAATTTTGAAAAGAAAACGTTTCGAAATTAATTTTTTTTCTTTTTAAGTAGTCATTTCTTAGTATAAAAGGACCTCTGTCTCTTTTTCGTCTGACGCATTGTTTTCCTTTAATATCAGTATTGAATTATTGAATTTAATATGTAGTTGGATATGGTTTTTTTTTAAATGTAAATGTTTTTGTGTACAAATCTAGTAGGCTGAATGATTTTTGAAAAGAAATGTAACTGTCACTTATTTACAAAAAAAAAAATTATCAAGTAGAACATTGTTTGGTCACTTAATATTCTGTCGATGTCTTGATGTTGAGGGGTAATTTTTAATCTACTCGACGAGCTCTAAAACATGGTGTATACGAAAATTGCAAAGTCAAAAATTTTTGAAAGTCGATAAAAAATTTTTCCACTCAAAGTCCACTCAAAATTTCTAGAATTCCAATTTGTCTAGATGGGACTATTTAGTACTTATATCTATTTATATAGGTCATTGTATTTTTGGAATCTACGCGTCAAGGACTGTAAGGTGCCATAAAAAAACTTACATCGAAATTTTCCAACTTTGAAAGCTAGTTACGGCCCTTTTAAAATGACTGATAAGGAAATTTTTTGTTTAAGTACTAGAGACACCTCTGTAACAAACAAGAATTTACATTGTTTTTTACTTGATGGATGATGATTAAGAACTGTAACGACGGTGGAATTTTTTGAAGCATAAAAATACCAAAAAAGGACCATGGGCGTCACAAAACTACCTAAGGTTGTGAAATAAATCACACTTGTTCCCAAGAACAAAGACATTAAAAATGTCCTACACTGCACCAGCGTCTGGACTTCAACAACTACTCCTTGGGCTATATGCCCCCCCAGGTATTGAATTACGAAAGTCCAGACGTGGTTTGGGGCTTTAAACCAAAAACTTCGATTTTATTATTAAAGGAGCTTGCCATTCTTTTATCAAGAGCGAGGCGAGTCGAATTCATTTTCAGACATACTTTAGGGATAGGATGTCGAGCTAGCCTGCTTCTTACTGATGAGGAACAATAATTCCGAAACCGGTCTAAGAATGGCAAGCTCCTTTAATAATAAATTCGAAGTTTTTGGTTTGGCGCCAAACCACGTCTGGACTTTCGTAATTCAATACCTGGGGGGCATATAGCCCAAGGAGTAGTTGTTGAAGTCCAGACGCTGGTGCAGTGTATGACATTTTTAATGTCTTTGTTCTTGGGAACAAGTGTGATTTATTTCACAACCTTAGGTAGATGATTAAAAAAATTAATATTTAGTAAAGATAGTTTGATCACATTTTTAATATATAAATATGGAAGTATGATAAAAAGCAAAATAATAAATCGAAGCTATCCAATTTTTTTACACTATAGTTTAGGAAAATGTTTTTATGACTTCTTAAATTAAATTTAATAAACATAAAAATGTGAGAGGATGCCAAATGCGCACCAGACAAGAAAATGCCCCCGGACGACGGGTCAAAAATGCGGACCAAAAAGGGTGGACCACCTGTCACCAGAAAAGGTCCTATAATCGTATATGTAATTTAAGCACCTTTAGCACCTTCAACTCAGTTAATTTTACAATGAACAGGTTATACTCATTTATTGAAAGATATGTACAAGGTAATTAACATTACACTGAGGAATAAAATGATCACACATCTCAAAAACTGTAGCGTTGTGTTGATTTGAAACTCTTTATGTTTTTCCATGAATATATAAATGGATGGATGTGTGAAATGGCGCAGGGAAATTCTATTTCCAGTCCGTTTCTGACGATGTTTGAGGGTTTTTCGGAAATATCATCTTGATCCTTCCTTTTGCATCCCTTTTGAAATATTTTTTTTCGAGAAAACGTAAAGTTTTCTAGAACTACTAGGTACTTTCCGTGATTACTTTTCACTACAACTAACTGGGGTTTTTCCTAATGAGTTGTTAACAGGTAAAAAGGATCTGGATTACAGGACCACTTCTAGAGGCAGGTGGCCCACCCTTTTTGGTCCGCATTTTGGACCCATCGAAAAATAATTTCTATAAATTGAAATACATCTATAAAACATTAAAAAGGAAGCAAACCCCTTTCATAGCATTGTATATTTGTGAATATTTCGTAATATGATTTCCTGCAATATCAATAGAATTAAAATTGCGACAACGGCAAACAAGCCGATTGTAACCAGACGTTCAAGAAGAATGAGCAATGGCATGTCATCTAATATGATGTTATTTTGTATTCCGTTTTCTGATATGAAATTTTCTTTACAATATTGACTATTGTCGCGGATCAGATGCTTCCAATCCAGAGAAAACAAAATTGGAAACTAAACGAAAGAAAATTGAATTCGTTGAAATGAATAGAATATTAAAGAGAGGTTTATTGGATCGGTGACAACTAACTGTTGCATTTTCTTGTTTGGCATGGCGGAACGGAATTTCTGAAATTTTCTACCAATTTTAACTAGGCATTTTTATTAGATAAAAAGTTTATTCGGATACATGAAGGATTTCTTGAGGAAAATAAACAATTATTTTGACGTTTAGACAAAACAAATCATGTTTGGATCGCAAAATCGCGTGATCCGTCTAATTGAAGATTTCATACGGTTGGGAAGGTAGTTTGTCCATATTAGAATTAGATTTTTAGGTCAAAACTTTCTTCCCGCATTCTCAAATTTTGGTAATTTACTATATACACCAAAATAGAATTAATTAATTAGTTTTTTTTTTTATTTTTTTATGTTGAGCGCCAAAAATTATTTTTTTAGCATTAAATTCTCAGGGTTCAAGATTATAATCTGTACCTTATGGAGTTCTGATAAAGCACAGATTCATTTAAAATAGAAATACCTGTAAATTGTTTATTTATTTTTTTATAAAAAAATAGTATTAAAATATTCCTTTTTTTATTCCTATTTATCAGACTTAATTTTATTACCTTACACAACATTAAAAAAAATCCGTCCTATAATTTTAATTATTTAAATATTGCCCAATCTAAAAAAAATTAATCACTCTCGTAAGAAAACGTGAAAATTTACTGTTTATGCCTCTTTTTCCCAAAAAATTTATACCAATATTTAACTGAAATAAAGGCAAAGAACTTTTCATAAAAATAATGAAAATATACTATCTAATTATAATTAAAACATTCATTCAAATAACCTCTCTTTATTCCTTATAACTAAATCAAATAATAATAATAATAATAATAATAATAATAATATACGCCCTGCATCCAAACTGTCAAAAATATTGTCAAACCTCTATGCACAAAAAACAATTTAGATTCGTAAAAACAAACTTAAAAAAAATTAAATTACTTAAAAAAACTATTCCCAAAAGAACAATATTTTTCGACAGTCTGGTATATGTAAATTAAAAAAAAACTAAAATAAAAAATATATATTTTTTGACGCTCAACAAAAAAATTAAATTAAATTAATTAAAGGTGTGAAAATTAACTATATTTTTGCAAATGGCGCCCAGCGTGGGGCGATTTATAAACTGGGAAATTTAAATAATATTGCGGGAATAATATAAAATAATTTGAAAATGGATCTAAGAGAAGGAGATACGGAAGTGGAAACAAATATGATTGAAGTGAATGCAATAGATTAACAGGAAGAAATAGAAAATGTAGACAATTCGATAACGGAAGATCAAGAAGAAGAGAATGATGGAATAAAGATGATATTAATGGAGTTAAGAAGATTAAGGAAAGAAACGAATAAAAATACAGAAGATTTAGAAAAAAATGGGAATTATGGAAGATGAAATGATTAAAAATAAGGAAGACTTGGGAAAAATGATGGAAGAAGAAATAGTGAGTGAGATAAGAAGACAAGATGAACAAAGAGGGATAAAGAGTAAATCTTCACGTTTTCTTCAAAGGGAGTATAAAATAAAGGGTGATTAACATTTTTGGGTTGGGCAATAAAATTTAAATAAATAATATAACAGGAGGGTTTTTTTGAATCTTGTGTAAGGTAATAAAATTAAGTTTAAAGGAATTTTTTAATTAAAAAAAAATCGGGCATTTCAAATCGGTTTGGCCCTGGTCTGTTTGTACATATATCACCTGAATATTGTAGCTTATTTTGTAGCCAGAAAAAGTTTGTTTTTAGTTATTCTCTCTGAGGCTTTTTTCTCGATTTTCCCTATTGGCAGATTTCAGTCGGTGCGTTATATTTTATTCCCTAGTGATGTCTAAAACTTTTGTGAGTGTTTTAAAGTTACGAGTTTGCCATTGTCTCAATTGATACAGTTGTTTGGCATGTTCTAGTTTTTTATTTTAAATAACAATTACTGGTGGAATCCACATCAATATTTTTTTACAACAAGAAATTATTTTAAAGTTTATTTTTAATCGGAGAGCAGCAATAGACAAATGGTATGTCCACTTACCTGTTCTGAGTATTCCAGATTTATTTTTGTCTTACAAAATCATGCCACAAAAATCTTTTGTTTGTTGTTCTTGATAAACAACAATAAAGATGAAAACATTAAAGTTCTACTAGAGAAGGAAGAGGAAAGATGGAAAATATATCTTAAAGACTCTCCTTTTAACTTATAGTTTGGAACAGTTACGTTCTGATGCTTTTAGCACTTCATACGTGTGTCAAAAACATATTAAAAAATGTATCTTTTGGAAATTGACGGAAAACTAGAGGAAAGAGTCGGCTGATTTTCAACTTCGATTGAAAAAAAAACATGGACATCCTTTACTCCATTATTTTTAATTTTTGGGAACAAATGATAGGTTAAATTATTAGGAAAGGCGGCCATACACGATACGGTAGACCTGACAGGTTTACCTGTGTCAGGTCTATCGTAACGTGCATGGCCGCCTTAAGAGAGTTTATATTTTTATATTATATTATATTTCTAATCATTTAAATGTTTTTATTTTTAATCAAGGATATCCAAAATAGATCTGTAATATTGCATTGCAATAATTCAGTTTTTTAATTAATAAGCCTAAAATTGCGTGTGACCGTAAACTACATATATTTCCTTCAACTCATGTTTAATTCATTCCTACCTTTTTGCATTGTCGTTTTTCACTCCCATACATCTCAATCCCACAGTCAAGTGTCAAACTAACCTAAAATATTCTAATTTTATTCCGGCCACTAACAAATCTCCTAATAATTCTAGTTTACTTTGGGAAAAGTCCCGTGTAATGGCTTTTTAATTTTTCGCCAGACTTTTTTTATGTTTACACCAATAAGGAATGGTTATTTTTTTTAAATTACGTAAAATTAGATTGAGAATTTAACACTAATGTGTTTCTAATCCACTAAAAATAGTAATTTGTATAAATAAAAAAGAAATTTTGGTTGAGTTGTAAAAACTTTTTGATTTAGTTGTGGATATATCGAACCAGGGTCGGTATTGGATCTAGTTGAAGAATTCCATTGTATTTTATGGCCAAAATCCCAAGCATGTTCACATATTTTTGATTTTTCGAATTGTTTATTTTTAATGTATAATTGGTGTTCATTAAGTCTAATATGAAAATTTATTGCATTCGCATGGAATTTTGTAGAAGGTTTTGTATTTACTATTAAAGTATTTATTGTATTATTTTCTTCTTTATTTTTAATATCTCGGTAAATATATAGAAGTGAGACAATATTTATGGGGAAGTTCTAAATTTTTTTTAATCCTACCAGGAAAGAATATACGATTTAAATCACAATATAATATATTCTCACGAGTAAAGTAATGTAGACATGCTGGGAATTTGCCATAGTTTCAAACTCTGTCTAGCAATAGTGACAGAACATTTTCTTGGGACTTTAAAAGTTGAGCGTTTAAGTATTTTGGATGATAATGAAGGACGAATGAAAGTATTTTTAGATGCGGTCGTAAAACCTTTTCAGTGTCGTTCTTACTTGAGCTAAAAATTCAATAAATTTAAAGAAAAGTCCTGTTCCTTGCTCAACTATTCTGCAGTGACCTTTAAGCCACAAAAAAATAATGCTAATGCAAATAGTTTTGTTCGCAAGAATTGCCGAATAGAATAATAACTCAAATTTATCAATCAAAGGTTGATCAACCACATTAACGCCCAAATCGGTCAACAAATAATCTTTCATAAAAGAATCTGATCTGAGTGTTGATATTTCGACAATAGTCGAATCAACACGAGTCTGGAATGATGTAATGCAATGCCTCTAGGGGCTTTTGTCTTAGGAGTAGTTTGGTTTTCAGACTTTGATCGGTCTTTGCGTTGCTCCCTTGATTTTTCAAAAGATCGCTGTGCGAATTTTATTTTGAATCTTTGGGCTAAAAAAAACAAATAGAATCAATTTACATTATAACGTTTTTTTAGCTAAAAAAGTAGCTAGATATTTTGTAATACCACAAAATAAACTGATATATAATTCTTTTAGATAGTTACTTTGTTATACAAACCTGAAATGGGATAAACACGTCAAATACGTTATAAAAAAAGTTAGATTTGTAATATACAAATTTAAAGTTCTACGAGATATTCTCAATCCTAACATGCTACATACGGAAATTTTATATTTAAAAAAATACTTATTTTGTTAAAGCGTAGATAAAGTATAGTATGGAATTTCGCATTCGCCGCTACGCGGTTTCGTGCGTAATTTTTCCATTCGTGCGTAATATGCTACTTACAACACTTGTTACGTAATATACTAGATATTACCTTATTTTATCTTATTTTACCTTATTTTATTTTACTTTACTTTATCTATCGCTATTATCAAATACTATTAAACGAGCAAGGTTTGTATGTATGTGTGTATGTATATGTGTCCGGAGGATCTCAAAATCCGCTCGTCAGAATTCAATGATACTTTCAGGGTAGACTAATTCCTATCTAAAACGGTAAAAAATGCAGGTCTCTTGTCTGTGAAAATTCGATCTTCCGAGATATTTACAAGAAAAATTAATCTTTTAGTTTATTTCTTAGCAACGGCAGACAATAACCTGATTCTATAGTAATTTTTTTATTATTTTTTATCATTTTGAAAACGACTTTCATTCAAGAAAGTAGAAACGTCAATTAAAGCCCCCATTTTTCTTTAAAATAAGTGGTTTTATTTCCATTAGAAGAGAAACTGATTAATATTAGTTTAATTTGTCAGTTTTTGGCATTGTCAAAAGTAGTTAATTGTCAATCATCAATCATTGATGGAAATCATATCATATTTTTGTGCGAGGGGTGTTCCAGAGCAACGTTCAGTAACGTAGTCGCGATACATATAATGTTGGTCTAACAGTGGCCGGCGAAAACGTTGGTGGAGTGATGACGGAAAATCGTCATATGAAAATAACCTGTTTTTGTAAATATCAACGTCAAGGTTTGACTTTATTTAATTTCTGGCGTTTCAATCTGAAATAATGCAATAAAAGATTCCATAATAACCTACAAATTTTAACACTACTGATACGCACATCTCTGGGTAAACGTTAAGAATATGGGGCCGGCTGGGATTTTCATGAAATTTTCACAGATGCTATAAAACATGATAAAATCAATATAGCAATAGAAATTTTTGCGCGGAAAAATATTTTTCACAATTTTTTTTTGGAAAAATATATATTGGTATACTCACTCCCAAGACAAACAAATTCAGTGCGTTGAAACGATTATTTAACATAATTTTCCAATACAAACGCATACATAACTTTTCTACAAATGCCCAAGTAGCAATTTATAACCAGAATAAGCCTGAAAAATATTAAAAAAGGAAAAAATGTTTATTTGACGGACATAAATAATTTGCTTGTCAAATGACAGCCATCTCATAAATTCAAAGTTGAAAATACAACGTTGCCAATTCAATTTCAGAAATCATGGATTTAGGTAATTATTTAATGGAACGTTGAGTAACTCTGTTAAAATGGACACTTTTGTCAAAATGTGCTGAAAATATGTAAAATAGTTTTGGTTTTAATCATCTTTTCCCGAGTTAAATATTCGTATGTCTATGCTAGACTTAATATTGAAACTCGGTTTGTTAAATTTATTAAATTTTCGGGCAAATATCGTTTTGGCGAAGAACATCGTGACTTTTCTTTTTGAATGAAAAATGTAAATGTTTGTTATCGTTATACAAAATGGATGGTAGAATCAAAAAAATTTGTAGGTCCAGATATTTTAATTAGTATAAATAATGTTCCGTTTATCATTGTTGCTGTTGTTTTGTCACGCACAGGTTTGACCTTAAGTGACTTTTTTCTTAGTTTATTGAATTTAGCTAGGTATCAATATTTCTTATCATTGTAACACATATTTGGCAACTAAACTTACTGTTATTATTATTATTATTATTATTATTATTAATTATTATATAGTAATAAGAGGACATTCTGTTCAGCATATTTGACTAACGTTTTATCTCTACACTGTATCGAATATTTAATATCATGAAGGTTGAAAATTCACATCCTTTTTATCCTGATCTAATAACCTTAAATTATATGTGCTAGGATAACGTGTACCCACCAAATTTCAATATTACTGCGAATATCCGGAATCATCAACAAAAATCACGCGAATGAGTGAGTCAACTTTAGGGGTGCAGTCGCCCCTAGTCGATTCTCTTACTCACACGTATTTAAATGCGTTTTAATGAGGATGAATAATCCACGTCGTGTTTAACATTAACAGTTGGTCAAAATAGGAATACATTAAAAGAAAAAATTTATGAACGATACATCATTGGGTAGAAGAAGTTTTAGTGGCGTTAAAATTGTAACAATATATAAAATAATGGTTAACCTAATTCGTGCGATGGTATGTTCAGGGTCGGACTCACTGACTATGTGACTACTCACTCTTGTTGGATATAAATTCGAGTCGGGAAAATAAATAATTTTTTAAAAGTACTCGTGGCAAATTGAAAAAGTTGGTAGCGAAAGAGTAGAAAACGGAGTTTTTCGAGTATAATTCTATTTCCCACATTTTACAGAGAGTTGGGTGGTAAAATAAAAAACGCGTGTTAATCCAATAATATTCATTTGCGCGTGGATTCTACCTTAAGGTTCAATGATTTTTTCCAATTTTAATGTAGGAACCGGAAATTGTTTTTTAGACCGACTTCAAAATAGGGGAAGTTCGTAATTTGACGGCCATATTTCCTTAACTTTGAGAAACGACTTTTTAATCCAGTCTTGGATATTGTTGAGATTCGTGAAAACATTTACACAGCGCGTGATTAGGGTTAATAGCTTCATTTACTTTTAAATAGGATTTTCTTTTATATGAACTGGTTAGTTGTAGTAAACCAGTAAGGAATTTTAATTTATTAGATTCGACATCCTAAGACCGGTTTCTGCCATTCGGCTTCATCAGTTAGGCTTTTCGAATCCAATAAATAAAATTCCAAACCCTGACAAGTCAATAGCTATATCCGCTATAAGATAACATTTTTAGATGTGCTACCATCTATGGTTAGAAGAGAGTATTGACAATAAATTTTGACTGAATCTAGTCAAGATGTCACTCTCTTCTTTTTATCCCTTTAAGAGATTAGTACAAAGTTAGTAAACCGGTAAGGAATTTTAATTTATTAGATTCGACATCCTAAGACCGGTTTCTGCCTTTCGGCTTCATCAGTTAGGCTTTTCGAATCAATTGGTTAGTTGTATCGTAGATTTATTTTTTAATTTAGCCAGGTTACAACAATTAAAAATTATGTGCAACAACCTTGTAGCAATGGTTCTCCTCAAGAACCCGGAGTTGTTGGAAAATTCTGGTTCTCTAATCATTCCGGGAGTATAATTATTAATTTGTTAATTAGTCAGGTTCTAACAATTAAACAATAAACAATTTCTACGATTAATACGAAGAAAGATATGCCAATCCAAAAATGGGTGTTTAAAGAAACTGGATCGTTCCAGCGTAAATATCTGGAAAATATGACCACAAAAAAACATCCTAATGAGAGAACAATATTGGGAACATTTTAAGACTATCCAGAACCATTTAACATAAGCAGAAAAAAACTTATAGACAAAATAAATTTTTTTCAATTTTTTTACGCCATTTTTTTAGCGCCATCTAGACTGTGGTATTTGAAAAAAAAATCCTTTTGCAGAAAGACATAACATATGTTTCTACAATTGTCCAGTAATTTTTAGTCCTATGGAATAATTATTTTTTAAGTTTTGGTCTGTTAAAGTTGAGTAAAATTTTTGTTTTTTCAATTCAATTTTAATTTTTGGTCAATAGCGTGAAAAGTATTGATTTTTGAAAAAAATTTAAAGAGACAAGACTTTGAGCAAATGTTCTTCGGAATAATTTGAATTTTTTTTTGTTTTTTTATTTTTTGTCTGTAACGAGATATGGCCGTTTGAAATTGCATTTATAACGGTCATTTTTTCGGGTCAAATATTGAAAAAGCGGTCATTCCAATGAAAAAGTTTGCCATAACATGACATTTCGGCGATATACTAAGCTTTAAAATGGTTTATTGTACATCTCGATATTATCAGCCAAAAAAAAGTTAGGGGCAAAAATACATTTTCTTTAATGAAATTGAAAAATCGTAATTTTCCACGCCCTATGATTCGGGAGGGGTTTATTTTCATGAAAAATTGTATTTAACATTAATTCATTTCTTTTTTTACCCACTCACTTTTTGATGGCCCCCCTCATGAGGATCGCGTTTTAGGACCTCGCGCCCAGGGAGGGTTTTTATCAGCATCAATATTTGGATAATATCCCCGAGTTTCAAACATTTTAACCTGGGGCCAATTTTAAGAATTGGCCATTTTCATTTATTCCATCTTGTAGTGCTCGACGAGTACTTTAAAAATCATTTTTGTAGTAAATAGAAGTAATAATTCGTTATATATCTCGAAATTTAAATTCGCGCGATTTTGGGGGAGTTATATGGATTTTTGAGTTATTTTCGAAAGAATCCATGTGTCGTATCTCCTCTATTATTAACGATATCGAATGGTACTTTGGACGAGCAGATTCCGAATACGTTTTAATTTTTCAGTTATCTTTTCGGATAGTCGAGAAATAGGGGTTAAAAAAATGACCCAAATCGTCCTCGGCACCCCCCTGTAAAATTGAAAAACTTTTGAAAAAATTTCGATGTCTGTTTTTGATGTTATCTTATAGATTTTGGTCCGTAGATTTCAAAGATTGGCAAATTCTAATATATAGACTTTTTAGTATTAGATTTTAGAAATACAAAAAAAACCCCACCATTGGATAACATTTGCAATTTTGTCTTTGTTCAGGCAAATTCAAGCTAAATAAATAACACGTCGCGTAGAACATGAAATTCATGGCTATCTAGGATGGGGACGAGATATTTACAGCTAGTTGTTACAGAATGAACATTCTCACACTAGAGTAAGAATGAAATACATATAAAATACATAAGAGACAAGTGTTTCAGAATTTTCTTCTAATCTCAAGAGCGAGATTGTTTCTTTTCTGTTATTATAAGTGATTTCAGTATAACTACATTGTAGTTTCCGTGGAGAAAAACATTTAACTTTTCATTGTCATTTCGTGTTGTTTAATTGAAAATTCTGTTACTTGCAGTGTCTTTAACATTCTAGTAGCCTTCCATAAGAATGTATTTAAAAAAATAACAATCATTTAAATTCCTAAATAATACAAAATCTAAAAGTAACGCGATTGTATTGAAGATGTGCTTTCGGGAGAACAAACCATTTACATATCTAAGAGAACAGTTAATGCCCATGTATTTCGCCCCCACAAACCTCACCCCTTCGTTCTGCAATTGATGATTAAAGTAGTTTTCAGGTGAGATTGCACAACAATCGCTTTCTATCGGTTTTCCTCGGTCGCGACCGACGCGGAGTTTCCCTTCTCGCACTGACAGAATGAGTGGCGTCAGTATCGGAAAGTTCTACAAGAGGGGTAGAAATTCGCGTTTTGAAAATCTTTGCGCCGTGCTCGAACTTTTGACATACATTGAACCTGCGATTTGTGCTAACCATATTTGTGCGAATACCGAAAGTGAATTAAAAAATACGTGATTTTTTTTATTGTGCGATTTTTTTTAAAGCTTACGATGAAATTTATATTACTGACGGTTATTTCAGCAATTTCAGCACAGACGATTTCACCGGACGAGGAGGAATCTGAAACAGGTGATAAATTTTTTGGTTATTCAATATTACTATTTAAAAATTCGTTTTCGTGGCAAATTTCCTGGGGGGCAAATAAAATAAAAATAACTGATGGCTACGTGAAATAAATTAAAAAGTATCTGCTACGTTTCAAGGTGGTACCTTGGAAGTTAGATAGTTATACAGGTAGTACCTACGAACTTTTGTTTTTATTGGGAAGACGATAGATGGCGCTGTTTTGCAAAATAACAATGTACCTAAATTTACAAAAAAACTGTATAAAAAGCAAATATTAAATAGAAGACACCGACTTTACACTATATTTTTAGAACATTATTTTGAGGAGTCTTTAAAATAATGTTCTAAGAAGGATGTCAGAAAATTATTTGGGTGTGATTTGTATCTTATTATGGTATCTAACACTAAATGATTTGTTTTCGAGGTACATAGATTTTCATTTTTCGCGTGCCGTCCTATTTTGTCTATCACTTTTTCGTTCAATATTAAATTAAATTTCTAATTTAGATTTTAATTTAACTTGAAAAAAATTGGAGATATTCTTAAGAAATCTGGTGTTTAGATTATTCGATATATTGGGTATTTTACAAATTATACATTTTTTTGTATCATTGCCAATTACCGGAATTCTTAAAAACATCTTTAGTTGATAAATTGTCAATTAAGTAATGTCAGATTCAACGCACTGCTTACAAATTTTAAAACGACCTTTCTGTTTATAATACCTCTTGAATTCGTAGGTGTGACATATCGTTGAACTGGGATTGACGGGTAAAATCAAAAAATGAAACAATATATAGATTGTTGTATTTAAAAACCAAATTACTAAAAAATGGTCAATCTGACAAAACTGCAAATAAAAAACAGCAATCGACAGGTCCTTATGCTCTCACATTTTATTTTTTTTAACAAAATTAGACGCTTCTAGAGTACCTACAAGATATTTGAATAACTTGAAATACATTTTTGGTATCTAATACATCTTCGTTTATTGAAAACTTCTTGCCGTTCAAATGATTTTTAATATCGCAAATAAACAGTAATCAGAAGTGGCTTAATCTGTCAAATGAAGGGAGGCGTGGTCAACCAGTTCAAAGCCAACTACATAAAATGTCTGCAGGGTAATCAGGAGCTGGTGAGGTGGTAATGTAGAAAGAATAATAATCTTTTAGTTTATCCTCCATTTCAAAATAATTTGTGTAAAACTTTACGGTCATAATTATTAAGAAGTTTCAAAACTAGATATTACCAGTTCTATACCTCGTGATATAATGACGATACGACGTAATTAATAATATGGAGAGCTAATTAAAGCTCTTTACAAATCATAATTAAATGTTTGTGGTTTGTTAATTAATTATGTATGAATGATATCATTTTATTAATTTAGGATCAACTCTAAAGTATAGATTAATTGAGGATACTTACAATAGTACTGAACATTGATATAACTGTTATGTAAAATTTTGAGTAGAGATTATACATTAATGTTAACATATGATTTAAGTGAACCGTATGCAATTGATTAATGTAAAATAAAATACTTGTTATTTACTCAAATTATATTTTCACTAAAAATATCGGGCCATCATGAAGTAATTTTTGATGAACTTTAAAATTTAGATTACAAATATGATGAGATTATTGAATTAAATGTTTCTGATGCGTGGGTTGATGGGATTGCGTAAATAGCAACAGAGCGGAGATATTAATTCCAAATGCGGAGCTTTTAGAATATATTAATATTGCAAATATCATGAAAGTTTTTTTTATTTTTATGTAGAAAGAAAATTTTATTTATTTACCACCTTTCAACTGTGTTCATTTAGTCAAAAAAAACCGAAACAAAAAATATCTTGATTTTAAGTAAATTTAGCGACTTTTGGGTTTTTGAAGATTATAATTTTTAATGTAACATTACAAAATTCAATTCAATTCTGTTGTATCAGAATTTTCTTCAGCTGATTAAGAATCAGATTTAAATTCATTTGTTACTAGTTTTTATTGGTAGGCGGGTTTATTGATGAGACATCTTAAAACAACATTCTCTTTTTCTTTGCCTCACTCTCTTCTGTTTTTAGTTTTCAGCAAAATTCCCAATTCTAGCTTAAATGGACATGACGTTAAAATTGCGGTCTTGTCTTTCATTTTCACTTATCGTTCGAATCTTTTAGAGACATCAGAAAAGCCAACGGTCCTGAAACAGCACCAGGAGATGACTCAAACTTTTAAAGCAGAAACCTTCTCAGTAGATGCAGCTGTGACTTTAATAGGAGCTTCGGCTGTAGCTGGAGTTGATTTTGACTATTGATATCGTTTTATTTGTTGTCTTTGATGGTTTCTATCTAGTAGGAAAACTCGTCTGCTTAAACTTATTAACAGTTCTATAAAGCTTCGCAACCTCGACCTCGATTGAAGGCAAGCAATTTACGTACTTTTGTACTTGGTAATAGGTACTTAAAAAATACATAAACGACACGTCCAGGGTTTGCTTCAAATGGAAGCAATGTGGCGGGTAACACAACAATATGCGATTATTTTCTCGAGCTAAATTGGTGTTTAATGTTACATCATCATCAAGAATCAACAGCAGAGGTTTATTTGCACTAGGAGCGGGAAACTGAATAAACTTCTTAAATCAGGGAATAAATGTATAAGTTTTCATCCAATCACTTTCGTAGTAATGAACAAAGGGTCTTGGGGGTTCTTCATCAAGTAGAAGAGGAAAATAAACATGGTGGGCATAAAATTTCTCGCTGAATTCATGCAACTAAAATACGACTGATGTAACAATCTGACCAAAGACCAAACATAAAACGAATTATCCTCTTTTGAGAGATAAAAATATTTGAGGAGGCCGTAGAAAATCCCCAAAAATATACGCCATACAACAATTGATTGATTTAAATTCAACACGTCTTTTAGATTTCTAAATTGATACATCAATGAATGTAATTTCGGTATTAGTTTATCGCAGTGATTTTTCCAATTTAAATGTTGTCAATTTGCAAGCCCAAAAATGTTATATTGTCACTATTGGTCGGTAAGTGAGTGTCACTGCCATTTATTCCGAATTTAATACTGTTACACTAATTTGAAAATTTTGAGAAAAAGAGAGTTGGCCGAGAGCCAGTTTGTTAATTCAGTAAAAACTTAAACTTAAAGTTTTCTCTGACTTATCTTAGATGGTAAAAGATGCAGGTATGTGAATTTTATCCAAGTCGTTGATAATATTATTCAAAGGTAATACCACGAGTCCTCCAAATTTTATCGATTACATTTTTGGTTTTCACGAAAACGGCTTTATTTGGAAAAACCACGAAAACAAACTGATTGATAAAATCACGAGTCCGCAGGACGAGTGATTTTATCTCAAATATATAAAATTTCAGAGGACGAGTCGTATTTGAAAGGATTATTTTTTGAATCATTTTGTATTAAAAACAGAGAACATAGTCATTTAAGCAAAAGACACTTTACACACACATATTGAAAATTTTCTTTACCAATTTAAATTGAAACCTCATGATGAGCTGTTATAGTTTTACATACAGGGCCACCAAGGCGATTTTTTGATTGGCTACCCCGCGGAACGTCGCCGTAAATGAAAGCGAAGAAGAAGAATGAAATGAAGTCTTTCTTAATTTAATTAATTTTAGGTGTTTAGGTATTCAAAAACTGATATTTAATGAACAAAAAGTTTAGTGTTGAAATGAGGTATGTAAAAATGTTAAGGGCGATTTGAAATAAACTAATAAAAACAGGTTAGTTTACAAATACATTTTGAAATTTTGTTATTAACATAGATTTGCAATACATTTTAGTATAATAAAAATTGTTAAATGTTTACATTTGACATTTTAAAAAAGGTAAACATAGTTTAATCAAAAAACAAAAACGACGAAACTGTTTTATCAAAGGTAATACCACGAGTCCTCCAAATTTTATCGATTAAATTTTTGGTTTTCACGAAAACGGCTTTATTTGGAAAAACCACGAAAACAAACTGATTGATAAAATCACGAGTCCGCAGGACGAGTGATTTTATCTTAAATCAGTTTGTTTGAGTGGTTTTGCCTAAAATAAAGGCGTTTGAGTATGAAGATCAAAAATTTAATCTATAAAATTTCAGAGGACGAGTCGTATTTGAAAGGATTATTTTTTGAATCATTTTGTATTAAAAACAGAGAACATAGTCATTTATGCAAAAGACACTTTACACACAAATATTGAAAATTTTCTTTACCAATTTAAATTGAAACCTGAGCTGTTATAGTTTTACATACAGGGCCACCAAGGCGATTTTTTGACTGGCTACCCCGCGAAACGGCGCCGTTAATAAAAGCGAAGAAGAATGAAATGAAGTCTTTCTTAATTTAATTAATTTTAAGTTTAGTGTTATGTTATGTAAAAATGTTAAAGGCATTTTGAAATAAACTAATAAAAACAGGTTAGTTTACAAATACATTTTGAAATTTGGTTATTAACATAGATTTGCAATACATTTTAGTATAATAATAATTGATAAATGTTTACATTTGACATTTCAAAAAAGGTAAACACAGTTTAATCAAGAAACAAATACGAAGAAGCGGTTTTATCAGTATAAAACACAATGATTGGTTAGGATCCTGAGTTGTTATTGGCTGAAACCACAAAATCTGACTGTTTTGACAGATGAAAAAAATAATCAGTATAAAACACAATGATTGGTTAGGATCCTGAGCTCTTATTGCCTGAAACCACAAAAACTGACTGTTTTGACAGATGAAAAAAATAATTTCAATTGGTTATTGTTATGAAATAGAGAGTTATTTTTTGGGATGATTTGGCTAATTAAAAGATTTGCGCAAAAAAGCTTGACTTCTAATTAAAAAAATAATTAATAGTATACTGGATTAAAAAATATGGTTTTCTCCATATATTTGCTGTGCTGTTCGAAAAAACAACAAAACATGTTGGAAAAAAATTATTTATTTGATTTCTATTACAGAGTAAAATATTTTTATATGCTTTCTGCACATATCGGCGAAATTCCTTTTGAAATCGTTCTATTATTGTCACATTTACCAACCCCTTTCAAAATGAATCACGAACAATAGTTTAGAGTGATCAAGAACGCACCTCTATTAATAGAATTGTAGATTTACTGGGTTAAACATTTCTCGGTGGGGTGGGGACCAATTATACGCATAAATCATTGTGAAGCAAGCTTACGCTAAATCTACATAAATTTTCAAATAAGTATACAAATCGTCCTTAATCTTTAGGAACCATTAAGTATTTTGTATTTCTGTACTATTAAAAACTTTTCACAAATTACTGTAATGGACCCCGCATTTTTATTATGTAAAGTGGCGAGCGGTCAAATTTTCTGAAAGTTTGGTATGTTGTTATACTCGACCTAGTAACTAGAAGTGTCAATGGGCCCAACCCTTTGGCTAGTTTTCTAGATAATTGTCCAGTTTTTCGGATTTATTTTTTTTTAAATAAAATTTAGATTGGATTTCTGTTGCATACAGACGTTTACTACATGTTCTAGTAATAAATTAGTGGATACGTATGATTAAAAATATTTATATTTACAAGGTGATTCACAAAAATGTATGACGGTAGTTTTTTGCAAATTCAGTTTTTCTACTGTGACGAAAAAATATTGCACAGTACACATTTCTTATACAGGGTGTTTAATTAATTGCATTAATTCAAAACCTTGTATTTACGGATTGATTTTTGGGAAAGGTAATACCACCAACATATGTGTGTCTCTAATCTCCAAAATATACAGAATGGTTTATTTATAGGAAGGTATTCTATTTTGAGAAAAGTACAAAAATCATGAACACTCTGTATTCTAAAATTTTCCCGGTCAAATGTAACTATTTTCTCACTATATAATGATTTTTATAACATCTTGAGAGGTATGCATTCTATATCCGATACTATGAATAGTTTTCGAGATACAGGGCGTTAAAGTGGAGAATTACTGATTTTATCAGTTTTTTCTTCAAATTGAAAAGCTGAGTTGATTTTATGTTGCGCTTATGAGTTTAATATAAGCTTTGGTTAGATGCACATGGAAAGCTAAAAATATTTACTGTTACATGGTTATTCACGAATAAATCACAATAGTTTCATCACATAAAAATACAGTCCAATTATGTTTTATTTAGTTTACTATACAACCTGTCCCTCAATATTTGGGAAATACTTCGGGAGCGTAAAGCATGAGAATTAATTTTGGTTTGGATTAGATTTAATTTGACAGCGGAAATGCGGAAAATGGGTGGAAATAAGAAGATAAAAAAGCGGTTTGAGCACAAAAGAATATTCCTAGCATCAGATGTAAAGTGCCATTAATTTTTCCCATACATAAGAAATGCTCTAAGAGTTGTAGATTGCTCTTATATCCAGTTTGATAAATATTTGTGGGGAATTTAGACTTCTAGTGCTGCTTTGCCGAGTCTTTGGTAACCACACCGCCCACTCACGTGTTGTAAATACATATGTCGAATCTGATAAATTAAATTCTTCACACTTTGTATTAATCCCTTAAAGGGATACGAAGAAGAGAGTGACATCTTGAATAGAATCAGTCAAATAAAAACTTTGCAACACACAATGCAAATTGAGTGTATGCAACACCCACTACATCGGGAATCGTTGCTTTGTAAAGTGTCAAAACTCTCTTCTAACCATAGATGGTAGCACATATGGTTATTATCACTTCGAATCTACTATTTTTCTACACATCCTTCTGCACGTATTGAGAGCAATTTTGAGCGAACTTTTTATGTTAACTTCTGCTCTAACATGACTCCTACCTATTTTGCGCCGAGACCAAAAAGTATTGTTCTTGTAAAGTTGACTATTATGGCTTTATTAGGGTGTAATGTAAGTTCTTCCTCTTTACATCATTCAAAGCAATTTGAGTCCCGTCAGTACATGCATTTGGCCTTAACGATAATCGCTATGGCGTTGTCAAATAGTGGACAACGAATATTCCAACGTCATTTTAATCAAATTTCTCATCAAGTTCATTATTGTACATCTACTTACCCTGTACTCATTTGCTGCCGGTAAATGGAACATTACAGTATCAGATACCGTAATCTGTTGCCTAGCTAACTTGATTTTTGACAAGTTGTCACTAAAAAAATAAAATATTCAAATTCAAGAGAACATCTTCCTGTTTGATGGTCACTGTATGACATTGTTTTCATTCACAATACAATACATCAGTACAATATATTTATTGACCACCTTTACATACATTACTATTTGTACTTTGAAGTCCTAATATAGCAAGCAAACTAATTATTAAAATTCAGATATTCCGCAACAGAGTAAAAACAATGTTTTACAAGAAATGATTTAACCAAATTATAAAATTCGTTTAAAGACATGTTCTTGATGCACCTTTCTTTAAAGATTAAATCTAATTTATTATTTTCTGTAGTGCAAATTCTTGAAAATGAAGTAACAATGTATATTCTTTGTTATATGTTGGTGATGATTTTGAGGGGATTAATTTAGCAGTTGCTTCCGCGGCCTTATTTAAAATATTATTCAAAACCTCCATAATTTCAAACACAATTTTTTAACTATTTGACAGTGACAAGCAAATATCAATCATACGTAACTATGGAAACCAACGTCTTAACTGCAATAAAGGTAATGTTATGTCAAATTGCGAACTATTTTTTTTAAATTTTAATCAACATATGAAGACAGGATAAAATACGATATACATCCGGACTTGTAACGTAAAATACTAATACATCAAGTTGTATCGAAAGATTTTATAAAAAACTATTCTTCTTGGTTAATGAATATATTTTATTACATATACATATAACACATATATCCCATATTTCTCACCTTGTAGCTTTATAGGGATATAATGAGAACCACCAAGGCATATAGCCACCAATCGTGTTGATTACTAATAGGTAATAAACCTCTGACTAATACAATATTGACTTGTGCTGATGCGACAAGAGATGTATTGCAATATGTACCCAGAAACCAGTCATTGATTGATGGTTCTTATCATAATTGACAGGAAATTTCGAATAGTGATGTGCAACATGGTATGGTTTTCTGTGATTAATTTGTGGAAAATGGATTTTTTTATGTATCATGATTTAGATTGTAAATTCTATATCTTTCTACTTTTTGATTGTATTACGTAAAGTTTAACATACAATTTACATTTTCTAAATTGAAAATTAATGTTAAAGTAACGAGTTTTGAATTACTCAAAATCTGATAGTTCTTTGTTAAGCTTCAAATTTAATCTTGCGAAAAAATACACATTCAAGGTAAGAAAATACTGGAAAGCAGGGGCGTAACTACCAAGACCTTCAAATAAACAATTGTGTGCAACAACCTTGTGGCAATGGTTCTCCTTAAGAACCCGGAGTTGTTGGAAAAAAATCTGGTTCTCTAATCATTCTGGGAGTAGAGTTATTCACTTGTTTATTAGCCAGGTTACAACAATTGAACAATAAACAATTGTGTGTAACAACTTTCAACATGATAAAGAGCGACCTCGAAAACCCCCAAGTGAACATTTTCCAGACGTTTTCGTTGAACGGTTTGTGATATTTTCCATATGTTCATCAACACTCTATTTCCATGTATAAAGCAATAAAGTTCAAGATCCCGAAATTTTAAAATGTGTACCAAAAAGTCCCTGCAAAATATTTTTAAAAGTTTCTGGCGGATATATGTAGTCAAAATACATACGTAATAAATAAAATCAAAATATATTTCCTTATAGGGCGATTTATGTTTCCACGGGCCTTTTTGTTCAAAGTATGTATTTTTAACATGCAGAAATAGCTTGAAATATCGATAAAAAAAACCAATGTCAAAGTTTCTGAATATTGGATATAATGTAATATATATATATAATGTAATAGGTAAAATTAAACGATTAAACTGTAAAAATATCAATTTTTACCAATAGCAACTTTTAGTAATAAAAAATAAACAAAATATTGTAAACTAAATATTTTTACACACTGTATTAGATTATATTGCACCGTTATATTAATTGGAGGCAGGCTAAAACTTCATACTTACAGGGTGATCTCACTTGAGCTTGTAAGATGACAAAATCAACAAATCTAAAACAGCTGCAAAACAATTAATAATTAATTGTTACCTTTTACCTATTTTTTAATAAGTTACTCTTACAGCTACAGCAGCCACCAGAATTTACAAAAATGTGATTTTTGAGTAGCTGTGGATCCTTTAGTATTTACCTTAGATAGTAAGTGTGATATATTTAAAAATGTTAAAATACATAGGGCGTTTTATTAAAAACTTTGATCTGGCAGGGCGTTATGAAACACCCTGTAACTTTGTAAATTTTAATTTTTTGTAATTTTAAAATGTAAAGCTTAAAGCTGCCTACAATTTTTTTAAATAACATTTTTCCGTATCTTTTATTATATGAGATCTACTGAGTTTTGTCACAATAATCAATCGCCCTGTATATATACGGGGTTGCTCAGTATTTTTTTTGATACATTGATAATTAAAAAAAAAATGAAATAATGGTCTTAGAAACAGCTTTAATATCATAATAAAGCTTTAAACTCATATCGCATACATAGTGGATTGTTTGTACCTACCTTAATTATTTACACTGTATTTTTTTTTTCAGATTATTCAATTTTTTATTGAATTTATAAACTACATAGGAAAAATATAATTTTCATGTGAAGAGTCTCTCGTAAAAATTAAGAAACGCTATTAAATAAATGTATAGGGTGGTGTAATAGGAGGTATTTCAAAGCTCGATGGAATAATCGATTTTCCACAATTGCATAAATATGATTCTCCAAAAATATCAGTGAAATATTCCTAAAAAGGGATAACAAGTAAACCAAAATGCTAGGGCTCTAACGCATTGGTGTTGTAGAAACGAGCTTAAAATATGAATTATGCGGGTTCGATAAAAAAAACTCAAATATACCTACCTATTTTTTTATTTATTGGAACAATAAACCTTTTAATTGTTTGGCAGCTGTTTTAGATTTGTTGATTTTGTCATCTTACAAGTTCAAGTGAGATCACCCTGTAAGTATGAATTTTTAGCCTGCCTCCAAATAATATACCGGTGCAATATAATCTAATACAGTGTGTAAAAATATGTATGTTACAATATTTCGTTTATTTTTTATTACTAAAAGTTGCTATTGGTAAAAATGGATATTTTTAAAGATTAATCGTTTAATTTCTCGAAAACAAGCCATAGGATCCAATTTTACCTATTACAATTTTGAACGAGGACGTCAAGATCTATATTATATCCAATATTCAGAAAATTTGACGGTTACTATTTTTTATCGAAATTTCAGGCTATTTCTGCCTGTTAAAAATACATACTTTGAACAAAAAGGCCCGTGGAAACATGAATCGCCCTATAAGGAAATATATTTTGATTTTATTTATTACGTATGTATTTTGACTACATATATCCGCCAGAAACTTTTAAAAATATTTTACAGGGACTTTTTGGTATACATTTTAAAATTTCGGGATCTTGAACTTTAATGCCCTTTATATGGAAATCTAGCCGTAGGATAGGATTGGGCCCATGGACACTATTGATGAGAACATCAACTACTATCAAAAGCTCAAGCTCAATAATATTAACAAGAAGTTAAGATGCTTAATACCAAAATTTAAGTTGTGCAAAAAGTTTTGTAATACTGAACAACTAAAAAGTATTTATTATGCATTGGTACAACCGCACTTAAATTATGGAATAATTGCATGGGGGGGTTTATCAAATTATCTGAGGAATAAAATTGAAGTAACACAGAAATGGATTCTTAAAATTATGTACAATAAACCGTATACTTTTCCATCTGAAGTAATATATATTCTCAGTGGTATGCACGATTTAAAACAAATTTATTATAAAACATTAGTAACACAGTAGTATCGAAACAAAACCCAAGTAATTGAACACCTACACAACACTAGATATACATATTTATCAATTACCTTACCTTTAGTGAATAAAGCAATAACCCAAAGAAGCCACATTTATATGGGACCAAAACTTTATAATATGTTACCTAACTATATTAAATTATTAAATACTCAAAGAATATTTAAAAAACATTTATGAGTCAGATATCAAGAATGGAAGTTCATAAGTTGCTAGAAATTATAAATTATAAATTGACATTGAGTCAATAACCGCGAGCGGATACCTTATCCATGCGGATCAAAAATATTTATTTATTATTGAATGTATAAAAATCTCTGAAATCCTTTAATTAATCTAATTTTGTAACTGAATTTTATGTCATTTTACTGTTTTGTATTGTATTATTTTTTTGTATCATTGATGATGAATAAATATTATTATTATTATTATTCAGACAGTTTGACGGTGCTTCCGTTTCCATAAGAATGGTGCGGGGTCCTTTACGAGCGTACAGATATTAGATGTGCGTTCGAACATTTTGCAAAAAACCGCATGTCAATCGGATTTCTCCCCAAAAAGTTACTCGTAAAATGCTAATTTGACCCGACTAATGATTTAAAAATTGTTTTCCGAGAGTCCTTTCTGGGTCCTGGACAAGTGCCCTTGTTGCCCCTTCCTAGTTACGGCGCTGGTTGAACGAATTAATTTCTCTTTACTAGAGATTTTTCGGATTTTAAAAATAGCGAAAAAAACAAGTGAGATACTAATGAATGCGTGTCCTTTTATCCAAATGAGTCGGTTGCACGAAAGCCGTGTGACCGAATAACAGAAACAGGTACGGAAGTTTTAGAAATATATACAATTTCGTTTGTTATTCAGGAATTTATTATTGGAGAAAGCTCAGAAACGCCGTAAAGATCATGAAGGATCTAAAGTAAGTTGTGTATTTATTAAAAAGTTCGGAAACTTTTTAACCAGTTATGGATTCAAATTTGTAACTCGCTCAGACGTTTTCTCGTACTAAAATCATATCTTGATGTAAATATGTTGATTTCTTTTAGGTTTGTTTTTGTTTCGTTATTTGTGACCTATAAAATAATTGGTATAATTTAAGAGCCTCGAGTAGAAAAATCAATATAAAGGTAACATAGCTTAAAATGTTTATTACTATTATTATTGTTAGGTAGGTTCAGACATCCCATTCATTTTAATAAAATCGATTTAATCAATAGTGTTTAACTATCTTTAACGTCTAATGTGCACTATATTTTTAATTATTTCAAATTATATTGAAACGGTAGACTATTACAGTCAGAACTGCTATGAACATTAATATTTCTGTAAATATATTTTTAGCTCAGTAACCAGGGCCGCATTTAGATCAAAAGCTCTCAATGTGATATCGCTGAAACTAGGCTCTTGGGTACTTTAAAGGGTGTACAAAACGATAAAAAATCTTCTGCTGTTCTAAAGTGTATGCTAAGTTCGAAAAAAAAAATTGAAAATTGGATTTTTGCATTACATCTCGAGAAAACAAGTTCGAAAAACTAAAGTATCTTTTCCTAAAATGTACGAACTGAACAAAACAATTTTAAAGAGGAGACTCTAAGCTTTGTCAGGAATCCATTAGTTTTTATTCTTTTTGTTTTCTCATAGAAAATTCTCACTGATTTTTATAAAACTGAGGATATACAAGGTGTAACAAAAAGGTAGGTCATAAATTGAACCACATATTCTGGGGTCAGAAATAACTCGATTGAACGTAACTTACCTTAATGCAAATGTGCACCCAAAAAAGTTACAGCCCTTGGAAAGTACAAAATGAAAATCGATTTTTTCCAATATTTCATGAACTGTTTAACATTTTGTAATGAAAATGGATAGATGGCTTTCTTATTGTAAGGGCATCTTTTTCATATAAAACCACGAAATCTGTACAGTCCATAAAAATTTTAGGGGGGTTTTGAACCCCTAAAACCCCCTATACTTTTCTATACGTTACAATTAAATTAAAGTCTATTTTTATGTATGAGAGAGTATTATAATAATAAAGCGTTCGTAATCCATAGGCGTACCACTTCTTTTAGTAGACAGTTAAAACATTTTGTGAAGTTATACCTCGAGTATTTTCGTATGAAATAACCTTTGTATAAATATAATAAATATATCGGGTGTACACTTATATTTTCACCTAATTAACCTGCTTATAACTTCTAAGCAGCTGAAGGTAAAAAAGTGCAATTTTTTCTAAAATATTTTATTTTTCCACAAGGTATGTTAAGAACATTGTGTCAAACGGGCTATGTAGGTATAAGGGTTTAAACTTTGACTTTTAAACAACGTTACGTTGATAAATAATAATTTTAATATAAAAACTACTTCTTACCTACAAATCCAAATCAGAATCGAAATCAGAAGATGAACTGTCGCAACCAATGTTTACAATGAGTGGCTCGATCATTTCATCAGTAATATTGTCCAACTTCCACATTTTCTCTTCTTCTTTAATCGTATGATTTACGGCCTTTTCCCAGTTTTCAGGCTTCATTCAGGCTTCACATTATTTACAGCCTCCAAAAACAACTGTTTAACATCACTCATTTTAAAAGAATTATTTTTTCTTGAAACTTCTCCCTTTATCTGTGCCCATATCAGTTCAATCGGGTTTACTTCGCAATGATATGGTGGTGATCTAACCACCGTCATCCCACGATTTTTTGCAATTTCATCAATTTTTTAATTTCTCTTTATGAAGGGAACACAAATGATACAGTTCTCTTCTCACAGAACCGGGATGGAACTTAATATTCTTTGAATTTAGCCAATTCTGTAAATCTTTTTTTAACCACTTGGTTGTGGGCATTTTTCTGTAAGTCTCGAGTGATAACTTGCATTATCCATTACTATTATACAGTTCTGAGGAAGAAGATCTATCATTTGTTCGAACCACTCTTTAAAGACATCAGCATTCATGTCCTCATGGTAGTCACCGGTACGAGTAGATTCAAAAGTCAATAAACCACCTTTAACAAAACCGTTTGAACTACCGATGTGTACTATTATCAGTCTGCGCCCCTTTCCTGATGGATTTAAACCAGTAGATAAATTATTTAAAAAAGTCTGTCTTCGACTTGTAACAGTTTCATCTTGCCAAAATTTATTTGGCGTATGTCCCTCGTTGATCCATGTTTCATCTAAATAAAATATATTTCTTCTTTGGTTTCTCATTTCTTTTATAGTCCCTAGGTAATTTCTTCTCCATACTACAATATCGCTTCTTTCTATTAAAATAGACTTTCTGGAATGCTTTTTCCATAGAAAACCTATTTCTTTTAAAAGTTTCCATAGTGTGCTTCGACTCATTTCAGGGTAATCCTTATCATCTCGAACCGTGGCAAGAACTTTGTCTACTGTCGGAAATTCTTTTCTAAAGAAGAACGCATGCACTTTCCTTCGAAGTCTTTCTTTCAAATGATTTTCTATTTGAAATTTTGGTTTTCCTGCAGCTTTACGTGCTGTTTGAAACTCGCCACATTTTTCTTCTTTAACAACTCTGTAAATCGTAGATTTCCCAACACCAAGCGTACTACTAACTAATTCCACTGTGTCATCAACACTTTTACATAAATGTTTGTCTGTAAATGATTTAAAACAATTAAATATTAATGTTTTTTCACTAACTGTTAAAGGACCGATTTTTTGTCGTTTACGCGGTACTTCCAAATTTTCCATGATCACACTAGAATTCACAATAGACTGCACACTGCACCTTGCATGTTGCAAACTAAACGACATTTAGTAAGCTGTCAAGAATACACAACTGGACCTCCTTACTAAATGGAAAACCTACAATCGCATTTTCGGTGAAATTTGTTGGTAAGGGATTTATCTACTTATAATTCGATTACTGTAAGAAATTCTTGGAATTAAAATAAAACAAAATTGGCAAATAGGTACTTATTGAAAATAATCTTAAGATACGGCTATGTTATCTTTAATACACAGGGCTTTTGGCCTGTCTAAACCTTTTTCTATTGTTCTGTACAGCTTATGGTTATAAAAGACCAATAAAAGACCCAAAACTTGTATTAGCTCAGGTACATTTATGACAATTTTAGGAAATATTTAGATTATTCCGTAAACATAATTAAAATGACCGTATTAAGTTTTGCATTAGAAATGCTGTTTTATTACTCTCTCATACATAAAAATAGACCATAGTATTGTCACACCATTGGTTTAATACATCATTTCTAAAATTTTTTTGCCCCTTAGCACTTTTTTGAAGTCAGTTTTTATCGAGATGTGGCCTCTTTTTCATTTATTTTTTATAGTAATACAATTTTTTTTAAATAACTTATAGTATAATTTTTAGTAATATTTTCTGCTCTTTCACGTGGTGCTATTAGTTTTTCGATATATAATAAAAAATCAAATTTTCGTTTGTGTTTTCGAAATTGTAAACTTATCATACACCTAAGAGCCTAGTTTCGGCGATATCACATCTTCTGAGAGGCCAGAGTATCCGACAACTGGACTATTGGTGTTTGTTAAAGTTTAGAAAATTTTCTGATTCACCATTTGGTTGATTGTTTGTTATCAGGTGTATTCAGCGTAAAAAGAGACATTACTAAGTTCTAAAAAATACCTTATTACTTTACTTTTGCTTATACAATACAATCAATCATCATTTTTTGTTTTGCAAAAAATAAATAACGCTAGGATATTAGAGGTTCAGCTAATGGCTGCCCAACTTGCAGAGATGTTTGATTATTACGAATTAAATAACTGTTAATTTGTATTATGAATGTATAACATCTTAAACATTTTGTGATAAACACTATTAACAATTATTCAACCTTTTAAGTGGTAATAAGTAGTAAGTAGGGGTGCATATGCATGAAATGTTTTAATTTTTTTGGTCTTCAACAAAATTTAGTGTATCATTGTTTTTGAGAGCGCTGATGTCGAGTATTTGATCCAAATAGGTCTAATTTATAAGGGTAACCACAACCTGAAATATAGTCAAATTACTCTCGAAAATGTACGTCAATTTAAAACAAAAATCAAAGATTAAACTCTACAAATTATCCTGGAAACATCACTTGAAGTTTTGGACGTCCATCCTTAGCAATATTGTAAATTATTATTTTATTATTTTATAAAATTTAACAACACCAATAATCATCGTTCCTTTTTATATTTTTTCCCCTCACCCTCGTACTGGGTGATTAATATTGCATCGTTTTTAATATGCAGGTGGTGGATTTCTGATAATTTATTTGCAACTTTTGTGCGGAACTCTAAATATGATATTTCTTTATCATGATCAAATTTGTTATAAACCACATAAGCGATATGAATTGCTATATCAATAATTTGATAATAAACTTTCCTATACCGTTTCATCGTTTTCCAAACTACTCATAAAAGCCAATCGACTGGTCTGACCGATCAATTTTATCCATACATTTTATTGTAGGATGAGACGTTTGGTTTTTCCTCAAGAAATTTTGTGCTACTATTTCATTTTTCCTCAAAAATCAAGCTTGCTTGGGTTTTTTATCGATGATCGAACTTTTTATAATAAAAGGTTTTAATAATGTGTTTTAATCAACCTTTAGCTTTTATGTGTGAAGTGTACCAAGTCAAATAAATGACATCATGATTTGCAATTAGAAATGACATTTGTTTATGAAAGAAAAACACAAACTTTTGAAAATTTGCAGATGCGATTCTGCACACATAACAGCTCTGACGACGTTACTATTACGGCTTTATTGGAGAAAATAAAATTGTATATATTTGAGGACGTCTGTGTTTCATTTTATTGAAAATATCTCTCTATTCCCTTATGGGAGTCCTGGGATTCAGAATTCCCTAAAAAATTCAGTAGCGTTTATAGTCAGCCAAAAAAATAATGTTTACTTTCATTTTTATTTATTTAGGGGTTCTTTTTTGGTTTGTTTAAACTTGTATTTCGATCAGAGTGATTAATCTGCTTCTCAAAAACATTATTTTCGTCTAATTTGGAATCAGTATACAGGGTGTTAATGTCAATTTGTTTAAAATGTCTTCAGAACGCTGTATTTAAAAAATGTGAAACTTGGTAGGATAAAAAATTGAACTGAAGACGCCATCTTCAAAGAGCTCTAGCTTCAAAAGCACAAATATATAGGAACTATTCACTCCATTTTTGTATGTTCTACATGCCCTAAAAATCTGTAACACGTACTCATTAACACCCTGTATTATTCATTTAACAAAAAAAGTTGATTTTTAAAAGTTCGAGTGAGTTAATGTACGCTTTAAAGTTTTATTCTTTGAAATTAAATTTTAAAACGCAATAAAATGAATTCTGAACTCGCATACTTAAGCTTCCTAATGGGTTTTCAATGAATTTTCCTATAGCAAGTATTGATTTATTATTCCTAATTTGACATCTTCTGTTTGTGGTATCTATCTCAGCTGTATGAAGTAAGTAGACCAACGACACTTCCTTGTGGTACCTTCGCTGTAATATATAGGTCTGTTTCTTTGCCCTAAAAGTGCTGCACCAAGGCTAAAGTGCTGCACCAGTCTGTTTCTTTGTCCAATTAGTGCAGCACTAACGTGTTTCTTTGCAGATAAGGCTTAATTGAGTTGGCTGAACTGTGGCCAGTAATTTTAATTAATTGTTGTTCACCCACTCCTCCTTTAGCCAGGTTACTGACTGCTGTCGACCGCAGAGAGTGGCTTGTTATTTTTATTTCTTTTGTATTTAATCCTGCCTTCTCTGCTGCTTCTTTAGTCCATTTCGAAAGTTCGTTTTTTTCCACTGTATCATCCACTTGATTGTTCTTTGTTCCATGATGGGTTTACTGTTAAGAATAATCTATCAGTTGTTATTCTAGATGAACGTTTAACGTTTTCTGGTGTCCTAGGAGACCATAATTACTTGTTATCAAAGGTATTGTAATTTTTGGTGACAACAGCTGTAAAGTTTTGCCGCGGGTAAACTGGAAAAAACGCTGACAGGAGCTGTCATACAGTTTTTTCATCTAGAAACCATTTGTAATTTAAAATTGCGCGTTTGTGATTGATGGAAATTAAGACGAGTGAAATAGTCGTTATTAACAGATTGAATGAATTTAAATGTACAATTTGTTACTCTTCTTTTGGTTGCAAAATTTTTCAATCACGACTTCTATAATAAGCGAACTTTTTCAATTCAATTCAACAAACAATGAACGCATAAGGCCACTCGATGGATAAGTCAATGTGTTTACACTGGAATATGATAGATGGAGACACTTTGACCACGTAAATTAAATGGACTTTCATTATTGTAGGTGGAGTATAAAATTCAGAAATTTTTAGGCGTGATATAATAGTTTCCTTTTCCAATAGATTACCATTTCTATTTGTATTTTTTACTTCAGAATTTATTAGTTTTTCTTCTAGACGTTTCTACAGCTTTTTTATATCTTTGGTGACCAATATATGAAATTTTATTTATTATTGAAACCTCAACTAGGGGAAATATATTTTTATTTATAAAAATACTGTTCCTTTACTTTCCATTTGCGAATTTTTTATATTTAATTTTAACGTCATCCTAAATAAATATTTTAAAAACTGATGAATTCACGATCCATTGTTTCCGGAAAAAAGGTGACTGTCTGTAAAAGGTATATTTTATTTGCCCCAGACATGTTATAAAAACGAGACATCAAATAACAGTGCAATACAAAAAATATATTTGGCGTTACAAAATTTCTTTTAGTTTTCATACATTCGATTTAAAGTTTTTTGGATACAACGAACGACAAATCCAATTCTGGTTTAAACCAAAAATTTCCACTCTGCGGTAATTAGTGAGAGAAACCTGGAAAGTAAAGGTTTTCAATTGTTTCGTTCTCGCTTATTGCTGATTATTTCAAACTAGACACCTGGAGGAGGAATTTTCGTACACTTTCAATGTGTAAAAATAATTGCGTTAATTAAAATTTATGGCGAAACAGTTTTTTACTTTACCATACCAAGTGGTGGTAAAGTATTGTGATCGCAAAAAAACAAGTTCAGCTTTCAGTGGATTTACATGTTTTGAGACCCCCTAAGTCATTTAAGACCATTTCCAGAAAATGTATGTATGGAGTATGGAGTATGGAGTATGGAGTATGGATTATGGATTATGGATTATGGAGTATGGAGTATGGAGTATGGAGTATGGAGTATGGAGTAGGGAGTATGGAGTATGGAGTATGGAGTATGGAGTATGGAGTATGGAGTATGAAGTATGGAGTATGGTGTATATAGTATGTAGTCCGGAAAAATTTGTGTGCGCTGTAACTCCAACTGCGATTGGAATTTCCTAACCAAATGTTATATTTAGCATTTTTACAACATGCTAATGAGCTGATTAGATTTTGGGCAAAATCGGACAACCGGAAGTGGGAAGAATTTTAAGATTTTCGCAATTATTATCGTTTCTATTAAGTTTATGTAAAAATATTAAGAGAAAAAATTTATTTTAAATTAAATTTACTATAAATTTTGTTTAAAAACTTTTTCAAATATTGTATTACAAGCGAGTTAAAAATAAAATATGGAATAACATAGTTGCATAATAGCGCAAGCGCAGTATAAGTGTTTTGTTTGATGGAGACAATCGTACGCTCTTGCCAGGCATGGCCTGCCTTAAATATGTACGAGTAATTGGATTATGAGTCCGTAGGGCCGTTAAAGTATGGTAAAGTCACGTGCATGGCCACATCCGATTTTTGTTACGCGTCTTTATATGCTTTTTTTACAATTTTCTTTTCTACTTAAAAAGAATTTTTTTCCTATTTAATCAGTTTTTCTGCCATGGTTCCTTTAAAAATTCACAACCTGCATACGACTGCGTAAGTCTGCAATTAATTACAGATTTCTGCTCTCTTCCAAAAACTTTCAAATTAAATCGAAAGGGTTTGCAGAAGTTGTGTTAAAGTAATTGAAATATTAAAAGCTCATTACCCCGTTTTCAACAATTAATTTTCCCGCTTATCATAAATTAAGCATTCAATCTCTGCACGTATATAGGCAACATAACATACACAGAATACATGTTTCGCTGGTCAAGTTAGCCATGCCTGTCAAACATTGTAGTAAAATTTGAATTCGATAATATTGAGTGTGGATCTATTTGTCAATTTATTGTACTTTTAAAAACTAAAAATTATGTATGTAAGTGAGAGTGATTCAAATACATCTCCAGAAATTGTTAAGGCTGCAAGAAATGTTACATTAAATCTGCTTCCAGAAAAATCAAGTTGGTGTGAGTCAAGAAAATATTCAGAAAATGTATTCTTAACTTATTTTTTGTATTCTGTTCTAATAAAATATAAAAATTTCGTGTGTAGTTTGAGCGTTAAGTATAAATTGAAAGATATGAAAACTCACAAATTCGAATATTAAATTTGTATTTTTTTTCTTTTGGCATAGGCAAATTGCATTTAGACACAGATTCGTCTATAGTTAGAACTACCCAAAAATATTTCCTAACAGCAGGAGGTATAGTAAGAAAAAAAACCATCAGGGCATTGTTTTTTGACAAACAGTGGTAGGCCTCGGTTAGGGGTAAACAAATAGGTATAATACAGAGGAAACAAGATTAAGATAAAGTATTAACTGGGAAACAAAAACTTGATAATGTACTTTGTTTGCTTTTTTAAATTTAAGATTAATTAATGGAATAAGTAGTATTTATTTACATGAAAAAACAATATAGTTTTATTTTTCCTCCTTGATAAACACGTCTACGAGCCCGCCTCTGTTTTATAAACATATTTTGTCCTCTAGAGAATCTAAAAAAATGTAACAGATAAAAAATAGGGATAAGAAAGCCCCATAAAACTCCAGACAGTCCACTGTGCAACGTCATATAGAAAATGAACAACATTGTATAGAGAAAACGCTGGATGTTCCGATAAGCTCTTTTCATGAGTGGTTTTAAGTGTATTGTACCGTAGAATTGTGCATTTCCTCAACGTTTGCAGTTGTTTTGTTGGTAATTGTGATGGCATTGAGTTCGTATTAAAAAGGGGGGCAATAGATGGCGTAAGGTCGGAATATATTTTGAAAGGTCAAGCACGTGAGGAAATTAGGAATGCACCGCGAATGGCCGTTTCTGAGAACTTTTACGATATGCTCAAAAAAGTGTCGATATTTTAATTTTAGGTTAATAATTGCTGTTTAAATTAAGGTAAATATCTAAATGATGTTAAAAACTACGTCACAGTTAATAATAGTAGACAAGTGAAGTTAAGGTTTCCGAAAAAAATTGAAACTAAAAAGCCCCAGAACTTTGCTGGTATACAAAATAGTTCACATACGTGCTAAATCATTGGCCTGCAAAACTAACAACCAATCTTCTTCTTATTGAAAGTTCCTCAAAAGAATTTGCATAGGAAGCCACTGACACATCATCTGCATATAGAACAATGCAGTCTGCATTCATGTACGTTGGTAAATCATTTATAAATATGAGAAATATCAATGGTCCTAATACGGATCCTTGCGGTACTCCTATATCTACATTACCTCTATTTGATTGAGTTTCATTCACTTTTACAATATTTTTTCTGTGTCTTAAATATGACATTAACCAACTCAACACATTTCCTCGAAAACCCAGAGAATGAAGTTTCGTTCCACATATTCCAAATCTAAGCAATCAAAAGCTTGTGTAAGATCAAAGAAAAGTTCTCCAACAACTTTTTTATCGTCTAGATGTTTGTATAAAAATTCAACAAAATCATAAACAGCACTCTCTGTTGATCTACCAGGGTAAAAACCATTTTGACATTTTGTTATATTATACTTTTCTAAATAAGAAATCATTTTACTATACATAGCTTTTTAAACTATTTTACTTATGACATTAGATACTGTTATTTGTCTATGATTGTTCAAACTAAGCAGATCATCTTTTTTGTATAAAGGAGTTATTAGTCCTACTTTCAGTTCCTCAGGATATTCACCAATTTGAACGGAAACATTAATTATATTTGCCAAAGGTCCAGCTACATGGTAGGCAATATGTTTTATAATTTTAGTGGATATGAAATCTACCCCAACAGAATTAGTATTTTTTAAATTTCTAATTATCTCTAAGGCATCTTGTTTATTTACTGGGTCAAAGAAAAACGAATTACTGTTATTCAGATGACATTTTGTACTATCTGTTCTAGCGCTTCCAAAATGCTTTTCATTTAATATTTTCATTGAATTACTATAGTGATTAACAAAACTATTTGCTACCTCAATATTATTTTCAATTATCTGTTCATTGATTTTTAGTTTAATTTGTTGATTTGACTTTACCTTGCCGCATTTTTCTTTAACTTTTTTCTTTAACATATTTTTGCTTTTCAATAGGGTTTTTCTTATTGTCAATTGAATTTTATCCATTTACGTTTCCTATTTTGATTTAAACAAACTGTTTTCTTAACCATTGGACAAAATTTATCAATTGCAAAATTAATAATGCCATAGAATTCATCTAACATGTCGCTAATATTTTTATGGTTGTTTACTTCAATAAAATTATGTTGTAAATAGTTTTGTAGATTACCAATAGCATTTTCACTTTCTAAATAATATTTATATATAGGTACTTATATACCAGCGTATAGTGTCGTCTGTACATCATCGGTCTTGGGTTCATGAGGCATTATTGGTGTACAGAATCAGGGACAGTGCGGAACCTTGGGAAACTCCAGCTTCTTTAGTGTACTACGGTCCTGTATGTTGAGTACGAGTGTATGATTTTAACAACATAAGTAGAATATTCGTTCGTTCATCCAAACTGTGTTGAAAGCTGTATACATATCAGAAAGAATAGTGGTGCTATTAAATAAAAAGAGTTAATTGGTATAGCGACAGATATATTGTGCTATAGCTGTAGGGCACATATTTTTTGCTATTATCTTATTTATTTATTTATTTATTAGAGATGAAAATATTACAAATAGCTTTTAAAAGACAATTTATTTAAGTTATATATTAGTTTGCGAAATATAAAGCATAATAATATAAGTTTGCTTCATATACCTCAAATATCCTCTATAGAATGACAACTTTCGTAGAACGTTCAGGAATTTCTGGCATCTAAGTAGTAAGGTACTAATAATGAGAGATTATACCTGGATTAGCCGAAAAATGTTACAAAAGCTAACCAGCAAATATTAATAAACTTGTATACACTTAATAGAGAATTGGGAGGCAGTTGAAGTAAGTAATAACCCGACTTTAAATAATGGGGAGAGTTGATGAAGTGCTGAGGGTAGAAAAGTGACTGATTACCTAATTATTCCTTGTCGTGAGTTATCAATTTTGAAGATAGAATCGACCTGTATTACAATTTTTCACAAATATGTCTAATACAATCTATATCTACGCAGTTAGTATTGAAAATAGTTTTAGAAATGTTTTTTATGTGTTTTTCTGTCTCGATTTTTATTATTTACTTTTGATTAGGTGCAAGATAATTAGACAAATAACGAACAATCCAAAAATTATTGTTTTATTGAACTTCTTGGACTGATTTTAGTTGTTTAGAAATTGGATTTATTTGATGTAGCTCATCAAATTCGAGTTTTGTTAATATAAAATCAAAAATATTTACTATAAAAAACCACATAAATGGTAACGAAAATGTAGTTGCTGATAGTTTCTCATAATTTTATTTTTGGTTTTTTTTTTTTTATACTCACTTTGGATTAACAATATTGCAGTTTGATGGAAAAGCATCTTCAAACTTTAACTGACAAAACTTCCAGATTTGTTGATTTTATAAACAAACTTAAGAGAATTTTGTTGAGGGGATATTATAAATTGTTGGGTTAAAAAAATGCACTGGATAAATTCATATAAAAGGAAACAGATATGTAGTTACTGATAGTTTTCTGATATCTGTTATATGATCCTCTAGTGGAACCAGAAGAAATACTGTTGGTAGTTATAGGTATCTGTATCTGTATGTATCACCCCACAGCCCGTAGGCCACATTTGGCCCATTGTGCGTCCTTCTGAGGTTGAGCCTTCCATCTAGCTCGTCAGGCACCCTACTTGTTTAAAGTAAGTAATGACGTCGCCTGAAGGTAGGCTCCCTCATGTTGGCATGTGTTAGCCTGTGCTCGCGGAAAAGAAAATGTCTTATTTGCAAATAATGTGTTCGACAGTCTCATCTTCCTGTTCACATCCTCTGCACAGTGGAGCGTCAGATAACTCCATCCTGTAGAGGTGTTTTCGTAGATGGCAGTAGCCAGTCAGGATACCTCTGGCTGTGCGCAAGTTCTGTCGGTTCATAGTAATGTATTTTTTAGCTGTTTCGCTGTTCGGATACTGTAATAGTTCTTTGGCTAGCTCTCAGCCTTTTTCGTCTTCCCATCTACGCTTTTCCCTTTTGATTTTCCATGGCCTTTGATCCAAGCTAAAGTGACCACGATGTTGTTACATGGTTCGACCTGGCCTGGAGACATTCAAGTACTAATCCTGATGTAATGTGTGGTCTATTCAGAGCTAATAGTGCCTATCTGCTGTCCGTAAAGATGTAAATATTATTACCAATATGTTTCTTCTGGTAGTTATAGGTAGTTAATAATTCTGATTCAATCTGGGTGCTTCGTGCTCGATTTTTTCGGTTCTCTGCAGCAAGATGAATTAACAATCCTGTATCAACGTGTTTCTTGTAATGATCAATGGGTTTTGCTTATTAAAATCTAAGCGTTATTTTTTATTCGTTCTGTTTTTTTATTTTACCATTTAAAATAACTTTTCTTTCTAGTCTTTTACTGGGAAATAATACTAATTTCCCAAAAGAAAATGTAATCTAGAGCAAATCGTATTTTACATAATCTTACAATGATAGAGTATCAGATTATATTTTTCTTGTAAGCAGTGATTCACAGAAACGGGAATGTATTCCGAGCCATTCTGACCATCCGTTACTGGATAATTTAGTTTAAATTCCCAGTATTAGCACGATAATCCTATTATGAATGAAATGACAGGCACCTTAACTTGGATTATTTATCACGAAACTTTAGACGAAAATCAGTTTAGCCTGGATTGCTGTTGTACATTCTTAATGTTCTGATGAACTTTACATAATTAATTCAATATATAAATTTTTTAATGTGGCTCGACAGCTGTTGTAATGCGAATCTGTCTTTTTAATGAATTTTTTATATGACACAATACATATTTTAGAGCTTTAATTTCTTACTGTAAGGTTGTAAAACACCAACCACTTGAGTTATCAGCAGGCGGTCGATTCTCCGCAGCGTACCTACTCTAGCCATTAAGTTCTATTCTATAGGTATAATGATAAATTGGATTAAAATAATTATTAAAAAAAACGCTTGAATATAATTTAGAATGGCCGTGGATGTTATTGGATGTACGAAAACAAATCAGCACAGAAAATAAAAAACATTAATATCTGCTTGAATTATAATTTATTATAAATTCGCTTTGACTTAATTGAGCCCACTAAGCGTCCTATTCCATTCCGTAATTGTTTGTAATAACCGGTATGTTTTTTGGTTATTTTTTTGCTGCGTGTCTGCCAAAATTTTGAGCTGAGCGGTATGAAGGCTACTTAGTTTTCTACCAAAGATCAAACTGTCCTAGAGGGCATTGTCCGCGCGGCAGAATCTAGCGCGAATTACTTTAATCTTAGCGGGATGTGTAAAAATTCTCGGGGATAGTCTGATCTTAGTGACCTCCCACTGTTTAATTTCTGAACGCGGTTTGAGAACCACTGGTAGCTTCTTAAAGCCACAGGTGAGTTTCTCACTCCCTATTTTGTCGCGAAAATTTAGTTTTTATCAAATTTCTGGACCCTCCCTGAATGTCCCACATTCGAATTGTTTATAATATTATCGTCCAATCAGAACGCAATTTTCAATTTTAATCATCATTTAATCGCAAGTGACAAAAAGTCTCTCCTCAGCATTTTATTTCTGGGAACAATGTACTTTCGTGACTGCTTGTTTTATGAAATTTAATATTTGTTTTCCGGTAGAATAAGGTAAATAAATTTAGTTACAGCGAGTGTCTCAAATAAAATCCAAAGTTTTAATCTAATAAATTCTCTTAAAAAACTTCTGCTCATTACATGTATACTGAATTCTCGCTTGATATTCCCTTTGTTCTAATACATCTTGATTTACATGTGGAAAATATTATTTTCGGTATAAACTCAGGTTTAATTATATTTTCAAGCTATAGTTTGTACTTCAAACTCATCTGAAATACAATTACTGTACCGGTTTCCTTGTCGGTGGTAGAAAACAATTTAAAAACAATTGTTTTCCGGTTAAATTTTACGTATAAAAATTCGTTCAAGTCCTGGTCTTTGCGGCTGTCATATTAATCCAAAACAAATCTTGTTCCAACGTTTACGCAGATGTTAGAATGTGATAAAAAGCTTTTGGTAATTGCTTCTTACACTGTAACGGGTTTTCCTGGGGTTTAAGAAAAACTTTATTTTTGAGGCCTTTGCGTCACACACTAAGGGAATTGCCTCGAGCACCAGTTCCTTATTCACCACCAACTCTTCTATAAAATACAATAGGAGGGCCAAGGTAGCGACCGTAAAGAAAACGGTAATCCGAACGTCTAATTTGAAAATTGCTTTTAGTTTTTTTTTAATAAATAAAGGTTGTATTAAGATAGATAGATAGATCTTTATTTAATTAGGAATCCTAATATACATATAAAAATAGACTAAAAAATACATATAAATCTAAATTTAAGTAGATAAAATTCGTGGGAATCAGTCAATATAAAATAAATTAGTTTGATTTCTTCGTTTTAGGTCAAGCTTAAGAAAACGTTTATTTTCTTTGTCAAGAAAACCAATTAATAGTAATTGGTTCCTAAATTTCCATTCAAACCATTCCATGAAAATCAAAATAAATTTAATTAAAACCTCAAAAACAGAGTGGTTAAGGTTACTCATCCATCTTTGAGAGATGAGTGTCTAAAAGAACTTCAGAACATTCTTTTAGAAAACTCATATCCCAAATCTTTAGTGAGTAAAATTCTATTTAGTACCTCTATTTCTGTTTCAAATTCAAACCATCCACCAACAACTGACCAAATTTCTATTTTTAAATTTTTACCACATATAGAATGAAGACAATATTAAAATAATTTGAAAACTATTTCACAAATACATTCTAAATTGAAAACACCTATACCAGTCAAAAATAAATCAAATATAATCATGTTTCATGTTTCAGTACTATTGATACTTTCAACAATATTTCCAATACTTTCAACAAAATATTTATTAAAACTTTGTGCTATTTCTGAGCTATCATTTATTATTATTTTTTCATCTCCTATTTCAAAAATTATACTGTTTGGAAAATCTTTATCTCTGTTATTATTAATGTTGTCAAACCAAGGCAATTTAGGTTTATAATGACATGTTTCTATAGGAGCAATATTATTAATTACAGTTTCACAAGTTTCAGAAATCTCCTTATAAATAAAATCAACATCAGTAGATCAGTATAGGCACTATAAAGGGTGTCCCAGACTTAACTGACCACGGGTTTGATTTTTAAATGTGGTAATAAAGAATTTTTGAAACCAGACAATCTTGTTTGAAATATCCCAAACCGTTTCGGAGATATATCGTGGTCAATTAAGTCTGGGATGTATACAGCGTGTTTGAATATAAAGTCGTTAATTCATAGGATAGTATAACTATTGCTAAACTAGCGGCCTATCTAAGACTTAAAGAGTGATAATTAAAAATTATTGTTTATCGAATAATAGTTTTAAAGATATAAATATGGAAGTATACACTATATTTTGACAGGAATATCCAAAAGGCGTTTAAGAGGAAAATCGAATATCTGGCACCGTTAGGTTCTTACTCATCTCTTATAATATATGTATGCAACGTTTCTACATTAATGAGTTACTTCAGGAGATGTGGCGTAAAGCATCATCGTCCTCAATTTAACAGTATTTAATCAAACTAAATTAATCAGGGCGCGCAGTAGTAGTGGAAATTAATGTAACATTCCACGGAGGTATACAATTTTGCAACTAGATAAACATAATCATAAACGATTTTATTAATTATACGAGGTGTCCGCGCGAAAACTTTAAATGGAATTATATTTGGTGTTTTAAAAGATATCCACTTGAAATTTTGGAATGTCATTAAGAAAGTAGGGGGAAAATTAATAGCATATGAGATGCCACCACAACGTGATATTCGCCACCTTCCAGTCCAAAAATTTTAATGACACCCTGTATTTTTTTTGACATATTATACAAGAGCGTAGTTTTTTAGTATCTCTATGTGAAAAAATGACTGAATTACATAATAAAGGTTCAGATACTAGATATTCAATATCGAAAGTAAAAAATAATAGCAAGCCAAGAAAGCAGCTCCGTTGTATGAACTGTCAAATAATATTGCTAGTGACACTTCTATTAGTACAAAAATTTTCGAAAAATTTTGACTTGGTTTGAATTAAAATTAATGTATGAACTGAAAATATTAACAACTAAATAATTGGTACAATTTTCTACCAGCAAAAATTTAAATGGACAAGATCTCTAGATTTTTTGGAAGAATTAATAGATCCTCTTATCATTCACTGCTTGGAAGAAAATTTAGAGCGTTTATATAATATGTCAATTATATCATATAACAAATAGATTTTAATGATTTAATTGATGAACTTGCCGAAAAAAAACAAGAAAAATACAATTTAAATAAATTTATGATGTTTTAATTCATTATTTTCTTATAAATATAAAATAAAATTAAAATTACGGACATAAACAATTGAAAGAATAATTATTTTGTGTTTATTTATTAAGACTGTTATAACAAACTTCAAAAAAATGAAAGAACAAGCTTCAGAACTATCGTATATGCATGGTAAGTTTTTATTTTATTTCATTTTTTTTCATTAAATGCCACCACAAAGCTAGTTACGGTCCTAAATAAACGGGTCAGATTACAGGTAGATGACACTGATTGGAATAATTATTAAATGTTTTTAAAATTTATTTTTTACTTTCATAATGTGATCGATGCACTTCAATCAAACTTGACATTTATATCGTAAACATTTTGTACATCAGGTTATTTAATATTTTTTTCGATCGATCTCATGTTTTCTAGAAATTTTGAATTTTCTTTAGATTATTGTAGACCTGAAGGATGCTCTTTGGCCGAAACTAGTCATGGCCTTCATTTAATAAAAATGATTGTTTGGGATTGATCTTGAGACTTTCTATTCATATTATATTATTTATCAATAGAGTTATTGTGAATGATTGACAAAGAAACGGTTTCTGTCTTTTGCCTTCATCAGTTAGGCCTGACGGGTAATATAACGTGAGTTACTTAAATGAGGCGAACGGATTTTTAAATATACCTAAATGATATGTTTAATTTGATCAAAATTACTGTAAAAAATTGGATTTTTACATATTACAATTGTGTCCACCTAATTGATATTTTTGTCCAATATGTATTGCCCAGTCTTAACGATATATTTGTGAAATTTAATGGAGAAAATGGATGATAAACTTGGTTTGCGCTTTACTTTTTGTAACCATTATTGGATTACATATTTCTATGTGCCTAACGGAAAGTTAGTTCTTTTTAAGTGGATTTATAAGTGAATTATTTTTCGTTGCTAGTAAGCCATTTTAACAGGATAATTATAGGCCATTAAAAAAGGAAAGCTTCCCTAATTTAAGAAGTATTCAATTGTAGATTTTTGCTTTCTCCCAATTTAGAAATATATCAAAAAGGTTTGATATATTTATAGAATTAGAAAACGAGTAAGGAATTTAATTTATCAGATTCGACATCCTAAGACCGGTTTCTGCCTTTCGGCTTCGTCAGTTAGGCTTTTCAAATCCAATAAATAAAATTCCAAACTCGTACAAGTCAATAGCTATATCCGCTATAAGATAAATTTTTTTTTATAGATGGCAGCACATCTAAAAATATTTATAGAACTTACCCTAACTTTTTGAGCCCACCTGCAAGATATGTATTTGTCAACAGGGTTGCCAACTTCGATTGGGGTGACCAACACATGTCTGACATGTCAACAGGGACGACGTTTCAGCACAATCTCATGTGTCATCCTCAGGTCTTTCTTGGGCTGTTTTTCTTCTTTGGGTTACTCGAATTGAACTATCGTCAAGTACTGTTTAATTCAGTAATTTTCTTTAAATATTACATTCAAATTAAATCTGTATATACTTGCATTTAATACTATAGTATCAAAAGTAACTAAATTTATAAATAATTCTAAGCTATTAATTTATAATTAATTTTTTCGAACGTAATACAAAAGTTATGTTGTCTCTCATCACTAAAACATAAATTTTCGAGCACAAATTGCTGTTATACGTCCATTATATACGTCAGAAGAATTTTCAAATATTAAGGTCGTGCACTTTTGAAAGAATTTACGAACGACGCAGCGTGATGGTAGTCGTTAGGAATATCAAATTCTAAGGAAGACATGACAAAAATTCATTTTACCAATTCCAAGTGTATCGCCTTGATTCCGAATATTCAAATAGCAACCCTTAGTACATTCAGACTTGATCGATGACTACATCCAATATAACACAGGTTAAAGTGTCAACAGGCAGTTGATGTTGCCATTTACTCATTTGGTTACTAACTGTTTCGAAGCTGTACGTATTTTGGATGAGTAAACGCCATGAATATGTTGCGGGAATATCAATTATTTGGATTTAATTGAGAGAAAACGAAGACCTATTTCAAGTGGATTTTGTTTTAAAAAGTTGCTCTACTCTTGAAGTTTTTGAATAGCTTACTTACTTATTGTAAAATGAAGTACTTGAAACAAGAAGTCTTTCAGCAGACAATGCTCAAGTTCAAGTTATCCAATGCTTCGGACTAACGCAATCCACCAGTAAGTAAGTGTGATACTTCAACCATTATAGAACCCCGTATTGTTTCTTTAATAGGGGAAAATGTATTATTATTACACAACTTAAGGCCACAGGTTGCTGAAGACCGCCTACTTTTCTCTATGTAGCTCAAATTCCAACGATGATCTAAACCTCTATCGAGTACTTGTGGGTTATATATATATGATGATTTATTAGGGCTTAACAGCCACCTCCACCAAACCTGATTAGGAAAATGTATTAAGGAGATGTGGCGACGTTATTAGGTACATCAACAGATGGCAGTGTTAAGTTTTTTTGCTTTTATCTTAGTTTTTTAAAGTAATGGCGAGAAAACCTTTAAATCCACCTGCTTGGAGTTCCAAATTATTTCTTAAAACAAAAATTCAGTTAATATAAAGGACACAGAAAAACAAACACCATCTAGAAGGAAAACTGTCTCATTAATTTTTATTAAGGATTTTTATAGAATTGAGATAAATAGCAGTGTAACGCTAACGCCGCAGTGTCGAATGGTTTCGAATCAAAGACAGCAGGCTGACTTCACCTCGGATTGATTGATGAACGATTTAAGTCAGACCATTTTTATCAGTTTTCCCTCTTTTCTCGCGTTTAACAAATATAGAAACGCATGCATGCGATGTATTATTATTAATAGAAACGCTATAATAGCGATTTGCCATGCGCTTAGCAGTGGCTGATTTACGCTGAAGTGGGTGTTGTTTTTTTATTGACAGTTGTGGTTACAAATTCCATCTTAATCGTCAGTGGAATTTTAGCAACAGGTTGGAGCTCGAAAGTTTTTATATATTTGTATCTGCATCATAAAGTTATTCTCGTTGAAAATGTCAGTTTTGCCAGGTTGTTTTATTAATTTCTAACATTCTTAAAAGTGTCCACAATGACCCTATATTACTACCTAAGTAGGTCCCGAGACTGACTCTTGTGGTACACCATAAACATTAAAAAAAGCGGTTATTAACCTAAAAATAAAATTTTTATTCAGTGCGAAAGATTTCAATCCGCTTTGACACCGTAGTGCTTCTTTTGAAACGTAAGGAACCACATCAAAGACTTTAGATTCTTTAGAAAAATCCAGGCAGAGGACATTAAGAGGGTTCGTTGTAGTCCAGACCAAGCTAGGCCCAAATTAGGCTTTTTTTTAAAATTTAAATTCGTATAAAATCGAAAAATAAATAATTTGCTTTGAAAAAATTACTGCTGATCCTGTGTACTAGACCAGTTTCTTTGCGATAAACAAACTATAGTGGCTATAACTATGACCATCATATTTTCCACCCATGATATAACTTGGATGTACTAATAGGCCTTATATTTATATTAACTTAAAGAAAAATGGATTGAAATAAAATCGATGGTTCCTGTCTATAATGATAATCCGCATTTACTGAAATAAATATAGCGAAGAATAACTTGAGAGAAAAATTTGAAGTGGTTTTTGAAAATACTGCAAATTCAATAATTCAAAGACTACCTTCACTGGCGATCCTTAAAATACAATAAAAAAGGTAAATAGAATCTCAAGTATGAGCCAATAAACGTTAGCATGCAAATCTCGTAGGTAATAGGATTGTTACTCTAAATACAATACTTGAGACCCTCGCTCGCATCTTTCACATGGACGCATGAAGTGGCTTCAACGAAGGCAAAACGACGATTTAAAATTCGTTATGAAAATATTGCAAGACACATTAGGAACAACTGTTACGAGAAAAGAAATATATGTTATATGGTTGATCGTCTCCACAAAAGTGCCTTTGTGTCCATAAATCAAAGAAATCTATTAGAAATTTTTCTACCAAAAACTATTTTTGAATGAGTTAAAATGATATTTACTTTTTAAAATACTCGTCGACTTATTTTTTTTATTTACAATTAACTACATCTATAGTTTGTCTATCCTAAAGAAAGTAGTGTTTACACCCCCATGAATATGGAAGTTTAAAATAAGTAAAAAAAGTAATAAATCGAAGCTAATGAATTTTTTTTTACAATAATAGTATATGTAATTGCTGTAATCATCCGAGTGTAATAAAATAACCACACAACGAGTTTAAAATAATACTTTATCTACTAATATCGAGAAGTAATAGATAATTTATACCTACAACGAAGGTGGAATTTTTTTAACCATAAAAATTCCAAAAAAGGACCACAAAACTGCCTAAGGATGTGAAATAAAATCACACTTGTTCCCAAAAACAAGGATTTTAAAAATGTCCTACACTGCACCAGCGTCTGGACTTCAACAACTACTCCTTGAGCTATATGCCCCACCAGGTATTGAATTACGAAAGTTCAGACGTGGTTTGGTGCCCGACCAAGTCGGGGATTTAAACCAAAAACTTCGATTTTGTTATTAAATTAATTAAATTAAATTAATACCTGGTGCAGTGTAGGACATTTTCAATGTCCTTGTTCTTGGGAACAAGTGTGATTTTATTTTACATCCTTAGGCAATTTATACCTAAAAAATATTTATTAAATCAAATCAAGAACTAAAGATTTTTAAATGCTAAAGAAACTATTATACGAATATTATGTTATGATAATCAAATTATGAGATTTAAATTTTATTTATTTTCAATTTTAATTTTAAATTTTAATTTAAACTTTGAGCGTAATTTTTAATTATAATTTTCTAATTTACTCTATTCTCAGGGTTAGTTTTATATCTGTATGCTGCAGGGTTCAGCCAGGATAAAAATAATAAAAAATTTGCTCATAAACTATTTAAATGAGTGACAGATCCCTCTACCAAAAACTTTACGGTTCGGTTCGGTGTAAGCAAGTCGTCCAGAATAATTTGAATATCAGTGGGAATTTCTTAATAAAGAAATCCAAAAATTATATCAAAATGTGCAGGAAGTGGTGAACTATAAAAAGACTTTAAGTACAAAAACGAAATAGTGAAGTACGTGGAACTGTTAATTAAAAATTAAAAATAGTTTTGTCACGAAATACCGACAAATATATTTAATGTTTCGTATGCTAAAAGTTAATATAAAAAAAATGTTGTTAACGAAATTGAAACAAGAATTATTCTACAGAGGACAACAAGTATGTTAAAATAAACACAAATAAAAGTTCAAATACCTTCCACCTGTGGGGATTTTTAACAGTTCTGATAGTTATTATTATATCAACCTTTTACAGGTCCATTACTACTCCTCCACCAAATATGTCACACTCCTGCTAAATTCCAGCAACCTGCAAGGTTCATGGCACCTACTACACTTTATTTAATATTAATTTACATCCATTTATCCATTTATAATGTATATAATTCTTGGTAGACCTTTATTTAATTACAGTTAAATTCGTTTCTTCAAAGAAAATTTCTTTTTTATTCTTTCCTTTTCAAATTTTTTTTTAAGTAACCAATCAACAAACTTTTTTCTTTATCATCCCCCATCAAATATTTAAAATTCAAATTAGATAATGACCAATAAAAAATTTTATTATTTAGTTTCTAATATTTAATTTGGCAATACTTTTTTTAATTTCTTCAAAAATGACAACATTTAAAATTTTGACACTCCAACACCAATTTTAGGTTATGTTTACTGTCAGTGTTTCTGTGTTTAAACTATTTTATTTAAAGGTATTGTAATGTTTATTTATTTTATCAATTAATACTTATTTATATTAAATTAATTCATATTTATAATAAATTATTTGTTGTTAAAATTTGAAGTTATGTTGCTGCAATGCGAGATATTAATTGTTGCATCTGCCACACCAAAATTCACATTGTGATCTGTATTTGATAAGAAATTGCTAGAACTAGCATATGTTGTTGGATTATTAGTATTATTTTTATCGATTTGATGTAAAATTCTATTAGTGAAATATTTACGTGAATTACTTTTATTGGGTTGAAACACTATCGTCGACCACTCAACCAAAATACAATTTTAACACACTCTACGCGCGTCTCGCCAACTATGTTGGCATCATCAGGAGTTGATGATAGACTGTCTATCATCAACTCATGCTTCTGTATCTGTAGAGTAGGGAGGGTGAGTTAGTCCCACAGCATTTAGGCCACATTTGACCCATTGTACTTCCTCCGGAGGAGGTGTGCTCCTAGGTCATCGTCCATCCTGTCCTTTCCAGGAAAGTGGACAAGTCACTAGGAGACATCTCCTTTATATCGGCAGCCTCACCGAACACGCACTGTCTCATTGACGATAACCCCGGGCAATCGCATAGGACATGATTGACCGCTGCGTTTTCCTGTTCACACATCCTGCCTAGAGGTGTGTCCACACTTGTATGGAGGTGTCTCCTTAGTTGACAGTGGCCAGTCAGAAATCCTACTGCTAGACGTAGGTTTTTCCTGGTCATCGCCAAGTATTTCTTCGACGCCAGCTTCCCAGGGTCGCTCAGGGTAACCCTGGCAAAACTGCATCCCTTGATTTCATCCCATCTCTTTAGAGATTGAGCATGGGTGTGACGTTAGGCTAGTTCCGCAATTGCCGAAGTCGTCAAGCCGTAGGTGTCGCTGGGTCCTAAAAGTTTTAGTCCAGCCGCTTCCCTGGCTAAGGAATCGGCAATGCGGTTAGCTTTACTCCTGTCGTGCCCTTTAACCCACCTCAAGATAATATTGTTATCTACAGAGGCGTTAGCTAAAGCTTGATGGTACTCTAATACTAGCCCTAATGTAACACGCTATCTATTCAAGGCTAGTAGAGCTTGTCTGCTGTTAGTTCTTTTGTGACAATTGAGATACCAGCCGGTTTTGTTTGAACCACGCTGGTATTTTTTCCCATTCGCCACTTAATTCTTAGGCTTAGTGATCATGCTTACTCCACTCTCCAATGTTATTTTAAGAATAGGAGATAGAGTATCCCCAATTTATTTGCTTTCAAACGCGGCTCATTTGATACTACCAAAACATGACCCGTGTCTTCGAAAACAACTTCACTGAAATCTAAAAGTCTGAGCAGACCCATTTTTGGTGGACTTTTATATACCTAGATCCACATTTCAGGAAATTCCTTGTTCAGAAAATTATTTATTTTATAGGCAATTGATTCGATGAAATATCTAGTAATTAGTAGAATTGATTGGCCAGCAAATTTTACGAACTATGATTCTATTGAATAATTATGCACAAAATATGTCACCCCGTAAAATTGCAGAATTGCAAATTGTTCTCAGAGACACAAGTGCGATTCTACAAGATAATATGTTAAACGTATTGGTGAAAATTATATGCGTACTTATTTTTGTTCTTTTTACTAAAAAATGAAACTATGAATGCTTTGAGCAGAGCATTTTACGTTCATTTATGTCAAACCTGCCAGTTCAACTTAAACGCCACGCTGTGACTTTTAAAATCAAGATAGAAACGTATAGCTTAAATTGTCCTATGACGTTGAAAGCTATTTCGTTCATGACTGAAATCATGTTTGTCTCCACGTGTGATATTACACTTACTTCTATGGACCAATTCTTGTACAGCTATTATTTATGCATCCTTGCGTTCTGTCTGTAATATTGTACTTCGGAAGGGAAATTTTTCAGAAGTCTGAAAATCTCTTTCTCCTTTATTTGTTTCTTTTGAATTGTGTCGCACTGTTATTGAAATTGTCTTCATATTGTATTCGTGTGTTACATACAAGCGAAACTGCGTCATTCATGTATATTTATTACTGGATGTTTGCAGATAGACATAGCATGGGACACCGCACGTTTCATGCGGATATTTACTTTTAAAATGATCCCACATGTTTTATTTTACATTTTAACTCATATCTAGAGATATCTTTTATGTTTCACTTTATTTATTAAGGGAATTTTCTTAAAAAACTATCAAAATCCTAATTTATTATTTTTAATTTAGTAAATAGTAAATTCAACTGAACTGTAATATATATTTTATTATACAAATTTTAAATCAATGCAATCTGACGACTCAGGAAGATAATTTATGACCCTGCACTGCTGCTAGAGACTCGAATGTAGTACTGTATAGAATTTTCTAGATAACACACCGATTGGGTGGAAACAGTTTTTCATGTTTTTCTACGATCAACCAAAGCGTCAAATGATTCAGTCTGTTAGAGTGCTGTAGATATAACATTGCGAGATCACATACGATAATAACATATAGCAATAGTTAGTTTGACGATGGATTAAGCATCGAGAGATCCCTTACACTGATAATCGAGCGTGGCGAAGAATGAATAAAGTTGTTACTGAAAAAGCGATATATAATTCAGCGTGTTTAAGTGAAAAAGATGTAGAATCAAGGGATAGTTGTTTCCCTCATCAACAATCACAAAACAAAGAAGACGAAAACAATTCTTTTGATTCACATTGCCAGGTTGGTGGGAAATTATTTTTTGGACTTTGAGACAGACTTTATAGTATTGTTAGCAATTAAGACTTTGTACGAATCAGCTTAATAACTAAAGCGTCTCCTTATGGAAATATGGACTGGTCAGGGTAAAAATGATATTTGAATTCTCATTTCAAACATAAACTGTGGTTATGAGGATGTAATTCAAAACAAAAAAGGAATTACCAGATAAAAATCAAATCAAAATAACTGTTTACTTTTGACACCAAAAATTTGAAAATATAAATAAATAAATCAATGTTTGTAAAGCAACTAATTACAAATATATAAAGTTTAGATAGATATATCAAATGTCAAAATTACTGCAGTGGTGTGTTAATTTCATGGACTACATAATTTTATTATTGAACAAAAAACCGCCTGTCGTAAACCGTCTTCCTCTAAAACAATAGAAAATAAACTAAGCGGTTTAAATATTCTGTCAAATTAATTTTGATATTAGAGGAATGATTCACTTTACAAATTTCAGATACTTTGTTGCTTCCGTAATAGCGTGCCATTATCTTTAAATTTACATTTCCACTCAAGCAAAGCAGATGTACAGATTTTACTTCTACCATTTTGTAGCACACCGAGTTGGGCTTATTCAAATACCTCTTGAATTTGCATAGTATTGAAAAGGTTCCTCCTTATTAAATACAGATATACTGAGCGATTTGCAAAATTAGACTGCGGGGATTTCGATTTCGAAATGTTTCGAAAAGTAATAATATTTGGAGAGTAAATTATTGTTTTCTTTGAACTAAAGACGCAATTTTGTTTATGGAAAAATTGGTTATAAGACAGGAGCAGATTTGATGTGTTTATTGTGTGTATATATTGTTTTTTAGGGCACCAGCTTCAGTCGTATGGATATGATTCTAAAACAGCTGTAATATTTCGTTGTAACAAGTTTTGAGAAATTCTACTATATTTTAATTGACCGATTATTATTTTTTGTAATATGGTACCTAACATTAAAACTTTGGAAAATATCAGTCATATATCAAGGAAATAAAATGAATTATCCTTCTACAGTCGTTTTTATAAAAGAGTAAAACAATTTTTTTTCATACCTCAACTCACATTTAATAAGTGAATATCTTATGGATATTTGAGCCGCATATGAGGCATGTAAATGCCTATTTCTTTATTTAAATGAGGCCCAAATAAATATGTAAAACCAACTTTATGCTGAAAAAGAAACGAAAATTACGGTAAAAGTAAATAAGTTCACTCAGACAATTTGGACTTTTTTAAATTTACGAACTAATCAATTATTTTAATTTCGAGAAGAAATGTTATTTTGAATAGGATATTCACTTTTGCATTACCATTAGTTTTAATATGGTAATTCATTCATATATGAAAGAGCTTTTTCTACTGACATTTCCCTTTAGGTTAGTTTTAACATTTTCAATGGAAATTATGTTAAAAGGGCATAGCCGGGTAAGCATAGGAGACATCCTTAAGAATATTTGACACTTTTTGCGGTTAATATATTCTGCAATTTTGGTTCTGTTATTCGCGCTGATTACGTACTCCAACGTAAACAATTAATACAGCTTGACAAGTCACACCATCATTTTCTAACATGGATTACAGATTCCATGTTGAGCTGTCTTTCTACTGATAAATCACAAGGACACTGAAACCGCTCTAGCAATAGCAATCTCCTTTAAGAACAGAATCAAAAGTTTGGACTGTCCCGACAAAGTTCGGGTTCCAACATGCCCCTGCACCGATGTAATTCAGTACTTGTGGTGGCAAGTAGCCCAAGAAGTAGTAGGTTCAGATGCAGTGCAAGCAGAAATATTGATTATAAAGGAAACAAGATGGAAAGAAAGCAAGGCAAGAGAGCTAGCAGGAGGATATAAGCTGATCTACTGAGTACGGTAACAAGCCAGAAATTGAGAAGAAGAATTATATTGTTAGAAAAAATGTTAAACTGTGTATGAATGAAATGTTAAATATTGTAAGTGAGTACGTATCGAAACCCGGCTGCAAAGAAGAGGAAAAAATAAAGTTCTGGGAACCAAACTCCAAAGTATACTGGAAGAGTAAAGGGTCATGATAGATGGGGACCTTAAAGTATACGTAGGCAAAGGTCGAGTAGGAATTAAGAGAGTACATGCTGAGTAAAAAGAAGAAGAATACTTTGCAAAAACATTTAATATAAAAGAAATATTGTCACTACAAAAGCGGAGGAAAAAAAGCCAAATTGACTACATCGAGTACTAAAAATTTGCTGGGAATTTGTAAGTCCAGGTCACCAAAAAGTTCAATTCAAATGTCAAGGGATGGTGGAAAATTAATAGTCAAGTGTTGTGTTTAAACTATCTGTTAATTCACCATTAATTTAAAAAAATACCACCTCGTATTTTTCAATTTATAAGTTATTCCAAACAACAAGCATTTCAAAATTCAAATCTCCCTTTTGTAGACTCTGTCGCTTTATGAAATCCCTTCTTTTTAAACACATAAAATCAAAGATCAAAGAACCAACAAAGTTTTAACATCATTGATCACATTTCTCATACGGGTTTTGTGATAACAATTCAATTCAAATAAAGAAGAGAGTTTGGAAAATTAGTAGATACGGGTGGGTCTGTCTGAAACGGTGGAAAAAGCTCGATTTTAAACTGATATCTCTTCAAACATTGCGGCATAGGCGGCGCGATTGTGGATTATAGGAGTATCTTTCCAAAACAATTGTTTTATAATAAAAAAAATTGTTAGAAAATCGAAAAATAGGTGAGCATGTGGTGCCATGGACAAAGTATATCAGATGTCACTTGAACTTACGCAATCGCGCTCCTTTTTCTGTTACCATAATCTTATTATGGAAATAAGTGGCTTCCCAAATTTTCAGCCTAAAAACCTCAAGGAAAATTTATAGGCTCAACTTTGTTCAAAATGGCAACGAGAAAAAAAATTAAATACCTACTCGTTTCCTTCGTATTTCTCATTAACGTTACATGAAAAAAAAGCAACAAAGACATTTCTGGCGTAAAATTTCCAGTAGAATAAGGTCACGCCAACCGTTTTCAATGATTCCCGGAAAAGCCGAAAAATGAGGAAAATTGATTTTCAAATTTCTTAAAAACATATGCACCGATTGAACTGAAATTCACACTACATATTCTTGGAATCGTGCTTTATAGTTATATACGATATACAGGGTGACCCAGAGATTTAGCGATTTTCTCGATAATTTTGAGGTTATGTAGAAAAATGGTTAATACAAAAATTAGATTTTTTAATTATCTACAACTTTTGTATTAAACTTTTTTCGACAGGATGCATATTTCAGCCACAAATCGTAAAGAAATAAATATTCAACCCTCAAAAAGTATATTTACACCCCCCTTCCGGAAATTTTCCAAGTACCCACGTACTGCTAATAATTTTTCAAGAAATCGGTTCTTCTGTCAACCCTAGTATAATTATTGATTTGTAAGGATGACATTTCCACATTAAATAAATGAATTTTTAGTAACTTGCAAATATTTTTTATTTATCCTTGTGTAAGATTTTTTTTTGGTATACCCGTATGTTCTTTTGACAGTGACTGACTCAATTAATTTTTAGTTGCATTTCTTTCAATAGCGCCACCCATGCATTGCACAGGCAAAGTGAACCCTCATTATCCTTTATACATATCTACTTTTCATTTATAGCCTGATCGAATATTTACATTGCCTCCTAGTAGTGCATGCTCATCTAAAATGTTCAATCAGTGCAGTGCCGGTGTCAGCATTCAGCACGCAATTATTCATTATTTTTTATTCTGTATACAAATGAGGTTTTTTGTGGTAAATTTTCGTTTTTTATACATATAAAGCTACTTAAAGCTTTTTTTAAACTAAAATAATTTTCTCAAATTCTACAGTTTATAACAGCAATTAATTCTCTTTAAGCAGACTGAATCTAGTAGTTTGTAAAATGTCGCAACTTAATTCAGTGATCTAAGCAATCCTTCGTGTAACCCCAGGAACCATGTGTGGCACGTAGATACATACCGCCCAGTATAATAATTTCATGTATTGTTAGTAATAGGTAAAGGTTATTGTCAATTTTAAATGTAATGTGTACATAGGAAGGTTGATGTCTTACCTCGTTTGCTTATTGTTTGTACACTACTTGTATATATAAGTGGTTAAGGTAAACCTTCATCAATTCACTACTAAAAAATGCCGTCTAAGATTCAGAATTTAACAATACTTTGAGATATTAAGTGTTACTGTTCCACCCTGTAAATGTTCAACTAATTGTACAGGCTGCGACACATAAAACGGTCGTCTTTTATGTCTCACATAAAATTTATTTCTCAAATTTGAAAAGACTCCATTTTCCGCAATAATTAAAATGGAAGAAATACATTTTAAACGTTCCTTCTTTTTATTCATCCTAATCGGTTCCGTAATATACTTTGGCAATTTATTTCTTTAACGGAGTTAGCAGGACCGTATTTAAGGCGTTAGTACATTTTCGGTTGGTAATTTTAGAAGAAAAAAAAACGCCTGGTATTATAGAAAATTATTAAAAAAAATGTGGAAAGGGCACATTTGCAAATTTCAATCAATCTTTTGGTTACACACTGGAATTTTAAATGTTGTTTATTTAAATTGTATAAATAAAATACGCACAGTTGTTTTCAAATGAAAAAGTTTATATCAATTTCACTAATGGTACAAATTTTGTGTTTACAAATGTAACGAGAAAGAAAAATATTCTGTTTTAATTAAAATTTTAGCGGTTTTAACAAGGTAGCTCATATAATGGAAAACGTTGTGGTAGTCAAGATAGAAAAATCTAATTGTCACGAAAACGAAAGAATTTTGTGTTGGAAAAATACGTAGAATCTAGATGAACGTAATTTAAATGAATAAAACCCGAGAGACGTGGACACAAGAGTGTTAATCTTTGATAAATTACATAGTAAAAAACGAACGAATGGGATTTTAATCAATGTCTTTCATGCAGAACACCAACAGATTAATCCTTAATTCTTTAATTAAAAGTTCATATTAAAGCAGAGTTTCCCAAACTTTTGAAGCCCACGACACAGTATCAAATAATATCCAATAGCACACCCCCTACTACCGGGGGGCTGGTGGGGTTCTGAATCGTCTGGATTTCATTATTTATTATTTTATTCTGGGTCCCGCGGCACATCTAGCCAGCCTCACGGCACACACTTTGGGAAACCCTGTATTAAAGGCTTAAAAAATAAGTAATTACATAATTAACCTCATACCTAAGACCTTAAGAAAAAAAGTAGAAAAGGAAGTAAACCATTTTAAACTAGGCGGGTTCTAACTCAACAAAAGGTAGGCAGACGCAAGGGGGCAAGGTGGCGCGAGGGTACAGTAGGTAATCAAAAATCATGCGCAGTGACAAGGGGCCTTAGCTAATATCTCTGCTATTATTGGTCCGATTTGAAAGGGGAAAAGGGCATAGTAATGTATGGGGTTACAGATTAGATACGTAAACGAAAATCATGCGCAGTAGAGTTACCAAAAGGGCCTTAGCCTATTGGAAAATTTACTATTTAGTTTATTGACCACAACATTTTTTAAATTCTTCATTTTCTTTGTAGTTTTACGCGAAAAAGTATCAGTAAAATTAAGAAATACAAACTGACTTAACTTTCTATTTTCTAAGAATATTTCCACCTTTAAATACTCTTTTACCTCAAAGATTCCTTAATTTCTAATTTAATATTTTTACAAAGAAAAATATATTTTGCTGCACTGCAGATTAAAATGTGTGATTAAAAAAATGTTCAAACTACTTGTACGTGTACGAACAAACAGCCACCACTACATTGTGTCTTCAAGAAACCACATTCTTATTGTATTAAAATTTATGGCGTACTGTCAGCCGTATCATATTTTATTATAAGAGTACTTAAAAATTTAAACAGCAGCAACTAAAACTGTGAGATATATAGGACAAACTTTCGGGAAATTAGAAAGTTAAATATCGAAATAAACATAAATAAATGGAAAACAAACTTTTGAAAATAAATGAGGAGGCTGCAAATGAAGCAAATTAAATTAAAATAACAAGCAGGAACAAGAAAACCGCATTGAGAAAGTTAAAGAGTTCAATTATCTGGAAGTGACACTAACAAATTCAGGTCAACAAGGGGTATCAATTGAGAAAAGACTGACGAACAAGAAACTATATAGTAGCACTTAGGAAAATGATAAAATACAAAAATATGTCAATAGTAGGGTAGATAGGAGTCTAACACTAATTCGTCCTTTAATATATAGTTGGATTTTTAACTAGATGATGCAAAATTTAAAAAGTTTATGTCCAGGTCTTGTTACAGGATTACCGAACAATAGAAATGTGAAAGTTATATTTCTTTTAATGGAAGAAGTAGGAATAAAGAAGGGGTTAAAAAAAGTTGATACTTCTCTTGAAAGAAAGAACGCCTTGCAAAGGAGTACATGATATTAATGACAATTCCACTCATATCTAAAAAAAGTCATATGAGAATTTATGAGATATGAGATATTTAGCCTATGAGGAAGGAAGAGAAAATATAACTGGATAAAAAATCGATAATACCACGTTGCCCGGTTAATGATGTGTGTTTGTTATTTATTTATGTGTCACGTCAGATTAAAGTCATGCAATTGTCTTACCAAATACCAGCTCGAGTTCAGATTTTGGACAGGATATTTTTTGTAAGTTTCGAGGGGTAAACCGCGAGGTTAATTTTGGTGTGCAGACCTCGTCCATTAGTAGCCATTACTCAGCCATTACTAGCCATTAATAGGCCATTAGTAGCCATTACTAGCCATTAGAGTACAAAAATTTAACTCGCGGTTTACCCCTCGGTAAGTTTGATTTATGAAAAATATTCGGCCAAATATGAGTTCTAATGGTATTACCACCGATAATATAAAAAGCAATGGGTCTGTGGAGCTTACACAGTTAAAGTTAGGACAAAAAATACTGGAACGTCTTAATATATTCCATAAATTCGTTAGAGAGTAGTAGGGGTATGCGGATCAAATTAAATCAAAGTGGTAGTTCTTCATCAAGGGGTAGTAAGTGGTATCTTCGTTGTTAGGGATGCGATCTGAATTGAAGATTGGATAGCTAAAGAAAAATCATGCGCAGAGACGTTGCCAGAAGGGCCGCAGAGTGTAACTTCGTTGTTATTGGTCCGATTTGAAAGTGACAAATTGCATTGTAATATAGATGGGGTAAAGATTAGGTACGTAAAGAAAAATCATGCGCAGAGACGTTGCCAGAAGGGCCGTAACGTCTAACTTCGTTGTTATTGGTCCGATTTGAATGTGACAAACTGCATTGTAATATAGATGGGGCTAATATTAGATACGTAAAGAAAAATCATGCGCAGAGACGTGGCCAGAAGGGCCGTAGCGTTTAACTTCGTTGTTATTGTATGGATTTGAATCTGACAAACGGCAGTGTAATATAGACGGTGTGAGGAATAGAAAATCAAGCGCAGAGACGTCTATACTAATAGCAAGTAAATATTAGAGATACCTTTAGTAATTGCAAAGTCTAGCTCGCCTGGGATCTTATTTTAGTCCGTGGACCAATAAGTTGAGCCGTTGATAGAAAGTTAAGGTTGTTTGATTGCGGTATAGTGAGTTTCGAGAATTTGGAATATCAATCAACTTGTGTATAAGAGAAATATTCTTAATTGATTAGGTTAGACGCAGGTAGAAAGAATCTGTTTGTTAGTCTACTAGACGAAATTTTGAGTCCTCTTGTATTTCTAATTTGTTTTTTATTTATTTAAATTATAAGTAATTATTCGAAATGTTTATAAAATTGTACACATTCATAAACATTGCGATTATGGGCTTGAGTTGGTGCTATAATTGTTGAAACTGGTGCAAAAAAGCATATTTATACACACTTGAATCATAAATAAGTATTAATTAGAAGTGTAAGTGTTAAAATATAAAAATAAGAGCAGCGATTTTTAATATAACGTTCTTGTATTGCACTTTTACAGAAAACAAATTCCTAGTATTCTTCACCCGGTCTTTTAGAAAGATAAAAATAAAATGAAATTTAATTTAATTTATAGAAAAAGCTTTCGCCGTCCGACTTGAAAAATACGCCACATTTTCACAATCTAATATCCGAAATAAGTTTGAGTAAAGCAGCGGACGATAACCAACGTTCTTATAAATCTTCCCACAAGATGGTTATTAGCGCAAACTTTAATGGAATATATAACAGATGTTTAGTGGCCTTGTAGATATATATTGAGAAAAATGGCAAAAGAAAATTACGAAAATGTATGTGCTGTAAGAGGATATAAATCGTAGTTAGGGTGGACAAGGAGAGAAAAAGAATAATGGTCGGAAGTTTCCCCCTTTTCCGGGTTTTCCTGTTGGATGACAAATCTAAAACAATAAACTTCGAATTGATATTTACGCCCGATACTGTTTTCGACACCATCCGTAAAGCAACGCGAACGGCGTGGCCTAAATTAATCTGTTACTTCACTTCCTTCGGTATATTGTTTTTTGCTTTCCTTTTCATCCCTCTAATCAACTACCTAATATAACCCGTTTTAACTATATACAGGGTGATTCAAAGACCTAAAAATAAGGATAATGTTAATCAAATAAATTAATCGGAAGATTTGAATCATCTTTGTTTCATGTAACTGTATAAACTGTAAATATTAATGGTAAATTTATCTAGGATATGTTCATTTTGAATTAATTTATTATCGCATTTTCCCAAAAGTTTTCTTAGACATATTTTTACAATTTTTTACACCATTTTATTTTCTCTAATGTTGGGGGAACCATAAACTTGACTCCTAGATAAAAAATACCAAATACTACTTGTGAGGTGATCCTGAAGGATGCCAAGCCGTATAAAGCTGCCTGGCTATCAGTATATTTGCTGATTGGAATATATTCTTTTAAGGTTTTCATGTAAAAATGTTTTTTTTTCTCTTGGAGGCATGCCTTAGACTCCGGCATATTACCCTGGACCATCTGTACACAAGAAGAGTCCATTTCTGAAAAGAACAGCTGATTTTTCAATCCAGGCGATTGTATCCAGAATATATACACTATATGATTTGAGCAACCTATCCACATCTTGATTCAGAATGCTTGTGTGTCATTCTGTCTTCCGTTTGTTTGAATAGTTCCTGTTTATATTCGCTTTGAGTGAGCTAGAAAAAAAAATCGACGGTTGATTTAGTGCTCTTTTTTTATATATCAACCGTTTATTATTTAAAAAACCTTTTAATATTCGTAAGTAATATCATAAGGGCATCTAATTTTTTTCACAGGAAAAATTAGTTGCCCGAATGGTATTTGACAAGACTATTTCATGAGTAACAGATTATTCTTCATACACATAACTTACAAAACAGATTTAATCACAAAATACTACAAACTTAATTATTTATGGTGCAATCTTTGTTAACTCATTGATAACGTTGGGTGTAGATAAATCATTAATGTTCTTGATGGGTCCAGCTGTAGAGTGAGAAGCTCGAGGAGAGGTTGCAGGATCTTCTGTTTTCTGTTTTTTAGCTGGAGGTTCTGAGGCGTCACTTCGAAGGGTGTTTATGATGTTGGAATAATGCTCATTATCCATTTGCAGGCTTAATTGAGTTGGATTTTTGAAAATCAGTTATTTAAAAAAATATGTAACTATGTTATCTACCTGTTTTAATCCCAGAATTATCCACTTCCTCTTTAAAATAATGAACTCTGCAATTTACTGCTTCTACACCTCTTCAGGTAAGTTCTTCTGAAGCGATATGGTAAAATTTTCGCTGGAGTGTCTTCGTCCCATAATAAAACCATTGCGTAGTATTCTTCCAATTTTAAAGAAGCAGTGCTCGATTTCCTTTTATTGGCGCACATCTGCAAATTCCTTCGTTTCGCATTACGAGCTTCCCTACTAGACTTGAAGATAATATCTTTAAATGGATCAAAAATTATTTTCCACTTCATAAAATACATCTCTTGCATTTTTTTGCAACGGTGTTCCACATTGTCTTCACAACTAGTTCTTTTTAATTTTCGCCGTTTTCTTTCTTCATATTCCACGCCCAATCTTTCAGGATTAGGTTTAGTTGCTCTAAACTTGTAGTTTCCAAAAGCTCGTATTTCTTTGCCTTGCCGAATTTCGTAAACTGTTTCCATATTGACGTATGGGTTTTAACGGTATTGTACGGTACACTTTTCTCAATCGCCAGATCAATATTAGTCATAGAATCACTTCCAAAGTGACTCATTTTCACTACATAAGCTGACTAGCAATGTTCAAAAACAATATTACAAAATTTATTGACAATAAAATCAGAAAAATTGTTTATCGTCGTTTTCTGGTGTCCTAGGAGACCATAATTACTTGTTATCAAAAGTATTGTAATTTCTAGTGACTACGGCTGTCAAGTTTTGCCGCGGGTAAACTCGAAAAAACTACTAACAGGAGCTGTCATACAGTTTTTTCATCTAGAAACCATTTGTAATTCAAAATTGCGCGTTTGTGATTGGTGGAAATTAAGACGAGGGAAATAGTCACTGGAAAACTTGACACTTTCATATAGCTTCTTACGAGCCTATCCACAAGCCCCGAACAGATGCAAGTGGTCACAATTTGTTTTATTAGGCTTATATTAACGTGGTATAGTTAATTGTGAATAATATATCCATATATAGCTTGTAGCCTGTGGTTAATGTCGAGACCGAGTCACACTCTCTATATGGATAAAAACAACGGTCAAAATTTAATTCATTTTGTCTATTATCATTAAATACATTTTTAGAAGAAATTGACAAATGGATTGCGTGTCAAGAAGTACTTTCAAATGGCAGCTTCATTAAAAGCATTAGCTTTATCAAAAGTTTGACTAATTAGACACAAATTTAGCATAGGACCCACGGGAAGGAGTAAATATACAGTGTGCGGGACAAATTATTACAATAAATCACTACTAAAGTATAAAGAAACTTCTGTTATTTTTATCTTTAGCAGTTTTTGACCTACTCTGTATAATACCGATTTTTTAATCTTTCATGATTTTTTTACATCAACCTTTTTATGCTTTTACAATGCCTTCCGAACAAATCGGAAAAGATGTTAGATAAAAAAAAAGCAAAATTAATAAGGACGCTCCGCTTCACGCTAAGATACCCGTCATAGCGACTTATAGAATTCACACCAGACGGGCGACGGATAGGAAGAATATAACATAAAAGGAAAGACAGTAGGAACTTCAGAATGTATCCACATTTTTATCTTGTCACTCACACAACTTACATACAACATATCATCCGATTTTAATAATTCATATTAAAGGAATTTCGTATTGAAAAACGTAGTGGGATTGATTTTTTTTATTTAGTCTCTTGAAAGCAGCGCGGAAAATGTTGCTAATGGCTTCACAGAAAAAAAGAATCTCTTAAATCAAATATATATTCTAGATTTAAATAATCTTTCCCCAAGAATAATACTTTTAGCTTGACCAATATACTTTTATTTTCAACTAAAATGAAAATTAAATGAATTTACCTTAGAAAACAATTTCAGTCAATCATAGTTCTCTGGACTCAAGAATAATATCTCTTATCAAATGTGTTCTGATGACGAAAGCACATACACATGACTCCCTCGACCAATAAGCAGAATTAATTATTAGCACCGAAGATGCGTATAGAATGTAGAATGGCAGTCACATGTGGATATTTGGATATGAAACACCGCCATAGCCGCCATAGTGAATAGTGAACAAGTGCGTTTGTGTTTTTGATGGTGCATAGGCCCGCGCTCTGTTCTGTTTGAAATTATTTAAAACGAGTCAGCATGGAAGTTAAAAGTTTTTTGGAGACGAGCCATTTAGAACACCCGTAGACGACTTGTGTAGGCATGTGGGCTCTATTCAATCAACTGTATACATGGCGTCGTGTCATTCAATGATTTTCATTGAGTATTATTTGCAATGATCTCAAAACTGATTTCATAAGTTCATGTTCGTGATATAATGATTCATTGCTGTATGCATACCTCAGCTCCAATCAAATTCCTCTTGAATCAGCTTCATCCAAGTCCACTACTAACAACTTTTTCTTTAAACAATTCAGAAACGATTAGATCGAGTTGAAAAAACAATGGACAGAACGAGAAATGAAATAAAACAAATAAATAAATATCTGATATAACCCTCTTACACAATTTAAAGCTCCGCGATGACATCAAAACGGCTTTATAATTCTCGCATCGTGTTTGATCTTTACGGAATGCCTTTGCGGGCATTTGAATCTCTTTACACGAAAAGGGAATTATTATAAAAAAAATCTGATGCCTTTTTCCGAAATGTGTGAAACATTTTAACACTAATACGAATCCGAAGTAAATTCTTTCGAGAAAATTTTACATGGCTCTTACAGTTACTCACCTTATTTAAATTCAAAAAGCAATTTTACAATAGAGGCAGATTTTATGCAAAAGGAGGCGCACTAAAGACGATAACAGAGTCTTTTCAGAGTGTTGTGGGTACGCCATAAACTGATCTTAACTCAATCTTGGTCTCCTTCATTGCATCTTTTGTCGGTGTCGTGTATATGGCAGCGAGGGGACTCATGCATGCAAATGTAGGACGATAAGCGGTCCAAACTCGCCCGCAGCATGCTTTTCAGCAATACTGCCATGCGGAGCTATTAATTTAGATACCTGATAGTCCAGGGTTAATAGACAGTCGAAAACTTACTTTAATGTGGGCATTGGCTATCGGGATACTTTATCGATAGGTGAAATAGAAAACATACGTGTTTGAAATTAGAATCGGGCAGATTTGGATACCTGTTTTCGCTTCGACGTGATTTGTCCATCTTTTATATCTTGTTACGTACTATCGGTATGGAAAAGAAAAATTAATTTTATTGAATATTTATTTTTATTATTTGATTTATTTAATTTTCAGTTTTAGTAGGTACACAACCTATAATGTTATTATTGATTTTATTAATAGATTAACCAACCTCGACTTTAGCTCTTTAATTTGGTTTGTTGTTAATTTAATATTTACAACAAATTTTAAATTTTACCTATATCTCTTTATTCTTATTGCCTTCTGCCATAAACTCAGACAGAATGTAATTATTTGTTGTGGATAATTTTGTTGGGCGCCATCTATTATCAAGTAGAAAATTTGAGAATCTTAAACTCAGGAAGTGTTTCTATTGACCACGTCATTGTAGAAATTGATAATAACGACTCAGTAAAAATATGTAAACATTTATTAATATTCAAAATAAATCTACCTAAGGTTGTGAAATAAATCACACTTGTTCCCCCGAACAAAGACATTAAATGTCCTACACTGCACCAGCGTCTGGACTTCAACAACTACTCCTTGGGCTATATGCCCCCCGTTACAGTTTTCTGTAGTTTTGCAAGGAGTAGTTGTTGAAGTCCAGACGCTGGTGCAGTGTAGGACATTTAATGTCTTTGTTCTTGGGAACAAGTGTGATTTATTTCACAACCTTAGGTAGTTTTGGTACGCCCATGGTCCTTTTTTGGTATTTTTATGGTTCAAAAAATTCCACCACCGTTCAAAATAAATAACGGTTAACCTTTTATTTTATTTGAAAGAGTTGTTTGCCAGAATAAGGTAAGCGTAATATTTTTCTTACTTACAAAATCAACAATTAGCACAAATCTTATGATTACACTTTTACCTTACTCCAATGTTATATTCTAATCTAAGTAATGTAGTTATAGTTAAAAAAAATCTAACCTGATTAATTGTAAAACTTGTGACCTTTTTTTTTGTTTTCAAACGTTTAACCTTTAATACGACTTAGACTTTTTTATTCTGATTATTTTCCTAGTCAATTCAAGATGGGATTTGGTACAATATCTTCTAGGAAACCAGAATCCAAAAATTAATACAGCATACAACTGGATCTGGATAGTATAGTCAGGATACAACATGATCTGGATTATTTAACAGGAACAACGATAGGATAAATAATTGGACTTGATTTTTGTTTAAGTTTTCTTGTTTTTACCAAAATATAACCTTACTTATTTTGACAGGTAAATTTCTTTGAATTTTTTATGTTTAATCAGTATTGTTTTGATTTGATTTTCTTTTGTTTTTATTACGAGGATCGAAGTGAACGCTTCACAGGATTTTGGTGAAAAGCCTCGCTTGACAGCGCGAAATAGTTTTTATAAACCATCAAATCATTGGTTGGATTGGATTTTGACAGTTTTTTAATGTAAATTTTTATAAAATTCAAAAATTATTAATTTTTTTACTACTTTTAATTAACACCAAATTATTCTAGAAACAAAAAGAATAATTTTGATATAATTTTCTCACTATTTCTACTTATATTAAATTTATACACATACTTTTAATGTTCGTTATTATCGATTCCTTAAATTCCATGAAACGTCATTATTATTCCCCTTTTTTACTGTATTTCTTTGAATTTAGAAATCCGGAACTCTATTTCTCTGATTTATATCATTTCCCTTAAATTTTAACTCATTACTTTGATATACCATGATATTGAATTTTTAGGTTATCTTGCAATTTTCTTTTACTCCTGACGATTAATATAATAACATTCTCATTGTTATTATAGTCGCAGACTTATCTGAGAGTACTATTTTAAATATTTCGGTCTGGTTATATATTTTTTTATCTAAAAAAATATTGTTAATTGTCTTTGGTTACTTTAATTCCCAAGTAATTAAATTTACTAATTTGTACTCACACTGTATATTATCAGTACTAAAGCGTTGCGTAGGTCAGTTCTGGTTTGTACTGACCTACTTCTGATATTACTGCGAATATAATGTACTCAAAATGTAATCTTGTATGAGTTTTTTTTTGTTGCGGACATCAGTAAGTTTTTTATGTTTCATGTTTTCATTTGATTGTACATTAATTTTAATCCATTTTTCATCCTCAAGCTCAATCCGCTTTTTGCTCTGATTCTCCATATACGCTCTTTATATAACTTGTCGAAAGCTTTTACTAGGACAAAAAAACCTCTTCCTTTTTCCCTAATTGAATTTTCGCTTATTTCATTTCGGTCTAAAGCCATATTTCTCTCAATTTTTTCTATCACATCCTCATTACCAAAATTTCGATTGTTAAACATTAAGTACAAATTTTTTATCGTACCCTATTTTGTTTATGTAAAGTACATCTCACCTTGTTTAAATCTAACTTTTAAAATTTGAATGTTACCATGGCAAAATCAACAACCCGTGAAACGTCAAGTCTAAATGTCAACTATATAATTGTTGGTCTGGCTTCAAATAAAATATTACTAACAAATGTTTCAAAAGCTTTATTCAAACATTTACTATTTAAGTAATCAAAGTTAGAACTCATTTTTAAGCAATATACAGCAAGTGGTGACAACAATTAAACTTATCTGACAGATTTCAAATTAATTTTTGTTTTTCTCATTTCCATGACAACGAAAGGTATACTGATGTTATTAGTTATGATAACTGGTCTTTAAAACACATCGAGCACTTCGCCTCTGCCGTCGTACGCGAAAAATCTCTTGTTTTAAAGACCTTAATATCCAACCTACTTTAATATACTCTATATTTCACACAGTCATTTCTATTTCTCTTACGTTAGTAGGATATTTTCTTTTGGATCCATTATCTGGAAATTCTCAATATAACATATAAGTTGAACAATTAATCAAATATTTATATTGTAAATATCTTCCCCCTTTAACGAATTACTGTGCATTAATTAAGCGACATTTAAGCTTGGTGTTTCTCAAAGATAGAAGACAAATGTATGATATCAAATTTGTATCGTAAATTCTCAGCAACCTCATAGACTCGTCTTCTATGGTATATAATCTGATACATATTAATACCACAAGTCAATATTGATTTTATATTAAGTAGTACAAACCGTCATTTAATTTGAGTTCTGTTTTGTCAAATTTAATATAATAAAATAACCAGTAACATACTAGAAATATTTTTCTCCACGGCCACTACTGAATGTAGTTATTCTGAAACCACTTATAATAACAGAAAAGAAACATTCTCGCTCTTGAGATTGAAAGAAAATTCTGAAACATTTGTCTCTTATGTATTTTACACGTAATACATTCACTAGAGATAGAATCTTTCCTCTGTAATTGTTTAAAAAAATAATGTTTGCCATGAATGTCAAATTAACTGTCAGTATTAGTTGACGTGGTCTTAATATTGGTTTGTAAAAACTTTTAATTTATTAAAAAGGAGAAGAAACTCAAACGATTTATATGTAGAATTTGAAAATACTCCTCCAGAAATAAAAAAATATGCCGATAATATAACTCAAAATTTGCTACCGCAAAAATCCAAGCTTCAATATAAAAATACTACCTACACAATGTTGAGAGATTGAGGTTTCATTTTACTATATTTAATTTCTACTTTCTGTGGCCGAGGAGAAAGTACAGTCTGTTACTCTGTTGGAATGAAAATCCGACACTCGTGGTTCCTCACGCTCGCATTCGCTCGCGTTCGGAATCCTCCACTCGTGTCGAATTCTCATTCCAACCTTGTTACAGAATATACTATTCATTGATGCATCGACCAAATTCTGAACGAATCCCGAAGTATTCTCAGATGAGAAAGACGAGTGAAACATTACATTTCAGTGCGAAACAAATACTTCTAAGCCAATCAAGAACGTACTTTAATGACCTCGAAATAGCGTTCGATTGGGTTCAGCTTAATTAATAATGCTCACTATCCATTTGCAGATAAGGCTTAATTGAGTTGGCTGAACTGTGGCCAGTAATTTTAATTAATTGTTGTTCACCGACCCCTCCTTTAGCCAGGTTACTGACTGCTGTCGACCACATAGAGTGGTTTGTTATTTTTATTTCTGTTGTATTTAATGCTGCCTTTTCTGGAGTGTTTTTGTACCATCCACTTGATTGTTCTTTGTTCCATGATGGGTTTACTGTTAAAAATAATCTATCGGTTGTTATTCTAGATGAACGTTTGACCATTAGAATTTTAAAAAGACGGACTGGACAAAAGGTGGCATACTGGGAGGCAGAATTATTTTTTTTTAGCAATCCCTAAGTGGCAATATCTTTCTTGACTTTTTGGCCAATAAATTACCGTTGTTGTTGGAAGATGTTTCACTGGAAACACGTCAAAACTTGTTTTTGCAGTTGAATGGTTGCCCAGCACATTATGCTATTATTGTGCGAGAGCATATTAATGCAGTATTCCAACAGTGGTAGATTGGAAGAGGAAGTCTGTTTCCATGGCCTGCACGATCACCAGACTTAACTTGTTTTGATTTTCAGACTCAACCTACGACCAGATACATATGAAAAACCGGATTCGTTAATGCATTACGTAACATTTACGGGGGCACTAAAAACTTTTCTTTTTTAAATCGGTCCTTTTTAGGGCCACAACTTACATAATAAATGGAATTAATTAGTTTAAAAAATAAAAATTTAAGGGATTTCCGTATAAAATTTTCTGCAGGAGCTGTCATACAGCTTTTCATCTAGAAACCATTTATAATTCAAAATTGCTCGTTTGTGATTGGTGGAAATTAAGAGGGAAATAGTCGTTAAAATGTATATTTTGTTTTGTAACAAAGTGTGTTCTGATTTTATCTTTATTCGTTCCTTCTATTTGGAACCCTGAAGTAACAGTTCACTTGATCTTTAACAGATGTTAAGAGATAGCTACAGATTTAAAGAAATAAAATGTTTTAAGTTTGTAATTCATTTTTTTATTTTTTTTCTTTGCAAGCTACGTAATTTTGCAAAATAATATTAAATTAAAAGATTAAATATCTTTTTTATTATTCATTAAAATTAAACCAAAATTAAAACTAAAGGTAAAGAACTATAATTAAACTAAGAAATATTATATATTCTATAGAGTAAAAAAAACCAAAAATATAATGATTATTAGCAGTTCTACGCCAATTTCGCTACGTAATACCTAAACCGAAAAGATTTTTCAAACGCCAGCATATTTTTTTCACGAAATTACTAGTGTTCGGTTCCAACCAAATAAATAAAATGGTTTTGTCCACTACGTCAAACATTTACTTATTAATCCGGCTCACTAATACGTCCACAAATGTCAAGCACGAGCAACCTCTTGTGCGTAGAAATCGGCTTAGCGCACATTATTTATAAGATCCTGAGCTTTGAAAGGACTCACAGGGAAAAAGCAGAAAACCATTTCAGTTTCAGAGAATGTGCCCAGTCAAAATCAACTACTGCATACGCCGAGTGTTTTGGATTAGGGGACTTTCACGGATGAAATCCACCAGGAGAGAGAGGTTTCAAAATTAAACCCTGCAAACTGAGCTTCGTTCTCGTAAATAACTACTCATATGCTGATAAAAATATATAGAATGGCAAACTGGGTTTTTGCTGAAACGTCTCAGAAATTATAAGGGTTGTTTGGTTGAGATTAAAAATGAAATAAAATAAAACTTACTACGAAATATCATTTTTACAAATAGAAAGTTATACTTTTTCCAATCTCAGTCGAAAATGTACTCAATATACTTGATACCTCCATAAAAAATTTGCAGGAATTTTTTTATTACTATAAAACGAATAGTAATAAATTAAAAACTATATACAGGGTGTCTAGGTACTAATGGGAAATGTTGGAAGCGAATAATTGGAGCAAAAATATTATTGACACTTTATTTAAAGGTTTCTAGTACATAAATTTATTTTTTGGGGAGAGAGAATCAATACAAAGCATTGGAAATATCCTGAGTAATTTCATGTGCATAGAATGAATAATTATAACCGGATAAGAGGATAAAACTGACGGGCAAGTATGAAACAACAAAACTACATTTTCGAATATCTGAAACAGCTGAAATATCCTTAGTTTCAGCTTAATTTCTGTCCAGCTTTTTCTGTAAAGGTTGTCCAAAGTTCATTAATCTCTTTCAAGAAACAACTAATGTATTTTTACCGAAACGAAATAATTATTTTACTATTAATATTTCCAAAAAAAAAAAGAAGTAATTTGTTTTCTCACACATGTAATTATTTTTAGATGGAAAGCGCTACGCTGGCAGTGACACATTTTGGGGCACACTCTAAGAAGCGTTGTGACTAAGCATTTGCGTAATATGTAAAGAAGGTGCAAATGTATGCTGAATGGTATAGCGATGCATTTAGAAAACCGTTTTCTGCGGTGTCTGTATCAGCAACTAAGCATTTGTAGGCCTTTTCTCACCTATTGAATATGTATATCTCCACAGGAAGGGACTCGAGAAAACATTTTTTATTGAAGTAGGCGCGCAACCCATATGGTTTTACCCTCTTATATACGTTGTCTGTATTTTTGAACTTTTTTTCGCACTCTGATTCTTTTCGCCAGAAGAACAATGAAATAATTATACGATAAATTATTTATTGATCTAGTAGCAGGGTGAAAATAAATTCGTAGAATCATATAAGTATATATCATTCGTTCTATTACTCATTTTAAACATTTGTTAGTGGTTTAATCAACTTATATAACACTTTTAAATCTGTCATTACTATGAAATTATTATTTAAATGTCAGTGTTTAAAATTCATATTTAAAAAAATAGTTATTTTTGTTGAGGCGTAGATAAAGTATAGTACGATTTGTTAGTATATTACGTACACGTGGAATTACGCAATCGCCGCTTCGCGGTAATCAGCCAATTTGAATAGCATATACAGTTTTAATACCTTAAAAGCCATAATGCATGTAATTGGATGCTAATCTGCAATAACGTATCATCCTATCATCTGTTGTCATAGTAAAATTATCAATAAAACTTATGACAGATAATGTTTACCTGTGGAAACTGATTGTGCGTTAACACGGCATTATATATTAAAATCAAATTGTAATTTGATGAATCAAACGCCATAAATTATCGACATTTCGCTTGCAGTAAACAAAGTTATTTGTGAAAGTATTATAAAGTTCATTCTTTGAAAGGAAATACGCTATAATCCTGCTCCTATTTGCATTGTCCATCTCTAGAAGCAAAGACGCGTTTTAGAGTTTTAGAGTATAGTTGCGCAGTGACTTTTCATTGTTTCCTCAATACAGATTTTGTGGCTTTTTGAACTTTAATTTAACGAAGCACGTATATCTGATACAAAACAAGGTAACGTCTATAATATAGGTAGATAGTTGAATTTGTTAGCTATAAAGGACGAAAGACACCATCTAGGATATAGGAGTATATGTGCCTCGAACCAAATATTCCGAAAGTTTTGGCAAATCTCCGAGCATTTTCCAAGCTGAAATATAAGTCATCGGAAAATGTGTCCAGTTCAACATAGAAAGAAATTCTCGCAGACAAGAGATCATCATCATGTCAGACAGCCTTGAACTCCCACGTAATCAACTCCAAGATAGTTTGGGAGTGCCTAGAGAATCTAAACGAACTAGGCAAGAACAACAGTGTTACCCCTCTATGGGTTCCGGGACATACTGGAGTGAAGGGTAATGAAATAGCAGACGTACTCGCAAAAAAAGGGGCTGAAACACCATTTCTGGGACCTGAACCCTTCTGCGGAATAAGCACCAGTACAATACTTGATGATCTTGGAAAAGAAGTAAATAAGAAAAGATCCCAATACTGGATAGGACTACAAGGAATGAGGCAGGCCAAGACACTACTGGGAAACTATAACCAGAAGAGATCTGACGACTGCATCAGTAAAAATAAAAATAAGCTTAGAATACTAACGGGTATCCTAACAGGGCACTGCCGTCTGAGAGGCCACCTAAAGTAACTCGGATTAGTAGACAAAGAAGAATGCAGATTCTGCGAGGAAGAGGAGGAAACTTCTATCCACATCCTCTCAGAATGCATTCCCCTGCAAAATCCAAGAGTACGATACCTTGGAGAATATCAATTAGAAGAGGAAGATCTACCTAACCTGAAGCCTACCGACATCCTGAACTTTTTGAAAACAATAGGACTGGAGGAACTGCTCTAATCGTTGAGACATCCTTAACGACTGGGCAGCAGTATGGGACACAATAGATCTTATAGGTCGACACCCCCATCACAGATAGATAGATAGATAGATAGATCTGGCGAGTACGGTACTTGGTCGATTACATTCGTTGAGTTTTGTGGTAAAAAATTCGTGTATGAGTCTTGTTGTGCAAAATCCAATAATTGTTCTTCCATAAATCTGGCCTTTTCCGGCAAACATTTTCTCTCAAACGCCGGAAGAAATTCCAAGTAGACAACTCAACGATAGTCTAAAAAAACAGTTGATTTTCGTGCTGTCATCTGTCACTTGTCATCTGTCAAAAAGTGGGCGTAGTCGAGCACAAAATTTTCACACGCTCAAGTGCCCCCATTCCCTCTTAAGCTTGAATGAAGATTTTCCATCAGCATTTCCTTCATTTTATCGATATTTTCATCAAATTTTGAAAAAAAAGAAAGGAAGACTCAACTTATTTTTCAATATTCTACCATCCCTAACGAAATTGCTATGTTGTTAATGCTCTTGGATGTATTCTCGGATATAATATTAAAAACATATATAACTTAATATTAAATAAACATTTGGCTTGCTCCCTACGAAAAATACATAAAAAAATAAACAGGGGTGAAAAACATTTGGGAGGCAATAAAAAGTTTTTACAATATTATGAACCCAAGAAACATAAAACACCCGTTGTCAAAAACCATTAAGACACGCAATCGATGTTAGACCCCTCGAACAACAAAATGCAAACATACCATAAAGATGAATCATACGAATGTAAACAAGGGATATCACCTTATAAACGTACCTTTATAACTCATATGACATATGTCATTATCACTTAAACGTGAATCATATAGTCTGATTCACCTTTATGTATTTCATTAAATAAAAGACAATATCCTTTATCGAAGTTGCTTGAAATAAAGTCGGGCGGTGGCCGAAGCACCAGTGGTTAAAAAGTTTATTTACATAAATATTTTTATATTTAATTAATGACATTAGAGAAAACTGCTGGCGCCTTTCAACACGTTCTGAGGAATTTCGGAGTATTTAAAAAGCATACAGAACAAAGTAATGAGGTCTGTAGTAACCTACGAATCATCCATAACTAGAAAAAGTTGGCAAGAAGCATGCTTGATTAAAAAGTTAACAAATAAAATATCTAAAATTTAAAATCAATAAAAAAGTTGTTGGTATTGTTGTTCTTATTGAGTAAAGTTTGTTTTCTTCTGATAAATTATTAAGTATGATGAAAACAAAGACTAAGTGACTGGAATAGTGACTTAGCATCAAAGTTATTGAAACTCTGGAACAGTATGTATTTGAAGTACTTTAGACTCTCTCTATGCCATTGTCAATATAAAATAATTGCCATGAGGGGCTGTAAGACATTTTATAAGAAAAATATAAGTTCAACTTTTCTGATAAAACTGAATTTCCCAACTGTATACTTAATGTTTCTTTTTTTTTGCTTTTGATACCTTTATTTTCTTAATATTCTTGAGAGTCAGCTATACTTTTTGCAAATATTGTGTCAGCTCTACATATTTTATTTTCTATTTTTATTTATCATCAATAAAGTTTCGAAAAGAAATGAACTACGGGCGTCTAGACTAGTTTCGACATTATTGTGCATCTTCAGTAGTTCTTTCCGTCCACTGTATACGTTTTTTCTCGTAAACTGTTTAATACATCATGGCGACAGACATGATCACCTTCCAACTTGGATTTGATACCCCATTCTGACTTTCTGTATTTGTTAATGCCATAATTGGCGTCTTTCTTATACATACATAAATGCCTGCCTACTTCTTTCAATGTTCTTTCATTAAACCTCCAGCTAAAAAACAGAAAACAGAAGATCCTGCAGCCACTCCTCGAGCTTCTCACTCTACAGCTGGACCCAACGTTAGCAATGAGTTAACAAAGATTTCAAACAATATTCCTACTGTGTACCAAAATTGCAATTTATATTTTAATTGTACCATAAATAATTAAGTTTGTAGTATTTTGTGATTAATTAAACTACTTGTTTTTCAGTTTTCAAATTAATACCTACATATTTATTATGTATGCATATATAATAGGTAGTATGCTTTGTAAACTATGTGTATGCAGAATAATCTGTTACATCATGAAATAGTTTTGTCAAATAGCGTTCGGGCATCTAATTTTTCCTGTGAAAAAAATCGAAAAAACACAATGCAAAGTAATATTTATTTAAACAAAATGCATTCGTTGGATCTTTGTTACCACCAGCACTCATGCTTCTTGTTAAAATATTACTTAGCAACGTGTTTTTTCGATTTTTTTCGGAAAAATTAGATGCCCTTATGATATTACTTACGAAAAATTAACTCCAAACGTCATATACTTGGAAATGCTTTTGTCAATTTGACATCGATAAAAAAGGTACATCACTGATTTTTCAAAATAAATACTTAACTTATCGGAAAATAAAGAATTTTCCTGCATAGATTTAAGTACTATATTTTAAAATCTAATAAGAAAGAAGATTTTTGATATAAGTTTCATTACATTATTTATAATATTAGTTTATAAGTTTATATTCTAGATTTGAAGTTTTGTTATTATATAATTTTAAATTGCAAATATATTAAATTCTAATGTATTTTCTATATTATAATTATGAATTTTCGATAAAGAATGATCTACTTTTATTGACTTTTACAAGTATTTCCTATCTAAAACATTTTTATTCACTGTTTATTGAGATATAAGTTTGAGGTTAGATTAATTATTTAGATTCCTTACAATTTTTTTAAATTTGTTAATATTATTGTCTCAGTTTTATCTGATTGTATGTTACTTTAATTTTATTTAAACATTTTCATTTTAAGACTAAGTGTATTAAATCTGTGTGAAAAAAACTTATGGGACTACCATGTTAAATTTACCAGATAGAATTTTTAGAATTTCAAAGTTTTCAAACGATTTAAATTTGAGTGAATGATTATATTTTAATTATATCACTTTTTAGAGCCTATTAATTTAAAAAACTTTGTTTTTTTATTCATTTAAAATTATCTATGCAAACTATTGGTTTAAGATTTTAATATCTGGACCTACAAAATTTTTTGTTTCTACCATGCATTTTGTATAACGATAAGAAACATTTATATTTTTCATTAAAAAAAAAAGTCCCGATGATCTTCGACAAAACGATATTTGCCCGAAAATTTATTAAATTAACAAACCGAGTTTCAATATTAAAGTCTAGCATAGACATACGAATATTTAACTCGGAAAAAGATGATTAAAACCAAAACTATTACACATATTTTTAGCACATTTTGACAAGTGTCCATTTTAACAGTGTTACTCAACGGTCCATTAAATATTTACCATGATTTCTGAAATTGAATTGGCAACGTTGTATTTTCAACTTTGAATTTATGAGATGGCTGTCATTTGACAAGCAAATTATTTATGTCCGTCAAATGAACATTTTTCCTTTTTTAATACTTTTCAGGCTTATTCTGGTTATAAATTGCTACTCGGGCATTTGTAGAAAAGGTATGCATTTGTATTGGAAAAATATGTTAAATAATCGTTTCAACGCACTGAATTTGTTTGTCTTGGGAGTGAGTATCCCAATATATATACTTTTTTAAAATGTGAAAAATATTTTTCCGCGCAAAAATTTCTATTGCTATATTGATTTTATCATGTTTTATAGCATCTGTGAAAATTTCATGAAAATCCCAGCCGGCCCCATATTCTTAACGTTTACCAAGAGATGTGCGTGTCAGTAGTTGTCAAAATTTATAGGTTATTATGAAATTAAATAAAGTCAAACCTTGACGTTGATATTTCCAAAAGTAGGTTATTTTCTTATGACGATTTTCCATCATCACTCCACCAACGTTTTCGCCGGCCACTGCTAGATCAACATTATGTATCGGGACTGTGTTACTGAACGTTGCTTTGGAATACCCCTCGCACAAAAATATGATATGATTTCCATCGATGATCGATGATTGACAATTAACTACTTTTGGAATGCCAAAAACTGACAAATTAAACTAATATTTATCAGTTTCTCTTCTAATGGAAATAAAACCACTTATTTTAAAGAAAAAGGGGGCTTTAATTGACGTTTTGTCTTTCTTGAATGAAAGTCGTTTTCAAAATGACATAACAAAATATATAATAAAAAATTTACTATAGAAACAGGTTATATTATCTCTGTGTTGTCTGCCGTTGCTAGGAAATAAACTAAAAGCTCCACTTTTCTTGTAAATATCTCGGAAGATCGAATTTTCACAGACATGAGACCTGCATTTTTTGCCGAGTTCGATAGGAATTAGTCTTCCCTGAAAGTTTCATTGAATTCTGACGAGTAGACATATACATACAAACATACATACAAACCTTGCTCGTTTAATAGTATTTGATGAAATGAAATTCGAGATCATTACCATGGATACTTTCTTTTATATTTTATAGTTAATTAAATTAAAGCCAAAACCAATAAAATAACGTAAATTAATTTTGTTTGATTTATTATTCCAATGATTTTCCCTTTGATTGGTTAAATAAAAGCAAACCCATAAAATAATATAATAGAAATGACTTTATAAGCTGATTAAAATAACTGCTCGAAACTTTAAGGTTATGTTCAAAATTCCAGTGTCAGGGATAATTCTAGTTGGGGATTTATTTAGACAATCCCTATGAAAATTAGGACATTAGAAGGAATGTTTTCATTAAAATATACTACATCTCTATTGTGAGCGATCTGCACAAGCTCAACGTTTACGAGTAATTAGACATGAGATCCAACAATAAGTCTCCTAATTGGTAGGGGATTATTTTTAGTTGCCATCAAAGTAGGACGAAAGTAGCTAATGACGATTTTGCAAAGACCTAATTAGTTTATTTGAATGCTTTAAAGATTCTAACAGTTGACTTTTAATGTAAAATGGTAGTCTTTAATTGTTTTTAGTCCTGACCTACTTGGATGTTTTAAAAAAGTTTTTACGAAGCAATTTGATTCCCAGAAATATACAAATATACTGGGTGTAATGTGTTACGGTTCCCTACGTAAGCAAATCAAATCCAAAGATCTGTTATGGAACGAAAAAAAAGTTTATATAAATATTAATAAAATAGAGAAGCCTGACTTAGAACATGATGAAAGGAGAGGAGGAGAGGTAGAGAAAAATAAAAGTACTTGGCGATACCCCATAGAAAGTGAAAATGATAGATATGAAGACATGGTAGAAGCTTACAATATTATCTTCCAACTCCTCCTCATTGATATAACTTTATATTAACGTGGGTTGAACAATGTGCTCCAGAGGAGTTGGTATTGTTCAGTTGACCTCCCAGGTCTCCCGATCTGGCGGTGGGCGGTTTTTTTCTGTGGGGTGTCTGATTTACGTATTACTACTACCAGCTATCCTTACTGAGCTGCAAGATGATGTAAGGAGTATCACTGGGGACACCCTACAGCGTGTGTGGGTTGATCTGGACTATCCATTACAGATATCCCGCGAGGAGCTCGTATAAAATATTTGTGATAGTATGTCAATAAAAACTGAAATATATAAGTGTTTTTTTCGTATATCATTGAAAATTATATCTGTAATATGTGTCTAAAACCCGACGATTCTTTTCTACTTATCCGGTATATGTAGTTTACCCTGAAACATCAAGTAGATTTAAAAAAAATGCACGATATCTCATTTCAAAGCTCTTAAATAACTTACCAAGAAGAAAGAACCTGTAATGCAAGAATTGGATAAGAAAATGGACATTGAAATAACCAGATAATCTTGTTTTTATACAAAAGACTGTGGTCATTAGCCATTCGGAAAGCCAGGAGGATGCCTTTTTTCTATAAAATCCTTAAACACAGAACCATGTAAGCTAGATAGAAGGAGGGAAGTAAAAAAAGTTGGAATTGGAAACACGTTTCGTGCAAACGTACTTGCCTGGTTTCATACGAACAATAAAAATGCAAATTATTTGCAAACCTCACAGATTTCATTACATATCAAAGGGCACCTGAATTATTAACAGCGTTCAGTACGCAAGTGTTTCTGACAAGTAATTTTCGAATTGAGATTTCATAAACTCGGCAAAACCATTTCGTTTCTCTTACGAACTACAGAACGCGTATTTATACAAACGGGCGTTTTTAGAAAGAAGTTAATTAATTTAGAAGCAATTATTTTATTTCATGAAACATTCTGTCGAATCAGAATTTGTTTTTATACCTTTTTAAGCATCCAAAGAGAAATAAATTGGGGAAGTATTTCATATAATTTGAGGGTTTTTTATATTTATGATTAAAGTTATTAATTGTATAATCGTTGGAATTTGCAATGAATTACGGCAATAAAAAATTTCAATATACAGCGTATTCCACGATGAAACACATCAATCTTTGCAAGTTAAATAAATGGTTGCTTAAGGACCATGGCAGTGGTTAGAAAAATATTTGAGAAATGCAGAAACATAATTATAATAATAAGTATTCATTTGTAAATAATTCGGGCGGCCAAAACAAGGGCGGCCGCAAGCCGCATATAGTTCTATCAATCAAGCAACATTTTTTAAAACATAATAAGTTGAATGAATATGATGAATTTTAAATAGTTAATGAAACCCACATCTTTTATTTGATAGCAAAATTCGTGGCAGAGTCGGAGATTGAAAATTCACTACTCATGGGAGGAGCCTAAATATTAATGCAGACCGACATCGAACATTTACGAGGGGGAGTCTAAATTCGGTGAATCCACCGCGCATTCATAACGGATTTCGAATTGCCAAAATGATTATATCCCTTATTTATGGCGTTCGCTGTATAAGAATATCGATTTCAAAGGTAAGATGTAAGCAAACACGAAAATGGTTACCTCATAGAACAAAATTATATATCGAGGCGAATTTTTTAAGATCATAAACCTAATTTCAACAACATTTTGTGCTTTAAATATCACAGATGTTATTGATTTATTTTTATAAAAGTTATAGCGTGACTTAATTGTTATTATTACTCAGAATATTACGATCAATAACGTGGTTTTTATAACATAAATATTTATATGTAAGAACTAATTTATTTTCTAGTTATAAAATAGTTGTAAATAATATGACTTTATCATCATTTATGTGAACATGAGTACATATTTCGTATAAAAATAATTTACTGTTCACTGAATTATCAATTAAAAATGATTTGGTTTATTTTGTTTCTAAAAATTGGAGTTTTATGTACCCTACTCAAAATAATAAACGAGTATTATGGTTGTTAGAGCTTATCTATTTTACGGAGAATATATTTCATAGCTGACGTCACACTTCGCGCAACACGTCACAATCGGGTGTGGCTTGTTTGACGGCGATGAGGTAATAAATATGCAAATCATTGCGCGTCAGTGCTCTTTAAGCTGCGTGACAACGCATACAAACTCAATTTGGTTTCTGCGCATTGTGACGTAATTCAGTCTCCGTAAAATAATCAAGGTCTAGCCCTAAATATTTTCCCTTTCAATTGCTTAATTGCTGGCTTGTAACATTGCAGCGAGAAGTTAGAAATAAGCAAATAAAAACTGTGGCACTAAAAGATCTGATTCTGTAGACGCCACTGGCCAACTTGTTATAACAGAATAATAACGATACTCAGCACCTCGGCACCTCCAACATTTATCGCTTACCGCACTATCAAATATTCACAAAAGCAAACGCGGCAGAGCAAAATGTAAAGTGGCATGTTATTTAATGTTTACAATCAATCGTTTAGGGCCGCTCAACCTCAATAAATGATTCACTGGGCATTTGTAATTTGTTGAGAGAGGAAAGGAAATTTTAGGAAGGTCAATCGAATTAAACACCCCAAATAATGTGATTATTTCTCGGAATGGTAAATTGATCGAACCTTTAAATCTATTTAGATCTTGGGTATGCATATGGTCGGTGTCGAGGGTCGATTAAGGGCTGTCGAAAATTAGTTTATTTAGGCCAGACGTAATGTGAGAAAAATACATAAAAAAGATTCGGACTGTACTATTGAATCAGTTCTAAATGAATCTCTGCAACGGAGGAAAAGCTACTTTAAAATGTTTCTACCCTTAATTTCTTACTAATGGCTTATTATTAAATTTAAAACTGCTTAATTTTTACGCTCAGGGATAATTATGCAACGGAGAAACGTCTGTAGTTTGTTGTAATTTGTTACTTCGTCTAATTTTTCAAAGAAACTATAGCCACTTCGAGAACTAGAAACGAACTGAGAAAATTCCGACAAATCGGACTGTTTGCTGTCCAAATGACGTAAAAATATCAAATAGTATATTGTGCAACAAGTGGGAAAAGTACTTTCCCCACGTGTTGCACACTATACTTTTTCTACAACTGCACAAATTTAAAGAATACAAGTAATGTAACAATATTTATTTTTATGATTAGCAAAACTAAAATAACATGAAAGTATCCTACCTTTAACAGTTAAATAATTTTTTTAATGTTATATTTGTATTTCTTCTCCATTCCAAAAATTTTTCGTATGCCAATTCATACTTTTTTCTTGAAATTACCGGTAACAAATCTAACGTTACTTTTGCGACTCTTTCCAATATCTCTGGCGGAGTATTATCAAAATCGTCACTACTGTCATTACCCATATTATTTATTATAAATAGGCAGGGCCGGTTTAAGGCGTACGAGAAGGATGCGGCCGCAGGCGGGCGCCGCGGCCAGGGGGCGCCGCAGATTGAAAACTTTTTATATCAGCGGCTTCGGGGTGAGTTTTGACCTGTGGAGGGGTTGGTGAGGGTCAGAACTAATCTTCAACAACACCATCGTGTTCAGCATCCTCGAAAACTGGGAAACACGCGTTTTGCAGCTGTTAAAGAAAGAAAACATTCCTGTCGGGGGTGAGTTTTGGCCGGTGGAGGGGTTGGTGAGGGTCGGAAACACCACCACCGTGCTCAGTATCCTCGAAAACGCGAGGAAAGAAGTTTTTTTACAGTGAAATGACGTGCTGCCCGTTTAACCTCATTAGGGGGTAGTTTTTGGCAGTTTTAGTGGTTCGGCTGGCGAAAAGAGAAATTCTGATACCGCCATCGTGTTCAGTATCCTCAAAAAGGGGGGGGGGTCGATCCGGGTAAAGTTTGGTCCATTTTTCATGTTTTTTTCCGACTCACACTCGCTACTAATTCATTTCTTTCGAGTTTTAGGTTCGAAAGCAACAATAAAAACAACTTTTCGGGTGCATTAGTAGTTGAATTTAAACACTTTGGCACACTATATGATTTTCTAGTGTCTGAGTTCGACATTTTTATCAATTTTCGACGCAAACTTCAAACACACAGGTCGGGAACAGAGCACGCATTGACCGTCGTAAAGTGACGTCACAGCAGCCGATGACTCCGCATCGTCGCACGCCTAGCTAAAAAATTAAATATCTCGGAAACTATCAGACGTATGAAAAAAAATGTTTTACAGTATTTTTGTATTGTTAATAGAGTCTATTGTAGGATAAAAATCAAAAGTTGGTGATATTCTTCATTGTTCGCATCCACTAGAAAAATGTCTAGGACCGGCACTGTAAATAGGTATGTCTTATTACAATAATATTTAATGGAAATTGCGATTTTTATCCAAGCACGAATGAAAAGTACCTTAGGAATTTAAAAAACTTCTATAATCTGACAGTTGTGACAACTATTTAAAGCTGAACAGCAGCCTACTAAGTTTTTGTCGATTTTTGTTGATTCTCCCTATAAATGTATGTGGTGTGGGGCTAAATGCCGTGAGGAAAATATTCCCGCACGGTATGAGCAATACATGGTTTTGAAATTAAGTAAGCTATGAGAAATTCGCTACTTTTCATAGCAGTTGTAGAAAAAAGAATTTTTGAGTGGTTAACAAAGCGCTTAGAAACAATCGAGATGTACATTTGCCACCTCGGAATTCAGGCTTAGCAAAACCGACATTGTGGACGGTTAATAACAATAAATGAGCTTTTCAATTAAACTTAAACGATCGATTTAAATCGACATACAACTATTGTTTCACCTGGCCGGTAGAGCAGCGCTCGCGTCGCGCCAGCCGATGTTGGTCTGGCCCATTGTGGTATCGAGAGTTCTACCTCAAGAGAAGCGATATTTAAAGTAAGATTTTATAAGATTATTGGGATATATTAAATATCTTCACAATCGAGACTAGAAAAATTACTTTTAAAATTATACATTCAAATCTGCAGCACGTTCAGTATTTTCAACTTTAATAATGTCGGTAGGAAACGAACGTAAATGGAATCGATCGAAGACATTTTGATTGAATTTTGACATCGTAATAAACGTCGCCGTTTCTTGGTAACATCTAATCTGCTAACCGTAGGAGGCTTAAGATAAATATAAACCGATTTTGTAAATTTTCATTATTGATATTTTAATGTGGCAGAAAAGGATCGTATCCCAATTTAGTCGACAGTGACAAATGAACTCTGTACGACAGAAAGTTAGAAGAGTATTAAGAATTCTTTTAGAAATAATTTTCAACAATAATTTAAAACAGTTATCAAACACATACTGCGACTTTTCATTGGGTGCACAATTAGATACAAAATTACTATAGTCCACATATACCGTATATTAAAGTCAAATGTGAAAATGGGTATAATTTTCCCGAATGAATGAACCGCAGTTGGGGCGTAGCCCTTGCCATAAGTATCCTATTTCAAAGGGCGATATATTCTAGCTATTTAAACACGAAATAGATCTGTCCAAAGTTAAGATTCACATCCGTAAATGTAATATTGGATGAATTCGATCAGCCCTATTTGGAATTGAGACAAGTGAAAAATATTTTTCTTGCACATATAAATCAGAAATTATTTTTTTTTAAATTAAGTTAAAAATACACTTTATAATGTGTAATAATTCAGAAATTGATTTATATAAATATATAATAAACTATGATAAATGTACAAGGATTTTTTTTTGATATGCCTTCCGATCAAATTTTCTGAGAGAAATGAGAAAACAAAAAAAAATTAATGGCTTCCTCTTTAAAATACTTTCCTTTTTTTTCTTTGCGTACATTTTAGACAAATATACTTTAATTTTTCCCGAACTTGATGTCTATTGTAAAGAAAGCTGGATATTTTCGTTGTAGTCAAAAAAAGATGGCTAGTTTGTATTTTATCTTTCATATATTTAGGAAAGTACTACATTCTTGCAACCTAAAATTTATTCAGAAAATGTATTTCTGTATCTTAGAATACACAATTTTATAGAGAATGGATATTACAGATGTAGCAAAAACATTTTAAACAAAAAAAGGACAGAGGTAGTTTGATCGACTGATTGCGCGCCAAATTTTCGCCATCTTGCCGCCAATATATGTATAAAATTTAGTTTAGTGATGTTACTAATTTGTAATAAATATAACTAACTGATCCTTTTTTAAATAAGGCATACAATCACAAATTTGTATGGACTTTTTTTCAATTTTTCTTTTATTAATAATGAACCACTTTGAGAATACGAATGATTTTCATGCGTTCTAAATTCAAGACAAAGTTTAATATACTTGTTAGAGTAGGTATATTGGACTTTTCCGTTTCCTGAAAAGAAGACGAAAATAACAAAGTTGTGACATTTTATTTACCGTTTGTAAACTGTGTTTTCATGAATAAATAATACAAATATTCGTTTACCATTAACTCACGCAAGTATTCTTTTTTCCCTGAATATATTAAATTCCAGAAGCGTTTTTCAAATCGCTGATTGACTAAAATGCGTTGATGAACCAATTTTTCGTTGAAGCTATAATAAATTAAACGGTATCCCGAATCGATCATTTGTATTAAACCCGTTTTATCAGTTGACGAATACTCAGGCTACTTTGGGGGAACGTTTTACTAAACAAGCTTTAAATCTTTTAACGTTCATTTATATTTTAGTCAGTTCCCCAAATCCACCTGTTAATCCAAAGCTTAATTGATCGGTCAACGTTTTATGTCGGCAAAATGACCATCATTGTTAATTTACAAGTAGAACATTTATTACTCCCTCCTCTGGCTTTCTAAGTATTTTTGTATAAATAATTTAACGTCCATTTTAAACGCGGTAACGCCTTCCCACTTTTTAACGTGAGACACCGCCTCTGTTTATGAGATAATGTTATTTTGTAAAGTCTCAGAAAATAGAAACTGCAAAAGAAACTTAAGTTTCCGCTATCACCTAAAAACCTTTTTAAATATGACGTCGTATTGTATTTCTTTCCCCGTTTTCTTTTCTCAAAGTGACAAAATTAATGAAAATTTACAGATGCTTTATAAATTCTAATTTGGATAAGTAAAGGACAGTAACGTAGTGCGTTGTTAATTTTAAAAAATGTGAGGTAAAAAGTTCTTTATTATTGCCCTAATTTATACTTCTTTAATTGACTACCACAAACGGTGAAATAATTGATATAACTCAAGTAAACGAGTGAATTTTTCAAATCCTTTTTACTCTTGTTTTGAGAAGTTTAAGCACTTTATTTAGCACCAAATACGTATCAAAGACAAGGCCATTGAAATGACTTTCTCGACAGATATTAGTCTTGGGAGAAATTCCTTTCTTTGCTATCTCAGCCGTCCGTACCTGTAGCCACTACCGAGGAATAAACCTCGCCCACAATGATAAAAAATGCAAAAACACTTAATGTAATATATAATTTATCCAATAAATAAATAATTTTTTGTACTTTTGGGACTAAAGTGACAACTTCACTCCATTATGACAGGGACTTTTTTTCCCTCCGGGATTAAATATTGACGAAAATCTCGGAAGGATTTAATTACAAATAAATGGATTTTAATGTGTATTTTATTGAAGATAATTGACGTTAATATTTAAATTAGTGTGTGTTGCAATTCAACATATTATCGCCGCCAACAAACCTTTAAAATACCAGATAAAAATATTGAAACAAACACGTAGTGACCCTAAAACAGACTGATAATTCATAGAGGGATGCCGCTTACAAAAATATACAAATTTTAATCTCGTTTGATGTAAGTTCATTGTTTCTTAGTGTACCGGTTCCGCAAACCTTGGAATATCTTGAAGAATTACTCAAATTAAACGACTTGGGTGACGAAATTACTCAAGAATATTTACTTTTGGCTAAACTTTGCATGGATCAAAATTATTTTCAATAGTTATTTGTTTAATCTATCATCAACTCCTGATGATGCCAACATAGTTGGCGAAACGCGCGTAGGGTGTGTTAAAATTGTGTTTTGGTTGAGTGGTCGACGATAGTGTTTCAACACACAATACAGTTGTCATGTAGACTCACAACAAGTACATCGGTCTTACAATGCCATTTTAAATTCAAAACAAAAATCGATTTACAAATCAATTTGCCTTAAGTGGCAGTTTTCAATTTAATAAAAAATCAGCATGATGTACTAAGCATGCTGTAGTTTATTTCATTCAATTTTATTCCAAGTCAGTGCCAACATTCATACAGTCCACTTCCATATTTCGTAATTATACAGGGTAATTCCCACAGATAGGTAGATCCTTTTCATATTGAACTAATATTTGTTTGTTTCTTTCACTTTTTTTTAGACCCATCGTACTGCTAGTCACATAGTTTTTCCAAAGATAAACTAATTTACCTGAGGTATATAATATACCATTAACACCGAAAATGAGACACATACCTCAGATAAGTGAAGTTTAAATTATTACTCATTTGGTGATTTATTTATTTTTTGCTGCCCCTGTAAATTATCTAATTTATTAGTTCATTCTTTTTTGTTTTTCGGATTCTTCTTGACTTCGTCCTTGCCTTCCAGGTTTTCTTCAGATTTCTCCTTCGTGTTTTGTTGAATCATTCAAGTTTTCTCTTTGCCTGAAATTTAGTCTAATTCTCCACCCATATTTATCTCCTTACTTATATGTTGATTTCCAAAGTTACTCAATGAAAAATTTTTGCTTTTTAAAAGAGGAGAATTTTGTTCCCTCCATTATGGTACATAGAATTTGAACAATGGAAAAAGACGTTACTGAAATTATTCCTCACTTATTCTGATTGCCCCAATAAAATGATATTTTTACTGGACTATCAAACATAAAACTTTTTCTAGCGTCTAACTGGAATCTTTATAACGGACTGATAATTTTGCTAACATTGGTGAATATGGCTGTAAGTAGAGCAAAAATAATGGAACAACAAAACGAGCTGAAGCCACTTTGATCCTCAAGCGACCTCTCTGTAAGTGCATTCCGTTCTTGAACCGACACTAAACGACATCTTGTAACATGTGTCGAGTGCAGAACCTCTCTTATTATTACTTCCTTAGTCAGGTAATTCTGGAACATACGTTCGGTTCCATTTCCTTTATGTGACGCCAGAGATTTCGTTAGTGGAGATAATTAACGAACTTGTAGTACAAGAGAAATACTAAAGTTAGAATTTCGTAATCACTCTCTTAGATAATGTACGGTAGGTTTTTTTGTTGTTTCATCGTAATTAACTTGTTTAGATGAGACCATATTTTAACACGCTTATCGATTTTGTAATGTATTTGATCAGTTTTGAATAAAATTAAGTTGTTTACACAGCGATGTAAAATTCACTACAAAGGAGAGCATAATTACACACGGCTTTCTTTGATGGTCTTTAAACATAGTCCAGTCGCCAACAAGCCCTTGATTAGAACAATATTTGGGCGTAGGGGGATTTGTAGTCCAGAAACCAAATTAAAAAATTACATTCCTCGTTTCCTTATGTTATATTTTCCCTTGAAGTGATATGAAGAAGACAGTGACACGGGGCAATAATAGTTTTTGTGTATAGAAACCTATGGTATATCCAGTTTGGATATGATGTTGGACTAGAGTGCAGCTGGGGTTGAATACCTGAGAAAAATGGTGTGTTCTTTGACTAAGATGTGGACTCCTCGATTAATTTGACCTATATAGAAAGGGGGATAATTGGACCAGGGAATTTAATGGACACCATGATGCTCGTTTGGAATTTTGTTAGGTTGAAAATCTTTCGGTTGGTGGCGAAGATGGTCTTGATGTTTAAGGGTCTGAGGATTTTGCAGATTTGGGCCACGAAATCGTTTTATCAACTGCCGCTCTTGATAATGGAAGCTGAAACGCGGAAAAAATTCAAAATTTCAACTGGGTTCACCCCGTGAACATAGTTTTCCTTATTTGTATATAAATGAATCAGTATCATCTTCGGTGTACATTTTTATTAAAACAAATTTTATATATAACAGAAATGCATTAGTACGTTTTGGTGATCATATTGTAGATGCTTTAACTTTTGTTGGTAAAACTTTAGTTTTTCACTGAAAGCAACTTCCATTTCTTCAATTTGTCTTTATTTATTTTTTAGTATAGCACGAGTTTCTTCTAAATCATTTTCTGTGATATCCCAGTATGTTCTCATTTTGTCCCTTTGGGTTTGGAAGTAATTTCTTTCTTCTCGTTCTCTATCATTTGCTTTGTTTAATTTATAGGCAAAATTTTCCAATTCGCTAAATGCAGAGGTTTAATTATTTTACCCCTTTTTATGTTTAGCATCTTAAAGAAGAAATATAAATCTGCTAAAATAGCGTCTAAAAGAAAAGTCATCAACGGAGTTAGAGAACGAGAAGAAAGAAATTATTTCCAAACCGAAAGGGACAAAATCAGAACATTCTGGGATGTCACAAAAAATGATTTAGAACAAATTTTATAGTTATAGGAAACCAAATCAAATCAAATATAATGAAAATTATAATGATTTGGGTTGATACACTGAAATTACCGTTGAAAACAATAATTAAATCATTCTGGATTTTGTAAACTCAAACGGTAGATGCAATGAATTTCCAGGTGAAATGCATCATAATATTAATTATTCCACGGTCATTGATTTGCAATTATTGGACAAATTTGTTTCAGGACAATTTCAGGTCTACTTATTAGATAAAATGTGTCCTGGATGCTTTGAATGTATCTAAAAATTTATGATATATCGTATACATTTATTGAAAAGGAATCTATTATATCACAAGTAAAAATTTCTGAAATTTATAGTCCATGTGTCTCCATCTATCGTAAAAAGTCCTGATTGAAACTTGTCGCAACTAGAAGAAGAGTAACAAATTGTACATTTAATTTCATTCATCCTGTTAATAAAGAAAATTAAGAAAGTAGCATAAAATTGTTTTTTCTTACGACCACATAGGAAAGTAACAGATATCGCATTCTCTACTACGACCTTATTTATTTCAGCGAGGCAGTGACGTCACACGTCAAAAATCTGCGGCGTTGCCAAGTAGAATTTTTTTTCGTTCACTTAAAGATAACATTGTGCCAGTTACTTTTTTTTCCTAGCTTGAATCTAAGTGCATCTCATGTGCTATCAACTTGATTGAAGATTGAAATGGATGTAAAAAATAACTGCTTGTCTATAGATCAATAAAATGTTGACTATAAAGCATTTTCAATAGTAAGAAAAGTGTTTTAAGATTCAAATAAAAATTAAAAGTTATGTAGTTTTAGAATTTTTATTGTAATATGCCACTATGTTATAGTACATTGACACGTTGGAGGTCAATGTGTAATTACTGACCTGTTTATATTTAATTGGTAAAATCTATGTTCTAGATGGGCTAAAAAAATTAATTTATTATAATTATAAGCGTAGGATATTCATATTATATCAACCCCCAAAATATCCCCCCAAAAATTGTCCAGATCCTTTAAAATAATTAAGTTCCGCTAGATTGCTGATATTTCGCACTGTGCGATGCCTGAAAACAGTAGAAGAACTGGATAAAAAAAAAGTCCCGCTAAGATTAAATTTAATTTTAATAGTTGTTTTACAGTATTTACTAAATAAAAAGAATCCGTTTACCCATTTAAAAATTGCGACGGAAGAATTTTCAGCACGTCACCCGATATAAAGAATAATAAAAATATAACGGCTCTTAATTTACTCTAGAAATAATAAGGTCGCCCACAACAAATCCATAATTATAGAAGCTTGAAGTTCATTAAACAATCTAATCCAATCTGATCTAAGTATTAGGACTAATATAACGAATATATATTTTATTTATTATTCACATAAAACAGAAAAAATAACATCAGATTTTGTAAATGTTCTGACAGCATACAAACGGTAGGATGTTTTCCCCTAAAAATTCTGTTCCTATACAGTTATGAACGGCGGAATATCAGTGGGAAAAAAGATCCTATCGTCGCGTGTGCTGTCATGCAAAGGGAAAATTAACATAAACATAAAGGTTGTTTCAAAGATTTGAGTGTTAGTTTCGAGTTTGGTTTAACCTGCCAGATAATTCCACGATCATCGGAAAAGCTTTAAAATCAACATCTGGAAAAAGGGTATAAAACTTTTTTGTTGTTTTTTTTTTTTAAAAAAAATAATGTATTAAATTACAGAGTGTGATGATTGTTTTATTTCATCTGTGTAGAATAATTATGATTGAAAATTAACGAAGTTTCTTTCATTGGGTTGCGAACGTGTGTGGCATGAGAAAAATCCAATTAACTTACTATATTCTGGAGCCACTTTGCAGCAAAAATACACTTTTAATCGGACATTTATTAAGAAAATAATTGTTTTAAGTGGTTTCGAGATTTATTTGGTTCTTTAATTTAGGTTTCAAGTAAAAGCAACCTCAAAAACAATATTTAATAACACTTCGAGCGCCAAAGTAATTGTACTTCTTTCTGGAGGATTATTCTTAGGAATCTTTTTTGTAGAATCTCAAGTTATGTCATATATGTTTTGGGTACACTACCCCATCCCGTTATGCCATGAGTGAGATGCGCTTCTACGAGACTTTCATATACCATTATTTTTTGTTTAAGGGTCAGTATATAATAATAATAATAATATTCATAATAATAATAATAATAATATACGCCCTGCAATTCACTCCCTTAAGAATGAACCCCAGAAGCTCTGCAGCTTGTGCGGGGGAGGGACGGCTATTATTATTATTATTTGCCGTGGCGCTCTGGGGCGACTTACTGATGCTTGATAGCATATTTGTTTGAATTTAAACAGTATACTACGTAATTTTTTTTATTAAATACTCTATATGTTGATCGCATCGTAGGTTATGGTCCAGTATAATACCCAAATACTTTACTTTATTTGCGGGTAAAATATTTATTTCATTATCTATTATAAGAGTGTAGCTATAAGAGCTGAAGGGTACATAAACGAAATAACTTCTGATCCCCTTATAATATACTTATTTTGTATCTGTAGGAAAAAACGTTGCCAGTAAAATAAACAGAAATCATAATTATAAAGAAAAAAAAAATTTATAGTGACCACTCAATATTTCTACACCCAACCAATACTCAGGAAATCAAAGAAATTATTAACGCCCTAAAAAATAAAAAATCTGCAGGCTGTGACGGTTTAAAAGCTAAAACACGAAAAACAATTAGAGATTACATTGCGGCACCTATTGCATAATTATTAAATAAATCACTTCAAACAGGTTATTGTCCTTCCGCTTTTAAACTAGCAATAGTCACCCCAATTTTCAAGCAAGGAGAAAACATTGAAAAATCAAACTACCGGCCAATCTCTGTATTAAGCAGTCTATCAAAAATATTTGAGAAGGTTATACAGAGAAGACTAAATTCGTTTCTAGATAGACACAAATTACTGTTACCCTTACAATTTGGATTTATACAAAATAAATCAACTCAAGATGCCATTAATTTATTAACAGAAGGAATCTAAAACAGTCTTGATAAAGCAATGCCTTCAAATGGAATGTTTGTAGATCTATCCAAAGCCTTCGACACTGTTAACTATTGTATCTTCTTAGAAACTCTTAACAATATATGTATAAGAGGGATTCCACATGAACTATTTAAAAGCTATCTAACCGATAAAAAACAAAAGGTTAAAATTGGCAGCACTACAAGCCAAGAACAATGTGGAGTACCTCAAAGGACAGTGTTGGGCCCTATATTATTTAATATATATTTGAATAATCTCTTCCTTCTAGATACAAAATGTAAAATCATAAGTTTTGCAGATGACACAGTGTTGTTCTCTGAAAGCGATAATTACAATTTGAAAGAGATCTCAAAAAAATCAAATCATAGGTTGCTGAGTATATTTAATAATTTTAATAGTAATACAAATTTTTATTTTGAAATAACTTATAATATAAATTTTAGTAAAAATTTTCGCTATTTCACTTGGTGCTATTAGTTTTTCTATTTTTTTTTTCGTGATATAAGGAAAAAACCAAATTTTCGATTTTATTTTCGAAATTGTGACCTTAGCATAGATTTTTTATCGTTTACTACACCCTTTAAAGAACCTAAGGGCCTAGTTTCAGCGATATTACATTTTATTAGAGGTGAAAGTCTCTGACAACTGGGCTAAAACAAATGTCTTGTCATCCAGAAAACGAGGTTATCGCACGTCGAAACAACACCCTTCAACCGAAAATCCTGCGAGACCGATCCTGCAAAAAGCTACGGTATAAATTAATGAGCGTCAGTCGTATAGCGATGGTTCGTCCGGTCGGCAGGAGCAGGATAACAAGTCATTCTTTATGGAAGTGGCTGTGTGGTGGCTGTTCATTATGTTGGCCACACTTCCGTCGCTAGAGTTATTGTCTTCGTTCTGTGCCACGCTGGTTCACACTCTCTCTTCTCGCCGACTGTTGTATTTTAGGCCTCTGTTAACACTCTGTCACGACTTCCGAATGTTTTTTTACAGTGATAGGAAATAAATTTTCCTGGTTGCTGGTTTGTTCCTAATGAAAGTAATAAATGTTTTTAATGTGGGAAGTTGGAAAGTCGAGATAAAAAGCGCAGTTTCTATCGGGAAATCGAATCGATTTCTGCCTTTTTTCGGACTCGGATTCCCAATAATATAGTGATTTTACGGCAAGTTCATTAAACGAAGTTTTGTGAGAAAAAGAATTATTTTTCTTTGTTTTCTCCTTTTTTTATTAAGCTCAATAATGGAAAAACTATTACCTCAGCCAAGGTCGTTGCCAGAAAAATATTATTCAGGAGCGAATTTGTAGCCGAAAATCCTTTAATCTGCTACAGAAATAGAAGAATAGAAATAATTTATTTCCTTATTACAAATTATTACATTTGTATGGAAAACGTCAAGATAATATTTTCCAAAATAAAATATAAAATATAAACCTTTAAAAAACGGTAAAAACAAATTAAAATCTTGAAGCAAAAATACGGAGAATTCTTTATGAAAGAAAATTCCAATACATTCTATGTAGGAGAAACATGTAATCCTTTTTATACAAGACTTAATGAACACCAAACTTACATTAAAAATAAACAATTCGAAAAATTTAAATAAATTTAATAGATGACGGACATGAATGTTCTTTAATAGGACTGCATTTATTTGAGCAGAATTTATTTTCTCGAAGCAAAAATACGGAGAATTCTTTATAAAAGAAAATGCTTTCTTTAAATTATTTACACAAAGATATATATAAGCACGCTGATGCATATTTGCAAATAATGCTTTATACTTCCTTTGTTTATTTTTATATAAATTCCAGATATATATAAAACTTTAGACTAGCAACAGTAATTTGGATTTAAAAATAAACTACTGGTTAAATTTAAAGCTTTTAGCTCCAACGTCGGTTAGTGTTTAGACTTTTATAGTTTACAAATAAAAATACAAATACTTGTTGTCTCTTTAAAATCCAACCTGGGACACCCCAAGGAAATATATTAGGGCCCACCTTGTATTTATTACTTACAAACGATTTTATAAAAACAATACAGTAACAGCAATGACACTGCAGTAATGGCTTCAAACCAAAAATCAATAATTGCCTCAAAATTGCTTCAGGATCTAGACAACATAGTAAAAAGCCTCGGCGTATGGTGAATAAAAGTGGATAGTAACAAATTAGTTCCACTCGCAACATAATTCTATATGCAAAATGTTCACCCGACAAGAAAATGACCCCGGAAGACGGGTGTAAAATGCGGACCAAAAAGGGTGGACTACCGACAACAGAAAATCCTACATGTACTTTTAGCACCTTTAGAATGATGCAATTTGAATGGAAAACAATATTAGCTCAGTTAATTTTACAATGAAGAAGTTTATACTCACTTATTAAAAATATATATACAAGGTAATTACCATTATAGTGAGGAATAAAATGATACACAATTTCATGAACTTCTGCTGCATTTTTAGGCACTGGTACTGGCAACATTTTCCTCCTTGCAATGTACATATTTTTTTTTAAGCACGTTATGTCGATGCTGGAAATGGTGTCAGAAAATTCTATTTCCAGTTCTCTTCTGATGATATTTGATGTTTTTTTGGAAATATCCTCTTGAGCCAGCTTTTTCCAGGCGTTGGATATAATGTGAGCTCGAGGGGTTTCCCAATCTATATCCATCGGAAAGTTTCGTTCTCCTATTTCTAGAATAACCTCAGGGGTTCCTCAAGGGACACACCTGGGCCAACTTCTGTTCAACATATACATTAACGATATCTCCTCTTGTTTCATTAATACAAAATTCTTGGAGTTTGCTGACGACATGAAATTTTTTCGAAAAATATCTAATTCTTCCGATCTAAGAAGGTTTAATTCGTCTGACTCTATATTGCCAGCAAAACCATCTTTATCTGAACACAAAAATGTCAATGTATAACATTCTCAAGAAATATTTCCTCAATAATGAACTTTTAACAAAAGTTTCGGAGGTCAAAGATATCGGAATTTATCTCGATTCCAAACTCTTTTTTGACCAACATATTGAATATGTTTCAAAAAAGCTAATAAAGCACTAGGGTTCCTAATGCGCGTTTGTCACGACTTCAAAGAGGTAGAATCTGCTAGAAATCTATATATGGCATAAGCCAATAGTGTTTTAAGCTTCGGTTCTTCTATTTGGAATCTCTATTATAACTGTTGACTAGTTTCTTTTTATATAATATGTATTAGTTTAGCAAACATTGAATACTGTACTGGGCTCGTCCTGTTCGTGTTCTTATATAAATAAATAAATAAATAAGTTGTTAAGATTATAGGACCATTTCTAGCGACAGGTAGTCCACCCTTTTTAGTCCACATTTTCAATCGAAGTTAAAAAAGAGCCTCAAGTACAATTTAAGTGAATGTGTCATTGAATGAGAAACAAAACACGAGTTATGAATTATGTTTATGAGTACTTTTGGCAATGAATGCATATCTCAGTTTGGTAGTAGAAAATTTTGCCGATAAAGACAATGGGAAATAACTTTATTCAATAAGATTTCTAGCTATGTCCCCAGATAAGCGATTTTGGTATCGCAAATGGAATCGACGCGGTGGAACATAGAAGATAACATTCCTTGTCGAATTCCTATTAGATATTGCATTGCGGTTATCAAATGCTCTCGTTTCAAAGGATTTCTGCTAAGTTCGCGTGAAAGCGGAGGAGCTTTTGAATCGACTGCGAATTGTTTGTTAAACGACACCTAGTCAAGTGCCTTTTTCCTTTTCAATTTATCATGGAGAGATTTGTGTTTATGAAATACGGATAATAGCGATTATTCCTAGGGCTTCGAAATGGACTGAAATTTACTTGAAAGAAGGAAAATATCATTTATCTGAAAAATATATTCCTGAAATAGAGATGCAACCAACTGACACATTTGAAGTTGGTACTAATAACGAACTATGAGCAAAGTTTCGTATGAATATTGAATTATCCAAGTACGAGACTTTTATATGAGGAATATTCGTTGTTAATGACAGTTTTAAATTGGAAAACTAATTTAAGAAAACAAAAAAATATATAGAATAGTAAAAAGTACATGGAGCGAGACAGGACTCCATTCTTTTCGCGTGGCCTTTGACGAATTTGTTATAGCTCCTTGTTTGTTCTCATTCTCATGCTTTCCTCCATATATTGCTCATGGCACCTTTTTCTCCCACATTTTCTTCACAGCTACATCAGTTTTTCTTAACACCAATGTTTCGCAAGTATATGTGGGTATCGATCTTATCACATTTTTATAAATTCTCATTTTTATTTTCAAGTATTCCTGCACTATTTTTTTTCTTTTTGGTGGGGATGTCTATACACTACGACCTATAAGATCTGTTGTGCCCCCTCATTCGTTAATGATTAGAGCAGTTTGTCCAGTCCTATTGCTTTCAAAAAATTCAGGATGTCGGTAGATCTCCCTCTTCTATTTGATATTCTCCAAGGTATCGTACCTTCGGATTTTGCAGGGTTATTCTGAGAGAATGTGGATAGATTTTTCGTTCTCTTCCTCGCAAAATCTACATTCTTTTTCCTCTACTAATGCGAGTTTCTTTAGGTGCCCTCTCAACCGGCAGTGTTAGGATTCCCATTAGTATTCTCAGCTTGTTTTTAGTCGTTTGATCTCTTCAGATTGTAGTTTCCCAGTAGTGTCTTGGCCTGCCTTATTCCTTGTAGTTCTATCTTTTGTTACTTACTTCTTTTTCAAGTGCCTCAATTATTGTGCTGGTGCTTATTCCGCAGAAGGGTGTGCGAGTACGTCTGCTATTTCATTACCCTCCACTCCAGTGTGTCCCGGAACCTATAGGAGGGTAACAGTGATATTGTTGCCTAGTTCGTTTAGTTTATCTTGGAGTTGATTACGTGGGAATTCAGAACATTAATGGCTGCTTGGCTGTCTTACATGATATGATCTCTTGTCTGCGAAAATTTCTTTCTATATTGACCTGGACACATTCCTGCAGTTATCTTTCTCTGCAAAATTTATCAATTGTGTATGATTCCAGAATTTGATTAGGTGAATGCGAAAGTTTATGAGAATTCTCTGTTTGCAAAAATAAAACAAATAAAAATATGTTATTTCCTGTTTTCTATTTCGACAATGGGAATAAAAAGATTTTAGTAAAGTTGCATTATTTCGTGAAATATATGCTTAAAGTGGATCATATAAGAGTAATGTTTTTATCCCTCGAAAGAGGATTACTTACAAGATGTTAGGCTGACGTTTCTTTGAGACTATCTTGTAGTCCATTTTTAAACGATTTACCATTCTTAATTCCCCTGGAATATTCATTTATGAACTCCCAGAGAGTTATTACTCGCTCATGCAAATTTTTGACGGGAGGGACGTTTTTTATAGATGGATTTAAATTAACGATTTTTAATTGTAAATAATTTCTGTGTTTAAAATTTTTTTAAACCTTGAAAAATTGCTTTATTTCTTCTTTAAGATATAACCAAGTTTAGTAAAATCTTTTTTGTAATTAAGTATTGATGAATAAGTATTCACACACTTCAAGGACACTTCTGGAATTATGTCATGTACCTATTTCCTGAATTTTGTTTTTCAAAGCTTCCACTGTGCCCATAGTTTTCGTCTAATTATGTTGGGTTCATTATTAACGATTTCTAAAACAATCTGTTTAATTGTTGTTATACGTATGGTTTGTTCTGGACCCTTTTCTTTTGCCAACAATTCTGTTGAAGATAATCAAATATGGCGAAGGCGTTATATAATGCTGTACAAAATAACCAATATTTCCTAAACCGTTAAATTTTTAGAATTAAAATAAAAGTACCTTCATTTTAGCAAACCCATTGGGGAATTTGCTTTTGCTAGTTGACTGGCCGACATGATTCGTCCCTAATTTCCTATTGTTGTAGATTTGTACATTGCAAGGGAGGTGGATTAGCCTAGTTGGCCTTACCACACTGTAACCTATAAGATCTTTTGTGTATATCCTACATCCAAAGGATCTAGGCTTCCCAGACTGCATATTATTCATTTTGGAGCTAGGTCTGTCACCTGATCAGGCTCTAGGAAGACTTGTTCCAGTTATTTAAGGCATTGATGAACAATTACCCTGCAATTGCAGATAACGTGTTCCGCCATCTCATCATCTTCATCATGCAGTAAGCAGTGTTCAATGAGAATTCCTGTGATTACTCTGAGATCATTTGGCCCACCAGTATAATAAGTGAGGGCACCTGTTGTAATTAGAGCTATTTCGTTTGGTGTTAACTCATGGTCGTTGGTAGACATAAAGTCCGTGGACATCTTCATGGATTGGGTTGCTTCAATCCTTAGTATCTCAAGATGTACCCTTAGGTCGCCGGGTTTCAAAGATTTAGCCTGTGTTAGCCTGTAGGCATTTTCTATTTCCTATTGTTAATATATGTCCTCAAGATGAACCCATATGTAGATCATACTAGAGTGCCACTGGAGGTATAACCTACTTGGGTCAGTAATCCCACAGGAGGACTTTCCAAAAGAAAAGGCTACTCAGCCTCATAAAGGTAACAAACCTTTTCACCTGAACATAACGATGTAACTGACATAGTACAATAAGTCTTAAGGATGAAGTACTGAGGCATTTATAAACCGCAGTCAGGTACATCGTCATAATCAATCAATCAATAGCGTAAAAAAGAATGAGTATGATGTATGAGTTTTTCCAACATTTTATTGTATTCAGATGCCCCTATTTCTTGTAGTTTTTCAAAAAATTTATATTTACAGTCTGTTCCATGTCTCAGTTCAAGTCTAAATACTGTTTAATTTATATATTTCTAGTTTATAATACGTTTTAAGCAATTTGGAGAAATTAATCCTATTCCTGAACCTATATCCAATTTTTTGAAACATCTTGCGACAGTAGTTCGAGATCCATTTGAGACAACTGTTTACATTTGTCAACCTTCATCAAGTTCCGTCTTCAAGTCAACTTGTTTCAACTAACTTTAGAAACGTAAATTCCGCTTTAACTTAACATCCTATGATTCTAACAAGATAGCAAAAGTTCATACTGTATAAACACATTTAAAATCTCATAGGAACACGGAACGACGTTGCCAGATTTCATCTGCGTGCTTAGCAAGTTCTGAAGGTGTCTGTGGCTGTAGACATAAAGATTTCGCAGTAAATTCAATAAATTGTCGCAACTCGGAGACCGGTTCTGGCTTTGTTTCAGGCGCTGCAGAAACATAATTATTTTGCTACCATTCACCCTCACGAGTCTATTATGTCTGACTTATTGCCCCAACTTTTACCCCAGAGCGTTTTCTTTATCTGGAAAAACTTCTTTAATTTAATATAAACGGTATAGAAGAAAATGTAAGTAAGTATCATCAAATGACTAAATGATAAAAAATTGTATCCAACAAAAAATACGTTTCAGGACGAGTTTGAGATAATTAGTACAGGAGAATTGTTGGAAAATTATTTCGGCTGAAACTTGATTGTAACACTTTTTTAGTGTCTGGGAACTTATGGAAAATTTTTTTAAGAAGAATATCTAAAAAAATTATATGTAAAATGTTTTCACTCATTTAAAAATGTATCTTTGAGATTATATTCTTTCATGGAAGCGAGTAACTGTAATTTCATTTTCAGAATACATACGGTTTTAATTTAAATTTTGTTTTCTTTCGATTCACGAATATTTTCATTCAGAACTCAAATTCATCCAGAAACGTATTCGATTTACTTATATTTTTACGAGTTCAAATGAATTGCGATATGGGTGATTGTCTAAGGGTCAAAATTAGGCACAAAAAGCCCAAGAGGCTGAGGTGTAGCTGGCAAAAAAAAAGCGTCCGAAAAAGTACGTTATAACATAAATACATATTAATCAAAGTACAGTTCTGTTAAAAATATATTAAAAGGTATAAAAAAGGTATAAAAAATCAGCCGATCACCTGAAATTATTGTATTAGCAGATTTGATAAAATATTTAATAAAAAGTCCCCAAGGCGACAAATGTGTGACAAAGTTAAGGGAATGGGTAATTTTTATAAAGAACGTCATAAATGTTATAGAGAAAAACCATTTTAGACACTTGATACACTTGACCTGAAGCCTCGTGTTTTAAATTTTTTCTTGCGTGACTAACTTACTATCGTAACATAAATGACTATATTTAGGTAAAAAATTACAACGCCGTTTTGAATGTTTTATCAACGTGTTTTTAAATACTGGTAAAATGGGGACTAGAAAACCTTGGCTAAAATATTGCATTTAAAAAAGATCATTCCAATCAATTATATGCCTCAAGATATTCGAGAAAAAAATGAATGAAAATTATTGAAAAAAATATGAAATTCAGAGACCGAAAATTAGAAAAGTTAATCAACAGTACAACTAGCTATAGAGAGTAGGTAAAAATATTAATGAATTGGTACATATTTATTACTTAAGTTTCTTATTAAATTCTGTCTCTATAGAATCAGAAGTCCTGAATTTCTTGCCACAATTACCTAATTATAATGAAGCTCATTCAAATAGAGGTAATGGAGATTTAGGAGTACCGCAAGGATCCGTATTAGGACCGTTGATATTTCTCATATTTATAAATGATTTACTAACGTACATGAACGCAGACTGCATTGTTCTATATGCAGATGATGTGGCATTGGCTTCCTATGCAAATTCGTTTGAGGAACTTTCAATTAAATTAAATTTTCTATATAACAAATTCAATGAATGGTGTCACCGTAATGACTTAATATTAAATTCTAAAAAAACTGTATTGATGAAATTTAACATTACAAAAATAACTCTGAGAACATAACAGTGACAACACATACTCTAAATGTGACATTGTCTGACTACAAAATTTCTTGGAACATTTCTTGATAGCACGTTATCATTCCAATCTTGTATTGATTACATTAGTAAAAAAGGTAACAGTGGGTATTATGCTATATTTCGACTCAAAAATATCCTAAACAAACAACAACTTATAAATATTTACTACGCAATGATTTACTTTCATTTGTCATATAATATAATAGTGTGGGGAAATTCATCATCCTCTAGTAGGCTCTTTATTTTACAAAAAAGGGTTATTAGACAAATTTTTGGTTTAAACAGAAGAATATCATGTAAATCATATTTCCAACAATTTTAACATTACCTTCTATATACATCTATACCGGGTGTATCAACGATGCGTGCGTGGAGGATAGCTGCTTCCCTTTTGAAGATAGGAAAAAATGTTTCAAATAAAAGTTGTAGATAGCAATGAAAGCTATGTTCCAAAAATAACTACCAACATACAGGGTGTCCTATAAATGTGTGACTTATCAAAGTTATGTTTTTTTAAATGAAACACCCTATATATTTTTACTCGATTGAATTTCTTCGGAAGAGTGCTTCTCAAAAATATAGGGTTGTATGGGTTTATACCAGGTGGTTCTGAAGTTATGGTGACATTTATGTCCCAAAATGGGTTCATTCAACACCAAATATCTCAAAATCAATAATTAGGAATAACAAAAATTTTTCACCAAATATCCTCGAAAATGGTGTATTTTGATTTCATATTCATAAATTTACCGAATGGCACTTTTCCCATACAGGGGCAACCAAAACTCGGGATCATTTTTTTCTCAGGTTTTTCAAATGGAACACCCTGTATATAGTGCCATACCAGAATAGTCAACACTATGAGCTTCCAGAAAATGTAGGGTTTGCCTATATAATAATATTTTTTATTCAATGATGGACAAACATGGAACAAAATAAACTCAAAAAAAATGTAAAAACCGTCATTTCATAGTAGATCTTCAAACAATCGCCCGTTTTAAGCTATGCATAACCGGACACGGTGGCCTAGTTGGTAAGGCGTCTGCCGATTCAGCTTGGTCAGTGTTCGGGGAGTAGGTTCGAATCCTACAGTGGAATTAAAGTCAGATAAGACTTTGGGCAAGTGCAAAAAGGTATTTGTGTCATACGCAGTTTCATTCATGTCGGTAAACAGGCTGGATGAGGTCGGATATCTCGTGGAACTGATAGGGGTTGGTGACACAATTACACACCTGTTAGTCGGTAGATCACCTGCATGACAAAGGCATAGTCCTGGGTTTAAGGTGATTGAGGACCGTGGTTCGGAGCTCACGATAAGCTGTAGGTCCCGTCCAGTTTAGGCCATCAGGTCAGAAAAGAGACGTTATAAAATTAACAAACAAACAAACAAGCTATGCATAAATTAAGTCTATCTACGACTTCAGTTAAAGCTGATCTTGTAGTAGAGCGAAGAAATCCTCTAATTCTATTTTTCCTTCAGCGTCGTTGGTTTGCCGCTAAATTATTTTTGTGCTCACTTCTTGTGTTTCACATTTTCTGTTTCCACAAACCTCTTCTTCGAAAACTCTCGAGTCGCATACATTCTACTGGCTAAAGCAGTTTCTGTAACATCTATCCGGAATGTCAAATGACCCTTGGAACATTTGAATGTTACAGGAACTGTCAACAAACATGACATTTTATTATCGAAATGAATTTATAGTTTAAATCTAATATTTTCTCGTTTCGAAATGAAATTATCCACCGAAGAAATAATAAACATGATCTACATTAAATATTAGGTTTAAATTATAAATTCACTTCGATAATAAAATGTCATCTTTGTTGACAGTTCCTGAAACATTAAAATGTTCCAAGGGTGATTTGATATAATTGATAAAGTGATATACATTCCGGATAGATGTTACAGAAACTGCTTTTAGCCAGTAGAATGTATGCAGTTCGATAAAAATAAATTAGCGGCAACCCAACGACGCTGAAAGAAAAATAGAATTAGAGGATTTCTTCGCTCTACTACAAAATCAACTTTAACTGAAGTCGTAGATAGACTTAATTTCTGCATAGCTCAAAGCGGGTGATTGTCTGAACATCTACTGTAAAATGACAGTTTATTACATTTTTTTGAGATTATTTTGTTCCATGTTTGTCCATCATTGAATAAAAAAATATCATTATTGCTTTTATGACATTTTTCATACTTTCCTTAAGAATTAGATGCATTTCCGGTGAAAATCAAGTAGGCAAACCCTACATTTTCTGGAAGCTCATAGTGTTGACTATTCCGGTGTGGCACTATATACAGGGTGTTCCATTTGAAAAAACTGAGAAAAAAATGATCCCGAGTTTTGGTTGCCCCTGTATGGGAAAAGTGCCATTCGGTAAATTTATGAATATGAAATCAAAATACATCATTTTCGAGGATATTTGGTGAAAAATTTTTGTAATTCCTAGTTATTGATTTTGAGATATTTGGTGTTGAATGAACCCATTTTGGGACATAAATGTCACCATAACTTCAGAACCACCTGGTATAAACCCATACAACCCTATATTTTTGAGAAGCACTCTTCCGAAGGAATTCAATCGAGTAAAAATATATAGGGTGTTTCATTTAAAAAACATAACTTTGATAAGTCACACATTTATGGGACACCTTGTATGTTGGCAGTTATTTTTGGAACATAGCTTTCATTGCTGTCTACAACTTTTATTTGAAACATTTTTTCCTATCTTCAAAAGGGAAGCAGCTATCCTCCACACCCGGTATATTAGACAAAAAATTTGAAAGTCACAACTATGAAACAAGGCATGGTAAGTTATTAAGAATTCCAAATCATATAACAACGTTTTATGAAAAATGTCCGTCTTATTCTGGAATACAATTATATAAGTTGCCCCAATTCATAAAAGATGAACCAAATTTTAATTCTTTTAAGAAAAACCTAAAAGAATTTTTGTTAGAGAATTGTTTTTATAATATACATGAATACTATAATTTTAACCAAATAAGTATCTTCTCCACTCGGTCTATATGTGTATAACATTTTTATATTATTTGTTATTTTTGGTGTTAATGTGACAAAAAATGGTGGACGAACTCGCATCGCAGCCACCATTTTTTAAAATTTATTCAAGAAATAGTATATTGTGCAACAAGTGGGGAAAATGAGACTTTTCTCACGAGTGTAAAATCCTTTCCCCACGTGCTGCACACTATACTTTTTATCCGACTATCACAGAATAAACATTGAACTATGGAATAAATTTGTAAAAAAAAATCAACCTAAAAATAAAAATTTGAGATTAAAATCTACTAAATTTATTGTTATGTTGATGTATCTAACTATTTTTAAATTTTGACGTTTTAAGACTGTACCTAACCAATAAAAAAGCCCTACAAAAAATAGTAGGAGGTCTTGATTTTTCTTGTTTTGCCATTTAAATGCATGTAGTATGGAATAAGTGACATTTCTGTGGAATTAGTGACCTTATTTCATGGCACAATGAATATTTCACATAGTAGTTCTATGTTTTGTGAGAAAACCACTACATTCTATAGTAGTAGTAGAAAAAATACATTTTATAGTTAAGATAAAATATAAAATAAGCTATGTACTTTTTTTTTTAAATTTTGTGATCAGAAAACTATCTCTTTAAATGAAATCAGACAAAAATCGTACCTACCCAATTACTTAATCAGGTTTATAGAAATCCCAGCGCACAGTTTCGTCCAATGTTTGTTTTTGTGGACCCATCGTATTTTTAATTATTATTGTGTGTATAATATACATCGCAATTGATTAAAAATATCAATTTATTATCCAGTTAACTTCATTAATTACAAAATTTTGCGCAAATATGTTTATATTAGGGTATAACTCATCGTTATTCGAACCAGTAGGGTGGGAGATGTTATCTGATTTTGTCGCGTTACACGGGCATTAAAAAAATAATCGCGTATTTTACACGGAGGGTCAAAAACTTTAATCTAATAAATTCATTAAACAACTTTGTAGTCACTCAAAAATTTTGTTTCTTTGTAAATTTACTTCATACAAAATAAAGAGCTAGAGAGCAGTAAAATATTTTTAGCACTCCGGTGGTGTAAAATGACAATTAACCTATTTTTTAGAGATGTTAAAAGGTGGTTTTGGTGCATAATATTTACGAATTTTACTTTAATTTAAATTAAATAATTTGTATACAAAATATGGCTCAAATATCTACCGCATTTGTAGCTCTTATTCAATATTTCTACTTCAATTTTAGTTTAGGTGCTGATAAAGTACAATAGGAATACCATAAATGGCTCGAATGCGGTCCTTAAACCCTCGGAACAGGACCGGCTTTCTTCATATAGTCAAAATTAAATCTCTAAAAATTTTCTAGAATAATCTACGAAGCTGTTTTATTTCTTTTTTCTATTATATACTTCCTGACAATTTAAACAAAATGTAGAACGTTATTTTTAAAGAATTTTGTTTTTTTTTCTTTAGAGAATAGTTTTATTAAACAGAGACATTCAAAAGTAAAAATATATTGATGATAAATATACAAGGATTTTTTTTTGTATAAAAATCAGTGAGAATTTTAGAAATTATAACTTCCGGCCAAATTTTCTATGAGGAAATAATAAAAAACTAATGGCTTCCTGAGAAAGCTTAGATTTTTTTTTAAATAACTTATAATATAAATTTTAATAAAATTTTCCGCTCTTTCACGTGGTGCTATTACTTTAGCTAAAGATTTTTTTAACGTTTTTTACACCCTTTAAAGTACCTAAGAGAGCTTTTGATCTAAGTGTGACTCTGGCAACTGGGCTATTAGAGATTCTTACTTATCACTGGAATATTTTGTTACTTCAGGAGAGTGCGCTCAAATTTTAATGTAAATTTAAAAAAAAACCATTGCTTTTTTGTAAAAATAAATTATTACTCCTCATGTTTGTGTACCTTCATATATAGCAAATCGTTTTATGCATTTAGCCTTTACTGAACTGAATTAATCAATATATAAATTTATGTTTATGTTCATTGTATTTAATCTCCAGTATTTTAATCCATTATAGCATGAGATGGATTTAATGACAGAATTTATTGAATAAAATTAAATAATAAATTTGAATATTGCATTTAGTTTATCTGCAAACGATATCCACTGCATCAATTCGGGATATAAGTGACAAACAGGAAAAATAAAGATTTTTTCGAAACACACAGGGCCTACTTAAAATCATATGTACAAATCTTTTGTTTTAGCAAATACGTGTTTCAACTAACATACATTTTAAAACAACTAATTACCATTTAATTTGACAAGCGCCTTCTCTAATTTTTCATCGCATTATTCTATATTGGATGCTTAATATTAAAAAAGGAAAAAGGGAAGAATTAACAGGAGGTCAATTTGTAGAAGTGTGCAGCGCCCACTTTGTCCAACTCATTTGAATTTGATGTGGGAAAAGTATTTCAGTAAATAATTATTAAAACTTTAAATAAAATCTAAATATTTACCTAAACTTCTAAAATTTGGTTCTAACAATTGAATTAGCCATTTCTTCTATTGGCAATTGTATATTATGGTAGAAAGGGATGTTGTTCAGAAAAATAACTTTTTGAAGCGCGTTACAAAAAGTTGAAGTTGCGGTACGCCGCCGCTGGCACTTCCAATAGAGTAAGCAAGTCGGCGGGCTGGCTCTTCACAAAGTTATTCGGCAGCTTTTCTCAACTCCAAAGGTTAAACAGCCTCGAGCGCATTTCGTAACTCGAAACATCCTTCAGAATTATCCAAATAGCTTTGTTTTCTTTTCTCTTCAATAAACTTAAGCAGCCGACACTTCATCATAACTCATTTTAGAAAGAATTTTCCTGTGATGCTTCTCATTTTGATTGTCTTGTGTAAAGATTAAAGAACAAGTGTATAATTATTAAAAAGATACCAAAGCTCTTGTTGTTTTTCGTTATTTAATATTGTATTACGTTTTAACTGGAATTTAAAGAATGGAGAGGAAACGTTGGAAATAACAATTAATATTTAATTAAACTAGTATGTACCGTTATGATCGTTAGATGGCGCTGGAGACTTCTAGCAATTGAAGATACACTTCGTATAAGCAGCGTTGCGCGATTATGAGACATTAGTTCCATATTGTCGTTGCTATTAATCATTGACAGAATATTTAATAAAAATTTACGATATATACAAAATGTAAATTTTATTTATCGCTCTATTTTATAAAAAAAAATGATAACGCATCGCTTTGCTTATTGACACTATAATTTTTGAGTAATTATCAATTCCGGTGATTTAATTACTTAAAATAACATTTATTAATCAACACAATCACTTCAATTAAACGTGACAACATAAATGAATTTTCACAAGCTTTATATTAACTTGACATGTTTGTATGTACATGTGTCTTTCGTGTTTAAAATTTCCAATCAATTTTTAGCCGATGTTCCATTACGCGATTGGGCTGAAATTTTGCGTACATGTAAAAATTGACAATACCATATTCCAAACGTTTCACGCATGTATCGGTTCCTGTGAATAAATATTGTTTTTCAATTTTAAATTACATACAAAAAATTGTTCGAATTGCTTTACCGACAGTTACATACTGAAGTAAAAAACGTGGAAGGTCAAGAAATAACATGAAAACAAAATAGTAGGAACAGAAAATTAAGAACAAAATGCAGTTTTTATTGTATCTCAATATATATTAGAGATTCACGAGTCGATATAAAAAAATTGATCATAGTAACTTTGCAAAACTTCTATAGAGGAGTACCAAACTCAAATTAAAGACAATAAGAAAGAATTAGAGAAATTAACGGAGGAAATATTAAATTACAGGATGATTCGCAAAAAAATCAATTTTCGTAATTTTCTACCTTAAATATCTTTTGAATCACCTTGTATTTAATTTATAAATTATATATTTTTGAAAATGGTTCAATATCGACTACTGACTTGTATTACAAAATATATAAAATTGTATTAAAAATAACCTGCAGAGTCGATCAACTAAAGTAAATTCAGATCCAATATTAATATTTTCATATTACGACTGTAAAGTAGAATACACAGCATCAACAATTATTTTTGGTAATTTTTGAATCACCCTGTAGCAAATAATAGTTTTTCTACACAAAACAATATTATTTGATGTTATTAGAATACTATTACAGCAAAAAATCTTTAATACATTAAGAACATTATAGTTTAATACGTTTTAAAAAATGGCAATTTTTCAACTTCATCACCTGTAAGTTGAAAACTGGCCATAGGATTTGTGCCCATGGACTATTGTTCAGGAAGTCGATATCTTCAACATACCAAAAATTCAGGCAAATTAACCGGAACCCATTTCTCCATAAGCCGGCTGCATGGTCCTTTAGGGAATAATAAAGAAATAAAAGTAAGATTTTTTTGAGGGAACGAATCAATATAAATCAATATAAAAAATAAAAATCGAATTTTTATTTTTTTATTATTCCCTAAATTGGGCACTTTAAATAAAGAAATAAAATGTTGGATTTTCTTAGACAAAAGTACACACAAAATCCTTCTTTTTAAGATAAAATTTTTTTCTCTACTACTGTTTTTCCAAAAATGGCAGCCAATTCAATTTTTTTCGAAAAATGCCGATTTTGGCTGGACAAATACATTTTTTTTTTAATTTTTACCATGTCTTCCCGACATAAAAATACATATTTTCTTAAATTTTTAAGAAAATAAGAAAATTTGATCATTCTTTGGTTATTTATTGCCAATTCAGTAAAAAAAAATATGCGCGAATTCGTTTTTGAGATTATAATGCATTTTTAAAAAACCCCACTATACGGATCGATGCTCTACTTTATCACGGTCATTCTATTTTTTTTTTTATTTTTCCACGACTCTTAGAGCCGGAGATATTTAAAAAATAGTGAAGCAATCCACTCGAAAGATACCAAAAATGCCGTTTTTCGCACAGATCTCGCGAAGCTCCCGCCCAAATTTATTGACAAATTTTTTACAGGCTTCTCTTTATGTATAAAATAGAAAAAAATTAAAAAAATTTGACTTAGCCCTTACATCCATATAAAATTCTAATTTCACTCCACTATTAAGCATTACAGGAAGTGCCATTATTTATCATTTATTTCGTAAAAAAATATATAACATTTTTTTAATTGAGGTCTAAGGTCATAGCAGAATATAAAAACCTACAACAACCTTTTTATTGACTTTTGCGTTGAGACTTTTTGTGAAGCATTCGAACGAGTAGTTCCTATTTTCGGAAATTAGCTTTGTATACCTATAAAGAATCCTTCTGACCCCTGTTCGGGTCGGTGATAGAAATGTTTACTACATTTTTCATACTGAAATCGATATTTCAGGAATGTGACAGCACCTTTACGGGAATAGAACGTTGTTAAAGAATGAAAACATCAATAAATTCAAAACTTTTGAAACTTCGAACCGAACTAAAGAAGAAAAACATGTTTTTGTATCTGAACTATAGGAAGATATGGGCCCCACCTAATAACTTACAGACATGGACGTCGCCGGTGTGCAAGTCTCACAACTTTTTATATGTATCTTGAATCAGGGACGGGTCAGGAGAATTTGTATTTTAAGGTAAATTAAAGCTCATTGAATGCCGCAATGTCTCCTTGACTTTAGCGCCATATTGTTCAAGGTTTTCAATTCATCAATTTCTTGAAACTCCACCAAATGCTTATTTCTAATGACGAACGGTTTAATACACATCAGTTTTAACCCGAATTTCCACAATGTTTTGTAGAATGTGGAATAATAACATTTCGCAGCAAGTTGGAAAAGATTCACATATTCTGACTCATGTATATGGTGCCAAAAGGATATTCCAATTCAAACTTGTTTGATTATACTGAGAGTTTTTTGTCCTTATGAATATAGTTTGTTTTGATTTGATTCACAGCTTTGCTAGGCTTCATTTGAGATTGATTTGTTTTGGATAAGATTCTTAAGAATTCTCAAATCAAACAATGCAGGTGGAATCTGGATATTTTTAAATAGTTTCTTTAGTAATTATTTGCGAGTATTTTCAGACTTCTGGAGTGCAGATATATTTTTATATTTTATTTACTATAGTATAATACCAAATTCCGCGAAGAAACAGTAACGTCCATGTTTTGGCCTTCAATAAAAACTTTGTTAGCTTCGTTAACATAAAAGATGTATTACCAATTCAAAAGTTTGAGTGTAAACAATAGGATACTAAGACCATAATGAAACTTCTTAATTACGATGGCTTTAACGGTAATTTTAGGAGCCCACCTTAATATTTTATTTACCGCAACCGATGTTTTTGTGTTTACTTTAAATCTGTTCTTCATTCATTCTCAGGAAACAACTTTGAGGACATTATTTTTCAGTTTTTATTTTAATTTTTGAGTTGAAAGTTATTTCGTAGAGATATTAGAATACTTTGAGCCTGTGAATGAGGTTTTTACGTGGTTGTTGTAGAAAATAAAAATAATTTATGTAAGTATCGACCAGGAACATTTGAAAAAGGTTATATACGTATAAAAGTGTGATTTACAGTAAGGTTTTATTAAAAAGCGTATGTTCTAGGTATATTTAGTATCGGGGAGAAGTTTATGGCTTGCACGAACTTAAACTTTTATTGTCTTATATTATTACCAGTGTTTTATATATTCAGCTTTACTTCCATGTTTTCAAACATCTCAAAAACAAATAAAATAGATCACTGACAGATATTTGTTTTTTTTAAACTAATCCTCATAGTTTCAAACTTAAATATCCTTTTCAGAACTTCCAAAACTGCTAAAAACTTTTTTGCAAGTTCGTTTCATAAGAATAACTTTTTATTTTAAAGTTTTACTCAGATTACTCCTAATATAATTAGATCTTTCTTCCTCCTCTTCCATTAAAACGACCTACTTGATTTTCAACTCTTATCTATACCTGTTAGAAACAGTTTTGCAAGTTTATCGGAAAATGAACGACGGTTTATTTATTTCATCCCTATCGGCGGGATCAAAGGCGAGCGAATGTACAGTTCAATTACTTCATTTTCGTTTAAGTAGGTTCAAAACAAGGAATACCGGTAAACAATATTATCTGGAAGCTACTGATGTAATTACCAAAGTGAAGGGCTTAAACGACAACTTTAACAAATTAGGTTGCAAGAAGTTTCCCGTGACAAATTATATGAAACATACTCGAAAGATCGAGTTAAAGAAGATCCTTTTTGAGTATATGATTAAATTTAATTAACCGCTACGTGCCGTCAGGTTTTCATTAAAAATTTAAAACTACGTAGAGAATTTGAGCAAATGTAAAGAGTTAGAATCGACGCCATTAGGATTGTCTTTCGTACGCCACTATAAAAAAATAAATTCCGAACTTAGAACTTACTCGACAGCCGGCGGGACCAAAAAGGGTGGACTACAGTTGAATGTACAGAAATACAACCAATTTTAGCAGGTGTTCCACAAGGAAGTGTATTGGGTTCTACCCTTTACTTGCTCTGCACAGATGATATGTCCACAACACGATTAACTACTGTTGCAACATACGCTGATGATACCACTATATTAATAACAATAATAATAATAATAACGTCTTTATTATACATAATACTATACATACAGTAGGTACATGTAGAGTGTGGCGTATTTCCTGGACCGATAAAATTACTAATGCCGAAGTGCGAAACCGGATGCAGAAGGAATGCGAAATCATTAACAACATGAAAAAAAGAAATACACACTTCTCCAACTGATAGTCCAGGAAAAGATTAGTGGAAAGCGGAGCATTGGCAGACGCCGTGTGTCCTGGCTAAAGAACCTGAGAGATTGGTTTAACTGTAGCAATGTTCAACTGCAGAGCTGCAGTCGATAAGGTCACGATGATAGCAAACCTCCAATAGGAGGTGCACTATAAAACGAAGATGAATAAGTGGCGAAGCCAATGGCCATTCACACTTGACCAACCTAAAACTAAGCTATGCTAAATTCTAAACTACAACTAAACTAAGCTGAACTATGCCGCACGGTAAACCATTTATTTAATCTACTTGATTTTCAAGAAACCATGATTTTAATTTGTATCTAAAACCTCTCTGAAACATTGATGGCCCAAGAGGTATCTTGACAGAGTTATAGTATATTGTGCAATGAGTGCGCAAAGTTGTCGATTGCCTACGAGAGCGAAGTTGAGCGCAAATTGTATAAATTTTTCAATAGCGCTAATAAAATGTCTTCTTTTTGCCTCTCTTCTACCAGTCTAGCTTCTTTTCCCACTCTGCATCTTTCCTCTGCTAACACTATATTGCTTAGCATAACATTTTCCACCAAGTGATCAGAAGAAACATTACTGACGATATAAAGTTGAGCATCATCTGCAAAACACTGAACACTACAAAACTCAATTTTATTTGATAAATCAAGAGTGTACAAAAGAAATAGCATAGGCCCCAGAACAGAACCCTGATGCACTCCTGAAAGGATAGATCTTTTTGAAGAGCATTTACTGTTAATCACAACCTGCTGAGAGCGATCTGTTAGATAAGAACGAATAATCCTCAAAGACTGTTGGTTAACCGACACATTTACATTTAGCAATTAGCAGTTCATGACTGATGGTGTCGAATGCCTTACTAAAATCAGGTAAAATTAGCGTACGTGCCAAATTACGATCAGAAGCTCTTAAAATGTCATCAGAAAATCTTGCAAGTGCTGTTGCTGTGCTATGGCCAGGTCTACAAGTTTCTCTAATATCTGTGATATGACAGACAACAAACTAATTGGACGCAGATCGCTAAACTCTGCAGGATGTTGATCTAACAAGAGCCTCTAAAAACTTACAGATTGCAGTCGATAAAATTCAGCTCATTGGAGCAATCCTTGTCTGTTGTATAATCAACGAGCAATGTCGATGGTACAAGCACTAATAAAAAACGGATTATCAGGATGTGAAAACTACAACACAAATAAGGACTACCACAGTCGTGAATTAATTATACAATCAAACAAGAATCAAGCCTTTTTAAATTTTATTATCTTGAATACAAGTTTTCTTTTGATAATTTCATTCAAAGTAATCAAGTAAAGTGTTATTTTTTATTGTTCTTTGAAACAGCAATTTCACTGTTCCACAACTAGAGGGGTGAAATATTGATCGATAAAACGTACTCATACATAAAATATAGAAAGTAGTTATTTTTAATTGGGGACGTTACATATATTATTATTCTTTTGTTATATGGAATTATATTCACATTTGAACAGTCAGTATCAATTTTATTATATCATGTAGATTATTAGTTTCATATTGATTTATATATCTAAAATTTATGATACAGTTAATGTTAAACTGAACGAATTTATAAGGAAAAATCGTATTTTTTTCCTCCACTCTTTATATATACAGTGTGTCCAACTAAGTCGGCACCATATGGAAAACTTATTATTTGTTTTAGGAAAAACAGTTATTCTAGATAAAAAGTCGTGCATGGTCTAAAACCTAAAATACAACTATCAGATATAAAATCTTTTATGATAGCTGAAAGCAGAGTTCGCAGGCGAGGCGAATTGCCGAAGGAAATTACCAAGGCTCCAGAACTCCGGGTGAAATAATTAATATGATTTCTCGGCCGTGTTGTATATGCTATTTCTTTTTCAAGCGTAAACAATTCCATTTGCCACTATTGCAAGTGTCTTTCACCGATAAAATGAATTTTAAAATATCTACTTCTCATTTAGATCACAGATTTATTATCCTTTACGCCTTACATAAATCTTAAAAATGATAAATTAATTCTAGTGTGTATATTTAACAATAATTATGTAATTCAATACCTGGCTTAGCCCCAGTCACTCAGGATTGATGAGAATAGATTCAGGGTAAATAGGGTGTCATTCCTTTTCAGCTTCCTTTAGCATTCACGTTAATATCAACTTTTATAGGAACATGATTTATACTTTTTCAAAAGATGAGTCTCAAAGCCCCTTCTGCTCGATCGTCACATGTCATCCTTTATCATCTGTCAATTTAGCCCAATTTATCCAATCTATCCCTAAACTGAGTCAGCAACTTTCGAAAAAAAAAATGGATAAACTAGTAATTGGACATCCCGCATACAACACTTTTCTGAAAAGGCTAATTTTTTCATCATACGTTGGAAGATGTCGAAAAGCAAAAAGTAAGGGTGAGAAATTTATTAAAATAGTTATGTTTGTATTAAGTGCGTAAAATGAGTGTTTTTTTAATGGCACAAGAGAGTGTTAATTTCTCTCGAATTTCCCTCGAAAACACGAATTTTATACACGAAATACAAACAACATTTTTTGTACAACTGTGAATGTGAATTTACATCGTCTTAAATATATTAAAAATAAATACTTTCAATACATCGTGACCTGGTTTTTTATCACGATAGATATCGCACAATTTCACAGCATCCAGTGGTCTTTCTGTGTCGTTACTATAGAAACGGTTTGTTGGCACGCCGCGTGTTTGACTGGTTGACTGTGTTTGCTCGTAGTTGCTTCAATTTCAAGTTATTTTCAAGAAGATGGATGTTGATTATGATAGTGATAGATATAACTGAGAAAGCAAAAGCAATAGTATGTTACCGGCCAAATCCAAGTTAGTATATGAGAGAGCGAGAGAGAGAGAGAGAGAGAGAGAGAATGCTTTATTGTCATAGAAAAATTACAAAAATTTTATAGACAAAGCGAAACTAAATAATAAAAATAAATTAATAGACAAAACAAAACACAAACAAAATATGAATAACAATTCTATATGTAATATGCAATATCCGTCACTATAAATTATTGTTCAAATTAAAATTTTCAAATTAACTTAATTAAATTATTGCTCCTATATGCTGCAACCCAAAAGTCTATGGCACGTTATATAATTCTGCCACTGTGTAAAATGGTCTTTCTTGAAGAAAAGCCCTAGTCGATCTTCTGAACTTATCATATGAATTTATAGATTTTAACTGTATCGGGAGGTTATTAAACAATTTTTTTGCATTGTAGGTAATAGAATTTTTTATTAGGTCAGAGGTGGGAATAGTTAAGTAAACATCAGTATCTAAATTTCTTGTAGGATATCTACGAGTTGGTCTATCCGATAACTTTTGAATATGCTTGCGAACTAAGCAGACGGATTCAAAGATAAATAGAGCAGGAAGGGTTAGAATTTTGAAATTTTTAAAGTAATTTTCACAGTGTGTCCTACTACTTAAACCAAATACATAACGAATTGCTCTTTTTTGTAATTTGAATATAGATTCGAAGTGGTATAAGCTACAAGAACCCCAGAATGGTAAACCATAGCGAAGGTGATATTCGAATAAGGAAAAGTAGGTCATTAATGCAGTAGTAGGGGTTAGCTCTTTAGAAACAGTTTTAATGGCAAAACATGCAGAAGATAATTTTTTTGCCAAGGTCTCAATATGAGTGGACCATTTCAGGAATTTGTCTATATAAAGACCTAAAAACTTAATTGAGTTCACCGTTAGAATCGGATTATTGCTTAGAGTTATAGGCTGTAAAGTACCTCTGTAAGACATTGCTATGGTTTTACTGGTGTTGAAACAAAGCCCATTCGAGTCAGACCATGACTTGATAGTTACTAGACCTTTGTTTACGCTAGATTGTAATGTATGTATATCAGAACTACTCCAGGTTACACTTGTGTCATCAGCAAATAAAGTAATTCTTCCACTTATTTTTAAGTCTGTGATATCATTGATGAATAATAAAAATAAAATCGGACCTAATACTGAACCTTGAGGTACTCCACTGCTAATTAGCAGGTTTGAAGAATCCTCACCATTAGCCCGTACCTGCTGATTTCTATTTCCTAAGTAAGTTTTAAACCATTGCAAAGGAGAACCCCGTACGCCATAAATTTGTAGTTTCTTAATTAAGATTTCATGATTAACACAATCAAAGGCCTTTGTGAAGTCACAAAATACTGAAGCTGTGAAAAGTTTATCATTAAGTGGTGTATATATTTCATTCAGAACGGAAAACATTGCGTCACTAGTGCAATTCTTAGGGAGGAAACCATACTGATGAGGAGTTAAAATGTTTTGTTTGGAAAGAAAGGGCAGTAGGCGATTTTTCATTAGCCTTTCTATTATCTTCGATAAGGTAGGTAATAAAGCAATAGGTCTATAGTTACAGGTTTCCGTTTTGTCGCCACCCTTATGAAGTGGGATTATTATAGCTGTGAGAAAACATATGACCAATTTCGTGAATCTCGGGAATTTATGTTGGAAGTAATTGTTCAAACTTTACTATCAATTATTATTCCAATAATTGAAATTGTTTTATGATGAATAATCAATTAATAATTGACTGTGTTAAAAATAAATCCTTCATAAAGTAATATTTCATGTTTATTTTGTGAATTATTTTGGCAGTGAAAAAAGTCAATATTTACGCATCAATAGAGATGCAGAAATGTCAATTTTTTTGACAGTTGTACAAAAAATATGTTTTTTCGAAAAAACGATTCGAAAAGAAAGATAAGAAAAGTCGATGTAAGTGCAAGATTGCAACATTCGTCTTTTCGTAATTCGATTTAAAACTAGAGAAATATTAAATCAAAAATTGATTTTTTGGGATGAAGAAAAAATTTGTAATTGTTGGTAAAGTTCAGGTGCAAATATTTTCAATTTTTATTATATTGCTTTTATTGTATTTATTTAGGGTACCCTTTTTCTATACAATATAGCTCTGAATAGGATTTACTCGAAGGGTTAGGGTAAGACCCTAAATAAAATAAAATTGAATAGTACGAAAGACAGACTTTTTGACCTTTATCTGAGGTCCAATAGCAGGCGTTCAATATATTAAATGAAAATTATTCGTTCAATGATTTTAAATAGTATAAGAAAAAATATTAGATGTGCTACCATCTATGGTTAGAAGAGAGTATTGACAATAAATTTAGTCAAGATGTCACTCTCTTCTTTTTATCCCTTTAAGAGATTAGTACAAAGTTAGTAAACCAGTAAGGAATTTTAATTTATTAGATTCGACATCCTAAGACCGGTTTCTGCCTTTCGGCTTCATCAGTTAGGCTTTTAGAGTTATAGAAATTGAAAGTAAAATAAAACTGTCATTTTTCAAAAATACTTCTTCGTTATCATAGAAAAACACTTTGGCTCTCTGTCTCTAACTCATATCTCTCATATGTACAACATCCAGCTCGTTTGGATGAAGATCAGGTCTGTATTGGCATTAGATGCTGATTTTTTTAATCTCTTCTTCAATTGAGAAGATAAAGCAAAAGTCGAAACGTTAATAAGTAGTTTTAATATCCAAAGAGGAAGTACCAAGCCACTATGAACTATAGAAATGAGTTTTATCACGATGGAGGACTTTTAAGGACTTTTGATCACGGTGGTTTAAACTGCTTACTTTCAATTTTAGATCAATTTGTCGTTCTACTTGTTTTTCGCTTCTGCAAGTCGTTGGTTATTCAGATACATAGGAAAATCGGTTCTAGGCATTGTGAAAGTAACATGTGTCATTTCGTTATCCTTAATGCGTCCTTTTTTTACCCAGTAGAGAATTTTGTTAAATTGAACTTTGGATTATATTTATTTTCTTATAGCATTTCTTAATTTTCTTTTGTCCATATTTGCAGTCAATTAGATAATGTTTCCAAATTTATTTATACTTATATTTTTTTAACATAAAAATACAATTTTGATGCGACTGAACGCCACTGAACGGCCTCGCAGTTGGATAATTATACAAAAGATTTGTTTTCTAAGTACACTATTAAGAAAAAAAATTGATTTACTTTTTTAAAAGCCGTCTGTCTTGTAACAAAGGCGGCAATCAACAGGAAAGTTAATTTTCAGAAGGAAAAGAAACTTTGCTATTACTTTAATAGAAATCTAAATAAAGTTCGGGTGTGTTTAACAATATAGGTGTACTTAATAATTATTAAAAAAATATTCTTTGAAGTCAAGGAAAAGTTTAGAAACAAACTTTTTGGAATTCAATTAGGCATACATTAATTTTATGAAAGGAGAAACATCTATCCAGTTCATTAATCAAAGTCAGACGGACCTTTTCATTGGAAAGGTAAAGGTTCGAAAATTGTTTGAAACATAATTACTTTCAACTCTTAATATATAAAATAAACAGGAGAAGCAACGAAAAACTTTCAAAGATATTTTGATTGGAGTAGACACTGATGGCTCTTTAAGTATTATACTCTAATCAAAATAAACTCTTTAGAGGCAAATAAAAAATAAATTCTTAAGTTTTCAAACTTGCCGGAAATGTTCACTTACGCTTCCTCTTGAGTATAGAGGAGGTCGCCAAAAGTTGCGCCTTTACTAACCTCAGGGGTCTGTTAAATATTAAGATCAGATGATTAAAAGGACCGTTTATTACAGTTTGCGTGGCAAAGAATTTAATAAAACCGTGGTAGTCAAGACTATAAAATTTATTTATGACAATATGTCACTAAAGTTTCAAGGTCCAGCAGATACAAAATGATTTTTGTACAAACCTTTGTTAAGGTGTTTTAAGACGTGTAAAAATCAAGAAAAGTTTGGATTTTTATGGCCTGATGGTCAATCAAGATTATTTTAAAATTTGTAGCTCTTAATTTCCTACAAAAAGGTTCCTTTCCACACATTCTTTTAAAAGTTATAGACTAAATTTGGTTACATTGACGTGTCGTATTTTCAATGAAAAATACCCTTTGCAACTGTTTCCAAGGTCGGCTGATGCAATTTTTGCGTTACAAGGCCGCCTTTTTAAACATTTTAAACGTAACAAACAAAACTCCACATTGGTAACACTAACCAACACTAATTGGTATCAATAAATAACTCTAAAATGATTTATGTTACATTAGTAGGCACTCTTGAACTTGTATTTTTATAACATTTGTGTAAAGAAATATTTTTACGTTACATTAACGGAGATGTAGTCAGTTGAACAATCAAAGCCATACTGTTTTAATTTGAATTTGTCACAAATATATTGGGCATTTAATATCCCAGAAGCAAGCCCTTATGAGAAGGAAACTTGCGGTTAAAACCACACTTGATTTGAATTTGTCCGAGACATATTGGGCATTTATTATCCCGATACGGTGGTTTCTGTAATAAACAAGAAGATGCTCCGAATTAATACAAATTAATGCTGGGGTTCCCCAAGGAAGTATAATAGAACACTCTTGCAACTTTTCCAATGTTTCCGATGCCCATGATGTGACAAAAAAGGGTTGGATAGAAAGAAGTGCCAAGCACCAAATTCAGTACCAAGCAAGTTAACCAAGTTGGTGATACGCCATTGTGGATCTGAAGATGGTTGAGTTCCAAACTCTCTTTTGTTAACTAGGAAGAAATTAAAAGAGTATAACGTCGATTATCCTAAGAATATGGATGGGAACATATTTGAAAGTTGGTACGAAAATAGAAAAAAGCGACATTTATTATACTGATGGGTCAATTTAACCACTGGATTTTAATAAAAATCACCACATTACCAGGCTTACATTACTTTTGTACTTTGGATCTTTGACCTCTTTTGTTCTTGGCATTGTTCTGAAACACATGGTTTCTTAGAATTTAGAATTTTTAAGCAAAAAAAAAGTTAATATAAGACATTAGGATCATTAACTTCTATTTACATAGAATACACTTCATTGTGGATCTGGATCCAGTCTTTTCCATTTATTGGCCACACTACACCTCCGGTAAGTCCATAGATTGCCAAGTGTTTAAGCCCAAATTCTAAATAAAAATATTATAAAAAAGCTTCAAGCATCCAGCTTTTCCTGCTTTCTAAGTTCTATTTCTGCTATTTTTCTTTAATGTGCTTTTCTGCATTACTTCAATCTTCTACCTCTTGCATTGGTACCTGCTTTAATTAATTTGGGACTGCTTACTCTACTTCAACACCTTCTTGCGCACTTTTCGCTTGCGTGTGCTATCGCTTATGCCCCCATTAGAAGTAGTTGCTCCTTCGGTTTGGCTTCTATAACCTAGGCTTCGCTTATATATGCCTGGATGAACACAAGTAAGAGATTTCCTTATTTTAACCTACCCATCATAGTGACGGCAATAAAACTGATATACTCCAGCACTTAGTACCTTCAAGTTATCACCGAAGTGTTTACCATATATTATCTAATATTATGAGATAATAATAGAATATAATAGCTTGTATTGTAGTGTATAGCCTCTGTGAGAGATCCTAACTGATTACTGATTTTAATCTGATTAAATTTATTAGTGTGAATATAAGTTATCTGTTTATTCTTCTTCCCTAACAAATATTTGAACCCATCTACTCTACGGGAGATTTTATTTTCATAATATTCTGGGCTACTTAAATAATAAAAAAAGTACCTGCGCCCCATAAGGATTTTATGGGAGCTAACAAACAGCTTGATTTCAGAGGGATCAATTTTTTTTATGTCGGCATATTCCTTTGTGGTAGAAGCAAGGCGTTGGCGTGTTGTATCCAATTCTGTCGTCTGTGCAAAGAAAGCAAAGAAACATAATACAATTTCATAATAAAGTTTGAAGGAAATTATCCTCAAAAAACCTTATAAAATTTCAGCTTCTAGTAATAAGTAGTTTTTCCAAAAAATACGAATTGCTCAGTTTGGAGCCATTATGACTTTCCTCTTAACCTTAAAACCCTCTCGCCTAAACAGTGTCTTATATCAAGGGGATTTAATAATAGGGACACTGACATAAGCTCGGCTCTATTGTCATTAAGGATCACTCTAAAATCCGAGAAAAGATGTAATATTTGAAGTAGCGGCGGTAGAAATAACGACCTTTCAAAGAGTAATTGTTAAAGTTAATATTGGATAATAAATAATTCATTCATTAACGAATGAACAAATTGTATAGTTTTTGTTTGGTCTACTAAAAGCGGCGTCGTAAATACTTACACGTTTTTAGTAATCAACAAATTCGTAGAAATATTATTGTAGTAATACGAAAGATGTTATTTGTAATAATGACATGATAAAACTGTAATAACCCAAATTATATTTGCTGTAATCTGATTTAAAGAACATTAATTTCAGTAAATCCATATATAACCACATAACGATGTCTCAGGAAACCATTATTAGTCCAGTCAGCCTCGGCCGGTCGATTTGAAAGGGTTATTGCGGAAGCCATTGAGGAAAATCTGGAATTAATTTTAATTTCTTTATTGGACCGTCACGTAGAGAGTTATTGTAAACCGCGTTTTAAAACGTAATGTATTACATGGACAATACAAACTGCTTTTGGAAAATTAACAATTTTCACCGGATGTGCCTTTGTGGTTCGTTCTTTGAAAATAATGGAAAGCTTTTTACCATTTTAATGGTTTAATAAATAAATGAATTGATGCTGATGAGTTTCCGATTATCGAGGATTTAATATTCAGATCAGGTCCAATCGTTTTTGAAATAAAAAAAATTCTTATCAGTATGGGGATGGTCGAAAAATTTAGGGTAAATTATAAGTAAATTAAGAAAAATCAAGACCACTGAGTAAAAGTACAGTAAGGGGGGTGAGAGTAGGTAAATATATTGTTATAAAATATCTAGTTTTATAAAATAATGAGCGCCAACAATAAAAATATTTATTTTTTATTATTTTAATTCTCAGGGTTTCATTTATTAATATGTACCTTATAGGGTTCTGATAAAGTACAAATTATTTAACAATTATAATTAAACCTTTAGTTTAACTTTCAAATTATTATACAGGGTGATTCACGACGAGCTTACACTATCTGTATATTGGAAACTACCTACACGATTTTTATAAAAATTGGGATATATGGATCTCAAGTTATGGCGAATTCATTGAAAATATTTTGAAAGACATGACATTTCCGGTTATACCGGAAGTGAGCAACAACTTTGTTATTTTAAATGGAACACCCTGTATATTATTAACTTTTAAAATTCTACGTTAAAGTTTAATGTCACTTTGTGTAGAATACCCTATACCTAAAATTTATACTTATCGAGATATTAATTTTTTTAATAAAAAATTGACAGGTGCAGACCTTCATATTGAAAATTCTGTGTGAACATCCCCAATACCAAATAAAAAACATCTTATCTGGTTGATTAGTAGGACGATCCAGGTAATTGGTGACATGTCGAAAACTTCTTTTTTGTATACAGGGTTGTTAAAAAAATGATGAAAAGCTCAAGTTCAAAAATGTCAAATATCTTCATTTTTTTAAATGAAACAACCATATTTTTATTCTTTTACTTAATTCTAAGGCCGAAAATAAAGGCAGTTTATGTTCAGTTCCTTATACCAAATCTTAAGCGTTTTTGAGATATTAACATGTATTTAAAAATATTAATTACTTCAGCCTTATTATTGTGTCGGCGTCGGTCGTGTTATTTATTCTTTTATTTTAGCAGGCTGTGTATTTACCTGTCATAATTAGTATTAATTGTCATTATTTGAAGTCAATCGCATCTTACACTGATAGAAATGGCTCGTTTGGAATTAAACAATGAAGATTATCTAAATTTACTTTTAATACATGGTGAATGTGACAGAGTTGTTACTAGAACATGTGCTTGTTGCTACAAAACATCCAGAACAATTTAACATAATTTGGTTGTTTTCAAGCAAAAATTACGGAAGTCAAGCCTGTTATTAATAATAATGATAATAAAATTGAAATTTTAGTTATTGTTGCTGGTTATAATTAGGTCGTGTTTTTTTATTGAAATTCCTCATAGAAAAAATTACAAAAACTTATAACAAGTGTTCAAAATTTCGTCCTTCAACCTACAAGCATTTAGTAAGCATATTGATCATAAAAATCAAAATTTAATTCAGAAAAGTCACTCATGTTATTATTAAATTAAATGTCATCCTCATGTCAAACAATATTGTCAATATCCGTTTATAAATAATTTATAATCGTTAAAAAAAACTTCAAAATCCAATTTAATAAAACTATTCTCAGCAAAACCCCAACGAAAAATACTGTTTAACAGCCTGGTGTAATTAGTTTAAATAGAACAAATACCTTTTTATAATAGTATATCAATTCATAGTCCAAATCATTTTTTAATTTCTTCTTCAGTTTTTTAACCACAACTGTTGGTTTTAAATTGTTTCTTTTCACCACATAAATATCTGTATCAGAAGAAAACTATCTTGTTAGTAACCGTTTAACCATTTAACATTTACCATTTAACGTTATGTTTATAATTATAACATATTATTCAAACCAAATATAAATTTTAAAAAAAAAACAAGTTACCAAATTTAGTTATCTTCAGAAATTTTAAATTTATGTTGGTAATATTCCAATTGACAATTTTATAATTTTGACATCTAAATATAATTTTTAATATAAAAGGTCATGTTCATATTTTTTTTAAATTACAAGTCTTTCTATTTGTTAATTTTGACAATTTTAATTTCATAATGTCATTTTAATACCATAACAATATGTTTTGTGGGTTGGATATTGGTTTTTTACGATTTGTGGCTAAAATATGCATTCCATCGAAAAAAGTGTAATATAAAAGTTGTAGAGAATAAAAAATCTAAAACTTTTGTATTAACCATTTTTCAACATAACATCAAAATTATTGAGAAAATAGCAAAAACAATTTTTTCCATATTTTTCCATACAAACAATGTATTTTTTGATACCATCTTAAAGTCGAGGTTTGAACGAAGAAAATGAATACTGATAAAGTTGAAAAATTGATTTGTAAACAAACTTTTTCGAAAAATTTTTTTAATTTAAATTCGTATCAAATCGAAAAACACTTTACTTTGAAAAAATTACAGCTTATTTAAAACAACAAAAAAATAACGTTTTCACCAAGTTTCATAAAAAAAATTTTTTTACGGGAAATAAAAACGGAAAAAACGGTTTTTAGCAATTTTCTCGATAATTTTAGATTACGGTGAAAATGATTAATACAAAAGTTTTAGATTTTTTAATTATCTACAACTTTCACAATAAACTTTTTTGTCACAAATCGTAAAAAACCAATATCCAACTCTCAAAAAGTATATTTAGTTAATCTCACCCCCCTTCCCCAATTTTTACGCAGCCTCCTTAATTTTTCTTAATTTACTGCTAAGAATTTTTCAAGAATTCGGGTATTTAAAATGGTCCTGGTCTAATTCTAGACTTTGTTGATTCGACAATGAACGTCAGTAAATTCATTAATTTAAGAATGTAAAACAAAAGTTTTTCTATCGCCCTTTTGACTACAAGTATATTTTATTTCAAGGTATATACTGAGAACCACTTGTCTACTTAGTTGCTGAACTTCTTTATTACCACTAATGCTGAAATAATTCAGCTTTAAAGATCCAAGCGCACGGTAATACACATACCAAGTTCTCCCCACCAGGCGGAAACTCATACCACATTAATAAAGATAATTTCATAGGGCTCAATCCTGGGACTCACAGTGTTACTAGGTTATGTATTTATTATAAAATTTAAAATGTTCAAACACTATATTTTGGATGGTGTATTAAATTTTTGATTTGAATGGATCAACTCTAGTATAGGTACTGATGAAATAAGCGGGGCAGGAATTGTTTCTGTATCAGCATATGTTTAAAAATTAATTATATGAAGTGAAACTAATTAATTTGGCAACCTTGCACTAATGTCAATATCTGCTCGCAGAATTGTTAAAAAATGTAAAAATAAAACTGATACGAAACAGAAAGCGACATATTGACCATAATCGGTCAAAAAAATTTGCAACCCCCAGTGCAAGTTGGGAATTCGTCGACCGTACTTTGTTTAAGGTATAGTTTTAAAACTATTGGAAGTTAATATTTGTATAAGGCTGCATGATACCTAGAAATACATTTTTTAAATAAAAGTTTTTAAAAACTGTCAACAAATCTTCTTTACTCAGATGTACCTACCTGCATATCTTTGACGTATTAGAAATTAATTCCTTATCCTTGGGTAATTGCACGATACTTTGATACTTCTAAATTTGTATTCAGTTTACGACTTTTATCATAGAATTTTTCTTCTATCTTCTTCAGCATTCTTTCGCCTTATACCTGCATTGATTTACGATTCAGGATCTTCTTCAATACGTCTTTGAATTTTTCTTGGTGTATTATTATATCTGTTATGGCTTCGAGAACGGATTTTCTGCATTTAAAGCAAATTCTGGATTCGTTGGCTCCCTTTTTTGCATATTCTATAGTCTTGTAGAATCTTTTATTTTAAGAAAATAAGACAGACCAAGGTGTAAGTTGTTAAACTTGTTATCAATCCATCCATTCACACTGTTAGTACGCTACTGTTTTCTCTGACCCTGTTTCTCAGCAAAATCTGTTATGGCAATTTTCCTGAGCTTAATTTCACTGAATCGTCGGTCGGTTATAGGTGGCCGATTCTTGGCTGGAGGTCGAGCTGAATTTTTTTCGCTTTTGTTGTTCCCGCTTCCCGAACTTGGTTCAAAAGTTTCTCTGCACCGGTATCTAAGCCTTCCGTATTCAAAGCACTTTTTTGTGTGTTCTGCAGTCTTGTATAAGCTTTTCAATTTTAGTGGTAGTTACTTTTGTGTGTCTGAATATTCTCTCAAGATGAGCCTTGTTAGGTTTCATTTTTCGCAGCTTTATTGTAAATTATAAAAATTATAAATTACTCTTGACAAGTTCTTTAGCTCACATATCATTCGACACGGTATCCTATAAGTGATTATTCGGCATGGATAGGGTATCAATTTTATTTTCTCACCGTCTGAACATATAAACACGAATTGCTCATGTAATTAATTATTAATTACAGTCAAGTATAGCGGAGAATTATTGTATATATCTACACTTCAATGTAAATTATACAAGATGAAAGAGAAATTGCTACTTTCACAACACAAGCGAATTCATTTGGATAATGTTCTACCACCTGCTAGTACACTATTAAATATGCAATAACTGAAGACTGTATAATTAAATTGCAAACCTTTTAACAAGAGAAAATGAAAGTGGATAAAAGGACGCCTCTCTAGTTGCAAAAGTATCCGTTGGGGAAAGCTTTTAATATTTTTGTTTTCTAGCAGCAAAGAGTTTAAGACTTTAGCCGCTTTACTGCACTTTTTATTGTGTTTAGACCCTTCAGACTGCAGATTAGAGGACTGTGGGACACAAAGTGAGAGGGCGTTGTTTTTAATGGGATACTGAAAGAGGAGTTTTCTATGATAACATAAAATTCGTATTCGAAAAAAATTATAAAATTAAATACATAGTGTTATGATATTCTCTGGCTCCCGTAGTACAATTATATTCTGTCTAAGATTAAAAAAAGGGCAGGATCTCTCTGTATCTGTAAAGCAAGAAGGGTGGGTCTCCCTCAGCACTTAGGCCATATTTGGCCCATTGTGCATCCTTCTGAGGTTGAGCCTTCCTTCTAACTCTTCAGCCAGCCTACTTGTTTAAAGTAAGTGATAACGTCGCTTGAATGTAGCTTCTTCATGTTGGCATGTGTCATACCTCGACTTACCGGATCATACGTCATGTCATATACCAGTAGAGCGTAGCCATGTCATGGTCATCACAACAACCTCCTTAATAAATATGTCAAGGGGGGTGAGACCAAGGATCACCTCCATTGCTGAAGCTAGTGTGGTTCTCATACCCCCTGTTATGTTGAGGCATGCTATTCTTTGGAGAGGATCCAATTTGCGACGACTGCGACTGTCTGCTGGCTAGTTTGGACTCCCCAGGCAATCGCACCGTACGTTAGCATAGGTCTTATGATAGCAGTGTAGATCCAGGCCGTAACCTTAGGTGACGTTCCCCAGGTGCGGCCAATGGTTCTTCGGCACTGTTCATAAGATATGTATGCTCTTTCGGCTCTGTTTTCTAGATGAGAGTTCCATGTTAACTTGATGTCAATTTCACCTCTACAGAAAAGTTTAATTTAGTTTTTAGGAGCTTTGGGGCCTTTTATTTGTGAAAAGAACCATCTCTGTCTTTTTGGATTTATTTACAGTGAGCGGTCTTTGCACCACTGTTCTATGATGTTAAGGGCCTCTTGCATTCTAGCACAGAGTATTCCTTCAAATCTTCCTGTTTGCAGAATCACTAGGTCGTCTGCATACGTTATAGTATAGAAATTGTCATCGTTGAAGCGATTGACTAAAGTGTCTGAGACCATGTTCCACAGTAGTGGTGAGAGCATTGTATACAATCTTTTACAACCAGGCCTCTTATGGTGACATCATCTACACTGATTTTTATTGCGTGTGTTAGGTATATTTTTATTAGCTAAGGCATTTGCTATTTTGGGAAAAGTGGTTTTGTCAAACGCACCTTCAATACCTATGAATACACCCAAGGTAGACTCTTTAGAGTCCTGCGATCTTTCGATATGGCCTGCCACAAGGTGGGGGGCTGAATCTGTAGACTTTCCTGGGGTGTACACATGTTGATTTGAATGTAGTGGGTTTCATATTATCGCTACATCTCTAATATATCTTTCACATTGAAAACGATGTGAGGCTAATTGGTCGATATGCTTTTGGAATGCAGTAATCCAATCTTCCTGGTTTTGGTATAAAGACATCCTTGAATTCCCTCCAGCTTTTTGGAATATGCCTCAGTGCCAGGGAGAATCTGAGGATTCTTACCAGGTGCGGCATTAATGCATCCAGGTCCCACTGAAGTAGGGCTGGATAAATGCCGTCAATTCCTGGTGATTTAAAAGGGGAGAAGCTCGAGGATGGCCCACCTTAATTTGTCTTCATCGACAATCTGGTCTGCTACTCTCCAGTCATCTTCCATGAGGTTGTGTTGCTCCTCTTCCTCCCAGATTGCCACATTAGTGGTTCTGGAGTCAGGGAAAAGGCAGGATAAAAAAAATATTACGATTTTTCCAATGCGAATAAAAAGGAATATCTCACAATATATTTTTTTTATTAATCCACTTATCCACCCACTCGTTACGCTACTGCTTTAAAGTAAAAAAAATCCATACGCTCGAAAATCGGGGTTGGGCATCCGGTAGGGACACTTAGTAATTAGATACGCTCTAGCAAGAGATGAATATCAGACGACTAGTTTGTTTTTGTTTAAAATCGATCATAGGGGTCATGAGTATGATTAAGTTTACAGCCAAGATAGCTTTTCCCATCCACTAGGTTGTTAATCACTGGATAAATACCGCCAACGCTTACTCGACATCATTGTTAGGATCGCTTTACAGGGTCATTTATATTCATCCTTCATAACAATGATGGAATTTAGCGATTAGAAAGGTTGCTTTAGAATTTCACGCAGTTAAATGTTTGAATATAGTTATACTTTTTCTTGCGGGTCTATTTGGTTTATAAATAAAAAATAAATAAATTTTTTTGTTATACTTATTCTAGGATAACAATAAAATTTTGTAGATGATATTAAAGATGATTCCTTTTGCTTCTGAAGCTATGAAATCTGTGGGAAATGAACTACAGTACTTCTAGATCCTTGGCTTCAATCTTCTTCATTATTCTTTTCCATTTCTTCTCTTTACACTCGATCGTTCCTCCTTCATTCAGATCCTGTTTGACTTTTTCCATTTTCTCCTCCATCCAACACCATTTTTACCATTATTTGCTGGGACATTCTGGCAATGTAGTAATCTGCCAATACAACTATATATGTTTCTTAATTGATAAAACTTGTACTTTTCTTTATAATCGTAGAAAATCAATATTTCCTAATTATTTATTTATTTTCAAGACAATAATAGTCTCTTCTATAATAATTATTTCAAAACAACACTTAAAGCGTTCAGAACGATTAGTATTGCCTGGGAAAATAAATTTATAGTGATAAAACGTTTTTCAAATAAAATGATCGCATCAAACAGTCTTTAATCAATATCTGAAGTAAATACGGTTTAAGCACGCTACACATTGTTGTCCCGTTTAAAAAAGGTTATTTACGCATTAAAAGATTAACAATTTAGCAGTTAGTGTGATTCGAGAAACCCGTCATAAATTTAAATCGATAAGTCTGATAACACTGATTAGGTAGGGGATATTCTTGATGTAAAATATCTACCTTGTGCTTAAAATTCACAATAAGACAAGCAGGAGAAAAAAAGATACAAATTAGAACAGACATACTTATATGCTTTATAGACATAGAAAAGACATTTGACACAATAAATAGAGAACATAAAAAAAAATAACAAAAAATATAATAATTTGTTAATATCTGTGGGGACATTGTGAAAAGAACTATTAGTCAGTAAGATAGGTAAAATATATATGAAGGTAAAGAGAAAATAAAACCCTAGAATCAATAGAATTTGCTTTACAGTTTATGACAGAGTCTGAAAGGAAAACGTTTTAGCATAAATAAACCGAATTGTAATGTTCCCAGTTAATAATTCGAACTAAGAGAAAGTCTAGAATCCGATATGCCATCTCAACTGAATAAAGCGCCTTATTTCGCTGTTTCACCGTCGCTTATACAGTGTGTCTAGGTAAGTTGGAATCATAATTATTTAAATATTTTTAAAAGTTACCTCACCATTAGAGTTTATTGAATATGGAGTACCGCATGGACCCGTACTTGGTCCTATTTTATTCAACATATATATTAATGGCTTGTTTTCTTTAAAAACCAGTGGAAACATTATTGGCTTCGCAGATGATACAGATGATGATATTCTATAGGGCATATAATTGGGAAGACCTAAAACAAAAAGTGACAATTTTTTACATTTTTTTGATGCATTGATTAATTGATTGATTATGACGATGTACCTGACTGAGGTTTAAAATGCCTCAATACTGCAGCCTAAAGACTTATTGTATTATGTCAGTTACATCGTTATGTTTAGGTGAAGAGGTTTATCAGGCTGAGTAGCCTTTTCACCAGATTTTCCTCCTGTGGGTTTACCGGCCCCAGTAGGTTATACATGCGTGAGTGCCTGGCACTCTAGTATGATATGAGAGGCTGTTTCATCTTCCTCATTGCATAGTCTACATATGGGTTCATCTTGAAAGATGCCCATTTTATGTAGGTGTTCCCTAAGGTGACAATGTCCGTGACATGCCTAATTTGATTTCTGTTTAGATTCAGAATATCACCTGTCAGTACTTTTGATGGCGCTTTAACCATTCGTTTACTGTTTTGTTGGCCCGGCACGAGGTCCAAGCGTGACCGGTGTCGCTGAGACTTTCCTTGCCAGGGCGTCTATTTCCTCGTTGTCTTTTATTCGTTTATGCCCTGGGACACATCTAAGTGTTACCTTATTTTGGTTTGTCCAGAGCGAGCAGGGTTTGTGAGAATAGATGATGTACTTAGCAGTGCAAGAGTTGTTGAATATGAAGTACCGCAAGGATTCGTACTTGGTCCAATTTTATTCAACATATACATTAATGGATTGTTTTCTTTAAAAACCAGTGGAAACGTTATTTGCTTCGCAGATGACATTCTATAGGGTAGATAATTGGGAAGACCTAAAACAAAAAGTGAAAATTTTTTACATTTTTTGATGCATTACTAATCCTAAATGCCAGAATCCCTATTCGTTCTACTGGCGTTGCGCAATTCTTACACCTAATTTATTTTATACTCAACCCCCATTAATCACTATTAGGATACTCAACTAGTCACAATTACAGTGTATATGTAGTAATATATATATATATTTAGGTAAAAGATAAAATGTATTTATCGCGTTAAATTAGCTGGTGCGGTATCTAATAACAGCATCTGTAATTGATATTCTCCTACCCGTATTGTGATGTGTAATAATTGTGTGAGTAGAGTGAGATGGAGATAATTCAGATATAATGCTAAGGAGAGTTATAGCGAATTTCCGCAGGATAACCACTTTCTGCTAAGCCGATAATTGACGGTCAGTATTAGCAACATTTTTAAATATTATAAATTGTGTTTCGTGACCTAATTAGAATTCTAAACTAAATACACTATGTATAGTTGATAATACTATACTCATGTTATTGATATACTAATGTATGTTGATCGTTTACACAGCCGGATTTATTTTAAAGGAGCGATTATTCTGTGTACTTATTTTAAAACGCGATATTTGTTGGTAAGTAGATTGTAACAAATGTTTGTAACCTGTGACAGGGCCCCAAATATGTTACGTAAATTTAACTTTGGGCGCCACGTAGTTAAATTTACCAGCTGAAAGTAAGGAATAAAATTCAAAATAGACTAAAAAAAATATTTAATGAATAAAAAAAGGTTCAATTACAATGAATACTTTATATTAAATTTGAAATAAAAAAGGATCAAGTTTAATGTTTAGTAAAACAACATGTAAAATAATGGCTTATTAACAACAATTAGAATTTTTCAGTTCTGAATTTGCAGCTAAATTTTGACCTATTACTTTGTTCCAGTACGGCTCTGGCAATAACTAGAATATCTTGAAAAATACAAGCACTACTTTAAAAAAATTATCATTGCCTAATTCAATAATTTTTTAATAAATCATTTGACCTTTAAAGAAAGCTAAATTTCTTAGGGTGTCAAATAACATTTAAAAATCCAGGTGTTACACAAAGTACGGCTTTTATATTTCTTGGCGAGTTTTATGTTTCCGACTGTCTAAAATTCAGCTCTTTTAAGCTCGATAAAGCATTAAATTCAGCTTTATTTGCGTTTTATATATTTAATTCGGAATAATTTATAAAAGCTTTGGAAACTTCTTGCTGTGGCTGATCAGCTGCACGTTTTCGTTTATTTACCCAAGTATTTAATACATTTAACAAAACAATTGATAATTATTTTCGTCGAGTTAAAAAATCGATTTTTACAGCTAAATGTTCATGAAATAGAATAGCTTTACTTGACTATGTTGTAGGATAATAGCAAATCGAGTACAGGGTGACATATCTTAAATGGAAATGGAAGGATTTTTTATCTTAGTTTATACTAAGAAAGTTTTAGATTAGCTTCAATTAGCGTCAACGATATAACTATTTTTCGTTTCACTTTTTTGTAGCCTCAAAACGTTGAAAAACGTGTGCAGACCATCTAAAAACGTTGTTTTTAACGTTTCTTAGACATCAATTCATTTTAAACGTCGAAAAAGTTGAAAAACTTGAGTTCAGCTGCGAACAACGTTATGTGATTAACGTTTTTTACTCATCAATTTTTTGAAAGGTCAAAATCTATTCATTTCAACGTATTTCAGGGATCATTTCTGATAGTCTATTAAGTAGAAAATAGATGTATTAAGCCACAAAAAGGTGTCTTTTTTATTTTCACTTTTTTGAAGCATCAAAACGTTAAGAAACGTGCTTAAAATATCGAAAACCGTTATGTTTTTAACGTTTTTCAAGCATCATTTTTTAAATGTCGAAAAAGTTAAAAAACGTGAGTTCAGCTTCGAGTAATCTTAAGTTTTTAACGTTTTCCACGCATCACTATTTTGTAAGTTCAGCTTCGAACGTTATTTTTGTTTTTCACGTTTTTCACTCATCACTATTTAGTGAGTTCAGCTTTAAACAACGTTGTTTTTAATCTTTTCATGCATCTATATTTTGAAAGTTTAAGAACTTAAGTTCAGCTTCAAACAACGTTGTTTTTAACGTTTTCCACGAATCACTATTTTGTGAGTTCAGCTTCGAACAACATTGTTTTTAATCTTTTCAAGCATCTATATTTTGAAAGTTTAAAAACTTGAGTTCAGCTTTGAACAACGTTGTTTTTAACGTTTTCCACGAATCACTATTTTGTGAGTTCAGCTTCGAACAACGTTGTTGTTGACGTTTTTTACGCATCACTATTTTGAAACTTCGAAAAAGTTAAAAAACGTGAGTTCAGCTTGGAATAACGTTGTTTTTAACGTTTTTCATGCATCACTATTTTGTCAGTTCAGCTTTGAACAACGTTGTTTTTAATTTTTTCAAACATCACTATTTTGAAAGTTTAAAAACTTGAGTTCAGCTTCGAACAACGTTGTTTTTAGCGTTTTCCAGCATCATTATTTTGTGAGTTCAGCTTCGAACAACGTTATTTTTAGCCTTTTTCACGCATCAGTATTTTGTGAGTTCAGCTTCGAACAACGTTATTTTTAACGTTTTTCACGCATCACTATTTTTAAATGTCGAAAAGTTAAGAATATACGTTCAGCTTAGAACAATGTTGTTTTTAACGTTTTTCACGCATCACTTTTTTGTGAGTTCGACTTCGAACAACGTTGTTTTTAACGTTTTCCATGCATCACTATTTTGAAACCTCAAAAAGTAAAAAACGTACGTTCAGCTTCGAACAACTATTTTTCGATTCACTTTTTTGAATCATCAAAACGTAAAAAAAACGTAATGTAAAAAGGCTAGGTTTGAAGCTGAAATGGTGGTGACACCTGCAAGGAATAGTAGAAGCACGATATATGGTAAAAGTACGGGAGGTGTAAGTGGAAGAAATTGATAAATAATATAGTTAAAAATTTATTTAAATTTGGTATCTTCTCGTTCGTCATTCCCTCTATAAAAATCTAATTTCCACTGCTGCCTTTTCATCTTCCGTAAAATTAGCTAATGACACATTTAACGTTTAACAAAATCTAATTGTACGCTTAGATCAAATGAGCGCTAAAAGATATCCGAAAGATAAGTAAACTGTGGATAGGAAGCTGGAGACTGGAAGGTGAAGGTGTTAGGTTTGGTACAGCCATTAATGCTCCTGAAAATCTAATTCCAGTCTTAATTACATTGTCGCCGGATTCGGGTCGACGGATTAATGCGGCCTTTCACATCTAATTAGAGACAATCGTTATATAGCTAATTACACATCGACATCTGTATCGATATATGCCTTTCTAGTATTAATTCATATTACATTTCTATTTACTGAAATCTATTATTACGACTAGATTAGAGAACGCAGGGGCGGTTCGTGAATTTTTTTTAAGTCAAGGACGAACATTTAACGAGTGAAAGTGAAAGTTTAAACCTCTTGGAAACTATGATAATTAAGTTCTTGTTAGTTGTTCGAATACAATTATTTACTGATCCATTAGAACCTCAAAGAGTTGAACACTAACAGAAACAAAATCGGTTAGAATTCTGACTTATACTAGATGTAGAGTGAGAGGTCAGTAAATTTCCCGTTGAACTATAGAAAACAGTTTTTGGACGAAATCTCGTTTAATTTCATTTAATTTGTGTTGTGGGTATTTTTTAAAAATATAGAAAATTTAAATACTCTTCTCTTTGGATATTAAAACCACAACGTTCCGAATTTTTATTCTAAAGTTGTTGTTAAAACATTGATATTTTAGTTTTTGTGCTCTTTCCAAATGTGTAAAGCAATTTTTTCCTAATCCGGAACTGGATATTCTAATATCTTGCACTCAAAGAAGTTTACCAGTATACACAACAGGAATTCGGCGAATTCTACAGGAAATTCCCCCTATACATATAAGCGACAGCAGGAATATTTGTTAATTTTACGTGACAATTCCGATCTTTTAATTCCTCTAGAAACAATCGGACTATTTACAGGATCGTTAGATTGATTTAACTGGAATATTCCAGTTATTTTAACGATCTACTTTTACCGGAACTTCCTGTTTACTAAACAAACTAGATAGTTGTATTCGAAGCTTAGAACTTCAGCTTTTACAGGAATTTCCAGTAATTACTTGAAACTGTAGTATCGATTTAACAGGAATTTTCCGTTAAATTAAAGATCTTTCCTTCTTACATTACAGTACTATTTAGTTGTATTCGAAGCTCATAACCTGAGCTTTTACAGGAATTTCCTGTAGTTGCCTAGTATTTAACTGGAATTTCTTGCATTTCCTATTGTAGAAAGAATATTTATTTCAATACACAAATCCAAAAGTATCTAATTCATAACAAATAACAATTCAGAACAAATCAGAATTAGAGAATATCGTATGCTTCTTGTCCGTCGTCTCTATGCATTTGCAAGACATCGTAGTGGAATGCAATACCATGGCGACACCTCGCCACCGCTTGTGGAACTGCAGACTACAGAGGCCTTGGCCGGGAGCGTAATACGGGTTGCATACTCTGTGTGTGGACACTTCGCAATGAAACACCCTGTATATATGCGGGATAAACTTTGTTCTGCAATTGAAAATAGTTAAACTATGCTAAAATAGCTTTCAACATACCAAAACTAATCCCATTTTACAATTTCTGCTCCTGTTATGATATACATTTCTTCGCGTCACAGTAAACTTTTAAATAATTATTAATTTGATCTTTCCCTACATTTTACGCCGCTTTTAAGACTGTGAAAAATCACACCAATTTTTCTCAGAGGCAAACGAATGAACCTGACTCGAAATTACGTAAACATATATTCACATTTGAGAAAAACGACGTTTAACCTGCAGCCTCGGGCAGAACCATCGGCAAGAAATCCACACGAAGTATATTGATAAATGATTCTTTCAACCGCAAGTCAAAGTTCAGATGCAAAACTCTTCAGGGTCAATCGCTATAGGGGACCATTAATCAACCGGCGAAGTTCGATTTCCTAAGCTTAAAGCTTGTTTGTTTGTGTTTGGATGTTTTGTGTAAAACCGACGTCTCGTAACGGGCGTTTTGTTTGTGTCTTGTACGTTGTAATAGGATCCTAAGGTAAATCTAAGGATATCAATGTAGGGAAATTTCCTTTCAGTAACAAAAAATCTTTTGGGATTCTTTTGGGATTATTGCAAATCATTGATGGGTTCAATTTAATGCTCTAAAACGAAAATATTTCCTGTACAAAAAATAACTTTTTACGTATTGAAATTAATGGAAATGTTTACCACTTGAGTTCATTTCCTCCAAGGTTTATTTAAAATGTTTTCTATTAAAGCACCTTACAGAACTTTATGCCACTAATCTAGTCATTCAAGGACTAATGAGCAACATTATTCCAGAGTAATTCACTAAATTAAGTTAATTCTAAGAGAGATCTAACCTAATAGAGCTCCTAAACGAATGAAGTGGATTTATTTCTTGTTGACAGACGCTAATTCTTCTTTTTTTAAGTAGTAGATATACCGAATTGGGTACAAATTAGTTCCGTCAGTTTTTTTGTGTTCAATAAAAGTATTTTCCATAGAGTACTTTCTACCATATCTCATGCAATTTTTGAATTCCATCTCGAAAAAATGACTCGTTGTATGAGGCGATCCAAGTTTTCGAATTCTGCGATGCAAGTGAACTAATTGCCTGATAAATCCTGCTGCATCCTTCGGAACTACAAGTAATCAGAAGGATCAATGTCCGGAGAATACGGTGGGTAAGGTAAATCATCCCATTTGAGGGTTTCCAACTGGACCGATACTTACTTACTTACTTTCCGTATCAAATCAAATCAAATTTTCTGTTTCCAAAAATCAGCCACATATGTGGCTTTGTCATTTGCGAGTAAAAGGCCCTCCTCTGTGCAAGTCTCACTCATGTTTGGACACACGGCCAGATGTTGGTCGTCTTGGGTTGTTTTGCATTCACAGTTGTCATCCTCTTTATAGCCCCACTTTTTTAGGTTGCTGTTACATCGTGCGACTCCCGTCCTCAGCCTGTTCAGCGTCCTCCACGTCGGGAAAGATAGATGGTATCCAGGGGCCAGCTCTTCACTTGCCTCGATCCGCGTGCGGGTAGCAGCCACTCGCCATAGGTTTGTTGGATGTGCCTCAGGCGTAATCTCCAGGGGTGTTGTCAACCGCAGAAAGTTCTTCTGAGACTTAAGTCTATGCGGTTGCATTTTATGCCCATATAAGGAATGTCTCTGGTCGATTTCTTGTTTTTTACGCTCAGCCCCCGCGGCAACACAACTCCTGGTTGTGGGTGGGGCAATACCTGCTATTGGGAATATTTCCTCCACCGGGGTCGGTTTCAAACAGCCAGACACTATGGGCACCGTCTCGTTCAGTGCCACAACCATATGTGCTTGTTATGAGCGGAATTAAACCATACCGATGCAGCATATTCCGGGGTAGAAAAATACAAAGCAAGTCCGGAATGTTCGGTCCAGGCGTATGCCTTGTAACGTTTAAATTCGGCATTAAGACCTTACTACGTTAATTAGTTTTTCGTACCTTGTAGATGTGAGCCACTGTAGGGATCGAATTGTATTATTTAGGAACCATATATCACATAAGATAGCCTCAATTTTTTTGACTCAATTTATATCCATTTGAACGAGCTAGTTAGTTTCAGATAAAGTATTTCGAACATTAAAATAGATCGTAAAATTGATTTTTCTTTATTCTTATCGATGTCATGTTTCGAACTGTCGGTTCGTTCATTTCTTCTGTTGACTTTAAGGTGTTGTACGGCTGTGTTAGCCAGTCACCAGTTATTTCATTGGTCCCATCACAAGTCGTATTCAGTGACCCGTGGCGATTATTAGGTGAATCTCTTTCTGGTCTTGCGTGGTGAGATTCGTTCGAGAAGGATTTCGAAGGAAATTTTGGGACGGGCCTTGTTTCTTTCTTGCTTGTGGGTGATAAGTATAAAGTGGTTTAGACAAAATTTTGAGGAGTCGCCCGGTGCTTATGAAGATTATTTCGTACCGTTGATTGGGATAGACGAGCGACTCCCGTATTTGTTGGACGTACAGGGTGCCTATTTGATTTGGTGTGTTACCTTAGTCCGAATCTCGTGAAGAGGAATTGATATTTTGTGCCGAACCACGCCACGATAGTCGCCATTTTGTCAGGGGGTAGTATCATCCACGTTAGACGATCCGAGGATTCACCTTATACGAAGCATCTGTCAGGGAAGTTTGCCGAGAATTCCCCTTCACTGTAAAAAAGGGTATGTTGAGTTATTTAAATGTTTTTATAGTATGTAAATTTCTTTCTGGGCCGAGGGGTATTTGATTAGGGGTTTAATATATATTATTTTAGGGTTCTCGTGTTGGGCTGATTTCCACCAGATTTCTCGTGTTGGGCTATCATCCAGATTTCTCGTGTTGGGCTATCATCCAGATTTCTCGTGTTGGGCTATCATCCAGATTTCTCGTGTTGGGCTGACAGCCAGATTTCCGGGTTGAGCTGACCTGACCGGACGGATTAGTGGCCGCAAGTTGCCGCCATTTAACTTTGGACAACCGCAAGTTTTTCCTTTTTTCCTTTTGTTGTTTTATATCGGTACATAGACATTATTTGTCAATTTGTAATTTTTTTCTTATAGGTCTTTAAATTAGCACTTATAGATATTTTCTCTAATTTTTATTTGGTACTTGTAAGCGACTTATAGGGGCGAGTGGTATTTTATTTTACGCCTAATACCAACGACCTTGAGAGCTCTCGCGGACGGTGTAACACCCCTATTACTCGTGATTTAATCAGTTATTTGAATAATTTGTTTTAATTAGCGAAACTTTAGTGGGATCGTTTGGATCCCTTGTCTTTTTTTATTCTTTTTATGCGACCTTGACAGTTTGTATAAGTAACGTTATTAAACCGATATTAAAAAAAAATTAATTACTTTTCTTTCCATCTCTAATAGTCACAAATAGTCGAACGAAGGTAAGCAAATTTTTGATTGCGACGCAGTTTATTTTTTTTTATTAGTGGGCTCAATTTAGATCCATTCTGGAGATTGAGTGACTAAATTGACTGAATTTGGATGAGGGTAAAACAATCTCCTGGCGCCCATTTTCTTTTAGTTAACACCATATACCAATCCACACCCCACTTCACTGTGGTTAGCCGGCATCCAAAGCGGATTACATAATCCCACGGAGGAAAATCGTTAAACGAGATTAACGCGTGGCAGCCTAGGTATTTTGGTGTGTTGTTATGCTCCAGCTCTTGGCCCTGCCATGCCACCATTAGCTTCCTTGTGCTTCCTTATTTCTAAGATGGAAAGCACACACCTCTGTCTTAGTGGGATTAGCTTTGAGGTGGTTATTTTTGTAGTAGGCTGCTAGATCCTCCAGAGCGCGGATTAATTTATCCTCTATGTCGTTGAAAGTTCTGCCTTGAGCTGCCATAGCCGCATCATCGGCACATATGAAACGCTTTGTCTCTACATTTATTGGTTGATCATTGGTGTAGATAAAAATAGCGCAATGATAAAATTGTATACCTAACAAAAAGAAATTTAATGAAATAATAAAATTTAGATGGATTTTTTTAAATTATAACCTGAAATTAGGATGTAATAGTTCCAATGAACGTTTTAGTAAATAATAAATTTTAACGATAGATACTTAGATGATATCTTTGCAATTTGGCAACATGATAGCGAAAATATTGATTCATTTTTATATTATAGAAGCCATTTACAATACCTTTGATCTTCCAAAATTAAAGTTATTGATTCTGAAATTATAAATTAATTTAATATGAATCACAGGTAATGTCGCGTTCGCAAAACACTTGATATCGAGCGATGTTCCGTTGGTAACTTTGGAGCACTACTTATACTTAACTTGTTGACCGAATTCGAAGCGTATGTTCACTCTGCTCTCAATTTAGAGTATTTCAATGGTCCTTGAAACGATCATTGTTTGCCAATTAGGTGATTGAACTAGCGATTTTGTCAAGGAGCGTAGCCAAATTAGAACGAAAACCGGAATACTAGATTCGATTTGGGCTATAATAAATAACGCTTTTTAGTGATTTTATACAGGGTGCACCGTCGGTTAGAAAGATCGCCAGATGTAAAGGTATTTGAAAAAATTGGAATGTAGGGGTTAACCATTTAATGAAAATATTGACATCATTTTTGCTACTTGAGAGTTGGTGTTAACTTCCTTTTTGTTAATGGGACACTCTGTATATTTTGCAATTTTAGGAATAATTACGTTATTCTTAACAACTTTTGTTAATATTTCTCTATACCTTTAACTCTTATTGAGTTATACAATTTTTTTATTAAAAATGCACTTTTTCACCATTAAGAAAAAACTTGATTTCTTCTAAAGGTACTTCGATAAAACCTTAAATTGTTTACAAAGTTGAAACGACATAACGTTCTGTCGTTTATCTTATGAAATTCTTATTTTTATTATACAGGGTGCTGTATTTTTTAAATGAAACACCCTGTATATGATTTATTTTTTAGAAGAATACACTTTTTGCTACCTATATGTACTAGGGTTTACTATACCCATCTTACATAGATTTTCAGTTCTTCGATCTTATACAGTGTACCTGTTATTATTAAACACCCATAAAGGCAACAGTGACCAATGAGCAATTTAACTCTAACTTAATCTAATAGAATTTGAAACTTAAAACTAAGGTATACTCATGAGGTTCTGTAGAATGGATTGCACTAAACTTTAACGTGCACACATAAGCTCTGCTTTTGCACTAAAAACACTAAATTAACTCTAAGGGCTTGATCCTCTTAAGTCTTCTTTCTAACCCAGTATTGTCAAGGAGGTGAATAGCCTCGACATGGATATGATGATGAAGTCTTTCTTCATGATTCTTGGCTAATTTCTTGCTGGTCTGGTCAATAGTGTCCATTTCTAGATCTCTATGGAGGTCACTATTGCGCATGTACCAAGGGGCATCTACTATGTTCATCAGTGCTTTGTTTTGAAATCTTTGGATGATTGCTAAGTTGCTTGCTTTGGTGCATCCCCATAGTTGGATACAATAGGACCATACAGGCTTAAGTATCTGCTTATAAAGCATAAGCTTATTATGTAGAGACAGAGTGTAGTTTCTTCCAATTAGCCAGTACATTTTTCTTTATTTCAGTCCAAGTTCTTCTCTTTTTTTTTAACAAGCACTTTCCATCGGAGTTTGGCATCTAAGGTAATACCTAAGTATTTTGCTGTTTGAATATGGAATCAGGTTATTGTTTATTCTGACTGGAATATCTATCCTTTTGTTTGTAAAGTTATTGTGGAGTGATTTAGCTTCATTAAGTTTAATTTGCCATCTCTTCGTCCAGTCATAGATACACCCCCGTAACTGACAATTTTGAATTCATTATTATTTTTAGTATTGTTATACTTTTTCTAAACTCAGTTGAATATTTATTATCTTCAGCTCACAATATATATCAAAACAGTACATGATATAACAACGAATATAAGATGAAAACGGAAAGATAAATACATATTATTCCCTATATAAAGTAAACAGTAGACCAGATTGAGTGAAACCGTTCTCCAATCAGTATTTGCGCTGACCGCCTGTTGCATAAATTACCATAAATCACCGTACATTATTTTTATTGCAGAACGCTAGCGTACCGTGTATAATATTTAAACAAAAATACACAAAGTTATATTTCAAGTAAAAGAAAATATCTCCGCCTATGGAGGCGTGTAAGTTCGTAACTGGTAAACAATTCTTATACCACACATGGTATTAAAAAACATGATTTCATTTTCTGGTTTATTTCTGCCTACATCATTTACAATTCACAAAATAAAACCCCCTGTCAAAAATATTAACCGGACGCATTCACATCATCGCTTTCATTTAATTTTTCCCTAAATCATTTGCATCCAGAATGTGCCAGTTGATTACAGCTCATTTTAACGTACGATTTTTGTTAGATGATAACATTACTAACTACTACCAATTATTTAGTGGAAAAGTAAGAATTGCTGCAGTTTTCTAAGTCGACATTTCGTGTCTATTAATTAAAAGAGAGTGCCGACGGAATAGAAATCGCCATTAGAACTCCCTTTTTGCGAGAAAATGCAAATAACCATAAAATTCAGTAGAACCTGCAGTTGTTATTGATTCTCGCCAGGTATTAATGAGAAACGAGAATTAACTAGAGAAACGTATAGCCATAAATCGAAGCGTTGGCGTTGGCGTTGCGTTGATCGACCAGTAAAATGGGAACAAAGAGGAATAAAATGAATAGTAATCCTCCGCTTCTTTCTCTAAAGAGAAAGAAGTCAGTAAACTGAAAGAGTAAGTCTAGTGTTCGATTGAACCGCAGTTGCTGAATGTAAATTCTCTAATTTTAAAATTTCTTCCTCGATCACTGCGGACATACATTAGGTGAATACTTTTTATTTTATTTACTTAGAATATTTTAATGAAAAGTTTTTTTTGATTACATTTATATCGATTATTTTTTTCATCTGTCAAAACACTCAGATTTTGTGATTTCAGCCATCCTTTTTTATCGTGATAAAAACTTCTCTTCCTCAATATCTAGTAAGCGGACGTCACTTTATTTGTCAACTTTAGTTATAATTTCACAGCAATTAAGTGAAAGAGTTGGCAAAACTGCAAAAAAATATCAATGAATAGTCCGTCAAATTTTTGAATTTTAATACATTGTTAGTGATTATTATCACGAAAATCTTGTTAGTAATTTAAGAGAAAATGAAAATACGACATATATAGAGACCCGAGAAGTAAATATTAAAATAAGTACACCAATCCAACCAACCTATAATAATTGTATTTTTAATAACTGTTCCTTTAATTAATTGTTCTGCTAAATTATTAATTGTTCAACAAAAATAAAGTTTTTTATTCTCATATTCTGTCGTTAATTTATCTTATCAAAAAACACGCGAACTTTTCTTTTATGGATAAATTTCTTTTTATCTCAACATTTTTCCATCAGTAATTTTACTCTAAAAACTGACATTTGATAAAATTACTGATTGGCAAAATGTTTCGATACAAAGAAAAATTTATCCGATAAAAAAAAAGCTCTTGTGTTTTTACTGTTGATAAAACCGCTTCTTCGTAATTGTTTTTTGATTAAACTGTGTTTACCTTTTTTGAAATGTCAAATATAAACATTTAACAACTTTTATTTAGCATTATCAATTGTTATTATACTAAAATGTATTGCAAATCTATGTTAATATACAAATTTCAAAATTTATTTGTAAACTAACCTGTTTATTCGTTTATTCACACACACAACATCAGTTTTTGAATACCCAAAAACTTAAAAATCCATAAATCTCTTTAAAACTGACAAATATCAAACTCTATATCCGAATTAAGCCAAACGTAATCATGTATGCCTTGATGGCCCTGTATTTAAAACTATAACAGCTCAATATTTTTTGATGTTTCGATTTAATTTGATAAAGAAAATAATGAACATTTGCGTGTAAAGTGTCTTTTGCATAAATGACAATATTCTCTGTTTTTAATGTAAAATTATTAAAAAAATAATCATTCCAAAGACAACTCGTTCTATATTTATAAAACTGGCTCATAGTCCATAAAATCTTAAACTTAATTATCAGAATTAGTTAGTTTTACCTTCGTATCTCAGTTTTATTATAATAATTAAAAAAAATATTATTTTACTGAAGAATTTTAAAAATTTGCTTCAAAGTTTATTTAAAAATGAATTTAGAGCAACTTCCCAAAAAAATATGGCAAATTTAACACAAAATTCTACCCCAGGAAATACAGTCAAGACCAAAAAAAATGTATATGGACACTCCCAATCCCTTTTGGCTAAAAGGCACCAGTGGATCAGAATTAAATGGGCAAATAAATGAAAAAATCAGCTTAAAAATAACTAATTATTCAAACCGATCAACTTGCTGGGTTTTGGCCTTCTCGTTTGAATTTTTGATTAAGAAAATGGGATTCTAAAATCCGCTTTAATTAATGCAACTTCCGTTTTTATTTAATTTATACATTTTATAAAACCACACGTGAAAACTTCGTATCCGTCAACTCGTTTTTATGAGTTGACGTCACTGCATACTCATTGTAGTTCGGAAATCACGCGACTTTGAGGAATATTCAAATTTACACTGTCTAAAAAAATTGATGCCCTCTACAAGCAACGCTGAAAAGCCAATATTAAGGATTAACCCTTTGAAGTCGGTATTTTTTATCGAATTGGTTAAGATGTTTTTATATTAGTTTTGGAATTATTTTCAACACTTCCAGAACTCTTAAATTTATTTATTACAGATTGGATAGTTGTGAAATTTATAGTTTTATCAAAGGTAATACCACGAGTCCTCCAAATTTTATCGATTAAATTTTTGGTTTTCACGAAAACGGCTTTATTTGGAAAAACCACGAAAACAAACTGATTGATAAAATCACGAATCCGCAGGACGAGTGATTTTATCTTAAATCATTTCGGAAGCTCATTGTGGTTTGTATTTTAATTTCTCTCTCTTTCCACTGGATTAAAACCACTTAGTTGTTAAAAAAGTTTTTTTATTGACGTTTCGGCTTTCCAGATCGATAACGGCTTTCGATCTGGAAAGCCGAAACGTCAATAAAAAAACTTTTTTAACAACTAAGTGGTTTTAATCCAGTGGAAAGAGAGAGATATCTTAAATCAGTTTGTTTGAGTGGTTTTGCCTAAAATAAAGGCGTTTGAGTATGAAGATCAAAAATTTAATCTATAAAATTTCAGAGGACGAGTCGTATTTGAAAGGATTATTTTTTGAATCATTTTGTATTAAAAACAGAGAACATAGTCATTTATGCAAAAGACACTTTACACACAAATATTGAAAATTTTCTTTACCAATTTAAATTGAAACCTGAGCTGTTATAGTTTTACATACAGGGCCACCAAGGCGATTTTTTGACTGGCTACCCCGCGAAACGGCGCCTTAAATAAAAGCGAAGAAGAAGAATGAAATGATGTCTTTCTTAATTTAATTAATTTTAAGTTTAGTGTTAAAGTGAGGTATGTAAAAATGTTAAAGGCGTTTTTGAAATAAACTAATAAAAACAGGTTAGTTTACAAATACATTTTGAAATTTGGTTATTAACATAGATTTGCAATACATTTTAGTATAATAATAATTGATAAATGTTTACATTTGACATCTCAAATAGGTAAACACAGTTTAATCAAAAAACAAAAACGACGAAGCGGTTTTATCAAAGGTAATACCACGAGTCCTCCAAATTTTATCGATAAAATTTTTGGTTTTCACGAAAACGGCTTTATTTGGAAAAACCACGAAAACAAACTGATTGATAAAATCACGAGTCCGCAGGACGAGTGATTTTATCTTAAATCAGTTTGTTTGAGTGGTTTTGCCTAAAATAAAGGCGTTTGAGTATGAAGATCAAAAATTTAATCTATAAAATTTCAGAGGACGAGTCGTATTTGAAAGGATTATTTTTTGAATCATTTTGTATTAAAAACAGAGAACATAGTCATTTATGCAAAAGACACTTTACACACAAATATTGAAAATTTTCTTTACCAATTTAAATTGAAACCTGAGCTGTTATAGTTTTACATACAGGGCCATCAAGGCGATTTTTTGACTGGCTACCCCGCGAAACGGCGCCTTAAATAAAAGCGAAGAAGAAGAATGAAATGAAGTCTTTCTTAATTTAATTAATTTTAAGTTTAGTGTTAAAGTGAGGTATGTAAAAATGTTTTTAAATAAACTAATAAAAACAGGTTAGTTTACAAATACATTTTGAAATTTGTTTATTAACATAGATTTGCAATACATTTTAGTATAATAATAATTGATAAATGTTTACATTTGACATCTCAAAGGTAAACACAGTTTAATCAAAAAACAAAAACGACGAAGCGGTTTTATCAGTATAAAACACAATGATTGGTTAGGATCCTGACCTGTTATTGGCTGAAACCACAAAATCTGACTGTATTGACAGATGAAAAAAATAATCAGTATAAAACGCAATGATTGGTTAGGATCCTGAGTTGTTATTGGCTGAAACCACAAAATCTGACTGTTTTGACAGATGAAAAAAATAATCATTCTTATATAATTTTCTCCAACTAAGAGAACAATTTCAATTTTATCTGCCATACTTAGTTTAACTGGTATTGCTCTGATTATTGCAAACACACCCACGTTTATTAACAGATAATTATTGCTGACTTGTTTATTGTCTTTTTTTATATGGGATTAACAATAATCTACAATTGTTCATAATTTTTTGCTACTTAATCACAGTTTCAATGAACATTTTGCCCTCCACCACTACAGTTTGTACGTATTTTTCCCTCCATCCAAATCATTACTTGTTGTTTTCCCTCTATTCCATACAATGTTTTAAAAATTTTGTACATAATTATGGATCAAGTCATGCAAAGCTTTTTATCAAGAATAATTTTTTTTGTGAAATGTAAGATAAACTTATCCTCCATTTGTAAATTTTTTTTTGGGACACACTGTATATGTCCCGATAGACTTCAAAGGGTTAAGGGAAGACGGGGCCTGAACTTTTAACCGCAACTGACAATTGTGAATTCTCTGAAAAAGCTTAAAAGGAACGAAAAGATAATAATTCCATACCAAGAATTTACGGCATTGACACTGATAAATTTTAAACAAAATAGGTATAAATTCGAATAAAAAGACCTTTTATTATTTTATAAAATTAAAATTTTTGTTTGCTAAGATTTTCTCCTTTTATCGCTTAATTACCTGGTGCCTCTTTATATCCTTGATTCTATGTTATTCTGAGTTTTGTTTTAAAAGCTTGGCACAACAAACATCGATTGTGGTTACTTCAGCCAGAAAGTCAATTGTTAGCTTCACTCATATTTGAAATTTTCTATCGTTTTGTGTTAAATTTTGTTTTGCTTTTTTCATCACAGCTCATAGCACTTTTTGTTTAGTTAAAATCGAATTCCTTTTTTTAGAGCAACGTTTCAATCCATTATTTTTTACCTCAGTGTTGTAAGCAGAACATATAAAAAATTAAAATAATTGAAAATTTTACGAATTATGGGTTTCAACGAACAAAATCCGGCTCGAAGGACCTGACCTGAAGTTTGTACAAACTTTTCAATACTTTAAGGTGCTTTTTCCGTAACATAATGTCGTGACTTTTTATGTCATGACACACAAGTCACAATGTAGTACTGTCGCGACATCCATGTCACGGCATCAAGAGAGGTTTGATTTTTCGTGACATTTTTTGAAGCTTCGTTCATTCTCGTGCGTTGTCGTGACATTTCGGGACTATTAGGAGGACGTGCGGCGTAAACAAATAGCAGGTTATGTTATGAGGTGAGAAATTTTAAAAAATTAAAAAAAAATTGAAGGAAACGGTCTGGGTTAGGATATGGATTGACAGAAGGAAAACTTTAGGTGCATCTAATACTGTCATTAAAGAACCTGCTTTAGAAGATCCAAAAAGTTATATTATTTTTTACGTATCAACCCGAAATGCCACGGCAACACACGAGAATGAACGAAGCTTAAAAAATGTCACAACAAATCAAACCTTCCTTGATTCCGCGACATCGATGTGAAATCAGTGGCGGTTTTAGAAATTAAGGGCGGGGGGGGGGGCATATGTATTTAAATTAATACTGTATTTATCATAAAAAAATAAATAATAGAATATATATGTTATTATTTACAGTAGTAATATTTTTAAACTCGTCCAGAACGATAGAAAAATCTAAGCAATGAGAGGATATTTCTTATATCTGCGTAAACCAAATTTTCATTTTTTTGAATTTTTTTTGTAGACTCTAGGTCCATTTATATCCTAAAAAACTCACTTTTTCCTTTAAAAATGGCCCAAACATTTTTTTTTCGGTAATTTTGACATTGCCAAACGTTTTTTATATAAAATTCATCCTGCGTAAACCAAATTTTAATTTTTTGGAATTTTTTTTGTAGATTCTAGGTATATTTATATCATAAAAAACTCACTTTTTCCTTTAAAAATGGCCCAAACATTTTTTTTTTTCGGTAATTTTGACATTGCCAAACGTTTCTTATACAAAATTCATCCTGCGTAAACCAAATTTTAATTTGTTTGAATTTTTTTTGTAGATTCTAGTTCCATTTATATTCTAAAAAACTCACTTTTTCCTTCAAAAATGGCCCAAACATTTTTTTTTCGGTAATTTTGACATTGCCAATCGTTTCTTATACAAAATTCTAGATTCTACGTCCATTTATATCCTAAAAACGTCCTTTCCCCTCCCAAAAATGGCCCAAACATTTTGTTTCGCTAATTTGGGCATTGTCAATCGTTTTCTCTTTTTTTCTCTGGATTAAAACCACTTTTTTTTTCGGTAATTGCCAATCGTTTTTTATACAAAATTTATTCTGCGTAAACAAATTTTCTTATTGTATATATTGTATGACGGGGTTAAGTGGAGTAGCTAAGTTAGACTTCGCCTCTTTAAATTGTTTACTGTATTGTATCACAATACTAAATAAAGGCATTTTATTATTATTATCTTTAAGTTCTCTAAATAATAAACTAAGACTGGTATTCAGCAATTACATCACTAGTTATAAAATCGAAGGGGGCGCTAAAAACGATATTTTGCAAAGGGCGGGGGGGCATACTGCCCCCCTTTGCCCCCCCGTGGCGCCGCCACTGTGTGAAATGAATATCATTTTGTCGTAGATAAAATTTACTATTGCGGCACTTAAATTAATGTACGTTTAAATCCAATTTTCGAAAATTATCCTCAAGATAAATACGTTTCCAGAACAATTCCCCATACGTTTCCTGCCGCACCCTAAATGTACGATATGCATCTTCATAAACAATGGCTAACTTTGTCGCCAACACTTTGTCATCGGTACCCTTGACCATTTCGAGAACTTTCAGAGGGTGCATTGTAACACCTCAGAATATCCATAAAGCGACACAATAGCTCGTTCTGCCCAATTCCAAGGAAATATCGCAGAAATATACCGAAACTACTCGCACGGTCCTTCTGAACATTCTAAATATTTTAACTCAGATATGCAACAAAATAATATACGTTAGTATATCAACTAGCATATCAACTAAAGCTTCAATTAGTTTGGGAATGCTGAGTTTTTTACTTTAGTTTCAGATTTTTGTTTGGAAAGACAAAAAAAACAGGATGATCTTTTTAAAATTAAAGAAAAGAGAGTATAACATCTTTAAGAAAGTTTAAGGATACACAAGAATAGACAATTACATAAAAGAATTAAAAGCACAAAAAACTAAAACGATATAACGAAAACCAAAGGGAAAATTGTTGACATTTGTAGCAGATTTTCGAAATGGAATCCATCTGCTTCTATACAACTTCTTTGTCAGAATATCAAATGTCTAATCGACTTTCTGAGTGTTAAGGGATCATTTCCAATAATGTTACAAGAATCTATAATTTTGTCAATTAGTTCTTGTGTGTATTTTTAATTTATCAAATTTGATTTTCTTATTATAAATTGTGTAATCGTGTGGTAAAAAAGTAAATACGCCCTTTTTGTGTACTTTGTAAGATCCTAAATTTTTTGTATTGACCAAACAATCTAATTCTTTAAGATAAGACCTGATTCTAGCTTGAATAAAATAACGCCCGCTGTATAAACAATGGGAGGAGGCACTACAAAAGTATAAATTTTAAAAATTTCATTCGACCGAGACGCCGATAAAAAAGAGATGATTATTGCCCTTGGAAATTGTAAAACAATAATCTGTTCTATTTCTCCAAACATTCGTGATTTTCTACCAGCAAAAATAAATCTGCTTTCAAATATAATTCACAATATTTACACAGCTATTTGTAGAGTTTCCAACACGCTTAGAGCTATTTTAAAATTTAACATTATTTGATTACACCATAAATCACATAATTTCTCAGTAATTTTAATGCACAAAAATATTTACAACACCGAAAATAAACATAAGGAATTAATTGGGAAAACGTAGCCATACATGCGAACGTCGATATTTTATCGAACGACAGCTTCAATGGAAATAAATTGGTAGAAAATTAATAGTTATTCTCCTTTCTTTTTTTTCGAAGGGGAGAATGTCGGTTGTAGCTGTTTACGTGAAAAGAAAATGTTTTACTGTAGTTATTTATTCAAAAGGTTTAATTGGAAAATTGGCAAGACCTAAATGGTATTTCTGTCATTTTATAATGAAATTGTAACGCATAAGTCTTCTTTATACACTATAGTTTTTTTAAAATCCAAATACATTGCCCTATGCTAGCTGCACAGCACTCGAACTGTGGCCCGCACTAAACCTTACATATATTCGACTACAAGAAGCATTGAGAGCTAAATAATGGCTGAATGCCTGTTATGTGTCTTAATAAAGGATCGAGTAGGCTTTCTTTTGGCAACGTTTACGTAATGGTTACTACTTCTAAAAGCTATTTAGATGCTTATTGGCACAGGAATCTTCTACTGGGCTTTTTAATAACTTCTTGTACTACTTTCCATTTCTAAACAAAGAATTATTTTAACTATTAACAAACAGTGGGGGTTAAAACAATCGCATAATGTTACGTAACGATTTGTTTCGTTGCCGCTTCTCCCATTGAATTAAATCTAATACTTTGTGTGATTTTTGAAGAGCGACATATTGCATAACATCGCTCGAATTCATTTGATGACAACGAACAATTTATTTTTCAAACAAAATCTCGTTTATATTTGCCATGTCCGTTTTAGTTTGTTTCTCCGTGCGTCATCATTTGATAATATTGAATATCTCGAATTTAACATCAAAACTAATGAAATTATTATCAAACGCTCTACGTACCTAACACACAATGTTACCGACTTTGTTTGAGGCACGTTTCAGCGAGGCAAATTACACAAAAGCATCGGACAATGATGACGAGATAAGCCTGTATCAAAATTGTATCGTTTACCTTGTAAAGTTTGGGTCACTGCTTACATATTCCAAGTTAATTGATGTTGGATGTTGCACGGTATGACTTCAAGCGACTGCTGAATCGATATTCATAGAGAGATGCAGTTGATTATGATCGTGTGTTTAAGGTTATTTTACTGGAAGTTATTCTAAAGTCATTAGTTATTCATTACTTTATCGAGGTTTTTTATTTATATCTTTATTTTTATGATTAAAGTGATACTCCCTTATTTTAAAGTTTTATACCATTATATACCTCCTACTGTACTTCAAACGAAAACTATGGGAATACTTAGAAAATACAAATATAACCACCACGCTATTAAAAGCAGTGGCAACTCTGTATAAGAACGTCAAAGCAAAAATGATTTACTACAAATTAAGAGCTCCAATAAGGATGCTGTCACTCATCGACCCTATTCAAGATACACCTGGAACGAGAACTTAAAGTATGGAAAAGAAAATGAAGGAGCATGGAAATCCCATTAACTGACAAGACAATGTTTACAGTTTCAGGCAAGATCACGAAGATTTGGTATACAAACTTCTGGAAGAGTAAAAGAAAAAGAGTTTAGTGGTCAAGGTAAGTAAGACCGATTATTGGTGGAAGACAGAAATGCTCCTCAAAAATAGAATGCGTCCAAGGTACTGGAATTCCTACAAATATTTGGGTGATTGCGACGAATCTATGACATAATTATAAGAAGTAGAGTATAATATATTGTGGCCACAAATAATTAGAATAAAAGAGCAGCTTAAGTCACAAAAATTGAGTTTTTGAGATCAGCAGGAAGGGCGTGACTGAATATCAAAGGCATTGTTATACTGATGTGTGGTGTAATACGTTTTCTTTATCAGTATTAGTTAGAGAGATGACAACAAAGATTTTTGCTTCATAGCAGCCCGGCTAAAACCACATGGAGTCAATAGATATGACCCTGTACGTGGAATATAACTGATAGCTTTATAGTGCTAACAAAAAATGAAAAAATAAAATGATATTCTCCTTTAGCTCTGATATTACGCAACATAAAAAAACGAATGATAAAAAAGCTTATTAAGCATTGCGTGCTTTAAAAACATCAGATGCAATTCCGATACCATTTAATGAAAATAAGTTATTATGTTGTTACATTTAATAATAAGTGAAGTAGTCATTGACGACTGTGTTATTACCTCATTATGACCAAGAAGAAAGAAAAATTGTTGGTTTGTTTGGTGAAATAATATCGGAAAACGCACAAACAGCTCAATTTTTGTAGCCATCCTATAGTTTCTGGAATCTAATTATTCTTCTAAACTTTGGCAACACTGCTAGAGATTTTTTTTTTGATTTATATATAATAATTTTAATTCTGTATCTGCAGGTCCGTATTCGGAACAGAAAGGTCAAATAATTTAATTTGTTATCGGTATCAATAAATAAATCGACAGCATTTTTTTATATTAATAAATTTGAATGAATGACATTTGACGTCAAGTTCAGTGCTAAATAAACATTTTCCGTAAATCGTTTTTATAGACTAAAAACTGGAAACATGTTGACCGAAAATATACGTTTTCCATAATTTTATATTTGGTTTTATAAATAAAGACATCTTCTAAATAAAGCGGAGTCTTTCAACGCCCTCATGGCAAATTTTCAATCGGTTGGTGCTCGCGTTCTTCTCCTAATGAAATTTATAAAGAACCTTCGATGTGTGAAATTATATAAGGCATATGGGAAATGTCTCAGAACTCAACAGAGAATACGGAGTGCTGGTTTATTCGTGCATGATTTCGTTCAAAGGACTTCAAGGAAATATTGATCAAATCATTCTTTTTGTCGAAGACGGAGGTTATACGTAAAAAGCTGTACATTTTGATTTAGAGAAAGGCTCTCGGAGACGATTTAAAGTATATTTAATTTGTTAAGTAAATTCGTTTTCAGGAAAAAGAATCAGGGCAACTCTCGTTTCTTATTACAATACAGCGTTGTAGGCAATTATTTTTTACCTTAACTAATAATATTATTTTTTTTAGAATAATATAAAATAATTTTTGATTTCCTGTAAAGTTTTCCTCTAAAGTATTACCAAATTTCCCCCCTTTCTAGTTGTTTCACTACTTAAATCTACTGGAAATCGAGAGATACACTTTTCCTGCTAGTCTACAGAATCTGCAGTATGACTAAATTTAAAGTCAGTTGAAAATTATGATTTTTGAAAAATTTTGAGCCCGGCATAGGTTCCAGGACACAAAGGACATCAGGAGAATGAAAAAGACGACGAACTGGCTAGACAATGGCATTCAATGGTCTGGGACATTTCTGCGGCAGAGGAAATGCAACAGTTGAAAAATCAATCAGAAAATGGGTGGAAAAACAGTCCCAAGGCTGGTGGGAACAATTCCCAGGACAGAGGCAGGCGAAAAGGTATCTCAAGTAACGGCAGACCTACTGAGCAAGGACAGAAGGTTCGTAAAAGCAATAGTAGGCATGCTTACAGGACACTGCAAGCTCAATAAACAGTCATCTGGCAGAAGAAGAAATTACATGCAAGTTTTGGCAGACATCCATATCCTATGCGAATGCGAAGGAATAGCAAGGATAAGGCTTTCATAAAAGGGAACAATCCAGCGACAGAGCTATGTTGAAGAGCCATTGTCAGGGATCCTAAATGTTATGTATTCATTAAGAATATTACTTTTGTAGCTGTTTACAAGATCGGCCAATGCAGGTTTTGCGTTCAAATGCCGCCATTTTAAACACTGTTTGAATGAACCACGCATGTTACGTTTAACACTTTTATTTAAACGTTTAACTAAGTAACAAGTAAAAAACAATACATTTGGTAACACTAAAATAACTGTGACATGGTTTGTGTTAACCACCCAGAAATCACTTGTAATTTTATAACATTTTGTGCAAATAAAATAAATTTACGATAAATGGGTTAACGGAGCGGTCAGCCTGGTTCGCAGCTGGAAACACACTGATTAAATTTATTTGCTAAGCGTTTAGTCTCGCCCAGAGTCTACGTTCAAGAATGCGGATAGATGAAGGAATGTGTGCTTACGTGAGAATATGCATCTACTTCACCCGCTACTAGCAGGTGGTCTAGCGGACCCGGGAGTTCGTCTCAAGATTGACGATTTCGTCTCACTCCTACCCTTATCGAGTGAAAGATATTTTATTGTCTTATTTAAATATATTTGGCGAGATACTAGTACGCTGTTGCCAGTACTTGTTCGTTGTTAGTGGCGCGGTTGGCGCGGTTGCCAATTTGTTTATTAAATATGAATGAAATGAATTATGTTTAATTTGTAATTGGAAATTAAACACTAAACATACTTAAAAGCTCGCGCAGGTCATCTTACTATTAAATAGGCCGCATATCTATCTATCTGGTATAAAGAAAATGCAATAAAAAAGTATATTCTTACTAGAAAAAACGATTGTTATAGTAAATATTTATAAAAATTATTTTGCTGGATTTGGAACCAAATTAGTGTTAGTTCTAGAAAAAATTTCACAACGTTGCAAAGAAGCTTTTAACAATAAAACGAGTAGAGAGCGATCTAAATCTACCGGAAATCCAAAGGAAATTTTCCTGAGGGTTTGAAAAATCGACGGCATTTGCAACCATTTGGAGAGATACGTATGGTGAATGTAATATTTAACGGAAAAATAATTTCACGAGAATTTCAAGATTTAACAAATTTAAATCCATAACAACTATCGAATGTATGTTTGTGTACGTCATAAGCTAAATAAAATAAATAAAAATCGAAAATAAAATTAACAAAACAATATTGTATACAAAGAAAGACGATTATCGTAGTTGAGATTTATAAAAAAAAACTTTTTCATACATTTTGGAGGTAAAATTTTTGCGAGAAAAACCTCAACGTTTAAAAAATAAACACTCAATTCATTAACAAAGAGTTCTTTAGGTAGAAAAAGCGAAATGCGGCTAAAATATACAGGGTGTCCCGTAGGTAAACGGAAATATTTAAAAAAATAGGTAGAGGTCACAAAGGCGATTCTAAATAACCCATATAATAATATAAATAAATCCATTTTGAATATTAAATAATTTCTTTTTTTTTCTCTAAAATTTTACTTTCAGATTCAAAAAAAAGAGACGTGTAAAATAAAATAGTGGACATTTTGAGCAATTTCGTTAATTATTAATAAATGTTTGTTAGTTACATAGTTACTATGAGCGCTTATTGTCCCGCTTTACTTTATACTGGGCGTTTAAAAAATAAATACCTAATTGAATTTTTTCGCCTAAGTACGGGCCTGCAGATACACCAGTACAGTGTAAAATTATTTTCAGCCGAATAAACAAAAAACAGGTAAATGACGCGAAGTGAATTTTTAAAATTGTTAAAGAAAAAATATGTTTTTTTTAAATTAAATGAAAATTTTACTTTCAGTTTCAAAATTTTCCAATTCGAATCGGTGGCGGGATAAAAACAACAACTTGTTTCAATTCAGTTTTTTCCCCTCTATTCAGATCTAAAATGCAAATATTAAAATTGTGATATACAGGGTGTTGTTTTGATATTTTTAATATGTTTCAATTTTTCCTAAAGTCGAACCTGGATTTTCATATCTCTCAATATTTCAGTACATTATTCGTGAGAAGTTTAAGCTGTATGCCAAAAATGGAAAAGATATACTAAGTGGTTCAAAAGTTCTGGCCAAATGAATAATTATGCATAATTGATAAAACACCCTGTAACTCGGTTATGGAAGACAAGAGACCCATTATATATGGGTTATTTAGAACCACCTTTGTGACATCTACCTACCTTTAAAATATTTCCGTTTACCAACGGGACACGCTGTATATAAACAATTATTTTTGGGGTGATTTTGGAAAGGCAATTGAGGATCTTTAGTGGAAAAAAGGTCACAGCTGTAGAAAAAAAATCGTAATGGCCCAACAAAGTAAAGATAACAATCCAAATCCGCGAGAAATCAAAAGGGAAAAAATTACATAGAACGTGTGGTGAATCGTCCTTTTTTGAACTATTCTGGAATAAGAACCTCGTGATATACGTGAAAAAACAACTGTTCCCAGTTCATTTTTCGCAATTTGTATCACCTTTTCTTATTATAAATTCAAACAAGACGCTTATTCTTACTATAACTACCAATAAGAGTGAAAATCATCTTTTAAAAAAAATTCCAAACGCAGATGAAGGCTCTTAGGAATTACCCAAAAGTAAATATATTTCAACTGCTCTTATCAGTATTCTGTAATACTACCCTTAGTGATTAATTTGGCGAAAAAAATGATTGATCGTCCACTGTGGCATGATTAAATAATGACGCAGGAAATAATGCCAACATTAATCAAGCTATCCTTATTATGATTATAATGGGAGATTAATTTAATTATCACCTTCTATCAATTTTACGCAAATTAAGGTTTTTTTATCGATGTATATTACTTCGGACAAACATGTAGCTTGTATACTTAACTTATTAATAATTTTTATGGGTAGAAATACTTCCTTAAAATGGTTTTTTTATTTTTAATGACTCATTCTCGAATAGGGATATAAATATTTAATGTTTTTGAGTAGTGAAAACAAAAATATTTGTCATAGATTCATCAAGCGAGGGCGTTTCTTAAGCTGTATTGGTAGTCTTGTTGCAAATAATAAAAAAAAACTATTCTGCAAACCCGAAATTAAGCTAAAACTTACTCAGGGAAATGTCACCGATTTTGTCCGGCATCTTGTTTCGTCATTGGTGGGGAGGCTCTAAATTTGAATTTACAATAAAAGTAATTACCTTAAATCCGATCTGTGCGATACGAGTAAATTGTAAAATGTGCGTGTGATTGAAAGTTGTTGATACATATTCTAGAGGTTCTGAATGTTAGTCTGTTCATAATAGATGCAGCATATGAAAGTGGCTGTAGCGATGAAAAAGTGAAGAAAAGAAAGCTGTTTCAAAAAACGAAAAAGTTGGGAAAATCATATAATCTGAGATTGAAAAGCTTATTGTGGAAATGTATTTCAAATACGAAGCTTGAATATTTATAACTTGTTCAATTCTTTATTTGGTGGAAATTCAATTGAATTATTGAAGACAAAACTACAACTTTTGGTTTATTTGTAACAAATAAATATCAATAAATAAGCATGGGGAAAATGGGGGGAAAGTGTGTTTTTCTACAGGGAAACCTTGTAAAGCGGATTTAACATCTCTAGCGCGTGGTTTTTGAACGTTTTGAAGGGGTTGCCGAGGGTAAAAAGTTTTTTTACCCACAGATTCGGTTTCAGCGACCAATGACATAGTACCTCTCCCTTTATTCAGTCACCCCCTTGTCCAAATTTCATAATTCCCCTAACCCTGAACTTACTGAAGTAAATTGAAAGAATGGTTATTTTTTATAATAGGGAATAATATTTCAAATATCTGTCAAAATAACCCCATAGAAACAAGTCGATTTGTACCAGCAACATAAAGTTATTTTTGATTGAAAATATCCCTTTATGAGCCAAATTATCGTCTTTTGTGGGAGGTTTTAATTTTCTTCAATATGAAAAAATCTGCGGCTGAGAATCATCGAATGTTTTCAAATACTGATGATGAGGCCTAAGACTAGCATACCAGTGAAAGATAGAAGGTTTTTGATGATGCAGAATTGATGGCATTACTTAATGAAGACTCATGTCAAAGTGAAGAAGGATTGGCATGATTCAGAAGTAAGCAAATTACGTGTACCCTTCTCTTTTCAAATCTTTAGATACAATGGTTACTAGAAACAGTGTAGAATTTATATTTCCATTAACAGGAAATACCCACATCATCATCATTGATACAACGTAAATTAACATTAATTTTAAACGCATAACAAACATTTTCAACAATCTAATTTTTCAAGAGATTCCAACTGAGAGATCTGATCGTCTTCAACCTTTTTTTAACTTCTTTCAAACATTCCCACGTCTTCGCCTTATCGAGCAACATAATATAAGTTTTGGAGACCATAAAACGATGCAATAATTAAATTGTTTTAATAAACTAAAATTACCAAAACATTTACTTAATTAATTTTTATCAGATTAATTTTATTTGTTTTTTGATGAATTTCGAAAAGCCGCGCACCAGATTTATGAATAGATAAGGTTTACTTGAACCCCTGAATTTTCGTTGTATGCCCGTAACGTAGGTAAATAATATTGATGAAGGATTCTAATCACAAATATGATTGCTTGGGGGAAACAAAGGCTTTGCGGTCGACGATTACCTTGAATAAAGTGGACCGTAGTAATGAAGGCTGGGCAAACCCGAATAGAACCGCAAAGTGGATGTTCAATGAGAAAATAGAAACGCAACTCTTAATTGCTGAGCTGTTTATTTCGGGATCTGTTTACTGGTTTCACCATTCTGAAGTGTATACTCGTAGTTCGTGGAAACAATCTAAATGGACAAATTACTGAAAGGATAAACAAGTTAAGAGAAACTAATTTTTCTCCACGAGAATTGGTTAATATTATAATTCCAACAGCAATTTTAGTAATAGAACATAAATATTCTAACTCTAAATTGAGAGTATTTATTCTGATACACTTGTTTCTTCTGCGATTTGGATGTATTTATAATAAAGGAAAAGAAACATTCTCGCTCTTAAGTTTGAAAGAAAATTCTGAAACACTTGACTCTTATGTACTTTATAAGTATTTTATTCTTACTCTAGGGTCAGAATATTCATTCTGTAACATCTAGCTATAAATATCACATCCGCATACTAGATAGCCATGAATTTCATGTTTGACAGTTCTACGCGACGTTTGAATTTGCCACGCAGGTGCAGATATTTTAACATTAAAAAAGCATGGCGGCTGGAAATCTTCTGAGATAGCAGAAGGATACGTAGAAAATTCATTGAAAAATAGAAAAAACGTGGCCAATAAAATAATTTCTTCCATTACGGGGTCTAATTCGTCGATGACATTGCCCTCAACTTCTAATTCTTTCTGCCATACAACTGTTAGTTCTACTAATCAAGCTGTTTTGAAGAATCCAACAGAAAACATATAATAATCCATAAATATAGTCTGGTACTCGGTTAGGATGAAAAATTAGATTCGAGTAGAATATTTCGGACGCGATTATTTCCCTAATCCGCAAAAAGTACATAAAAAACGCGTCACTGTCTATAATATAGGAATTTAAATACAGGCGACTGTTTTTGTCCAGCTAGACCTGTATTCCGAATCACAGTTACTTCAGCGATAATGATAAAATCTTTCTCTCATATCCTTAATGCTCGATAGGTGAAATTAGTAGGAGTTCCAACGAGATGGATCATCGGATAGACAACTCTTGAGAGCCGAAGTAAAATGATGAACAACGCTCTCTAGAATAATGGTAACGCGCGCTTGGATTTACTGTATGAAAAAGAGAGCGCAATTTACGTAATAGCGTCTGTTTCTAAGCGCTCAGAACTTTTGGATACCTATATGAGTGCAAGTAGAGATTTAAAAAAAGCGTAAAGACTAAAAACTGAAGCTATTATCTATTCACTTTTATTTTCTCGCAAGTATGAAACGGTGCCAGCGCCGTTGTTGGAAGTTATTTTAAGAGGCAATGAATATTCCATGAGATTTGTACACTAAGAATATCACGACGGCTTTGTTTGTTGAGAATAATTTATATTTGTTGAACTGTCTTCATTTCTTACTTGGGGTTATGGAGGAATACATTTTATAACTCACAATTTAAAGTAGACATTCAGGAGTTTAATTTGATTCTAAGAATTTGATTTGAGTTTGATTTGAAATCAGCAGTGACGTGAATCATATCAAATCAAACTATAAAAGTTTGAAATATCAAATATTTTTTTCAAACTAGTTTGAAAAATTAAATCGTTAGTTGGTTCCCAAGTATTTTATTAGTATACCTAAGTATAAAAAAGCTACTTAATACATGAAAAAAAATATTCGGAAGATATTAAAGTTCGTAAGCCAGTGATTTAATGAACGTAGGTTTTTTTTTAGCAACTTTTCACACTACTCAAAAGTCATGTGATGCACTTACTGTATTTGTGAATAATTGCTCAGTAAATCATGATGTAGAAGCTATTAGTTTTCTAGGAATTAAGTTGGACCCTACTTTAACCAATACTAGAAACATCATTGTGAAAATATTATAGCAGCCTATAATTCTAGTCATTTCTTGTTTAAAAACTTAAGGAACATTTTAAATAAGACTCAGCTGTTAAATCTGTACTATGCACAGGTAGATTCTCGTATGAGATCTGGAATATATTTTTGAGATAATTCCACCTTAGCAGGAGATTTATTTAGAAGCTCAATATCGAATTGTGCGATGTGTCTATTATAGGAATCCACGTAAACGGTTACTTATTGAATATAAAATACTCTCTTTACCGTCACTTTACATTTATGAAACGTGTCTGTATATTTTTCATAGTAAATATAAGTTTAAAATTGCTTTCATCAATTGTATATTTAAATAATTTGTAAATCCTCTATTTATAAATTCATTTATATTTACTTATACTTTAAAGTATTTTCCTTTGAATTATCTTCGTTTGAAATTATCACCGCGAATGCCGTACGAGATTTACCTCTTGGTGTCAATTTTTTATCTTTATCTTTTCATGCTTGCTTTCCTTTAATAATCCAACACCAAGACTGAGTCGAAAAAAAAATCACATAAGTTACGCTGTCGTAATTTTTCCACTCACTCTTTTTGTTGATGTTTAAGAAAAGTCTTCAAAGATAAACAGAAAAAAATGGTATGGTAGTATAGTCGTAAAAGTTTTAATGGAAAAAGGGGTAAAAAGTTTTCGAAAATAGTTAAAAGGCTTTTTTGAATGAATCCAATACTCAATAATATAGTAAAATATTTAGGGGATTCGCCCATTGAATAAATATTCATTTTTAATTAATTAATATTTCAAAAGTAAAAGACATTGAAAACTGTTGCGTATCTTCGAAATATGTTACAGAAGACAAAACGAGATTTTTTAAATTTTGGTGGAGGAGCTTCGCGCAACCACCAATTTATACAATTATGGCGTTGAATTTTTAACGTATTTTAATTTGTTGAATTGTTTTATCATTTATTTATTTTAATAACCATAGGCTATGATATGATATTTTACAGCCCACAATATCTAAACTAAGTACAATTTGTATCAAATACGGTGATGACGAATTAAATTTTGGTGGTGGAATTTTAATCAATTTTAGTGGTGAATATTTAACGTTTTTTATTTTGTTGAATTATTTTATAACAATAAATTAAATATTTCTAAATAAGAAAGAGTAAAACCTCATTTCTTAGAAGTACGAAGAACAACAAATCGTAAAATAAAACTGTTTTTTATTTTTCTAGAAAATGGAGATGTAATATTTTAAAAACTAATTTCTTACAAGTAAAAAGAATAACAAATTTTACAAAAATAAACTTTTTTTTCCTTAAAAATTCCGGCATGGACTTTTGTCGGATTCTGCCGATGAGACGGCTGAAAGCCTGACACAGAATTGGATATTCTGGAGACAGAGATTTGAAACAGATTTAGTTGTCAACCCGACCTCAAAGAATTAATTACTCCTCCTAACTCTCTTCCCCGCTACCTTCTGACAGAAGCTGAACAAGGGAATATTGTTTATTTTGTATGAAAATTGCAGAAATAAAGCGTACACTAAAAAATAGGTCTTTAATTTAAAATTTACTTGTTTTTGTTTTATCAAAGATAAAATTCATTTCGTCGATGTACTTTTTGATTGAAAATTTATTGGTAATATAGACGTTGACGAAGAAAAGTTTTGGTGGATAAAGGGTTAAAAAAAGTACGAAAAACGTAATGGGATAACATAAAAAAATATTAAAAAAGAAGAAAAATACGTCAAATCGACACCAACATCATTTTTTCTTAAAATGGCGAATAATAACCACAATAGTAAATTTTTTTTTAAGAAAAATTAAAAGCCTATTATTAAAGTAATTTTAAATTAAAGCTCAATTATTATTATCTTAATTTTGATTGAGAAATGAGGTGAAAAGTATGGAAAAAGTTGTATTGAATCTTACAAAGGTGAATAAATTTCAACAAATCATAAAATCTAGCAAAATAATTTTGTTTTGAATGATACTTTATGAACAATGTTTACATTCAATGTGGCACTTATTCTTTGGAACAGGATAAAATAGGAATATAATAAAGAAAAGGAAGGATATGTGATGCATCCTGTGAAGAGAGAAACATTTTTTAAACTTGTGAATTATTACACAGGACAATCTATATTAATAATAATAATAATAATAGTAACACAAGCCGAGTGTATAATCGTCGAGTCAATGAGACTGAAAAAGAGCGTTTGGAGGCAAACAGAATGCGAATAATTATAAGATCAATCATTTGATGTGTGTGGAATAAATCTTGAATTGCTGGATTTTTCGCATGGGCTGTTGTACGTTGTATGCTCGAGAGTTGGCAAACAAAAAACAATTTCATTTATACAGAGTATTGGTAAATTTTTTAAATGAAATACCGCATATTACATTTTTGGATTGCTACTTTAGTGCCTTTATGCCAATAGATTTAATAAATATTTAAAAATAAATTTGTTTTACGAATTTGAAAAAAACTTTGACAGAAATTAGTTGACACATCAACATTTTAATATGTACAGGGTGATTATAGCATAACAATACATTTTATAAATTTTGTATGTTATAAATATTTTTGAAACAGCCTGTATATTATTTAATATTAAGCCATAATCTTCAGAGATATACATATTATGTGTTTAAATTTAACGGTTTTGAAGTTTTTTATTGACCTAATTGCAGCCTTTGAGACAGTACAAAGGGAGAAAATGCGGGAACTTCTTGAAGATTATGACGTGTACAAGAAAATCGTACATGTACGAGCAGAAGGAAAATTGGAAAGTTAAGAATAAACGGTATGCCATCCAATAAGTTTGAAACGGAACAAAGACTGATGCAGAGTCGATAGTTAGTTCGCCACTATTCATATTATATATGCGCGAAATATTAAAACCGTATTGGACCGAAACGCTTAAGGCAATGACGTAATTCAGGCTGAAGTTAAAATAAGAGAGAAGAACTTTAATATTTCTTCCCCAAATATGAAAAAACTGTCTTATTAAAAGTTAGAGCAATTTCTAGACTGGGCCACTCAGTATGCAGATGTGTAATAATCTAAAAAGTGAAATTTCTTATTTTAATAATTAATAATGAATGTACTTTATTAGATCCCAATAGGTAATCGACTGAGGTCCTTCAGCTTTTCGTATTTTATTTTTGCAAGAAAAATGATTTTTTTTAAATAAAAATCTACACAAAGATATGATTTTTGATGAAACCTCGAAATTTATGCAAAAAAAATGTAGTAAAACTGGTGAAAATGTGTAAAAAATACTAAAAAGGTTTAGAAAATTATGTAACAAAATATTTCTTTTTTTCCTAAGGATGTGAAATAAAATCACACTTGTTCCCAAGAACAAGGGTATTAAAAATGTGCTACATTCCACCAGCGTCTGGACTTCAACAACTACTCCTTGGGCTATATGCCCCACCAGGTATTGAATTACGAAAGTCCAGACGTGGTTTGGTGCCCGACCAAGTCGGGGCTTTAAACAAAAAACTTCGATTTTGTTATGAAATTGAAGATGGCGTTGGGCTCTCCTCGTTCGTGATACACTAGGTCTAACGCAACCACTTTTATCAAGAACGAGTCAAATTTATTTTCAGACATCCTTTAGCGATAGGATCAGTATCAAAACATATTATTATTATTAGATATTATTATCATCAATAAGAATACGAACTGTTTATTATTTAATTTAATTTAAACTCAAATTCGTCAAGAAATTTAAGTATTTTCCGAAGTATGTGAATTATATGATCGCGATTTTTGAAACTAAGAAATCCAATATAGACAAATACATTACAAAATTAAATTCTCGACTTCCTTCAATTAAATTTACATACGAATTCGAAAACAAAGGACAATTACCTCGTTAGGAAACTATAATCGTTAGACATAATAATAAAGATACCGTACGTTACACTTGATAGTATTTAGTATTTGAAAATCGCCGCAGTTTCCAATTTGCAACTACAACGGAAAAGGTATGGAAAAATACCGAAACAATGAATGAAAATTTAGATATCTATTTGTATGTTTCTATTCTGCAATTTACCTCCTCACGAGTGAACTCCAAATAGAACTTGCAATGCAATTTTTTGATTTTATATAATCATCTGTCAAAGCTGGGGTGAAATATCTTGGACTTCACCTGGACCAAAAATTAACATGGAAGACGCATATCAAAATCAAACGACGACAACTGGATCTCAAAACAAAAAACATGAGCGAGTTAATAAACAGAAGATCTAAACTAAAACAAAAGAATATTATATAAGGCTGTACTCAAACCAATCTGGACTTACGGCATAGAGCTGTGGGGATGCAGTAAATCTAGCAATATAAAAATTCTTCAAACATACCAATCAAAAGTGCTCAGAATGATAACCGCCGCCCCTTGGTATGTTTCAAATCAGACGCTGCACAACGACCTGGACATTCCATTCATAACAGAAGTGATAAGAGCCAATGCCAACAAATATAGAAACCATACCACTAATCATGGTAAACAAATGATTAATGAACTCTTCAATCAACCAGTCGAAAGAAGACTTAGAAGATTATGGCCAGAAGATCTTGATAGATAAAAATTCCAGAGATCCTGCTCAAGTTACCTTTCGTTACATCTTATTTGCTCATTACTATGAGTAGATTGTAAATTGCAGTGATTATTTTTTTCATCTGTCAAAACAGTCAGATTTTGTGGTTTCAGCCAATAACAGCTCAGGATCCTAACCAATCATTGTGTTTTATACTGATCAACTGTGTTTACCTTTTTTGAAATGTCAAATATAAACATTTAACAACTTTAATTTAGCATTATCAATTATTATTATACTAAAATGTATTGCAAATCTAAGTTAATATACAAATTTCAAAATTTATTTGTCAACTAACCTGTTTATTCATTTATTGAATACCCAAATACTTAAAAATCCATAAATCTCTTTAAAACTGACAAATGTCAAACTCTATATCCGAATTAAGCCAAACGCAATCACGTATGCCTTGGTGGCCCTGTATTTAAAACTATAACAGCTCAATATTTTTTGATGTTTCAATTTAATTTGACAAAGAAAATAATGAACATTTGTGTGTAAAGTGTCTTTTGCCTAAATGACTATATTCTCTGTTTTTTATACAAAATGATTTAAAAAATCCCTTCCAAATAACACACGTCCTCTCAAATTTTATAGATTAAATTTTTGGTCTCCATACTCAAACGCCTTTATTTCAGACAAAACCACCCAAACAAACTGATTTTATCAATCAGTTTGTTTTCGTGGTTTTTCCAAATAAAGCCGTTTTCGTGAAAACCAAAAATTTTATCGATAAAATTTGGAGGTCTTGTGGTGTTACCTTTGATTATTTTTTTCATCTGTCAAAACAGTCAGATTTTGTGGTTTCAGCCAATAACAACTCAGGATCCTAACCAATCATTGTGTTTTATACTGATAAAACCGCTTCGTCGTTTTTGTTTTTTGATTAAACTGTGTTTACCTATTTGAGATGTCAAATGTAAACATTTATCAATTATTATTATACTAAAATGTATTGCAAATCTATGTTAATAACCAAATTTCAAAATGTATTTGTAAACTAACCTGTTTTTATTAGTTTATTTCAAAAACGCCTTTAACATTTTTACATACCTCACTTTAACACTAAACTTAAAATTAATTAAATTAAGAAAGACATCATTTCATTCTTCTTCTTCGCTTTTATTTAAGGCGCCGTTTCGCGGGGTAGCCAGTCAAAAAATCGCCTTGGTGGCCCTGTATGTAAAACTATAACAGCTCAGGTTTCAATTTAAATTGGTAAAGAAAATTTTCAATATTTGTGTGTAAAGTGTCTTTTGCATAAATGACTATGTTCTCTGTTTTTAATACAAAATGATTCAAAAAATAATCCTTTCAAATACGACTCGTCCTCTGAAATTTTATAGATTAAATTTTTGATCTTCATACTCAAACGCCTTTATTTTAGGCAAAACCACTCAAACAAACTGATTTAAGATAAAATCACTCGTCCTGCGGACTCGTGATTTTATCAATCAGTTTGTTTTCGTGGTTTTTCCAAATAAAGCCGTTTTCGTGAAAACCAAAAATTTAATCGATAAAATTTGGAGGACTCGTGGTATTACCTTTGAATAAAAAAAAAATTATCACCTCTCACAACTGATTTCTATGATATGCAAGTGCATGCCGATTGGCGTTGCAAGTTCCCAATTATGCTTCTTTTTATTTCTAGTCACTTCGCTATTCCTGATCGAAGATAATAATTTTTCTGACGAATTATGTCTGAATTGATATCCGCAAAGAGATAATTTGTGGTCGTCGAGTAATTTGTAATAGACATCTGATATTTGTCGACTTCAATTTTCTGTTATCCAAAACGATAATTGTGGTAGTCACCTCCTAATTTACTGTAACAAATTTATCCCCAGTTTATTGAAATACGACGAATTTCTCAGTTCCCAACAAAGTTATTAGTGCCGATTCTGCATAGTCTTTAAAAACTTTCTAAGAAACTTAGCAAATCTTTCTCTACGTGCTCCCCGAAAACTTGAAAGAACTCATTAAATTTGATAACTTTTCAGGAAGGATAATTTGTCCATTTTCTGAATTCTATAGATCTTTATATATTCACATGAATATAGTGGGTTTTGTGAAACGAAGCCAATAAAAGAAAATTTAAAGTTAAGGTTAGGGAGACAGAAAATATTTGAAAAATGTATCCATTTGTATAAATATGAGAAAAGTTTCAAACGCGGCTTTCCGAGATTTACGTCGCGGCGGTACGAGATATAAACATTCATATAAATTACGGCTTTCCGGGACTATTTAGGATAAACTGTCACAGTTGGCGATGCTTTCAACACACTCCACATTCATATGATTGAAAATATGAAAATTGCCTCCTATGGGATATGTGGGTTCAAATATTTTTGATGAAGTTAGAAACTAATACTGGCATTGTAATTTATCTTATGAATTATGGCATACATATCGCATTACTGATATTTATCTTGCTATATTGGAAAACTCTTCGAGAGAAATATTTGATGGGTGATTGGTTGGCCTAATAAATAACTTTTTGACAAATTCTGATGCATATTTCCTAGAATAAGGCTGCTACAAAAATATATAAAATACTTAATGGTGGTGTATTATGTCCATCTTTGCTATTTGAAATATATTTTTCTACGGCATAACAATTTATTTTCGATTAGTTCTCACAGAACTAATTATGATCAACATTCTTTTATGGGCAGATCTCTAGAATTTTTAAATTGGATACTTTAAAGTAATATTATCACTCAATATGGAGACTGAGCGTAGGACAAAACAATACAACTTCAACAGCCCATTCAGAGTGTTAATTATAGACAGGACTGAATGGACTGGCAAATAACACTACAACCTTCAAGGTAAGGTCTGGTATACGGACGGATCCAAAACCAAGGAGGGAGTAGGAGCAGGGATATACTCCAAAAATCTAAGAGTTAGCCACAGCTATGCCTTAGATAGAAATGCTACGGTATTTCAAGCGGAGATATACGCAATTCTGCAATGCGTCAGAGGAAGTAATAGGAGAGGTCTCAAAAACCAACAGATCCTAATCATGTCAGACAGTTAGGTGGCACTGAAGGCAGGAAGTGACGTCTAAACTGGTATGGGAATGCATCGAAGAACTGAAAGTCCTAGGAGACCAGAACAGAGAAGTGTTGGCGGTACCTGGACATCAGGGTATCGATGGAAATGAAAAAGCTGATCAACTTCCAAAAAGGGGAGTAGGAGGAATACCCGATACAGAACAGATCCCGGAGAACCGAAGTGTGCAGTCGGAGGGGCTATTAAAACATTGATCAGGAAAAGACACCTTCAACACTGGCAAAATGCCTTCATAGGAAGACCGTGTTCTAAAATAACAGGTGAACTACTCTTACTGAGCAGAAGTAAGCGCTGAGAGTGATAACAGGACTCATGATTGGTCATGGACCAGTAAAAGAGTTCTTAAAATTGGACTGTACAATGGAGACCTTAGGTGCAGGCTATGCAATAAGGAACCAGATTGTAATTGGATCGCAAAAGACAAACAATTTTTGGGCAACCAACATTAGACCCAAAAAGTTTTAACAGACACCCAGTAAAAGAACTGTACAAACTAGCAGAGGGTACAAAAATACTGGAGTGGGTGGAATAATATATGAGCAACAAACGCAATAAGCCCAGACGAAAAAAAAAATTATCACTGCTGGAATGGATTTAGGGAAACAAAAATACTGTCATCTTATATCAATTATTATATTGTCATTTTGTCTCATGATTTTATTGTTATTTCTAGTAAGGATGTTACCTATTTTTAGTATTACTTATTTAAGTTTGTTAATTTTAGATTGACGAAACCATATTGTATGTTGGTACTTATTTTGTAATGGGGCTTTCCCCCAAAGTAAAAAAACTGAAAGAAATAATTTTATATACGAATTCATCACACGTTCTTCTCTCTATTGCCCTGTCTTTTTGCTTCCAAAATCTGCTTTACTTATCATCATTCATCCTCATGCGATATTCAAACTAACGCAGTTGAATTTGATCTATTTTTTCTTATTATTAGCTCAGACAAAGACTCGACTCAACGTCTTACATTCAAGCTTCTGCTCTATAAGCATATTTCACTATAAACGGGGAATTGTCTCCAAAACCACAATTGCGGTTTTGGATAACAGATAATTGAGGACTACGAATATCGGACGTCTGCTAGAAATTTCTCAGCAACCACAAATTATAAGTTTGCAAGTTGCGAATTACGTTATATTTTAGAAGTATAAAGCGTGTTTCAGAAAAGAAACATTTTACAAAATATTTTTAAACATTAATAGGAATACCGTCGAAAAAAGTCATTTGTGTCATTTGTCATCTGTCATTTGCCATCTGTCATTTGCAATCTGTCATTTGTCATCTGTCATTTGTCATATGTCAGTTGTAATTGGTCATTTGTCCGTTGTAATATGTCATTTGTCATCTGTCATTTGTAATCTACCATTTGTCATCTGTCATTTGTGATCTGTAATTTGTCATCTGTCTCCTGTTAACAAGGTTGCCACCATTTACCATGCGTGTAGGAGAAAATCATACTTTATCGTAAAAATTATTCTCTACTCATTAGACGCGTATTATTTTCTGGAATATTTTAAGATTATCAACAAAATATTTTTAAACATTAATAGGAATACCGTCGAAAAAAGTAATTTGTGTCATTTGTCATCTGTCATCTGTCATTTGTCATATGTCAGTTGTAATTAGTAATTTGTCAGTTGTAATATGCCATTTGTCATCTGTCATTTGCCATATGTCATCTGTCAGTTGTAATCGGTCATCTGTCATTTGTCATCTGCCATTTGCCATTTGTCATTTGTCATCTGTCATTTGTAATCTGTTAACAGGGTTGCCACCATTTACCATGCGTGTAGGAGAAAATCATACTTTATCGTAAAAATTATTCTCTACTCATTAGACGCGTATTATTTTCTGGAATATTTTAAGATTATCAACAAGTTATACATTTCCGAGAATTAACTTTCTAAGTAAATTTTCGTTTAATCATTCCCTGGCTTGGAACCGACCAAAATTTCGCATAGTTTGAAAAAGTTATTCAACATTCTGATTTTGAAACCTAGTCCAATTTGCCATTAACTTTCCGTTTCCTTTCTTTATAATACGGGTAGGCCGCGGTCTGTGGGAGTGTTGCTTGACCACTTACATAATTAATTACTCATTAGGGCGTATGTGTTGTGTATTCAACTGGCCAACTGTTTCTCTGGGGGTTGGCGGACCGATTTTGAACAAACCCAAACAAAATCCATTTGTTTTATTTTGGAAATAACAACGTCTCTATGTGGTATCCGCAATGTAATTTAGAAATTTTGCGTTGAATTAGATTGTGTTTCATGTTTTTTTGATGAAGTTGGCAGTGATCATAGCAAAAATTGTTTCGATACCTTCTACTTTTAATTCTGTACAATTATTTACTTATTTTCTCACAAATTTCTCCGAGAATTCCTTTCTTTTAGCTTACAAACAAACTCTTTTCTGCATGAAAAAATGTCTTAATCCAGTTTCGTTTGAAAGCTTATAATTTGCGGTTGGCGAGAAACTTGCAATAGACGTCCGAAATTTGCGGTCGCCGATTATATGTCGTCCCGAACAGCAATTTGTGGTTTAGGAAACACTTCCTCATTTAATTTAACACATTTAGTAAGACTCCAGTTTATTGAAATACGAGTAGAAAACTTATATAAACTTGAGACGTGCTTCCTAAAAACTTTGATGAACTTAACAAATTAACGGTATTATTATATGAGTTAGTAGATTATTTCTGATTTCATAATCTACCACAACAATCACAGCTTCTTTTATTTTACATTTGATCTATCTATGTATCTATCTGTGATGGGGGTGTCGATACACTGCGACCTATAAGATCTATTGTTCAAGATGTCGGTAGGCTTCAGGTTAGGTAGATCTTCCTCTTCTATTTGATATTCTCCAAGGTATCGTACTCTTGGATTTTGCAGGGTAATGCATTCTGAGAGAATGTGGACAGAGGTTTGCTCCTCTTCCTCGCAGAATCTGCATTCTTCTTTGTCTACTAATCAGAGTTTCTTTAGGTGGCCTCTCAGTTGGCAGTGCCCTGTTAGGATACCCGTTAGTATTCTGAGCTTATTTTTACTTTTACTGATGCAGTCGTTATGTCTCTTCTTGTTAGAGTTTCCCTGTAGTGTCTTGGCCTGCCTCATTCCTTGTAGTCCTATTCAGTATTGGGATCTTTTGTTATTTACTTCTTTTCCAAGTTTATCAAGTATTGTACTGGTGCTTATTCCGCAGAAGGGTTCAGGTCCCAGAATTGGTGTTTCAGTCCCTTTTTTGCGAGTACGTCTGCTACTTCATTACCCTCCACTCCAGTGTGTCCAGGAACCCATAGGATGGTAACAGTGTTGTTCTTGCCTAGTTCGTTTAGATTCTCTAGGCACTCCCAAACCATCTTGGAGTTGATTACCTGGGAGTTCAAGGCATTAATGGCTGGTTGGCTGTCTGACATGATGATGATCTCTTGTCTGCGAAAATTTCTTTCTATGTTGAACTGGACACATTTTCCGATGGCGTATATTTCAGCTTGGAAAATGCTCGGAGATTTGCCTAAACTTTCGGAATATTTGGTTCCAGGCCCATATATTCCTATACATTTGATAGAGGCAATTTAAAATTAAATAAAAACAGGAAAAAGTAAAGCAGGAGTGCAACAAGGTAAAGCAAAAAAGCAGCTGTCAGTCAACTTATAAATAATGTAGGAAATGGTTTTGACGCATCAACGATACATATTCCAGAAGATAAGCCTCTCTCTGGACAGCCAAAAAAATTCGAGGACAAAGAATTAGAAGAAGAGTCAAATGCAAGAGGAACTTGCAGAATCATTCAGCGTTGGCAACGACCTCAACATCAACATAAACACCAAAGCTGAACATACATGGTTTGAAGATCATGCTATATATTTGATAAGATCAAAAGTGATTTGTTATTCTTCTTCATGACAACGCTCCGTTTGAAAGTCCTGCATTAAAATTCATGTGAGATAAATAGCTCCCCAGCAAATTTAAAATATGTTTATATAATTAACGATGGCACGACATCATGAAGCAACCTTTTGTTTCGTTCGATTTAATCCAGAAGTAGATTAAGTCGTTAAATTTTAGAACGAAAATATTTATAAATCAAATCGTAAAATTGGTGTGGAAAAGTAACATTAGTCTTTTTCTGTATCAAATTACTGGTAGTAGAATTTTCCGTTTAATAATATAAATTAGGCAGATGAAAGCAGTGTACATAAATATTCAGAAGGCCATAATTCATTGTGTATCTTGTATTTAAAATGGCGCTGATGGCTCGAAAATACCGGTTCTGAGCGGATACATAAATCAAACGGGCTACAAAATTACCTCACGAAGGTGGATAAATAAAATAATAAGTGCGATATTGATAAGGTCGCTTCAGATGATACGTATATTTTTGTTTGATATTCAGTTGCAATTAACATTTTTTTTCCACTTAACTCTATCACTGGTTCGTAAAGAGTTTTCAGTGACATTTTTTCTTTAAATTTCATTCTGGCAGTTGTTACTTTTCCAATTTTTTTTGCATAAACAAGGATACTACGATATCTAAGTAGATTGCTCTGGATATGCTACCATCTATGGTTAGAAGACAGTTTTGATACTTTACAAAGCATTGATTCCTGATGTATTGGGTGTTGCATACACTTAATTTGCATTGTGTGTTGCAAAGCTTTTTTTTCTCTTCTAATCATAGATGGTAGCACATCTAAGAAATTTATCTTATAGCGGATATAGCTATTGACTTGTGCGAGTTTGGAATTTTATTTATTGGATTCGAAAAGCCTAATTGATGAAGCCGAAAGGCAGAAATGATTACTTGAGCAATTGTCTATAATATAAGACATATTCTGTTGTACAAAAAGTGTTAAACAAGTCTAAATAATTTATTTGTGTTATAAATAGAAATGGGGGTATCCAATACAGTCCACTACGATCCTAGTAAAGATTTATGTTTAAAAGTTTGGTAAGAAAATAGGCAAAAATATTATCAAATTCCCACAAGCCATAAGCCTAAAACCAGCAACATAAGGTATAAAAAACAATGAACTAAAGTAAGGTGATATGGTTATAGCAATTAGCAGCTGAAAGTGAAACATTGGCCAATACAAAAGCAGTCTTGTCAAATCTGGAAAAAAAAATACCATAACATAAATGCATTATAATCGGTAATTACATTTGGAAGCTCCAGATTCACGAACGATTTCTGATTAAAACATGGCTGACATACATGGAACGTTTGGAAAGGACGTTTGAACAAATAAATGGGAAATGATTCAGGTCAAAGAAGAACACTCGAAATTAAAGGAAAAGGTTGTAAAACAGGAGGAAATACTTGCTAGTGTAGAGGGAGATAAGGAAGAAAAATATAATAATGAAAGGAATAACAGATGAAGAGAATGAAACAAAAGATCCCAGTTTATATTTACAAATATATGACCGCCCTGTAACAATTTGTTTTGGAAACGCAACGTAGCTTTAAAAATTACCATCGCTTTATGTAAAAAATTCAAATGATTTATTTTTTCTCTCATATCGTGCCACGGTTGTAATGTTATGCTTACTTTACGCCACCCCTTTTCTGCTGTATGATCCATTTTTATCAGCAAACATAAGAAAAATACCTGTCGTAATTTACGGCTGTTCTGGAAACGAGGCTACATATTTATCGATTTTATATCAGGAGGTGTTGTCCATGTATCTTGGTTTTGCAGACGAGAGTAACGCGTTCGTTAATTTACTTTAAAAAAAAAGAGTTTTTACATAAATCATGATTCAAAGTTCTATATAAAAAGAAACAGAGTTGATATTGATACAGATAATATATTTTCGAATATAGCCAAATAATTTTTTTAAAGCCCAGGTGCTAAAAAAGTAAGACGCTTACGTGTAAGCTCCAAGCGTTGTGTAGTCTGTCCCTGTTTAATTTCCAATTACAAATTAAACATACAATTCATTCCATTCATTTAACGAACAAATCGGCAACATTGGCAACCGCGCCAACAGCCTTCAAGTAGCTCGTCAAATATATTTAAATAAAACAACGAAATAAAGTCGAATTCTTTTCACTCGATGCAAGAGCGAGTGAGACAGAATCGTCAACTCTTGAGACGGAAGAATCATAGCGGACTTCCGGATTGAACACCTGCGCGTGTGACGTAGTCGCATTCTTTCACGAAAGCACACTTCCGGTTCCGTTTGACGTAGGCATACATATTCTCACGTAGACATTTTTGGGTCAGGATTAGCGAGACGCTTAGGAGTGAAAATTAAACCATATTCGATTCAGCATAAGTTCGAATGCACAAAATGTTATAAAATTACAAATGCTTTCTGATTAGCTAGCCTAGATCATTTCAGTGTTATCTAGAGTTACCAAATGTATTGTGCTTTACTTGTTAAGTATTTAAAAATTTAAATAAAAGTATTAAACGTAATGTGTGTGTATTATTTGGAGGATTTTGGAGAAAAACGAAATTTTATACAGTCCGTTTACTATCTTTCAAACAGTGTTTAAAAAGGCGGCGTTTTAATGACACAAAACCTGCATTGGCCGACCTCGTAAACAGCTGCGCAAGGTACTCTACTTGTCAAGAGTCAACAGTCTCATTCTATTTTTAAACATCGATCGATATTTCCAGAAGTAAGTTCTCAATTCGCGTTTCTATTGGTTGTATGTTGGCGCGCGCAAGGGTTGCTGAGGTGTGGGCAGACAAATATATCTTTATCTCCCTTTTCACGTGTCATAGAGATTTTCTTTGTTTAAAACGTTGAAATGAATAATTAAATCTAGTTACTATACGGAATAAATTGCGTAGTTTGAACTGTATTTGAATCTTTTGTTCGCATGTTTCTCTAGTTATTGTATTTCTCTCTCTAATGTATTGGGGTTAATTTATTTGGAAAGTATTAAGAATGATATTGCGCTATATTTTAAAGCTTAAAGTTTTAAAACTTCAGTTGAATGAAGAGTAAGTTAAAATGATATTGAGTCTGATTTTGTAACCTTTTTTCTGAAAGAAAGATATTGAAAATTAAGATTTAATGAACTTTCGCATTAATAGCGCGAAAAAAATTTCAAAAGTTCTGCAAACTTTCGAAGTTTTGAAAAATAGCAAATAGCAAACAAAACGGAAAGATTTGTTTTATCGAAATCAAATTGTTGTTCATCCCAATTTTTCGAAGAAAATCCCAAAAGTTCTGCAAATTTGAAAAAATAACTAAAATAATTTAAATTTGCACAGTTGTTATGTATGTTATTTTGCATTTTGTATCTCTCTTATGTAACATTTAAATAATTGCTAATTGTCAAATGGTTCAAATTGTTTAATTTTTATGAATTTTTGAACCTTCTTAGTTAGATACGTTATTTTGTATTTTGTATCTCTCTTATGTAATATCTAAATAATTCTGAATTGTTTAATTTTATTACTTCAATTTTCACAATTATATATTAATTGTATTTGTTGCTCTCTTATTCTATCATTTAAAAGAAATCCAAATTGTTTAAATTTATTGTTTTGAACTTTCAGGTATATATGTTTTGCCTTTTGTATGTCACTTATATATTGTAATAATTTCAATTGCATAATTTTCAATAACTGTTGAACTTTTGTGCATTCCTTTTTTATTGTTGACTTTCTATAAATGTATAATATGTAAATGTACTGATTATAGACAATAAACTATTCTATTCTCTATTCTCTAATGTTTTGTAATTTGCGAGAAACGGAATATATATTTTTTCATGAAATTATTTTTTTCTATTACTTATGGTTGCAAATGAAGATGTCTACAATGTTTTCATTAATTTGCAACCTCGCCCGCAATAAGGAAATGGAGGTAGAATTTAAAAAAAACATATTTTCGTATTTGTACTTTACCAAAAAAAGCAACTTGGCAACATGGCAGTGAGACAGACGTGTGTGAAAGTGCAATCAACCAGTATAACGTATAAGAAATATACTCTATGGATAATCAAGTATTTAATTGGACCATTGTCGCCCTTTGTAGTGTTGCGCTAATTTATTCAGCTAGATTACTAAATTAATGAGTAATCTTAAAACTATTTGCAAATATTTTCCAATTTATGGTCAAATTGCGAAAAAAAAACAAAACAGTTGAATAAAAAATGTTCCGTTGAAAAAAGTCGGTTGCAAATCTCTTGCGTCACGTAAAATATTAGTAGTTGTTATAATTATTTTGGCAGTTATAAAAATGCAAATAAATAATATTAGTAAAAAAATGAAGGTTCCGTTTTTCGTATGGGGTTGCAAAGTTATCGCCACGTTGCCCATCAATGTTTAACTTTTATCTTTCCTAAAACTGTACAATTATTGCATGTATTATTTTAATTTCACTTAGTTTTATTAACAATTTTGATTCTGTTACAGGTAACCGCATAAAAAAATAGTTGTACGTCCTACCAAAATGGTAAGTGCCAGAATAAAAACTTTGTGAATATTTCTGAAACAGATATACTCGTGGAAAATTAAAAAAACTCTATTACTGTCAACGGCGCCCGGTAAGGTAGCAACTTCGAAGAAATACAGTAATCCAGGGATCTGTCTGGAAATACTATTTCACAACAGAATAGCGGAGAACATGCCTTAATTGTTTTTCTGTAAGATTTCTAGATACCGCTTGCTTTTTTATTTGACGGCTTTCTCCAATTATCATTTTAATTTTTCCTAATACAGGAAACACATTAATTTCACGTATGAAATATTTAAATATAATTTATTTAATTTATTTGGTTAAAAACTCTCTCAGATAGATCGATTATTCATTCAAATCCCACCCCTATTGTCATTTATGATGGCGCCTTGGGGTCTCTTTGGGTAAATCATTGGGCCGCTGGGCCTCATTTATTGTACATTACCCACAAAAAATTAACATTTAACAAATATACAACCACCAACACAATTTGTGGTTCATACATATAAATCTAAACAATTTAATGTTGCCAGTTTGACTTAAAAAAAATAGATATGCTGATATTATTGTACTATAATAATATATTATAACGGTTAACTAAATTGACCAGCTCAAAAAGAGAATACAAAATTTAATATTCAATACGAAGAGTAAAAAAAGAAACAGATAATTTTATTAATACCAATAAAATAACCATTTATTATACTGTAAGTAATCACAGGACAGAATGTGATTTCAAAAATAATGTTTGAAACTAATTTTAACATAGTAATTGTAAAAGAAACTATAAAATTTCATGTGTCAAAATTTAACATGGTAATCCCATAAGAGCTTTTCATCAACAGATTTAGGATATTAACATACAATCTAGCAAAGAACTGAATAAAAAAATTTAAAATAATATAATCTCAGATAAGTCTGCGATCACAATAACAATGAGAACATTGTTTGGAGAAAAAGAAATTTTAAACTTAACCTCAAATTTCAATATCATGATACATTAATATAATCAATTTAAATTCAAGGGAAATAGTATAAATCGGGAAAATAGAGTGTTGGGACTTCTAAAATTGAAGAAATACAGTAAAAAAGGCAATAATGATAAAGTTTTATGAGATTTAAGAAATCACTAATAACGAACATAAAAAGTCTTTGTATAAAGTTAATATAAGTGGAAATTATATAAAAATTACATCAAAATTATTCTTTTTGTCTCTAGAATAATTTGGTGCTAATTAAAAATTGTAAAAAATTAATAATTTTTGAATTTTGTAAAAATTTAAGTTAAAAAACTGTCAAATTACAATCTAGTAAGCTATGACTTGGGCTTTTATAAAAACTATTTCAAGAAAAAGGAAAATACTTTTAAATCAAGAGAAGAAGCCACGATTATCCATCCTGTCCTGCATCCCGATTAAGAGATCCTGATCAAATTGTATCCTGACTAAATTTATCCAGTTTCCGTTTTGAAAAACATTCCATTTGTATTTTTGAAGAACATCCATTTAACAACAATAACTGTAGGAATAAGGAATAAAAGTACCAATTTTCGTTAAATATCGATATTTAAAAACATTTCAAAACAATAAAAGGCCATAACTAATTTTTCTAAGGTTAAAAATTACTTAACCTATAAATAACTTAGGTTAGAGTATTGGAGAATAAGGTGAGAAAATAACAATACATTTCACTTGTAACTGTTAATTTTTCTTATTTATGAATTTATCTCAGTAGTCGTTATTATTGATTTTTAAAAATTACAAGCCAATTAGAAACATACCTGAGGTTAAGAATCTCTACTCTGCCTAGTAGATGGCCCCCAATGCATTCTGTCAAACGTAAGAATTTACATTTTGTCTGAGCTTACGAAGGAGGTAAGAATAAAAATATTTCTCATAAATTTTAAATTTATTTAGAAAGAAAAGTTGGTAAATAAAGTAAGTAAATTAGAAATAAATTAAATTAAATAAAAAAGGAAAAGAGCTGTAGTCGAGGTTAGTTAATTCAAAAATGAAAACAAAATTTTATAGGTTATGTAGTAAAATTTAAAATTAAGTCAATAAAAATAAAATAAATTAAACAACATCCTATCACAACAAAGTTAGTACGTAACAATATATTAATACTACAAAATCTTTTAAAATGAACTCGATTGAAGATACGTTTATACTTGAAACGCCCGTTAATTGTTAAAAAAGTGCCTTTTCTAGGCATTAAAATTGAAGACATATTATAAAAAAATTAGGAATAAGATACATTTTATTTTATTGACCTGCATGGGACATGTGTATGATTCCACAATTTTTAATAGACTTTTTCTCCAAGTCTGATAAGTAAATCACCAACATTAGAACGTTGAACGTAACCATGAGTTATCAAATCTACCCGTGTATTCAAAACGAAAACAGTGTTGCCATTAATGATCAGTTGATTATTGGTTTTAAATTTTTGATTAAGGTTTATGAAAATGAAATATATTTAAAAGGCTTTTAAATCTAAGAAATCGTTCGCTGAAAGATCACTTAAGTTTTCTTTATGACACTGACTTTTAGCTTAAACTATAAAAAATATTTTCTTTATCTCGCATGCATAAACTTAAAACTAAATTCAGCATTCAATTCCACATTCAGTGACATAGATTGAAGTACATTGATCAATGAGATCGATTAATAAGAAGTTGGCTTATCGTATCAAATAAATTCGCGAACAGTCTATCCAAATTTAAAACGAAGTCTGTGTATCGGTGACCAGCTAATGCATACAAAATAGGCGGACAACATGCATATATAGAGATTTCCGCGTTCTGCAAATCTGCAGTCAAAATTTTTCCCGTCTCCTATGTGCTCTACGTTTTCGAAACGAAGCATTCAGTTATTTTGTTTTATGGGTTAATATTTTTTATTGAGTAATGTTATTTTTATGTATCTAACTTTCAAATATTTTAAACAGTAGGTACTTACAGCAAGCGTCTAATAACATAATATTTTTAGTTGGAGGATATCCTATGGTTATTTGCTGAAGTTAACGATACGTAAAATTGCATGTCGCTTCAGATGCAATTTCAAGCACAAAATTGGGCACAAGCTTCTGATTATATTCGTATTTTCATAATTCCTAGTGTATGGCATATATGTTAGACGGTACGGTTTTATGAATTGTACAATATTTTCTCCTTGTACCAAGTTTATCAACTCACTATTCAATAAATCAGTCGCGCCTTCGATTGCGTCAGTCACGAATTACTTTTAAAAAAAATATCCCATTATGGTGTTCGTGGTATACCACAAAAGTGGTTTCTGATCGTCCACAGGCTGTGAAAATAAGCTCAACAAATGGCCAATACTCAACAACGAATTATTCATAATGGATATTGAATAATACTGGAGTTCCACAGGGTTCAATCCTAGGGCCATTATTATTAATTCTGTATCTAAATGATTTACCTAAAAACCTTCCACAATGTCTTACTTGTTTATATGCAGATGATGCAACTCTGCTTATTACTGACAAATCTAAGTTAAATATTCAATCCAATTTAAATTCATTATGTAACACTCTATTAAGTTGGCTCAACTATAACTCATACCGGATGACAATGAGACTAGGGCCATGCCTATATCTCCTTCATTTTTCAACCGATTTGAATAAGATTTGGAACATAGATATAAGACACAATTTTGGATTGACAGTCCAATAAAAACAAAATGGCCGACTTTCCGTTTTGCCAGAAATGTCACCAACTTCGATTTTTTAAATGTAACTCCCTGTATATTTGATGTTTTTCAGATTCTATGGTTCAAATTACATACGACAATGTGGCCAATTTTTTTATTTTTCTGAGATCTGAGATTCTCCGTAAATCAATATCATATCGATTTGTTCGTTTCGCGAGATGACAAGTAAAATTGGTATTTGACTTTTGACATGATATTAAACACGTATTGTTATTCCATGGCTATCTTTAATTTCATCAAACCTTAACGGATAACTCATTGGAATTCGACTGCATGGTACGAAATAGGTATTGTACAAATTCAATAAACGATCATGTTTAGGTTTGAGCAAAAAGGAAGTGGTACATAATGTATATCGTTGAATTGGTAATTAAATTCTCTATCGAATGACAAGATGGCCCTCGGTAGGTACCATTTAAAAAAAACGATTTATTCGTTAAAAATGAATTTAGAAAATTTGAATTCCCGCTATAGGATTTGTTATTGATCATATCGATGAAAAGTCTATTACTATGAATTAATGATGTCAATTAAAATAGATTTTGACTAGATACAGACCTCTTGTTTTTGATTTTGAAGTTTCAACTTCCTGTAGATCAAAAACTTGACCCTTGAAAGGGTCCATGTTCAAATTTTATGAATTCCCAACAACTCTCAGATGTAATATTGCATGAATATGCTATCAAATAATTTTTTTTGTTTTTCAAAATACGTAGGGTTGAAACGCGCTAAATTTCAACGAATCACCGTATATAGTGTGTACTAAATACCATTAAAACCGCTATAACTCTTCGAAAATTCCACATTTAGTTAATGGAGCAGCCACTGCGGATATGTAAGTCTACGTACATACCTGCAAATATGTTCAGCGTTTTCTTCCCTACGCCGTTCTCGTTTAAGCCAAAATAAAATAAAATGAATTTTCACGAGTTCATTGTATTCGTAAATTTGTTTAATCGTAAAATTATTTGCTGTATTTGTATAATCCCGTTGATTTAGTGCTTTAATTTGCCACCTGATACTTTCAGAGTTGATAAATAATTGTTTTGAAACTCCATTTGCACGTAAATCCTGTGTATCCACATATTGGTGCCGTATAGGCTGTGCCACGGTACGGGAAATTTCGCAAGAATTTATCGCATATTTTGTTTTCAACCACATGCCAATAAGTTAAAAAAGAACGTGTAAATTTTGCTGTTTTTTTAATGTATCACAATTCCTTCTAAATGTCTCCGAAATCTACAGTGTTGATCCAAATATAGAATCCTGCAAGATTAATAACTTTTCTGGAACCAGGAAAATTAAGACAAACTTCAGACAGATGGTCAGCAGTCGATTTTTCGAAGATTTTCAATTTTTTTGAGATGAAAAACAAAATGACATAGCTAAAAGCGTTGAAAAATACGAAAAAAATCTAAAAACGCCTGAAAAATCAAATGAAATCGACGCTGAAGAACTCTTTTCAAAGAAAATACGTAAGAAAATATGAATTTTCTTAAAGGACTACTGTTTTTTTTTTCGTTCAATACAAGTTTATTACTTCCTAACAAATAGACTGTTCAATTTCAGCATTAGCTGCATTGATTGTCTGACCTACATACTTACAAATCTACACATAATAATGAAAAATTAATAAATATAGAAATGACAGTAAAAGATTTGTTGAAAATGGATAAAACACTAAAGAATAAGCCCTACAAATGGTAAAAAAATAGCTGCCACAATCGTTTTTGTTTTTGATGAACATTTTTTAACTTTTTACTACTTATCATTTTCACATGCGTAAGTTGTGATATTGTATGTTTAGATTTTGAGTTTGTTGGTTATGATAATATTTTTCCAGGCCTGATGATGGCGTTACGCTGAAACTAGTTGCCAATTTTAATTATTTAATAAATTTTCTGTGGTACCGACTTTGAGAAGTTTTATTTCATAAACTTTCGGGCCACATTTGAGAAAAATGGATAACTTAACCTGCTTTTTGTATATATTTGTTTGAATAAATGAGTATAAACTTTTTCATTGTAAAATTAACTGATCTAATATTTTTCCATTTAAAATGCATCATCGTAAAGTTGTTAACTTAAATATAGGATTATAGGACTTCTGGTTACAAGTAGTCCACCCTTTTTGGTCCATATTTTGGACCGGGGGGGGCATTTTCTTATTTGGTGCGCATTTTGTACATATAATTATGCTTTCAGGGAGCTTGGTCCTCATTTTGAATGCGCCCCGTATCTTATAGACCATATTATATCAGGATCAGGATGTAGTTCGAAAGTAATAAATAAAATCGACACGTAATTATTTCCCGGCGGTAGTGGGCGGCACCCTTTATTATCGGAAATCCCTGTAGGTGTATAAAGTTTCAAGAAACGGAACTAGGAAGTTTAAACCGTCCTGACCTAAGGTATCCTTAAGAACGGTTCCCACATGCAAAATAAATCAAGCAAATATAGCCCTGGACGTGTCTAGTTGTACGCAAACTACAAAACACCTCGGGTATTAAAGTGTATTTAGTCGTTCTCAAAGTTAGTTGCACTATATAAGCTCGTACAACAATATATTACATCTATCATTTACCAAGGACTATGGAATTTACGTTACCGTTATCCTAGGATATGTTACGTTTTACTATTAACGTAGATGTGTTCAATTGGCCCCCGGTTATGTTTTTCCGCCATGCTCTGCTGACCTAACCAATACGTCGTGACTTTTTCCATTTTCACAAAGAAAGAAATCGAGCATGAAATTCGCGATTAGTGTATTCCTACAGCCTCTAATGAGCCGTTAATAACTGTACAAAGAAAATTGTAATTTTTATTGTTTCAATCATTTTTTCGCTTATGTTCTGCTAACTTAAGTTAAAGCTAGCAGAACAGTCATTTTCGTTTAGTTTTTAATTTTAATTAATTTAGTTTTTATGTAAATCAGTCCTAAACAAATTTATTTTTGACCTCCTTTTTTATAATGTTATTTAAAATTGTATTTACCTAGTTTGCAAAGAGAATCAGAAAAATAAGGAACCTCATTTTTAACTCATCTTGCTTTATAACGTTAGATGTTTTTCCTTTCCTTATCAATTTGTAAAATGTACCTGGGCGCCATCTCCCAACAAACAGGAGAACTCTCAATATCAATAGGTCAAGAGGCACCCATGAGATATGCTTCAAATTTAACTTACAGTGCCCATAAAATCATTTTCGGAGCAAAATAGCATGTAGAATTTATAAACACAAAGTTTTGAGTTATGATAAACTAAACCAGTGTTATTAGAACTTTTTTCATTGAATTTGTGGGTTACGAATAGCTGACAGGTTCTGTCATACACTACACTAAAAAGCAACGGAGCAAACAAACAAGTGTAAGAAATGTAACATAACATTATCTCCAAATGTCACTTGGTTTTGTTTAAAAATCAAAATCATAGCAAGTCAATATGTTATTCCAATAAGAAAAGCAGAAATGGCCAAGTTTTATTTAAAAAGTACCGTTTGGGACGTAAACTGAAAAGTTTTTCTTCTTGTTATTGTGTACTGTCCGGAATTTGACGTTTTTTGAACAAAAAAATTATTTTTACGGGAGATATAAACTAAAAACCAAAAAAAAAACGGTTTTTAGCGTTTTTCTCGATAGTTTTGGGGTTATGTTGAAAATTGATTAATACAAAAGTTTTAGGTTTTTTAACTGTCTAAAACTTTTGTATTAAATTTTTTTCAACAGAATGCATATTTCAGCCACAAATCGTAAAAAACCGATATCCATCCCTCAAAACCCATCATTCGCATTCTGCTTAGAATCTTGTTTGTTTCAAAAATGATTGGCCCTGATCTATGAGCTTTCCAATTAAATAAAGCTCTAGATAATTATCTATTATTGACAAACTCGGATAATTTTATATTTCGGTGAGTTACCCCGTATCTAAGATTATCGACGTCGTTTACTAACGACGAATGCCTGAATAAGACCCTAAAACTCGAGGAGTCGGCTAATTTGGTTTTAATCGATCAACAAAATTTCCATCCTGAGTGGTCTAAAGGAACAAAAAAAAATTATTCAGACGAAATGAAATGAAATGCGGTTATCGAAAGTCGGAACACACTCAATTAGAGCCCGAGTGAAATAGAACGCATATTAGTAGTTGTTTATTCTGGAAAATCAACCCTTGAAACTTTGTATTAATTGCAATCAAGAATTCCGTTAAAGTGAGACGGAAGCGAGAGTATGAATTTCCGTATTTTCATTTACAAATATACCAGAACAAGTAAACAAAAGTGGAGATGGAGTCGGGTAGTATGGAACGTTGTGATTGTTGATATTTGATGACAAATAGTTGAAGTTGATTGCCGGCGGCGTTTTGGATACCGCTAAACAAACTAAGGGATTTTGGGCCTTTGTCCGGGAAACTTGGACATCTATTTATTTTCGATAAAATCTATTCTACCAAGGATATAAAAAGCCAAAAATAATACATGAGTTCGGGTATTTAAAATCATACCTATCTTGGATTTAACATTTCATTTGAGCGAATATTTACGAAATAATATTATATGTCAATGTCAAAGTCTAATAGTTTGTTTGATTCCAATAATTCTGAGATTAATGGTATGGTCTCATTCTTAGGAATTGAAGTAAACAAATTCGATACATCAAAAGATACCATGTAATGATTGTTATTAATTTTCACTTGTTGGATTTTCTAAAGAATTTTTTACTGAAGAAACCGGTTGGAAATGTATCTAAAAAACTAGAAAGACTAGATGACAACGGGTCTTATTGGGCAATTGTCTTTATGTATTTTTGGCAATCCGTATAGCCTAGGTGTAACTGGATTAGCTGGTATGAGTTTTGAAAAACTGTATTTACGAATTGTTCTCTCGCATTCTTGGATTATTGACTTGGTTTTGTTAGTGTAAGTTTGAACAGGATTTTTTGATAATGCAATGAAACCGTTTTCTTGTAGGAAACTTTTTACTTTTTGAATGTACAGATTTTTTGGTAAATAACTAGGCAATTCCTCTTATCAGCTTTTGACAACACCGGGTTGTCTGTCTTAATTTTTTCTTTAATAGATTTAAGAATTGTCGCTTGAGTTTTTGTATCTGTTTTTTTATGTAATTATTGTGGTACTTGCTTTTTTCTTTGTGTAAAAGGGAAATACAACTATTTGTTTGACCTCTGTATTGTAACCAGTATTTTCAATCAATACATCCACCTCCACCGAGAGTTTCTCCAACACACTAATGCTATTTAAAGGATTTTGATAGAAAAACTTAAGACCTAAACCTAAAACTTCTAACTCTTCTCTTGAAAAAACAGTTGTTGACAAATTAAGAACCCTATCATGGAACTTGTTGTTAGAGAATTTTACATTGTTGTTAATGATGATAATATTATAACCTACAGGGTATCTTAGTAATTTTAATTTTAGACGTTATTGTCAAAACTGTACATTTGGAAATTGGCGTTCCAAGAGCTTTCTTTCTGGAGTAGGACAAATCAATTTCTTAAAATACTTATTTTTCGGGAAATTGTCTGTATTTTCACTGAATTAAACGTAGCGTCAAACTTTTGACTCCCGAGGATTTCTCTAAGAAAAAAGAATGAATGAAAAGTTAATTTGCTTCAAGGGCGAAGCCGCAATGAAGCGATGCTCTCTTTTTGAGTTTGCAATCAGTAAGAAAGTGAATTATTTGAAAATTTTGCTAATAATATGATAAAGTTGAAGGAGAAAATAAAAATACCAATTTTGTTTGTTTTGTATAAAATTGTGGTATATATCAAAAAATAAAGCACAATGTTTTCATTCAATCATCAAAAAATCAAGATATCTAGGTCCATTTAAATTTTCCTGGTAGAAAATTGGACCATTTATTTGATTATTAAGATTTCCAGCACGTACATTAATTTCAATTTAAACGAAGTTGTTGAGGGCTCTGGAATAAGCCCTATGTTGTGCCAGTTTCCCAGGACGGCCAACAATGTGTTACCGCCTTTTTAAACTGCATCGTAGTTCGAATTTCGTGGACTGTACTTTTAGATTGAAGAAAATGTGCTGTAGTAGGTTTGCCTTCTCAACTTCATCCAACAAAAATAATGGACACTTTTATTTAACCATTTATTAGACTTGTTAAATAAATAAATGAACAAAAACAACAACGTAACAAAGATTACATTAAACTAGTAATCGTGAACAAAGTATTATAGTTAATTTAAAGAAATGACCACATCATTCAGAAAATATTAATTTTGCTGTACTACGAAGCACTGAGTTTAGATTTAAATATAAAATGAAAAATAAAGTGGACCGCCTGATACGCAGCTAAGTACCACTGTGTAAAACGAAACATTTTTACGTTGAGTTGGTGTCAACGGAGGGTCTAGCCTGATTCGCGGCTAGCAACACACTGATTCGCCGTACTAGGAGGCATTATGAATAATTTGTCAGAGAATTTTGGATATATAATATCCCTAACAAGCCCTTATGCGAAGGAACTTGCAATACGTCGCACTTGACGGAGTAGTGAATCGGTTGACGATCAAACACACACTAAAAGGTTCTGAATACATTGTTTTAGACAATGGAGCGGCTAGTCTGGTACGCGACTGAAAACACACTGAGTTTAAATTCGACGAACCTCCGTCGCTTCAAAATCTTTCTTTCCGGATTGCGCAACACCTTCTCGAAAGATTCTTTAACGTGAGCCGCGTAAACAAGTGTAAGATTTTTTTCTATTGTCTAGACGCGACGGTTAAATTTACGGCTTAATACCATCATTAAAATAGAGCAAAAAATTATCTTTGATGAAACCGCTTCCTGGTTTGATGCCGCTCGCCAACGTATTTTGGTGCGGCGTTGCCGGTTGAACGAATAAACGAATATGAGTTTACATGTTTAATTATCTGAAAATTAAACAGAAGTCAAACAAACAATATTATTTGACAGTTCATACAACGAAGCTGTATTCAAATTGTTGTTAAATAAAATAATGTATTTAAATAGCCTACATTGTATACAGGGTGACCCAGGGTTAAACGTTAAACGTTAGTATCGGGTTTTCATGAAAAAAATAAGATTTTAAATTAAAGAAGCAAAAAATTTGTGTATCAATATCAATTAAATTACCTTGTGGAACGTCACTGGAATTAATAATTTAATTCTAATAATATTTAAATTATTGCCGCAAATACGCGTGCCAAGTTTTATCAGAATCAACCAAATTGTTTTTTGAGCAATTCATAAAAAACTCTTTTATTCATGATTAGGGGATAAAAAATCTTATTTTTTCCTGAAAAACCGATCCTGAACGTTTGACGGTTTAACTCTGGGTCACCCTGTATATTTACTCCATCCCTGCTGAGAAAAGTATTTATGTACGATTGACCAATAAAACGCTGTTTATAGAACAGTTTTGCGTCAATAAAGTAATTGCCAACGTCACTGATAAGTTGCAAGACAACTCATTTGACATGTTTAAAAAATAAACATCTACTTGTCATCGCAACTGCTGTCAGCCAAAATCGTATCAAATTTTAATTTTTTCAATTTATTATTATTTTTTAACTGCAATCGAGCATAAAATCATGTATATAACGCGTACATAAACAGGCTTTATGGACTCATCATTTTATATAAAATTATTCGTTCAATAAAGCCCTTGTTTATGTACTTGTAATATAAATAGCTATTATAGTAAGTATTATCTACGAGAAATGGTAGGCCCCTCCGAAAAAAATTCCTGGCTACGCCACTGTGGCTTGCTATTATTTTTTGCTTTCGATATTGAATATCTGGTTTCTGAAGCTTTAGCTGTAAATATCATCAAAGTTCATTATGTAATTAAGTCATTTTTTCACATAGAGATACAAAAAAAAATTGCGCTCTTGCAGAATATGTCAAAAAAATTATTTGTAATGTTTTTGTATTAATACCAGACATATTTGTACTTATTTTCTTCAATAAACTTTGTGAAGAGTCTCTATAAAAAATATTCCAAATTTTCGTTGTCGCCAAAATTGGAGTTAATTTTAACTCGTAAACGATAAATTTTTCCTTTGTTAAATAATATAATTAGTATAGAAGACGTAACTTGGCGAAAACTTTAAGGAAAGTCCTGTATAATAATAATATTTACTTTAAAATTTCCCTGTATTAACAATTTTGCGCAGTATTATATCATAGTCATTTATACTTGGGACACTGCTGGATATTTGCTTAAGGAGTGACATGTTTGTCTTAGATTTTGCTCCGTATATTTTTAGCGAGAGCAAATTTACCCTAAGCGAAGAACCGTCCAATCAGATACTATTTTCAATTTATGTTAAAGGGTGCCATTCCAAAGCCCCCGCTCACCTCGCTCTTCTTATTTGAATAATTGGTGAAAGGTAATTCATTGTCGATGTTCGAATAAAATTTAACAGAGACAAAGATAAGGGGGAAAAGAACGGAAGAACGAAATAAATCCTCCGAATCACAACACCTTATATCGGATGATTTGAATATTTCATGTTCATTTCATTGGGGAACACTTCAAAACTTCCGACCGATAGAAGTTCTAAAACTCCTTAAATTCGTCGTCGTGTGGATGCGACGCCATAAAACGAGCTAAGATATAATTCCGTGATCTCTGCAGTTTTATTTTTTTTCCCCAGGAAACTTTCGTGTTTCCAGCATAACACGTAATAGTATGAAACGAGCAGTTTCGTAGTTCGTTATGAGTTCTGAGATAGAATTTAAAAGATGATGTCTGTCAAAATTATTAAGTTAATACTTTTCGGAATTAAAAACTGCTACAAACTAAATAAAAATCTTTGTTGCTTCTTTCACATTGATTTGAGACGTTAGTTTGACTAAAAGTATAGATGATAGTTATATTAAAACTTTAAAATGTTGTTTATGGGCGCAATTTTATTGGGTTATTATCTAATAAAAGAATTTTTGTTGTTTTCTTAATTTTCTTTATTAAGGCTCTGCTCCGCTGCTACGCGAAAATGGCATTTTAAGGGTGTAGAAATACAGTGTTGTTTGGATAACGTACTTTTTTGCTTGATTTTTTTTTTTATTTTATAGATAACATGCTTATAACTATATTAGTGGAGTGCCGTTAGTCGTAAAAAGTGAAAAACCGCGAACGAGAGTGGCAGTGAATCGATTTTGATGGGTTTTTTGCATTTTATTTCTAAAATCTAATACTAAAAAGTTTATATATTAGAATTCGCCGATCTTTGTTTATTTAATGGTTTATTCCAAAATTCCGAAAATGATTTTAAATTGATCATTAATCAAAAAAACTGCAATAATTTTAATTATATTGATGAAAAAGTATCACTATTTATGTATTTGGGGTTGGTAAATATTGATTAAGTGGTAACCGGAGTTCTTGTGAGAAGCAAATTTCACTTCTATTTTATGAGGATTTTCTAATATTAAATTGTATTTATATGCACTGGGAACACTTGGCTATGGAATATTTCTCGACAACTTTAAATGTATGTAACGATGTGGCAGCACTTTACAAAGATATTTAAGAAAAAAATGGGAAACCATATTATTTAAAAAGTACTTGATATGTTTTAAAACAAATATGAGCAAATTTTCATAGATTTAATGCAGAATGGCGACGATATTTCTTTTTGTGATTTTCCATTTAAAATTAACAAAATAAATACTTTTCGAAGGTTTACAAAAAAATAAAGATTTCTCCACCCTAAGTTTTGGAATTATTAGTATTTCCTGAAAATTTCACAAAAATCAGACGAAAACGGCTTAAAAGGTTATTAAAATTTTTCAAGCTCTTAAAGAAATAGAGGAACCAAAATAGTGGCCAGAAACTTTGTAATCAGGTATAATTCATACAAAAAACGTTATATCATTTATATGTCTGTAATATCGAGCAAAAACTAGTAAATGATCAGATCGACTTGACATTTTTTGCAAAAAATTGCTAGGAAAGGTGTCTAGTTCAGAAGTACAAAACTTTGGTTAGTGGCGTTTGGGTGGGAAGGCTTCAAAAAGTGAGAAAAAAAAGACAAAAAACTTGCCCTTTTTTAATGAATTAATGTTAAATAAATTTTTTTAATGAAAATAAATGCCTCCCGAGTTATGTTTCATTAAATAAACATATTTTTTGCCCGTAACTTTTTTTTGGCTGATAATATGGAGATACAATAAACCTTTTTAAAGCTTAGGATATCGCCGAAATGTCCTGTTATAACAAATTTTTTCATGGGAATGACCGTTTTTTCAATATTTGATCCGAAAGAATGACAGGTATCTCGTTACAGACAAAAGATAAAAAAAATGGAAATTGTTCGGAAGAACATTTGCTCAAAGTCTTGTCTCTTTAAATTTTTTTCAAAAATCAATACTTTTCACGCTATTTACCAAAAATTGAAAAAACAAAAATTTTGCTCAACTTTAACAGACGAAAACTTAAAAAATAATTATCCCATAGGGCTAAAAAATTACTGGACAGTTACGACTTTCTGCAAAAGGATTTTTTTTTTCAAATACCACAGTCTAGATGGCGCTAAAAAATGGCGTAAATAAAAATGAAAAAAAAATATTTTGTCCATAACTTTTTTTTTGCTTATGTTAAACGGTTCTGGATGGTCTTAAAATGTTCCCAATATTGCTCTCTCATTAGGATGTTATATACATTTGTTTTGTGGAAGTGATTTTCCAGATATTTATGCTAGAACGATCCAGTTTCTTTTAACACCCATTTTTGAATTGCCATATCTTCCTTCGTATTAATCGAATATTAATTTTTACGTAATACTAACAGATTTTCGGTTATATTTAAAAAACTTTTAGAAATGTACGGTTTTTGGGGTGAAAATCGTAATTTTCTACGCCTTATATCTCGGGAGGGGTTTATTTTCATGAAAAATTGTATTTAACATTAACTCATTAAAAAAGGATAATTTATACTAGCGTCTAGGGAATGGTAATGTTACGGATGATCGCAACCAATCAAAATTAACAACAGTAACTTGGTGGCAATTGGAGCAGCGCTGGTTTTTGTGAGGTTAGGTGTTTGTTTATTTTATTTAATATTTTGTTATAAAAATTAAATATAACGCATTAAAAGTATAGTACTATGAATTCTGAATGCAAGGAGTGCAAGAAATCGTTTTCGGACAATTCCAATTTACGGAAACTCATAAATAAATTTCATCAGCAAAAACTTAGAGTTGCTGCCATATAATAGTACATTAAGCAACGCATTTCATATGGCATTCTGTTATGACACTCGTCCTTTGAAAAACTCATCGCTGCGCGATTCGTTTTTTAAACTTGGACTCGTGTCATAACAGCCATATGAAATAAGTAACTTATAATACTTTTTATATTTTGCCATTTTATTAATTTTTTAATAAATTTATACTTTGCATATTATAGAGAAATTTACTTTAAAAAAAATGAGTTGATACCTAGCACTGTTGTAGAATTTTTAAAACTTGACAGATTTATTAGATACAAATGTCAATTTAAGTCATTTGTTGATTCGTATTACCAACCGTATAACACAAAAAGTTGCGAACTCAAATGAAATATTAGAGTTCTCAAATGCGTATCACAATGTAAAATATAGATACAAAATATAAAAAATTAAATATGTGACAAAAAAATTTAAGTGTGAAGTATGTGGCAGAAATTTTGACCAAAAAAGACTTTTGCGGTTTCATACTAAAAAACATACTGGTAATAATAATGCGGCAAATACAAGCCAAGTAAATAAATTAATCCCCAGCGTAAAGCAAAGAACTTGCCCGCTATGCACTTTCCAGACAGAACATTCATCTTGAATTAGATACACATGAATTTTCTGATAAAGAATCCTTTGAAAAATGGAAAAGTTTGTTAGAAAGGGATACACATTCCAGATATGCAAAAAGAGAACATTTTAGCGCCAAGTCTTATAATGTCATAAAATATTTTTGTAATAGATCGACTCCACTATTAGTAATTAACGATATACATATTTTTAAACCTTCCCCCCAACACATCCTAATGACCTGCTTTTGATTGGTCAGGTAACATACCTCCCACTAGACGCTAGTATAATTTATCGATTGCGTGAGTTTTTTTCTTTTTTTTCTTCTTCCCCTCACATTACTTTCTTCTATGGTATAGTGGAGGGCGGAAAAGTAAAGGCGGTAAAAAATAACATATAGACTTTTAAGTATGTAGTGTCAAAAACACATTCCAAATAAGAACGGCACTCCACTGTATGAGAAGTTTAGAAATTGTCCAGAAAAATATGAATTTTTTGATCAAACATTGACAAAATTCGAGTGGGTAATAACAAGTCTTTTAAGAGTTTGGCAAGAAAACAGGCTAAAATCTTATCAAATTATACATTAGCGTGTAGGTTCATCTATGAAAGTCAAAATTTTACGTGGTTTTCAGGTTATCGACTAAAGCTTTATAAAAAAATGAAATTGCTTTGAAACTATTCTCGTTTAATTTCTAATGGAATTTCATGGAAAATCATATAACTTCACGACTGCTTTCGATAGATTTTTCATTAAATTTTACGTTGAGTATTTGTAAACAAAGTTTGGCTATCAATTTCCAAGAACGACTTTTGAAAATCATCTATGGCTTTTTAAAAATTAATCAAATAACTTTGAAACCACTCTTATTCAATTGCTTATAGAATTTTACGTCTCTTGTATTGTCCCAAAAGAAAGTCAACACTGGAATATTCAAAGTTTACTTAAATATCCATTTGTATAGGGTGTAATTGATATACATGTATACATTAAAAGTTGCGCATCATATTTTCCTTTTTTTAAACCATTATTCTAAACCTGCTAGCAACCGAACAGTCCACGAACAATTACGTATGATTTATTGCGTTGTTGCCATTAAAAAAATGGCTTCAGCATCGAGAATCCTACGGGTGCGTGTCTTACTTTTATCGTCATTACATCCAGTAAAATCTCCGTAATCTCTTAAATCCTAAACAGCTGTGACAAACGTACAACAATTCAGTGCTACGATTAGGAAACCGTTCGAGAAAAATATTTTGTTGTTTTTTTCTCCAGCAGCTCCAAAAAAAAGATTCATATAAGTATATTCATTGTTGGAAATGAATGACATCGTTACAAAACTAATTCTAAAATCTAAGAACGGTCTCGTAACCGTTAGTTTTTTTAATACTTTATTTTCAATTACAGTTACATTTTTTTTAGAATTTATGGTTTTGAGGATTTCTGTCCTTGTACCCTACTATAGGAATTCTCTTCCTTTTTTCGGAAAATTATTAAATCTATTATAAAAATCGCATCTCAAGAGCTAAAAACTCTTCCAAAGAGACCTGGTCTATTATAAATGACTTAAGAAATAAAACACTGTTAATCCTAGTCCTGATGAACTAAACAATTATTTTGTTAATGTAAGTAAGAATATCAGCACTAACATAGCTCCGGGCCAGAATGCTCTCTTCTTCATCCTACCTTCTAAAAGTATCACTAGGACCAGTAGATAAGCACGAACTAGTGCAAACCATAAACAGCATTAAAAATAAATATTCCTGTGGAAATAATGGCTTGTCCACTAAAATATTTTCAAATATATCTGATGTAGTAATTAACATGTTAACTTCGCTGATTAATGAATCCTTCGAATCTGGTACTTTCCGGAACTGTCTAAAAACAACTATAATAATCCCGCTTCATAAGGGTGGCGAGAAAACCGAAACCTGTAGCTATTGTTTTATTGCATACCTTATCGAAGACAATAGAGAGGCTAATGAAAAATCGCCTACTGCCCTTTCTTTCCGAACAAAACATCCTAACACCTCATCAGTATGGTTTCTTTCCTAAAAAATGCACTAGTGACGCAATGTTTTCCGTTCTTAATAAAATATATACATCACTTAATGATAAACTTTTCACAGCTTCAGTATTTTGTGACTTCGCAAAGGGTTTTGATTGTGTTAATCATGCAATCTTAATTAAGAAACTACAAATTGAGGGCGTACGGGGTTCTCCTTTGCAATGGTTTAGAACATAGAAATCAGCAGGTACGTGTTAATGGTGAGGATTCTTCAAATCTGCCAATTAGCAGTGGAGTACCTCAAGGTTCAGTGTTAGGACCAATTTTATTTTTATTATTCATCGACGATATCACAGAAAATAAGTGGACATTACAATCTAGCATAAACAAAGATCTAGTAACTATCAAGTCATGATCTAACTCGAATGGGCTTTGTTTCAACACCAGTAAAACCGTAGCCATGTCTCACAGAGGTACTTTACAGCCTATAACTCTAAGCAATAATCCGATTCTAACGGTGAACTCGATTAAGTTTTTAGGTCTTTATATTGACAAATTCCTGAAATGGTCCACTCATATTGATACCTTGGCAAAAAAATTATCTTCTGCATGTTTTGTCATTAAAACTGTTTCTAAAGAGCTAACCCCTACTACTGCATTAATGACCTACTTTTCCTTATTCAAATCTCACCTTCGCTATGGTTTACCGTTCTGGGGTTCTTGTAGCTTATACCACTTCGAATATATTTTCAAATTACAAAAAAGAGCAATTCGTAATGTTTTTGGTTTAAGTAGTAGGACACACTGTGAAAATTACTTTAAAAATTTCAAAATTCTAACCCTTCCTGCTCTATTTATCTTTGAATCAGTCTGCTTAGTTCGCAACCACATTCAAAAGTTATCGGAAAGACCAACTCGTAGATATCCTACAAGAAATTTAGATACTGATGTTTACTTAACTATTCCCACCTCTGACCTATTAATAAATAATATTACCTACAATTCAAAAAAATTGTATAATAACCTCCCGATACAGCTAAAATCTTCAAATTCATATGATAAGTTCAGAAGATCGACTAGGGCTTTTCTTCAAGAAAGACCATTTTACGCAGTGGCAGAATTCTATAACGTGCCTTAGAGTTTGGGTTGCAGCATACAGGAGCAATAATTAAATTAAGTTAATTTGAAAATTTTAATTTGAACAATAATTTATAGTGACGGATATTACATATCCTATGCAATTGTTATTCATATTTTGTTTGTTTTTTGTTTTGTCTAGTAATTTATTTTTATTATGATTAGTCTCTCTCTCTTTGATTGCTGATTTTGGCAGAAGGGTTACCAATGGCCTAGGGAAACCACCAAAAACACCGGACTCTTTACAATGGGTTATTAAATGTGTTTATCTTATATCTATGGGCGCATTTTCCAGGAGGTCTATCGGGAGGTCCTGGGCGTCTTTGATGGTTGTGAATTTCTTCTTTGGTTTCCTGAATCCTTGTTTCCATGTCAACTTGAAGGTGTTCTGGGCGGCTGTCTAGTTTACTTGTATCCTGTAGGCGTATATTGTTTTGTGATGCGGAAAATGGGAAAATATGGTGGGAGTATTTGCGGCTGGGGTATCGTGAGTGGAGGTAGTGAGTTTTTCCGAGAGTTCTTCCCTCGTGGCGAGAAAAGATGTTTGGGGATCGGTCTCATTTAGGTTTTGTAGGTGTGGAGGAGGGGGTTCGGGTAACATTTTCCGATTTTTCCACATAACGCTTCAATGGGGGAGGCTCGCTTTCTCACTCTGTCGAGTATTCTTTGAGTATCAGATTGATAGGCAGCAAATATTTGTTAAGGCCGGAACATTAAGTTGCTTACTATTTTACTTTAGGAAACATATTTTTTAGAATGTTTAAAATTATTTACCTGTTTCAATATGTACGCTCATTTCAAATACACTCTGTATAAAATCAAAAAAAAACTTTAGGAATATCTTTTGTGAATACGAAGTAGTTTAAGGGATTGTTTCCAGTATATACAAAAAAAAAGGTGATAAAGGGTATTCTTTGTCCGAGAATGCATTGTCAATAATATATCGGCAAACCATAGCAAATAAAAAATCGATAACCGCAAGTTGCGGTTCCCCAGACTCTTCCATAAGTTTAACATGCAAATAAGCACACGCTTCTAATTCCCTATGGATCAAACTAGAGTTTTTTTTTTGTACGAATTACAATGTAGTGAGACTTAGTTTCCCAAGAGACATTTCGATTACATCCTAAAAAAAGAACGCATATCGTGTATAATCGAAAACTCCCACATTCTTTACTTCTAAAAGGGAGGATATTTAAATTCCCCCAGGCCCTGAACTCATATGCATACCATTGATCTTGCTTTATGGGTAAACGAATACCCAGATTGCTACATCCTATCTCTTGCTCGAGTCCAGGCAATTTTCCTATTGGAAAATTTAAATGTAAATTTCCAGGAAAGGCTCCATTTACACGGTTAATCGTCCTTTGGCTCAGTCTTCTCTTTATATATCCTGCCGTGACATAATTTTAATTTTATTTAAAAGCAACTTAAAGTGGAAAGAAAAGTAGTTTATGTAAAACCAGATTGTCGTTTGACTAAAATCCCTAAAAAACTCGTGAAAAACAAAAGTATCGAACAAGATTAGTTATAGTCCAGTAACTGAAGACTTCAAAATATGCAAAGCTGTAGATAAGTCGGTCCAGATTTCCTTTGTGGCTTAATTCTTAGGTCTTCACGGTTGCTTCCAAGGGCGAAAAATTTCACCACGGTTCCGACTTGGGAGAGGGCTAAAAATGGGCCCTAAAGTCTGAAAAAATGGTTTCCCGCTAATATCTGCCAAAATATACAAATTAGACAATTTTTGTTTAGATAAAAAATGAAGATCGTATCATTATCTACAAAAATGGTCTCTACCATTTTTTTCGCAACACGAATATTTTTTCCAAAAACGGCCTTCGAAAAATCCCAAATTTTTACACTAAATAGATATGTTAGTTTCTCACTGAATTTCCGCTCGAGGGAGTTGGGAATACATTGATTTTTATTTTTTGGACTTTGGAGACCAATTGTAGCTGGCGCCAGCGGCATACCGCTGCTCGCTAAATTATGGGGCCTATGAATGAAAATCTGGGCACCAATCGATTTTTCGACAATTATTGGCGGATTTCACGTGATTTTTTTCTGTAAAGTAGCGCTTGGGTTCTCTCAATTGTATTAACGAATGTTCTGAGTAATTTGAGTTTGAAAATTTATCAGAAAATTGCAAAAATTTATTTACTAGTTTTAGAGTGTGATGAACATTCACCCGAGAAGGTCCTTTATATTTTCTTTTTCTATCGGAACAATATAGGTCCAGGATTTCAGAAAAAATAAGAAAGTTTTTGAAAATTTCCTTTTATTATGAAAAATTTGTTGAAAATACAAAATCCATGTCATAAGATCCATATTCTTCATCGTCTTGCTCTTACTCTATTCCTTCCCCTCCTCCACGCGTCCCTTCCCACTGTTCTTCCAGCTTTATTTCTGTCTCGACAGCTATTTCATCCTCCTCCTCTTCAACCCCTTCTGCTTCTCTTTCCATCTCTAATTCTTCCGGGAATATACCTTCATTTTTTTTATAATTAAAACAATGTGTCGACTGACATGAACCACAGATAGACGGGCATTTCAGACCTACTTTCAAACATGAACAATTCTTCTCACAGCCTGTCTTGCACTGACAAGAAATCATCTTCAAGAGTTCCGGGGGGGGGGGGGGCGGATCCCTTGTGGTCTGGACCGGTAGCAGTACATTTTCTGCACGTTTCCATCCCCATTCCTCTGGTGACAGTTCGTTTCCCAAAAAATATGAATGAATTACTAAAATGGTCCAAAATATTGGGAAAACATAAACTTTGACCACTTTTCTCAATGTTCTCGACAGGAAAGAACGGGCTTCAAGGCACATGGATCGATACTTATGGGTTTTCCCATTGCAATGAACTTTGAATCATCGAAAATATCAATTTTTTCCCGAGTTCTGAAACAATTCGTCCACCCGTTTACAAGTTAATGCATAGACAGCAGCATTCCTATAGAGGTAGAGCAGCCGCTGAAATGAGGGGACTTTTGGATCCGGTTATCTCGAAAACTATCGAAGTCCAGAAAAAAATGATAGGGACCATTTTTGTAGATAATGATAAGATCTTCATTTTTTATCTAAACTAAAATTGACTAATTTGCATATTGTGGCAGGTATGAGCGGGAAACCATTTTTAGGGGCCATTTTCAGCCCTCTCCCAAGTCGGAATCGTGGTGAAATTTTTCGCCCTTGGAAACAACCGTCAAGCCCTAGAAATTAAGCCACAGACTTATCTACAGCTTTGTCCTTTCAGTTACTGGACTATTAGTAGATTCTTAGCAGTATTTGGATAGTCGGAAAATTTATAAAAATAAAAATAAAAATTCAAACGACTGAGTAGAAGTTCCGGTAGGGGGTGGGGGTAGCAAAATATACGTTTTGAGGGTTGGATATTGGTTTTTTACGATTTGTTGCCGAAATATGCATTCTACCGAAAAAAGTTTAATGTAAAAGTTGTAGATAATTAAAAAATCTAAAACTTTTGTATTAATTATTTTTCAACATAACCTCAAAGGTATCGAGAAAAACGCTAAAAACCACTTATTCTTTTAAATTGGCAGAAATACGCCATATCGACTTTCGAAATCTCTCTTTGTTAATTTCTATGTCTATTAGTATGTACAATAAAAAAAAATAAAATCTAATGGTGTTACTTCTAAACTGATAATTAAAAAAATGAATGAATATCGCCCTCTTTGTTTTTTGATATCGCCCAAATAAAATTTGCTATAAAATCAACGTTGCCAAATCTCGTTCGATATCTATATCCATACTTTTTTATTAGTTCTTTTCCAATAGCAAGAAATCATCTTTATTCTGACCGTAATCCATTATCCACAGGCTGTCAAATACGGTTGGCTGACTTTATCTATCTTAATCCTCCCATGTGGCTGTGAACTTTTATCTGACGGCCTATCCTGCAACAGATAAGCCCTAAAAGATGACCGTACAGGTCGAAGATCGAAGTTTCACTCTCTCGAAGTAAAATTCTTTTAGTAGGTTCGATGTCACACTTTTAGTTTTTAGCCCTAACTATCGTAGGGCCTTCTTTCTCTCAAAAACTTAATAAAAAGGAATGAACTAAACTTGGCACTAACTAAATTTTGGTTTGAAAATAATTTATGATAGTAATAGAGCATTTAATGATACTCCGAAAATTGTATCAAGGTCACGCCTCAATTCGGGTTATCAGCTTGTGATTAGATAGTTTCAGGCTTCAAATATAAGTAAAGAATAAAGGGGGGGCTTCAGAGTAAAGATTTATTAAATATTTGATCAACATTATGTTAAAAATATATGGCAAACGTCTAAAACGCAGTTGCTTATACGATTCCAAGTGCAATATTGTGTTAAAAATGTATTTACCTCTTGAGAAAAGTCCTGAATCAATAATAATGTAATTCACCCCCTTACGTGTGAACCCCAGAAGTATAACTTGTGCGGTAGTGGCCAGTTATTATTTTTTGATTGAAATCTTTGTACACTAACATCTCAAAGTAAATAATGTCAAATACACTACAAATCATGTCCAGAATTATACAATGAAAATTTATTTAAAAATCTCGACACCGTCAGCTTTAATAAATAAAGGAATCGTTCTCTCAGGTATTCTCCACCAAATTTTCAGTTTCAAAACTTTTCTAGACCCTTTTAATGAACTTCCGACTTTATTTGAAGTAGAATAAAGTTTACCGATACAAATTTTTCCAATAACAGGAATTCATCATTAACTCGGTTCCATCTTAAAACGGAGACTATTCAATAATTTGTGGAAAATATATCTTGGAATAATGATGAATTAATTTACGTTTATTAAGTAATATCATTTCGCTCTTATTGTACAATATAGTATAAGTATTCTTAGATGGGATAATATTGTATATCGTAGCATGTGGCTTTTCAAAAATAAAATACAATATCCGAAAACAAATTAGTTATTAAAGTTAAATAAAATGTTTGAGAGTGTTCATAATATTAAAGAAATTTCGTTCGTTGGTTCTCGTATTTGTTAAGAAGGAATTCGTCTGAATTACAATAAAGTTAAAGGTAGAAACTTCTTGGAAAACAATAAATTATCCACCGGGGTAGTTACATAAAGCTCCAGTATTATGCAAAATGCGTTGGCTGGTGTGTATACAGACCATATTTCATAAAACCAAAGTATAACCATCGATTTTCTCACTGTTCAGCACAAACTCCAAATTTCATTAATGCAAATTTGCTCCGGAAAATTTGAAATTCAACAAGAAGAACATTAATTTTGTAATGTGTTATTAGATATATCAGGCGAATTCTTAAGCTCAAATATTCCGCGAAATTCTCAAACTGAAGTTAAAGAAAATTATATTGGAATTCTGTTTTTTGCGCGAAAGTTAATTTGTATACAGTAAAGGAAAAGGGATAATGGGAATTAAATGATCGGAAAAAGCATTTGTTTAAAATCCTGAAAAGCTTACGTAAACAAAAAAGGCCAAATTGGGCAAATATATGAATAAAAAAAAGAGAAAATATGTAACGTATTGACAGGCATTACAGAGATATATGAATAGGAAATCGTGAAGGATATCTCATAATAAAATAAGACTTTTTTTTGGAAATTGAATAACGTGCTTCTATTTCACAAGTAGTTTTCGTGTTTTAGAATTTTGGTTCTTTGATGCAACCATATCTTAAACGCTTTATACTAAAATTTGGAATACAAATTCTCAGTGTAACAAACAAACAAAGTAAAAGATTTTTGAATTTAATTTGTCATGGAAAGCTATCAAAACATCACAATAGTCAGTTAATCATAAATGTATTTTTGCTGGACAAAAGGATATACTGGGATAAGTGGGAATAAAGTGTGTACCTACACTGCTGAAAAAATTATATAATTTCGTCAGATTACAGACAATCCCTATAAATTAGGCAGCTGTCAAAACTATTGGTAATATCAATCATATATTTTTCCTGCTACATATTCTGTCAAATAAATTCTTCAACAATTTAATCATTCAAAATTATCTTGTGGCCTTCAAAATAGGAAGAAAAAATCACGCGGAGCCATATCCGGCAAATACGGTGTGAGATATCCTGATCCTGAACCATCTTCCTTCATTTTGTCGATGTTTTTATAAGTCAAACACGTTGAAGGTTGACCGAAACGGTTGAATGTTTTAGACCTCTCGTACGCTCGTGATTTCGACAAAGATGGCTCATATTCGGTTAACATTTTCAACAGTTCAGTCCAGTGCTCTGAAAAATCCTTTTTCTACATGTACTCGTATGTTTCCATGTATACGTATGAAACTGAATTTCCTACTATGAAAGTTCTGTAATATTGATCTTAATTTACAGAAGAGCATAAATATTGGTTCGGCATTATTTATAATTCTCCAGAGACACAGACGGCCGACAAATAAATTGGAATTTATACTGGATGAATATCTATGGATCTCGAGATTAAGTTGAGAATATTTTTTCTTTGGGTTATGGCAGTAAATATTACGTTTTTTTCCCCTGAAGCTTAAATAAATGTATTTATTTTTACCAGCTTTTATTTGACTTCTAACGTTTGTATGTCGTCGAAATTTGTGATTGATTTTTCTGGCTTGCATAGTTATCTGATGATGGAGGTGGAGAATGAGCACTGAAACTTTTCATATGGTAGGTAATCGGATGGTGGAGATTGGAGGTGGACATTGGAATTAATGGCTTTCCAACCAACAACGCTTTACTTATTTGAGGGCGCCAAAGTCTAACATTGGCATTTCCAGGGGTTTCATGGATTCATCACTGAATTTATCTGTCCAGATGTATACAACAGTCCACCATCAGACCGTGTTGACTTTTCTAGAGACAGATAAAATGTTATAATACCTATTGCTATACAATTTTCCATTAAATTCAACTATGACAATATTAAACGACGTATATGTTACCTTTAATATTGTCATAGACTGCTCTAAACTATCATGCAACATCAATACTTTAACATAAATGTATAGAATGAGAAATATCACTGAACAGGTGAATATTCAAAATAAAATACAATATTAATAGTCACATACATATGTATTGTATAGCCAGGACTGATGGTTCTACATGTTCTCCGAGCCATGGTGGGTTGACTGTATTATGAACAACTTCATTTTCTCGGGAGGTTATAATCAAAATGGCGTAGATCCTTAATGACGAAAAAATCTAATACTTAACTTAGAAGTTTGTGAATATAGGTCATCTAAATAAAATAATGAAGAGAATCAACAATCCAGTTGCCTTTCGTAATTCGTACGAATTTTCGGAACCCTGATCCACCCTGTTTGAAATAAATTAAATCTACATAGAAGTTTAAAGCGGGAAGATAATGACAAAAGTAATGACTGGAAACATGAAATGTTCGGCTGACTGATGGCTTTTCGACGATAACTCTAAAGAGATTAACGTAGAAATTAATAATAACAAAGTAGAAAGACGAAGTTTGAATGAGAAAATAAAATTTTCTGGTTATATCATTATAAAATCATTGTTTGTTATAAAATCATTGTTTCAGTTTCTGCGGAGTCGCATTTTAAATTTTAAATCTCAGCCAGTGTTTGTTGATACTAAATCAGTTACAAGTAGCAATAAAAAAGTATTTTTTCAAGCGTATCAAAATATGAATATTATATATCATATACATTTATTGAGAAGGAATCTATTATATGAAGCCTAAAAATTTCTGAATTTTATACTCCATGTACAATAATGAAAAGTCCATTTAATTTACATTGTCAGAATGTCCCCATCGAGTCGCCTTATGCCTTCATTGATTGACAGTTTAACCTAACTTAACTTTATTACCAAGTTTGCTGAATTGACTTGAAAACTTCGCTTATTAAAAAAGTCCTAATTGAAAAATGTAGTAACCAAAAGAAGAGTAACAAATTCTGTTGTTAAGAGTTTTAAATTCAAATTTAAATCATACAATTGTCTTCTATTTTCAAGTGATTTTAAACTGAGATTTTTAATAGATTAAACTGTTAGTTGGAGGAAAAAATTTAAAATTCAAGTATTTTATAATTTTGAAGATATTATATAGAGGGTTCCAAATAACTGATCCAAAACAGAGTGACCTATTAACATACGAATTGATTCTACCATTTTAAAACTTTTGCAAGTATTTTATAAGCCTTAGTACAAATATACTGGATATGTTGATGATCAAACAGTAGTTTACTATCAAAATAGGTACCGATGTCCTTAACCATGGGAGCTCTGGTTAAGGACACGTTATCAGATGTATAATTTGTTAGTATTACATTTTTTTTAGATTAAGTTAAAGACAATTTGTTAAGGTTTTGCTGAAGGACATAAGCATCTAAAAGACGTAACTTTCTGGAAAATCTTCAGATCATTCGCATACATTAAAAATTTAGCAAAAGCATTTGTTTATGTCGATAATATAAAAGTTAAACAACAGAGGACCCAGATGGGACCCCTGAGGAACTCCTGAGGTAATATGAGTAAAAGCAGAAGTATATTAACGTTAATTTTATCATTATAATTAATTATTTTCAATATAATTCCCCTTAAATCCATTTGTTTGTAATTTAATCGTTCCGAATGTTTCGTCAATATTTAATCCCGGGAGGAGATAAAGTGACACTTCAGTCCCTGTCATAATAGAGTGAAGTAGTCACTTAGTCCCGAAAGTTCGAAAAATTATATATATTCTGAAATAATATTGTCTTTAAACGACTGAAAATATGTTGAGTGACAATAAACAATTTTTAAATTTCCAGAATTTTTATATGCACATCATTTTACAATTGCTACTCGACATAAAATTGAATATGGTATAAAAGGGACAGAATAAGCACTTTTAGTATTCCCTTTCCTAAGTAAATAAAGCTAGAGCCAGACGTTTTCCCACCCTATCTTCTAGAAACATTACGTCCTGGTTCGGTTTACATCATTGACCATAGCAACCATAAAATTTTAACTTTATTATTCTCTGTTTTCTCTTTAGACTTTACAACGGCGAAAAACTGCCAGATGGTGTTTGCTAATGGTGAATTACAAGTATGGAATTTTTATTAAAAATTATAGGGAAGATTTGTTACAAATTGATAAAAAAATGATTTTTTATTTAAGGTTAGATAAAAAATGACAATTTAATGATTTTAAATTACGCTCATGATTGTACACGGGCGCGATCTTTGAGAATACAGATCATCGGTTCCAATTTATTTATTAACCTCCTTCAGATAATTTCAAGATTCTCCATAATGCAAAAACTAATTAAGGCAAGTGCATTAACGTCCTTAAAAAATGTTGTAGATGAGATCTTTTCTAAAGTGAGAGTTCAAAGGAAACTAGTGCATTAAAGCCTCTCTTAAATAAACGTTTTATAAAGTTGAACGCCTACTTTCACATGCATATCAAGCGCCTGATACTCCGTCCTCAAACATTTTCGCTAAAGTGATGCCGGTGGTCCGGGTTGTTTTTAAAGGTGGACGAAAGTGGGAACTTATATAAGAAAAAAATGTTTTGAACTTAAATCAGAATCCTTGTTCTTCTCCATATAGTTATGTCACAGTTATATGGGAGGTACAGTTTAGCGCCGAATCAGAAAGAAGATGAAAAGCTAACTAGACATTACAGAGATATAATACATTTATACAACTAAATAATTCTAATATAACTTAATAATCACAAAAAAAAGGCTGAAAACAACTTAGTTTCAGCCTTAAAAGTATTCGACGTAATAACAATCAATACTAAAGAATTAAACAATATAAAAAAAGAAACTACATAGGTATTTTCGTTAATTTTCAGGTTATGAGCCTCTACGAAGTGGGCCACATCTTCATTAATTAAAACATTATCATTCATCACATCCTTGTAAAAGAATGGGAAGTATGATTGGGTATCATCTGCATATATATATATATATATATATATATATATATATATATAAAAATTACAATTCCTAAGACTAGTATAGATATTAATTGTATATATACAGAAAAGGAGAGGACCTAACACAGAACCCTGTGGCACTCCACATTTTATTACTTCGCTGCTTGAAATAGCATTACTAGTTTCAATAAATTGTGTTCTATTAAGTAAATAGCTTTTTATTAAATTTCTTGCATTATTGGAAAATCCTATAAAGTGTAATATTAAATATAGAAGTTGATGAGATATAGTATTAAACGCTTTCAAGTAGTCAAGTAGCAATAATGCTGTTGCTTTAGTTTGGTCTGCAGCTTCAATAATATCATCAGTGATTTTAAGCAGAGATGTTACACAACTATACCCACTTCTCAATCCAGATTGAGTTTCTGGTAGAATTTTATACTCATTAATATGAAGTAATATTTGAAATTTCATACTTTGGAACAAACAGGAAGAAGACTAACTGGACGTAGGTCGTTGAACGATACCGGATTTGACTTTTTGGGTAATGGTATATAGTCTAACCATAAGTACTATGGACCGAGGCAATTTGATATCTGGTATTAAAAAATGCATTCTCTCTTGTTGTGATCTCTACCTTATAGACTACCTATGCTTTTTAAAACGCCCCCCAAATAATAATCTACTGGGGTAAGATCAGGTGATCTCGCCGGCCCACCACGTCCCATCCATTTATTGGGAATATTTTGATTATAAAAAAGTGAGTGATTAGGTGAGACAAAAGACGGAGAGAGATTAGTTGTTCAGTTCCTTAAAATTAATTTGTTGTTTTGGTTCCTTTGTAAAAAAAGTTGTAGAACGTTATAAAATACCAGCAATAGTAGTTTATAGAACTCAGTGTGTTATAGTTGTGTTATCTATCACTCAATTGCCTTCAGTCTTGGTTTATTTCATTGCTAAGAAAATGCCAACAGTGATGCGTCACAATATCGGTCAATGAGACAGAAAAAGAACGTAGATAGCTGCGTTTGGAGGCAAAAAGTATGGGAATAATTACTAGGTCAATCATTGGACGTGTGTGGAATAAATCTTGAATTGCCGAGCTTTTCGCATGGGAAGATGTACGTTGCGGGCTCGAGAGTCGGCGAACCATCGGTGTTATTATTTTCTCTCCCGAAGGAAAGACAAAAAATATTGTACATTACAAAGCATTCCAATAAATTATGGTCGTAATTATTTCATTGCCAACTGTAAAGTAAAGATTTGGTCTAATTTTCTTCATTTCAAAGTGAACAATTTGAACCCTGCCTAGTTACGCTAGCTTACGGAAGTTACAATCGTTTCAATAATATTTGTTTCCCCCCATATCTTTCCCCCCCCTACTAATCCCACCATCCCCACCGTCTGGCCCATCAAAGAACTCGTTGTTACCATTTCATTCACAAGAAATTGATGCCCCAACTCCACACCCTCTCGAGAAATTATTAATTAATTTGGTCCATTTTTGCAATTTCAAATCGCTATATTTCGAGAACTAATTAAGCTATCGGGTTCAGGCTGGAAAGTGCTTACGTGTTTTGTCAGGCTCTTCAATTTTGGTATGTTTTTTGTGGGATCAAACCCGGCTGAGATATGTCAGAAAAACAGTTTTCATATACTTAGAGAATTTCCCCCTCACCTGCCGCCGCCGCGGTTGAACATTTCATGCTGGAATGATGGAGGGATGTGACTTCATAGATTGGGAAAAAATTACTCGATTTTATCAGTCTGTTTTCGAGCCGTTTTCCCGCCAGATCTACTCCACTATAATATTTTTACCTATAAATGTGGCCTTTACACAAAGAGCTTTTCAGATTATGTATACTTTTATTAATAAACGTGATATTCGATTTTTTCATATCAATTTTCAGGTAATTCTAAGAATTATAGGCTTCTTAGTAATCTAACTTGTTGAGTGTTATCGAGAAGTTGTTAAACTTCAGGGTTCTTACACATAATCTGCTTTCAGGGGTTCCCCTTGATTTCCTAGGTAACAGCTTCCATCTTGAAATTCCGTGCCTAATTCTGATATTCTAATAAAACCGATTGACATAAGTTATTTTAGAAATAAAATTACGCAAATAAATAAACAAATCAAACTCGAAAATGATACTGGAATATCGAAAACAGCCACACAAATCCGATTTTCCACATAATCCCATTCTCCTTACAATTTAAGAGTTGATTTCGTATAATTGGCTTTCTTAATTTATTTAAACTCGAGTTGCAACTTCATCCAGTGTTGATCTAAGCCAAGCAAATTCATTTTCTCAGTTGGGCACCTGTTCATCAGAGCCCGCGCTAATACTGCACAACAATCCAATAATCCTGGAACGTGAAAGCAATTTGAGAGGATTTTAGCGGGCGTATTGAACGTAAGCTCTTATACTACAAGGCAAATAAGAATTTTCCCGATATTTTTTTTCATTTAGACAGATATACGTTCGGAAGCTAGGGGACGACTTGCACGGTAGTTTTATTGGGCGTGTCGGAGAGACAAAATTAATGTTTCTGATCTTAGTAATAATAATTTATTATACACAAGAGGCTTGAGACTTTAAACGGCTGTCGTTTTAGAAGTATTCATTGTGCCGAATAATACAAAAAACCTTAATATTCCTTTGCAATTGCCCAAATGATGGTTCTACAATTTGTTAGAGAATAATTTGTCAAACAAAATTGTTAGAGAACAATCTGTCAAGAAACAGAGTTAGAGATCAATTTGTCAAAAAAAATTGTTAAAGAACAATTGGCCAAAAAAAATTTTGTCGCAGAACAATTTGTCAAAAAAAATTATTAGAAAACTATTTGTCAAAAAAAATTATTATAGAACAAATTGTCAAAAAAAATTGTTATAGAACAATTTGTCAAAAAATTTTGTTAGAGAATAACTTGTTAAAAAAAATTGTTAGAGAAGAATTTGTCAGAAAAAATTGTTATAGAACAATTAGTCAAAAAATTTTGTCAGAGAACAATTTGTCAAAAAATTTTGTTAGAGAACAATTTGTCAAAAAAAAATTGTTAGAGAACAATTTGTAAAAAAAATTCTTAAAGAACAATTTGTCAAAAAAATTATTATAGAACAATTTGTCAAAAAAATGGTTACAGAACAGTTTGTCAAAAAAATGGTTAGAGAACAGTTTGTAAAATAATTCTTAAAGAACTTGTTAGAGAATAATTTGTCAAAAAAAATTGATAGAGGACAATAATTTGTAAAAAAATCTTAAAGACCAATTTGTCAAAAAAAATTCTTAGAGAACAATTTGAAGAAAATATCAGAATTTGTCAAAAAATTTATTAGAATACTATTTGTCAAAAAAAATATTATAGAACAATTTGTTAAAAAAAATTATCAGAGAACAATTGGTCAAAAAAAAAATGTTAGAGAACAATTTCTCAACTGCTGTTGTTTTATTAACTTAGTTATTGGTTCCTGTTAATTACTTTTATCTTTTACTTTTCTCATTTAGCTTTTAAGAATATTCGTCTTTGTCAAAAATTGAAGCATCATTGACCCTTATTGTGTCACGTAATTTAGTTTTGAAAACAGCGTGCGAAAATAATATTTTATATAACATACAAAAACCTTTTTGTCATCATTATGAATTAACAAAGCTTTTGATAAAAATAATTTAATTATTTCAAATATTAATTAATGGATTAAAATAATTATACAGAAATTATTTGCGGATCATTATTATATTGAAGCTTAACAATTTATATTTCGTTAACGTTCCATTATAATATAGTAAAATTATGTATGTTTAATTTAAAATGAAATACGTTTTTAACACATAATTTATTTATAAAGTTTTAAAGATTATAATTTTTAACTATTTTTTGTTTCTAGATAATTTTCCGGTATACTCGACACGGAGATCGGTTAGAAAATGTACTTCAAAACATTAGAGCATATTTATGTAAAATGGCAACATCGTAAAATTGCTCCGGTACATTTATTCTTGATATTGTCGGACTACCTGGAAAAACATGACTCATTCCTGTACCCTTATGTATATTAATTGATCTACATGCTTCCGTCATATATTGTTATGTTTAAAAACTCTAGTTTTAGGCCCATTTTGTGTGGAGACTAAACCCCTCCGTCCTGTCATGCCACTGAAAGTGACTCTTCAACAGATTTTGGCCCGAGGTCAATAGCATTCAGCTGATGTCAATAAAATTGTCATTCTATATCCGACGTGTTAAAATAAATACATCATAAATATGTAATGTCTTTCGATTCGCCAGGCGAGTCCTTTAAATTTTCATTTGGCACAATTTATTTCTTTTGATAATACTGATAAATAATTCCTATTTTAAATCTAGCCGTTATATGTGGAAGACTTTTTAGAATTCTTTAGAATTGTAAATTATTTAAAAAATATAAAAACAGTATTTATTTATTTAAATTTAAATAATTACGAATGCGGTTCCTTGTATTTGGGTTTATAAAGTTGCTAGAAGCCAAAAATATAGTTTAAAATAGTAAAATTTAATATTTAAAATCATTATCTGCAGAACAGATGTACCGGTAGCGCCATCTTATGGATTCTTTTATATTCAGAACCTCAGGAAAGCTCTCACACATGAAGCTGCTTCTGAATTTTTTTATTTTCAGTTGCTTTAAGAGGGGCCTTGCCACTGCCGACCTCGTTTTCAGTTGGCAATACTGAATATGCATAAAAATTTGACGATTTTTTGGAGAGTTAATCTCGAGAACGGAATTTTTGTTTGTGGAAATATTTATACCCGCTATAGCTTATACCTTGGAATAGGACATCTCCTTTTTTGAGTCAATTTTAAGGATTAATAAAAAAGATATCAGCCATTTAGTGGAGGTGTGTTTTTGACAGTTTTGACAATTTGTGATCACCAATTTTAACGTGAAAAGGAGATGTCCTAAATGAAGGATACAGAATTAATTTCCGAGAATACCAATTCGCAAAACTTTATAATTTTTGAGATTAACTCTCCAGAAAAAAAATTTTATGTAAGTTGCCTATATCCCAGTAAGATTTTCTCTTTCCATAGTTTAGGCGTTTTCCGCCTCACACTTTGAGACAGTGGCGCTTTTTGGTTTTATTTTGAACGATGTATGCAACCAGTTTTACGAATACGAATAAAGAAAGTTTAGATGTTTAGAACTGACATTTTAGGTTATGTTGGCTAATTTATTATTTATTCGTGTGTTTTGCAATTTTTTTTTGATGAGTAAATTAGTATTAACTAAAACCAGTTCTTCAGTTTAAAGTATTTCAATTAATGCCGTATACCTCATGTAGGGCATGTTTCACTTTAAAATTGGTGATCAAAAGCACACCTTCCACTAAATGATTAATATGTTTATTATTCTTTAAAATTTGTTGAAAAATGGAGATGTCCTATTCCAAGGTGTAAGCTATAACGGGTAAAAATATTTCCACGAACAAAAATTCCATTCTCGAGAGGCTGTTCAAAAAATCTTCAATTTTTATGCATATTCGAAGGAAGTCGTCAGTGTTAAAAATTAGTGATATGGAGAATGTGCAATTCAACTATAACAGTTTTTTGTGATTTTTATTCGTGCATTCAAAATAGTGTCTGCATAGTTGGGAATCACAGACATTTGCAGAAATTAATATTTACAGTATGTCTCACATATTAACCCGTCCATGGGACTCTTGATGTAGGTTTGTTACACATTTTATTTGATATTATGTCTTTTGTCCATTGCTAAAAAGCAATGCAGTTTTTTCATAGTGTATTGTTTTGTTTTTGTTTTAGTGAATAACTGTAATTAGGTACTTTTAAATAAAGAAATAATTATTAATTATTCAATTTATTTTCTTACAAAAATGATTTTATAATATTTAATGATTTACAATAAAGTTAACATTAAAGAAATGAGTTTACGATTAATACATGCAAGTATATTAGAACTAAGAATCTGAAATAAATTTATGATTAATAAATGCAAGTATTCTATTTGAATGTACTTACTAAGGGTCACAATTACAACACACCAATGTTGCCGTAATGCCCGCAACCTCTAAATTATCAATGACTAAAAAGCTTTTTTAAAATAAATGTACATATTATATTTTCCATTTAAATTATTTTGGAATGTAATATAAAAACGCTTTTCATATAAATTCATATCGTATATTGATAATAAAGAAATATCTAGGTAGGTATTTTCGACACTGTTCTGATGCTGCGGTAAATAAATAAAGTATAAAGTTTAGTATGGATACTAAATACGTGTCACTGGTTTTTTGGGTAAAATTTTAAAGTAGGTTTATTGTTGTATATTATTCTTATATGAAAAATCACACTGAATACAATGGTGACATTAAAAAATTTATAAATAGCCGTCTTCATTATTAAAAGCGATCGTTTGTGAGCATTTTAATTTTTCAACCCTATTTTTTGGACTTTTTAACGAAAATGGTAACACGGACAAAAAAAATTTCAAGGGATGAAACATGAACAATTTATCATAACCCATGGTTTAAGACTTGCAGCGATTTTTTATCTGTAACCGTTCAATTGTTATATACAAATTAATGCTCCAACAATAACAATTTTTTTTTATAAAAGGACTTGCAGATAATTTATTGTGGTTACAATGTTGCATTTTGTTCATAGAACGCAGTTTTTTGTGTCGATAACTCATGTATTCTGCAATTGTTTAAACAAATAGATATTGATAAAAACATTTTGCGTTTGGGGCCGCCAATTATTTATTAATTCATTTTTTAAAAAAATTCTTGCTTCACCGTAAAGATTATACATTTATATAATTCTCAATTTTCGTATGAATCCATTGATGTTTAAATATTTTTTTTATGTTAGAAATATTATTTTCCGAGCTCCATTCCTATCTGATGTATTTAATGAGATTAGTCGCGTGGCAGCGCTATTCATATTAAAATAAACGGATTTATACGAAAATAATTGAAAATTAATTAAATTAATAAAATATAAACTCTATTTTAATGCTAGAAAAAAAATAGTAAACAAAAAAAATGAAATTTCCTAAAAATAAAAAATAAAATTTCTGTCGAGGCTGAAGCAGGTATCGAACTCATGACAAATGGATTATTAGCGCTCTCTGCGACAAGACCAATCGTGAAAATAAAGAAAATTTATTCTCTCAGATTCCTTAGATATCCCAAATAATATATTATATTTTAATACTAGCAGCGCCACCTAGGATACAGGAGATTCACTGAAGTCTTAAGATATCTATCTCTCTTCATTATTGCAGAAAGACAGTGATAAAAGATAAAGATAAAAATGGGGATTTTTGGTGTTTGTAGTTTGGCATACCTGTCGCGATGCCCCTCTTAAGATACCAACTCATCTCCTAAATATATTGATACGACGGGATTTTGGAGAATTGACGAAAAGGATAAGGGAACAACGATTCTATGCCTGTTTTGTTTATTATCTACTGTACATATTTATCATGTGTTTAAATCTGCTTATATAAACAGACAATAATTAATTCATTTAACATATTGCAAATTAACAGTATTTTCAAGTATAATAATGTAGTATTTGCGAATTCAATTAGCGTTTCCATAAAATTATTATAGTTGGTAATTAAATATCCATTACAAATTAAAAAAAAAATCAATAACAATGCCTGATTGTTTTCATAAAATGTTTTGAATATATAAAAAAATTATTTATTTATATAAATCAATTTCTGAATTATTACACATTATAAAACTGCACAAAGGATGTGAAATAAAATCACACAAGCTCCTCAAGAACAAGGACATTAAAAATGTCCTACACTGCACCAGCGTCTGGACTTCAACAACTACTCATTGGGCTATATGCCCCACCAGGTATTGAATTACGAAAGTCCAGACGTGGTTTGGTGCCCGACCAAGTCGGGGCTTTAACCCAAAAACTTCGATTTTGTCATTAAAGGAGCTTGCCATTCTTAGACCGGTTTCGGCATTATTGTGTCTCGTCAGTAAGAAGCAGACAAGCTCGACATCCTGTCACTAAAGGATGTCTGAAAATGAACTCGACTAGCCTCGTTCTTGATAAAAGTGGTTCCGTTATAGCAAGTGTATCACGAACGAGGAGAGCCCATCGCCATCTTCACTTTAATAACAAAATCAAAATTTGCAAAACCATAGAAAACTACACGTGTAGTTTCCAAATTATATAAAAAAAACTTGTTGTTATTTTTTCCCAGTCTATTCTATGTCGAAGGAAAGTAAAAAAAGCAAAATATCGGTTTTCAATTTCATATCAAAACCAGTATTTCTAATGAAACTAAAAGAAAGGTGCAACTAATTTTCTTTTTCTTCGCTCCGTTTGGTTCTTATGACGATTTTAAATGCCCGTATTTTCCGAGCTCGCCCACCAAAAAAGAAATCCAAAATAACAAAACATAGAGACCCGAGCCAGAAGTGCTATAAAAATATTCCTTCAAAATACCTACAATTTACAGAACTATTTCGTTATTTGAAATTTTATTTGAATGTTAGACTATAAAACACCGGTTATATGCGGAAAATGCCATAAAAGTGTTATATATCTCTTCAATCAATAACTTTTAACGAGGTTTTCTTTGAAAATTTATTCCCTCGACGAACAAATAAAAAGGAAAACATCTCGCTTTTTAAATTTTTTCTCTGTAAATGGTTCTCTTAACAATTTCAAAGTTTATAAAATTTAAAAGGATTTGTTAAAGTAAAAACGGGCCACTACACCAGGAGTATTTCATACTTACGTACTTTACAAACACGGGTTTTTATGTCAACCGTGTTTTGCTGACTATGAAAAGCTCTGCTACCAAGTCTGGAAATAAACTGAAAACAGGCCAACTACTTTTACGATAAAAAAAGTTAAAACAAATAACTGGTATTTTGTATAAAGAGTGTAATTCAAGTGCGTACAAATAGTAAGACAAGTAGTTTGGCTTGAAATAATAGTATATTTCATTAGGAGTCCAGAAAATAGGCTTTTTCTGAGTGCGCGCGACGGGAAGTCGTGCAAACACGGAAAAAGCATTTTTGGACGTGTAATGAACGATATTTTTTATTATATCTACCTGAAAACCAGATTAAGAATCATTTATTTTTAACAATTTGCGATTTCTAGAGAACTGTCAATACCTTTATTTTTAACAATTTGCGATTTCTAGAGAACTGTCAATAACATATTATTTTATTTTGACATGTAAGTAGGCAGCTAATGACACCAAAATAAGCAAGTAAATATAGTGTTTTCAGATAGGTATAATGAAAAATATATAGAAAGTCAAGCTTTTTAAAACGGAAAGCTTGGCTTGGCTTGATTTTTGCGGATAGAGGCTTGTCTTGGTTTTCAAGCTTTTCCAAGCTCTATCAAGCTTTATCAAAACATTTCGACATTCCTTCTACATATCTCTTCCAAAAAATAAAGATCTAGATCTGACGGTTTTCGAGTAATGACCTGACAAAGCAAAGATGCCGATAATAAAAATCGGTCTCTAATAGAACATTTCTACATCCGTTCTTCACGTCTCTTCCAAAAATTAAAGATCTAGAGCTGATGGTTTTTGAGTAATGACTTAACAAAGACGCGAATGTTAAAACCAAATAAAAATTGAGTTGAATTAAGACTTGAGTCGCTTAAAAAAATTAATACAGATTCGGTTTTCGGTTTTTATAGCGATATAAATATTTTTAGTAGGTAATAAAATTTTACATGTCCATGATTACTGGCAATTTGTAAAATAAACATTTAATTCGCGATAAACATTTGTACGTTTTACGACATAATTAAAAATATTGGATTTTATTCCCCATTGATTATTAAATTTTGTTGAATAATGTGCTTTGTTTGTTTTCATAAATAAACTATTTCAGAAGAAAATAACTGATATATTATGGCTGTGTTATTGTATTTTTAAATTGTGTTATTGGATGTTTCACAATTGCAAAATTGAATCCTCAAGTTCATATGTTGTCAACATATTTTTTGTGGCGTTTCTGGGAACGATTTTAAAAAGATGCATTTGTATATTATAAGAGAATTTATACTTATACTCTGAATAAAAGACGAGTGCAGTAAAAGTGGAGATATAACGTTACATTCCATAGGCGTACTTTGCAAAATAAAGATAAACCAATAAATAACACGGAGGATTATATGTTGTTAATGGGATTAAGCTTTTTTTAATCTCTTGGCATTAAAACACTTCAGTACCTAAAATCAAAGATTAAAAAAAATAAAAAGTTTAAGAACTACCTTTAAAAGTCACTGTCTTCACTATAACTACTGGTATCATGATCATTGTCTTTTCTGAAGATTATTATTAGAGGGTCTATTAAGTTTTCCATTGCTATATCAACTTTCCAAAATGAATTTTCCACTTTTCTCAAATGTTTTCCATTTACATCTGAAACTGCTTTCAAAAACAAATTTCGCACATCAGTTAACTTAAATGTGGTATTGTTTTGAGAAACATAACCTTTTAATTGTGACCAAATCAGTTCAATGGGATTTAACTCTGTATGGTAAGGAAGCAATCTGAGAATTTCAATTCCTTTTTCTCGGGCCATCTCATATATAATAAAGTTTTTGAATTTGTTTTTATGTTGCTTTGCTATTACGAGTAATTCTACCTTCAAGGATTTAGGAGGACTGATAATATTTTTAGAATGAAGCCATTTTGAAATATTAATACAAAATTCCGAATCAATTAAAATACATACGATACGGCTGTGAATAAATAAAGTCTTATCTGTCAAAGGAACAGGTTTATTACAATAAAAAACTATGGAAACATGATTAAATCAACCGAAATATTTTATTAGGCCGATAAAATGTTTTAAAATTTTCATTTTAACGACAAATAAGCATTGAAGGATGAGGTAAAAATAACATTTCTGCTTAAAATACTGCACTCGTTTCTTCTCTAAACTATAGTCATAAATGAAGTTTTCATAATAATATTATCATAAGAAAAAACCCAGAGAAAAAACTTATGACACTATCCCGATATATATGGCATCCTTCGCAATTAACTCTTTTTGTAAGATACGTATCCAAATTTTTAAAATATCGACCAAAAATTAGAAACACATTCATTATTCCATTTTATTTTATAGCCAAAATTTTTGATTTTTTTAATTATTTATTTTTAATGTATGTGATGGTGTTCATTAAGTCTTATATGAAAAGGTCTAGAAGTTTCTCCTATATATATAAAAAATAATTAATAATTTTCTTCAAAATAAAAATTAGGATTCATGTTATAACAATTCTGAAAATTCTGACTCTCTTGAACACTGAGTCACTTGTCCGATAAATTTACTGTGGAAAAACGTTAAATTCAAATGTTACTATATTTCTTTTTTGTACCTTACCTGTTCTATAAATATTATGTAGTATATAGTTTATATCAAATTGGGTATCTAGATGATTGGTATATAGATTTTTAAATTTTTAAAAAGTCGATTTGACGAGATTATATGCTTTACTAAAGAATTTCGTAAAAATGTAATTCCAAGTCTACCAAGATTATACTTATCTGAAGAAACATTAAAGATTACATTATATACAGGGTGTTCTGGTACTAACGGAAAGCGTTTGGTTGTAGGTAAAATATTATCAGCAATTTATATAAAGTTGGAATTTAAAAATCGCAGTCTGTTTCCAATTTCATTAATGTCTATTTGATCTTTATAAAATTCTATGTTTCTCTTATAAATATGAATAGATTTATTTAGAATTTAATAAAAATAATAATAATAATAATACTTTATGTGTAGAATTTGTCAAGGAATAGATAAAAATACATCAAATTAAATAAAATAAAATTAGAACTAAGACGAAGAAACAAAAATTTGGCAACCATTTCAACATTTAGAACTCTTTCAAAGAGTAAAATCCACCCTTTAGTAGGTATTTCTTAAGACATTGCTTGAATGCTTTCAAAGTAACACATGATTTAATATTAGCCGGAAGTTTATTGAACAACCTTTGCCCTATCAGAGCAGCTGATCTATATAAGTATTAATATGGTAAATTTGTTTGTTAGTCTTAAAAGAATTTAAGTTCCAAAATATAAAAACACATACTTCGAATATATACAGACACGGTAATGTAAACAACTAGTGGTACGAGAGACACCAGCGATACAACGAATCATTTTTTTCTGTGAGATAAACACATCATTAAAACCAGTGGATAACCCCCAGAAACATATCCCGTATCTTAGTCGGGATTCGGCTTGTGCATAATATAACATTATCAATTGATTCTCCGTCACAATTGATCTCATGTTTCTAAATAAATAGCGATAGAGTTAATTTTTTAAATAACTATTTCACAGTGGCTTTTCCAGTCAATGGTCAATGTATATACCTAGGAACTTTACACTTAATACATTTTCCAAAACATTATTATTATTATTTACTGGAACAGTAGGCACTTGTTTTTGGCTTTTATGAAAATGTATTGACAGTTTATTCTGCATTTAGACGAAGTGAATTCATGCAAAGCCAGTCATACAGACTAGAAAGAACTTCATTAAATCTTTTTTCTAAGGAATAATTAGATTTTTTCGAAATAAGTATGGACGTATCGTCCGCATACAACGTGAAATGTATAGATGGGCTAGCTCTAACGATGTCATTTACATATATTAGAAACAATATTGGGCCCACTACTGACCCTTGAGGAATACCTACACTGATGTCAAGATAATCCGAACTACAGGTAGTCGCTGTTTGGTCAGTTACCCCTGGAAGATTAACGTACTGGCGACGTGCGTGCAGATAAGATTTTATCCATTCCAGGGCAAGTCTCCGAACACCAATTTTATTTAATTTGTCGATTTGTTTGTTTGAAATCCATGTTGGTTATCGATTATTTTATGATTATGCTTCAAGTGAAAATTCAGTCTCTCTAAATAGGAATACTCAAATATTTTTGAAAATATGGATGGAATAGTTAAGGAACGATATTTAATGAAAGTAAACACACCATTTGATGGTCCTTATAAAAATAGCGACTGTGCTATTATTATTGACAACTAAGATAAAGATTGGAAAATGTTTTATTTGATAAATTCTCGTGTATTCTCAGGGAAATACCAGAAACGCAATATTAATGTTTGTCGCAATGTTGTAATAATGCAATCCCATTCATGTCGACCGAATTCAATGCTAATATATTTCCTAAATAGCTCGTCCTAATTTTGAAATGCCATCCGAATCCATTGAATGTCTCCAGGTACATTTCAGAAAATTAAAGCTCGCGCACTCATGGCAATGGCGATGGCGGTATATGCGACCGGATTTCACCCACGGACGACTTCAAAGACTGCGAAATCGCTTCATGTCGTAATTCACACTCGAACTATTCTCAGTAATTTTACCCCGAAAGAAAATTACCTCGGGCTTTGAACAGGGGCAGTAGCGCGGCTCCACCTTTGCCTCACGAATTGATTGTAAATATGGACGAATGGAGATTTGTGGGTATAGAAAAGGCGACATGTTCTGTATTTATGGTTATTGAAAGCTCTAAACCGAAAATCGTGACGATCTCATTCCCGACAAACAATATCCCAGTAATGACCGATAAATTAAAATCGCGTCGAATGAATCCGGCTTTTTTCGATGTTGATTAATAGGGTCAAGGTAAATGAAATTGGGTCATTCCCTTTTTCTTTTAGATTTATTGGATCACCACAAAGAAAGGAGTTGAAAATTTGTTTTTTAAATTCGCTTCTTTGGAATAAAAGTGTGATGGAAACAGGAAAGTAACTTTTATGTAAACAATAGAGAATTCTCTCTATATATCCACAGGGAATAATGTTGATTCCAGTTCTAAATATTTGTTTAAATTAATTAACATAAAACCAAAACTATTATTGTTTATTCCATTAATTCCTAATCTTTTTCATTCAACTTTTATATGTAAAACTTCTATAGTGTGCCATCCTAAAGAAAAGTTACGTAAACACAGCGAAAACATTTGCACAGCGCGTGATTACGGTCAAAAGCTTCAAGCAGACTGAATTGGGAACAGGTGTGTATGAAGGATTCACTTTTAAAATAATACTTATTGCGACCCTGTGTACTAGACCAGTCAGGTTGTCTCCACGTGCAAGTTTGTTTTCTCTACTTTTCTTTAGGATGAACAAAATATAACTCTATTTACTACTACTTGTACCATCTATTGTCTAGTGGACTGAGATTATTCACTGGCTTCCAATAAAAATAGAGCGATCGATAATAATGAGTTATAGGGTAGAATCACATCATTGATCATTTGAATGATTCGAAGTGTGAACAATAAACTTTGTTTACATGGGCGTAATGTGAAGTTCGAATTTATTTTAAGATATTTGTGCATTAAAAGAGGTATATTTGTGAAGAATTATTGTGAATAAACCATACAACGAACTACCTGAAAATGCAGACGATTATAAAAGGCGATATGGAGATAAGATCACGAAAAATGTGCTTTGTTCCACAATGCTCTACATATGGCAATTCGGTCATATCTTTCCTTTGAATCCCAAATAAATCAAGAAATGGAAGATAATGTTGAAGATCGGAAAACCTATATCAAAGTATACGTTTGTTTGCAGCAAGCACTTTGTGAAAGACGATTTTTTTAGTGGTAAGTTTGATGAAGGTTCTTGCAGAGACTTCCACATATAATTTTCAATTCTGTTGTCATTTGCTATTACATTCTTTGAATTTATTTGTAATTTTACAATACAGTGACTTCAACAACACAGAGAAAGCGTTTGAAAAATGGATCTCTTCCTAGCCAGAACCTTCCAGTGCTCAAACTCTCAGGAATTAAGAAAGAAGTAACCAAAGTAGTTGAGAAAGGCAGAAATCAAACGAAAATGAAATGCAGGCCAAACAACATCGAGATGAGCAAGTGGGGGTAGACTTATCAAGTGAACATGATGAAAGATGTGCTCTAAATTTATTATTATTAAAAAAAACATATTTTTGCTTAGCCATTCATTTATTTAAACAATAAACATGTATCATCTTATTGAAATATTTTTTCTTTCTCCCATTTTTGTGTCAAATCTGTGCAACTCGCTGGTTCCAACATCTCAAATCTAAAACATGAAAGAGACAAGTTGAACAGGAAATACAGTTTGAAAATAATATTATCTTCAATAATTACTAACCTGTTGACATAGATATTTGTAGCAATATGTTTGCAATATCCTGCTAATCCTGCTTTACATGTGGGGATTATAAAATTGTTCATATACTTTCGATGATTTTCTCATTCTCGTTCCACATAAAATTTGACCTGACCTGACTAGCCTTAAAAACGTCTTCACCTTCCTTAATTGGCCTAACATGTTCACCCGCCTAATCCAGAATGTCCGACATTGATATTTCAACTTTTACAGGTGTTATCATAAATATCCAATGACAGTAACTCTAAAACCAACTGAAATTCGAAAATCAACCTTCAATCCAATTGTACAATGAATAAAAATGAACTTAAATCTCTGAGACAACTGAAAAACAAATCTTATAAAAACTGTGATTTTAAAGTGATCAAATGTCAGAATATTTGTTGTTCACACCTCAATCCGACATTTTGTCATTCGCAGCGCCATCTGCCGGTACATGATTTTTCCCTATTATTTTATATTTCTGCTTTTGGTATGTTTCATCCTTTATCACTTCATTTTTGAAGTTTCAGCGATTGATTTTTACTTAAACGACTTTAGAAGGTCGAAATGTCAGAATAAGAACAAGAAGATTATGCAAGATATTAATAATGAATATTAAATTTCATAAAAATCGTTTATTAAGATTTAAACTTTCGCCTTCACGTCTGCGAAAAAGAGTGCAAAAAAAATAGAAACCAAAGCAACACCTCTTCTATTTCTTGCAATAAAATCATTACATTAACGCGTTCATAAAGAATATCCAGATTGCATATGCAGTGCCAGATCAGTATACAATTGGATCCTTAAAATTGGTTTTAAAATTAGAAAATCAGATAAAAAGTGAGATGTAGAGGAAAAGCATACATTTTGTGTTTTTTCTCTATTTAGTTTTAAACGATTAGCTAAGAACCATGTCTTTGCACGTTCGTCTATATTCTTAGTTGTGGTTTGTACAGTTTCATGTCCTTTTTCAAATAAATAAAAGTGGTATCGTCAGCAAATAATACAGAACTGTAATATATAATTCGGTAAGTCATTTACGTAAACTATGAACAATAAAGGTCCCAAGACTGAACCTTGAGGAACTCCGTGCGTAATTTTTTTTTAAAGCTAGAAATAGAATTATTATAACTAACTGTCTGTTATCGATTGGTTAGATATGATTTAATAAGTGCCAAAGGAGTTACTCTCACCCCCTAGAAATATAGTTTTTCTAGCAGCATGTCGTGAGAGATGCAGGCGAAGGCCTTGGATAGATCACAGAGCGTAATCGCATTATGATTGCCTCTCTCAAGACCATCGACTATATCACTCACGATTTCTAGAACTTCTAGCCTGACTTGTAGAAATTATTTGTTTCAAAATAGGTTACTATTTGTTGCTTAATCATCTTCTGGATGATTTTGCTGAAAATAGACACCATAGAAATTGGTCTTCTATAATTATCAACAGATGAACACTCTCCCTTTTTGAAAATCGGAATTACTTTGGAAAATTTAAATGCATTAATTACAAATAGGATACAAATACAAAATGATTAAAAAATAAATTTTCCAAATACTACTCGTCCTCTTAAATTTTATAGATTAAATTTGGAGGCCTCGTAGTACCTTTGATAAGTCAATAGGTTGTTATTTATTGGCCTTACGACATGGCTTTATTGAATGCTAGTTATATATTTTTCCCTAAATACATGGTATTAAAAAAGCAATTTGCCTAATTCACACATCGATATTGAAATTAGAGGCACCGTCGAGTCGATTTTATTGCAAATTTGTCACCCTAAAAGCTTTTATGAGCCGTTTCTTTAATTTAAACATTATTGGATTTTGTGAATTTATCAAGGTGAGTGCCTATTTTACATTTCTAATTGTAAGAAAATAAACAGACTTGTTGTCGGTCCATTTGCATTCATTAGAAAGTTTCGTCCTGAATGCTAATTTTTTTTTTCAAAGTAAATGTAAGAACGAAGATATTTTTTTGATGTTTTTGTGTTTATCAGTTTCATTAAATGTGTCAAATTTGAGATTCACTTAATTTTTTTCGGGATTCTTTTATTTTAAAATCGATATGGATGGCTCTAGATTTAAATCTCGACAGGACAAAATGATAATGATTAGTTACTTTGGTTTGGAAATTAATTAATATTAATGTAAAATCCCGTTTAAGACGAAGTTGTACTATACCATAAAACAGTGTATGCAAGGGTTTCGTAGTCCCTAAATTTTTTGGTTTATTTTTCACTTTGAGAGAATGAAAAAATAAGCACACATTGGTACAGGTTACATCTATGTTCGGTCGAACTCACTTTTTTTAAATTTTTTGATAGTTTTTCCTACTTTTTTTTTTTAGAAAAAACCAAAGCAAATTAGATGGGATCTTTGCCAACAAGTACTTACAAATTTTTTCATCCAGTAATAATAAAAATGAACTTTAAAATTTAGGGACTACGAAACCCTTGCATGACAACATTTTGCATCCAGAGGTGGGAATAGTTAAATAAACATCAGTACCTAAATCTCTTGTAGGATATCTATGAGTTGGTCTCTCCGATAACTTTTGAATGTGCTTGCGAACTGAGCAGACGGATTCAAAGATAAATAGAGCAGGAAGGGGTAGAATTTTGAAATTTTTAAAGTAATTTTCACAGTGTGCTCTGCTACTTAAACCAAATACATAAGGAATTTTTTTTTTTTTTCGTAATTTGAAAATAGATTCGAAGTGGTATAAGCTACAAGAACCCCAGAACGGTAAACCATAGCGAAGGTAAGATTCGAATAAGGAAAAGTAGGTCATTAATGCAGTAGTAGGGGTTAGCTCTTTAGAAACAGTTTTAATGGCAAAACATGCAGAAGATAAATTTTTTGCCAAGGTATCAATATGAGTGGACCATTTCAGGAATTTGTCTATATAAAGACCTAAAAACTCGATTGAGTTCACCATTAGAATCGGATTGTTACTTAGAGTTATAGGCTGTAAAGTATCTCTGTAAGACATTGCTATGGTTTTACTGGTGTTGAAACAAAGCGCATTCGAGTCAGACCAGGACTTGATAGTTACTAGATCTTTGTTTATGTTAGATTGTAATGTCTGTATATCAGAACTACTCCAGGATACACTCGGAAAATAAAGTAATTCTTCCACTTATTTTTAAGTCTGTGATACGGTTGATGAATAATAAAAATAAAATTGGACCTAATACTGGACCTTGAGGTACTCCACTGCTAATTGCCAGATCTGAAGAATCCTCACCATTAGCACGCACCTGCTGATTTCTATTTTCTAGGTAAATTTTAAACCATTGCAAAGGAGAACCCCGTACGCCATAAATTTGTAGTTTCTTAATTAAAATTTCATGACTAACACAATCAAAGACCTTTGCGAAGTCACAAAATACTGAAGCTGTAAAAAATTTATCATTAAGTGATGTATATATTTCATTAAAGCAATGGTTCTTATGTTTATGACCATTATCTAAAACTCATAATTTCTCTAAAAATTATTTTAACAATTTGTATAGAAATGGTGGATATTGAAAGCTCTATTCATGACTGCAATAATGTACATAAAAAAATAAAATCCTTTTGATTTAATTTTAATTTAGTTTTATTTTTTGAATGGAAATGTTTTTGGTTTTACTTATTTTCTATTTCTAGATCAAGATGTTGCGAATAAGACTGAAATGCTTTTAGAAACACTAAATAGGTGAAGCAATCAAAGAACGATATCGTTTTGACTGAAAAAAACCATTAATACCAGTGATATTGGATTTTATTAATCAAATTTCGATCAACTGTCCATTCAGATGATTTGTAATCACCAACGTAGAATTTACCCTGTTAACCTACCTAACTGTAATTATCCTGCACGATACAAAGTTCTATTAACCATTACCCATTGTTGTCTCATACAATCATATCTATCACAGTAATATTATTAACCCTGGTAACTCATATATCAGATGATACGAATTCAGCAGGAGATAAATCATTAATCAAAAGATTGACAACTTTATTGCTATATTATTCTCAGTGACTGATTATATATTATCCTTGGGTTCTCTTCTCCTTTTTCTTTGTAACAAATATGAGTTATTTCAAGTAATAAAAATTCAATTTCGTGATATTAATCTTGTTCAAGGAACTTTTTTAAGTATATGAACCGTGGACCCATATCGAAAGAGTTCATTACCAAAAAAACACTCAATTTGAAATAAACGTCAAATATTTTTGCACGGTGTGATAACATTCACGAGCTTTACCTGTAGTAACATTTACTGCACGCGATCGAATATCTTGTTCAATTGGAGCCTCCTATTTAGTGTAGAGTAATTGCAGCGCCTTTAACGCTTATAAGAAGTCTTCTTTATTATTTGGTCTCTATGAAAATAATTGGTTGGAAAGAACAAAAGGGCAGAAGCGATGTATTTTGAAAGACTTTGTCGATATTGCTCTTGGCTTGCTTTAGTATTGTTTATAAAACCTAATTATGCACTGAATGTTTGTATTGTCTTTCAGGGAGTCTGTAATTATTTTTAATTTAAGTTGGAAGTTCTTAATTCACGCACACTTTCTAGGTACATACTGACAGACAAAACAAACAGAAGTGCCTAAGCGACAATAAATAACACACGAAAACTTTTCATCGTTCACTGTAGTAAACATAACAAATTCTATTATATTATATGTCAGTGGTGAAAGAATACACGATTTTTCTGTAAAAATATGAATCAATGTTCACAAAAAAGACGCCCAAGATGGCGGTCACTAACGAGGTGGATAAAACTGAACGACCATCACAAGAGGCTTGAAAAAGTAAGTAGAACGAATCAATGACCTAAAAAGAGAAAGAGTACGTACGTAGAAATGAAAATATTCGCTCTCTGATTATTAGAAAAAAAAATTAAGGATATTAATCTTGTATAACGAACTCAACATATTTTTTGGGTCAACGATTGATCCTTGTGCCATTTAGGAAGAGTTTAATAACTAACACTTAAAGGACCCGGCACTAATCTTATGATAAATGGTTTTCCGATGAAATTTTCTGAAACTAATATATGTTATGACCCTCGAACTCCTGATTAAAGCAGTTTGAGCTTTGGCGTTGTACAGAGAGAAAAGATTATTTGGATGAACAAAATTTTATATAAAATAAATAAATTTGTATTTGTAGACTAGTGATTTTATATATCGTATTACATATTTATTATTTGTATTCAATTACAATTTGTTAAATTGCTAAAATGTCCTGGAAAAATTATTGGTCATGCGATATATTAGTTATTGATTTAGTTCGTGTTACATCCGTTTTTATATTATTATTGATAAATTACTATGAGAGGTTATTAACTTTATTATTTTTTGAAAATTTTGACAATTTAAATTTATTGGATTGTTTTGTTAATTTTTAATAATGTTATATATAAAACTACGTAGCATACCATGTTTTTAACTGCTTGTTTGTACAGAGACAGCTTGGTTTGTTCTCTTATATCATTTGGAATTACATTATATATCTTATGTCCTAAGAATAGATAACTTTTCTGACCGATTGTTTTTTTCATGTAAGGAAGAACAAATTTTTCTTTATTCCTAGTAGAATAATCATGTGTCAATACTTTTAATTTTATTTTATTATAGAATAAACTAATTCCTATAGCAAAGTAGAGTTGTCTAGGATCAAATATGCCACTCTGATGATACAGAGTGTCACTTGGACAGTCATAACCTTTCTGGAGAGGATTATTCTTAGGAATCGTTTTTGTAGAATCTCAAGTTGTGTCATACCGGACACGGTGGTCTTGGTCAGTGTTCGGGGAGTAGGTTCGAATCCTGCCGTATTCAAGTGAAATTAAAGTCAGATAAGACTTTGGGCAAGTGGAAAAAGGTATTTGTGTCATACGCAGTTTGTCAGTTAGTCCCAAGACTATGAACATGAACATGAACCAAAACGATACATTTTCAATTTTAAGTGAATGTTACGTCAAGTTTTGACACTTAATAGCACACTTATACAATCGACTAAAATAGCCGCTCATATTTCTTTATTTACCTAAATATTCGATCATATTGCATATCATGTGACTAAATTCATGACTTTTCATTGGCGCAGCAGCCATGTGTGAATGAAATAATCTCTACTAAAATCTGCCATCTTAGCTTCAAAGCGGCCTCTCTCATCCTACTTCCACAATTAAAACTTTGGCCAACCCCGGTATGATCTACCTCCCATTATTTTGTGATTTTATAAGCATTTTTTTTTCATAACTTTGTAACTTATTTCCTAACGTCATTTTCAACCGATTTCCTCGAAGAATTGCCCCAAATCCCAAACCGGATACGCTGTATAAGTTTTCTAATTATTTATTTAATCATTTCAGAAATAATACATCGAACGAAACTTCCTTAACTGATCTAATTTGAATGAACTTCTTCGTACTAGTGAGGCGATACGTTTTCTGGGAAATAAATTGTGCCGACCGAAAAAGTAATAATGAGTTCAAGTTTTATCTTGAAATATCATGGACCCGTCTGTGATTTAGTGAGGGTAGAGAATAAGGGTTGAAAATGAAATTTGCTGACCTTTTACGTGGTGTGCAGAAACGACTAATTTTGTAAATAATAATTTTACCCTTCTGTTGTTCGAAGTTTGCTCAACCAAGTTGCAAGCATTAATTTGAAACAAAAATTAATGAGCGCAACGTTTCTTTTAATTAGCTACCAGTTGCAAGAATTAATTGCAATTTAATTTGAACGGTATATTTAATGTTAATCAAAAATTTCGACAATGTAATTTTAAACCTTATTAAATATTAAAAACAGTTTTCGCTATACACGGCTACGTTCATTAACGAGCTTGATGTTGAAAGGATTTTACTATGAAACTTAAATCGATAGGGTGGAGACACTAAACACTTAGAAGAATAGATGACACCCTTTCGAAAGACCCATTTCTGTCTCCTCTAGTGAAAATATTGGTAGTGTTTATGACATGATTTTCAATGATTGACAAATTGAGTTTAAACGTATAGTAGATACTGAACTTTTCTTTCATCTTTCATCATGAGTTAGGCATGAGAAAAATATGTGTCACCGACCGTTTTGAAAAATATCGTGTTGTAATTATGGATAAAATCTGGATCTACCATTACAATTCAAAGATAACAATTACAATCGAGAGAATAGAAGCATCCTGGTTGGTTATTTTTTTATTTTTCTTATGCAATAAAAACATTAACGGGCGGTTCCATAAGGAACACTTAAACTGTCATTTAAATTTATATCTATTTCGCATGCAGAAAGTTCCTTTGAAGATTTGGGTCCGTGATAGGTCTCTATTATGTTCTAGACAACGTACTTACGCAAAGAGGACTTACTCTTTTAGTATAATCCCATAAACTGTCAGTTCTCTTATCTGTCACCCATAGTTTAATTAAGGGGGCATTACAAGAAGCATCTTAGACGTTTGGAGTTCAGCAAACATCAAAAAGAAGTATGAGCAATATTGATTTAAAACTTTTAGATACTGGCAACCTGTTACGATAAAAAGTAATTAGATAATTACATTCCCAGGTGTGGGTAGTTTTTTCAATCATTTTTTTTAATGAAACAATCAATTTTTTTAAAAATGCATGCAATTTTTCATGATAAATACATCCCTTTATGACCTATCAGCGATAAATATTTATAGATTTTTTAAAACAAACAAATTTTATTTGTTTTGATGGAATGTATTTCTGAATTATAAATATGCATTGGATAGACCTATTTCGACTTGCAAATCCTTTATGAACAGTTGGTTAAAACTGATTTTTTATTGAACATTTCGGTGATTTGTAAAATTAAAAATTCGGTTAGAGCAGTATTTCGGATTAAAAAGTTAAACCATTAGAACCATTTCTGGAACTATTTTACTTTAGACTTTAACTTTAGCAGTTCAGATTTACGAGTATATTTGACTGTTATTAGGTACTCGTTTAACCTTTTTTTTATTCATGTTATCGTGATAATTCAAAGATTTTGACTATGAATAAAATCGGTTCGGCGTCCTTACAAAATAATTTACAGAAGAGTGGACACAGAACGCCCTGATAAACCAAACCCGCTGTTCTATAAAATTGACCTTTAAAAGGATTCGACAGCATAGGATATGATACTATATGGCTCAGATTAATTTCTGTAATTCAAGCTCTTAATTTTACAATATTCCAAATATACCTGCATATTTTACCTCATCTAAAACACATCTTGACATTTTTCATTTTCAAACAAGCCCTTTAAAATCAAAATCTATACTTAACGAAAATTTACCAAATAAAGTATGTTCCAGGTAAAATAATCTAACCATATCTTTTACCCAGCTTACTTAAACATATTTACGTCCTACATGTATCCAAGGGTTAAAAACTATTTTCTTTAGGAGTAGAAATAGAAATAATTACTAACTATGCTTGTATAGAGGAAAACCTTAAAATAGGTAAATATATTTATGATGACCAGACAGATATGAATGCTTTTTATCATTCAGGATCACCTCATAAGGATTGAAAAAATGCTTAGTGTTAGAAAAATTAAATTTGTCTCCCTTAGTAAAGTAATATTAAACGATACCGATGCATTGGTTAGGACGAATCAAATACTATTAAACGAGCAAGGTTTGTATCTGTGTGTTTGTGTGTCCAGAGGATCTCGAAATCCACTCGTCAGAATTCAATGAAACTTTCAGGGTAGACTAATTCCTATCTAAATCAGCAAAAAATATAGGTCTGATGTCTGTGAAAATTCGATCTTCCGAGATATTTACAAGAAAAGTTAACTTGTTTCTATAGTAATATATACTATAAAGGAGAGAGGAGTATAGTAAAAGTGGGGATATAACGTCACATTCCATAGGCGTACTTTGCAAAATAAGTTTCTATAATATAAATAAGGTCACAGCATATAAAATTTATATACGCACTTCGTAGATTAAATTTTGAAGTTATATTATTTACAAAAAATAAAAATAAACCTCATGCATCTGACACTTTAACATTGAACGAATTAAATTTAACCAATAAATAACAAGGAGGGGATTATATGTTGGGATTAAACTTTTTTTAATCTCTTGGCATTAAAAGTAACGCTTCAGTACTTACCTAAACTCAAAGATTAAAAAAAAAGTTCAAGAACTATCTTTAAAAGTCACTAAAACTACTGGTATCACTATAATTGTCTTTTCTGAGGTCTATTATCATAGGCTCTATTAAATTATCCATTGATATATTATCCACTTTCCTAAATGAATTTTCCACCTTTTTAACATGATCAATTTCCCCAATATTCTCTATTTACATCTGAAACTGCCTTCAAAAACAAATTTCGCACATCAGGAAATTTAAATGTTTTGTTTTGAGAAACATAACCTTTTAATAATTGTGACCAGATCAGTTCAATGGGATTTAACTCTGCGTGGTACGGAGGCAATCTGAGAATTTTAATTTCTTTTTCTCTGGCCATCTCATCTATAATATATTTTTTGAATTTGTTTTTATGTTGCCTTGCTATTACTAATAATTCTGCCTTCAAGGATTTAGGAGGACTGATAATATTTTTAGAATGAAGCCATTTTGAAATATATATTAATACAAAATTCTGAATCAATTAAAATACATACGATACGGCTATGAATAAATAAAGTCTGACTTATCTGTCAAAAGAACAGGTTTATTACAGTAAAAACCATGGAAACAAGATTAAATCTAGACAAAAACTATATTAGGCCGATCAGATGTATTAAAATTTAAATTTTAACTACAAATAAGCATTGAAGGATGAGGTAAAATTAAAATTTCTACCTCTTGAACCTGTACTACGTTCTGCAAATTAAATACTGCACTCTTTTCTTCTGTATAGTATAGTAGTAAAAAGGTTTGACTTTATTTAATTTCTGGCGTTTCAATCTGAAAGAATTCAATTTTAAATTTGCCGCTTTTTATCCATAATGACCTACAAATTTTGACAACTACTGACACGTAGATCTCTGGGTAAACGTTAAGAAAATGGGGCCGACTGGGATTTTCATGAAATTTTCACAGATGCTATAAAACATGATAAAATCAATATACTTAGCAATAGAAATTTTTGCGCGGAAAAATATTTTTCACATTTTTTTATGAAAAAATATGTTATGATACTCACTCCCAAGACAAACAAATTCAGTGCGTTGAAACGGTTATTTAACATATTTTTCCCGTACAAACGCATACATAACTTTTCTACAAAACTGAGGTTAGGTTACTACTCACATATGGCTAACCCTACTTTAAATTTTCTACAAAAGCCCAAGTAGGAATTTATAACCAGAATAAACCAGAAAAGTATAAAAAAAAAAAGGTTCATTTGACGGACATAAATAATTTGCTTGTCAAATGACAGCCATCTCATAAATTCAAAGTTGAAAATGCAACGTTGCCAATTCAATTTCAGATATCATGAGTTTAGGTAAATATTTATAGGAACGTTGAGTAACAATGTTAAAATTGACACTTGTCAAAATGTGACACCTGTCAAATGTGACACCTGTCAAAACGTGACAACTGTTAAAATGTAATACATGTCAGAATGTAACAACTGTCAAAATGAACAAATCTCAAAATGAACCAATGTCAAAATATGACACCTGTCAGAATGTAACAACTTTTCTTTATTTATTACAAAGATCTAACCTAATCTAAAGCTAATCTGTTTTTTTGGCGGGTGGAAATGCTTTATGCACATCGGGTAAAGGGGTCCTTCCCTTCCCCGATAGTGTGAGACTACCCCTTACGGCTTCTATTTTATTATGCGGACAGTTTTAATATTGAAGTTTTCATTATCACACAGAGAGAGAGAGAGAGAGAGAGAGAGAGAGAGAGAGAGAGAGAGAGAGAGAGAAAAAGAATGAATGCTTGTACACGTGTACTATTAACATAGATTTCAATTTTTTATTTTACAAGAAACTTTAAAGAGACATTTAAAATTCTCTATTTTCATAGTACATTTTAAGATTGATTGTGACTTTGTATTTTCCAAGAACAAATTGTAATGTAATGTACGAATGAACTATTTTTGTAACTGAAAAACTTTGAAAAAATATGATATCAATATCTGCCAACACGTCGAAAGTCTGGTTACAGGTTTTTGTGGAGGTTTTTACCCAAGTATGAATATCAGACCTATAATTTTCCTTCACTGCAGATCAATATATAATAAAATCAATTGAACATAGTGTTTATTATATCGTAATAAATAGAGTGAGCAGGGCCCCGATGTTTGAAATGTGTGAGTACAACTCGACTGCGAGAATGTACCACGTGACCATCTCGAAATCGGTCAACGTTGCCAAATTTAAATTTAGACAGTTCAACAAAAAGTAGAGCAAAACATATATTTTAGTTCACTTAAAACCTTCGTACAAGAAGAAATAGAAGAAGTGAGTAAGACAGACAGCCAAATTATTGGATTCAGACCAATTATAAGCTCTTTAGATCCGTTATGGAAATATTAATTCAAAATATAAAACATTTTTCAGAAAAATTAGTTTATACATTTTCAATTTATAATTTTATCCAGAGCTCATTTGTTAATTATCTAATGGTATATGTCTACGTAACTGCCTATCCTTAAAAATCAAATAACTCACTTATTTTTCATCTAAACTTCAACATATTATACATTTTAGGAAAGGGAAAGAGTTCACCTTTCAGATAGAATAAAAATATATAGGGTGTGTCGTTAAAAAAAAAAGACCGCTTTTTTAAAACACCCTATATAAGATTTTACTAAATAAACATTTATACTGAAAAAAACTTTATATAAAAAAAGAAACTGTTCAGTGAAAACCGCACCTTCCTATCGTTTCTGAGTTCCGAGATATTTGCAGTTAAAATGGGTCAGAAACTTCTGGGACACCCGGTATTTCAAAAATAAAGGTACTTTATTCCTGAGTAAATTTCATATTTTTTGGCAAATCTCGTATACGACTTAAAAAAATTGATATGAGATAGTTGCATTTTAGGTTTTTAAATAAAAAACTGTTATAAAAGTCTTTTTAATATAATAATAATATAAGAGTATTTTTTGTATGAACTTTCTGGTTACCGGTTTTGATATCTGAAATTTCTTCAGAATTGATCATAAAAGTATATTACAGGAAATCTTTGAATATGTTGGCAATAAAGTACATTCAAATCTGTTTAGGATTATAATAAATAGGACCTTTTGAAATTTGTTTTAGGGTAAATCGGAAATTAGTATAATAAAAATAGTCCTGGTTTCCCTTACTTTAAGGGAAAGAAATCTGTAAATTCTCTTTTCCAATAAATATTTTATTTATTCCTAAAACAAATAGTGTTTAGTGAAGTTCGCAGCCAATAAAAATATATTTTTTTGTGTTTACCAATATTTTTCCAGTTTTGTAGATTCAGTCTGGTAAGTTAAAATAGTTTAATATATTTTTTATTTGGTGTTTGTTTTTCAAATAGAACTTTTTCATTTTATAGATTTTATTAATTTTAAATATTATATAATTATTCTTTTTATGATATATATATAATAAAATACAAACTACAAATCACATACCAAACTATTAATATAAAAGATATAGGTTATAATTAATATAAATTTGATTTGATAGTATCGACACTTAACCAACGTTGCCAAACTGCGGGGAATCTCAAGATGATTGGGGATTGGCATTATGCGGGGATTTTGAAATCTCATCGTTAAACAATATAATAAATAATCATGCAGGAATTAAAATTAAAATTAAAATAAAAAAACAGTTCAGATTGGGCATAGAACTCAAGACCATTTGCACAGCAGCAAATCATTTGTCCATTGTACCTACTTTTGTTATAATAAATCTTATTATAATCGGGTAAGTTCGTTTATCTCCGCGCGGTGCGAACGCGAACACAAAGAGAAAACCTTTCTGTGATTCCCTTAGTTTTAGACGCTTCTAATTTGCTAGCTTTGCGTTAGATAAGTTGATTTTGTATTCTGTCGCGAAATAACGATACGATTTTGTGCAAATATGGATAAATGGTTAATAAAAGGTCAAAACAAAGAAGATAATCCTAAGGTAAGGTACTTAACCTATTGAGGGGAATTTTTGGGAAATCAGCAGATTTTTGTCCCCAAATTTTGGGAATTTGACTTGGGATATTGGGGAATATGATAAATTGGCATCGGCAACACTGCACTTAACGCCTTCACGGCACTATTGCGCATGTTTCCTCTCTTACTAAACTCAACTCTACTGGTACAACCCAGTAGAGCACTTCTATGCGAAATCATCTACAAGATTTCTCTTGGTTTCAAACATAACGATTTTGTGACGCTGAGAGAGTGAGGAGTGATCACGTGGTACATTCTCGCACACGAATTGAAAATTTATAAACTAACTTTTTCGATTGAAAATTAGGCTTGTTCTTAATTTAAATTCGTATAAATTTGAAAATTAAATATTTTGCTTTGAAAAAATTACTACTTTAATACACAAAAAAGAACGTTTTCACCAGAGGTTTCATAAAAAAATTATTTTTGCAAGAGATAAAAATTAAAAATGAAAAACATGGTTTTATCGTATTTGTATTTTATCTTCTAAAGGCTGATGTTTTAAAACAAATTGTTATTGATGTTTATTAGTACATCAAGAAACGGTAATTTTTTTATATTTTCAATTTCAATTTTAATTTTAATGTTATAACTTGTCTACTTTTTCTCATAAGATTAAGAGACTTATTTATCGACAGCAACATTTGGAAATTTCTTTTTTGTGTTTTAAATAACCTGTAATTTTGCCAAGACAAAACATTGAATTTTCGATTTTATATTAAAATAAATATTATAATTATTATGCTTTTTTAAACAATATATATTGTTAATTATTAATTATTATTTAATTAAATTATTAATTATTATAAACTAACTTTTTTTTCGATTGAAAATTAGGCTTTTTCTTCGTATAACTGAAAAATAGATATTTTGCTTTGAAAAATTGTCATTTTAATTTTTGATAATTTTTCTAAAAAATGTTTTGTATTTTTAATAAAAGAATTAATATTTCCATAACGGATCTAAAGAGCTTATAATTGGTCTGAATCCAATAATTTGGCTGTCTGTCTTAATCACTTCTTCTATTTCTTCTTGTACGAAGTGAACTAAAATATATGTTTTGCTCTACTTTTTGTTGAACTGTCTAAATTTAAATTTGGCAACGTTGACCGATTTCGAGATGGTCACGTGGTACATTCTCGCAGACGAGTTGTACTCACATATTTCAAACATCGGGGCCCTGAGCGATCTTCTGTTGACGGGACCTGTGCCCTACACGCTGCTGTTGCCCGTCCCGGAAACGGGGCCTGTCCGCCGTGACTATTCGCGAAGATCAAGCGTCAGTAGCTGTTGCTCTAAAAGGGTGAAATCCCCAGAAACTAGGCAACTTTTAATGCATTTAACTAACCTCTGCGACAAGCAGTTGATAAACGTCAACAACAGCTGCAGCCAATTGAAAATTAACACTGACAGCTTTTTTAATTTTCCCGCCTACTTTGAAGCCAGTCGCCAATCAACTTTTTATTTATCTCCCTTTCAGTAGTCCAAGTAGATGTCGCCCACTCCGTGATTTTCGCGAATTAATTAATAATTTGTCATGTTATAAATATACTTAAATTATATACTCATTGGGCTGCTTAAAAATGTAGATTTGAATATTAAGAGCGAAGCTCGGTGACCAGATATTATTTCACAATAAGTCAAAGAAACGTCAGTAGAATTAGTGATGACTTTTAATCATCGTCATGCATAATTGTTAGGCCTGCATATTTTAAATGTTCATATCAACAAAAAGTGCAGTAATCGGTATATAGACAACAAAGTTATTTGTATTTGGTTAAAAGTATCCTAATTCCTAACTAAGATGAAAGCATCATTATTTTTGTTTGTCTTTATCCAACTTTCTTGTACGAAAAGCCGCGACTTGTTACCGAGAGAGCGGTTATAGAAAATGGAAGTTTCTTTAATAATTTTTACAAAACGATTTGCGTGAAACTTAGTTCAAGCAACAAAGTTGCCCGATACGAAGAAGCTTCTGTTGATCTTTACTGACTAGAGTACAACGCGTGAACTTATTACAGTTATGTTTATTACTTGTTAAAATTGTAGATGGTGCCATTCAGTATTTTCGTAAGTTTCCAACAGTTTGTTGAATTTGTGAGGAAGATAAGTTTCAGTAATTCTTGAAGTAATTAAGGCTTTCCACGAGACGAGGTGGTTGAGGGTGTAAATATATCAGATGTGCCGTGTAGTTGTCTCGTTTATACGAGATTGCCGTGAAGTTATGCAAGGGTTTATTGCCTACGGACATCCTTATTAAAGCGATGACGGAGATGGCATACATAGGTAAGGTGACCGAATTAGTTTGCTAGGATCACTCAAGTTCTATTTAATTTTTTACAACGTTTATTTCCAAGCGATCGGTGCCAAATTTTAGAGATAAATTTAAATTCAAATTTTTAATTTTTTTACGACTTTTTGAATGGTGACTGTGGTGTTGCTTTTGGGATTTAAGTCTTGGATTAAAAAAACAATATTTCTTGAACGCCAACGTTTCGTCAATTTATTTTGACATATTCAGGGCGCTGTAAGATGAAAGGGGTGTTACAATCTATAAATAAAAAGAAGGAAAATACATATATAAAACAATTTCATTTCTTTTTATTTTTTGGATCTTAGTATTAATTTTTTGTAAGTATTATCATAAGGACATCAAATTTTTCGAAAAAACACGTTGCTAAGTAATATTTTAACGAGAAGCATGACGAGGATTTTTGCACCTGCACGAATGCATTTTGTTAAAAAAATATTACTTTGCATTGTTTTTTCGATTTTTTTCACAGGAAAATTAGATGCCCGAATGGTATTTTACAAGACTATTTCATGAGTAACAGATAATTCTGCTTACAAAACATACTACCTATTATATATGCATACATAATAAATATGTAGGTATTAATTTGAAAACTGAAAAACAGGTAATTTATTTAATCACAAAATACTACAAACTTAATTATTTATGGTACAATTAAAATATAAATTGCAATTTTGGTACACAGTACAAATATTGTTTGAAATCATTGTTAACGCATTCATAACGTTGGGTGTAGGTAAATCATTAATGTTGTTGATGGGTCCAGCTGTAGAGTGAGAAGCTCGAGGAGTGGCTGCAGGATCTTCTGTTTTCTGTTTTTTTAGCTGAAGGTTCTGAGGCGTCACTTCTAAGGGTATTTATGATGTTGGAATAATGCTCATTATCCATTTGCAGATAAGGCTTAATTGAGTTTGCTATTTTTATTTTTTTTGTATTTAATCCTGCCTTCTCTGCTGCTTCTTTAGTCCATTTCAAAAGTTCGTTTTTTCCTACTGGAGTGTTTTTGTACCATCCACTTGATTGTTCTTTGTTCCATGATGGGTTTAATAATAATATATCAGTTGAGGGGGGTGGGTAGCTCAGCGGTAGAGCACTGAACTCATAATCCAAGGGTTGTGGGTTCGAATCACACCAAAGGCAGAAATCTTTTACTGATTTTTAATTAACTAAAAATTTAGAAATTGATTTTCATATACCAGGTGTGATTCCTCACTCGACCATTCACTGTTGGGTTCTAATTAACAGTGCTGTTCCTAAAGTGGCGCTGGGAAACAGTAACAAAGCCTACACAGAACACGAGGTTAATGGCCATAGTAGTCGATGCTGTTGACACAGAAGTAAAAAAAAAAAATATATCAGTTGTTATTCTAGATGAACGTTTAACCATTAGAATTTTAAAAAGACGGACTGAACAAAATGTAGGGTTCTTCATGTTGGGGACCAGCCATTTACTATCGGCCATTTTTTTTCTCCACACTGGGCCGTTTTATTGAAGAGAGGATTATATTCTACTCTTCCTAAAAAGTAGGATTTTTGAAAATCAGTTATTTAAAAAAATATATAACTATGTTATCTACCCGTTTTAATCCCAGAATTATCCACTTCCTCTTTAAAATAGTGAACTCTGCAATTGACTGCTTCTCCACCTCTCCAGGCAAGTTCTACTGAAGCGATATGGTAAAATTTTCGTTGGAGTCCCGCCGGTGTGTCTTCGTCCTATAAGAAAACCATTGCGTAGTATTCTTCCAATTTTAATAAAGCAGAGCTCGATTTGCACATCTGCAAATTCCTTCGTTTCGCATTACGAGCCTCCCTACTAGACTTGAAGATAATATCTTTAAATGGATCAAAAATTATTTTCCACTTCATAAAATACATCTCTTGCATTTTTTTGCAACGGTGTTCCACATTGTCTTCACAACTAGTTCTTTGTAATTTTCACCGTTTTCTTTCTTCATCGAAGCCCAATCTTTCAGGATTAGGTTTAGCTGCTCTAAACTTATAGTTTCCAAAAGCTCGTATTTCTTTGCCTTGCAGAATTCCGTAAACTGTTTCCATAATGACATATGGGTTTTAACGGTATTGTACGGTACAATTTTCACAATCGCCAGATCAATTTTAGTCATAGAATCACTTCCAAAGCGACTTATTTTCACTACATAAGCTGACTAGCACTGTTTAAAAACAATATTACAAAATAAATTGACAATAAAATCAGAAAAATTGTTTAGCGTCGTTTTCTGGTATCCTAGGAGACCATAATTACTTGTTATCAAAGGTGTTGTAATTTATGGTGACAACAGCCGTCAAGTTTTGCCGCGGATAAACTCGAAAAAAATACTGACAGGAGCTGTCATACAGTTTTTTCATCTAGATACCATTTGTAATTCAAAATTGCGCGTTTGTGATTGGTGGAAATTAAGACGAGGGAAATAGTCAGAAACAAATACTGAACATTCAGCGTCAGTCGTAAAAATTTTATAAGGTTGATAAGGTTCCGATAATACAAGGAAGTGTCATCGTTTGACAGATTGATTGTACTAAATCTGTGTTAGTACATGTAAAAAAAAACCAGTTATCATTGGGATTTAGAGGGTATACCTACTTAATATATCCTTGATCAGAAAATCTGGGGTAGAGTGTTCAAGGACTGATTTATTACAGGCTATAGGCACCTTATCCAGTCTTCTGTCGGCAGATTAACAGACCCCAGAGCAAAACAAGCAAATATATTCATTAATCTCATCCTTTCTCCTCCTCGTTCTATTATTCTTATTTGCTTAGATTCCCAACGTTTTTTTCTCTATTAACTGATTTATATTGTTTGCGTGAGACTATAGTCGATATGTTGAGTATTTGAGAATTTTGGATATTTATGGAATTAAAATTTTTGTTATCGAAAGCGAACCGTCAACTTTCAACTTGCGAATTTCATAAATATTTTACGAAAATAATAGTTATTTTCATAAGGAGACCGCGAAATAGGTATTTGCTGACTGAGTTAACGAGCTTCAACGAATTCAAATGTGAATATTTAACACAAAGGGTATTTTCATGATGCGAAAATAATTTTCTTCTTTGGGGAAAACTAGAATTTGGTTTCAAGCTAAACAAAATCTCTGTTTAAAACAATAACATATATTATTCATAGTAAAGTTTGTGCATTATGATTCAAGCATGTAAAACTCAACGGATAACAATAGATAAAACTTTAATTTACCTTACTGGGCGCAAGGGAAATATTAGGTTGTTCTTTGATCCAATAAAATTACAATCATGCCTCTTAAGTCCATCATAAATAACTAGAACAAAAGCCCCTTCCTAAACTACGGTTTGTTTAAAACTCGAGTTGGTAAGAACAAAACAATTTCTTTTTGGATTGCACTGATCTAATTATTTTTCTCATAGAGAACGCAAACAAACATTTTATAAATACTTTATTTTTATTGGCTTTTTATTAGGTAAACGTTTCCTTTTTTATACTTAGGTATACTAATAAAATACTGGTGAACCAACTAACTAGTTAAATATTCAAACCTTCAAACTAGTTTGATCAAAATATTTGATATTTCAACCTTTAAAATGCTAGGCTTGATTTGAGTTTCATTTGATTTCAGGGGTCCCAAGACTATATACAAAGGGCCCTTTTGGTCTGAAAGTCTTCGTATAGGGGGCCACATATATACATAACTAACATAAGATTCCTAGAGCTCAGACGGTAGACAACGCCGTATTTGACACCTGTCAACGTTTCCAGACATGTGTAGTATTACTTTTTAAACGTAATTATGAAGTAAATAATTGTGAATAAGGGTTAGAGGGCAACTGGATGACTGACTGTATCAAATCCTTAATCAGCATTCGCATGACATGATCCTGTATCTAAGTAATATGCTAGAAGAGTCTCCTTTTTAACTGGGGATCTCCACCACATTAAACCGATCGGAAAACAATTCTACTCATAAATGTATAAATGCTAGCGTAAATAAAGGTGAAGCTCCATTGCAACAGAATTTCTAAGAACCCTAACAATAAACCCAACCCTTCTATCACTATAGTTTCTTGAAATATATCTGAGCGTATAATGCAAGCCATTCTAAGAAACAATCACTTTTAGTTAAAGCATTAGCGCTGCCACGAATCATAATTTTTCTACTAAAATTCACCCGAAACTAATCAGAGAATGATGTATCTAGAAGCGAGAATTCCTCTAATTGAATTGAAGCATGATATTCTGGAGAATCACCTTATACATATAATAAACGCGACGATGCGTACTGTTAATCATAATAATGTATTCATTCGTAATGGAGCGTCAACATGTGAACAACAATGAATAGTAATGAAGCCAAGAATTTCAATAAATCCCAACCTCCAGTGTGCATTATTACCTATTCACAGAAGCTGTGCTAATCAATTAATGCCACAAACAGCGGAAACTTCACACATACACACCAACAGACAGTAGAATGTCTGTGTGTGTACGAAACAGACGGGAAACTACTAAGAAGTACTGGCTTTCACTTGTCACTACCTTCCAGTTGATTGTTAATTTACTAGTTTTGTAGTTTTGTGCTTTCTAATTGAGCCGAAGCTGGTACATTTAATTTAAAATTACTTAACAAGCTTAACCACTCGGATATCTGATTTAGTTCTAAAAGATGTTAATACTTTTTGTTATACTGCGAAAAGGTTTTCACTTATTTTAGTGATTAAATGGTTGTTTAGTTAAGGGTAGATATTTGGAAGCAATTAATGTTGTTAATAAAATCCAAAAGGTAAAGTGACGTGTCCAGGCAATAAAATAAAGTTTAGTTGAGTTTTATTCGCATTTTAAATAAAATGTTTTCTTATAATTTTTTTTCAGCCATAAGAGCTCACGATCCCAACCAATCATTGAATTCTTCATTTTTGATAAACTCTGTTTACGTTTTTTGAATTGTCAAATATAAACGTCTATAGTGGAATTGCAATCGACAGAGAGTAATAATTCAAAATTTTAAATAGCCGGTAGTTAAAAGGTGTGTTAAAATGAAGAATTTTACCTGTGCCGCCCGGTTTTGTTGGATATAACAATAGACTATCCTTATTTTAATCCCTTTTAAGACTCTGATGAGCGCACGGTTAGGTAAGTTACCCTAAGACCCTACTCCTTTTTTACTAATATGATTGTAACATTTTGATATAAAATAGATATGCTTACCTACTCTCGAAGATCAGGAAATGTGAAAGTCTCTGAATCACTATATTCACTTGATGAGTCATTATTTACTGATATTATTAAAGGTGGCACTGTAGTATCGACATCCAAGATTTTGTCCAGATTCCACATGTTTTCTTATTCTTTTAACACATGCTCGATTGCCTTTTGCCAATTTTCCTTCGTAACAAGTGATATGGAGGTTTCTAACGTATTATATCGACCTACATATCCTTTAACTTGTGGCCATATCAGTTCAATAGGATTTAATTTGCAGTCATAGGGAGGAAGACGCGCAACAACAATACCATGTGTTTTTGCAAGTTCATCCACTACAGATCATATGGCTTATTTAATTTAACAATTTCTAGTAGTTCTATTTTTATTGATTTTTCTGGAAAGTTAATGTTTCTGTCTGTTAGCCACTTAATGATATCATCTTTCTTCCGTGAAGCACACGTTCAATTAGACGGGGATGTTAACTAGCATTATCCATTACTATAACTGAACCCTGCTTTGGTAAATGTTCTATCATCAGCTGAAAATATTCTTCAAAAACATCAGCGTTCATGGTAGTCTCCGGGTTTTTTAGATTGAAATATTAAAGAACCACATTTTGAAAACACGTCATCACTTCCAATATGAGTGATAATTAGACGTCGTTCTTTACCGGAAGGAATCCTATAGATAATCCTTCCAAAAAAGCCTGTCGTGAAGATTGAATGTTTGTGTCCTGCCACATTTGTTCTAACTGTGTAACATACCGAAATAATACTCAATAATACATATTCAAAATATTTTTAAATGATGATTTTATGTACCCCGTAAATAATATATAGGCACCCTCTTCTGCACTTTCCTGTTCTGGCAGATATATTAATCCGGCTCGATTGCGATTTCACTATAACAACTTTTATTTAGTAATATCAATTATTATTACACTAAAATGTACTGCAAATCTATGTTAATACCCAAATTCTGTAAACTAACCTTCGTTTATTTTAAATCGCTTTAACACTCAACTTTAAACATCAGTTTTTGAACGCATAACTTAGTTTTTAAAATGTATTAACTAGTTATAGTTATGTAGGTACTAGATTACATAAATTGTTGGATTTACAATTTAGAATAAGTTAAAAAATTCTGAACAACAAAATTTTTTTAATGAAATAAGTAGTTTTAATATCCATTAAGAAGAGTATTTGAAGTACCAAGCCACTATGAACTACAGAAATGAATTGAATTACATGTTTGAACTTTACATTTTACAAACAACATTTTTCCATTAGTAATTTTACTCTAAAAAATGTCACTTTCGATCTCGCGATTTTATCAAATGACAGTTTTTAGAGTAAAATTACTGATTGGCAAAATGTTTCGATACAAAAAGAAATTTATCCGATAAAAAAAGCTCTTGTGTTTTTACTATGGAAGATTTTTTTTCGATAAGAAATTTTTTCAACAAAATTACTCCAGGTGAATCTTTAATTTTACTGGAAAAAAGAATCTGTAGTCCGTACTCTTTTGTAAATTTTTAAATTATTTCATTAATAAATTTGATTAACTGACACGATATGGATGAGAAGGGTTATATCGCTTGACCGTTCACAAACCCAAACTATTTTGGCAAAAAATGAATTAAACGTTGTGCATTTGACAGCTTCAGAGCACGTTTGAAATGTTAGTATTGTTGAATGTTGGATGAAGCTATTCGATCTCTCATTCTTTTTAAAGGTAAAATATGCAAGTCTCTTGGTTCGGAAATAACAATGTCGCAAAATAGAAGTATGACTGACAATGAAACTTTTATTATATGGCACGAACATTGTGCAAAATAGAAAAATACGTCTTTGAAGAAGTCGATTCTCTTTTAGACATTTTAATTGATGATGCTACATATAAATGTTTTGTTTGCCACTACATACAAACTTTATAAAATCATATTTTAAAGTTTTGAAACTATCTAAGTAACTCCACCGTCAGTCTTTTGTCCATGAAACATTCCAAAAAAAACAAGGATGAAAGTAGAGTTACACCATGTAACAGCTGAAATAACAATAACGTAGATAGATAGATTTATTTATTAAGTAGGAACCCCTAATATACATATAATGTATAAATTACGCAGTATATAGAATAAAAAATACAATAAACAGTTTGTTAAAATTATTCTACAAATATTTAGCAGGTAAGTCTATTATTGAAATAGGAACTAAAAAAAGAATTTTACATACAACATAATAAAACTATTGAATTGGCAACATATTAAAAAATATAATACAATACAAAAAAAAACTATTATCATTGGACAATTTTATCTGATACTCATAAATTCTTTGATCTTTATTTTAAAGACATTGAGAGATTGTGAAGTTTTTACATCTATGGGTAGATTGTTAAAGTCTTAAAAAACAATATTTCTTGTGTTGTGTGAATGAACATCTTTACTGCAATTTTATAAACCAAAATCATGCAAAAATAAAATAACCTATCGTTTACTGAAAAACATTTTAGAGAACATAACATATTCCTTATAGGAGTATAACTATTAGTTCTTAGGATTATTCTCATTCCACGGTTTTGAAATTTTTGAAGTATGTTCAGCTTATTGAGTTTTAGTAAGTATAAAATGGATGCAGAATAATCAAAGTGAGGTTGAATAATCGTGATAGTGATTCTTGTTTTAACTGATAAATTTTGAGCTATCCTACTAAAAAAATAAAGTTTTTTTAATATTTTTTTGGAAATATAATCAAAGTGGCCTTCAAAGGACAAGAAATTATCTAAGTAAAATCCCAAATACTTCACTGATGTAACAATTTCTATTCTTTCACTGTTAATACATAAATGTATATCATTTGTATTCAATGAATTATATTTGTATTTAGTTGTAACTCTCATAGGTTTTTGAAACATTCAGTTTTAATTTATTATTGTCTAAGTATTTACTCAGAGTTTTTAAGATATTCATTTTTTGAAGGGCCTTTTCTAAATTTAAGTCAGTCCATCCAATAAAGGTATCATCTGCAAATAGCTTGATAAAGTCGCATTTTATGAATAGTTCTATATCGTTAATGTATAATATAAATAGCAGTGGACCAAGTCTTCTAAAAACAAATCCAATATTTGAAAATCTAAATCAGTTGTATAGAACAACAAAAAATGGTCACACTTTTCTGCTAGTCTTCAAATTTTTATTAGCTTTAATTATCACTAAGTGTTTCTTATTTGAACAATTTTTTTAGACATATTTAAACCTTAAATACCAAGGCTCACCACTTCTTTATTGAATGCACCCTATTAGATAACATTTATTATATTATGCAACGATTTAAAATGGTAAGAATTTGTGGTTCGTATAGTTTGATCACTCTCAGACACAATGTTAGTTCTGGAAGGTTAAATGAAAAGTATTTCAATAATATAGATAATTATAAACATTTTTTTCTTGACATTTATGGTGTGTTGGAAGATTCATTTATTGTTATTGCTTTTCTAAAGGAAAAGGCGCCTATTATTGTACCAAATTTAATCGCACATAAAGTGTACAGACATGGAATATTAAAAAATTATCTGTACTAAAAAAGACAACATTTACTGTTCGGACATTCTAACTTTCACTGCTTTAAAAACGTAGTTAATTGTGGTTTGTGTACAAAAAACATTGCAGTTGGCATTACGACAGCTGGTGGAATGTCGTCGATTAAACGCGACTTTAAAAGGAGACACATATTGTCCACTGTAGTAAATACAACTGCATTTTGTGGTCGGATTTGGAGAGACAAAAAAAACGGCTTGTCTACAAGAGCTGCAAGTCTTACTTTTCGTAATTTAGCTTTGGGGACTCCCTTTGCAGATTACGGTTATATTCCAATAAGCCTAAAGCCGGTCCTGTGGGCACGTGAACATGTTTTATTAATAACCCCGCTTTTGATTCATTTTGCATTACATCATATTGCGAAGACGCAAATGGAAAACGGATAAAAACCCAAAATAGAAATCAATGATACATACCGGTTCATGCAAATCTTGCAAACAAAATGACTGAAATTCAAATTCATTGAATTAAATGGTTGTAAATATTTATTGCGGCACTTAGGACAAATGGCTAAAACCGGTGCAGAATTTTAAAAATCTGCCCATGTCAAATATAGTACGGTCACGAAATAATGGTTTATTAATCAAAAACTGTTATCGTATTCAGAAGGAAATGTCGAATGTGTCATCATAAATGCAATTTATGATTTTTCGCAATTAAAATAAAACAATTGGATTTGGAAGTTTATGGGCTGCGAAATAAATAAAAAATATGAAAATATAACCAATTTTTTAACACAATGAAGACCATCTATTTTGTTACTAGATACTTTAAGAAGAAAAATTTATCTATTGTGATTTTTTTTTATTATTAAACACCCATAAAGGCATTTAGTATATTACAATCTGGTCAACTGTGACCAATGAGCAAGTTACAAACTTAAAACTTAGGTATACTCATCAGCGTTCCTTAGGTTCTCTAGAATGGATTGCACTAAACTTTAACGTACACACACAAGCTCTGCTCTTGCACTAAAAACACTAAACTAGCTCAAAGGGCTTGATCCTCTTAAGTCTTCTTTCTAACCCAGTATTGTCAAGGAGCTGGATAACCTCGACATTGACATGATGATGATGTCTTTCTTCATGACTCTTGGCTAATTTCTTGACGGTCTGGTCAACAGTGTCCATTTCCAGATCCCTATGGAGGTCACTATTGCGAATGTACCAAGGAGCATCTACTATGTTCCTCAGTGCTTTGTTTTGAAATCTTTGGATGGTTGCTAAGTTGTTTCCTTTGGTGCACCCCATAGTTGGATACCATAGGTCCATAGAGCCTGAAGTATCTGCTTATAAAGCATAAGCTTATTATGTAGAGGCAGAGTGGAGTTTCTTCCAAATAGCCAGTACATTTTTCTATATTTCAGTCCAAGTTCTTCTCTTTTCTTTTTAACATGCACTTTCCATCGGAGTTTGGCATCTAAGGTAATACCTAAGTATTTTGCTGTGTATGAATATGGAATCAGGTTTTTGTTTATTCTGACTGGAATATGATGATCTATCCTTTTGTTTGTAAAGTTAATGTGTAGTGATTTAGTTTCATTAAGTTTAATTTTCCATCTCTTCGTCCGGTCATAGATAAGGTGAACAGTTGTTTGCAGCTTGTGGGTTGCTTCTTCATTGCTCTTTCCTACTGCTAGAATGACAGTATCGTCGGCGAAGGTGGCTATGGTATTGTTTTCTAACTCTGGAATATCACATGTGTACAGTAAGTATAGGACAGGTCCTAGGACTCTTCCTTGTGGTACTCCAGCCTTAATTTCTATAAGATCGGAATAGGCTTCTTCTTGCCTAATTCTAAAGTATCTTTCCGATATATATGAATGGAGGATATCTGTATATTGTTTTGGAAGGAAAAGCTTGAGCTTATGTATTAAGCCTTCATGCCAAACCTTTTCAAACGCTTGTACTACATCAAGAAAGGTAGTATCACAAAACATTAATAGTATGTTTATTACGTATCAAGAGTTGTAAGTAGCATATTACGTACGAGTGGAAAAACTACGCACGAAGCCGCGAGGCGTACTATACTTTATATACGCCTCAACAAAAATAACTATTTTTTTACCTAACATAAATTTAATTATACTTTATTAACTGACTAGCATTTCTGTCAAACTTTTACAGCGTTCTTAGCAGATTCCAATTATATAATGTAATGTGAGTTGTCTAAATTGATTAAATTAGCATTATTGTTAATATTATAAATAAACATGTAGATAAATTAAAGCATCTGATTATTGTTATGTTTTGATAAATAACCTAAGACAATAATTATTTGGAAATTAACGGTTTATATCGACTTATTGTTTAAAACCCACGCCGGGCGATTTTTATTACCATAATCCGTATATAATGAGTATATTATACGTAGCTTACTTGTGTTTTTGACAGTTAAAAATTTGACATTTACAGTGCAAGGTGTAGATAAAAAACATCTAATAAACTAAAAATATCATACCTAGTAATAGCAAAAGTAAATGTAACATAACAATACGTCATGTAAAAGTAAATTAACAGTAATGAAGGAAAATATGAATGTTATGATTTCAGAAGATCTTTCTCTCGAAATTTTCGACCTTACATCAATGAGTAATCTCGTTAACGAATTCTGAATCCTCGAAACAAATCTAATTTCCTCAGGATATATATCATCAGCAATGAACTATGAACAAATTTGCTGAGAGCTGTTTTTGGTATATTCCTTAACCTAAATTTAATCACTGAAACCCAGTTAGTTAATTACACGGATCCCCCAGGGGAAAACGCGAGCGGATAGAGTTCGCGAATAGACAGGGTGTTTCATGAAAAATTCCTGCCTAATTCGTCCTTGCATGAGCGATAAATTACCCTGAGGAACACCCAACAAGTATATGTATAGTACGAGAATTGTTATTCAAGATGGCGGACGTCGGTGTTGTCACAGCTCGTCGTGGGACTCCAAGGAATCATTGTAGGATACCGTAATGGGTCCTCGTGTCTGTGGCCCCATTTATTGCGCGATGGGATATAGAGGGGAGTTATTTTTGTTTATCTATTTATAATTATAAGGTTTCAGAATCTTTGACGATTTGTATTCTTGAAAAAGTCGTGTGTTGTTGATGACGTCTTCGTAATTGAAGCTAGAATAGATTTTATTTTGAGGAAAGCTTATGACAGAAAAAGAAAATTATTTGTTAGGAATAGTATGCTGAGTAACAATAATCCATTTATAAATTATTTACGAAGGGAGGCGTGATAAAAGCAAGCGAATGCTGTGATTTATATCTGCTGTGGATAAATTGTCACAGGAACACAATGGTGATACATCATTTTCTATTTTTGAAAGGTGTGCAGAAAAAGTGATTTGTTTTATTTCATTTCATAGTTACTGTAGAGCAAAATCTAGAAACTTTGAGATTTGTTATAATTTATGGAAGAGTAGGATAAATATTTTTCCAATTTTTATGTTTTCTTAAATGATTTAATGTGTATATGCGACGAAAAATCATTTATTATACTAGAATTGATGAATTTTTTAGCTCCTACTCTAAATGTTTTTTTACTTAAGTGAGATTTTACAGCAAGTTCGCATAGTATAACATTAAAAAAGTACTTTTTTCTACAACTGCTATGAAAAGTAGCATATTTCTCATAGCTTACTTAATTTTAAAACCATGTATTGCTCATACTGTGATATTTGCCCACGGCACTTTGCCCACACCACATACATTTATATGGAGAATCAACAAAAATCGACAAAAACTTAGTTAGCTGCTGTTCAGCTCTACATAGTTGTCACAATTGTTAGATTCTAGAAAATTACAGACAATTATGGTTAAGATTGACGACCAGAGGTCTCTGTCACATCATGTTGATATAGTCGTGCCGCAAGGATCCATATTAGGACCGCTAATATTTTTATTATATATAAATGAACTGGAATTTCATGTAAGTACTGATAATCTGATACTGTATGCAGATGATACGACGTTAGCTGTCGATGACGATTCTAATGAAGAACTTTTAAGCAAAATGAATTTACTTGCTAAAGAATTTACGACATGGTATGCCAGAAATTCCTTGATTGTCAATTTAGATAAAACAATGGAACGACTAATCATAGAAGGGAAAGTAAAAGGCAAACGCCCAAGAGACAGATCTCCAACTAGATGGGTAGACCAAACAAAACCCTTAATAAATATGAGACTGCCTGATGCTGAAAAGATTGCACAAGATAGGCAAGCATGGAATCAACTGCTGAATCAAATATAAATGGTGTCACTATATCCTTTGGAGGATAATGGAAAGAGGAGGAGGAGGATGTTAACATATAGCTTATACTATTACACTTTGGGGCGGGGCTGTTGATGCCTCCAGAGTTTTCATATTTCAGAAACGTATTCTTCGGTTAATTTTTTCACTAGGGAAAACTTGTAGAGAGCATTTTAAAAAATTTCATATAGGTACTAACATTTTTCTCAATTTATATTTATAAATGCATAATGTTTGCAAAAAATAACTATAATGCTCACTTTAAATTCCAATTTTCATGATTACTCTACGAGAGGGGCCGATTATATTCGACTTCCTAAATACAAAACTACAAGGTTTGAAAGAAGTCCCATCTATAGAGGTATTCAATTTTTTAACCAATTGCCCATTTGTCTAAGGAATGAGAAAAACCCAAACTTTAAAAATAACTTAAGAAAAATTTCTTATACAGGAGTGTATTTACAATATATCTGAATTCTTGACAAAAAAGTATTGAGATGTATAAACAATTTTAAAAACAATCTGTAATGTCTTCGTAATGTAAATCTAAATGTATTTAGTAATTTTTTTATTCAATGTTACGTTCTGTATGTATTTATTTGTCCTATATCTTTAAGATGTAAAAAGGATAAATAAATATTATTATTATAGATGTTTTTTTAAATTCTTATGGTAGTTTTCACTAAATATTATTTATTACACTTTCTAACACAATATCCATTGATAATGGCAAACTATAAAATTATAAGTAGAACTAGTATTTTTATTTATTTTATTAATAGTTTTTATATTTGGATTTTCGTGATATGATGATATGTGAACGATTTCTGCATTTTTTAGCGCAATCTTTTGTGAAGATCTTTATCTTACAATATGAGATTTGTGTTTTTCTGGGTTCAAGTAGCAAAAGTATTTTTAAGATGAGATTTTATTTTTATTTTCAAAATTTCTAGCCTTTATAACAATCGTTCGACAAGCTTTTTTCTTCAGAATTACTTTTATCTTGACATGAAATTTTCTAATATACGTTGTAAGGGTAACAAATAAAACAAGGAATGGCTGCAAGCAAGTTGCTCAATACAGAATGTCTTCAATAACAAAATTCCAACTTTAAAAATGAAATGTATTATTCTATATATTATAATTATAATTATTATACGATTTGACAAATTCTTAGCATAAATTGCTTTATTAGGAAGTATTTTTTAACAACTAAATTGAGCAGATTCTTACATAAACTGAATAATATTTACACAAAGTAAATATTTGTAGAGATACCAGAAAAGTACCTGTTTTTTACAAGCGACGCTTTCAAATAATATTTTAAAAATAAAAATAAAGATTTTCAAATCCAACAAACGAAGAATAGAGACCAATATTTGCAGAACTAACGAGTGCAGCAAAAAAGTGTGAATAGAAAAAGCAAAAGGGAACTTTTGTGGATTACAAGTAAACATAATTTAATACACAGGAGTATATATAGAAAAAGTAGCGAAATAAATAATTTTAACTGAAGAAGTAAACAAAAAAATAATAAAAACCAGGGAGGTTAAGTCAAAAATAATCAAAAACTTTATACAAATCTACGTACCAGGAAAATCAAAATTGCAAAAAATATTGGAAAACGTCAAATTCAAGTTTCAGGACAAATAAGGACCAAGAATGAAATCTGAAGTCAAAGTGTGAAGTACATTTTAAGAAATTAATTAAACAACTGCCGAGAAAATATGCGGGAGAAGAAAATTTAAATATTCAAGGACTTAAACTATTAAGCTTAACATTTATCCTAGAATTATGCTCTAAAATATCACAACAAGAAACACCCTGTACCATAAAATCCAATTCTAAAAATTATTGATGAATTCGTCTGCAATAAATTTCCAGTTGCATATCTCTAGTTCTATAATTACTCTGCCGGATAATTTGGAAAAGTAAATGCATAGAACTGATAATAAATTTGCTTCCTCGCGAGGCATTTTCTCAATTTTCATAAAATCGAAAATTACGCCAACTAATTTTATCTGTAGCTATAAAATATTACACTTTGAAACAATAATCAGTTTCGGAAATTAATCGGGATATTTCTGCCTTATACAGGGTCTACGATCAATTTGACATAACAGCGCTAAATGTTTCTAAGATAAATAAATGATTTTAAATGAAAATTTGCCTCGATAAAAACATGCGTTTATCTAATTTTTATATAATTTTAGCTTTGAATAAAATGGAGAGTAATTTTAGAAAAAGATAAAAATAATAATTTCACTGTTTGTTAAACAACAAATCCTTTCTAGCATTGTAAATATTTGACGACTAAGTTAGATCATATTTTGTATTTTATCAATTCTCATTATTCTTTTTTAATTATTCAAGCAATTTCGCTCAGAGCGCTTGAAAACTAATAAAGTTTTAAAAGAACTTCCGGGAGAATCTATGATAAAATGTATACTTCAATTCTGTAGATCATAGTGTCTTGTTCGTTTATTCAATCTTCCTCCCAGATAATAAAACCACTATTTCTGATAAAATATTTTTAATTCATGGCGAAAAGTGGTATGAGATTATGCTACAAAATAATTATTCGAAGATTGGTATTTTAGAGATAGCGATCTCTAGAGTGACTTGAAAATGGAAACTGTTGACATTTACAGAAAAAGGATTCCGATTTATTTTCTTCTTGCCAATCTCTCAACATTTTGTAGTATTTTTCATATTCAGGCGTGGATTATTGCGGCAACAAATTTTGAGTTATGTTATCGGTATATTTATTTCTGGAGGAATATTTTCTAATTCTACATCTGAATTGCTTGATTTTCGACTCATTTGTAATAAATTAAAAGTTTTTACAAACCACTATCAACTAGTACTGACCATTAATTTGACATTCATGGCCAACCTTATTTTTAAAAATAAGGAAAATTCATTCCGAAATAAAATACATGCAAATTACATAAGAAGCAAGTGTTTCACGATAAATATTCTCACTTAGAGTCAGAATATTTCTAAAATTGATATTGGAATTATAATAATATGGTCGTGGAAAAAAATTATCTTTTTTTACTTTGAGATATTGTGTGTACACTCCACTTTTTCTAATCAATATTAGTTGCCCGATACGATTTAACCGGTATTTCATTGAAAGTATATGTTTGTTTTATCGATTTATCTTGTTTTAGACGAGAAGTTTGAAGTTTCAATTGCGAACTTTGTTGCAGATGTTCCGATAGATAGGTACTTTGGGTATTTTGTTTGTCTACTACATCCATTATATTATATCGCTCTAAAGGGAATATTTTTTATCTAAATACTCCATAAACGTACCTATGTGAGTGAGTAATCGACGAGAATTAACAATTAAAGAATAATTACAAAATACATTTTATTAACTTAGAAATATTATCGCACAGTCATTTACAGTTTAAAGGTTTCTCATTTTGTATTTGTATTTTAGTACAGATTTTTCAAAATTGTTCAATTTCAATCGATAAAGATTTTGGCTGGTGTTATTTTGTACTTAATCAAACAAAATAAATAAATTGAATAACAAACTGTTATATTGTACTTAATTTGAAGTCTCAATCTCAATCAATTGGTATCAAGAGAAAGAATGTATACGTTTTTGTTGGGCTATGTGCTGCACCTTGCTTCGAAATATATCCCACAAAAGAAAATTTTGAATAATGATCTCCAAAACTGATAAAATATGGTGGCTGCTAAAACTCCTCCACCAAAATTTGAATTTAATCTATTTTGTATAAACATATTTGGAATATGGTGGGCGCTAAGAAATCCTCCACCAAAATTTAAAATGTCTCCAATTTTTATCAAACTGGAATATGGTGGCTGCTAAAGCTCATCCACCAAAATTTAAATTTCTCTCATTTTGTATCATATTTGGAATAGGCTACTGTAAGGCCCAAAGGTTATTTATAATAAAATATCGTGTTTCCTTGTTCAATTTCCACTAAAATGTTTTAAAATGGTTTTAAAATGATTAACCAGAAAATAATTAGTTCATTTTGGCGAATGATTTTTAGTTATATAATTATTATTATTATTTCTGAACTTTTATTTTTGTAAATATCGGTAAATAAAAAGTCAACTGAATGACAAAATGAAAGTAATGATGTATTTTTATTAAATATTATAAATTAAACCCATAAATTAATATTTTCTTGGACTATTTAAATTTTTACAAAAAATTACAAGAAATTACTGTCAATTAAATAGAAGCTTCCCTGTGTAATGAAACCTAATTTAACATGCCGCCAAAACAAAATAAAATCAAATTTTCAGTTATTTAAACCATTATTCGTTTGTGAAAATGTTTATTTGCAGTTATTTATTACGGATAATCCAGATCAATTTTCAATAATGTTCCACAGGTGATTGTTAATCGTCAGCTTAACTTCCTGTTTTAATATTTCGGAGTTACGAAAAGAGAAACAATTCGCGTGCGGTTTCATAAAATAGGATTACAACCAATATTTGCTATTTTTAACGATATTAACGGGCATGGTTTAAATAAAAATCCCTTGTATTCCAAAATTATCGGAAAAAATTAGATCAACTTTTCAAACAAATAATAATCTTTAATAGTAGGTAAATACAAACCCTTGTGTGTTTACAAAATTCCATGCAAATGTAATAAATTTGATATAGGAGAAACATCTAGACCTGTTCATATAAGACTTAATGAACACATTAGAAATAAACAATTCGAAAAATCAAAAATATGTCATTGGGATTGTGGCCATAAAATACAATGGAATTCTAGATTATTAAAATTACCTAATAATAAAGAAGCGGCACTGATATGTCTCTAATTGTTTAGTGGATATTTCAAAAATTTTGATATCTTCATTTCAAATTCTATTTCTTTGTTCCATGTAGTTATCATATCTTGTAAATTATTATTATTATATTTTTTGTTATGTCAATTTTTTGAAAACAACTTTAAACTAAAGGTCAAAACATCAAATTAAAAACATTTTGATATGAAAGAAAAGGATTTAAATGAACAAACCACTATGAACTACAAAAATAAAGGACTGTTTTGTTAATAAGGGTTATTTGATGATTTATTTTAATTAAGCTTTAACAAGTTTGGATTATAAAGCATTTTTAATTATTTTAGAATATGAAAAAAGCTTTAAAGGCTAAATAAATACGCTTAATTAATGTCACACAGGGATTTAATGAGGTCTGGATTTATTTACAAATTAAGTAAATCATATTCGTTTGACTGGTCGAATAAACATTGATTCTAGAAAAAGTTGATTTACCAATTTTCAATTTTTTAACTTTATCAGTGCTTATTAAAAGATTGAAAATTTGTAAGCCAACTTTTTTTTAATTTAAATTGGTATAAAATCTAAAAATAAATATCTTGCTTCATAAAAAAATTATTTTTGCGAGAGAAAAAAAATTAAAAACAAAAAACCGGATTTTTTAATTATCTACAACGTTTACATCAAACTTTTTTCGGTAGGATGCATATTTCAACCACAAATCATAAGAAACTAATATCCAATCCTCAAAACGAATATCTACCCCCACCTCTCCTCCGGAACTTTTAATCAGATGTCTTGATTTTTCTTAATTTACTTCTAATTTATCCTAAATTTTTCGAACACCCACATATTGCTAAGAATCAGTTTGGCCATGGTCTAAAAGCTACAATACAAATGGAAGAATTTTTTGATGTCAAATAAGGACAATACAACAATGCAAAATAAAAAAACTGTGACAATAAAATGTTTAAAAAATGACATTAGATAAAAATACAATATAAAACAAGAGTCTGGAACAACAAATGGCATAAAAGGAAGGATGAAAATATTTACAACAAGCAGAAAATGATTGCAAACTCAAATTCAATGCTAGACACTTTAAAAGTTTGGGGAGAATAAAAAAGTAGGTATATACTCTATGGTATATTCATCTACTCCTAGTTTTTCTAGAACTTTTTATTCGGTCAAATGCTTTTTCGACATCTATAAAGCATACGTATATATCCTGAAAACTTCCTTTTTCTATTTTCCACGTTCTATTTTCCCATTGTATTATCCGTTACAATTATTGTCCTTTTGTCCCAAATGTTGGTTATTACTTTAACTGGGATACATATCTATCTATTTATTGATGGGGGTGTCGACCTATAAGATCTATTGTGCCCCCTTCTGCTGCCCATTGCTTTCAAAAAGTTCAGAATGTCCGTAGGCTTCAGGTTAGATAGACCTTCCTCTTCCATGTGACATTCTCCGAGGCATCGTACCCTTGGATTTTGTAGGGTTGTGAATTCTGAGAGAATGTGGATAGAGGTTTCCTCCTCTTCATAATTGGGATACCCATTCGTTCTATAATTTCTGCAGTCTCATTTATATCTACTTCTGAATATAGACAGGACGATTTCTGTGGTACTGTTCCATAATATCATGTGTGTCATTTATTTTTTCTTTCACGTTCACAGCACTTAATTTTACTCTTCTTTCATCTATTCATTAAATTTATTATTAATGTTATTGTTTTTCGTTTGATTTACTCATTTAAGCCTTTTAATTATTTTTAAATTTTTCCCTCATTTTTTATTCAAGAACTTTCTTTACCTATTTGTAAACCTTTTCAATTTTTCTTCTACTCTGCTAGCTCATTTCGGTTCTCGTATTTTAGTTTTATTATTCTCTAGGAAATACGATACCGTATTTTTAAAAGCTCAACTATAAATTATCGTAATAAATTTATTCACCTATAAATTCTCAATTGCACGGCTCTAACTTTCTAAATCGTTAATTGGAGAATCTTGAGAAGTATCGTTAAATTTGATTCCTCTTGAGTGGTTTACTCAATTTTCACAAAAATCATTCCTATTAGTTTTATCTCCGGCTATAAAATATTATAGATCATCAATTTACAAGATCAATATACTATTTTCGATAAGCTGGAATTAGTTATTAACACAGGAGAGCAAAATAATTATATAAAATATATATTTACACATTTTAAACCACTATAGTTGTTTATAAAAAGCTTTGTTTACTATTATTTATTATTTACACAATTCCAATCAAATATAAATAAAAATCCACAGGTGTAATTTCAATTTGATGATAAATATTAGCATCCAATCCCGTCGTTGGTACATTTACCTGATTTGTTTTGTTTAGTAAAATCCAAATATTTTATTTCCACGGGACTTTTAATGTTAAAATCTAATCAATAATAATAAAGTGCTAATTATTTTTATTGGTTGTGAACAACAAAAATTTCAGAAAAGAAAAACAATTAAAATATACTAAAATTCGACCAAAAATAGAGTACCAAAAGAAATGAATGGAAATGTAAACACCGAATAAACAAAAAGAGGAGAAAATATAAGACGATAAAGGGAACGAAGAAAATGGCAATGAGCGGATGCAAAATGCAGACCAAAAAGGGTGGACTACCTGTCAGAAGAAAAAATCGTATGATTTAAGCACCTTTACATGAGTGAGGTCAGCTTGGAGATTCTCCTAATGAGTTGTTAACAGTCTATTATAATATATATATATAATAATAAAAAGGCTCTGGTTCATAAATTTCATTTATGATTATAGGACCATTTCTAGTGGCAGGTAGTCTACCCTTTTTGGTCCGCATTTTAGACCCGTCGATGGCAATATACCGTAAAAGATGGAAGAAAGAAATATATTTATTATAACGGTTAACTAATTCCAATAGCTCGAAAAGACAATAAAAAATTTAATATCTAAAGAATTAAAGAATTAAAAAAAAAAGTTTATTAATAAGAATAAAATCATTACTTATTGTATTTTGAGTAATCACAGGACAGAATGTAATTTAAAAACAATGTTTTAAACTAGTTCTAGCATTGTAATTGTAAAAGAATCTATAAAATTTGACATATCAAAATTTAACATTGAAATCCCAGAGATTTTTACTAACAGATTTAAGGTATTTACATAAAATTTAACAAAGAACTGAATTTATAAATTCAAAGTAATGTACTCTCAGATAAGTCTGCGACTATAATAACAACGAGAATGTTATTATATTAATCGTCAGGAGAAAAAGAAAATTGCAAGATAACCTAAAAATTCAATATTATGGTATATCAAAATAATTAGTTAAAATTTAAGGGAAATAATAAAAATCAGAGAAATAGAGTTCCGGATTTATAAAATTAAAGAAATATAGTAAAAAAGGGGAATAATAATGAAGTTTCATGGAATTTAAGGAATCGATAATAACGAACATTAAAAGTCAGTGTATAAATTTAACATAAGTATAAATAGTGAGAAAACTATATCAAAATTATTCTTTTTGTCTCTAGAATAATTTGGTGTTAATTAAAAGTAGTAAAAAAATTAATAATTTTTGAATTTTATAAAAATGTACATTAAAAAACTGTCAAAATCCAATCAAGTAAGCTGTGATTTGATGGTTTATAAAAACTATTTCGCGCTGTCAAGCGAGGCTTTTCACCAAAATCTTTTGAAGCGTTCACATTTATCCTCGTAATAAAAACAAAAGAAAATCAAATCAAAGCAATACTGATGGAAGATAAAAAAAAATCAAAGAGATTTACCTGTCAAAATAAGTGAGGTTATATTTTTGTAAAACAACAAAACTTAAAGAAAAATCAATTATTTATCCTATCGTTGTTCCTGTTAAATAATCCAGATCCTGTTGTATCCTGACTATACTATCCAGATCCAGATGTATCCTGTATTAATTTATCTTATTCCTGTTTTTGGTTCCCTAGAAGATATTGTACTAAATCCCATCTTGAATTGGCTAGGAAAAGAATCAGAATAAAAAAAAAAGTCTAAGTCGTATTAAAGGTACCAATTTACTATATTATATATCGATATTTAAAAACGTTTAAAAATAAAAAAAGGCCACAAGTTTTACAATTAATTAGGTTAGATTTTTTTACTTAGATTAGAATATAACATTGGAGTAAGGTAAGAGAGTAATCATAAGATTTGTGCTAATTGTTGATTTTGTAAATAAAAAAAATATTACGCTTACCTTATTCTGGCAAACAACTCTTTCACATAAAATAAAAGGTTAACCGTTATTTATTTTGAATATTAATAAATGTTTACATATTTTTACTGAGTCGTTATTATCAATTTCTACAATCACGCGGTCAATAGAAACACTTCCTGAGTTTAAGATTCTCAAATTTTCTACTTGATAATAGATGGCGCTCAACAAAAATATCCACAACAAATAATTACATTCTGTCTGAGTTTACGGCAGAAGGCAATAAGAGTAAAAAATTTAAAATTTGTTATAAATATTAAATTAACAACAAACCAAATTAAAGAGCTAAAGTCGAGGTTGGTTAATCTATTAATAAAATCAATAATAACATTGTATGTTATGTACTAAAACTCAAAATTAAATAAATCAAATAATAAAAATAAATATTCAATAAAATTAATTTTTCTTAAACACACCGATAGCACCGATAACATTATATATTATATGTATATATCGGGCAAAAACTAAAACGGATTTTTAAACTTTACGAATTTTTCAATAATTAATAAATGATTCAACTAATATATTGAAAATAATCGCAACATTGAGTTACAAAAGTGTGTCCCGTAAAATAATCCATTTTACTTCCGCGAAATTTTATTTCAATATAACCAAGAACATGAAAGTTATAGCTGTAGCCCAACAGACATTTACACAGAGTATTGGTTTTATGCCCGAACATATAAAGTAATGTGTAGTAGGGAAGTAAAAACATCATCACCAAAATGCACTTAGGACACACCCGCCATCTTATTACATAACAATTGCAACCCTCCTGTGAAATTCGTAAGAAACAAACGGTCCGTCAGTCATCTTTTAGTGCCCACTATTTGAACAAGAAAGAATATCGTGTTGCATAGGAAAAACATACTAGATGCACGTTACTTCGTATCGTCAAATATTTATTTAATATTAAATTACTGCACAAACTCTAAAACGTTCAAACTTCTAATGACCCTTAACGTTCAAGTGATGTTTTTATGAAATTATTTGCTATTATTTTCAGGAATGTTTTGAATTACAAAAATTATTTGGTTAAAGTATTTGGATATTTATAAATAAATGGATACATTTTATTAAAAATATTTAAACTGGATTGTTTTTGTTATCGAATTTCTAAAAGAGTATTTTTAACATAAACCAGATTCAATTACACAATGATCTGGATTTAAACGAAATTGACAGGATGCAGAAGTTACAGAACAGAGACGTGAGGATTATTTTGCAAGTTCCAAGAGAGTTGAATTGGTTCTAAGTACCATATTATTTGGAACATCAGACCCTAATACTTATCCTTGACTCCATCATATTTGACATCTAAACTAACAGACATAAGAGTTACAACTAAAAATGAAAAAGTGACTGAAAAATCAATATTTCATAAAGGCATTATTACTTATAATGAACTAAATGATTCCATAAAGACCTGCATCACTATTAATTCTTTCAAAAAACATCTAAAGGCTTTTTATTATATAAATGTCTAAATTAAGTTTTAATTGTAATGTATAATGTTTATTTAAGACACTTTTTAAAAATTTTAACAAAAAATGTTTGTATATTTGTATTTGAACCTATAAAATTAGCTAAATAAAAGTTTTCTACTTCTGAACTAGACTGATCTGATCAGTTAGGTACCAGTTTCTGTTCAATGATTTTACTTCATTTCTTGGATTAATACAAGTGGGCCCAAAAATCGCCCTCTCTTTTATTTTCAAAACAAATTGTTTTACTAATAATTATTAATCCTTCAGCCTAATTTTTTGGTTTTGGTTTCTGGTTGAGTCTAAGTCTTCCAAAGACAGCTTGAACTCTACCTTTTGGTAACTACTTTATATGTAAAAGGTATTAAATAGAATTATGTTACATGTTATTAATTTTGTATAGTAGATTACCAATAAAATAATTTATTATTATTATTATTATTATTAATTTATATCGAATCAAATCGGAACCACAGCAGTGCCTGTGCAATTATCTCTATAAATTATTTAACATTTATATACTATTCACTTATTGTCATTATGTCAGTTGTCACAAATAAAGTAAATTGATTATTAATAATAATAATAGATGTTTCGGCTTTATCCTCACCGGTGACGTGTTATTATTAATGTAATATCAGATAAATATTTCACCGCTATGACATACTCATAAGCATGTATGGGGCAGACATAATTAAATTTGAAGCAGGTTTGGCCAATTTGTAGGTACTCGATTTTTTTTTACATATTTTAGATTATTATGAAAAATATTGGACAATTGTAAATAATTAATCTGGATACCTTATAGAGTTTCTAAGTAATATATGAAAACTGTACAGTTATTTTCAAGTGCGGAAAGGGGTACTTTTCCGCACTGTTCGGTGCTGTCAAGCTCTCGAGTGCCGAAAAGATACTTTGTTAGGAACAGCTTTTTTTAAGGGCGCCAGAAAAATAAAAAATAAATAGAATAGACTTGACTGATTGCCACTTTTGTCTAACAAATAATCCAAGCAATACTAAGGCAACCACTCAATTTATATCTGATATCTGGGAATTCCTTATTAATAATATTCTGGTGAGACGAAAAAAAATATTCGAGTTCCTTCAAACTGGCAATATAATGGTTCTTAAATAAAACATCAAAAATTATGAAATAATCATTGGAAAATTAGAGTCAATATGTTTCTGAAAATGTATTTTCTATATTTGCACCTATTTTTTAAACAATCTAGGAAATGTATGCGACACTGTGAATATTTTCCGCGGGATTTAAAAATAATAATTAATGTACATTATTGGATCCCAATAGGCCATCGATCGAGGTCCTTCAGCCATTTAAAAATATTTATGCAACTTCATCAATGACTTAGTCGTATACCTATTCTACATTTACTATACTTTTGGTGTCCAATATATAAGGAATCCTCTGAAATTTGGAACGAGTTTTAATAAAATCAGTCAAATTGAAAAATTATGCAGTTACTTTCCTAGAGATAGTATAAGGGTCACATAAAAGTCGGACAATTGGCCAAAGACATTTTCAAAATACAGTATGACATACTTTTGACTTAGAAATAAGTTTAATATGATTATTTGTATCTACCTACTCCACTATGAGGAGCATCAGAAATCATAGATTGGGTTTTCAGGAATTTTGAGTGATTTTAGGTTTTACTGGACTTCGGAGTTGACTCACTGCCTATGGTGTTGACGGTTTTATAAATGATGAATAAGATCAAATTAAGTATTCTTAATAACGTTTAGTATTTAATAAAACTAAGAAAGATCAAACTAAGTCTCAAAAATTCTAATATAAACAATAAACATATTATTCAAAATCACTTTTAACACATATTCAGTTTGGATTTCTTCGGCAATGAGTTGAAAATATGATGGTGTTGATGACTATGGTGTTGATCAAAATATACTTCAAGCTTAAATTTTACTGTTTAATGTCATTTTAGAAGAGTAAAACTGCAAATGTCCATCCTTGAGAACTGTATTGATGCCAAACTTGTAGGACACTTATTAATGTGTCATAAAAATGGAGAATTAATCAAAATCTCTCAATGGACATAACTAGTTACTACAATTCAACGCGTTTTCGAATGTATACAGCATCTGTGTAGTTAAAATATTTAAATATCAATAAAAAAACAGGCAGGTGGACACCCTACGGTGTTAACGTTTTACCTATAAAGGTGGCAAAAATCACTAATAATATTATATTTCAAGGTGTTTTTATTTAAGAGATATATAGAACAGTTTAATATGTCTAGATAAAACATGTTATGAGGCAAGTGATAACCTGTTTGCACCTGAAAAAATGAACAGGACACAGATTGTCCCGTTTTTATGGAATGACCCATAAAGAGTACCTGTAAAATCAGTTTAAGTAGTGAATAATGTCAAAATATAACCTCAAATATATAAAAATTAAGCAGCAACAAGGAAGAAACTTCATATTTAAGTCCAGTGCCCATTTATTGACTGTTTAGATTGTGATCTATTAAAAAAAATTGGCACAAATCAACACTATGAGAAAAAGGTCATTTTAATTTTTTTGTGTACTGATCGCCACATAATTTTGATTTTGATGAATATTTTTACTTATGGGGTCGTTTTTTTTTTCAGTTTTCCAGTCTGTTGATGCTGTACTATCGCGGAGTGCTACATTGCCGTGCGATATCGAACCAGTTGTTAAGGAAGATCGGGTGTATATGGTCTTATGGTATAGAGATGGACACAGTAAACCAATTTACAGGTATTTATAGTTTTATTTAATAATGTAATACTAAAAATAACACAATTAACCCAAAAATGCCACATCTAAAGCAATAGTTCTGTAGATAACGTTTCTGTAATAGTCGGTTTGTAGAATTTTTTGCACTGTTGCATGTACATACGCCCTAACGTTTTAACCGCAAAAAACAGCTTTCCGAATACAATAGCGTTAAACGAGAAACTCTAATGCGCCACTACTGTACTATGGTTGCCCGCTTAAGTTTCGTTGGAATTACAGCCGCCTATTTCAGAGAAATGCAGATTTTCACAATCGAATCTGTAGAAAAAAATATCTCCAACTCTAGTTGAATAACCAATGGCTCTCTCTAGTTTAAGTAAAACCGCGGCTGATGCTATACTCACAAATTCTTGACAAATTGCGGAGTCATGTAACTACGTCCAGAATCAAATTTATTTAATTTACTAGCGTATAATTCTGTCCACTACAGCCACCAGTTTACATTGTTTTTACTTGATGATTAATTTCGGTAGCTCATAATGGTGTATTTGTTTATATTACAAATTGGCCTGATAAAACCACATATTAAAACGTGTTTTTAATTATCTATCGTTCCCACTTTTTTCCCAAAGACTAAGAACAAAAAATACTAGGAAAAAGGAAAGAAAATAAAAATAAGGCACTGGATAATTGAAGAAATAACATTAACATGATCAATGATTCGGGCTGAAACTTTTGGGATGAAATTACTCAAAAAAATGTATTTTATTTCAATTATAATGATGCTGAAATTTTTGAGTTTATTTGACACCAAGTTCTAGTTGTAAAGATTTAATTGTGGTGTTTTTAAAACAGATTCAGATATAAAACTTAAAAATTTTGGTAAAATATTTTTTACATTGGAATAAAAAACCATCCTGCTTTGTATTTTCGAAATATTCTTTAAAAACTGGATTTTTTTGGTGTAGAGAATTTGACACCATCTACGAAAAATAGTTGTAGCTTTCTGAAAAATAGCTCTACAACTTTGAAACTACTTTTAGTCGATTCTGCATAAAATTCTACGTCAAATTTGATGTAAAAATGTAAAATCTCCTAAAAAAATTAATTCGAGTTTTCTTCGTGATTTTGACGCAGCATCTGCAATAATTATGCATAAAAATGTGACACCATCTCAGAAAAATAGTTGTAGCTTTCTGAAAAATAGCTCAACAACTTTGAAACTATCTTCAACCGATTTGGCATAAAATTATACATCGAATTTGATTTTTAGATGTGCTGCCATCTATGATTAGAAGAGAGTATTGACAATTACTAAAAGCAAAAGGCAGAAACCGGTCTTAGGATGTCGAATCTGATAAATTAAATTCCTTACTCGTTTTCTATCGAATTTGATATTCTAGTTAAGTTAAAAACTAAATATTCTCAAAAAAAATTAATTTACATTTTTTTTAATGATTTCTAAGTTTTTGTACCACAAATGAAATATACCAGCGCTATCTATATTCTAATAACAAATCAAAATTGCAGAAAAACAGCTGTACTAATGGATAGACCAGTTGGGTTGGTAAAAAGCTAAATTTGAGTACAAAGGGTCTTTTTCTTTTATTTATTTATTTATTTATTTATTGATTAACAATTAAATAAGAATAAATAATACAAAACTTAAAAAATTTTAGAAATAGAAATATCTTTATCGAAGTTGGTAACCCTAATATACAAACATTTCGAAATATTAAACAATACAACACTTAAAATTTACAGTTTAAGTTTATTATACATTAAGTAATTATTGACAGAGTTTTCAGCCCGATTCATTATTTGTACCACATTTTCTAAATTATTATCAACACAGGCCATTAGAGAGTCATCTGCAACAAAGAGGTTAAACCATTTATATATAAAATAAATAAAAGAGGTCCTAGGACCTACCTTGGGGTACACCAATGTCAATACCATACAGTCTTTTCTAAAAATACCATTTCCAGCAGATATATTATTATGAATTGTTACTCTTTTTTTGTTTTCTTCCAAATAAATAATTAGTAAACCAATTCAATTATGTTACGATCAATTGTTTCAAAAGCTCTCTATCGAAAAACAAAATACCAAAACTTTTTTTAACAATACAATACATATTTCATAATTAATTTGGCATAATGTGAAAGCCCAAATACGAACAAACCATTTATCTTCACAGCCCCTTTTCAGAATCGGCATTAACATTAAACAGGTACTATTATTTTCAGTTTTACGAAATTTAAGACCGCGATTTGAATATAGGCCTTCCTATTTAATCTCAAGCTATCGCCGCATCATCCTAAAATATATCTACCCTATATACGAATCGTTCATGAGATTAGGTTATCGATCGAGGTTTCTATTTTAAATGGTAGGTCATAATGGAATGTGTAATATTTTATATGAAATATCTCGATGGCGCTGGTGCACATATTGATCAAACTTTTTAATATTTCAAACCAAATTATCCATTTGTTATCTAAAATTTACATTTAGGTTTGCAACTTGCGGTAATAATAGATAGCTATTACGTGATTAACCGAAATTACTCTTTTTCATGGGATTAATTCTTTACCAAATTTATACGCACTATAAAATCGGTTAACGCGTTAACTGCCGCAGTCGTTCTTAACAAATTTCTGTACAAAATGTACAAAGTTCAAGTGGTTTGTAGGTTAATGTATCTGGTCACTTATTGAGTTCGTAGGATGATGTAAAGATGGTGCCACTATTGATAAATCAATGTGATTTTTATGAAGTACTAATAGTCAAACGAGACATGTTCAAATTTCATTTAGTCCTCAAGTTACTGTTACCACTACCTATTTGCAGAAATGAGAAAGCACATCCAGTTTCACCAAGGTTATTACAAATTATTGTTATGCAACTGTACTTTCAGCATAATTGACTTGCCTCATGTCACATTTGTGATCCTAAGAGATTAATAAAATAACTATTCATCTATCTATGTACTTGATGCAGATTATTAAATATGATATTGTTTAAATATGCTCATAACTCCCATTTGAATTCAATATAAGCGTTGTCAATATAAAATATAACAATGTGTAATTAATTTCTATGATTTATTTGTTGTTATGAAACATTTCTGTTTGAACTAAATCCACCAACGACTATAAAATGTAGTTTTTCCACAGAATAAAACAGAAATGTAAAATAAATACTATCGGTAATATAAAGTAAGAAAAAATTAGTCAAAATCAACTCTTTCTTTGTATTAATGATAGGAGATATTTTTTTCATACATCATTGTAATAAACTTGTTGAGTCTAAACTTGAAAAATCGCTTTTTTTCTATTCCAGTAATACAATTTGAAACTACCGGACACGGTGGCCTAGTTGATAAGGCGTCTGCCGATTCAGCTTGGTCAGTGTTCGGGGAGTAGGTTCAAATCATGCCGTATTTAAGTGGATTTAAAGTCAGATAAGACTTTGCAAAAGATATTTGTGTCATACGCAGTTTCATTCACGCCGGTAAACAGGCCGCATGAGATCGGATATCTCGTGGAACTGATAGGGGTTGGTGACACAATTACACACTTGTTAGTCGGTAGATCACCTGCATGACAAAGGCATTGTCCTGGGTTTAAGGTGATTGAGGTCAGAAAAGAGACGTTAAAATTAACAAACAAACAACAACAACAATTTGAAACTATTCTATTCTCTCTTGTACAGAGCTCCGTTTTGGATCTCCGTTTATATTTACAAAATTCAATAAGTTTCCTTTTTGATGTACAAAAACGTAACTAATATATTATCCGGAGTTTCTTACATTAACGGTGGTACGACAACAAGTTCGCCATAAAATTTTTCAATTTCATAGATATTTCAATACATCTTTTTTAATAGAAAGAAGACTGGATATGACTAAAAATCGATTTACAAATTTAATAATGAAATATTTCCTTCGAAGGATAAAAAATACAGTTGCCCCGATAATCCTTTGATGTTTTAATGAATTCACTGTTCTCTCGTATTGTTTTCATTTTACTCACTGAGTGCCAAACTAGACGGGCGTAGAAATCGCAGCGTATCTTACGCTTGCTTGGGAACCATAGATTTAAATTAGTCAAACTCCTGAATTGATTAAATAAAAGTTGTCTACATATATTTTAGATGGTAATAATGAGTAACTATGATTTCAAGAGAGTTTGAAGGCATTTTTTTATCGTATTACTATTTTTTTACTAATGATCTGAAACAGAATTAACGTTACCTTTATTGTTGAAAAATAAATAAATAATGGAATATCATATGTAATAAAAAATTTATAGGGAAATTTATAATAGGAAGAACAGATATCAAAACCATGAAATTCCAACTTATTTAAGCCTACTAAAATCAATTTAAAAAAGAAAAAACTAATAGTTAAACTAACAGACTTTAAATAGCGATACGTATCAAGAGGTTCCTTCGCCATATATTATTGCCTTAAGCACAGCTTGTACATGAAAAGTAATTCTCTAGACAGAGCACCTTTTTCCACGTCTTTCTATCTTTTGTCATTATTTTCATCTTTTCTATTTTTTTGCTACACAATGCTTTCATAATCTATCTATTTTTTTTGGTGCTGCTTGTTCTCTATCTTTTCCATTATCGGTATCTGTTTTACCACTGTTCTATCCTCTGTCCTCCTATTTTTCGTATTCTCCATATGCTTCACCTATTTTGATTTTCTGTAGAGATTCCCCTAATTCTTCTTCTGTTATTTCTTCTAACTGTTTTCTTATTTCTCTATCTATTTCTTCTTCCATTCTTTTAACCCTTACTACTCTTATTTTTTGCCCAGAATTTATTGTAGTCTTTTTTGCGTGTTTTATTTCATTCATTGACAAATTCGTTTCATGATCCTCTTTTTGTTCTTTTAATTTTCTTTTCGCATTTGTTTGAATTTCCTTGCAATTTTTCTTTTCCCATACTAGTATTTTTATTACTTCATTCAACCACTGTGTTCGTTTTATGCATTTATTGTATTTTCTTCTTCCACAAATATTCTGCTTTAGTTAGTATTGTTTCTTCAAACTATTTCTATCGTTTCTCCGGGGTCTATTGCATTTTTTTTCATTTCTAGTACTTCTTTTCTTCTTTCTTGGTATTTTTCTTTATACTCCTTCATTTTTATCTTATAAACAGCTAATCTACTATATTTTATCGATATTATTAAAAGTATTTTATTATTCAATCGGATAATTCATAACGCGTAAATAACTTTTCCCAAATTCGATTTGTTTTAAGAAAAAATCTGTGGTCGGATAAAATGATTGATTCGAGGAAAGGTACCTGTTACACGGATATATAGCGTATTTTGTTTAGATGGATTGCGTTCTTGATAATTATCTGTTGATTGATTAGCAGGAAAGTGATTGATAAGATTGATTGATGTTATTTCACTCTGAGGTTTCGGTAAAACCATTTCCTTATTTCAATTCTTAGTATCATTGTTGCTGACATGCAATTACGGATTATAATTGTAAGTAAATTGTTTAGCGGTATGGATCGATTCTTTAGATTTTCATAATTTTGTCTGAATTATTTTATACCTGATTTGTAGTCGTTAAATCATTTTTCGCCTACCATGTCTGAAAATGAATCATATCAACCCTAAAAATCAGACCGAAAGTAATATTTCCGGGACTTGGACCGCAAAAATCATAAAGAACACGATTTTTACTATCAACGCACCTTTGACTTTGACATTTCACATACATTTTCATTAAACGTCAGTGTAGAATCAAGAGAATTAAACATTAAAATAAAAATACGTTCTGATTCTGAATAATTGTGATTATGTGAATTAGTGAAAATGAATAGTAATTCATGAAGAATTTACGAATACTCCACCAGACTTGCAAGAAGAAGGTAGTAATGTTTCTCTAAATTTGTTACTTAACAAGACAACGCGCAATGGTACGAAAAGTCCTATGAATTGTTTAACAACTGGAAATAATATATAATAAATAAATTGGTACATTTTTATTACTTAAGTTGCTCATTAAATTCTGTCTGTATTTATAAAATTAAAGGTTTTTGTTATATTTTCCTATTTTTTGTTTTTTTTTTGGTAGGCGAAAAACAGTTTGTGTCACACATGCAGAAAACGCTTTAGCAGCCCTTAACTATTAGCTACCCTCGCTTCGCTCGCTCATGCAGCTAATAGCCTCGGGCTGCTAAAGCTCATTTTCTGCCCTTGTGAGACAATATACTATTGGGGGCCGGTAAATGACATTGATGTTTCTTATGATGATTGAGTCCAAGTAATCAGAAAAACAATTTATTAAAACATAATTGAAATCTATCAATACCTACTATATTGATATAGTAAATCATGACTTACGTTTAACAGTAATAATAAAATTAAAATTAATCTGATGACCTTGTGAAAAAGGATTCAATTTGTTCATTAGAAATAAACCTTGGTGTTTGTTTTTCTTTATTTTGAAACATTTGGAAAATATAATCAAATAATTACAATCTAAAACAAATATAAATGTTATTTAATATAGATCAGAACCTATGTTGCAAAGATAGTTTTTGAATTGCTCGAAGCAAGAACGAAAGTTAAGAAAGATTTCAAAATTTCATCAAAATTCGAGTTACCACACTTTAAAACATTTTAACAAAGTAAATTTTGATTGAAAGTAATAGTTTACAAGAAATAGAATCTTATCTAATTAAGGAAAACTTGAAAATTCCCAATTTAAAATTTAACATTGAAGTCCCATAAGGCCATTTTACATACTTAAAGTTATTTATCAAAATTTTAAAGTGAAAGTAATTGATTAAAACTAAAATAGAATACCCAGATATAAGACAGAGAAAGTAAAAAAACAGAAAAGATAATTTTTGGAAAGTTATTTACAAAATTAAAAATCAATATAACCTCAAAACTCTCAAAACCTTTAGGAAAATCAATTTTATAAAATAATTGTTAGAAATTAAAGGAGACACAATTTATCAAAAATTTATTACAAATATTGAAGAACAATAACTAAATAGTTTGAAAATTTAAAAAGCACAGATTGAAAAATTTCTAATCATAAATATAAAGTAGAGAATAATCGAATTGAGTTGAAGTTATAGCAAAAATTATCTTTTTAATTGTACTACAAAGTGTAATAGTTAAATTTAGGTTTAAAACTAATTAATTTTCATTATTTGATGTAAGAATTCAAGAAATTTGAGTATTTCTTAACACAAGAGTGCTGTGACTTTTAGGTTTAATAAAACTAATTTCACAGAATTTTCGAGACTCTTTGCATTTGAACCATCGAACAATGCATATCGTTCCTAAAATAAAAAACAATTGAAAAAAGTGACAATTAGAAAATTCTAGACTTTGCCTGCAAATAGGTGTGAATTAGTAAGAACTGGATAATTCAACTTAGTTTTTGCGTAATCCTGTGTTCAATACCTACTATATATTTATAAAAGCTTTTTAGGCCCTGAGATAGTTGGTTTTTTCCAGAGGGCTCTATCCTTGGGTTCTGGCTTCCAGTTCTTGATTTCCCTTCCGCTTCTTTGACCTCCCTTTTCTTCTTTTTCGTTGTTCCTCTCTCCAGGCTAATTATTTGGTCACGCGATCTTCTGACATTCTTTCTAGATGTCCCAACCTCTGAAGTCTTCTCGTACTTTCTTCCTCCATAATGTTTTGTTCTTTATGTAGGTAACTCTTTCATAGACATCTTCTATCTTTTTTCCAGCGAATTTTAGAATTCCTTGCGGTTTTTGCAATGAAGTATCAGCTGATGGTGGCCATTTTGGAAATGTTTGAATTTTGCGACAACAGCTGATGTTTCATGGTGGAGGGGTGGGGAAAATTTGTTAGTCCTTTTGTATCATTGATTCTTCATTATTTCAGCTGTTATTTAATCATCTCCTGTGGCTTTAATGGGTCCATATACAATTACAATTTCCTTTTCATGCATATTTATTGGTATTTTTTCTGACCATGGTCACCATTAGAGATGTTGTTTTTCTCTTCGGATTTTAACCATAATTTACTTTGATTGCGCCAAAATAACAAAGTGACTTCCTGTATTATACCAAAAATTAGACAGGCGCATCGAATTAGCAATAAATTTTGATTACGACCCTGTTTAAATCCGGCTGAGCTTATCAATGGCCGTCGTCCATCCTATCCGTCTGACGGATACCTGATGAATTACATTCCGTTTGCTGTTGTCTGCGGGGACAGAGATCATCCGCTGGTTCGTTTCATTCAATTTCCAAATTTACATTTTAATTCAAGTAAACAAGTCTCTTTTGTATCATGTTTGATGTAGCGTGGTCAGTGTGAAATGGGGTGATCGATTGCTGGACGATTTTTACGTTTTGCATTTTGTATAACGACCGGATTGAATAACATTATGAGCACAAGCGTAACTCGCTGCTAGATAGGTTTATTCAAATGTGCGCTCTTAGAGAAAATTCTTTTCATCAAAACCAACATACTTATCTTCCAGACGTATCTCGAGGGTGGCGAAAATCATTCGAGAAAAGCCAATCGCGTTGGAATTTGAGTTAACATCACATTTTTTTTATTGAACATCTAATAAATGCTAATATTATTAGGTTGACGATGTAAGCGACGCTAACAACTGGAAAGTTCCAGAAATTTGATTGATTGCGTGCTCTTCTTATCGAAGATAGTAGAAAGGCTAATGAAAAGCCGCCTATTGCCCTTTCTTTTCAAACAGATCATCAGTATGCACTAGTGACGCAATGTATACGTCACTTAATGACAAACTCTTCACAGCTTCAGTATTTTGTGACTTCGCAAAGGCCTTTCATTGTGTTAATCATGAAATTTTAATTAAAAAACTACAAATTTATGGTTCTCCTTAGCAATGGTTCATACCTAGAAAATAGAAATCAGCAGGTGCGTGCGAATGGTGAGGATTCTCCAAATCTGCCAATAAGTAGTGGAGTACTTCAAGGTTCAGTATTAGGTCCAATTTTATTTTTATTATTCATCAACGATATCACAGACTTGAAAATAAATAGTAGAATTACTTTATTTGCCGATGACACGAGTGTAACCTGGATTAGTTCTGATATGCAGACATTACAATCTAGCATAAGCAAATATCTAGTAACTATCCGGGTCTGACTCGAATGGGCTTTGTTTCAACACCAGTAAAACCGTCTTACGGAGGTACTTTACAGACTATACTTCTAAGTTTTTAGGCCTTATATAGACAAATTCCTTGGCAAAAACATTATCTTCTGCATGTTTTGCCATTAAAACGGTTTCTAAAGAGCTAATTGCATTAATAACCTACTTGTCCTTATTCGAATCTCACCTTGCTTTGTCATTCTGAAGTTCTTGTATCTTATACCACTTCGAATCTATTTTCAAATTACAAAAAAGAGCAATTCCTTGTGAAAATTACAATAAAAATTTCAAAATTCTAACCCTTCCTGCTCCATTTATCTTTGAATCCGTCTGCTTAGTTCGCAAGCACATTCAAAATTTATCGGAAAGACCAACTCGTAGATGTCCTACAAGAAATTTTCTCTCCAAAGAACATTTTGTTGAAAATAAATTTATATACTTGTAGGAACATCGGAGTTTTGCTCTGTACGCCTATGTATATTTTGTTTGAACGGCTAAAATAATATTTTGACTTGTTTCTTTTTGTCAGAAAGTATTTTGATGGTAATTTCTGTATAAAATTCTATATTAATTAGTTTTGTGCATATAATGGTTACCCGATCATTTATCATTTAATGTCTCCCTTATCTCTAAATGAAGGGATGGTGAAAAATATCCATTAAATATTTAAACTCCGAATATCTTCAAATGGTCGAATTTCCGATATATGTAATGATAAAATGGAATCACAGTTAAAAGGGTCATTTGAAGAAAAGTCGATTTAGAAATCTCATTTACCAGTTAGTTAATTATGACTCTATAGAATCCAAATTTTACATAAAGTTTATTAGAAGACTCTGTTTTTGCTTTATCGTATGTCCGTACTTACTTGCTCTACAGTTTCAACTCTCAGCTGCTTCAGCAGCTGAAATATTTGTTTTTTTTAAATTGTCTAGAGCTTATTATGTTCCGCGATGATTTTTATTTTGTTTTTATCTTTACTTTACTTTGGAGCTAACTACAGTTCTATATTATTATTTAGATTGTCCCACAACTCTAGACAGAACCTAGTTGATTTAAAATTATTCCAAATGTCACTTAAGGGCAATAAAGTTCCTTTTTCGATCCCCAGAGTGGAATCAGTCTAGTTGATATTGTGGATTTACCAATACATATTTATCTCAAATAATTTTCCTTTCCTGATTCAGTTTTGTAGCATCCGCTCCTCTTATTTCCAATAATATTAATATCCTGGCAATTCAAAAAAAAACGTTAAAACCTTTGCGCACTCATTTTATATTCCACTAAATTCACCAGTACAACCCATCTTCAATATTTTCCCTTTTGAACACTCATTTCCATGGTTATTTCATTCTCTATCGCCCTTTATTCTTTCTTCTATTTCCTGCCGTTTTCGTTTTCCTGAAAATAGAGTGAAATAACTCTCAAACTTCTTCGCAGTTCCAACGAAAACATCATATCATGCAGAGAATGTGTCTGCGAATGTTTATTTTGTTCAATTTCTGAGTTGTTAAAAAAGTTTATGAGTAATAAATATGAAAAAGTTTCCTCGTTTTGTTTCGTTTCATACTGCTACAGCTTTCAATATAACTTGCTAAATTAGGAAAATTTCCTTCAACTCGAAGTTGGTTCGGAGATTTTTTGTTTTGGGAATTCTGACGTAGAAGCTACAATACCGTGTGTTACTTGACGAAGTTTCTATACCTGCGTGGACTTTTGATTGTAACTAATTTTTATGTTTTAAAGTCTAATAAATGGTAATTGGAATTCAATAATCAAGGAGGTGTCGAAAAGAAAGTAATCCTTATGTAAACGTTCAGTTTTTTCTGAACTTAAAATGTAATTTAGTATATATTATTATAAACAAATGCAATTTTATTTTAAACAAAAAAAGTACATGTTTTTGACAGTTAACGTACCGTTTTGACAATTGACATTCGTTTTGGCCTGCCTTCTGAAAATTGAGGTACCAACGGCCGCCATCTTGGGTTCAAGCCACTCAGCTCCAACTTTTTGCACATTTTTGACAGGAGGAAAGGATAACTTGTAAATAAATACTAGTAAATTGTAATTTTATGCTAACAGCTGATCAAATGACACACAGGATTGATACAGATTTATTTAATCAAATACTATTAAACGAGCAATGTTTGTATGTGTGTATGTATGTATGTATGTATGTATGTGTGTGCGGAGGATCTCAAAATCCACTCGTCAGAATTCAATGAAACTTTCAGGGTAGACTAATTCCTATCTAAAAGGGCAAAAAATGCAGGTCTCATGTGATCTTCCGAGATATTTACAAGAAAAGTTAAGCTTTTAGTTTACTTCCTAGGAACGGCAGACAACACAGATATAATATAACCTGTTTCTATAATAACTTTTTTATTATATATTTTGTTATGTCATTTTAAAAGCGACGTTCATTCAAGAAAGTCGAAACGTCAATTACAGCCCCCTTTTTCTTTAAAATAACTGAGTAAGAAGAGAAACTGATAAATATTAGTTTAATTTGTCAGTTTTTGGCATTGTCAAAAGTAGTTAATTGTCAATCATCGATCATCGATGGAAATCATATCATATTTTTGTGCGAGGGGTGTTCCAGAGCAACGTTCAGTAACGTAGTCGCGATACATATAATGTTGGTCTAACAGTGGCTGGCGAGAACGTTGGTGGAATGATGATGAAAAATCGTCATAAGAAAATAACCTATTTTTGTAAATATCTATGTCAAGGTTTGATTTTATTTAATTTGTGGCGTTTCAATCTGAAAAAATTCCATTTTAAATTTGCCGCTTTTTACAATGCAATAGAAGATTCCCTAATAACCTACAAATTTTGACAACTACTGACACGCACATCTCTGGGTAAACGTTAAGAATATGGGACCGGCTGGGATTTTCATGAAATTTTCACAGATGCTATAAAATATGATAAATCAATATAGCAATAGAAATTTTTGCGCGAAAAAATATTTTTCACATTTTTTTTTTTTGAAAAAATATATGTTGGGATACTCACTCCCAAGACAAACAAATTCAGTGCGTTGAAACGATTATTTAACATATTTTTCCAATACAAACGTATACATAACTTTTCTACAAATGCCCATGTAGCAATTTATAACCAGAATACAAGTATAAAAAATGGAAAAATGTTCATTTGACGGACATAAATAATTTGCTTGTCAAATGACAGCCATCTCACAAATTCAAAGTTGAAAATACAACGTTGCCAATTCAATTTCAGAAATCATGGATTTAGGTAAATATTTAATGGATCGTTGAGAAACATTGTTAAAATGGATACTTGTCAAAATGTGCTAAAAATATGTGTAATAGTTTTGGTTTTAATCATCTTTTTCCGAGTTAAATATTCGTATGTTTGTATATGCTAGACTTAATATTGAAACTAGGTTTGTTAAATTTAATAAATTTTCGGGCAAATATCGTTTTTGCGAAGAACATCGTGACTTTTTTTTTAAACGAAAAATGTAAATGTTTCTTATCGTTATATGGTAGAATCAAAAAATTTTGTAGGTCCAGATATTTCGAATTTATGTTAAGTAAATTTAATTATATAACATTTATTTATTGTTTATTTTCCCATCTTCAAAGCTTTTAGATTTTTCTCACCTAACCTCCGATGTTGGAAAGTACACAGGGAATATTTTTTTTAAATTCTCAAGTTTTATTGGGGACGGAAGCCCGCTACCTTTTAACTGACAATCTTATCGAGTTTTTTACTTGGTACACTTCTCGGTAGGAAAGTACCATTTCGCAGATCCAATTATTTTTTAAGTGCTTATCCTAATTTATATTCATGTAAAATTTGAAGAAAAATTTCATTTTGGCACTTGTTGGTGTATCCTCTAGTAGTTAAGATATATTTTTACACGTAGAAAGAACATTTACAAATTAATATTACACGAAACGAAACATGAATTTTATATTTTGGGGTCAACTCTGTTAAGGTTATTTACCTTCTCTTCACGCATTAAACTGTGTATTATAAATTAAAGCAATACATAAAATCGACCCGAAAATAACAGAGTACGGCGGAATGCATAAGAATGTAGTTATTTGCAATTTTAAATAGAGTATCATTTTACAACTTCCATACAGAACTGGAAATGTGCAAGTTTCGATAAGAAATCTGACACGAAAGAGTTTGCTCGGAAAATTTTTGAAAAAATACATGCAAACGTTTTTAATGAAGGACCGTTTGCTGGAAAACATAATTTTATTTTACCTGTAATGTGAATAATGAGCACACGACAATATTTTTACTAAATCAAATGGTAATTTTTCAGAGGTCGCGACTTTTGTGTTATTGGTGGATTTTCCTTGGATCTGTGCCACACCAGATAGAGATGCACTGTAGAAGAGATCTCTAATCCATGCAAAAGTACTTCTTTAAAGCTGAAAGCCTTAGTTGCCTCGTTCTAGCGATTTTCTCAGGACACAGCAGCATAAAACTCTACTGTAGCATTGCAGAGTTGCAGAGAGACACTTAATACATGAGTGCACAATAAATTTCTGGAATTGTGACAAAATCACAAGGAGACAATAGGAATACGAGAATAATTGTAGGCATTCTAACAAGACATTGCAGATTCAGCAAATATATTAATTAAATTGGGAAATTGGAACCTTTGGTTTATCAACTAAGTTGAAAACTATCGTCGACCACTCAACCAAAACACAATTTTCACACACTCTACGCGCGTTTCGCCAACTACTAAAAGTCTATCATCAACTCCTGATGATGCCAACATAGTTGGCGAAACGCGCGTAGAGTGTGTGAAAACTCTGTTTTGGTTGAGTGGTCGACGACAGTTTCCAACTTAAATATATTAATGTTATAAGATTTGTCAAGAAGAAAATAAAACACCTGTAAATGAAGTATGCAACTCTGAAAGCAAGTTTTTAAAAATATTTTATAACTATTAAATCAGAAGTATTTTGTAGAGTAGACAAATTTTGTTTCATCAGCCCAGAGGACAATTTTTCTTTTGATAAAAGTTCTTAAGGGCGTCGTTTGATAATATTTTCTGTCTACTTCACAAAGTGCACTTTTTTTTTGTTTTTTTGTACCGTGTACTAGTTTGTACAGTTATTTTTCTGGGTCTGTTCTGTTCTGATTGGTGGGGGGTGTCGATACACTGCGAATATTTGGTTCCAGGCCCATATACTCCTATTCCTGATCTGGATCCATCTGTGTACCATTTAATATAATAATAATAAATATATTTATTTCAAAATTTTTAGTTATTACATTTATTTTTATAATATATTACGTTTAAATGAAATAAACAGTTATCCCTTAGAAACCATTTTGGTTGTATAGGGATGGCTGTTTGTATTCTAGTATTAATTGCTATTTTACCTCATGTAGTTATATAAAAATGTAAAACATGAATTTAAAGAAAGAGAATACTCTAAAGAAAAAATAAAAACAAATTTAATTAATATAAAAGGGCGTTTGTATATCAGAGATTTCAATAAAATCGCAGACTATATAACTATCTAATTGAAATGTGAAGGATTTGAAATATTTTTTAAATAAATTGAAGTTGTTTAAGGTTAATAGAAGAGTTTTGTAGAATTCTGGTAAGTTATTATAAATTTTTAGGGAGAGGTAAGTATAGCACATTTGGCCTAATAATTTGTTGGCATCTAATAACAAATTTATTTATTTTTTGTCTTGTGTCATAGTTATGTTCGATGTTTTGTAATATCTGTTTATGTTTGTAGGTATAGATCAGGAGATTGTAGAAGTACAGTTTTCTTAGATCAAATACGTGACTTTCTTTAAAAAGTAAATCTGTGGGGTATAATATTGGTTTCTTATAGATTATTTTTAGAATTCTTTTTTGTAGGACCTGAATTTAATGGCACTTCTCTTTGATGTCTACTGTTTGTTGCCCAAAAAGTGTTTGCCTCTTGCGATCCATTACCTCGCATTTAAATGTCTCTGGCTCCTTGTATTATTTACGTTTTAAAAAATATTAACTAGTTCATTTGTTTTTAAAAACTGAATTAAATCTTATACACGGTTCCCTATCCTGTTTCAATTATTTGTAAACCTTCATTGTTCGGGTGTTTTCCGAATTCAGGCACATAAAAAGCTGAATAATCATTCAGAGGAAAAACGGGAAATTTGATCAGAACAAACGTAAAATTGCTTCAATCTGTTTTCCTATGAACCTTAGTATTAAAAAACACAAATAATCGATGGGATGAAAAATGTTTTTCTTTATACTGCACAGAAACGTATGTAGATTTACTATAAACGAGAATTAAGTTAAAACTTAATATTTATCTAGTTCTGTATACTTTTCATTTGTGAAAATGGTGTTTTATTATTATGACAGCGCCAACATGTACAAACAACAGCAATCGTATTAATTGTAAACGTAATAAACATGTAAATATAAACTGGATAAATTGTTTGATGCACTAATGAGCCACGGAACTTTTGGGACGTATGTGAGTTTAATATTTTCACAATATCGTTTCCCACATTGTTACTTTTTACAAAAACGCTGTTCTTATACATTTGAAATTCCTGTATACGCTTATATATTTTTTAAATTTAAATTTAAAAGATTTATTACATTTTTATGCCCACTAATATAGATATGTGAGATTTAATATCTATTAAGGTTAAATTATTTGAGATAGATATTCGTTTGAATAAATCCACAATATCAACTGACAACTGACCTGACAACTTTATTGCCCGTAAGTGAGATTTGGAATAAATTTAAATCAACTAGCTTCTGTCTAGAGTTATGGGACAGTGTAAGCAATAATATAAAAACAAGTAGTAACGGCACCCGTTAGAGAGCGGGAACAATAGATATCTAAACTAAACAAAAAATTATTTTATTTTCGTAGAAAGCTGAAATTTAGGCGTGCACACATTCAAGGTATCCTGAATTCATATCCGTTGTCCGTTACTCTCTATCGGTTTTGGAAGCTGAGTTATAAATGCATACAGACAGACAGACAGAAGCGTTCCATAAGACTTTTCTAAACTTTAGGGTTTAGAAGTCTAACTATAGTAATACTGAGTTAGCTCAAAAATATAAATTTGTAGTAAAAAGCATTGAGTATTAAAATAAAACTATATTGAAAACATTGTTAACGAATTCTCATGACTAAAACTACGATCCTTAACAATTTAGCTGCCAATGTGGGGCAAACTAAATTTGAACTCATAAATAAGGAGTCATGAACCCAAGATAACGGCTGTCGAGGCCTCAACCTTCAGCAGGCAGGTCTTCAATACCCACATGATTGACGTAGGTCTTTGTAAAGGGCCCTAAATCTAACGTCAAATGTCAAATGCAACTTTTTACTAAACGTTTATTTTTTTGACAATGAACGTTCTTATTTTTTCAATGTTTGAGTAATGCAGTTATCTAGATAAATGAAATTTTGCACATATAAAAGATGATTAGTCAGAATTTTGAGGTACGTCATGTGTGGGTCAAATACGTTTTTAATTTTAAAAGCCTTAATAAATTATTAAATGTTGCTTAGTAGTGATTATTACTTTTTTCTATATAAATTGTAATTTAAATTTTGTAACATTATGAAACTGGAAACTTCGCACTTTCAAGGGCGAAAATGTGAATCAAGAGATACAATAATACTTAATTTTGCCTACATTAGTTGTATAATCGCCCAACTCAACATTCACAGTTCCCTTCGACATTTGGAGTATAATTATTAGACAAAATTTCCGATTATGTTATATAAAAATTCAATATGGTGAAACTTGTAAAATCCAAAAATGCAAAATATACAGGATGGCCTAATTAAAAATGGAAGTGGGTTATTTTTAATTTTCACATTATACAATTTTAAACTCTACCCAAAAAGATTAAAAAATCGAACTGATTATTTCCCTTGCTTATAGTTAACAAATTATCGATCTTTAGTAGCAAATACACAAATCCAACTGATTTCGCACTTTTTCTGAAACTATAAATATATTAGTTCATTCCTTTCTATGTAATACCGTCCATTTTACGACAAACATAGTAGGCACGCTACTGTCAATCTGAATTTTGACAGTTTGCCATTAAAGTTTATTACAGAATTAAATTTGACACATTTTGTAAAAGTATTAACAATGAGTAGATTCGGGAGTAGAAATCTTCAAGAAATTGATAATATAATTAAATTAAACGTACCTCCCAACACAGTAAAGAGCAAAACTAGTATTTGGAGATAATTTATACGTACGTATAGAATTTTTTTTGACTCGGGAAATAATCTTATTAAATATAACGCGACCTTGACAAATTAGCTACTATTTGTCAAGGTCTTGGGATATTACTGTCGACTATATAATTGAGCTTGACGTCCATGGATCATTATACCAAAAAGACGCGCTTGATGCCCGCTGGCATTAAAATTGCGTTTGACGCCCGCGGATCATATATTTGAATATGATCCCAGCGGGTCATAAAGTTACCCTTGCCCCCGCGGATCATGAATTTGGGTATGACCTATGCGGGTCAGAAAGTTGCTTTTGACTTATGCGGGCCACAAAAATGCACTTGAAGCCAGTGGGCCGTCAATTTACGCTTGACTCACGCAGGTCATCAAGTTGCATGTGAGCTAAGTGGGTCATAAAGTTGCTCTTGACCTCCGCCGACCCTAAAATTTAAGGCCTGAAAGAAGTACTGTCATTTTTCTAACAACTAAAGAAAATGGTGCTTTTTCGCACACGAATATCGTTGTCCTCAGTTCCGTTAAGTAGTCGGGTACGGAAAATATACTTTCCCTCAACATTTCAAGAAGCTCCAGTCTCTGTTTCTATAATATACTGTACTACTTTTTGTCGTCCAAGAAAATAAAGTTTGCAATTTCCGTAACGTTAAAATTTTATTTTTATTTGCTTACCGGAAGGGTCCACGAACATTTAAGTTTTCATCATTTTATAGTTTCAAAGGTAATTTAAATATAAAATTATGTAAATTCCGAAAGAATTATAAAGTTAGGGATAGCAAATTGCATTTTTACTGCTTTTTGCAGATTAAATTCTCATTGTTTGAAATAGTTTAAATGAAAGAATGTATAGAATATAGAAGTCTGAGTTCTTCACCTTTTTTTATTATTTCTGGTCTATTTAATACCAATATTTTTATCATTACATTACTAGACGCAGTTATAATAGAGACATAGAATTTGGAGACGAAATGAATGTCACAAAACAAGGAAAATTTAAGAAATGGATAAAGTATTTTGTACTAAAGGACCCCGCACCATTTAAATGTCAAAAATGTCCCGGTCAAATTTTCTGAAACGTTGGTATGTTATAAAACTCGATGCACTGACAAAAAGTGTCCATTGGCCCAAACCTAGGGCTAGTTTTCGTAGTACAGGGTGTTAAACATCGAAAATACCACTTTTTTGTAATCAGATTTCTCATAACAGACCTGTTTTATTGGCGTTTATTTAGAATTTGGTTAGTTACAGGGTGGTTCGAAAATAAGTAATATGGTTTTTGAAGAAATCAATTTTTTATAACAATTTTTAAAGTTTTTGCAATCAGTTTAACACCCTTTGTTTAATATAATACAAAAATTTTATAATACATCGTTTATACGGGGTGACTCGTTAAAGATAAAAGCACTATATGCCCTCTGTAACCACATTTTATGAGTCACCTTGTTTAAAATATGATTCATCACCAAGAAATAGTTACTTAAACTATTGTAGTGTGTAAGTTAGGTTATAGTTTGTTATAATGTAATAGGGAGTTTTTTGGCAGTAGTTAGTAAGAGAGAGTTGTCAATGAATTTAGAAATGTCAGATTAGGAATTCACAAAAACCCTGAGATTTATTAATTTAATAAAAAAATTTAAAAATAAAAAGGCCTTAATATTAAAATATGTGGCGCCAACGTGGGGCACGAAAACTAAAACCGTAGGGCCTTTATATATAAAAAAATAATAATAAAAACGTGTAAAAAGATATGTACTTAAGAAGTGGAAACAAAAAGATGGATACCCCAAGAGAAGAAGATAGAAGATTAGATGATCGAATTATGCAAATGTTAATTGCTATGAATGAAAATCTACAAGTTATAAACAGAAATCAAGAAAAGATGGAAAAGAACATGGAAAGAAGTAAGGAAGAGATAAAGACAAATATGATAGAATTGAAGAAAGATTTGAAGACAGATATAATGTATTTGTAAGAAACTATGAAGAAAGAAATAGAAGTTATAAAAGTAAACATGAGAAATCAGCGTGACAGCAACAAAAATGCAGTTAAAGTTCTACTTAAGAAAGAAATAGAAAAGGTTGAATCAGTAATAGCAAAACAAAGAAAGGATACCCAGAAAATGATTGATGAGACAAGAGACGAAGTTGAATTTTCTATTAAAAATGTAGAGAACACACAGCAATCTTTAAAAAAGGACATACAAGAAAACAAAGAAGAGTGTAAAGAAGCATTAAAGCAATTAGAAGATGATTTAAAGAAAAAGCAAGAAATAAATGAACAAAAAATTATTATGGGAAGTGAACGGGAAAATGAAATACAATTTTATGGTGATAATAAAATTCATTCCATGAAATACATTAGGAAATTAGAAGAAAATTTAAAAGAAATAGGTGTTGAATTTTGGAAGAAATGGGTAGATAAAAACTAAAATAAACTACCATAGATGGAAGATAGAAAAAAATAACTAAGGCTAATTTGATTGAATAGTAAACGACAATCACGGAAATATCACCAGAAATTTTAATGAAACAAGAGTATCCAGATAGGCTCTGGATAATTGAAAGTCAAAATTTTCAAAAAACACGAGAAGATGTTAAAATAAAATTGTTAAAACGAGCCACAAGATACAAAGAAAAAGAAAACAAAAAGATAAAGAGAAAAACAAAATACAACATTGGAGACTTAGTAATATTAAAAGTAAATAGAAATACAAATTCAAGAAAAAGAGTATGTGGAAAATTTCTACTTCCATTTGATGAACCGTTCAAAATAAAGAAAATTATTGGAAATAATGTATATGAAATTGAAGAAACAGAAACAGGAAAATGTAGGGGAAAGTACGATGTTGAATTGTTATCCCCATATTTTGGAAAATAATGCTTTATAACATTTAAAAATATTTTTACTCTGCTTAAAAATTTTTTGAAATGTTGGGGGGGGGGGGGGGTATGTAGTGTGTAAATTAGGTTATAGTTTGTTATAGTGTAATAGGAAGCTTTTTGACAGTAGTTAGTGAGAAAGAGTTGTCAATGAATTTAGAAATGTCTGATTAGGAATTCACAAAAACTCTGAGATTTATTAATTTAATAAAAAAATTTAAAAATAAAAAAGACTGACAATGACATTTGCTCGTATTTTTAAAGCTGTTATAAAAAATTACTTATTTTAGAAGCACCCTTTAAATAACCAAATTGTACAGTAATTGTTTATAAAATATTGTTGCCAAATAATCTATAATTCATGTTTTCTACAAGAAACGCGAATAAAACAGGTCTGTTATGAGAAATTTGGTTACAAAAAGTAGCATTTCCGATGTTTAACACCCTATACCTCGAAAACTATACTTAGGATCGGTTTGAGCCAATGGACACTTTTTGTCAAAGCGTCATCATACCAACTTTTCAGAAAATTCGACGGAAAGCCATTTTCCCATCGTTTGCCATAACCACGACCACCTTGTGGAAAGTAACTTTCCGCACGTTTGTTTTATTATCAGATTTTTAATCAGAGTAGTTTTGCCATAACATCTAATATGGCATCGAAAAAAATCACCCTGTATAAATTTTGTCATTTTTGTAAAAAAAAAGTCCGGAATCGAACCAGGTCTTCTCGAGCATTGTAGCGCATCTACAAATAGTGACAGGCATTATAACCACTGAGCTAATACGGCATGATAGTAAATAATTCTTATTTGAGGTATCTATATCTTGTAGGAAGTTTTAACAATAAAAAATTATTAAAAATTAAAAGTGTCTTGTGGTCTTTTAAGTACATCGATATTTCTTCTATTTTCATTAGTAATGCTATAAGTACTTCAAAATAATCAGGTTATACATCGATAACTTGTTGTATGAGTACAAAGAGTGTCAGTTTAACAGTTTAAATAATCCGACCGCAATATATAAACTAAACTAAATTTCACAATATTTGGTAAAATTATCACGTGGTCGTAGGAAAAATAGTGTACATTACTTGTGCGAAAGTGATTTTTCACACTCGTGGGATTGTCGCAACTCGGCTTACGCCTCGTGCGACAATATATCCCACTCGCGTGAAAAGTGTCACTTTCCGCACTCGTTTGTAATATACTATTATTTTATTAAAATAAAAAATCTAAAATATTTATTTAATCAACAACCAATTTACACCCACGGTTAGAGCCTCCTCTATACATTCACCCCTAGTTTACTCATTACGTCGAACCTACTCTAATCCGGCTGAACGTTCAATTGCTGTTCTTGATAATATAACATTTAATTAAGGCAATGTAGTCGCGCTTATCTAAACATTTGAAAATAAACAATACTGGTTGACAGACATCGGTTCGAACGAGGAGTATTGTTTCTGGACCACTTTGAGGAATTAAGGACTATTTGTAGACCATATTTACTTTCAACCTATTTACTACTAGGAAATTGTTTCTAGTTTCCTGGATAGATTTATTTAGTTACTTTTTTATATCCACAAAGCAAGGAAAACTATTCTATAAAAGTATATTTTAATTACAGTTTTTTTTTCGTAAATATATAACTTGACTTGATGAATCCCTAAGTGATCTAATTCTATAGTAAATTATTATTATTATATTTTTTGTTAGTCAATTTTTTGAAAACGACTTTAGACTAAAAGTCGAAACGGGTATTCACTAACATTGTCAGAATGAACCAAAATGGCGCTAAAATACCTGATCTCTTTTGTTTTCTTCGGTTTCCAGGATTCGACTCTCATTTTTTTTAAATATCCAAATGTATTTCACCCTCCATTTTGCAGTGAATGCGACCTCTTTTATAACCCAAAACTGCCAAGCGCAGAAACGTCGGTAATAATTTCCTTTGGTAACTATCGATAATTATCCGATGGGTCGGTCTGCGAGACCACGCGTTAACAACGGGGAATTTTGAGGGACAATCACCTCCATCGAATCTTTCCTCTGAAACATTCACGTCGAGCGAAGCAGAATACAGTAAAAGAGAAAATGATGATTAATATGTGATAAGGGAATTCATGATTCCCAGCGGAAACTGATTGGAGAAGTGGGACTGTTAGGGGCTTACCGACTTGTCGTATATCAACTATTTCCAAATTTTATCTCTTGAATAATATAAAGGTAGGAGAAAATGGAGCGTCATAAATTTATAAATGTGATTCCTATATATGGAACTTATTAATATCTGACAAATGAGACAGGAAGAAAGGATTCATGCAGACGTTAAAATTAAAGTTAATTGACATCTCTTAAATCACACACAGGGTAGGCGGAAAGAGTTTACATACTTACAAAGAATTATTGTTTATCTTCTTAAAATAGTAGTCAAAACTTTCTAGTGGCCCTGACGGAATTCCTCTATATTTCATAAAAAATTGTGTATTCACTCTGGCGAAACCCCTTCAAATCATTTTTAATAGCTCTCTATCATCAGGAACATTTCCTAAGTTTTGGAAACAAAGTCTCCTCACTCCAATCCATAAATCTGGGGCTAGAGACGACATAAAGAATTATCATCCCTTGAGTAAGCAATCTGAAATCCCCAAAAACCCCCAAACCAACATGGCTTCACCTCAAGAAGATCCACCAACACAAATTTGGTTAGTTATCAACATTTTCATTTAAACAGTTTGGAGGAAAGGCACGAAGGAGATTGTTCCAATGATTCTCCAGTTTCCTCCTAATTTTCTCTGCGGTGTTCGATAATTCTCTTTCTATGACCATTATTTACTTCGTCTCTGTATTCTTCCATGAAACTCCTATTCTTTATTTTCTTTATATTTTGGAGTTCTAACTTTTCACAATCATTAATTTTTCGTTTTTCTCTCTTTTAATTCTTTATGAAACTAATTTCTCTTCTTCTTTCACTAGTTAAATTACCTGTATAAAATTTCGCGGTTTACTAGTTAGAATACTTGTTTGTTGTAATACAATAAAGATATGTGACACAAAAAGTTGTACTTAACCGCTCTATAACTAACCCCATGACCAGTATTCCCTAAACACCCTAACAACTAATTTCCTAAGAACTTCCTCGTGACCCCGTTGAACAAGTTCAGAGACCCTACCGCAGGATGTGACTCAGGATATTACCTTTGAGGAAAGTTAAAGTAAACTCGAACAAATTTTGTTAATCGTAGTCAGTCGACTATCCAGAGGTGACTGCTCATGTTCCCGCCATCTTTCTAAGCAGAGTTTACTCTTAGTTTACGGACATTCCTATCTCAATTGAACTAACTTTAGTGATGAAGTCCTTTGTGTAACAAACTTCGATAATGAAAACAGATCGGGGTTGACCGGCTTGATCAGGGCTATGGCTCCGTTGGGGGCTAAACGCACATCCGAATGGAATGAAAAATATGCTTTGCGCGTTTATGGCAACGTTTAAGTAATTGTTATATAGGGAGGCCGTTCTAAAAATAAGTTTAAACTAAAATAAATCCCATACAAAAACTTTTCATCTACATCAATTTTGTATAATAGGGGTGAAGTGGAAAAAAGTGCAAAAAAAGAATTCTGGGATTTCAAAATTTGGTGCGTTGAAATCGAAATGCTTTGAAAAGATTAAATCGATTTTATCGTGGTGGGGCAAACTATGTTTTACTTAACAAAAGTAAAAGAACGCGAGGACCTTTCAGTAGAAATGCTAGAAAATCTTAAATCTTAAAAATTAAATAATAAAAGAGAAAAACTTGGCTCTTAAAGAAAAATTAGAAAAGGTAGATATTGTCAATTGAAGTGTCTAAGTGGCAGAATTGGATCAATTAGAAAATACAAAAGGATTGAATTAAAAAATCCTATAGACAAGGAATAAATTATCCATCCAAACATTTATTTATTTTTTTTAAATTGTTTCCAAAATTTTTGGTTTCTGGTTTTCTATTTTAAATGGCTTAAGTAAAGTACCATATATTTTATTTGAAAATGTAATATTCTGCTTTATTTGATTGTGATTATATTCAGTAAATTTAGTTAAACCTTTCACAAATTCCTACTAACCTTGTAAACCTACTGTAGGGTAGAAATGCAAATAAGATATGCCTACGCATAAATGCCGCGTTTTCACGGATGATTTTACTTTGATAATCATCATATTACGTGCTGTTTTATTCGGGATGACCATTTTGCAATCGGGATTGCACTGGTAACTTCTAAACCATCAAATTTATAAGGTCAGTTGAATGTGTAAAATATACAGTTATGTTCGTGAACATTTGAGCAAAAGAACTTCTTTACGCCTAAGAAATCCAAGATCGAGAACATGAGAGGCGAAATAAGTCTTGATACAACCACAACTCAAATTTGAGAAAGATTTAACCAAAGAATCTTTTGTCTTTTCAATTACTTGTAACAACTTACTGTTCTTCGTTGGTGAAGTTTGAAATGATAAAAAGAATTATTCCATATGGAAGTTGTCTTGACTTTGTATAGGTAACAAATTTAAGCATCTTCTTGCAAGTCTGGTGGAGTATTCGTAAATTCTTCATCACTATCTAAATTACTATTCATTTTCACTAATTCACACAATCACAATTATTCAGAATCAGAACGTATTATTATATTACTGTTTTGTTCTCTTGATTCCTGACTTTGATTCACACTGACGTTTAATGAAAATTTACGTGAAACGTCAAAGTCAAAGGTGTCTAGATACTGAAAAACTACAAAATAAGCATTACTTTCGGTCTGATTTTTAGGGTTAATATGATTCATTTTTACATATCACAAAGATTTCAGTACCCAGTATTTTAAAACAAGTTTCCTTTGTTGAAAAACAAATCGAATGAATCTAGTTACCGTTACTCATCTTCCCATTACATGAGATAACAGTTGCACTAATGAAAGTCTCAATTACTCATGTAATGGTTCATAAATCCGTACTGGAAAATGCTGATACTACACTTTCAAATTTGTTTTTGATGCATTCCCAAGAATTATGTTTGCTATTACTCGTATAATTGCTGCAGAGAAGACAATTAGATTCAGCGTTAATTTATAATGACCAAAAAAGCAAAAGGATGATTCATGAACGTAATTTCTGGATTTTTAATGGTCTCCGAATTTGCGGGTAGGCTTCTTAATATCAGAAAATTACAGAAATAATTAAAATAACAAAACCATCTGATGTTATAGTCGAGGAGAAAGTTAGATACGCGCCATTATGCTTCTGTATTTAAAGCGGTGATATATACGTACCGAATTACGGTGTGGTAAAGAAAATGCGATGAAGACGATAAAAACAAACAGGTCGGTATATTTATAGATAACCAGGCGTCGCTGGTTTTTGGTTAATCCAATCCAGACTAGTCTAGAATATCTAGTATTTATTTATTTGTCACAAAAAATACGACTCTCTTTAATTACCTCACCCTTATTTGTTTTGTAATTTGATACTGTTTCTTTCTAGCCAGGACTGAACTAAATGAAATCACTGGCCAAAATTTGTGTGCTTTTAAAGCGCTAGAAAATCTACTACTATTTCAAAACGGTGTTATTTAAAAAAATTAGATAAAATATTTTGCCATTTTTTCATTTTTCATTTTTTTTGTTTCTTTCTGAAATCCTGAAGCTCTATATAGTCCAATAAACGAATCAAAGGTGCCAACCCGGGCATCAAGTCTGTCCGAAAATCTCAGCTGTCTGAAATTCGTGGAAGGGCGGGAAAGTGGCCCATTGGTCTCAAAAATGTGTTTTGTTTTTTTTTTTGGATTTCCGGAGTTTTACAAAATGCTCGGGTCTATCGGGAATTAATAGATAATCAAGGACCATATGGGTTTTTAACGCACATCATTAGAAAGCCTAGCTTGTCCCCTTGTCGATGGCATTTTTCTTTTTTTTTCATATTTTTTAAATTGGGAAATTTGAACCTTTGGTTTATCAACTAAGTTGAAACACTATCGTCGACCACTCAAACAAAACACAATGTTAACACACTCTACGCGCGTTTCGCCAACTATGTTGGCATCATCAGGAGTTGATGATAGACTAAACAATTAACTATTTCTAACAGCTATTTATACTAAATGAGTAACACCCCCTCCCCCCGGCGGTGCCGAGCACCGTCATTCCCGGTGACCTAATCAGCCAACGGTGACTAATCAGCCAAGGATGACTAACCCGCCCGTACCTAATGGATTAAACTAAAGGGCGGACTAAGAGGAATTGGTCTTTTGTCTCTGTTTTACATTTACCTATTTCTATACTTGCGTCCACCAATTTATTATTGGATACATTTTTAAGTCATTTTGTACTGTCTCTACTTATTCTTTGATTTTGATTAAAAGCATGTTCGGCTATACTAGATTTTTCCGTACGCCCATATTTTAAGTGAGCCAAGTGCTCTTTAAATCTGACCTGTACAGAGCGTCTGGTCTGCCCAACATACTTTCTATCACAATCCCCACAACTAATTTCGTAAATACCACTTTTTTCCAAATTACTGTTTTTATCCTTGGGATTACCTAATAACTGTTTTAAAGTGTTGTTAGACTGAAAAACTAAACTTAAACCCGCTTTTTTTTAACACGCTGGTAAGTCCTTTGGTGTAAGTAGGTTTTTCTTAAATTTATGTTTGTTGATTAGTTTGTCAAAGTCTTCGTCATAACCGTTTATTGCAGCTATATCCTTAATCAAATTCTTTTCCTTATTAAATCTTTCTTTACTTAGTGGGAAGTTAAATAAACGATGTACTAGGAAATGTAAGCTAGCCATCTTGTGTTGATTACAATGAAAAGAATCTGATGGGATATACCTGCATGTGGCGGTATCTTTCCTAAAAATGTCAAATTCTAACTTATTCTCGTTTCTGATAACCAAAGTGTCTAAAAATGGTAGTTGTCCATTGTTTTCTATTTCATAGGTAAACTTTATGGATGGAAATTAAGAGTTTAATTTTGTCACGAAGTCAACTAAGTTAGTTTTCTTAGTATCGAAAACAGCAAATACATCATCCATATATCTGTACCATATCCTTGGGAAATACTCAAATTCTTGACTAATCTTGGTTTCGAGTTTACTCATAAAGAGATTTGCCATGAACGGTGATTTTTTGGTTTTCCGGTAAATTGAGGAAATTCTCACCCCCATGAAAAATCGACATTTTTTTTGAGGATTATTTTCTTTTCATGCTAAAATTTTTTAGGGTTAGGAATCTTACTAAATAAAAGATCACATTTTGACCTTTTCATCCACATATATATCAAGTATTTTATTAAGTGCACGAGAAAAAACTCTGCCCTCAAACTTTCTCAAATTGGGTTTTTTTACAATAAATTTATTAATCAAGTGCAAAAAGTGAAAAAAAAGTTGGTTATTATTGCCTTATCTTTTGTCTTCAGACAAAAACGGGAGGATATTTAAGCTTTGGGAGGATATTAAAATTTTCCTTTTTCACCATAATAATTTTGCGAATTTTCAGATTCTCAATATTGCGAATTTTTGAAACGCCGTTTTTGCAAAATATATTAGTGTAGGGAAAAAAAATCATAGGGACAACTTTTGTAGGTAATGAACTTCATTTTTTGTCCAAACAAAAATGCTCTAAGGGATTTTCGGGAACTCTAGAGCCATTTTCACACCCTTTCTACAAATTCCACGTAGGAGATTTTCGGAGGTAAATGAACCTATGAATACCTGCAAATTAAAAAAAAATTTTGACGTACAGACTTGATGCCCAGGTTTGGGGTTTTTGTGGAGTTAATCTACTGGACTAATCATTCACAATTGTTTATAAATTTCAACGAAATCGCGATATTGACATTCTTTACTAAATACAAGAGGAAAAATACATAATTTGTGTTTTGGAAAGTTGTTTCAAAAATTCAAATGAAAAAGTCTCATTTTTAAGCAACAGAATGTAATTTTAACTCAAAGTTTAAGTTGAAAATTAGGACATAAACGATTTTTGGTGAAAATCTGATAAAATGCTCTCCCCTCGGAAATTGAGGATTGACAGATATAAGGGTATTCTGGCGAAAATCGATTTTTTTGGACCCCAGGGATTTCAAAACGTGTAGAAAGGTTAATGTTCCAAAGTCGGTTTTTCCACCATAACAACATTGGCCCTTTACTTGGATCGCATACGAGGTGCACCAACAAAAACAAATATAAAAATAGAAATAATTAATATTAAATGTTCTTCTTTCTGTATTATGAAACTAATTTTTTTATATTAAAAAAACTATTCATGTATCTAAAACTCCTCCATATGCAAGACGATAATACAGAGTACATTATAAAAAATTTATATACATTTGACAGGAACAGCCTTCCTGGGAGAAGTAAATCTTGAGATAAAGGAGAATTATGTCATAAATTGCAGACATGGGTTCCTAAATAGTATTTAGAAATTGAGTTAACCAATTAACCCAACGAACATTCTCTCAATGTAGAGCCTGGGTTCAAATTGTATAAATTATGATTCCTGTTTTTCATATCATACCCAAAAGGACGCCAACTGAAGAGACAAAAAAAGGTCTAGATATTTCTCCTACACATTTGTTTGTATTCTGGATTTCATTATCCAAAAAGAAGAACATTTAAAAGAAAAAAACACTATGAACTAGAAAAATGAATTACATGGATAGACTTCTCAATTTTTTCAGCAGGAAAGTGATGACGATAATCTTAAAAAAATAAACATAATCTCTTCACCTTTTTAGAATTTAGAGCATAGAATGTTTAAATTCTCGGGTAGTTTTAATAAATAATTATTTATTTATTTTAAACCAACATTTTAATATTTTCACCAAATTGATATAGATGACATTTTTGGATGTGTTTGTTTTATTTATATATCGTTATATCGTTGTTATCTTTCCCCTTATATATATGTCAAAAAAATACCCTGTACGCCCCAAAAGTATTTCCAAATGTTTATGTATTTGTAGTTGATCAACCAAATATTTTTTACAATGGTCTACACTGTTCTACAGGCCTATACTGGCAAAATATAATTATTGTTTTAATTGCTTATGTAATTGCATACTCTAGTCTCCTTTTTCTGTTATTTAATGATTTCCCTTTCCATTTCCAAGTATCTTTCATCTAAACGTCTTTATTGTTTTATCCTTGCTCACCCCTTTTTCTATTTGCACCATCTTTGGCAGTCTGTCTCGCTCCATTATTTCCACGTGGTCCTGCCATCTTATTATCTGCCCTTTGACGAATTTGCTTATCTTACTAGTCATCTTCTGTGTGCTTCTCTCCATTACACGTAGCATTTTTCTCTCTCACCTTTCATCAAAGCTTCATCAGTTGCTGTCAATCTTATTATATTTTTATAAATTCTCGTTTTTTCTTCTATATATCTGCTAACATGTACGCGAAACTTTTCACTTTCTCGAATTTATAAACTTTTCCTTTTGTGTATCTCTCATTTATTTCCAACCCAATTTGTTGTGCTTCCAACCAAGTAATTTGTTTAAATGAGTGTTTGATTATTTTAAATAAAAATCACAAATTTATTAGCCTAAAAATAGTTGAGCTAAGTATATAATATTGTTACGTAAATAAATCTACATAAACGATGACTATTTTCGCAAAGAGCGGATGGTCGGAATGATTTTAGACTTATGCAAATTGAATACAATCATTTTTAAACGCAGGTAAATCAGAAGCCATTATTGAGTTATCAATTTCAGTTTCCGATTCTGTTTGGCTGATAAACTGAGCACAAACAAAATGCACAAACTGTATTTTCATTTTCACCGGATCTCTGATTTTGTAACAATATTATGAAATATTTCTATCGGATATATCGTCATTGTGGTTTAAACTCAATATGCTCGAACAAAATGAGTTTTATATGCTGTTAAAAACGTTCAATGCGTTTGTTATATATTAAAATGGGTATTGTATATTTTCCATAAAATCATGTTATGTCCTATTTCTGATGTTAATGTTGTTTTATCAAAATTTTTTGAGTTTGTATCGATTATATTATTATAAGAGGAGACATTTTATTTTTCTTGTGTTTGACGTACGATTCAACTTAACAATTGACGACTTACACAACTCGACAAAACAAATTATAGCTAATACCATCGGGTTTTCTCGGTTTCCATCTTTTAAAACATTTATATTCTAATTATTGAACATATTGAAGCAGCCGAGTGCCTTGTGGCGATATTCTGTGATTTAAGTAGGGCATTCGACTACCTTATCATTATTGTCTGTACTGGAGAGATGTGGAATTAGAGGCAATTATTTAAAATGGATCTCAACCTTTCTTAAACAACAATATGTATATCTAAACTTTAAAATAGACAAAAAACTAAAGAAGTTAACTCTAATATGTTAGATACACATATAAGAGTTCCACAAGGGTCAATTTTGGGGCCAATATTGCTTGTTAACAGTGTAGACTCCTATACAATTGTATATTTAATTCCTTCTCTAAAATATAGTGTAATAAATTGCTAAAAAAAATGGCTCTTTAAAATTGAAGTTTAATTAAACAGTGCACTTCATTGAGCCACCGGGTATACACTTAAATTCAATTACAGCGAGGCGAAGTTTTTGCGAAGCTGTTTAGCAGAGTGTTCCGAATAATTCCTTAGCATTTTCTGTTATGCAACTTCCGTGTACAAGTTTATTAAAAGTTCCACAACTATTCCGGCTTGTTACCTGCAGTAACTTCATTTATAAATGTGAAAAGTTAAATTGTAAAGTTTATTAGGAAATGCAAATTCTCGGCAATCTTGAACTTCTGTTGAAAGGCACTCCAAGTGGAAACTGAAATATTTTCGCCGATTTAGAGAAATTGAAAAGATTGCAGAATGGTGTATATGATAAATTTTTTACTTCTTCTTAATACCGAAATTCCCCAAACTTTTTTTTATTTAAATAATTTTTAAAGGCTATTTTAATGATAGAATTGTCTACAAGTTTTGGAAGTCTTCATCTCTATGGTCAAATTATTCTATGATTAAAGCTATGTTGAAACTTGACGTTTTTGATATATTCGAATAAAATAGTAATTTATGTATCAAGTGAATTATAAGGGCCCTAATGCAATTGCCTGAGGTAATTAAGGCTCATTAATTCCCGAGATTATTTTATTTCTGATCGATTTTAATAAAATAAGCAGCAGTGACATTCAGTAAATATAATGAAACACTGACAGCACTATCCAACAAACTTCAAAATATCATGTCTCCCATTACAATAATTTAAAAGTAGAATTAAGCATATTTTAATAGAAATGGCTATTTATGTAATCAGTTACGAAATGCCTAATTTTGTGTAACGCGTAAAGCTCACAAGTTACACAAAATTGCATTTCTTAACGTATTACATAAAAGATTTTTTCTAATTTTGAATAAAGTAATAGTAAATATAGAATATTATTGATTATTTTTTTCATCTGTCAATACAGTCAGATTTTGTGGTTTCAGCCAATAACAGCTCAGGATCCTAACCAATCATTGTGTTTTATACTGATAAAACCGCTTCTTCGTATTTGTTTCTTGATTAAACTGTGTTTACCTTTTTTGAAATGTCAAATGTAAACATTTAACAATTTTTATTATACTAAAATGTATTGCAAATCTATGTTAATAACCAAATTTCAAAATGTATTTGTAAACTAACCTGTTTTTATTAACGCCAAAACGCCTTTAACATTTTTACATACCTCACTTCAACACTAAACTTAAAATTAATTAAATTAAGAAAGACTTCATTTCATTCTTCTTCTTCGCTTTTATTAAGGCGCCGTTTCGCGGGGTAGCCAGTCAAAAAATCGCCTTGGTGGCCCTGTATGTAAAACTATAACAGCTCAGGTTTCAATTTAAATTGGTAAAGAAAATTTTCAATATTTGTGTGTAAAGTGTCTTTTGCATAAATGACTATGTTCTCTGTTTTTAATACAAAATGATTCAAAAAATAATCCTTTCAAATACGACTCGTCCTCTGAAATTTTATAGATTAAATTTTTGATCTTCATACTCAAACGCCTTTATTTTAGGCAAAACCACTCAAACAAACTGATTTAAGATAAAATCACTCGTCCTGCGGACTCGTGATTTTATCAATCAGTTTGTTTTCGTGGTTTTTCCAAATAAAGCCGTTTTCGTGAAAACCAAAAATTTAATCGATAAAATTTGGAGGACTCGTGGTATTACCTTTGATAAAAATTGTGAAAACAGAAATCAAGTCTGTTGACTGCTATCACTTCATGTCAGTTTGATTGACGTTTTGTAAATAAATAAGTTAAAACGCACGGTTTTTATTTACTTTTACAAAATGAGTGATTCAAGTTTTGAAGAGCTGCCAAGCGATGTTGAAGAGGCGCCAGGTAATGCTCTTTCATCAGTAATTCCCAAAAAGTCGAAGGCAGTTTACGATTTGGCTTACGAAAAATGTATAACTTGGTGTGATGAGAAGAAAATAAAACATATTAATGAGAAAGTCTTACTTGCATATTTTGATGGTAAGACCACATTATAGACACTTTACTCAATGTTAAGATCCGAACTAAATCTAAACAAGAATGTTGATATTAAAAAATACACAAATTTGATAGTGTATATTAAAAGGCAATCAGATGGCTAAAGTGCTAAGAAGTCAAAAGTTTTTGCCAAATTTTTGTTAGCAGCTGGACTTTCTATATTTCTATATTTACTATTACGTCTGGACTTTCGTAATTCAATACCTGGTGGGGCATATAACCCAAGGAGTAGTTGTTGAAGTTCAGACGCTGGTGCAATGTAGGACATTTTTAATTTCCTTGTTCTTGGGAGCTTGTGTGATTTTATTTCACATCCTTTGTGCAGTTTTGTCACTCCCATGGTCCTTTTTTGGTATTTTTATGGTTCAAAAAATTCCACCTTCGTATAGCAGCTGGTGACAAAGAATACTTAATGGCTAAGGTTGTAATGATTATTGGAAGTGCAGGAGCTTGCCGAAAGGCAGAGTTAACATTTCTTCCATTCAAAAATGTTATAGATGAAGGAAGCCATTTTCTTGTTGATATCCCTCCGTCAAAAACAAAAGTTATACGGCAGTTTGCAATTACTACTGGTGACATCGAAAATATGAATTTTGTTGAAATTTTAAGAAAATATATTAAGTTGCGTCCTCAGAACCTTAAACACAACAGATTTTTTGTTAAATATGTAAATGGAAAATGTACCAGAAATCCTGTGGGAATTAACACGTTTATCAGTCTGCCAAAAGTTATTGCACAATTTCTTGGACTTTCAAATCCTGCTTTATATACTGGCCACTGCTTCAGAAGAAGCTCTGCCACTTTATTAGCTGACAGTGGCGCTGATATTTTAAAATTAAAGAGGCACGGTGATTGGAAATCAAGCGGAGGGATATGTTGAGAATTCCATAGAAAATAAAAACGTGTTTCACAAGATATACTTGGTGAAACGTCTAATGTAGTGTGGCCCCACTTCCCAAATAACAGCCAGTGCGAGCCGTGAAACAAGTTTAATTAATTTAAACAATTGTAATAATTGTGTTATCAATATTTATAATATTTAATTTATAATTTATGTTCTTATCTTGTGTTAAAACAGTTAAATAAATGGAGTTTTTTTGTCACTAGTTACATAATATTTTACTTTGTGCAATTAGTTACACAGAGTAAGACATTTCATAACGTCAATGAGTTCTAAAAAGTGTCATATTATATGTCAAAATTAGAAAAATGTTTTTTATAGTAATGAGGAATTTCTTATATTTGTATTTTAGCAGTCCTTTAGCATGATTTTAACATAACTTTAATTTTAGTTGCTTTTATGTTTTTTTTTTAAATTTATATTGTATTGTCTTGCAATTTTATATATCTGAACTATGTTTTAAACAATATTTGACATGTGTTAGACTTTTGTACCATTGTACGTCCTTACGCGAATAAATGAATTTTAATTTGAATTTTCCAACAAAAAATACGATATGATTAAAATATTCATCTGGATAACTCAGTGTATTATGTGAACTTATTTTTATACAGCATCACTCATGACAGAGGAGTTTTAAAAGCAAGTCGATGCATACAAAAATGGCAGATAGAAGTTGGAGTTCTTGCGATATTTCCACGGGAAACATTTAAAGAATTTGTCGAAAAGCAATCCGTATCAGGGGATGTGTGTCAGAAGTTTCAAAGTAAAAAGTTGAGGCTTTCAGTGTCTAGAGCTGTCCAATTTCGCCGTTCATTTGCACGTTGAGCCGTTATCATTAGCTGTGCCGAAAAGAGCTCCCAAGGGATTTCTATCTATCGTTTCTCTTTATTCTTGCTTTTCTCAGCCCCCTTGATTACTTTGGACTACATTATTTATCTTGGTGCTGTTCGTCAACAAAGTATTTAGGGGAAATATATTCCATTTCGTTTTAAAGTTCGAATACTGAATTAGCCTTTTTAGAGTTTTTTTTTGTGACTCATGAAATATGTTTAACAGAAAAGTCGTTTGCTTAAAACAATTTAAAATTTTTCTGATTATGCCATATTTTAAAAGAATGCCTTTACGTCGGAGTTTAACCGACCGGATAAATGACTTTTTTGTTGAGCGTCAACCTTTCTTTAAATATTTGGTGAAGACGAAAAATTGTTTGTTTGTTTTTCTAAATTGCTTTAAAAATAATAAAAATTTTTTTTTGTTGATATTGATTCTTGTAAGTTAGTATTGAAGAATTACCTAATAAAGAACAAGAAAATGTTTCATCAAGACTATACTATATACTATAAATTGAGTATATTTCAAAAATTTCCATTGTCTTCCCATATATTTACATTATTTTGTAAATCACATCTATTTGTTGTTATAATTTTCTAACATTTTCTAAAATTTTCAACAATTTCCTACAATTTATTACAATTTTCTACATCTTTCTAGAATGTTCTAGAATTTATAAAAAAAAACCTTTGATTTAAACTACATTTTATATCTAGAAGATATAAAAAACAATATTTATTGGGACACACGAATCCATGGGTTAGTGATTTATTTATTATTACTCTCTATGTAAAAGTTGTCGGCTTTTATATTTTTAATACTAATTAGGTTGTTTTAAAGTTTAATAGCTGTGTTGAATTTTAGAAGTTTTATTTAGGGGAATTCTAGTATCATTAGAATTTCTGGTTGAATAAGAGTGATTTACGGAATTTAACTCAAATGATTCTATATGTTGCTTATTATAAAGAAGGCAATGAAAAGACATGATTTTATTTGTAATAAAGAAATAGGAAATTTATTTAATACACAGTTTGTAAGTGTAGACGGATTATACAGGGTTCGCCAATTATTTCCAGTCGATCTCTAGCACCGAAACTAAAAGAGATATCAACAAGTTTTTTTGTAGTTGTAGACAGTGTCACTCGGACTACAATTTTAAAATATTTTGATGTATACAGGGTGGCTAATTTTTGTGGAATGAAAATTAATTTGGTTTTTTTAAATTGAATACCCTGTATACGATTATGTCTTCTGATTCTACTTAATATTAGATTTACGGTAGTTTTTTGTATTTGTAAATCCGACGCGGCGTTGACGGCGTTTGACGATAGACCGTACTAGTAATAGTAAAGTTAGATGTGCAAAACCCTATATTTTTTTAATGCGTATTAGGGAGAGCTTCTAACTGAAGAAAAATATACAGGGTGTCCCATTTGAAAAAATTAAGTTATCGGCACGCCATCAGCAAACACCCTGTACAACAGGTGAAGATGTTGTGTGATTATTGTGATAGGTTCATGTTTCATTTACATCATAGTAGCTTTTTTGAGGAATTTTTTAAAAAATGTGGTTTTTGTGCTAATATTTCTAAAGTGCTGTTTTTTCATTAAATCTGCTTAAAATAGGAATAACTTGTCAACGCCGCGTCGGATTTACAAATACAAAAAACTACCGTAAATCTAATATTAAGTAGAAGCAGAAGACATAATCGTATACAGGGTGTTCAATTTAAAAAAACCAAATTAATTTTCATTCCACAAAAATTAGCCACCCTGTATACATCAAAATATTTTAAAATTGTGGTCCGAGTGACACTGTCTACCCCTACAAAAAATCTTGTTGATATCTCTTTTAGTTTCGGTGCTAGAGATCGAGTGGAAATAATTGGCGCACCCTGTATAACAAATACATTAAAAAACCAAATATTCCATATCCAAAATCCACTATATATCCACTATAAGAATAATTTTTTATGTTGTAAATGCGCCTGTTTCGGACTTTTGAGCAAAAATTCACAAAAAATATGAGATCAATAAGAAAAACGTGGACGTATTCATCAAAATATACCTACAATCTCAAATTAATAAAATTTTATAATTTAAAAATTAAAAATGGACTATAAAACAAATACGCCTACGAAATTTACTCCGATTTTCTAAAAGTATCATATACAAACTTCACTTCGTTATATTACTTTTGCCTCTTGAGTCTTTTATTACCTTGAAATACCAAAAGACAAACGATGTAACAATTGCCATGATTATTGTCACTGATACTCGAATTTCAATCGCGCTGAAAATACATAACAACTCTCAATGAGAAACACGATTTTGATCTGAAAGCACATCAAAGAGAAATAACGAATAATTTGTTTGTTGGCAGTAAATAATAACATAAATATAATTTAAAAGTCGCTTTTACTTTCAATTCTTAAGCAGCGTTGTTTAAAAAGAAAGCACCTTGTTTTATTTTTTTTAGAAATTTGAAATTGCTAGTCCAGACCGTTGTCGATCAATCTCAGAATGTCGGAAAAGAAATTCATCACAAGGTCATTTGAGTGAGAAGGTAAACCATTTGAAGGCTTATAATATTTGTTCGTTTTCTGTTTTTAGAGGTTTATCGCTATCGTGATTTAGAAAATCATCGTACGAATTGGAAAATAATGTTTCTCATACTTTAATCATGTCTTATCGCTGAAAAGTTGTGGTGATTGGCGTATAGGGTCCTTAAAATTTCATTTTTAATATTTGATGTCAATTATCCAGATTAACAGAATATACATTACCGGACACGGCGGCCTAGTTGGTAAGGCGTCTGCCGATTCAGCTTGGTCAGTGTTCGGGGAGTAGGTTCGAATCCTGCCGTATTCAAGTGGAATTAAAGTCAGATAAGACTTTGGGTAAGTGCAAAAAGGTATTTGTGTCATACGCAGTTTCATTCACGCCGGTAAACAGGCCGGATGAGATCGGATATCTCGTGGAACTAATAGGGGTTGGTGACACAATTACACACTTGTTAGTCGGTAGATCACCTGCATGACAAAGGCATAGTCCTGGGTTTAAGGTGATTGAGGACCGTGGTTCGGGGCCCACGATAAGCTGTAGGTCCCGTCCAGTTCAGGCCATTAGGTCAGAAAAGAGACGTTACAATTAACAAACAAACAAACAGAATATACATTGGTGCAGTTATCCCTACTAAAATCTGGTTTTTCGCCAATAGCGATCAATAGAAAATTCACGTTAGAATGGGCTGATAAATTTTACGTATAAATTAAGAAATGGGGCTACAAAGAATCAGTAAGGAAATTTCAACTGCAAAAGTCGTCTCACTTCGTCAGCTAGACTACGTAACATCTCTAAAAAATTAAAGAAATGTTTTAAAGTGAAGTGCATAATAAAAGCCAGTTGGTATAAATGGTTCGACAGATGGATAATGAAAGAGCTCTAACTTTTCACACTACTTTTACATGTTCTGCATGCCCTAAAAATCTGAAACACGTAATTTTTTAACTTATTAAAAATTTAGTTTGGGAAAATAGATTTCTACTATTTGGCGCGACAGCCTAACATACGTTTTTAGTGAGTAAACATTAAACGAATAATTGAAAATGACAATTTCGCGTAAAACTGCGGAAAATTTTAAATAATGTGCAACGGCTCAAACGGAATAAAATGGAGTGAAAGAATAAAAAATCTGTTTTCATCCGTATTTGTATTTAGATTTCTAAAATTGAATAAGCACTCCTAATTTAACTTTAGTTGAATGAAATATAACTTTTTAACTTTATTACGAACACTAAAATGTCCGAAGTTAGAACAAATAAAAATAAAAGCCTAATATAAGTTGATTATTTTGAAATTTACGAGGATATTTTGTTATTAGCTTAATACAGGAAATGTAGCTGTATTTATTAGCCATTTTTAAATCTACGGCTTATCTTGAAACAGAAAATTTGGGAAATTGTATCCATTTGTCAACATAGAAATCCAATAAGAAGCGATTTTAGATATTCTACTCCTAGCGTAACTGAAAAAGTTAAAGCATCAAAGGATATACGACTTGATTAATAACAACAATTAAAACAAATTTCACCGTTTACCTGTGGACAAGTTACAGAGTGTTAAAGTTGTAGCATCCAAAAGGTGAAATTTGAGGTAAGGTTTCCACTAAGAAAATATTTTTAATAATTATGTCCACATGGGGGTAAACCAAATTGATCAAACTATGTTAGAACATACGGTGTGATATAGAAAAAAAAATCCAAGCATCTAAAGCCGCAATAAACAGCATATGTTTTATACATATAAAAGTCTGAAGGAACGGCTATCAGTTTTACTAGATCAAACGCGTTATGCAAATCTATAAATTCTGGTGTAATAATCGGCCACTCGGTAAACGAAAGATGCATAAAGTGTTTAATTTTGATATATTGGCTACGGATAATTTTTAAACTATATTTTTCTTACACGATAGTTTTAAAAATACAAATTTTACCCCAAATAATTTTCTTAAAATTGTTTTTCTTTTAGGTTCCCATTTTGATGTTAAATACTCCCCTAAATTCTGGATTCGTGTATATTTAGATTTTTTTAAAATATGCTTTAACTTATTTACAATGTTATTTTAATTTTATATCATTTAATGTTTAGATTATTTTTTTTATTTCTCTATCGTTTACATCCAAAGGAATGAGCCAAAATACTGTGTTAAAACACAGTCCAAATATCGCCTCTAACATTCATCGGAGCCTCGTATTGTGGCACGGTATACTGATTTATGTTTCTTGCGTCTAAGCATAAACGTAATTAACCATTTGCTTTTTTAACTACCACAATAGGGTTCAAATATCTTGTGTTAAACCTTTCTTTTAGCATCTTCTGTATTTCTAATTCTAATTTCTGTATTTGTAAGGTATGGGATATGTTCTTACTCTAAAATTTTCTATTCCTCTTACTTCAATCATGTGTACATAGTTATTTACCATTCTCATTTCTTTCTTAATCAAACCTTCATATTTCATTATTAAATTCTTCACCTTCTCTTCATGTCCTTCATTTCCACACACTAATTCCAATTCTTCTCTAATACCACTCCTTTCTATATTCCATTACTTCTTTATATCCTCTTCTACTTCCAATTCTTCCATATCTTCTTTCTCAAATTCAATGCGATTTCCATCTAATTCTATCTCCATCTCTTCAAAATCAATTATTGCATTATACTTCGTTAACTCATCAACTCCTATAACCATGTCTGTTTCTAAATTATCCACTAATAATAATTGCATTTCTACTTCTTTCCCATCCTTCAATTCAAATTTCTGTATAATAGTTCTGCCTACTTCACATAATTTTTTCCCATTTGCTCCTATCAATGTAATTTTTGGTATTTTAATTAATTTATTTTCATAATTTTCTATATTTTCTTCTATTAATTTTGTTTTTATTATTGAAACTTCCGAACCAGTATCAATTAATAATTTGACTTGAATTAACCCCATTATTTTTTCTAAATCTAATTCTTCCCTAAATTAATATATTCCCTTGGATGTTCGTATGTACAGATACTATTTCTTACATTCGGTATGTGCTCGATCCAAAATCTTGATCGGACACTTGTTCTGTGATTATTTCCGGTTCCATACTATTCTCTTTTCCTGTCTCTGTATTTGTACATTATTAATTCTTCTTTGTTCACCATTTCTATTTCCTCTTTCTTCATTGCCTCTGTCAGCTCTTCTTGGTTCTATGTTGTCTCTTCCTTGTCTGTTTTCATAATTTGCGTTCCTGTTATTTTCAAATGTTCTGTTACGATAATAATTGTTATTAATGGCTTACCTAAGGTTGTGAAATAAATCACACTTGTTCCCAAGAACAAAGACATTAAATGTCCTACACTGCACCAGCGTCTGGACTTCAACAACTACTCCTTGGGTTATATGTCCCCCCAGGTATTCAATTACGAAAGTCCAGACGTGGTTTGGCGCCCGACCAAGTCGGGGCTTTAAACCAAAAACTTTGATTTTATTATAAAAGGAGCTTGTCATTCTTAGACCGGTTTCGGAATTATTGTTCCTCTTTAGTAAGAAGCAGGCTAGCTCGAATTTCTATCTCTAAAGAAATTCTGAAGATCGCTTTGAACCCACCAACTCTTAGTACAAACGGTTAAGTCGAGAAAGAGGATGTGAGTGAGTATAATAAAATCAAAGCTTGCAAGAACTATAGAAAATTCCACCGTCGTTAGAGTTTTCTATAGTTAGCTGTTTCTAATTTCCATTTGATTTCTATTTTTCTCTGTCTTCATTAGTTCTGATGTTTTTCATTTTGTTTTTTAAAATGTTGATGAACACCTTGGGATGTACCTTTGTGTTGACCCCTTCAAATTTGTGTTCCCCTCTACTTCCTATGTAGTTGTTAATAATTAGTTACCACCACTCCATTACTTAAATCCTGGAAATTTCTCCCCTCAATTTGTTTGTACTAGTTCAGTATAAATATACTAATCTTCTCTCCAAATTTTCCAATTTTCTATTTATTTCTCCAGATTGTTCTTTGCCATTCACCTTGTTTCCTGTTTCTTCTATTCTTCTTTTCAAATTGTCTATTTCCTTCTGTATTTCCTTGATTCTCTCTTCTGCTTTATTCTCATCTTGTTTTTGTTCTTCTCTTAATTTTGTTCCTGGCTCCTTCACACTTTCTTCTTCTAGATTTTCCATCCTTTCTTGGATGTCTCCTATTCCCTTCATTTCTTCTTTAATGTCTTGCTTGACTTCTTTTACTTCTTTTTCAATTTTTTCTTTGAAAATCTCTTCTTTTTCTTGTATTTCTTTTATTCCATTTATTTGTAAATTTTCTATTTCCATGATTCTTCCAATCACTTCTTTTTCAGTATCACCCCGTATTTTTAGTGCAACGTTTTATAAAATAATATGTATCACATTAAAATATAATTAAATAACTGTGAAATATCACTTCATTTTGCAAACATTCGTTGTGATAAACTTTCCACGTCTCTCCCAAATGATGAATGATCTCTATTTCCTAGTGTTACCAAATCTCCCATGTTTACACTTGTCACATCTTCTTGAGACACCTTTATAATAGACCACCGAAATCACATTCTAGGGAAGACGTCCTTCTTTCATGTTTTTAATATTGTTGTATAGTGTTAGAGTAGAAAGTCACGTCTTCGCAAGTGTCACAAGAATAACCCATCAATTTAGCACTTCTTTCGGTTTCGAATCACGTTCCGAATTGGCTGGAGACCCCGCAAAATTTAATCATTACCTGGAGCATTCATTTGTATTTTTACGATGTAATACTAGTGGCAGTCTTTCCTTGGATCGTAACAGAAAATATTTTACGTATACTGCATTTTGTTAAGGTCTTGGCACTTAACCTTCGATAAATTTCTGACACTCAGATATTAATGAAGATGCATTATCGATAGTGATCGCTGGATTCGAATCCCGGAATTTTTACACGTCCTAAAGACTAGGTTAAATCAATTTAGTGTTTTTTATAATGGTTTCCAAATTCAATTTTGTAAAATTGCAGGAATTTATTTTGGTTATGTCACTTTAGCTCAACAAATTGTTTAATTTTCGAATAATACTCAATTTTAAAGTCCTAAAAAATAATATGTTATTTATTAAATCTTATAGACGGCTAAAGTAGGTATATGAAAAAGTAAGACGATTCAGAAATTACGGTTCACTTTTTAATTAAATTCTAAGAGGAATTAGACTTTCTGATACAGCAGTTTAAACGAATTTGTACGTAAAATAGAATATAACGTAGAATAACTATGCATTATCTTTAAGAATTAATTATTCTTCTAGAGATTTACTCTAAAAATTTGACACGTACAACCTATTTCGGTAAATCTAACTACCATTTTGTGGTATGGTAAGTAAAATGCATGTCGTTTTCTACAGTTTAAATAAATTAATCAGCCCATTTATATAAACATAAACTCATTAAATATTTTTTCTAATACTTGACACTTTATACTGTTACTATGGTCCATTAGAACTATCACTTTAAGTTGTCAATAAAATCCATCATTCCTTATAAAATACGTCATCAATGGTAACGTATTTAATAGCTATTTAAAATATGCTTCCACATTTAACATTTATTCAATAAAAATTACAATTATGAAAATGGAAATTGCCACTTCCGAAGAGTGGATTAATATTATTATTCTTGGCCCCCACATCAGCATCGTTGCTACAATTTGCACTTTTGGGGAGTAGATTGCTGATGTCCATATTAACATCGCCTCTGCCATTCAAAAATACCTTTCGGGCAATATTAACCTTTTCTTCCAAAGATTCTTCAATGTAGGATTCGGCAACTTTTGATGACTCCCACCCCCACCCCTTTCAATTTAAAATTTATTCATGCAAAATTTAGTACCTGCGTTAGTAAATAAAGTCGCCAAACGTGTTGATTCCGACCAGTTGTCGCAGGTACATTATTTTTTGGACGTAGGGCCACATATAAATCGATTGGTTTCATTGAGAACAGTGAATCTCCTCTCTTTATGTATTTTTGTATCAGGTATATAAATAAATATAATAAATACGGTATCCTCCTGAAAAGAAATGATTACCTTCATAAACAAATATGCTGTATCATCCGCTTCCTTCAAAAATGTTTGGATTTCTTGCCGAGAGAGCACTTCGACTTCTTAGAACGATGACCAACATTCAATTTTTTTATAAAGGGAACAACAGAACCAAAGAGTAGCCTTCAGCATTGAATACTCTGGCCACAAAGAAGCCGGACACAATTTTTGGGACTGTAAAATACATTTAATTTAGTCTAAGAACATCAATATTTTTGTTAAAACAAAGGACATTACAAGGAACTTACCCTTGTATCAAGATACGCCAAGATAACGTCTTCCGTCACTTCATTTACCCTTTTTGCCGATTCCCATTGTGTTAAAGCCACGTACACCTTCTCATATGCTTCTGTTTTGATTTTGCAGGTAATAAATTTGCCCGCAGTTCGTTGCCTTTTTGTAATATTTCATTAGGAATGCTTTCATGCGACATTTTTTTTCCACTATTTTGTTGACTCGTTATCATAAGATTCTATTAGTATTAGAAAAAAATCTTGAAGACAACACGTGTTTTATAGTTTAAAAAACTCTAGTTGTCTTAATAGATATAAAATCCTCCTTAAAATCATGTGACTTTTTTACGGTATAACTTCCGCCATGTCGCTCAAGCGAGTTGGTTGTGTTTTCCGTTGAATTCGAAATCTTAAAACATCTAAGACATCTTACTACATTTTCAATACATAAATTAGTGAAAAAGAATAAATCAGATGCATGAAAGTGCACCTTTTTCTTATTTAAGTTAAAGAGATACATGATACTCGATAGAGTTAAGCCCAATAAAGGAAATAAGAAGAAGAAGCCTTTTTACGGTCCTGGCTTCTCAACCTATCACCAAACTACCACAAGCGCCTTTTAAGGAGGTAAATCAACACGGCCAAATCATAAACCGCTGCATGTCCACGCCTACCCGCGATGCCACTCCACATGCCGTTGAATCCTGCCTTTAGAAGTTTGACTTCGGCAAGTCTGCGCTAGGTTGATGTAGAGATATTTTTTATATTCTTTTCTCAGTTCGACTTTTTTCTGGACTAGATACCAATCATATTTTATTACCATGATAAACAAAAAAAAAACATTATAAAAGGAAAACTCGTTGAAACGTCCACTAATTAGAAATTTAACCCTAATCGTAAACCCCACATACCTTTACCAAATGAAATTGTACGGTCGTTAACGGGAACACATTAAACGCTTCACGAGAAAACGGTTAGAAATAGAGAAAAACAGCTTTTAAGTTCCATCTTAACATTTTATGTCCGATAATAAAAGGAAAAAAATTACAAGGCGATACACGCTATCCGTTTTTTTATCCCGTATTTTTCATAAAAATAAAAAATTATTTTTTTGTTCCCACGTTAGCAATTCTTATCGGGCAGCAGCCAAAGCGCCAACGGTCAACGGCTGCGCTCTGGATGACCACTGGCGCTTTAGCTACTTCTCGTTTTTATTACTATTTGCTATCTAAAATTACACCCCTGGAAAGCTTCTAATTGATCCATATGACGTCAGTAGTGCATCAATATTGTTATTACGTGAAAGAGTCAATTCAAACATAACTTCGTAATCAGCAAACTTACAGTGCCGCCTCATTAAGATTAATTGAGTATTACCATAATATCACCGGAAGAATTTCGCAGGACTTGGCACACACGCCGTTTACATGACTCTGTTTTTATCACATTCAGCCCTATCAATAACTTTGTGGATGACAGCATATTGCACGCAAGTATTCGAGATATCAATCTCGCACGACATTATCAGGTTCTTCTTACAACTTACAGGTGTATTAAAGTAACTTAAAATCAATAAACTGTACGTACTATGTTAAATATTATATAAATAAGTCATTTCAAGTCAAAATTTTAACGTTAGTAAAATTAAAAAAATAAATTAATTAAAAAAAAATTTCAAAAATAACCGAGCTACGATTTATTTGGAAGAGAAGCAGATAAAACAAGGAGTCTAACTGTCAAAAATATCAAATATATAAAAAATATGTGTTTTCTAGAACTAGTGAACAGGATAATCTAAAAATGAACTATCAGTTTATTTTAAAAACAATTAACAATAAGGGCTAATTGGGTAAACAGTTATGGGTAACTAACTCCACATTGCGTACTCTCATTTAACCACTACTGTGCTTATAACTAGAGTAAGTTTCTTAAGGTGAATGTTGATTAACGGACAAAAGTTTATAATACTTTAAAAACACATTTGAGTGTTGTAAACTTAAGTAATAATTATAGAATTAAAATAAATTTTGAAAATTACTGGTCAAAAAATGTCACCTTGACTTATGTCTCGCTAACATGGTCTGTTGTATTAGAAGCCGAAAATAATTAATAATATTATATACTATCATAAATTCACAATACTCAGATACCAGAAGTGTGACATTCGCGTCAAAAATATTGCAGGGCCTACTGATTTTGCAGGCGCATGCACAAATTGAAAAGTTAATTCTGCATAGATTTAAAAAACCTTATACCGACAGATAGCTGAAAGACGTGGCTTTCGTTTCATCAGAAAATATACGAGGTGTTACATTTAAAAAAGCAAACAAAAAAATTTTAGACACGCCATTTTGTTTTCTGGTTAACCGCAAGTAAGAAAAAAATTTTTATGGGTCTAAACAAAAAACAGAAAAACGTCAAAATTCTCCTATTCTTGTATATCTTACGAATTCTTTTGGCATAATTTTCTGTACCTAAATTGTTTAAATTACTTTATTAAATAATCATAATGTGATTTCGTATTGCATTTCCTATTCCTAATTTAAATATTCATAAATTTTGAGTTTTGTTTATTTATTGATCCACATTATTTGCTAACCACTGGCTATGTAATAATAATTATGTTCATTAGCAAGTAATGTCAAATACTCAAATACAGATTTCCCGATATAAATTACTTAACAAAAATTAATTAAACATGTGCTATAAAATTAACATTTTGACTACAGAGAATAGATTTCTAGAAAATGCAGAACCACACCCAAATTACAGAGTGATTAAACATCGGTGTCCTTAAACGTTTTGCTGAAGAATTAGAGTTTATCCATTTTCAATTGCACAAGTATAAAAACCAAATCCCAGATGTGCCGACAAGTTGCTTTGATGCGCCGACAAGTTGCTTTGATATGACGACAAGTTGCTTTGACGTGCCGACAAGTTGCTTTGATATGGCGACAAGTTGCTTTGATGTGTCGACAAGTTGCTTTGATATGGCGACAAGTTGCTTTGATGTGCCGACAAGTTGCTTTGGCATTATTGGCATTTGTTCTTAAATTGAAAATAGATAAACTGTAAATGATAGTTTGTTGTGGATATAAAAAATGAAGTATAAAATAAAAAAGCAAATAATAAATCCAAACTAATGAATTTCGATTATTAGTAAGTCGAAACGTCAATAAAAACATTTTAATTAGTAATTTTATTATCCATAAACGAGTGACAGAAATGAATCGTTAAATGTTAACGATTCCTTTTTTTTCAAAGGAAATTCAAGTTTAATATTTTATTATTACTATCTCTTGTATAGAATACAAACACTTTCGGGAGACATCCATAATGAGGATCATTCTGAACTGTATTTCATTCGCACTTTTTGACTTTTGATGATGGGAGAAACTCTACATATTTTCGATCTAAACGCTGTTTAATTTCTGACAGCGAATGATCTTTTTTTGTACATTTCATATAAAAAACACGAATACCACAATTTTGAAGCAAGTTTTAAACAAAAACATTTTTAAAATGCGGTGGTGTGTAGATCCAATAACACCAGCCATGTGAGGAGCTGTTGCTGGTTGCTGAATCAGTTTTGACTATTTATTATAATGTCTAATGTGTACCGGATGTCTAAAAAAATGTGACTAAACTTACGACGAGAATTAGCCTAATGTTTTTTCTAAATAAATTGGACGCAACACTGAAAAAATATTTGTATGTCATCAATTTTTTGGACACTAATGCTATGATTCGGTGATTGGGAGAATAATTTCACGTCATAAAACAATTAACTAGTGCATTAAAACAATAACCGAAAAATCGTTAATAACGCAAAACATCAAAAACTAATTAACTGTATCCTTAATATAATACAAATATTAATCAAATCAATGTTTGGCGATTATAAACCTCTGTACTTTACCATTAAAACCATAAAATCTTTTTATAAATCCAAGAACTACATTCTTTGAAAATTAACGGTTTTCATTGTTTTGATGAACTCTAAACGTTAAATCTATGAATACCACCATTGACTGCTTAAAAACGCGCCAAAATAGTGCTACCTAATAGAACATTAATATTACGAACAACTAGCGTAGATGTTTAACACTTCGCGCCGCGTCCATAGCCCATACAGTGCGGATCATAAGTGTTAGTTAGATAGGGGAGCTAACTCGTTACTGGACTCTTGTTAGGAAAATCGCGGAGACAGGTCGACTTTTGATTTCTACAATGTACATTTTTGAATGAATAGTTTACCCCCAATTTCATCCCTTACTGGAGGGGAGCAACCCTTTCGAAAAATTTAAATAGCATGTGGTGGTGAGTGATAGCTCATTTGAAAGGAGGTTTTATTCTCTAAATGTTCAAAATGTTCCCCGTTGATCTCCTGGCAAAAACAAAGTCTATTTTTAGTTTCAGCTTTGACGTTTTGCAAAAAAAAAATTAAAAAAATAAAATAATAAAATAAAAAAAAAATCATAAAAAAAAATAAATAAAAATAAAATAAAAACAATAGTAAAAAAATAAAAAAAATATATATAGTAAAAACAATAAAAAAAAAATAAAAAAAATAAAAAAAATTAAAAAAAAACACGGTTGAATAGAGAATACAACCACCTTTCAAATGAGCTATCACTCACCACCCCATGCTATTAAAATTTTTCGAAAGTGTTGCTCCCCTCCAGTAAGGGATAAAATTAGGGGTAAACTATTCATACAAAAATGTACATTGTAGAAATCAAAAGTCGACCTGTCTCGGCGATTTTCCTAACAAGAGTCCAGTAACGAGTTAGATAGGGGGGTTACACTTATGATCTGCACTGTATAAGTGCAACCACATGCAGAGGTTAGGTGTTCCGATACAGTTTGTGTTTTGAGGACAGTAAAATAATAATTACTGTGCCAAATTAGTTAATTCTGGACTAGAGATCGACAACGAAAGGAAGATACATTTTGATAGTTACAAAAAACACTGGGTATACCGCTTGGTAAATATTATTCTAAGATGTTAAAGTAAAAAATTGCTATTTTTTTAACTTAAATATTTATTTTAGGTTGATATGGATTATAATGTCGCGTTCGAAAGGGGGGAATTCTTTTTAAAAAATTGGGAAATATGTTTTCCGCAAATACTGGCATTTTTGCAGAAAGGATAAAGCTGCTAGAGCCCTATTAAATAACGCCTTCAAGGAAACGTGCGACGAAAGTAAGTTCAAATTATAATATGCCAAAAAGTAGCATATTAATTTTGTATTTTTTTAGATGGAAAATATGCTTCACTTTTATATTTGGTGCCATTGACCAAATTTTGTTCCAAAAATTCATTTGGAAAGACGACACATATAAAATTTACAGTAAAGGACTCCCAGAAATCATTTTTGTTTTGTGCTAAAACCCAACAAGATCTGGAAATTGAGAAAATCAGCAATTGAAACCTTTATTTTATGCCTTGGAGACGACATCTCTAAAATTTCAAATATTTGCGTCTACTTTGACGAAATTCATTTTAAATTTTTTCATATACTTAAGGCAGTTGATATATGTTTTAAAATTACTTATTCAATTTAGATTTTCTACAAAGTAGCAAAATGTTTTGAAACTTTTTGGAAAAGTGTTTTTATAAACATGTTGTTCCCTTTGAAAGCCCTAGGGTACACATGATTTGTGAATCAATAACATTAGAGCAATAAAAAATAACTACCTAATACATTTTTTTGTATAATCCTCTTCCAGTTGGTTGAATCTTGATTGTTCATATGGGAAATTCGAAAATATAAGTTTTGAGATTATGAATCTATGCTCACTATTTATTGTTTTAATGTATTGGTGTTATAGCTTAATAGAGAGTTATTGCACATCATTTGGGGTATACGGTATGCCTTACAGTGACAGTTACGCGTGCGCAACAGTAAACAACCATTTTTAAGGTATAACGTCGTACGCTATATCTAAGGCATAAGGAGAGCCTTAAACCTTATACCTTATGCATATTTGATGTTCTAAAACCAAAAAGCGGCTTTTTCGCGATCGATTTTAGAATTAAATAACAGAAGAAGAGCAATGTTAAACCATATTCAATGGTTAACGTAAATAAAGTTAAAAAATTGAAAATTTGTAAACAAAATTTTTCGACTGACCATTAGACTTTAATAAAAACTATTATTCTCGATAATTTTGAGTTTATGTTGACAAGTAATACAAATTAATACAAAAGTTTTAATTATCTACATTTATATTAAACTGTTTACGATATATTTCAGCTACAAATTCTAAAAATCCAATATCCAACCCTCAAAACATAGGGCTTCGGTACCATAAAAGGGTTTGTTAGATGAATTAGTTTATGAGTATTTTGAAAAATAAATTATTGCATTATTTCAAGGAACTTAGTCTCTTTGGATTACAACAGATTGGGAAAAACCTATAATCCAATCGTTATAATGTAAATTTAACGGCTGGCTGGGGATTAAAGAAATCATTTTCCAAAATTCTGTGCTTAATTGTAATGTTTTCTCTATATGTATTTAAATATATATTATTGAAAAGATGTTAATTATTTAAAATACAAAAAATGAAATTTTCCATTAGTTTTGATATCTGATATTTGCATTTTAGGTTTTAAATAAAACTAAAAAACTATCAGTCTTAATTTATTGCTTAATAAAGGTAAGAAAGTTAAAAATATTTTATTTCAAAGTAATTTAAACTTAATTCTACAACATATTTCTATTTCTTGGTTTGTTTTTTGCTCCGATGGATCTTAAGAGTCTTTTCTTGTATGAACTTCCTGGTTCCCGGTTTTGATTGTTGAAATTTCATCAAAACCCTTCAACCTATTCGTATAATCTAATCTTCTAAGCAAAATGCACAATCCTTTAAGTTCTGCAACACAAAATTAGGGGTAATAGGTTTTTACTTTCATTAGGAGAAAGTCAATAGTTTATACCTGATTTAACATTACTTCTTGTTCTAATTACAGCTGGTAACATAAGACGTTCTGCTAAGAATACAATGTGTTCTCTTTCAAATCGGAAATTTGATTTTATGTAATGGGTTAACATTAACTCTAAATTGAGGCGATCATTGATATTTCTTCCTCGACCTTCCCTATTATTGATAAGGTGAAATAATATGGCTTCATCTATGTGTTCATCTTCATGTTCTTCCTCAACAAAAATATTCAAAAGTTCTTCCGTAATTTCGTTAATACTTTTCTACCATCAACTCGAGCACAATATCCAATATTTATATTTCGACACCATTGACACCCCACTATTAGCATGTCAAACGTCACTACCTTGAGAAAAGCAACTGCAATAACTCACTATTTTACGCATACCTTACATCGTCATAGCGCTAAGGTATAACGTATACGGTATACATTGTGCCAGTTTGCAATAACTCTCTAATGTCACTTATCCCTAACGTTAATAACCGACGATCGTAGACCCATGCTTTTTATTTATGGTTTTAATGTACAGAGATCATAGATGTATACTTACTTTTCATTGTTTTTAAAACCGGACACGGTGGCCTAGTTGGTAAGGCGTCTGCCGATTCAGCTTGGTCAGTGTTCGGGGAGTAGGTTCGAATCCTGCCGTATTCAAGTGGAATAAAACTCAAGTGCAAAAAGGTATTTGTGTCATACGCAGTTTCATCCATGCCGGTAAACAGGCCGGATGAGTTCTGATATCTCGTGGAACTGATAGGGGTTGGTGACACAATTACACACTTGTTAGTCGGTAGATCACCTGCATGACAAAGGCATAGTCCTGGGTTTAAGGTGATTGAGGACCGTGGTTCGGAGCCCACGATAAGCTGTAGGTCCCGTCCAGTTTAGGCCATTAGGTCAGAAAAGAGACGTTAAAATTAACAAACAACAACATTGTTTTTAAAAACATTACCATAGATTAATATCCATCGTTCGTAACATTGATAACCGGCTATCATAGGCCTATCATTGCGATCATAAATCTATGCCCATATTTTATTGATTTTACGTACAAAAATCGTAACTCAAGGATTAAGAAAATTTACGTACGAACGTTTATTGTATTAATTATAGCTGTCATCGGCTGAAATTTAATGTTGACGTCCATTGATTTGATGTACTTTTTTATTAATTACACGTACTTTTTTCGTTCAGTGTAGGGATGAAAAAATATTATGTTATTCTAGTGCCATTCTCGTGGTTTTCAAATTGAAATACCGATTTTTTCTATAATTTTTTTTACCCAAACCAATGTATTAAATAGGAAAAAATAAAACGTTAAAAACATTTGTATGTTTGATACAAAATTTTTATAATGAATGGTAAAATAATAAAAAAAGGTGTAATAAACAACATCCAAGAAAATATTCTTTCCCTAAATAATTTTTCTAGCTAGGGCCTTGAATACAGTTCAATTAAGGATAACAATGGAGTAAAAAGCGTTTCGATATTTAAGAAAATAAATGAGATAAAAATAAAGAAAAGAAAATAAAATCAAAAGGAAACTAAAATCAACTCATTTGAAACAATTCTTTTCAGGAAAGTAGCTTTCGCATCCCCCGGTTTATCTGTCCTTACAAACAATTACTGCCTGCCTCATCTCCTCCTTCACGGGCAACACCAGAGGCGGTCGAGACGTTTACCCTGAGCCCACGCTTTGGAGAGCTCTGCGTTAGACCTCAAAATTGACAATAGAGATCTCCGCCACAACAACGCAGGGCTATTTAACTGTATTTAGTAGAAAATACCGCTATGAGTACATACGGGATATTTACATTAGAAATTCCTATCATAACTGTTGTTAGCCCGCACTTTTGCCACTGCTAAACAGGGTTAAACTAACAGCAACAAGATGGATGCGGATAAATGCGTGGATTATTCAAATTTTTAGAATAAACTTTTGTTTTCCCAATTTTAAATATATTCAGCTTAATAAAAGGATCTCAAGTTAAATAGGTTCATGCAGCGGCTTGCCTTTAAGGCTTACTATCTTTTAAAGTTTATAATAGAAAAACTACAGAGGGAGAAATATGTATGGAGGAATTGGGTGAGATAATAAGAAAACTAAGATATCAAAGTTTCTTAATTCAAATACCTGAATTATTCTTGAAACTATCAATAGGTAAAGTTATATCAGAGCAATATATAGAGTGAAAATGGAATAGTAATTTATGTATCAAGAGAATTATAAGGGCCTTAATTCCCGAAGGCAAAGTTTGCATCCCGAGGGCCTCTGGCCCGAGAGACTGCAATTGCCTGAATCTCTTAGGCCAGAGGCTCTCAGGACGCAAACCTTCCCTTTGGGAATTAAGGCCCTTATAATTCCCTTGCTACATAAATTACTATTAGTCCTTGATACACTAAATGACAAAACTATTATAAAAAATGTGTATGACTACGTAAGAAAGAACATCAACAATAACAGGTGTGGGAACATCTACTATATATGGTTTTCAAGAAGACTTACCTACATATGATACTATTTTGAAATTAATGCCCAGGCAAAGTTATACCAGTTTTCAACAGTTTTCAAAAACAACGACGTTCATATACCAGACAATTACCGTCCTATTTCGATAATTCCAATATTTGGGAAGATTTTTGAAATTATTTTAAAAGAAAGTCAAAATTTGTTTTTAGACAAAGTGAATACTATCAACAAATGTCAGTATGGGTTTAGAAAGGGGTGTAGTACATTAAATGCTATAAGAAAAATAGTGGAGGGTTTTGAGGGAGGAAAATCGTCATTGATAACAATGTGCGACCTCTCGAAGGCATTTTACTGTGTTTCCCTTGATCTGCTCATATTCAAGCGTAATTTCTATGGTGTGAGAGGAGCATCACTTAATATTTTTAAGTTGTATCTCTTAAACAGAAAACAGGCTGTTTATTATAACGGAAACTTGTCTAACTACCTTACTGTCCAGCATGGAGTTCCGCAAGGCTCAGTGTTAGGACCACTACTTTTTATTACTTACGTGAACTGCATCTTTCATTTTCTTGATCCTAACGCCTGCTTCCTCTTTGCCGACGATACTACACTTTTAAATTCTCACAAAAATATTGACACCCTTGAAGATGTCAGTAAACGGTTAGTCGACAGTGCTGAGGTATGGTTTACTACAAGTAAATTAAATCTTAACAACGATAAAACAAAATCTTTATTATTTAGTTCTAACTTGAAACATAGTAACGCAAATTTTGACGATCTTCTGGGAATAACTCTTGATAGTGGTTTAAAGTGGGATGTCCATATAGATAAGTTAGCAAACAAACTAAGTTCACAAAAATATTCTTACTTAGAAATCTAAAAAAATGTGTAAACATTGACACTGTTCTGATGGCTTACCATTCGTTATTTCACAGTTACCTTACTTATGGTAAAATACTGTGGGGAAATGTCTCACATGCCATACGTATCTTTCGACTTCAAAAAAGGGCCATACGAGTCATAACTGGCAGCCACTTTAGAGACTCGTTCGACTTCTATTTAAGACCCTGAATGTCCTGCCACTGACAAGCATATATATTTTGTACACTATCTTGGAAATCCACAAATCAAAAGATACTCTTTTTTCAAATTCAGATTTTCACAACTATTCCACCAGGGGTGGTGATATAATTAGAATTAGAACTCATTAGATGTTAGACTATATAACAAAATTCCATGCAAGTGAAAAAATGAAAACTGCTTAGCTTTAAAACGCAGAGTGAAAAATTTCACTGTTTTTTTGATATTGACGAATATTTTAATAATCTGTGGATTACCTAGACTGAGCAGTGCTATAAACAATAAATTGTATATATCTGTAATTATCCATATTGTTTATATTTTACATGTCTTGTTTGTTATTATAAATGTTTAGTAATTTAGATTTTCTAAATTATTTTGGACTTGCTACACATGTTTTAATATAAAGTAGTCAATAAAGCATTCTATTCTTCTAACAGGTCATCAGAGGGGAACAATATTTAATTATTTATATTTTAGTATTTATAAATTTAAATTTTGTATTACCTTGTAATGGAAACCAAATTGGAGATTATTATTATGCAGAATCCTTCGTGAACAAAATTCGGAACTCCTAACTCCATCAAAAGAACATCGAGGAGCTAAACAAAAACAGCAACTTCCAGAAGAAATCAAGAGAACAATTAGACGAAAGGTACATGAATTGTATTTAAGAAAAAAATCCAACGTTATTAAAAATAACACTTATGCAAGGATTAAAATTTATAAAATGCTTGTTTCTTTAGAATATTACTCCAAAATATTAAATTACCTTGGTAGTTATTTTTCAAATTATTAATTCAATTGTGTCTACTTTTTTATCATAGTTATCCTTAACATTTGAACGCCTTCACCTGTAAGACCCCTACTGACCAATCATGTTGCGATTGTTTCTGGGGCAAGGTCCGCAGCGACCCCTGGACCCGTCTCTGTGTAAATAACACTTGGACAAGAGAACTCATTAGATTGGATTGTTTGCAAAAACAATTTGAAGACCTGACGTACACTCTAAAGGAATAAGACGTAGTGGGTCGAAGCAACAAAAAGATAGACGTTTAGCGAGGAACTTTCGAGACCAAACGTTTTTTCACGTGACGTGTTGTTGATTAATTTTTCCATTTCGAGGGAAAGTGTATCATGTAGGATAAGTTGTGAGTCGTGAAATAGCAACCCGAAATAAGGATGGAGAAAGTTTTCGAATGCCATGTGAAGTAATAAAAAGAAATATGGGTTGTAGCCAATATGGCACTTTCCCGCTATTTGGAGAGAAAAAAAATATCATTCTGAATTTGTATTCGGCGGAAAAGCAATTTGTCTTTCTGTTGTCTTGAAAAAATTGCTATTGCTTGACCCCATTTATGGATTTTATAGGAGCGAAATTTTGGGTGGATGTATTTTAACGGTATAGCGTTGTGTTTAACAAGACACTATTGTAATTTTTATATTTAAATGAGGATGGAGTCAAGAAGCATCGTTATTTCTTCTTCACTAAATGATTTCATGTAAAGTGAAGCATTTTATATTTTGCAGATAATAATTGAATATTAAATAGTAAAACAATAGCTTGCAGAAAAACGTTTTTAATACGCATTGACATTAACCTCAATCATGATTCAGTGTTGCCATAATAGCATTACAAAAGAAAAACTGACAGAACTAAGTTCCCACTGAATCTCAAAACTTTTCCTTTTTTCTTTTGAACAATAAACACTTAAAGTTACATAAATGCAAAATTATTAAACAATATATTTTCTACACACTTTGTAAAAGTCCCAACTTATTGTCCAAATTCACTAGTCGAGGTCTTGGAAGTGGTTTGGTCATGATGTCAGCTATCTGATCTTCAGTAGGAGTATATTTGACTTGAAGAGCACCTTCCAACACCTTTTCTCTTGTAAAGAAATACTTAATTTTTGTGTGTTTTGTCCGATAGTGATTCTCCGGGTTATGGCAAAGACGAATCGTAGCCTGGTTGTCTATCTGAAGAGTAGGAACTTGTTTTGGACAGCCCATCTCTTCATACAGTCTAGACGGTCATATAATTGCTTTTACTGCCTCATTTGGCGCTACCAGTTCGGCCTCAGTTGTTGACGTAGCAGCATATGCATATGTCACTACAACTCCTGACGTAGAGCGACCAGTCTTGTTGCAGCCTCCAAAATCTGCATCACTGTAGCAGTCTAACATACAACTACAATCTGCAATGAACTGTATTCCCAAACTACAAGTACCTGCTATATAACGAAATACCCTTTTTAATATCGCCACATCTTGCGTACTTGGGCAGTCTAGAGTTCTTGATCTGGTCTAGTACTACCATTAGGTACAGAGCTTCTCTGTATGGAAAATTATTATTTTTGTCACTTTCTATTGCGTCCTCAATAGAATCTCCCAACTTTATCGTAGGAGTCGACACAGGTTTACATTCACTGAAGTTAAAACGTTCCAACAGTTTTCTTGAGAGGGTAAAGGGTATAAATTAAAAAAATAAAAACATGTGCAATGTCCCACCCACGCGACCAAATGCATTTCACGGTGCGTGAACTTATCTTCTAACTTATAATAAACTGGTTTTATACTGATCTCTTTTCATTTGACGCTCTATTGACTGGTTCATAAGCCAACGGTCCGTATTGGCCGACGCAACATATTTTTCCGCATATGCTCCACAGCTACGTGTAGCTACTTATAAAGTTTCGGCGTTTACGGCTACTATTAATTACGTCTTTCAACGAAGGCATTTTCAAATGTTTGACTCGGTTGCTAATGTTATCCCTAGAATTTGTATTCCATCGACTACGTCGATAAATTGGAATTACGATAAGCTGGCAGATGTACAACAGTAGCCAAAGGCTCAACCAACATTTGGCCTGTTACACTACGGCCCCGACTTGTGATTCGCTTTTGTACGTGATATTGATTGTGTCAATTACCTCCGAAAACAACGGAAAGTGGATTACTGTATCTTTTCTTTTCGTATTTTTATAAGGAAAATCCGCACGCTGAATTTTAGGAAAATATCCTTCTGAAAGACGAAGCCACTTTTCCGCAATAGTACGGTTTATATTAAGGGAGTTCGGAGATAAGGGTTGTGGAAAATGTAACACTTTCTCGCTATTTCAAGCTGCCGTAGGGTTGCGCAAACGGTTTATTTTACTTGTGGTCCCTCCCACAATTTTGAAATTATGTCTTCTTCTTCTTCTTCTTCCTCTTCTTCGTCTGACTAGGATTGCTCCTGTTTGTCTGCCTCTCATTCTGTCGTTGTTGTTGTTGTCATTAGGTTGTCCTTCCATCTTTTCTTTGGTCTTCCTGTTGGTCTTTTGCTGTAAGCTTTATTATTTTTGCAGATGTTAGCCAATCTCTCAGGTGCCAACATGACTGTCCCGGTCCTTGCTTTTACCCATTTGTTGATGCTCTGGATGTTACATTGCTCACTTATGCTCTTATTTGTTTTTCTATCTCTATGGACATGTGGTTATTCGTCCATATGGTTTCTCTCTAACTTTTGTTGCTTTCAACTTGAAATTATGTGTATAGTTTAACTATTTTCAATTGCAGAACAAAATTTTTCCCGTTTTATACAAGGATCATTTCAAAAATTATGTATAATTGCCACACCCTCATTTAGTAAACGTGGACTTGATTGACGTGTGTCAGTATGCAGAATTAACCAATTAGAACAATGCTCGTCGCTTGGAGAGGGATTCGACTGGCTAAGAAATTTATAAGAATTGCTGACAGAAAATTACCTCTATTAGGTCTTCTTTTACTCTTTTATCATGTAGGGCTTGTCATATTCTTATTCTGTACAAACTATCTAAAGGCTTATTAGATCTACAAAACCCGTAAGGTTGTCGGAATGTAATGATAAGGTCATCCAATATTCGTTCCAGTATACGCTTTTATATTTTAATAGTTAATCGCATATTGAATTGACTTTCTTTTCTAAACTTTGTAAAATACAAAAAAACCCATTTTAAATGAAATAAATTATCCCGTGCCGTAGTCTAAAACGATTTTCGTCTGTCGAAAAATCGGACATTAAATTTTCCCTTAAATGTATCCCCGATTTCGGGGATTAAGCCACATTTCTCGGCGGATGCAAACGTCTGTTGCTGACACTTTTAGAATGATCGAAACTTCTAAAGATATGTGGTTTCATCAGCTGACAGTTATCAAAACTAGTTCGAGTTTAATAGCTCAAATATTTAGGTATATATATGGGAAATAAATTTACCGAATTCCGCATTGGAAACGATTCTTAAACTTTAGAAATAAATATTGGACGAGATAATATGTCAGCGGTATATTAAATGTTCCAAGAAACGTCCACATTCTAAAATCAATATAGTATTGGAAATAAATGAATATTATTTTAGTAAATTATCCTTTATTATGCTAGAAAAGTCCAAGCTCAACCAAGAAACAAAATTAAAAATATATAATACTGTAATAATCCAATCTTACACTGCACCAAGAATTGGCCTAGTGAGAAAAGCAAATAAGCAAGATAAACCAGACAGAAGGTCTTAAATTTTGTCAAAATCCTCCGAATATCATACAATTTTGGTGGTGAACTAAATTGAAATTGTCACATATTTTGAATGAATCCAAACAGAAGTTTAAAGAGAAGAAGACGTGGTAGATCGCGAAAAGGTAGAGGAAAGACCGAAAAAAAAATAATTAAAAGAACAAAATTCTCGTTTCAGTTAATCAATGGATAAAAATCGGGGACACCCAATAAAACTTTACAATTCTCTTTTGTGGCAGTTTTTAGGTGAATCGAAGAACTCTACAATAGCCCAGAATCGTAATCGAATAAAAGACAAACGAACAACGAACTTTCGATAAATTACAAAATAGAATACCTATACAGAAATTCCTGTTAGCACCTACTACTGAAAATATGTTCAGACGGAAAGTTCCCAGTGAAAGCAGTCACTCAAATTACCTGAAACTACGGGAAATCCTAACCTAATAAACCGCTACAACTGCACCGATTCTAAATCCTCGACTTTCCTTAATCCAATATCTAATGAAATGCATGAAATTCTAAATAGAATTTGGAACGTTGCAGTAAATCTTCTGGCAATAGTCAGCATTTACATGCTTCAGATCGAAAAGACGGGTTCACTATTGTTACTATTTCGATATTTGAGTTAGAAAATATTCGTAAGTTAGTATCAACAAAAGTCGATAGATAGAAACTTGGATATATCGAACCCTGTTGGCTGAACTTTGTACTAAAAACCCATGGGCGTACGAATCCTTCTCAATAAATGATTTTTGTTATTGTTTTTTTGTTAGAATTATCTTTATAAAAGTACGAAATATTAAAGTGCAGGGCGTGGTATCCTTACCACAAAGAACAATATTACAAGAAAATTTGTGGTAATGGAGTAGATCAAAAAGATTGGACAACATTGGTTTAACACCAAATGCAACTTTGCCCAAAAATGCTGAAGGTAAACGCCTTTTCTCTTGGTATCAACGTGGCCAAGTGAACCAAGTACTAGGCAAGTGCACACTCTCAACACCAGGCTTAGATATTTTGGATTTGAAGTGGGAGGGTGGCTAGAAGTAAGACGCTATGATCCTACTAGAAAATTTCATCCATATATGTACAACAAAAACAGAAAAAAAAATAGTTTACACTGGTGGTACTAATATTACAGAAAACCAAATGACAATTTCCAGTCAACAAGAAAACAAATAAATGAGGTGCATGACGTATAACAGATCCTTACCACAAACAACAATATTCCAAGAATTTCTATTATTAACACTTTCCTTTATTTTACAGATTTGACAGTTTGTTGCCATCACCTTCATCTTTCCTGCTTTATTATTTACTATATTTATTTTTCTTTACTATTTTGTTTAATGTCACTTACGTTATTTGACTGTTTCTATAAATTCGATCAGGTTTTTCTTTTATTTTGTTTTGTTATATTTGTAATGGTCTTCTACTCTATTTTTACTTCCATTCTTCCTTTTTACACATCCTAGTTCCTCTTCCGACCTTCCATTTTAATTCTTTTGTATTTATTTGTTTCACACCATAAAATATTGTAACGGGTAACATCCCTGAAGATGTTAACAATCAATTTAAGATGGTGTGAATAAATAAAATTAATAAAGGTTTCTATCAGTATTAAAGAATTATATCAATATCAATAAGTAATTAAATTTCAAAAATACAATCAAAAATAACAAGGATAACTGAAATGAGAAATGTCAAGTTACAATTTTTACATTAATGTATTTTTTTTATAAATAAAATAGTTATTTTTGTATTAAGTGCGTAAAATGAGTGTTTTAATTTCCCCAATGTGCAACGAAAACACGAATTTTATACACGAAATACAAACAACATTTTTTGTACAACTGTGAATGTGAATTTACATCGTCTGAAATATATTAAAAATAAATACTTCCAATACATGCTGACGTGGTTTTTTATCCCGATAAGTTATGGCACAATTTCACAACATCCAGTGGTCTTTCTGTGTCGTTACTATAGAAACGGTTTGTTGGCACGCCGCGTGTTTGACTGTTTGACTGTGTTTGCTCGTAGTTGCTTCAATTTCAAGTTATTTTCAAGAAGATGGATGTTGATTATGATAGTGGTAGTGATAGCCCATCATATATATCTGAGAAAGCAAATGCAATAGTATCTAATATGTTACCGGCCAAATCCAAGTTAGTATAGAGAAAACATATGACCCATTTCGTCAATGGTGTGACAAGAAACATGTAAAAAAGGTTTCTGAAAATGTGCTGTAAATCTACCTCCGTAGCAGAAGCATATATAGAAGATAGTTTGAATAACAAAATTGAGATTTCTAACAAAATATTGAATTGTGCATCTTCTTCCAAACAAATTAAAATATCTGATAAAATTGTGGAATCAATTCTTCAAGAAATATCTAATGTTTCTGATCAGCAGCAACATGGAACATCTTCGGGAATTTATGTTGGAAGTAATTGTTATTATTCCAATAATTGAAATTGTTTTATGATGAATAATCAATTACTAAAATTGACTAATAAAGTAATATTTCATGTTTATTTTGTGAAAAAAAATAAATATTTACGCATCAATAGAGATGCAGAAATGTCAAGTTTTTTGTGACAGTTGTACAAAAATGTTATTTTTCAAAAACTTTTACGATAATTTATTAGGATAGGGTCTTATGGTCAGTTACTGATTTAATTTGGACTTTAGTAATTAAAATTAAAATCACTAGTAGTGATTATAAATGTCAGTACCAATTATACCTCTAACCATAAAAATGTATCTATTTGTGAAACTTGTGGATGAAATTAATCATCTACACAATGTTAATTATGGTTAGAGGAATAGTTATACAAATTTTGAAAATTAGAAATGCCCTAATTCTATAAAAATAACATTAATAAAGAGGTCAATAATTATGAGAACTGTCAAAATTAATATTGTAAATAAAGTTGTATTTAGAAAATTAGGTTAGGTAAAATAGTAATTATAGTGTTTTAAAAAAGGTTTAATAGTGAAAGTGATATTAAAAAGAGTGAAAATAATAGTGAAAAACATTTCCAAAATATAAAAATTTAACCTACATGGTTAAATTAATTTTGACAGAAAAATCAAAGAATTTCACATCTCAGCAAGGCGTGAGATCCCGGTTTATAAAAACAAAATTTTGACAGAATCGAGGACAGTCCATTATTACCTGTTGTAAGAGTAACATCTATTCGTTGTGTTGTGAAGTCGATAAAGCAGATCCCTGTTTTTCCTGCCAAGTGGATTTTTATGCTGACAGCTGTGACGATTGTCAAATTGTTTATTTTTCTAACTCCAAGAATTTGAATTATTGTCATTATTTTATGGAATGATAATACCGAATTGAAGCAGAATCGTGAGACATCTTACAAACAGAATTAAAATAAAGGTACCCAACATTTTATATTGAGCTCAATAAATAAATAAATATTTCTATAGTCAAAGAAATAAAGATCAGGCCTTATAAAAACAGAATGCGTTCGATTAATAGTAAATCTTCGTACTGAAATTAATTTCTAAATCAATAGACATTTATTTTTTAACCTTAAATTTTTTATTGACAATAAAACTTGCCACATTTCATTTAATTTTAAGGTAACTTTTGTATTCATTTATGATTTTGATTGATAGACCAAATAAAATTGAAATAAAATTAAATAAACAAAATCAGCGACGTTCCCCAGATACCTCGTACACGGTTAATAATAATATGAACCTTCGTAGTGTTTTCCGCGTAGTCTATACATGTAAACGACTATTGTAGTAAACTCCCTTGAGCATCATATTTCTGCTGATGACACTGCGAGGATTCGAATAAATTCAACGAACTTATTTAATATTTAAAACAAATTGTTTATCATAAAATCAAAATTATACCGCACAATATTCGGAATTATAATATTAAATGTAGAAAGATATCAAAATTGTGGACGAAATGTTTTAAAACTCCATTTAATCTGTTTCCAATAAAAACACGAACCAGACTGCTTTTTATTATGTTAATGGTGCTCAAAATATCGCGTTTTGTTGTGAAAGAAAACAACTCCCTGGACTCGAGTGATTTAACAGCTCACTAGTAATTGATGTACTTACACTAAACGTAACGTAAAAAAATTCATTCACAGATTACACGTATTCCTATTAACCTATAATGAAAAGGACTTAATATTTCATTTAAAATTTTTGAAAAAGAGTTTGTTACATGATTTTTAAAACGTGTTTCTTAGTAGAGAGACGAAGGAACTTCTGAGACAGCTCTGAAGTTAGCTACGGCTAGTCTGAGGTTAGATTCGAAGCCGTATGTGCAGAGCCCCGAAGCCCCAAGAAAAGATAGGTTAGGGTTCAGGTCTCATCTTTTCTGGTGACTTCAGGGCTCTGCACATAGGGCTTAGTAGGTAAAATATTGGTTAGGTTAAGTTCTCTTACAAAAATGAGATCTGAACTCTAACCTAACTTTTCTGGGGAACATGTCTTCGCATATAGGGATGAAAGTAAAGATATTTCTTTCAAATAAGCTGCGTGCTTCTTATTTTCACTAGCTACGCGTCAAATATCGTATCGCCATAGTCGTGCAAGAATGTAGGAATCTTCCGATTTAAAATAACCCTGCAGCATAAACGCGCGATGTTCACCTGACTACTGCGCCATTGTGACTGAAGGGGCCAAACGTAGATATCTGATATTGGATATTTATAGCATCCTGAAAATTCTCCTAATCAGCAAAAACCTAAGAGTAGAGTACCCTTGTAGACAAAAATTTATATATAATGGACTTGACACTTCTAACATTATATTTATCACATCGATTATAGCCGTTTCAATCTGTAAATAAGCGTTATTTGGCATTTTCATTGTTCAATAATAGGACATTTAAAAAGTAAATGGTAGCAGAGGTTTAAATTGTCATATGTTTTATAATGTGCACATTTCACGCGGATTGATTTTGTGAGATATCCCATTAAAAGTAAAATTGACAACGTATTGGTTGGACATTATATATTGACCAATTAGTTTCGCCAAATTTAGTGCTTTATTTAAATGTCCCATTTTGTTAAAACAAATTTCAAATGTTTGGTAATGTATTTTGATGCCTTGTATAAATAAACATTCTATGTTTGAGCTAAAAATCTGACTAACTGATTTACTAATCAGCGAATGGAGTTTGGAGACTTGAAATTTGGAGGATTATTTCCTTTTGTGACGTAGGCACCCACTCAATTTATGTAAAATCTTGGAAGGGACCTCTGGGAATGTTGACAACCCTGTTGACAGATGACAGAGGATACATGACAGTTGATAGATGAGAGATAACAGACGGTAGATGACATATGGCAGTTGACAAATGGCAGATGACATGTGACAGTTAACTGGTGACAGTTGACAGGTGATAGGTGGCAGAAGGGGCGTCTATAACGACGCAGTTACTACTTTCCTACTAAAATTATTTTATCTTTCAAAAATTTTATATTCTTTATACCACTGGCCTTAAAAATGTGAAGTAGAAAATTATTTTCATGCAAAGGTTTTTTTCTAATAAATCCTATATTAAAATTAGACAGAGCCTGAATAGAAATGAGTAAAATATAAGTCCATCAAATGAAAAAAGCGTGTAAAAAAGTTCATAACATAATTTTATGAAAAATACAATGCACGGTATCTTATATAATATGCAAAATTATACGGTAGACGTGTGGAAAAGGAAAATCCTGAAATTTAAAATGCAAACATCGAAGAACACTATTTATTCAGAGGTCGGTCGTGACTGGGAGTGTGGAAAGTCCTAAAAAGACCTGGACGTCTTCCATTTTCCATGGCCTTTTCCACGGCTTCTGGATGACTCGTGCTTCCTGAAATATTGCCGGCGATAAGAGCGCATCGCGCTGAACATTTACATTAAAAATGTTTCGCTAATATTCCGCAAAAATGAGATTATATACAGTTTTGAGAAAGGGCGTTTTTAAGGGAACTTCGGATAATTTGCGAGCTGAAGAAATGTAGAGGCGGAACGGAGAATTCTAATTTTTCGGTAATTTATTTTTATTTTTATGAATCGGCGAGTAAACAAGAAATGCGGCTTATAGCCAACATAGTATTTACACGATTGTTGCTAGTAGGAAATTATGTTTTTATGGAAAAAGGATAACAGATGAAAATAGAACTTCATATAATGTATTTTCTTATCGGAATAACATATAACTTGCTGTGATATGTGTTTTTTTGAACCAAGTAACATTTGTAGGTTATGTTAGGTAATAGGGTAGAATCACGCAGTGGGCGACATCTATCATTGATCATTTGAATGACTCGAGGTGTGAACAATAAACTTTGTTTACATGGGCGTAATGTGAAGTTCGAAGTTATTTTAAGATATTTGTGCATTAAAAGTGATATATTTGGAAGGTGTTTTGTGAAGAATTATTGTGAATAAACCATACAACGAACGACCTGAAAATGCAGAGGATTATAAAAGGCGATATGGAGATAAGATCACGAAAAATGTGCTCTGTTCCACAATGCTCTACATATGGCAATGCGGTCATATCTTTCCTTTGAATTCCAAAGAAATCAAGAAATGGAAGATAATCTTGAAGATAGGAAAACCTATATCAAAGTATATGTTTGTTTGCAGCAAGCACTTTGCGAAAGACGATTTTTTTAGTGGTAAGTTGATGAAGGTTCTTGTAGAGACTTCTTCATATAATTTTCAATTTTGTTGTCATTTGCTATTACATTCTTTGAATTTATTTGTAATTTTACAATACAGTGACTTCAACAACACAGAAAAAGTGTTTTAAAAATGGATCTCTTCCTAGCCAGAACCTTCCAGTGCTCAAACTCTCAGGAATTAAAAAAGAAGTAACCAAAGTAGGTGAGACAGGACTCAGAAAATAATAACTTTCATTACATCATATTAATTTATTTCAGGCTTAGGCAGAAATCAAACGAAAATGAAATGCAGGCAAAACAACATGGAGATGAGCAAGTGGGGGTAGAATTATCAACTGAACATGATGAAAGATGTGCTCTAAATTTATTATTATTATAAAAAAACATATTTTTGCTTAGCCAATCATTTACTTAAACAATAAACATGTATCTTCTTATTGAAATATTTTTTCTTTCCCCCATTTTTGTGTCAAATCTGTGCAACTCGCTGGTTCCAACATCTCAAATCTAAAACATGAAAGAGACAAGTTGAACAGGAAATGCAGTTTGAAAATAATATTATCTTCAATAATTACTAACCTGTTGACATACATATTTGTAGCAATGATATGTTTGCAATATCCCCCTAATCCTGCTTTATAGGATCATTGACAAATCCAGGTATCATTCAGTTATATGGTGATATCATGTGGGGATTCTAAAATTGTTCATATACTTTTGATGATTTTCCTTAAAAACCTCTTCACCTTCCTTAATTGGCCTAACACGTTCACTCACATTGATATTTCAACTTTTAAAGGCATTATGAATGTATTCAACCAAAAAATTAAATTAAAAAAAAATGCACACTCGTATGGAACTAGGAATATATCGAAAGACTACTACTTACCTAGAAGAAAGATCGTTAACATACCTTGCACCTGGAAATTATAATTTTATACCAGAAGAAGTACGAAAAAACAAAACCCAAAATACTTTTAAACGTTGCTTGAGGTACTGGCTGAATAACCAAAGAAGAAAAACAATTAATGATGTAATAAATGATAAACCACTGTTTTGTCAAACCATCATCATGAATATAGCAATAACCCGATAAAAATCGATCTATGTACTCGATTTTGGACCACAATAGTTGGCTTTGCAAGTTATTAGCTGAAAATCACTAAAAAAACATTTTTTTTTGTTGATTTTTGATGATTTCTCATGTTTACTTTAGATTCGTATTCAGCACCCCAAAAAATATTAAAATAAACCACTGAAAGCAATTACACCAGAATTTTCCACTTTAAACTACCGTTTGATTGAGCTAAATATCAAAGGGAATTTTCGCTCAATTACTTTGCGTAAAAAAAAGGAAATAATTGATCAAAAAAGTAAATAAATTATAACTTTGTACCATAAATTACGTTACAAGAAGTGCGGGATCCTTTATAGAGTCTGTAAATAACTTCCTAAAAAAAAATATACTGTAGCCAACGTACTTTGTCACAAAGGAATCTGGTCTCTTTCTTTCCCTAATCTGTTTGCCAGAGATTAGGAGATATGGCACGCCGTCAGCTCTCAGGAAGGTTTCACATGCCTTCGAGAATAACAAAGAAGAGACATAAATTAGGCATTATCACCAACCTAAAAGGTCGTGACTACTAATACGTGCTTGATTGCGGGTTTTTAGTGTACGAACTGTTGTATCTTTACCTACTCAACTTCGAAGCAAAAAAGGGGTTGTGAGAGGAATTAAACAGGCTTGTAAATGTATAACAATGTGTTTTGCTATAATGACGGTTCATTAGATTCCAGTCGCTCATTATTTTAAATGAATTTATTTATGACTTACAGAGTTGGAATTAAAATAGTTGGAGGACGACGCTATAATACTTTTGGATGCCCAATGGATACCCTATATTTAACATTCCTTACACGTTAGAATAATTAAAGTATACGAGGTACTGTCAAATCTCTTTCCGATAGAGCAAAAACAATTTGTTCAAATGACAATATCTTAAATAATGAATTGTCACTTGTTAAATCTGTCTTGATTAAGAACAACTACCCAAGTAAATTTATAAATCGTGAACTTTACCGAGACATCAAAAATAAAGATCAAAATTTAAATCCCCCAATAATTCATTCAAATATAGTAAAAATCCCTTATATTTCAAAATTATCCGAAAAAAATAGAAGCATTGGCAATAAATTTAATTTAAAAACAGTTTTTCAAACTAATAATAAAATCTTTAATAGTAAATACAAAACCTTTTAATGAAATTCAAAACACAAATGTGACTTTTTTTTATCGATACTTCAGGATTTCTGCATGTTAAAAATACATACTTTGAACAAAAAGGCCTTTGGAAACATGAATCGCCCTGTAAGGAAATATATTTTGATTTTATTTATTACATATGTATTTTGACTACATATACCCGCCAGAAAATTTTAAAAATATTTTTTTCAGGGACTTTTTGGTACACATTTTAAAATTAAAATTAAACATTACCGCTCTGCCCTGTATATCGAAAACTAGCCGTAGGATAGGATTTTGCCCATGGACACTATTGATCAGGACATCAAGTACTATCACATATCAAAAATTCAGACAATTTGACGGTGCTCCCGTTTCCATAAGAATGGTGCGAGGTCCTTTTCTTGTACGATAACTCGAGTAATACGTATGGAATCGATCGGGTCGAGACAGATCCTGATTTGGGGCTGATACAAGGATGACACCTATTGATTTTGGGGCAGGTCGGGTATATCCTACCCCCCTAACCTAAAAATTGGAAAAAATTTTGAAATTTTTTTTTGCTCCAAAACCCATAAAAAGACGTGATTCGTGCAGAAAACACAAAAAAAAATTTAAGCAAATACCCCCCTAACCAAAAAATTGGAAAAAATAATAAAATGTATTAGTATTACCTTTTTCAGCGGAAAAGTTTGTTTTAGGCTATTTTTCTTGTTAAATTTTTGTCTGATTTGTAAAATTGTCGTTACTTTTAATTATCGCAAAAAAATAATTAAAAAAATAAATCCCTTTAGCGATATCCCACTCTCATCCGTATGTGCATGTCTCGGATAAATCGTTGCGATTGCTTTTGTACCCTTAACAAAATTTCTTTGTTTCCTAAAACTAATTAAATCAGACAAGTAAAACCGCCTTTTGCTCGACTCAATCCCGATCACTTAGGGATAATATTTTCAGTTAGCGATGTTCGCTCACGTAATTTTAGCGTATTATCTTGCTTTAATTTGTGTTTTGCTTTTAACCTTTTCACTCTGCTGTTTTTGCCCTTAAATTTAATGTGAAATGTTTTTTGAAACTGCCTTCAAAAGATCAATAACAATTTAATATTCGCTCTTTGTGATAAAAGTTGAATTTAATTAACAAGACAAGCTTTTGAAACGAGTCCTCTTTCCGAAAATTAGTTTAAAACTTTAAGAATAAAGTTATAAATAAGATATAAATAAGTATTTATTACTGCTCTCTATTCAATATATTTAAATACTCTTTTAAAGTTTCCTCTAACTTTAAAATGGTTTCCCCACTATTTTCTATTATTCCCAGATCCGCTTGTGAGTGTGTTTCTGAGGATTCTGACCAGTCTCATAACAAGGTATTAAAAGTTTTCCGGATTTCAATGATTCCTTTATTAATGTTTGGATAAATAAGATTCCCCAGCTTTATTTTTTGACCTGAGTAGAGTCCTTCGATTGTACTAATCATTGTTACAGAAAAGAATCCGAAAAATGTATAGAGTACCGCAGGGATTCATTTTGCGTCCCCTATCATTTCTGCTATTTATGAATGACGTCACTTTGGGTACTGTATCATCAATAAATGTATTGTAAGATATGGATTGGAAGGGGAAGCTCGTTTCTAATGCCCGCAAGAATTGATAGCCAGAATTGACTATACGTTTTATAAAGATCAAGAATAGACAGTTCAGAACTTTGGTGTACTGTATTTTTAAACTTTCTATTCTATTTTTGTTTCTGATTAATTTCTGACGAAACCTAGTTTTGCAATATTGCTTGCTTGAATCCTTGCCGAGTCGAAATCGTAAAAACTGAAACAATTTTTTTAAATATACTTGAAGTTGTTGATTCAACTATTTACCTTTAGTTGCGATATTAATTTTTAATATCAAATTGAATTCAATATTGTAGAAGTAAAATAACATAACTATTTCTCGGTCAGATTGTTCTTAGATTAATTTCGAAACAATTTTCTCATAGATTTCAATGGTTTATTAATTTTTTATTTTTTGCTTTTTGATTAATTTTTAAATTACACTGTTTCACAATATCGTATGGCCTCTCTCTCTCTCACATATTCCAGATTAAACATAAACATCATTTTTATCGTTGACGTACCTTTGAAGTTATTTATTTATTTATTTATTTGTTTGGGACACAAACTGGACAAACCCAGAACAGTGTCCACTAAAATATACAAAAAATGATTAATTAACAAAAAGTTTAAAAATTAAAAACTTAGGTATCTATAATAAGCAATAAAAGTGAACAATTATAAGTTTTAAAGTATTAGTCACAGTTGTAAAAACTGAGCCTTAAGTGCATCTTTAACCTTTAATAAAATTGCGGAGAAAAATGTCAATATCAACAGTATTCGACAATTTATTGTAAGTGTTAGTAGCCCTATGAAGGGGCGAATTTAAATAGTAATTGGTTGATGCCTGAATTACTAAGAAAGTATAATAATTTCTCGTATTGTAATTAGGAATAACAATTCGAATAAGTTTCATTATTTCAACACAATCAATTCTGTTATTTAAGATCTTATGGATAAACATGACATCTGCTATTTGCCTACTTTGCTCAAGACTAATGATTTTCAAATTAAAACGGATATTTTGTCTTTCTGATATATGAGGATAAAATTTTCTTTGGCAATAAGAAATGTTGTATGTATTGTATGGATTCTAATTTGTCAATATAAATCAAGTAGCGGGGGTTCCAAATGACAGACCCATACATGAGAATACTGTTGACATAGGCCATGTATAAGGTTCTGACAGTATGAGGGTTTTTTAGTTCAAAACAAGATCTGAAGATGAAACCTAATTGTCTGTGTGCCTTGTTAGCCACATTATATACATGCTTGCCAAAAATTAATTTTGAGTCCAGAAAAATACCTAGATCTTTAACATTATCTACACGGTGAAGGATACAATTAGAGGTAGTATAGACATTGTTCAATATATCATTACCGCGAGAAAATTGTATATAACTACATTCCGATGTATTTAAAAATAAGTTATTTTGCGGACAATAATTAGACAATCTATCCAAATCGTGTTGAAGTAAAACTCTGTCGTTGGGACATGATATTGAGTGAAATATTTTTAAATCATCAGCATATATGATAAAGTTAGCAAAATTAAAACACGTAGAAATATCGTTGATGAATAAATTAAAGAGTAGGGGTCCCAAGTGGGATCCCTGGGGTACTCCAGAAGTGGTAAAAACGGGATTGGATTTGTAATTGCCTAAAGTTACTTGTAATCTATTTCTAACATAAGAGTCGAGCCATCTTAGTAGACTACCGGTGGACACCGACGCCAACAAGTTTCGAAGTAAGAATTGAATGATCAATTTTATCGAATGCCTTGCTGAAGTCGGTATAAACCATTCGGTCATTTAGGCTTTTCAAAAGGTATTCAATGTAAAGGAGTAAGTTTGTATCAACAGAGCGATTTTTAATAAAGCCATGCTGCTCGATGTTAATAATATTTTTTGCGTCATAGGAAAGAAAATCAAAGATAATACTTTCAAATAATCAAATGAATCACTTCAGATTTTGATAGAGCATCAAAAAGTAAGCTTAGGGTTTGATGTGCCCCTCCGTACCTCTTAGAGAACACCTTCAAAATGGGGTCCAAAATATGAAAATTTTGAAGTTTAAAATGACATTGAATTTAAAGTAGACCAATAGTGAATGACGATTTTGGTAAAAGTGAGTAGACTGTGGCTGTGCTGATTAGAATAAGAACTGTCCATCTAAAATTTTATTAATACTTTCATTACAATTTATTCGGTCTGACAATGCTAGGAGAGCATTCTCAACTGGTTTTAACTTTTTAACCTCGTTAGAGTAAAAAGATGAATTGTTTTAAAGGTAAAGGATATACCTTTAAACCTACATCGATTATTTTTGTTTTCAATTTCGATATTTGCTTTGAGTTATATCTCAATTTCACATGCATTTCATCGTTTTCTATGTTCTGTTTATTCAAAGCTTGGGTTTGCTTTAGTAAATTTATGTTTGTGTTTTATTGATAGTAATGAATCAAAAGCCTTTACTTATCCTGCGATATGTTTAACTACTATTTTATTTATTTATAATTATGTTTGATGTCGGAGTCTGACAAAAATAAAGTGGTGAACTTTTTTGGACGTTTGGAATTTTACTCTCAAAGTGTTGAGTTGGTTCATATGACTTTTCGTCAATAATATATAACTAGGAAAATTACCAGCGGTAAAAAAGTTCGTTCAGTCCGGCTCGTGTGGAAATTTTCGGGCTGCAGTACCGAGTCATGGTGGGTTGCCGATAGTGTGAACTACCTGATTCTTTGGAACCCAAGTCTCGTTGCTGAGAGAGCTGGTAAGAGAAAATGCATTTCCCGAAAGCAGTCACCTCTTTGACATTAAGCTGTAGATTATCTTACTTTTCGCTTTAATATAAAGTAATTTGTTTTCAAAACAAGATCAATAACAATTTGTTATTTTATCTTTGTATAAAAGTTGAATTTAATTAAGGACGGCACGCCTTTGAAGTTTGGAATCCTTCCCGAAAATTAGTTAAGGAAAACTTTAATAATAAAGTTGTTGTTTGGAAATAAGAAGGTTTGTGTTATTTCATGCTAGTATTTACTGGAATTTTACGGCTGATTAAATGGCTTTGCTTCCTTTTTACAGCCGCTCCCGGCTCTTTTAACTATCAAAGTTACGCAGCATTACCACCTCCGTTAATTACGCCCTTCAAAGGGAAACTATTTTGATTTAACTAATGCCAACTTTTCTTGGCGGGCTGTGTTGACTTTATCTTTGCTCTCGAATGGATGTTCTTTTCTGGTTCCACTTCGACTTTTCTAAATTCTTTCTCGTTCAGTAAAATTTTCGGTTATCTGTTTTAATTAAATTTTTATTAGACTAAAAGAGGCTCAAATTTAAATACAGATGGTGACGAATAAACACTTACTTATTGCTAGAAGAATATACAATGTGACGTAAGAAAATATTCTTAGGAGTATGTGGGTGGTCGGAGAATTTACGGTAAATTGTAAGTAACTTAAGAAAAATCAAGACGGCTGAGTAAAAGTTCCGGTAGGGGGTTGGAGGTAGCTAAATATATGTTTGAGGGTTGGATATTGGTTTTTTACGATTCGTGGGTGAAATATGCATCCTATTGAAAAAAGTTTAATATAGAAGTTGTAGATAATTAAAAAGTATAAAAATTTTGTATTAGTCATTTTTCAATATAACCTCAAAATTATCGAAAAAATCTATATAAATGCTAGTTCTACTAATAATTTTATAGTTTGCCGTTGTCAATGGATATTGTACGAGTCTGGCCAACAAAGCTATTTTGTAAGGCATTTAAAACATCTACAAAAGGTTGAGATATTTTCAAGTTGTCAGATTCTTTTTTTTTCTGCAAACCAGCTTGAGTGGAAAAACTGTGTATTAAAACAGTTTCAGCTGAGTGTAAGTTCACTCATTGTGTCCTTCACCGTGAGGCTTTGGCGGCTAAGCATCTCCCTGTGGAATTTAAAAAAGTCCTTGATTAGAGCGTGAAAATTGTATACTTCATCAAAATTAGGCCTCAAAAATCTCGCTACTTTGAGTGGTATTTCTAATAGAACGTCATCTAGAACAATCTTTAAACAATTAAATATTTTAACATTACCCTGTCTGTTATTCCTCGAGTTATGTCTACTTGTCTTTAATAATACATATAAATTTAATAAAAATAGCTCAACTCACAGTCATAACACCAGACAAAAAGAAAATTATTCGGTACCGTTCAGTAGGTGTCAAACTACTTTGCGGTCACCAAACTGTGTGGGTCCCAGAATATCAAATACTATTAAACGAGCAAGGTTTGTATGTGTGTATGTGTGTCCAGAGGATCTCGAAATCCACTCGTCAGAATTCAATGAAACTTTCAGGGTAGACTAATTCCTATCTAAATCGGCGAAAAATGTAGGTCTCATGTCTGTGAAAATCTTCCGAGATATTTACAAGAAAAGTTAAGCTTTTAGTTTTATTTCCTAGCAACGGCACATAATAATAACTTGTTTCTATAGTAATATATACTATAAAGGATAGATGAGTACAGTCAAAGTGGGGATATAACGTCACATTCCATAGGCGTACTTTGCAAAATAAGTTTCTATAATATAAATAAGGTCACAGCATATAAAATATATATACGCACTTCGTAGATTAAATTTTGAAGTTATATTATTTACAAAAAATAAAAATAAACTTTATGCATCCGACACTTTAACATCGAACGAATTAAATTTAACCAATAAATAACAAGGAGGATTATATGTTGGGATTAAATTAAATCTCTTGGCATTAAAAGTACTTACCTAAACTCAAAGATTAAAAAAAAAGTTAGTTCAAGAACTATCTTTAAAAGTCACTGTCTTCACTAAAACTACTGGCATCACTATAATTGTCTTTTCTGATGTTTATTATTATCGGTTCTATTAAATTATCCATTGATATATCCACTTTCCTAAATGAATTTTCCACATTTTTAAACATGATCAATGCATTTTCCCCAATGTTCTCTATTTACATCTGAAACTGCCTTCAAAAACAAATTTCGCACATCAGGAAATTTAAATGTTTTATTGTTTTGAGAAACATAACCTTTTAATAATTGAGACCAGATCAGTTCAATGGAATTTAACTCTGCGTGGTTCGGAGGAAATCTGAGAATTTTAATTCCTTTTTCTCTGGCCATCTCACCCATAATATATTTTTTGAATTTGTTTTTATGTTGCCTTGCTATTACTAATGATTCTGCCTTCAAGGATTTAGGAGGACTGATAATATTTTTAGAATGAAGCCATTTTGAAATATATATTAATACAAAATTCTGAATCAATTAAAATACATACGATACGGCTATGAATAAATAAAGTCTGACTTATCTGTCAAAAGAACAAATTTATTACAGTAAAAACCATGGAAACAAGAATCTAGACAAAAACTATATTAGGCCGATCAGAAGTATTAAAATTTAAATTTTAACTACAAATAAGCATTGAAGGATGAGGTAAAAATAAAATTTCTACCTCTTGAACCTGTACTACGTTCTGCAAATTAAATACTGCACTCCTTTCTTCTGTATAGTATAGTAGTAAAAAGGTTTGACTTTATTTAATTTCTGGCGTTTTAATCAGAAAGAATTCAATTTTAAATTTGTCGCTTTATATAAAAAAGGAAAGGTTCATTTGACGGACATAAATAATTTGCTTGTCAAATGACAGCCATCTTATTAATTCAAAGTTGAAAATACAACGTTGCCAATTCAATTTCAGAAATCATGGGTTTAGGTAAATATTTATAGGAACGTTGAGTAACACTGTTAAAATGGACACCTGTCTTCCCTTCCCCGATAGTGTGAGACTACGGCTACTATTTTATTATGCGGACAGTTTTAATATTTAAGTTTTCATGATCAGAGAGAGAGAGAGAGAGAGAGAAAGAATTTTTGAAAAAATATGATATCAATATCTGCCACACGTCGAGAGTCTGGTCACAGGTTTTTGTGGAGGTTTTTACCCAAGTATGAATATCAGACCTATAATTTTCCTTCACTGCAGATCAAAAAATAATAAAATCAATTGAACATAGAGTTTTTCTTATATAGTGATAAATAGAGTGAGCTGAGCGATCTTCTGTTGACGGGACGTGTGCCCTACACGCTGCTGTTGCCCGTCCCGGAAACGGGGCCTGTCCACCGTGACAATTCGCGAAGATCAAGCGTCAGTAGAAGTTGCCCTAAAAGGGTGAAATCCCCAGAAACTAGGCAACTTTAACGCATTTAACTAACCTCTGTGACAAGCAGTTGATAAACGTCAACAACAGCTGCAGCCAATTGAAAATTAACACTGACAGCTTTTTTAATTTTCCCGCCTACTTTCAAGCCAATCGCCAATCAACTTTTTATTTATCTCCCTATCAGTAGTTCAAGTAGATGTCGCCCACTCCGTGATTTTCGCGAATTAATTAATAATTTGTCATGTTATAAATATACTTAAATTATATACTCATTGGGTTGCTTAAAAATGTAGATTTGAATATTAAGAGCGAAGCTCGGTGACCAGATATTATATAATAAGTTGCCAAGCCACATTAAAAACAGTGGCATGGTAAATATTTTTAAAAAAACATTAAAAAAAATTTTATTGTCACACTCCTTGTATGATGTAGATGACTATATAGTTGGTCAATTTTAATTAGTTAATTAATAAGAAAGAAAAGAAAGAAGAGAAAATTAAAAAAGGACGAAAATGGGACACAGAAGAAAACAATCTAAAAGAACATAATAAAAACGATTAATGTCCAAAAATACAATACCGATGATCGTCCGAAGATATTTTTAGCCTATTTAGGGAATTTTTATGTAAATTTAGATTAGAATTCGTTGAGTCCTTTGCATGTAAATGTCCTTAATTACGATTTTTATCCGATGTATGGTCATTAGTGGCATGGTTTGGTTCCTCTGGATATCTATTTAGGAATCTAAAAATAATCTTTACCACATCCCAGCTGATTATTATATATTATTCTCTAGTAGAGTCTAAATTGAGGTATAACATCTATTTCTGGGGTAGTTTTACATATTTCAACAAAGTAATTATTATCCAGAAGATTATAATATTGTTAAAAAAATTATTTTTTGCTACAATAAATTCGTTGAAAAACGCACGGCTCAAAAACATATTAATACAATTCTGCGATAGTACTATTGTTCACGAAATAATTATTTATTGATTTATAATTTGATAAATCACCCTATATAATAGTTTATGAATAAATGTATTAAAAATAACAATAAAAATCATACTAACAACTCTCCCTCTCAATAATTTTATTATAAAACATGTATCGGTGGAAGTTTAGCGACAAATCACATTTTTCGTTGTTCAACAGTCAAACTGTCACATTTTTTTTTTACTTTTTTCAATTTCCTTCTGCTTTTCCTGTTTGATTTTTCTAGCTTTCCAGGTTTCGTATATAGCATTATTAGCAAAATGAATTTCTCGTAAGTACCTAATATCATAGGAAAAATTAGATGCCCGAATGGTATTTGACAAGACTATTTCATGAGTAACAGATTATTCTGCATACACATAGCTTAGAAAACATACTACCTATTATATATGCATACATAATAAATATGTAGGTATTATTTTGAAAACTGAAAAACAGGTAATTTATTTAATCACAAAATACTACAAACTTAATTATTTATGGTACAATTAAAATATAAATTGCAATTTTGATACACAGTAGGAGTATTGTTTGAAATCTTTGTTAACTCGTTGATAACGTTGGGTGTAGGTAAATCATTAATGTTGTTGATGGGTCCAGCTGTAGAGTGAGAAACTCGAGGAGTGGCTGCAGGATCTTATGTTTTCTGTTTTTTAGCTGGAGGTTCTGAAGCGTCACTTCTAAAGGTGTTTATGATGTTGAAATAATGCTCATTATCCATTTGCAGATAAGGCTTAATTGAGTTGGCTGAACTGTGACCAGTAATTTTAATTAATTGTTGTTCACCTAACACTCTTTTAGACAGGTTACTGACTGCTGTCGACCGCATAGAGTGATTTGTTATTGTTATTTCTTTTGTATTTAATCCTGCCTTCTCTGCTGCTTCTTTAGTCCATTTCGAAAGTTCTTTTTTTCCCACTGGAGTGTTTTTGTACCATCCACTTGATTGTTCTTTGTTTCATGATGGGTTTACTCTTAAGAATAATCTATTGTTATTCGAGATGGAGGTTTAACCATTGGAATTTTAAAACGACGGACTGGACAAAAGGTATGGTTCTTCGTGTTGGAGACGGCCATTTTTTTCTCCACCCTGGGCCGTTTTATTGAAGAGAGGATTATATTCTACTCTTCCTAAAAAGTAGGATTTCTGAAAATCAGCTATTTTAAAAAATATGTAACTATGTTATCTACCTGTTTTAATCCCAGAATTATCCACTTCCTCTTTAAAATAATGAACTCTGCAATTGACTGCTTCTCCACCTCTCCAGGTAAGTTCTACTGAAGCGATATGGTGTCTTCGTCCCATAATAAAACCATTGCTTAGTATTATTCCAATTTTAATGAAGCAGAGCTCGATTTCCTTTTATTTGCGCACATCTGCAAATTCCTTCGTTTCGCATTACGAGCTTCCCTACTAGACTTGAAGATAATATTTTTAAATGGATCAAAAGTTTAATGGCGTTTGACGCCATTTAAACTGAACTTCGCCTTTTGTTCTCTTATATTTTTAATTGTTACTTATTGTAAAAACAAAACCCAAGAGAATAATAAAGACGTTTATTATTATTATTATTATTATTATTATTATTATTTTCCACTTCATAAAATAAATCTCTTGCATTTTTTTTTGCAACGGTGTTCCACATTGCCTTCACAACTAGTTCTTTGTAATTTTCACCGTTTTCTTTCTTCATATTCCACGCCCAATCTTTCAAGATTAGGTTTAGTTGCTCTAAACTTGTCGTTTCCAAAAGCTCGTATTTCTTTGCCTTGCAGAATTCCGTAAACTGTTTGTTTGAGTGGTTTTGCCTGAAATAAAGGCGTTTGAGTATGGAAACCGAAAATTTGATCTATAAAATTTGACAGGACGAGTGGTATTTTGAAAGATTATTTTTTGAATCATCTTGTGTTAAAAACAGAGAAAGACACTTTATACTCAAAAGTTCGATATTTTCTTTTACATTTAAACGCCAAATATTACAAACGTAATATAAGTTGCCTATCTAGTAGTAGGCATTTAAGATTATTTATTAAGTGTAACGTTTAGACGTTTTGACATTATGTCAGTTTTAAACGAATTTATGGATGGAGCTGTGTTGTGTGTTACAATAAACGAATAAAAACAGGTTAGTTTACAAATATATTTTGAAATTTGGGTATTAACATGGATTTGCAATACATTTTAGTATAATAATAATTGTTAAATGTTACATTTGACATCTCAAAAAAGGTAAACACAGTTTAATCAAAAAACAAAAACGACGAAGCGGTTTTATCTAAGTTAATACCACGAGTCCTCCAAATTTTATCGATGAAATTTTGGGTTTTCACGAAAACGGCTTTATTTGGAAAAACCACGAAAACAAACTGATTGATAAAATCACGAGTCCGCAGGACATTGAGAGGATATATGGTATTTGGAAGGTTATTTTTTTAATCATTTTGTATTAAAAACAGAGAACATAGTCATTTATGCAAAAGACACTTTACACACAAATGTTGAAAATTTTCTTTATCAATTTAAATTGAAACATCATGATGAGCTGTTTTAAATACAGGGCCCACCAAGGCATACGGGATTGCGTTTGGCTTAATTCGGGTATAGAGTTTGAGATTTGTCAGTTTTAAAGAGATTTATGGATTTTTTAAGTATTTGGGTATTCAAAAACTGATGTTGTGTGTGTGAATAAACGAATAAACAGGTTAGTTTACAAATAAATTTTGAAATTTGGGTATTAACATAGATTTGCAATACATTTTAGTGGTATAATAATTGATAATGCTAAATAAAATTTGTTAAATGTTTATATTTGACATTTCAAATAGGTAAACACAGTTTAATCAAGAAACAAATACGAAAAAGCGATTTTATCAGTATAAAACACAATGATTGGTTAGGATCCTGAGCTGTTGTTGGCTGAAACCACAAAGTCTAACTGATTTAACAGATGAAAAAAATAATCAGGATAAAACAATGATTGGTTAGGATCCTGAGCTGTTATTGGCTGAAACCACAAAATCTGACTGTTTTGACAGATGAAAAAAATAATCATCTAGAAACCATTTGTAATTCAAAATTGCGCGTTTGCGATTGGAGGTAAATAGTCAACTAAAAAAATCGTTTATTTCTTTATAATAAAAAAACCTACATTCTAAAGAGATGAGAGTTGAACTGTTCTGATATATCCTGTAAAACGTGGCATGAAATAAATCAGCGCGTAGTAAAAAGTAATTCGCATTTTTCCAGAACTATACGTACTTTTATACCCAAATTTAGAAAACGGAACCATCACGGAAAGCGTTTTAATAATATGTAAATCAGACCTTCTTCTTTACATAACAATCGCTTTAAAATTCAGCAAAATGCTTAGGCTAATAAAGGGAACAATCACAACGTTTGCTATATATGTACTACTCACAATAGAGTGACTTGCAACATTAGTTTGCATTTACATTTCAAATATTTTCATTTTCCAACTACACGAGCGCCGCCGAGTGTTGTGGACCAAAACAGGCGGAAAAAGATTCGACATATATGTTGGGGAAAAGCGGCGTTTTGTATCAAATTATATTACGACGGGTAGGTAGCAGGACGGGACTAAACGAGTTGTTGTTTTAAGTTTTATTCTAGATTTTGTTAGTGTGTACTTTGTCCCATTTTCAACAAGAATAAATTGCTGAGCGTACGCTGGAGAATTTTAATGGAAAAGCTCGCTTAAACTAATAATTTTTTTGACAAGCCTCCGATTACATTTAAAATTAAAACAATTATGAATATAATAACGTTATAACATAGAACTATATATCAAAGAGTAACAAATTTCACTTGTCTAATAGAGGTCAAATTACATTTTTGTACAACTGTCAAAAAAAACTTGACATTTCTGCATCTCTATCGATGCGTAAATATTTACTTTTTTGCACTGCCAAAATAATTCACAAAATAAACATGAAATATTACTTTATGAAGGATTTATTTTTAACTGAGTCAATTATTAATCGATTATTCATCATAAAACAATTTCAATTATTGGAATAATAATTGATAGTAAAGTTTGAACAATTACTTCCAAGTGAGTAAACCAGTAAGGAATTTTAATTTATTAGATTCGACATCCTAAGACCGGTTTCTGCCTTTCGGCTTCATCAGTTAGGCTTTTCGAATCCAATAAATAAAAATTCCAAACTCGTACAAGTCAATAGCTATATCCGCTATAAGATAACATTTTTAGATGTGCTACCATCTATGGTAAGAAGAGAGTATTGGCATTAAATTTTGTTTGGAATTTTTATTTATTGGATTCGAAAAGCCTAACTGATGAAGCCGAAAGGCAGAAACCGGTCTTAGGATGTCGAATCTAATAAATTAAAATTCCTTACTGGTTTACTCACTTTGTATTAATCTCTGAAAGGGATAAAAAAGAAGAGAGTGACATCTTGACTAGATTCAGTCAAAATTTAATGTCAATACTCTCTTCTTACCATAGATGGTAGCACATCTAAACATTACTTCCAACATAAATTCCCTAAGATGTTCCATGTTGCTGCTGATCAGAAACGTTAAATATTTCTTGAAGAGTTGATTCCACAATTTTATCAGATTGGAAGAAGATGGACAATTCAATATTTTGTTAGAAATCTCAATTTTGTTATTCAAACTATCTTCTATATATGCTTCCGCTACGGAGGTATATTTCCAGCCACCGCGGCAGCGTGACGTTTTATGGATGTAATGTTGTCCCCTTCATTGGCCACGTAGTGAGGAGGAGCTTGTGTCTGGCTACTGACGTAACGCGGCCTAGTCTCGCGCACAATTACGTTTTCTAGCCTCGCTCTGATCCTTGGTTTTATAATGCTTATAGCGGGTGTAAATCTTAAAATTTGCAGTCGAAATTTTTGTCATCATTTTTATTATCATAAAATCTCTCGATTTCAGTTAAAATAAAAAAATTCCGAACCAGCCTATTGTGCCAAAGTTCAATCATTTAGATCTACCCATCTACCAATTAAATAGGTATAGGGTCACGCTAATAATTTAAAACAATAATAACAAATACATTACTGAAATAGGATACAATTCTATATTTAAAATAAATGTTCAAAAACTTTTTTAAGCAGTATGAAAATTTTGATAATATTGACTGGTTCAAAGGACTGTAATATGCAAAATCGATTTTTTTATTTGCTGATTCGTCGACGTAACCCTCAGCTACAGTGCCAGAGCACCATACTCCGTGACGTTTCAATGTTAATAAATCGCCTCCAGCATTGTACAAAATGGCAGCAGACGATCTTTGAAAACAATGCCCATTTTACAATTCAGGATGCAGTCTGTTTATTCATTCTGTCGAACTTGTTAATTCCAACCACTTGTTTGGTGCATTCACCTTTCTGAATATGTAAAAAATAAAATCACATATTTACATTAATATAAATACTCTAATTTATATTATAACCAAAATTTGATGAAACTAATATATTAGATTCTCGTAAGTAATATCATAAGGGCATCTAATTTTTTCGAAAAAAATCAAAAAAACACGTTGCTAAGTAATATTTTAACAAGAAAAAAAAATCCGAGTCGAAGACGAGAATTTTTGCACCTGCACGAATGCATTTTGTTAAAAGAATATTACTTTGCATTGTGTTTTTTGATTTTTTTCACAGGAAAAATTAGATGCCCGAATGGTATTTGACAAGACTATTTCATGAGTAACAGATTACATACACATAGCTTACAAAACATACTACCTATTATATATGAAACTGAAAAACAGTTAATTTATTTAATCACAAAATACTACAAACTTAATTATTTATGGTACAATTCAAATATAAATTGCAATTTTGGTACACGGTAGGAGTATTGTTTGAAATCTTTGTTAACTCATTGATAACGTTGGGTGTAGGTAAATCATTAATGTTGTTGGTGGCTCCAGCTGTAGAGTGAGAGGCTCGATGAGTGACTGCAGGATCTTCTGTTTTCTGTTTTTTAGCTGAAGGTTCTGAGGCGTCACTTCTAATGATGTTGGAATAATGCTCATTATCCATTTGCAATAACCCCTCCTTTAGCCAGGTCACTGACTGCTGTCGACCGCATAGAGTGGTTTGTTATTTTTATTTCTTTTGTATTTAATCCTTCCTTCTCTGCTGCTTCTTTAGTACATTTCGAAAGTTAGTTTTTTCCAACTGGAGTGTTTTTGTACCTTCCACTTGATTGTTCTTTGTTCCATAATGGGTTTACTGTTAAGAATAATCTATCAGTTGTTACTCTAGATGAACGTTTAACATTATAATTTTAAAAAGACGGACTGGACAAAAGGTAGGGTTCTTCGTGTTGGGGACCAGCCATTTACTATCGGTCATTTTTTTGTTCTCTACCCTGGGACATTTTATTGAAGAGAGGATTATATTCTACTCTTCCTAAAAAGTAGGATTTTTGAAAATCAGTTATTTTAAAAAATATGTAACTAAGTTATCTACCTGTTTTAATCCCAGAATTATCCACTTCCGCTTTAAAATAATGAACTCTGCAATTGACTGCTTCTCCACCTCTCCAAGCAAGTTCTACTGAAGCGATATGGTAAAATTTTCGCTGGAGTCCCGCCGGAGTGTCTTCATCCCATAATAAAACCATTGCGTAGTATTCTTCCAAGTTTAATGAAGCAGAGCTCGATTTCCTTTTATTGGCGTACATCTGCAAATTCCTTCGTTTCGCATTACGAGCTTCCCTACTAGACTTGAAGATAATATCTTTAAACGGATCAAAAATTATTTTCCACTTCATAAAATACAACTCTTGCATTTTTTTTGCAACGGTATTCCACATTGTCTTCACAACTAGTTCTTTGTAATTTTCACCGTTTTATTTCTTCATATTCCACGCCCAATCTTTCAGGATTACAGGTTTAGTTGCTCTAAACTTGTAGTTTCCAATAGCTCGTATTTCTTTACCTTGCAGAATTCCGTAAACTGTTTCCATATTGACGTAGGGGTTTTAACGGTATTGTAGGGTACACTTTTCTCAATCGCCAGATCAATATTAGTCATAGAATTACTTCCAAAGCGACTCATTATTACAAAATGTATTGACAATAAAATCAGAAAATTTGTTTAGCGTCGTTTTCTGGTATCCTAGGAGACCATAATTACTTGTTATCAAAGGTATTGTAATTTTTGGTGACAACAGCTGTCAAGTTTTGCCGCGGGCAAACTCGAAAAAACTACTGACATGAGCTGTCATACGCGCGTTTGTGATTGGTTGAAATTGAGACGGGGGAAATAGTCAATTAAAAAATGTTAATCCCCAAAAAGCTCCACTTTTCTTTATCCATTTTATGAGATGCAATTAGTTATGTGATTTATTAAAATTCAAACAAGATAGCGATGAAATACTTGTCATAATTACTTAAAAAGGGATAAATTCCATCTGTAAACGATCAATCTTTCTTTTAACTTATTTTTTTTACACAGTAAATTTACTTGATATTTTAAAAATTGGCTAAAATTTACCTCAGCCTACAACAAAGAAAAACCATCAAATTTTTTCTAAAATGTTGCTTTTTATATATCTAGAGGTATTAGACTTTTAACAATTTCTAATTTTTTGTTGTGTATATCTGTTGAAACTCTACCATTATGTATGAAGATGACACCCACCATAATTTCACATTAAGCGTGAGCTCACAGTGCATGCCTCTGTAACTATAACACTTGCTACTACTTGCATTTTTATATACATACATATCTTTGTACTTTATTATACACACAAACTTTTTTATCCAAAGGAAAAAAATGACTATTATTGAGAGAATTGAATAAAAAATTTTACTTTCTCAAAAACAATCAGTTTCAGCTATAAAAGAGCTGAAATATTTCGAATATTCGTCAGTATATTTTAAGCGGGAAACCTTCGGATGTCAAAATCAAGATATTGAGTTTTTTCAAAATACATTTACGGTAAACGTTTGATGTGTTATTTCCATTATACAGTATTTTCCTTTAAGCGTTATTTCCTTTCACTCAGAGACTCTGCTGTTCCTCTTATATTTTATATGAAGAGTTTCGGAAGCTGTCTCAAAAGATGAATATAATTTAATATTCCTTTTTTGTAATTAAATATTAATTAATAATGGGGATTTCCGAGAAATAATTTCATAACGTTATAATTGAAAGATTTGAAATTTGGAACCACACTCCAGAAAGATCTTAAATCATCTGATTAATACATACTCGAAAGAACAACAATATGAATTAAACTTTTAGTAAACTCAATTATTTGTTTCAGTTTCGATGTCAGAGGAAGGCCATTCAATAAGGCACTTCACTGGACTGATCCCAAGATTTTTGGACCAAGAGCTTATTTCGTCACTGTTTCAAAACCAGCGGCCTTAACGCTTGATGGTGTTCAACTAGATGATGAAGGAGTCTACAGATGTAGAGTTGATTTTAAAGTTTCTCCTACAAGGAATTTCGCTATTAATCTTACAGTGATAGGTAAGGACTTTTATATTTTTTAAAGCCTAGTCCGTATAAGGTCTTACCATCGAAGTATATGGTTAAAATATTGCTAAACAATGAGTTTATTGATTAGAATTGATTCAAAATTTCTCCTACAAGGAATTTCGCTATTAATCTTTTCTTTACCCACGACGCTGGTACACTGTCTTTCGAATTTTAAAATAAACCATTTTTTCTACGCCCACGTCAGTAAACGTTAAAAATCGCACTGTCAACATTCCTTGTAAATGACATTTAACAATAACATGAACGTAATGAGATCTCCTAACATACACGTGCTTTTTGATAAGAAAACTTAAATTTCTTAATATAATCAAATTGCAATCAAATTTTTATCTACGTACCACTTTATTTGGACTATTTACATAAATTTAGTCAATTGAAAAACATAAAAACTTTTATCATTAGCGAGATACATTTTGAATTAAAAGAGTGATGAGCACTCCACCGGAGATTTTAGAAAAAGCTCAAGCTGCCACACATAATTTGTTACCGCTAAAATCTGAAGAAAGGTACGAAATTACCTATCGAAAATTTACGGATTGGCGACACAAGAATAACGTTAAATCCTTTTCGGAGAATGTTTTGCTTGTGTATTTTGAGGAAACATTAAAAATTATGAAGCCATCTTCTCTATGGGCCATTTATTCGATGCTGAGAACTACACTAAACATTAATAATAACTTTAACATAGCAGATTATCCAAAACTAATGGCCCTACTGAAGCGGAAATCGGATGGATTTAGAAGTAAAAAAGCGAAAAACCTTTCTCCAGAACAAATTAATAAGTTTCTGAAAGATGCCCCAAAGGTAACGAATTAAAATGTTGTGTAATTATCATCACATTAATTACGATGTCCTTTATTTAATAGAAGAAAATGAGTGGGCGTAGAAAAAGTATAGTACGTTACTCGAGTTGTAAGCCCATTACACACTCGTAAAATGTGCGCATTCGCCGCTGCGCGGCTTCGTTTGTAAACTTTTTCACTTCGTGCGTAATGGGTTACTTACCACTCTTATTACGTAATATACTATTACATCACAATACGTGGCCGCAATTATACTTAAACATGATGACTGGTTTATATAAGTTGTTTCCGTCCAAATTGATTCACTAATTTTTAAGACCCGTGTCTAAAACCAACAGCTGCTAGACTCATCTTAGCCCAATTAATGTTTATTCGATTATTCCTGGCTAATCCTGGTAATCCTTTGGATTGATTATATGTAATCCTCTTCCTTTTTCTTATTTATGGACTTGCCTTTTACTTTTTCCGGCAGAAAGTTTGGTACAATACATTCAATATCACCCGAAGCAAAGCTGTAATAATAAAGCTTTAATTTTGTGTTAGTAAATTTAGTTCGTCAACTTAAATCCGGAAAATGGCACATTACATCACTAGACCGGTAATAGTATATTACAAAACAATAGTTGCATGTAGCTTATCACGCACGAATAGAAACGTTATTATTGCGTAAGATTTTTATAACTCGAGTTTTGTACTATAATTTTTTTACACGGCAAAACTTACCTTTGATAACAAGAACACCAGAAAACAACGCTAAACAATTTTTCTGATTTTTTTGTCAATAAATTTAGTAATATTCTTTTTAAATAGTGCTAGTCAGCTTATGTAGTGAAAATAAGTCGCTTTGGAAGTGATCCTATGACTAATATTGATCTGGCGATTGAGAAAAGTGTACCGTACAAAACCGTTAAAACCCATACGTCAATATGGAAACAGTTTACGGAATTCTGCAAGGCAAAGAAATACGAGCTTTTGGAAACTACAAGTTTAGAGCAACTAAACCTAATTCTGAAGGATTGGGCGTGTAATAAAGAATGAAGAAATGAAACGGTGAAAATTACAAAGAACTAGTTGTGAAGACAATGTGGAAAACCGTTATAAAAAAATGCAAGAGATGTATTTTATGAAGTGGAAAATAATTTTTGATCCATTTAAAGAAATTATCTTCAAGTCTAGTAGGGAAGCTCGTAATGCGAAACGAAGGAATTTGCAGATGTGCGCCAATAAAAGGAAATCGAGCTTGGTTTTATTTTTTATTTTTATTTTTACGCAATGGTTTTATTATGGGATGAAGACACCCCAGCGGGACTCCAGCGAAAATTTTACCATATCGCTTCAGTAGAACTTGCCTGGAGAGCAGTCAGTAACCTGGCTAAAGGAGGAGTCGGTTAACAACAATTAATTAAAATTACTGGCCACAGTTCAGCCAACTCAATTAAGCCTTATCTGCAAATGGATAATGAGCATTATTCCAGCATCATAAACCTTAGAAGTGACGCCTCAGAACCTCCAGCTTGTTAGCCCCCAAAAATTCTTATGGGGCGCAGGTACTTTTATTACAATTCAGCTAGCTCAAAATTATTATTCAAAGAAAATATCTCGGAGAGTAGGGGGGTTCTAATATATGTGAGGAAGAAAAGAACTTATGTTAACCCTAGTAAATTTAATCAATCTTAATAGCAATAATGTAGATTAAGAACTCTGAATGGTTCCAGTCAGCTTACATAATAAATATAGATACATTAAACAAAATAAAGTTGAACAGTATCTTGAAGGTTCTAAGTGCTGGTGTAAAAGTTATACTGTGATGGGTAGGTAAAATAAGGAAATCTCTTACTTAAGTTAATCCATGTGCGAAAGGCAGGCAGATATGAGCAAAGCTCAAGGGTATAGATGCCAAACTGAAGAAGAGTCCTCAAATGTGCGCTTAAACGATGGCAAACGCAAGCGGTAAGTGTGCAGGAAGGTGTGGAAGTAGACTAAGCTGTCGCCAAATTAGATAAGCAGGTGCCAATGCCAGAGGTGGAAGATTTAAATAATGCCCAAAGGCAGGTTAAAGAAAAATAGCAGTAGAAATTAAAAAGCAGGTAGCTAATTTTAGTTGGCCTAAAAGAAATTAGTAAATTTAATATTATTCCTTTTTATTTAGAATTTGGGCTTAAACCCTTGGCAATCTATGGACTTACCGGAGGTATAGGGTGGCCAATAAGTGAAAAAGACTGGATCCAGATCCACAATGAAGTGTATTCTTATGCAATAAGAGGTTAAAGATCCCAATGTCTTATATAACTTTTTAATTTTTGGCTTAAAAATCCGAAATAAAATTCGATAACGAAGACCATGTGCTTCAGAACATTGCCAAGAACAAAAAAGAAAAGAAGGAAGTGAATGAGAAAGACACATTTCCTGACCTAGGAGTTTATTGGTGAACATAAATATTTGACTATAGTAGACCTTTCAGCCACGTGTGGGCATACCTAATAACCTAATTGTAAAATCTACCAAAATATAAGAGAAGAAGAGCATAGTTCAAAGGTCACTAAAATAGTTCTGAATATTGTAAACAAATGAATAAGGTTAACTTAAATTAATAAACAGTTAAAATATCTGAACTCTTTTGAAATTCCTAAAGTAAGTAAATATTAGGTTCTTAAGATTACTAATAATTGATTTAAACCTGTAACAAGCTAAAAAACAGAAAACAGAACATCCTGCAGCCACTCCTCGAGCTTCTCACTCTACAGCTGGACCCATCAACAACATTAATGATTTACCTACACCCAACGTTATCAATGAGTTAACAAAGATTTCAAACACTACTCCTACTATGTACCAAAATTGCAATTCATATTTTAATTGTACCATAAATAATTAAGTTTGTAGTATTTTGTGATTAAATAAATTACCTGTTTTTCAGTTTTCAAATTAATACCTACATATTTATTATGTATGCATATATAATATGTAGCATGTTTTGTAAGCTATGTGTATGCAGAATAATCTGTTACATCATGAAATAGTCTTGTCAAATACCATTCTGGCATCTAATTTTTCCTGGGAAAAAAATCAAAAAACACAATGCAAACTAATATTTATTTAACAAAATGCATTCGTGCAGTTGCAAAAATCCTCGTCTTTGACTCGGTTTTTTGTTGCCACCAGCACTCATGCTTCTTGTTGAAATATTACTTAGCAACGTGTTTTTTCGATTTTTTTTTCGGAAAAATTAGATGCTCTTATGATATTACTTACGAATAAAATTAAATTGATTTAATATTACTACTTGATTTATTATTTATTTTCTTCCATTGGATACCCCTCATCTGCGCTGCTTTCTAGACTTCTTGACAAGTTCTTCCCGCTCTATTGGCACTCATATTTTATTCTCTAATGATGAGCATCTTTTCTATTAATCTGTGAGGATGACAAAACGTAATTTATTCTGTAAACAATTAAATAATTTCGATATCGACCTACGAGTTTAATATTTCAAACCCACAGGTAATTTTTTGTCAGTGAATCCTTCTCGTCGCCAAAAAAAAATCAACAAGCCAAAAATAATAATTGTTTTCATGTAAACTAGTATTATCTTTTGATGTTGCGTTTAAGCATTATCCCATGCCTTAGAAAAATAAAACTGTCTCCGCTCTCAATCCCCTAATGGAAGCGGATAAGGGTAAATATTTTCCTTCATATTCCATGCTAACATTGAAGTCGGGAGGTGTCTTATCCACTTAGGCTTAATAACTTTAACTGTGATTATGTCATTCAGCGTTTTGCTTGAAGTGCGACTCAAGGAATCGGTTGTAGCGCCTCCAAAACGAATTTAGCAACCTGAAGTAGAATTTCATTACGTTCTGCCTCAACTTTAATTATAATTTAATCATTTTATACATTTTAAACAGATGGCTAGCCTTAGCCAGTTTTCAGTTTCTTAATTAATATTTTAGCGGCATTGAATTTCTGGGAAAATCCAAAAAATTTGCTTGACAAACGAAGTTACGTGGGAGAAAGAGCTGATGATTTTTTTTAGACGGTAATTTTTTTATAAAAGACGTTTAATGCAAAAAAGCAATTTAAAAATGTATAATTTGTAGGTTATTTAAAAATGTTAACTACTTTTATTACTTCTACAGTTATTTTATACAACCCGAAGACAATAAAAAGGATAAAAAATGAACGAATTTTTGATACAATTTGCAGGAAAGTGGATACATTTTTTTTATTGATGCAATATCTTAGTAATTACGAAGGAAAAACTTCCCCTGTGGTTTCTCCAAACAAATTAAAACCTCTAGCTTTGCTTTAACAATTTTTTTAGACCATACTTCAAAATTGTTACAGATACATTTTTTGGAAGAAATGTTGAAACAAAAGTCACCCGCGCCTTTGTAATGCAAAAAAGTATTCTCTTAAGGATAACATGGCGAAAATTTCCCGACTAGGATTTGGTTGAAATTTGGCACACTATTTTGACATTAAGGGGTTTCATAACGCGTCATAACTTCATACGATATTTTCCCTTGACCCGCGCAGCAAAAGTAGGCTTGCCTAAATATAAATCTTTTCCTAGCTTTGGCAATACAACAAAATAAATCTACCAAAAGATATTGCCACCGAGTAAATAAATCATTTATGCATTGTCAGTAGCATGCAGAACATAAAAATAAGGTAACCAAAACCATCCAATAAATAGGTAATAAATTGAGGTATATTTTCTTTGATTCAACCTACAAAAATGCAAGATTTTGAATCTGTTACTCACGGTAAAACCTAGGTCTAACAATTAAAGAAGTTATTTTTTCTTATAAATTCTTGTTTTTGTCAAAATATTTTTAATTTTTTTATTATTATCGCTTGTTTTTAATTTTTTTAAGTAATTTTATTCATTGATAGGTACCCTTGATTTAAAATAGTAATCAATAAATTGTAACCCAAAAATAATGGAATAGAAAATGGGAGAATAAAATAAACGTGGTAGAAAAAATTGAGATTTATTGTTTCACTCAATAATTGTAGGGAATTGTTCCTTATTTCCAACCACTTGCTGTTCTTGGATCCACTAACTCCGCTAGAAAATAATTGAAGAAATTGAAGAAATAAGTACATTTTGAATTTGAAAATTATATATCAACTAGACAACCCTTCGGGCTCCATATAACGAAAAAGCATTTCTTATGTGTTATGAGTTAACAATTTATTATAAACAAATTCTGACCGACATTTTTTTTCTGTAAGTAATTTACAGAAACAGCGATATGTAACAAATTGCTGAAAAAAATTGTCTTTAATAATTCCATTTCATCCTTATATTATATCGAATAATTTTTGGATTAATAAAAATGTAATTCAAATTAATTATTATGAAAAAATAAAAATATAGTTATTGTATAAAAATTTTGAAGATAGAGCCGAGGAAATTTGATCAGATCATCTATTTATTTCTAAATAAACAATAGCAGCACTTTCAGTTAGAAATCTATTATAATGAATCCAGGAAACTATTTTTTTTCCTGTCAAAACTGCATTATAAAAATTGTGGCAAAGAAAAACTAGAAAATATGCAATTCCTATATTTTAAAAATAATCAAATTCTTACCGTAATATTACTTGACGTCGGCGTCGGGACAATCTTTTGGTACTCAAGCATTTTTCTCGTTCACTGTTCTCTCCATTTCTGATTTTCGGACCATAATTTTGTTCAACTGTATGACTCACAAAACCAATCAACAATTGCTCTAATATTTCCTTCACCATACTAACTCACTTTACACCTAGATACTTATTTTTATCCCCATACGAACTTAAATCTAAAAAAACCTAATTTTTCCATATCTATTACATATATTTTTTTCACGCCATCTTAAAGTCGAGGTTTCCACGAAGAAAATGAGCACTGATAAAGGTTAAAAAATAAAAATTTGTAAAATAACTTTTTCGATTGAAAATTAGGCTTTTTTTAATTTAAATTCGTATAAAATCGAAAAATAAATATTTTGCTCTGAAAAAATTACAGCTTACTTAAAAACACAAAAAGAAAGTTTTTACAAAGTTTCATAAAAAAATATTTTAGTGGAGAAAAAATTAAAAACGGTTTTTAGCGATATTCTCGATAATTTTGAGGTTGTATTTATTTTAAATTAATTAAAATCAATGTATTCGAGACTTTCTCCAACACTCATATTTAATAAAATATAATTAAAAAAAGTTTAAAAACTAATAAATTTCAAAAACGTACTAACTTTAAAACCTTAAATAAAGTTAAAACAAAAAAGTAGGAAAGTTCTACCACACCCATCAATAAAATTAAATATAATTTGTGATACGCCCCTGAAAAAGGATTAAAATGAAACTAATAGGATTGTATATTAATCTGAGACACACCGAGACATACGGCGACGATCATGTAATTCGGGTAGAGTAGGCCTTAAACAAAGACAGCGACAAATATTGTTCTCGAAACTAGGTCGCGTAGTAATAATGACAATATGCGACGTTTCATTTCTATCCAAGATTGTTTGAATTCTACAAACTTAGGAAAGGTGGCAGCATAAATCAGATGAAGATTTTCAAATCTTGGCTGCGTTTTTATTCAAAAACAGAAAAGATTTCATGAAAATTGTTATTTTTTAGCTAATCAGGTGGTATATAAGAATACCGGAAAGTCATTATTTTTACGACTGTGTAAGTTTATTCCATTTTTTTTAACGTAGAAGACTTTCCGGAATTACAATTTTGTGATAAACGGTTTTCACTGAACAAATTTCTGGGACATGAGAAAGCACAGCCAGTTTCACCAAGGTAGTGAATGCTCTTAAAAACAAATAGGTGTTCACTTTATCCAGGATACAACAGGTCCTAAAGATCTTATCCGATTAAAATAAGGTAATCTTCATTTATTATATAGCTGGGCTGACAGGAGCAAGGACCAGATTCGGATTCAAAGAAGACGTTTCCAAGTGCTCCACAAGGAAGTGTACTGTAGCCGGTACTTAATCTACACTTATCATATAATTCTAGAGAATGATCTTCTTCATAGCTTAGCACAAACTTAATAGATGCAGGACCTCTGAAATATCAAAGGTAACTCAATGACCGAGTCTGAAAATAAAACTACTCCAAGACAAAAGCCCCTACAAGAATGGAATATTAACTCTCAGATTCTGTTAATGGCCTAAAATGAAATTCCGAACGCTATTTTATGTGACGGAAAGAGTATTTTTCTAATGGTAACCAGGATATTCATGAAGATAATACGTGAATGTCTCTCATGAACTCTAGAATGAAATCTACAGAGTAATTGGACTTGAATTGCGCACAAAAGTTCAAATATCTGGTCAGGATAATTCAGAAATTTAAATATTTATCTAATAACTATAAATCCATCTACAAAATTCGTAATTATATTAAATAAAGCTTTTATTACAGTTTAATAATGCACAAATGACTGCAAGCTATGTTAATAGTTGTAAATAATATTTCCAAAATAATAAATTATATAAAATTAATGGTTAATGCAATTTCACTTAGAAAATAACAGATATCAAATGAAACCCTAACGAGGTAAAATTGAGCGACACGCAAAGTCTAAAACGACATAAAATTTCCTTCTACAAAGCATCATTCTTCTTTCTTTATTTGAACGAATACATTCATGCGAGATAGATACGGAAGATTTGTAAATGTATGCAATAAGCGTTGGCGTATGATCATTTCACATAACGTAAACAAATGAAGGTACAATAACTGTTGCTTGCAAATGGCCGACTTCCGGTTAAGCTGGAAAATTATGAGACATAATTGTATTCTACAGGTCAAAAACATAGGATATAATTATAGAGTATCACTTTTTTTAATTTTTATTTCTTGGCATAGGCTATTACGATAAATTAGCAAGTTCAAATTTTTTATTATCAAAAATACTTCATAGATGTTTAAATCTTAGACACCAAATGAATAAAGATACGAATCTAAAAATACTTCTTACCTAAAGAAAAGGATTGATTATATTGGAAAAAAAATATTTCTGATATAAAAATTAATCAAAGATTTTTTTAACCTTGTTTTTTGACAAATAGTATACAATTGAAAGTAAATAAATTTATTTATTTTTAATCGTTTTTGGTTGCAGTTCCTCCACACCAACTACTTATATACGACAACTCTGGTAGGGATGTTAATCATACAATAGGACCGTTAGAAGAAAAATCGGACCTAATATTGACGTGTGAAGTAAGAGGAGGTAGGTTTATTTATATTATTTCATTTAAATGAGTTTGGAAAACATTTTCGTAACAAAATTTACACACTTGTTTAGATTTATTTGATAATACATCCACTGTAGTTTTATTTTCTGTTTTAATTATATGAAGATAAGTACAGTTTATGTTTTTCTGACTACCACAACTCAACATTTTACAACAAAATATTCAGATTTCAACTTGGAACTGGAAATTGTATTCATATATGTCAAGGGCCGTCTATTGTTAACTATTAATAATATTTCATCGGTAACAATAAATTTGAGCAGACCGAAAATTTTTTAAAAAATGTAAATATTGTTAAAAGTAGTAAATTCTATCTACATGTCTGTTGAATTTTAAGTTTTAGGGCCATTTTCAATTTAAAATCAATTTTGACTCAAACTTGACATCTGTAGCTAGAATCCCATTAAATTTTAAAATTTAGGACCACCATTTACAAATTTAAAATCAACGTAAATTGAAGCTTAGAATTTTAGCTAGATTTCCGTTGAATCAGGGCCATTTTCATTTTAAAATCGATGTTGATTCAAACTTAAAAGCTATAACTAGATTCTCATTGAAATTTACATTTTAGGACCACCATTTACAAATTTAAAATCAACTTTAATTGAAGCTTAGAATTCCAGCTAACTTCCGTTGAATTAATTTCAAATTTCAGAGTCATTTTCAATTTAAAACCAATGTAGTTTTAAACTTAAAAGCTATAACTAGATTCTCATTTAATTTTAAATTTTGGGACCACCATTTACAAATTAAAAATCAACGTAAATTGAAGCTTAGAATTCTAGCTAACTTTCCGTTGAATTTCACATTTCAGAGTTATTTTCAATTTAAAACCAATGTTGATTTAAACTTAAAAGCTATAGCTAGATTCTCATTGAATTTAAATTTTAGGAAATTGAAGCTTAGAATTCTAGCTAACTTCCCGTTGAATTTCAAATTTCAAAGTCATTTTCAAAATAAAACCAATGTTGATTCAAACTTAAAAGCTATAGCTAGATTCTCATTGAATTTAACTTCCCGTTGAATTTCAAATTTCAAAGTCATTTTCAATATAAAACCAATGTTGATTCAAACTTAAAAGCTATAGCTAGATTCTCATTGAATTTTAAATATTAGGGCCACCATTTTCAAATTTAAAATCAACGTGAATTGAAGCTTAGAATTCTAGCTAGATTTCCGTTGAATTTCAAATCTCAGGGCAATTTTCAATTTAAAACCAATGTTGATTCAAACTTAAAAGCTATAGCTAGATTCTCATTGAATTTAAATTTTAGGAAATTGAAGCTTAGAATTCTAGCTAACTTCCCGTTGAATTTCAAATTTCAGAGTCATTTTCAATTTAAAACCAATGTTGATTCAAACTTAAAAGATTTAGCTAGATTCTCATTGAATTTAAATTTTAGGAAATTGAAGCTTAGAATTCTAGCTAACTTCCCGTTGAATTTCAAATTTCAGAGTCATTTTCAATTTAAAACCAATGTTGATTCAAACTTAAAAGGTTTAGCTAGATTCTCATTGAATTTAAATTTTAGGAAATTGAAGCTTAGAATTCTAGCTAAATTCCCGTTGAATTTCAAATTTCAGAGTCATTTTCAATTTAAAACCAATGTTGATTCAAACTTAAAAGCTATAGCTAGATTCTCATTGAATTTAAATTTTAGGAAATTGAAGCTTAGAATTCTAGCTAACTTCCCGTTGAATTTCAAATTTCAAAGTCATTTTCAATATAAAACCAATGTTGATTCAAACTTAAAAGCTATAGCTAGATTCTCATTGAATTTTAAATATTAGGGCCACCATTTTCAAATTTAAAATCAACGTGAATTGAAGCTTAGAATTCTAGCTAGATTTCCGTTGAATTTCAAATCTCAGGGCAATTTTCAATTTAAAACCAATGTTGATTCAAACTTAAAAGCTATAGCTAGATTCTCATTGAATTTAAATTTTAGGAAATTGAAGCTTAGAATTCTAGCTAACTTCCCGTTGAATTTCAAATTTCAGAGTCATTTTCAATTTAAAACCAATGTTGATTCAAACTTAAAAGATTTAGCTAGATTCTCATTGAATTTAAATTTTAGGAAATTGAAGCTTAGAATTCTAGCTAACTTCCCGTTGAATTTCAAATTTCAGAGTCATTTTCAATTTAAAACCAATGTTGATTCAAACTTAAAAGGTTTAGCTAGATTCTCATTGAATTTAAATTTTAGGAAATTGAAGCTTAGAATTCTAGCTAAATTCCCGTTGAATTTCAAATTTCAGAGTCATTTTCAATTTAAAACCAATGTTGATTCAAACTTAAAAGCTATAGCTAGATTCTCATTGAATTTAAATTTTAGGAAATTGAAGCTTAGAATTCTAGCTAACTTCCCGTTGAATTTCAAATTTCAAAGTCATTTTCAATATAAAACCAATGTTGATTCAAACTTAAAAGCTATAGCTAGATTCTCATTGAATTTTAAATATTAGGGCCACCATTTTCAAATTTAAAATCAACGTGAATTGAAGCTTAGAATTCTAGCTAGATTTCCGTTGAATTTCAAATCTCAGGGCAATTTTCAATTTAAAACCAATGTTGATTCAAACTTAAAAGCTATAGCTAGATTCTCATTGAATTTAAATTTTAGGAAATTGAAGCTTAGAATTCTAGCTAACTTCCCGTTGAATTTCAAATTTCAGAGTCATTTTCAATTTAAAACCAATGTTGATTCAAACTTAAAAGATTTAGCTAGATTCTCATTGAATTTAAATTTTAGGAAATTGAAGCTTAGAATTCTAGCTAACTTCCCGTTGAATTTCAAATTTCAGAGTCATTTTCAATTTAAAACCAATGTTGATTCAAACTTAAAAGGTTTAGCTAGATTCTCATTGAATTTAAATTTTAGGAAATTGAAGCTTAGAATTCTAGCTAACTTCCCGTTGAATTTCAAATTTCAGAGTCATTTTCAATTTAAAACCAATGTTGATTCAAACTTAAAAGGTTTAGCTAGATTCTCATTGAATTTAAATTTTAGGAAATTGAAGCTTAGAATTCTAGCTAAATTCCCGTTGAATTTCAAATTTCAGAGTCATTTTCAATTCAAAACCAATGTTGATTCAAACTTAAAAGATTTAGCTAGATTCTCATTGAATTTTAAATTTTAGGACCACCATTTACAAATTTAAAAACAAAGTAAATTGAAGCTTAGAATTCTAGCTAACTTTCCGTTGAATTTCAAATATCAGGGCAATTTTCCATTTAAAGCCAATGTTGATTCAAGCTTATAATCCTAGCAGGTTTATAGAATGCAGAAGAAAAAATAATTTATAACATTAGATTTATAAATCTATAGTATTAAAGTATTAAAATAAAATGAACTTATTTTTTTAAATACCAATAAATAAAACTAAGATATAGTTTATGGTAAGCATGACAAAGTTCAATATATTCATTACAGTTTATGTCAGATTTTAAAGCTTTTAAAAAAATTACAAACAATATGAATATTACACACGCTACAATTCACCTCGTAAGGAGTAAATCCTAAAAGGAAAGCTTGTCCGTAGACGGATGGCTATTATTATTTACGGTGGCGCTCCTGGGGTCGTTTATTGATGAACAATTTCTAAAAGACTAAAAATGAAAATACAATTTTCTCGCTATTTAACCTTCTTTAAACGTTCTTCGGATATTTAAAACTAATGAGGGCGGTTCATAAAAAAAGAACAAAAAAATCTATTTCTTGGCAGCCAATTAAAAACGCCATTACACGTAAATAAGAAAAACTTGGAGTTAGCGGCATGGTCACTTTAAAATTTTCTTCAAAGAAATTTTTCCTCTCAGAAAAGCCTTTCTTACTCGAATTTTCAACCGAAGAGAAAAGCATAGGCTTTAATTAAACCAACAACCGTGACACTTTGGAGAATCTCACAACCCTTTTAATTACAGAAAAGTCGCTTTTGCAAATTTAACTTTACGTTGTACATACTTTTATGAAATCTGGCCTTCTATTAAATTGGGTAATTTCCATGGCTTTCTTTCCTTCGTCAGTTACCTGTGGTTAATTAAATATTTAAAAACTTTTAACTTTTAACGAGAGAAAATAAAATATTTTTATTAGCAAAAAATTAAAATGCAATTTAACAAAAAAAAACACGTAATTAAGCGAAATAAACATCCTCTTGTAATAGAAATGTTTTAAGTGTCGTTGAAATAAAATTCAAAGAAAAATAACCGATAAGAGTCATTAAAAAATCGTTTTTATAATAAAACGTATCATAAAATGCAAGGAATAGGCTTTAAATCATGAAAAAATTACTTCCTGGATTTTAATATTCTCCTCGTTTTCAAATAAATGTTTATGGAGTAATAAAAAAAGCATGTGTCAACATTAACTTTTTTACAATGGGTTAAAAAGTGTATAAAAATTATTCATCATGCAATTGTCAAATGTTTTTTTTAAAATTGGTGAATTCGCGGAAAATCGAAGCGCAACCACCAAATTTTTAAAAAAATTAGTAGAACCTGAATAAGTATGAGTTTTTCAATAAAATGGTTGCGTGATTGATATGACCCGCTGGAAAAATATATATCTAACCTATAGTTCAGTTGTCAGAGACTTTGACATCTCATAAAATGTGATATCGCTGCTCTAAAGTGTATTGTAATTTTACAAATTGAAAAACAAAATCGAAAATTTGTTTTTTTCATTATAATTCGAAAAATAAAAAAACTTCGAAAAACTAATAGCACCACATGAAAGAGCGGAAAATATTACTAAAATTTATATTACAAGCTATTTAAAAAAATGTATTATCTACTATAAAAAATTATTAAAAATAAGAAAGCAAATTCGAAAACTCTACGCGCGCTACTAAACTGTCTTTGCCTAAAATGTACGCAAAAAAGCATTTTAAAGAGGAGACTCTAAGTTTTGTCAGGAAGCGATTAGTTTTTATTTTATTTTTTGTTTTCTTATAGAAAATTTGACTGGAAATTATAATTTCTAAAATTCACACTGATTTTTATAAAACTGAAGATATCTATTAATAGAGGCAAAACAAAAAAAAATCCTTGTATATTTATCATCATTATATTTGTACTTTTGATATAAAAATAATTAAAATGATGAATATTGTCTCTGTTTAATACAACTTATGTTTTAAAATAATTATTTTTTTACAGCATTCATTCGACGCCATTATTATTTTCAAAATAGTGATTATATAATAATAATAATAATAATAATAATAATATATAAGTGATTATAAATTAATAAATTTTTTTAAAGAAAGTTAAAAATACACTTTATAATGTGTAATAATTCAGAAATTGATTTATATAAATAAATAAACACTATTTTTAAAATAAAAATGGCGTCGAATAAATGGTGTAACAAATGTTCATCATTTTAGTTCTTTTAATTATTTTTAAGTGATAAATTAACTCCAATGTTAAAAAGTCATATACTTGGAATTGCTTTTGTCACTTTGACATCGATAAAAAAGGTGCATCCTCTTTTATCGCGATAAAAACTTATCTTCCTCAATATCTAGTAAGCGGACGTCACTTTATTTGTCAACTTTAGTTATAATTTCATAGCAATTAAGTGTAAGAGTTGGCAAAACTGCAAAAGAATATCAATGAATAGTCCGTCAAATTTTTGAATTTTAATACATTGTTAGTGATTATTATCACAAAAATCTTGTTAGTAATTTAAGAGAAAATGAAAATACGACATATATAGAGACCCGAGAAGAAAATATTAAAATAAGTACACCAATCCAACCGACCTATAATAATTGTATTTTTAATAACTGTTCCTTTAATTCTGCTAAATTATTAATTGTTCAACAAAAATAAAGTTTCTGTTTTTTATTCTTATATTCTGTCGTTAATTTATCTTATCAAAAAACACGCGAACTTTTCTTTTATGGATAAATTTCTTTTTATCTCAACATTTTTCCATCAGTAATTCTAATCTAAAAACTGACATTTGATAAAATTACTGATTGGCAAAATGTTTCGATACAAAGAGAAATTTATCCGATAAAAAAAAAGCTCTTGTGTTTTTACTGTTGATAAATGTACAAGGATGTTTTTTGTTATGCCTCTATTAATATATATGTTCAGTTTTGTAAAAATGAGTGACCATTTTAGAAATTATATCTTCACTCATATCACTACTAATTTTTTTTATTGATATCCCTGTACACTTTTTTCAAATACATTGAAAACAAATAAAGTTTTTGTGACCTGACAAACTGTTTATTTTGATATCATTAAATCTTGGTGGCTGAAAATGTTTGTATGTAAAAAGATTTTTTACAAAAAGTTCTTCAACGTTTATATTATTATTTTAACACCTGTACGTTTTATAGAATAATCCGGCATATCTGTAAACTCGTCTTGGAAACTCTCAAGCTAAAATTGCAACCTATAAAAGCGCACCTTCCCGGCTCTCCGGAAAATACCAAAATAGAAGAGATATCTATAAAAAGTCGACCATAAAAAGAAAAGAAAGAAACAACAATTTAGGACAGGTGAATACTCCCTTTCTCACAATGGTTATTATTTATCATTGTAGCCAAAATTTAAGGAATCTTATACATTTGAATTGGAAATTAATTATATGATTAAAGATTCAAAAAGTAATCAAACTATCATTCATTAAATATTACTTTTTCATTCATCCTAACATCCTAAACAATTTTTCGGAACACCCTGTAAAATTGAAAATATTCATTTTATTACCCAGAAACCAGAATTATGATAGACCCTTTATAGTCGGAACAAGATGTCGAAATCAATGAAAAACAACACCTCACTCCGGTACGTGACGGAGGATCTAAAATTGGAAAGAATACAGTTCTCCACCGGTTATTCCCAAAAACAATCCTGAATGTTACCATAGCGATGAAACATCGAAAGGAAAGATCCAAAACCAATGAAAGAATCGCAACTGAAACCCGAGATATATATTTTTTTAAAGCAAATAGGAAACTTGCGTTTTCTATTTTTGTAACATTTATGGAATAATTTCATTAATAAATGACAACTCACTTCACTGACTTCACTCCATAATGACTGGAGTGTCACTTTGCGTCCGTTCGGGATTAAATATTAACGAAACTTTCGGAAGGATTGAATTACAAACAAATAGATTTAATGGGTATTTTATTGATAATTTTTTACTAACTATAGTAACCAATCAAATTACTTAATTTAAAGTCATGTGTCAAATTTCATCCAATCAGCTATGGATTACAGCGACAACACCCTACATGTGGTGTTTTCAGTTTGGTGTTTTCAACAAGTCAAGTTTTTGATTAAAAATTAAATAAACGTCAAACTGACAACTAGTTTAAAAATGTTTAAATCTACAAAGTAAAAAATTATCTTATCGAATACCCCTCGGGCCTTGATAAATCCTCAAAATTTTGTCATAGAGAATCCTTCAAGCGTGTTGCTTAAGGATAATAGCCCTCGGCCTTCGGCCTCGGGCTATTATCAAGCAACACGCTTACAGCATTCTCTATGACAAAATTATCTCGGTATTATCAAGGCCCTAGGGGTATTACTATTGAAAATAATTCATTAGATTGATAATTGACGTTAATATTTAAATTAATGTCATTACATTTCATCATATTTACCAATCTTTCTTGGGTTAATGCAGAGGAAATAATATATTTTAGACTGGAAAATGATCTATCCCTTTGTTTGTAAAGTTAATGTGGAGTGATTTAGTTTCATTAAGTTTAATTTTCCATCTCTTTGTCCAGTCATAGATAAGGTGGACAGCTGTTTGCAGCTTGTGGGTTGTTTCTTCATTGCTCTTTCCTACTGCTAGAATGGCAGTGTCGTCGGCGAAGGTGGCTATGGTATTGTTTTCTAACTCTGGAATATCACATGTGTACAGTAAGTATAGGACAGGTCCTAGGACACTTCCTTGTGGTACTCCAGCCTTAATTTCTTTAATATCGGATCTCTATAATGTTGGTTATTCTATGAACTTGGTCGATCGTCGAGTGCTTATTTCTTAATCCAAATTGGTGATCAGGGTAACAAATTGAGAAAACATTGCAACTCTAGTGGAATATTCGTAAATTCTTCATCACTGTCTAAATTACTATTCATTTCCACTAATTCACACATAACGTATTATTATTTTACAGTTTTGTTCTCTTGATTGCTGACTTTGATCTACACTGACGTTTAATGAAAATTTATGCGAAACGTCAAAGTCAAAGATGTCTAGATAATGAAAAACTACAAAATCGTGTTTTAATGACTTTAGCAGCCCAAAGGACGATAAAAATTACTCTTGATCTGGTTTTTAGGGTTGATATGATTCATTTTAACATATGATAGGCGAAAAAAGGTTTATAGCTCAAATATTTTCAACTTTTAACTAGAAATTTCATAATTTTCTTTTGGTTTAGAACTTTATGAAATTATTTGGTCAGATCTCAAAATCCATTCGTCAGAATTCACGCACAAGATCAAGTGTCAGCAGATGTCTCCCTAAAAGGGTGAAGTCTTCAGAAACTAGGCAACTTTTATTGCATTTAACTAACCTCTGTGACAACCAGTTGATAAACGTCAACAACAGCTGTAACCAATCGAAAATTAACACTGACAGCTTTTTTAATTTTCTCGCCTACTTTCAAGCCAACCAAATTTTTATTTATCTTCCTTTCAGTAGTTCAAGTAGATGTCGCCCACTCCGTGATTTTCGCGAATTAATAATTTGTCAGGCTATAAACATACTAAAATTATATACCCATTGGGCTGCTTAAAAAGGTAGATTTGAATATTAAGAGCGAAGCTCGGTGACCAGATATTAAGAGTTTTATTTCTAGTACCATTCGTCGTGTATATCTTTAAGTTCCCAATAAAAAAAGTTATATACTCTCTCTTTGCCTCATTTAACTTAACATACTACTTATTGTTTGTGCAAATATTTGGTAAATTGGTTATATTTCGCTTATCCTTACTCGTATCCGGAACTGTAAGTGTTGCTATCAAGCTTTACGTTGGTACAATTTATACAAACTTTGTAATCTGTTGTTAAGGTAAATCTCGATTAATTAAATTAGGAATTCTAAGAGAGAAAGTTAGGAATTCTATAGTGTTCGTTTTTTTACTCGGCATTTACCAAATGGAGACAAATTCGAAGTTAGAAGAAAGCAACATCTCCCGGAAAGGGTTTATGTACTCGTATACTAGGTAAAAAGGAAAAGACAATCCAAGACAATTTCCAGATAATAGCGCGGAGTGGTGCGACTCCCCGGACTGCCATTTCGGAATCCCATCATGTGGAGCTGGGAAGCCGGGAAGGCGTTCTTGGGGATGCAATTTTGGTGAGAGCTTTTCCAACGCGATTCAAATACGCAAGGTATATATTGGCCTATTTTATAATACGTGCCAAAGTTAAATAAAAAGAGAAAAAATATAATTTAAATATATTTCGACGGATTTCCTTCGTTGATTTTTCGGATATTTTCTTTTGATGTCACAACGCTACAACAACCATTAGGATTTTGTTTTTTGGGGATAACCGTTAGGAAACTACATTCGTTTCAATCTTACGTATCGCTTATCAAAGAGAAGGATTATTGTTTACAATTGAAAGTTGAAATAAATTGGTCGAGATGCATCAAATCAAACTCGTTTAATTTGTGAAATCAAGTTTGATTTGAATTGAAAACTCAATTTTTTTTTTCGGGATTTGAAATTAAACTTTTTCTGTTTGAAATATGAAAAGGGTTACTGTGGGAAAATTTTGTGTCTTGCCCGGCCACGCCCACTTTTTGACAGCTGTCAACAGGGTTGTCACCTTAGGACATGTCTGACCACGCCCACTTTTTGACATATGACAACTGTCGACAGTGTTGCCAACAATACAGGGTTGCCAACGTAGCTAACCTCAAAACACGGGGGCCCGGAGCCTAACGGAACTCCGGCCTTCGGAGCTCCGGAACCCTAACCTAACTTCTTACATTGTCTTCGTGCAAGCTGTTTATAATTATATAATACAAGTAAACATATCTAGATGGCGGTATTTTGATGTGTGACGTGGGGACCTACCGCGCTTTTAATTTGTCATATATACTGAGAGTATTTTGTCTTTACGAATATCCAATACAGAGTGGGAAATAAAAAACTTGCAGTCATTTAAAACCATTCAAAACATTATATACACTGTTAGAAGGCGATCAGTATTGTCGTTATAGCGATGAATATGTTGATGGTTAAACTGGAACCATGGGCCATAGATTTAAATGTTAAGGAAGATAGGAATGAAATTGACGAAAAATTCATTTTTGCTCTGCCACAAAATTGTCAAACATTGTTGTGTTAAAGAAACTTTTTCTTCCAGTTAAAGGGGCAATGATTTGCTAACAAACTTTAAAAATTGGTTATTTTATCCAAAATTTATAGGTGTTTTAGGTCCGGACGATTTTTATTATGACAATTTAGTTTATCATCTAAAAAAATTAAAAATCCAATATTTAGACTTTTCAAAACTATATTTTTATATTTAACAATTTTTTATATATTTTCTTCGAAGAAAAAAATAATTTCTATGTAGATTTTACACGTTGACTTAATATTCCACCCCTTTTCATATTTTTCTCAAATTTTTCATACTATTTAACATCATTTTCAACTAAAAATTTTTATCTTCAATTTTCATATTGGCAATCAATTTAACTTCAAAAAAGTTTAATTTTATATAATTTTTATTAAGAGATTAACATTTTTCCTTCATAAAAAAACTATTTAAAATATTAATCATTTTTTTTAAACCTGTGTATTTTTGTAAAACAAAAATTGGGGAGATCAAACACTGGAAAAGTAGCTCGTCACCATCACACAATTTTTTTCTCAGTGTATATATCGATTAATTAAATTAATAATTCCAAACAAACGTAAGATAAAGTCAAAAATTGTATGGGTTAGAATGTCCGTTGTTTTATTCGACATTCGTCAAATAGAGGAAATTTGAATTTAGAAAAATTACTGTATTCTTCACTTGAAAAGTGTTCAGATATTCACGTAGAAAACAAAAAGAGAAAAAATTAAAAACTGTTAAGTACGTTTCAAGTCGATACTTTTGAAATACAAAAGCTAAACCTTCAAAGTAAAATTATAAAATTATTTACTATCTCGGAAACTTTTTGTAGAAAGTACAACATGGATTAAGAACCAACCAGACACTGACTTGAATCTGAATCAGCTGACGGCCGTGACATTTGGATATAATTATAACCTCATTTATTTCTAATATTATTCCGAAATACTGTCAATTAAGTTTTTTCGGAAAATTTAAACAAATAATTACACTAAAATCACACAAATATAATAACAAATAAGTATTCAACACTTCATATGACAGACTTACGTCGAACTGGTGACTGGTGTAAGCACGTGCTAAGAGAATTTAACCCAGAAATGACAACATCGACGACATTAATCGTATGAGATCACCACGGCATTGGTTAGATTTACGGGAGATTTAATACTAATTATTCTTTAAATTGCAATTTCTCTGGAAACGGGTAATTATATCTTGAGATATTTTTACCTAGAAACACTAAATCCCCTCCTTTATCGTTTCTGCATAAATTCATTTAGAATTTCGGACCTAGTGGTAAGCCTCATTACAGAAACGATAATTATATAATTGATGTAACAAAGCCCCATATTACCTTGAGAAGCATCTCGATTTACAGCTAACTGAGGTACTATGGGTCCCAACTGATGTCATTCTAGATCGCTGGATAACAGGGATACACCTTGTGTAAACTATAATAAAGGAATTTCGAATAACAGTTGGTGATGAGTCAGCAATTGTTTTAATGTCTCTGGGTCGTAGTTATTAGGACAATACTAGACGAGAAATTAAGTGGACTCTATCTTTAAGCATTGAAATCCAACCAACATTTTTAAACGTTTTTTCTTCGCATTATTTGACCAAACTCCAGGAATTTAATTTTAATTCTACGTCACTGTTTATAATTAATTCCAAAAATTTCAAACCCAAACACAACATATTACAGAAAGTAACACAAAAACAAATATTCAGATATTTTTTTTGACTTACACTGTTTACCAACAAGAAAAATTCTGTTTTATACTTTGAATTTTATCAGGCCGTATACAAAGAAAAATAAGAATTATTTCAGAATTCTATATTTTCTCAGAATGAACTTGTTTAGATAAACTTGAGGGAAAACGTATAAAGGAAATAGCGTGTTGGTGTTGTGCTCAAGGATAACAAACTCGATGAAAAAAACATTTGAAAATTTTGAATCGTAAACCAGTAAATGAAATTTTCTAAAGGTATTTTAAATATCATCGCAAATTTTCCACAACTGAGGAAATATTTTGCCATTATAATATTTATTTAACAAAAGAAGTCATTGCAAAACATCAAAAATTAATTATAGATGAAAAACATTGCAGATGGGAGCCCGTCATAGGAAATTTAACCAAAAAAAGGGGACATAAACATAAATAAAAAATAAAAAACAACGAATATTACGAAAACATAAAAAATATCAGGCAATTCAGTAGCAGAAAGATACATCTTGAGATTAATAAATGCAGGAATAAAGGTTGAGGAAAAGTTGATGTAGAGAACAAATAAAGAACTAATGAATATATTATAGATATACGTAGCCAAATCGAGAATGTTCCAAGGATGCTAGTGGAAATAATAATATGAGAAAGAAAGCATGGAAAACCGAGAAAAATTTTTTTTTAAATTATACAGGGTGTTAATGAATACGTCTTACAGATTTTTAAGGCATGTAGAACATACAAAACTAGAGTGAAAAGTCCCTATAAACATGTGCTTTTGGAGCCTTGAAGATGACGTGTTCAGGTAATTTTTTTCAAATTTCTTCAGCCTCTACTATAAGTAATTGTGCTACCTGAGAAAAGACTAAACTAATAACAGTCACTTCGACTTTTCGGATGACTGAAATTTGATCCAGGCTGTAAACTGATAATTCGCTGCCTCTGCAAACAAAACTATAAAGTCCCTTTGACTAATATTAAGTTTTGATCCCGATGTTGCATCTTTCAGATAAAGGACGAGATCAAAAAAAGACAAATTTTAATTCAAATTGTACAATATTAGTTGGCAACTCTCTCTCCGAGCAATAATACGACGAAATATCTTTTTAACTTTTACAATTCGACAAAATTGAGTTTTATATTTTTCATAGCATTAGAAACTAAAGACAGAGATGTAAAAACTTTTCGAGCCATTTTCGCCGAGTAGTGCTCAACAAATTGCATGTTTATAGCACAGTAACATTACATTTTAGATAAAGTGTGATACATTGTTAAATTGGGAATCTAACAGTAACGCCGAACGAGTTTTATTGAAAATTCAGGCTTTTAAATCTGACCTGGAACGTGTTGAGTTTAATAGGTGACAGTATTGTCTGTTAGTCAGTGATTTGAATCCTATTTAAATCAGATGGTAAGACTATGCGTTACAGCCATTTTTATATGTTAAAAAGTATGATAAGAAGAAAATTCTAAAGAAGTATTTCGAAATAAAAAATAATATTTTAAACTTACATAATCCAGGTTACCATAATTTAGTTAAAAATAGCCACACATAAGTTCAAAAAATGAAATATTACAACTCAAATTACCATATCGCATAAAATCGTATAGATACCAAACAAAAGAGATTAAATGATACTGACATTTTCAGTACGAATAAATAAATAGTTCATATTATTTAAATACTTTTCGGCGAAGAGTTTTTGCCATTATGAGATCTAGAAAGACAAATATAAGACTAAACGTGATATATCAAAACCATGTTACTTAATATTTTAAAAAAATCGGTAATTTTTAGTCGAAAATGTACAATTTCTAACTCTAACATCATCCCTTATCTCTAATTACGTTCTTGTTACCTCATATGAATCCCTGATCATGGCAAAAACATAATGTGCATTCAAAATTTTACTTAATTAAATTTAAATTTTATTTTTTGTATAATTTTTTATGGACGTTTCGTCCTAGGGATGCTATGAAGTTTTAACCCTCCTGTTTTTATTATAGAAATTTGTTTTGTAGTTTTTGAAAACTGTGCTTTAGCCTATCAGCCTGAATTTTTCTTTTGCATCATCAGTTAATTGAATTATACAGCATGAGTCATAAGAATACTTCTACCACGTATAAAGAGAAACATCAATTGACCATTAAAAATTCATATTTTTCGTTGACTTTCTTGACTTCCTCTATTTTTCCCCGGGTAAAAAATACTTACAGGGTAATTATTCCTCGAATACAAAAAAATGTTAAATTTAGCAAATCTTTAAACTGATAAATCTGAGTTGTGCGGATATTGCTTTTTTCTTATACAATTTTTGCTTTAAAAAGAATTTTTAAACTTATACATTATTTGCATTATGCCCCCTACAACCGGTTTATTAACAATTTAATGAAGGTGTTTCCCTAGGGAAGTCCTGAGTGGTTTAAATGGACATATTGAAAGTTTAATTCAATATCAATTTGAAAGCACTAGCGGCTTAATTAGAGAGGCGTACAGAAATCAAACAAGGATCGATATATCGAATTTTTATATCTAAAAGCTAACAAATAGAAAGGGTTCTTACATTTGGCAAAGTGAATAACTCGATAGAATCAGGAGTGTACACTTAGGTTCCAACAAACTCATTATCTAAAATGTTAAGAGGTAAAAAGCTAATAATCAACACTATCAAATACATATTCAGTTAGTACGATCCTGGAAAGATAATTAAGTGGTTTCATTAACGCGTCATAACTTCATAAGATATTTCCCCTTGACCCCGCAGCCTAAATATAAATATTTTCCAAACTTTGGCAACACAGCAAAATACATTTACCAAAAGATATTGCCACCGGATAAATAAATCATTTATGCATTCTTAGTATCCATTGGCCAGTGGCGTGCAGAACATAAAAATTAGGTGTTTTAAATAGGTAATGAATTGGGATTTGTTTTCTTTGATTTAACATACAAAAATGCAAGATTTTGAATCTGTTACTCACAAAAAAACCTAGGTCTAACAATTAAAGAAATGATTTTTTCTTCAATGCGTTTTATAAAATCTTGTTTTTGTCAAAATATTTTAAATTTGTTTTATTTTTATTGCACTTGTATAAAAGCTTGTTTTTAATTTTTTTAAGCAATTTTATTCATTGATTGATTTAAAATAGTAATCAATAAATTGTAACCCAAAAATAATGGAATAGAAAATGTGAGAATAAAATAATCGTGGTAAAAAAAATCGAGATTTATTGGAATTTCACTCAATAATCCTCAGGTGTTGTAGGGAATTGTTCCTTATTTCCAACCACTTGCTGTTCTTGGATCCACTAACTCCGGTAGAAAATAATTGAAGAAAAAAATTTTTAACTTTATAAATCTAAAAAAAAAACGTGAGAAATAAGTACATTTTGAATTTGAAAATTATATAGGTCACCTCTTCAACTAGACAACCTTTCGGGCTCCATATAACGAAAAAGCATTTCTTATGTATTATGAGTTAACAATTTGTTATAAACAAATTCTGACCAACATTTAATTTCTGTAAGTAATTTACAGAAACAGGGATATGTAACAAATTGCTGAAAAAAATTGTCTTTAATAATTCCATTTCATCCTTATATTATATCGAATAATTTTTGGATTAAAAACAATGTAATTCAAATTAATTATTATGAAAAAAATAAAACTAGTTATTGTATAAAAATTTTGAAGAGGAAATTTGATCAGAACATCTATTTATTTTTAAATAAACAATAGCAGCACTTTCAGTTATTATAATGAATCAAGGAAACTATTTTTTTTCTGTCAAAACTGCATTATAAAAATTGTGACAAAGGATACTGTAAAAACTAGAAAATAGGTAATTCCTATATTTTAAAAATAATCAAATTCTTACCGCAACATTACTCGACGTCAGCGTCGGGACAATCTTTTGGTACTCAAGCATTTTTCTCGTTTACTGTTCTCTCCCTTTCTATTTTTCGGACCATAATTTTGATCAACTGTATGACTCACAAAACCAATCAACAATTGCCCTAATAACTCACTTTACACCTAGATATGTATTTTTATCCCCATACGAACTTAAATTTAAAAAAAAAAAACTAATTTTTCCAATGAAAATTTGTAAAATAACTTTTTCGACTGAAAATTTGCCTTTTTTTAGGTTAAATTCGTATAAAATCAAAAAATAATAATTTTGCTCTGAAAAAATTACAGCTTACTAAAAAACACAAAAAATAAAGTTTTTACAAAGTTTCATAAAAAAAATATTTTAGTGGAGAAAAAATTAAATACGGTTTTTAGCGATTTTCTCGTTAATTTTCAGGTGGTATTTATTTTTAATTAAATAAAATCAATGTGTTCGAGACTTTCTCCAACACTCCTATTTAATAAAATATAATTAAAAAAAATTTAAAAACTAATAAATTTCAAAAGAATACTAACTTTAAAACCTTAAATAAAGTTAAAACAAAAAAGTAGGAAAGTTCTACTTCAACGATCAATAAAATCAAAAATAATTTGTGGGACGCCACTGAAAAATGATTAAAATTAAACAAATAGGATTGTATATTAATCTGAGACACACCGAGAGAACGGCGACGATCATGTAATTCGGGTAGAGTAGGCCTTAAACAAAGACAGCGACAAATATTGTTTTCGAAACTAGGTCGCGTAGTAATAATGACAATATGCGGCGTTTCATTTCTAACCAAGAATGTTTGAATTCTACAAACTTAGAAAAAGTGGCAGCATAAATCAGATGAAGATTTTCACATCTTGGCTGAGTTTTTATTCAAAACAGGAAAGATTTCATGAAAATTGTTATTTTTTAGCTAATCAGGTGGTATATAAGAATACCGGAAAGTCATAATTTTTACGATTGTGTAGGTTCATTCTATTTTTTTAACGTAGAAGGAAATCATTGACTTTCCGGAATAAGACTTTTTTTGTGATAAACGGTTTTCACTGAAAAAATTTCTGGGACATGAGAAAGCACAGCCAGTTTCACCAAGGTAGCATGCCGAATTATTATTGAATTATTGAGTTTGAAAATTTATTAGACAATAAAAGCTACAACCTCAATGTATCAAAATTATATTACAAACCATACAATGAAACAATTATAAATAATTGCTTATCATAAATTAGTAAAGGTATTTAGAAATTATTAAAGAAGTTTAACAGACACTTTTTTACGGACATTTGATAATAAATCTATTTTTGGAATATTAAAAAATCTCTCTACAAATTATATCCTAAGAACCACAGCTTCGGGACTCCCTTTACACAGTCTCGAGAGATTTTCTCCAATATAAAATCAGATCTTTATTCTAAAAGGTCTCTAATAATCTTTATCGAGTGTTCCAATCAAATTCGTTGGGAATGCGTATCGAGATCTCTTAAGACATCTCGTCGAAGATTTTTCTTTAGCTCAGAGACGTTTTTCAGGTCGACCAACGCCGACAGTGTCCTGGTTCATGAATGAGAGGTTGATCGAAGGCCACATCGAAGAGATCGGCAATCACATGATGGTGAATAAGTTAAAAATCGCCGGGGTAACAAGAGATCATCTGAATTCCACTTACAAGTGCCAAGCCAGTAACACCAAGCTGATGATGCCGTCAGAAAAGACGGTTCGACTCGAATTGCTGTGTAAGTAGGTTTTCGGGATGAATATCCTTACAAATTGACAGCGTGATTCATGAACGTTACCGAGGTTTTTACGGAAGGTTCGTAATTTAAAAAATAAATAGCGGTATATTATCTTCGTTTTTAATATAAACGAAAGAATGATGGTAGGGAGTTTCATTAGAAAAATAAATAGGTGAAATACTCATCTCTCGTGATATTAAAACCACTTATTTATATCAGAAAGTTTTTAATTTAACGTTTCGTTGTCAAAAAATTGATACAGGGTGTCCCAACTAAAAGGACTCCGCAGTTTTTAAAGGGAAATTGGGTTTCACTCAATCTTGCTCAAACCTGTTGAAAGGTATCAGTCATATCGTTCTCATTAAATCGGAAAAATAGACTAATATTTTAAGCAGCAACCAAACCATCTCCCCCATTTTGGGGTGATTTTTGGCCGTTTGGGGGGTTGGGTCACCTCCAAAAGAATTTTAAACCACCGTGGAAAAATAAAAAAAAAATTAAAATGACCGTGATGAAGTAGAGTATCCATCCGTATAGTAGGGTTTTTTTTAAAAATGCATTCTAACCTCAAAAAACGAATTCGCGCACATTATTTTTTTTTTTACTGAATTGGCAATAAATAATCAAATAATCCTCAAATTTTCTTAAACATTTGAGAAAATATGTATTTTTATTTCGGAAAGACATGGTAAAAATTTAAACAAAAAAAATGTATTTGTCCAGCCAAAATCGGCATTTTTCGAAAAAAATTGAATTGGCCGCCATTTTTGGAAAATCAATAGTAGAGAAAAAATGTTTATCTTAATAATAAGGATTTTGTGTGTACTTTTGTCGAAGAAAATCCAACATTTTATTTCTTTATTTAAAATGCCCAATTTAGGAAATAATAAAAAAAATTCGATTTTCATTTTTCCAATTTTTTTGTTTATCGCGATATTTAAGCTTGATTCTCTTAGAAAAACTATATTTCAGTCAAAAAAATGTTTAAAAAAATTAAAAATATATTTCAGGTTCTAAAGATTTTTGTGAGCGAACGAATCAATATAAATCAATATAAAAATGAAAATCTAATTTTTTTTTATTATTCCCTAAATTGGGCACTTAAAATTCGATTTTTATTTTTTCCAATTTTTTTGTTTATCGCGATATTTAAGCTTAATTCTCTTAGAAAAAGTATATTTCAGTCCAAAAAATGTTTAAAAAAATTAAAAATATATTTCAGGTTCTAAAGATTTTTGTGAGCGAACGAATCAATATAAATCAATATAAAAATGAAAATCTAATTTTTTTTTATTATTCCCTAAATTGGGCACTTAAAATTCGATTTTTATTTTTTCCAATTTTTTTGTTTATCGCGATATTTAAGCTTAATTCTCTTAGAAAAAGTATATTTCAGTCCAAAAAATGTTTAAAAAAATTAAAAATATATTTCAGGTTCTAAAGATTTTTGTGAGCGAACGAATCAATATAAATCAATATAAAAATGAAAATCTAATTTTTTTTATTATTCCCTAAATTGGGCACTTTAAATAAACAAATAAAATGTTGGATTTTCTTAGACAAAAGTACACACAAAATCCTTCTTTTTAAGATAAAAATTTTTTCTCTACTATTGTTTTTCAAAAAATGGCGGCCATGACAATTTTTTTTCGAAAAATGCCGATTTTGGCTGGACAAATACATTTTTTTTTTAATTTTTATCATATCTTCCCGTCATAAAAATACATATTTTCTCCAATTTTTAAGAAAATTCGAGGATTCTTTGGTTATTTATTGCCAATTCAGTAAAAAAAATAATGTGCGCGAATTCGTTTTTTGAGGTTAGGATACATTTTTAAAAAAATCCTACTATGCGGATCGATACTCTACTTCATCACGATCATTTTAATTTTTTTCTATATTTCCACGACTCTTAGAGCCGGAGATATTTAAAAAATAGTGAAGCAGTACACTCGAAAAATACAAAAAATGCCGTTTTTGGCACATATCTCGCGAAGCTCCTGCCCAAATTTATTGAAAACATTTTTGCAAGCTTCTCTTTATGTATAAAATCGAAAAAATTAAAAAAATTGACATCCATATAAAATTCTATTTTCACTCCACTATAGTTGGCTAACAATAAATTTTGACAAGCTTGAGCTCTACAAACAGTCACATTCTAACTAAAATAAAAAATAAAAGCTAGTACAAATAAAAGTAGGGTTGGATTAATAATATTTAATTAGTAAATTTAAGTTAAAAAAAATTATGAGTACTTACCATTGTGAAATTGAAGTTTCCTCATGTATTTTGTTGTATTTCATAAAAGTTTTTTTCTTGCTATAAATAAAGGGTGTTCTAAAATTTCAACCATTACTCTTTTGTTATTAAAATTAAACACGTCAAATAAGATACAAGAAACTTATCTTGCCTAAGAGATTGCGCCCAAGGTACAATTGTGTACAATGATTGCATTCTGTCTAAGTTGACAGAGCAAGGTAATGTTAAAATTAATTTATTGTGCTTAAAATAAAAATTATCTTTGCTTACTTTTAACTTGTTTAATTAAAATATTAAAATCAGCGATATTAAGTTATTCGGCTAGCTAAGAAAGGGAAAAATTAATAATAATTAAAATTTAAGGAACATTTATTTAATTAAATAGTAATTGATTCCTACAAATTGTAGGAAAAATTTACAACATTTCATTTAATATCTTCTTATTTATTGTCTTGTGTTTTATCAAAGAGTAATTGAATTAATTTAATTTTAAGTTTTAACTCTGCTGAATTTTCTTTTAGTGCGACCCTTATCAGTCGACATAATAAACAAGCCTCGACAGCTTATTGCTAATGAAGAGATTTCCGTTCAGTGCGAAGTCGAGGGTTCCAGACCTAAAGCTATAGTTACTTGGAGTAGAGATAACAGGCCATTTAGAAGAGGAAAGGTAAGAAAATTGGTTATTTTTAAATTGTATTATTGTCCATTTTAAAATATAATATTAAGTACTGTTGGATGCGGGTTAAAAATACAAATATACCGACTCAATCCTAATTTTCTTGATTTATTAATTCACCAAACTTCCTTGATAAGCAATACAGCATTTTTCTTAAGAAATCTTTTGATAGGAAAAAATTCTATATTAGGGAAACGTTGTGTAATTAAAAACAGCATTAAATTTTCCGAAATTATTTCGTTCTACCACTTTCGTCATTATTTTTATAGCCATTCTATTCCTTTTTTTCAAGGTATTTAATCATTTCTAGATCCACTTCGTCTTCCCCACTCTACCTATGATAATATGCACTGTTGCCTCCTCCATTGTCTCTATATTTATCTATCTTATATTCCATCTTGTTATCGTCTCCGTAAATTTACTTCTACTTGTCAAATTTTGTTATGAGGCTTTTTCATTTTCTAACAATTTAATTCGTTTACTAACAATATTTTCCAAGTGGTAAACCGTTCGATGTACTATATGGAAATTCTCATGGTAATATCACGACCAATTAATTAATGGAAACCCTATGCGAGGAATTACTGTGCTGAAATATAACGTGAAGTTAAACTATCTGGCAAAATACATATTAATAGAGAAATATGACAAGGATACTCGCAGTCACCGATGTTATCTCTCATAATAATTGAAAGGATCAGGAAGAGCTGGTAATAGAACGGGTATGAACTGGAATTATCAATTATCAAGTTGCGAAAATTGTAAAAATAGAGAAAAAGATAAATGTGACATACGAAGTTGAAATTTGGAAGGTAGTAGAGGAGCAGAATTTTTTTATCTAATTATATAATAGAACTAGAAATAGGCTAACACTACATCCTTGAAACCCGGGGACCTAACCTTGAGGACGGTGGAACATGCAGATTCTTCGATAACACATTATCTGCAATTGCATGGTAATTGTTCGTTAACGCCTTAAATACCTGGAACAGGTCTACCTTGAGCCTGAACAGGTTACTAATATGATTTCTTAGACTCCCTTGTCATCTATAATCTACAATCTGCAAAATAGATCAGCCAAACTGACAAGGCAATCCTGTGCCTTTACCGATTATTTGTCTAGATTCTCTCTCAGTGTTCAGATTTTTATTAATTATTTTTAAATAAAAAGAAGTTAGGTAGAACAAACAGTTCCATTTACATATTGATTTACCCCGCCTATGTACTTTGAAGAATGATATGGCTGTAATTTTTTGCACCAGACTTCCTCTATTTACCGATAGACGAAAGCGCTCTATCGTAAAATTTTATTATTAGTGTTTGTTAATGTAGGTTTGCTATATTATATCTGGAGTAAAAGTAAACTTTAATATTGTAAGCGTAGCTGCTCATAAAAACAGGCCAGTAGATTTAACCGTAACATACTTAAAAATGAACAAAGGAAAAGTGATTTTTTAATAGTCGGTTAATTACTACAACATAGAAAAATATTACGTATCTTGAAGTATATACTTTTATACTAATCTATATGCCAGCCCGCCATGCTCTAGCGGCCGTGCGCAACAACATAACGCATAAGTTTGATTGCAAAACACGTTTATTTATTGTTATTAACTGTCCACAATGTAGGTCAATTTAACAATTTTCCGACAGAAAAGCCTCACAAAAGGCAAAAAAACTCGTCGGAAGCCATCATGTTTCCGACGTATTCGACATGAAAATTGACGGATCGTCTAAGATAAAAGGGACGTTGGAAACATGATGGCTTTCGACGAGTTTTTGGCTTTAGTGAGGCTTTTCTGTCGGAAAATTGTTAGTAAATAACAATAAATAAACGTGTTTTGCAATCATCGTAACAGCCAGCGGTTTAAATCTGTTTAAATGTCGGGTTGCTTCTTAGCCATCTTAGCCTTCTTAGGTAATATAATACGCGTTAGTAAATTTATTTATTTTCTTATACCTTCGTGGTCAACAAGAACAACAGTGTGAATTTATTTTCAGGTTATATCACAAGAGAACGAAACCTCTGTAATTACGACGTTGACTTTCGTTCCAGTTCCAGAGGATGACAACAGCATTTTCAAATGTGTCGGAGAAAATCCCAAACTTAACGGCGTCGGACTCGAAGACTCGTTTAAGTTCAATGTTGTTTGTAAGTATCTTTTCAAATTAACAACTGCCCACATTAGAAATTCTATCTTAGTTTCTGGAAAAACTATTTAACATACAAAAACGAGCACCTCTAATGTTTATTAAAAATGTTTCGAGGATCAAGATGTCTCTAGTTTGCTTCTTTTAATCCTAGAAGCCTTGTAACTTTGTCGAGTAATGAAAAGATAAATAAAATTGCAGAAAAATAGTGATCTTTCCAAACATTTTGAAGCATCTTTAATGGGGTCATTGACAAAACTTCTCGGTTTATTATATTTAGATTTTTGCATTATTCTTTTATTAGTTATGAATGTAGGGGAAGGTGGGGTAAGATGACGAGCTTAAGCTTCAAATATTTTTCCTGTCGTTATTAAGTGCTTTATAAAACTGATATTTACAGGAAGACATTTCATAACCTTCATATTCAATATTTCGTTGCGAGACGTGTAGGAATGTGAAACAATGATGGCTATCGGTATAATTCCGTTATCTCTGTCTCTCTTTCCGTCTTACTTCCTCTCGTTAGGAACACAAAATTGAAATTTATATTATCGTATTTTAAAAGTTATTAAACGACCGGATACCTGCGTGACTCGCAGCGTTGCCGGTTTGATTTTGAATATTTGGTTGTTTCATAATCGCGCCGTGTTGCCGGTTTGATACGATTGAACATTTTGAATGTTATGTTTAATTTTATGATTGAAAATTAAACATTAGAGAAAAACGAAAACATTTAAACCAACACTACAAAAAATGTGTTTATTTTTAAGTCCATAAGGTTGACTGACCATACATTTATACCTATACCTTTCTTGATTGCCAAGAATATAGTTTGGAGAACTTCTTTTTGGCAACCATTTTTCAGCCTTTAATGTAGTGGCTGCAGGTTGACTGACTATACCTTTATACAGACAACGGTTATAGAATTATAGATAGATGTACGTAATGAAGTATGGGAAACTAGCGCAATATGGCCAGATTTTTAAACGCAAAAAAGCTTATTTTAAAATAATATATGGTTATTTGCGATAGAGAGGCAAACGTCTGATTCATTAATTCTGTATAATACTTGCATACACCACTTTTTATACCCTTGTTGAACTTTATTATAAAATCTAAAAATATAAATCTAATCATTAAACAACCAACTCTCTATGACGCAATCTGGCTTCAGTTCTCCATATTTTATTATCATATATGTGTGATTTCAGCCTTCTATTGTAGTTGCATTTTATCATTTCCAATATGGTTTTAATATTATAAAAAAATTCCTCGGTAGATATACAAAGGTAGCTTAAAATTCGAAGACAAATTAAAATTCAAAAAGAGTTTTTTTCACGAACTTCGTACATCCCATCATATTTTATTTCAAAAGCGACGTCTTTTCCGAGATACGAACTTTCTGAGAAAAAGTACAACATTTGAAATTTTAATTAAAATTGGAATCGTCGATAGAGATTTTATTCATTCTTTCATAAGTCTATATGTAAAACTTATCTCGCAGCATAAAGTACAAAACGAGATCTCCAGGCAAAACGATTCTCCGTCGGTGTATAGGTGTAGCATGGCAAACTGGGCCGGGAGGGAGAAATTTAGTGGGACGATTTCAGCAAATATCTGTCAGCGTGGAAGTTATTACTGGGGTAAAATACAATTCCGCGCATTCTTAATAAGATGAAAATCATTGTAACGGTTGTGGCGGTGAAGAAATAATAAAAAACAGCGATACGGGCTTCATGTAAATGTGGAGGAGATTCGTAGCAGAGGCGGAGGGTTTCGCGGCGGCAACGGAGACCTTTTCAACAACATTTGCATATTAATCACATAAACTTTTGTTCAAATAAAATATACCTGTATACACCGGTGACAACCTGTATGATATTCTCGCTACCCAAGCTACAATAATATTTTTTTTAGTAATTAATAGTCTTAAGATCTTTTTAAAGGCTTTTTACATAATTTACTGCATTATTTTTGTTCCAAACCAGGCAGGAGTTCTGTACTAAATTTGTTAATTATGGTGTTGCGAACTGTGGAAGAGTCTATCCAATACAAACAATATACGCTAGCCACTTTTTTAGATATGCCTTCAATAACGTTCAAGTGTCAGCTATCCAGGATGGACTGGTTGAACTGGGTTTTTTTTATTAGCTTATGGCGCATACAAACATACATAAAAATAAAATGTACAACACAGCACATGTATAAAAACAGACAAAATTACTCGTAGGTATTCGCATAGCTCGATATCCAGTTGGTTAATCCATTGGATGGCCTGAGATGTTGCATGCAAAAAGTCAAAAGTTGTACCAGAAAATGCCCTTGTCGGACATTCGTAGGTAATGTGATGCATTGTTTGAGAAGCAGCACCGCAATCACATACTGGACTTACGCCCATCCCTCACTTGAACAAGGCCGATCCACTTCTGCCATGGCCAGTCCTGTTTAACCGAACCCAGATTTTACGGGGCATGTTGAAACCCTGTGGTGGATTACCCGGATCTAGTAAGGAGTGCCAGGCCGGACTAACTTTGCTCTGCCAACTCGATATCCACTCGTTATGTCCGTTAAAGTTGTTGGTTATAATCTGTTGGGCTGTTTTGACAGTTGGATTCTTAGACCTTAGTCGGTCGAATCTAATTATGTCTTGGTGGATCGGTAAATCTAGGTTTTCGCTGACCATTTTAAACTCTCGGATTTTCGATGGTTCGATATGACACAGCACGGGCAGCCATTCGATAGGTGTGGATTTAATAGATCCTGTAATAATTCTCATTGTTTGGTTGAGAGAGGTATCCACTTAACTAACGTAAGGACTGTTTAGCCAGACCGATGCGCAATATTCGGCCGTAGGAAAGACCAAGCTGAATGCGGACGTACGTAGTGTTGAAGCGTCAGCTCCCCAGGTCGACCCCGCTAGTTTGTACAGAATATTGTTGCGAGTTCTCAATTTTGCTGACAGGTTTGTTAGATGTTTGTTGAAGGAGAGGGTGCGATCCAATGTAACACCGAGGTATTTGGGATAGTGGTTGTGGCGTAAAATACTATCGTTAAAAATGATGTTTAGATTGTTCGATGCCATTCTATTGTCAAGGTGAAAACAGCATGACTCCGTTTTTGTAATGCTTGATGTGAGTCGCCATCTCTGAAAGTAGCTAGATAGTATGCTCAGATCATCGGATGGGGTTGTGTCCAAGTCTCCCATATTGACATGTTGTTTTGCCAGAGCTAAGTCATGAGCATCCATGAATTTACGACTTGATATAAGCGGCAAGTCAGCTGTGTACAAGTTAAAAAGGAGTGGCGCCAGTACAGATCCCTAGGGGAGACCATTATTAAGCAACTTTGGTTTGCCTTACGTAGATAGTATTCTATTGGAAATCATGTTGTTCACCAGTGATGTTAACTTATTGTACCTTGTAGTATTTAGGAATTTGTACATAAGCCCCTCTCTCCAGACCGTATCGTACGCAGCCGTAAGTGCTATAAAGACAACTCCCGTTTTGCTGTGCTCTTCAAAGCCTTTTTCAATAAATGTTGTTAGCGCAAGACTTGATCTCCGGCTTGTTCTATGGGTAGGATCTCTAGAATTAGTGGGTTTATTCGATTGTAAATCAGGCGCTCTAGAAGTTTATATGTGTGCAGGGCAATTGGTCGATAACTTTCGGGTAAGTAAGCAGGTTTACCCGGTTTAAGAATGGCAATGATTTTTGTTCTTTTGAATTCGCTTGGCAACTGCTTGGATTGGAGGATATTAGTAAAGAACTTTGCTAGCCAGCGCTTCGTATTTATTCCACAGTGTGTAAGGAATTCTGGACGTATGTTGTCGAATCCAGGTGACTTGCCATTTTTTACGAGTTGGAGGGCTTTTGTCACTTCGTCAGCGGTGAAATTGCCGGATAGTTGTTCTTGTAAAGTTTTAGCTCTAGATAAACCAACTACGCGATTGGCTATTTGGTCAGTTGTAACACCTGCCAGCTTCGTACCACTATGGGAATCCGCTCCCAACTTTTTAAGCAAGTTCCACTGAGTGTAGACACAGCACTCAGCTAAGCCGCCATCTTGGCCCTAAATGCTGCTACCATATCATCGAAATTAGCTAGCAAATTCCCAGAGGAGCTTGCGTTAATTAGTAACCTATACAGCGTGACGTTACTCTGGGTTCCTGGCCATAGGAACATATCGGGGAACAAATGCGCTGATGAATTAGCAAGGAGAGGTGCAGCCATAGACGTGACAATGTCTGAACGGGTTGAACCCTCAATGAATACGGTTAAATGAGATATTTATCTACACTTTCTAGCCTTAGTCGACGCTAGGTGGAAAGCCTTAACAACGTGCAAGACGGCCAGGCAAACATGGGGCTCGTATGTCGAAAGTAAAACGGATAACCTTCTGAAGCTTTCGAGGAAGGACATAGCTAGTGCTACAGCTGTTTATATGGGACACTTGCCAATTAGAGAGCATGCTTCTCGGCTTGGTATTCCGTTTAATCGGTCATGTCGTAGCTGTTGAGATCCTAGCGAAAAAGAGACAATTACGCACTTCATTTGCAAGTGCCCAGGGCTGGCCAGGGCTAGGAATTGCTCTCTCGTTGTAGCAAAACGGTGCTATAGCGCTAATTGGGGCTCGGGACAGTTGTACGGAGCTCGCCACTTGAACCAACCAACCATGGTGTTGATTTTTCAAATCAATTTTTAAGTCAATAGCATGTTGTGTCACAAGGGCCCTAAAGCGTTTTCTGCATATGCGTTAAGACCTGCTCCAGCCAAATAGATTAATAAATAAATCTAGATAAACGCGTTCTAAGTAGGATCCACAAAGAGGGTTTGAGAGGAAGACATTTTGAAATATGTTTCTTGCTTATATTCTAAATACGTGCAGTTAGATATGGAATAATTTTATAGCCAAATAGTAAAGAATCTCGCTCTGAATGATGCAGCTTTGAATACGTGTTAGGAATTTTGATGATACGTTTTGCTATACCTTTTTCAATTCATAGCCACATTTTACTTCTATTAGGTTTGTGGATTTATTTATAAATATTATCTCGATGTTTTTAATAGGCATATAATTATAGTGTGATTTTATTTTTACTGATTTCAAGGGTTTAATTTAAAAAATTATATTTTTTATTTAGCCAAATTTAAGTATTTTATATTCTAGAACAATTTTAGTTTTATAATGACATATCAACACAATTAAATAAAATTAATGTGAGTTTCATAGTCGTTCTGCTATTTATAAGAAAATTACAAATACTTTTGCATCAGATTTTCCATCAAAAACACATTTTCTTTATAAAACTTTGGGTAAAAAGCTTTGAAATTCAATTCCGGTTAAATTACTTAAAAAAATATCAAAACAGAACGACCAAAGAAGAAAAACGATCACGAGTGTCTATCTATCATTCTTTAAAAGAGTTTTTCATGAAAATTTCAAATTACAAATTTAAGGATTATTCCATAATTGAAAGCACTCTGCCAAGAGATTTTGATCAGGGAATCATCAAATATCACTCGATTTATAGCCGTACATTTCATATTTCCTCGTACTTATTTTCTTTTGGGTAATTTGCCTCGACAAAACTCTTCAATAAGTCAATTTTTTCCAATAAAACCAAGAATATAATTGAAAATAAATCAAGCATCGAGCGGCGTTACACATTTTACATTTTACTTGAGTTTAAAGGCGACAGTAATGAAAACACTGCAATGATACATTTTCTCAAACGCTTTTGCCACAAAAATAAAAAGTATACGAGATTAAAATAAACTACGTGGGTATTTGTTTTTCTTTTCTATTTTTTAAGAGGTTTATTTCACGAAATATACAGGGTGGCCAAATAAGAATGAGAGGGGCTTGAGGAAAAAAGTTATTACTAAACCGTCTAAGAGAAGAACCTGGAAAATATTTTCAAGTTTCTGAAATGGCCGCTAGCTAACTGCAATCTTGAATCTAAGAAAGTGATGTTTCTGTAAATTCCGCTATATTAACCTAACAAACAAATACCCGATCTTTAAAGTAGAGGATAATCTGAACCTTTTTTGTTTAACAATTTTTACTGTATCTATAAAAATAAAGTGGTGGGGGGTATTTAAAGGTTTCAGTAAAAAACACTCTGTATATTCGAAACGGCTGAGCCGATTTTAACAAACTTGGGCTAGTTGAAAAGAGCTATTCTTGGGCTACAAATGTTATAATATTTGAAGTTCTTTTAGTTTCACACGTCGCCGCTAGAGGGCTTTTGGTATGATTTCTTTTACATGAAAAAGTAGCTAAATGATGCCTAAACAAGCTCGCGAAAACCGCATCTCGATATCTTGTCCCTAACCTAAAATTTAGGCCAAAGAAAATTTTATAAGGGAATCCCTTAAATTTTTATTTTTTAAACTAATTAATTCCTTTTATTATGTAAGATGTGGCCCTAAAAAGGACCGATTTAAAAAAGAAAAGTTTTGAATGCCCCCGTAAATGCTCTAAATGCTGACCATCACGCTCTATGCATTGCTGAAGCCTCTCATGGGTAGACAAAACTGCTGCTTCAATTTCGGCTCTAGGTATGTTACGTAATGCATTACGAATCCTGTTTTTCATATCTCTCTGGTCGTAGGTTGAGTCTGAAAATCAAGACAAGTTAAGTCTGGTGATCGCGCAGGCCATGGAAACAGACTTCCTCTTCCAATCCACCGCTGTTGTAATACTGCATTAATATGCTCTCGCACAATAATAGCACAATGTGCTGGGCAACCATCTAACTGCAAAAACAAGTTTTGACGTGTTTCCAGTGGCACATCTTCCAACATCAACGGTAATTTATTGGCTAAAAAGTCAAGAAAGATATTGCCGCTTAGGGATTGCTCGAAAAAATATGGCCCAATAGTTCGGCCTCCCAGTATGCCACACCACACATTTAAACTCCAACGTCCTTGGTGCTGAACTTCACCCAACCAATGCGGATTCTCTGCAGACCAATAATGCATATTGTGCAGATTTTAAAGGTGGCTTCATCGGTCCAAATAATTTGAAATAAAAATTCTCCATTTTTGTGCGAGAGCATATTAATGCAGTATTACAACAGCGGTGGATTGGAAGAGGAAGTCTGTTTCCATGGCCTGCGCGATCACCAGACTTAACTTGTCAACCTACGCCGAAAGAGATATGAGAAACCCAATTCGTAATGCATTACGTAACATACCGAGAGGCGAAATTGAAGCTGCATTTTTGTCTACACATGAGATGCTTCAGCAATGCATAGAGCGTGATGGTCAGCATTTAGAGCATTTAGGGGGGAATTAAAACCTTTCTTTTTTAAGTCGGTCCTTTTTAGGGCCACAACTTACATAATAAAAGGAATTAATTAGTTATAAAATAAAAATTTAAGGCATTTCCGTATAATATTTTCTTTGGCCTAAATTGTAGGTTAGGAACAAGATATCGAGATGCGGTTTTCGCGAGCTTGTTTAGGCATCATTTAGCTACTTTTTCATGTAAAAGAAATCATACCAATGTATTTCATTTTTTTGAGAAAATTAACCATTTCTGTCGAAATGTCGAAAAAAGACCTCTAGTGGCGACATGTGAAACTAAAAAAACTTCAAATATTATAACATTTGTAGCCCAAGAATAGCTCTTTTTAACTAGCCCAAGTTTGTTAAAATCGGCTCAGCCGTTTCGAACATACAGGGTGTTTTTTACTGAAACCTTTGAATACCCCCCACCACTTTATTTTTAGAGATACAGTAAAAATTGTCGAACACAAAAGGTTAAGATTATCCTCTACTTTAAAGATCAGGTATTTTTTTTAGGTTAATATAGCGGAATTCACAGAAACATCACTTTCTTTGATTCAAGATTGCAGTTACGCCCCCTAGCGGCCATTTCAGAAACTTGAAAATATTTTCCAGGTTTTTCTCTTGGCCGTTTTAGTAATAACTTTTTTTCCGCAAGCCTCTACGAATGGATAGTTTCCCAGATACAGTACCTCGCATTCTTATTTGGCCACCCTGTACAATAACGTAAATAATAACCGATATGATTTATCTTTAATTTTCCTACTGAAAAAATAGGATTCCTAAATTAAAACTTATATGTATATGTGTGTTGCAGATCCCCCGCAAGTTGTTCTTCATCTGGGAAATACTTTAAATCCAGAAGATATAAAAGAAGGAGACGACGTTTACTTCGAGTGTAGCATCAAAGCAAATCCTAAAGAGCACCGAATCTTATGGTATCATGAAGTAAGTACATTTATTACTTATTTTCTATTTACAGGCGGCAGGTACTTTTTACATAACAAGAAAGGCGTGCAGGATCGGCTCAAGTTATTTTTCTTTTGAAAAAAAAATACAAATCGTTGAAATTCTACACTTTTTTTGTAACGTATACAATAGATACATGGAAATATATTTCTAAAGCCGATTAAAATGATGTGCGCAGAAAAAGTCGTGTCCAATTTTAACTTGAAAGTTATGACACCTGGGTATTCGTGAACATGCGCAATGAGAGCCTGTCATTTGTCTTTGTCTTTTTTAATGTCATCCACGAGTATCGTTTATCGTTTGTCATGCCGGTCCGCGTCTGCGCAAAAACTACATTTGAAATAGTGCAATAAATAAGATCACAATACACTTAAATTGTAATGGAGAATTTACACAACAAAATTATTTGTTTTGCTAAACAAATACGGTTAATGCAATTCTAGGAAACGAAATTTGGCAATGGGTGCGCAATTTATAATTAATAATAATTAATAATTACTTTTCTGACTTTCTGCGCGATAATTCTGATGATAAGTACAAAGGAAAAATAGATTTCTATACAAATAATGTTGGTAATTTAGAATTTTTTCTTTTCGTATGGCAACACTTGATGAAGTCTCTAGGGCATTAGATGAAATTAAAAGTAATGCTGTTAGAAATAACGTATAACTTTAATGTTAACTTTTTGTAGACCATTTATTGATACTTATTTAATCCACCTCATCAATTCCTGCATAGAAAAAAGTTACGTCCCTAAGGCTTGGAAAACTTCAGTTGGTAAGCCGTTACCTAAAATTTCTAATCCCAAAGAATACTCTGACCTGAGAATTATTAGCATTTAATCAGCTATGCAACTTTTTTATAGAAAACCAATTAAGACCTGACACCCAAGCCGTTGTAATGGATGACATTATTAATCCACTTGATAAAAAAGATAAATATTCTTCTTATTTGATTAGATTTTTCAAAAGCCTTTGACACCATTAACCATAAACTGCTTTGTGCCAAACTTCGCTATTATGGTGCGTCACAAGCTGCAGTCTCTCTTATTTCTTCATATCTAACTGATAGGTCACAACTAGTCGAGGTTGATGGTGTCAGATCAGAAGCTATTAATATTTTAAGTGGTGTTCCTCAAGGATCTATCCTTTGGCCGTTATTGTTTATTTTTACACGGCTGATATCTTAACTTCGGCAAGACGTAGTAGGGTACAGGCTTATGCAGATGATACGCAATATTATTACCGTTTTTCTATTAAAAATTGTGAAGAAACTTGCCGACTCGTTAACCAAGACCTTCAATGTATTTCTGATTTAGCCAAACAACATAATTTAAAATTAAATTTAACAAAATCAAAAGTAATGATATTTTCATTCCGAAATAACAAAGTCTTTCCTTCCGAAAATATTAATATTAGTATAGATGGGGTACCTTTACCTATAGTGGATGAAACCCGTAATCTTGTTGTTATTTTGACAATGAATTGAGATTTTATACACATGTACGTAATCTAATGCAATGTCTCTTAAATTTATTTATGCCAATAAAGCACTTCTTAGTCACAAATTGCGAAAGCTTTTGTGTGAGTCATTGGTTCTTTCACACTTCACTTATTGTGACTACATTTACTATTTTTGCTTAGATGAAGCTGTTAGGACAAAGGTACAATATATTCAAAGCTCATGTTGTCGGATTATCTTTGGTTTAAGAAAATATGATCATATCGCTCGTAAAATAAAGGAATTAGATTGGCTTATAATGGAAAACCTTGCGAAATATCATTTGACTACGTATGTTCATAAAGTATTATTCACTTCTACACCCGAGATCATAAAAGAAAAATTTGTTGCTCCTAAACACATTACGAATGTAAATCTTCGAGACCCCAACCGTCTCACTATGCCAATCCATAGCTCAGTAATGTTTTTTTAAGCACTCTACATTTAGGTCTAAAGCAAAAAAAAAATATTTTTAGATGAGCAAAACAATGATTAATATGGCATATGACACTTTTGCAATTCTGTTCAATGTTCCCTTCCTTAGAAAAATTAATATTTGATTATATAGTAAAATAATTTTTTTTTAATTTTTCTAAATTTTTTTATATTGTATTATTACTTTTATATAAATTTTTTGTTTGTTAATGTGGTTAAGCATGAGTAGCCCTAGGCTAAACTTCGCCACTCTCAATTTTGTTCTATATTTGTTTAAATTATATTTTGTATTCTTTATTATTATTATTATTATTATTATTTAAGATATATAGGACCATAATTAGTGATGGCGCCTCTTAAGTAAAGAACAGGATGGCTCCGTTTGGGTGCAAAGGGTTAAAATCTAATAATGTAGAATTATTTTCTAAAAAGTGACCCAAAATTAATTTAAATCTGATTTTTTTTAATGATTTTATTAACAAAAATTTCTTATTATGAACTGACCTTTAGTGTTGAATATTTTCGAATCCGTGCGATTTAGTAAAAAGTTTACATAAACTACTAATATTATTTTGACCTAATCTACGCACCCTAAAATTTTGTCATCCAAATCAGGTAAAATATATTTCTCGTAACCATCGTCTTTAGTTAAGTTCGATTTCCAGAGATTTAATTATTTTTAATAAATATCTTGCATGATATTATCATTTGTGAATATAGTCAGTCGTATGCGAGCAAAATCATTCCATGAATAAATATTACGTATCAGGTTGAAACTTTTTAAAGAAATTTTAAAAATTTGGTGATTGCGCTTTAAGTTTGTACGAGCATGCACCAATTTTTGTGTTTAATAATAATTATGTGCATTATTCAAAAAAGTATATAAAAAGAGAATCAATCTAATGTGACAAATAAAAGTCGGTATAGATTACATACCCCTTAGCAGTTGTAAATATGTTACTTTTAATCCAAATACTAGGGAAAAACATTTTTTCTGTGGCAACCGGACTAAATAATCACACGTAATATCGCAGAACTCGGTAAAGTAAGTTAACTCGATTTTAAAATTCTCCTACGAACCTGTTTGCACATGAATTCCAGAACAAAACAGATCAAATAGATTACAATTGGCTCGTTGGCCGAACAACAAACAGAACATAAGTAACCGAAAAAAAAAATCGAAGTCGAGCGGATGGTCGGACGAATTTAATAGGTGGACACCGATAATTCATGACCCAGGAGAGGAGAAAACCGCATCTCAGGGGAGACATATCTTTCGAGCCGTAGCGAGGCTACTTTTTTTAAAGCTTTCAAGTGCCATAACTCGTATTTAACCGTATCTGCCGGAGATATCCACCTATTTGAGAGAGTTTATTGCGCCCAAAGGATAAAACTTATGAGCGATAATTGAACATTTTTTTACGAGCTGTAAAAAAAGAAATCTCAAACTTATCTTCCATGAATGGAAATAAGCGAGCTCTAAACACGTGCAGGGTGTCACTCGAACAGGGTATTTATTAAAAAAATTTACAATCATTTGAGGTAACTTTCAAAATGTGTTGTTTCACTGTTTTTAAATATTGCAATTTGAATAGCGGAAAGTATAAATGACAAATTATTGCAGGAATTGCAGGAACGAAAGATAAATTATAATGTAGGGGCAAGGAATTTTGTATTGAGTATTGGATACGGAAAAAAGAGGTAAAAATGAAATGCAATAAATAACATATGATATTAAAAATCCAAATCCAAATAAATAATATTTTCCCAAATAAATAATATTTTAGAATGACTTGTGTATGAGAAAATTAATAAACCTGCTATATTCATAACCTAAATGTTAGAAATAAAGGAACTTTAACTTTAACCTAGAAATTTTTAGACGTTGTTATACTTCCAATCTCATTTTTATTTATATTTTAAAATTTAAAGCTATATAAAGAATAGATTAAGGTACCATTTTTTTTCTTTGTTTTGGTTAAGTGGAAGGAAGTGCAGTTTAATGGTGTTTGACGCCATTTAAACTGAACTTCGCCTTTTGTTCTCTTATATTTTTAATTGTTACTTATTGTAAAAACAAAACCCAAGAGAATAATAAAGACGTTTTTTATTATTATTATTATTATTATTATTATTATTATTATTATTATTATTATTATTATTATTATTATTATTATTATTATTATTATTATTATTATTATTATTATTATTATTATTATTATTATTATTATTATTATTATTATTATTATTATTATTATTATTATTATTATTATTATTATTATTATTATTATTATTATTATTATTATTATTATTATTATTATTATTATTATTATTATTATTATTATGATTATTATTATTATTATTATTATTATTATTATTATTATTATTATTATTATTATTCACTAAAGCATTCATTGCTAGAAGAAATTAGGAAAGGATAATAGGAATAATGTGATAGACAGCGAAAGATTAATATGGTATTTTTATTTTAGCAAGGCAGTGACGTAATTTCTAGTTATTTCTATTGTCAACGGAATAAACACGAAAACATTAAGAGCAAATACGATTTAAACGTGCAGGGGAAATTAACTGTTAAAGGTTGGCAACACTTCACAACGTTGCCGTATGATATAGCGAAAATTATTGCTATAGGAATTTAATATTGACACGAGCACAACTTTGAAGCGACACCACCGGTATTAATTTGAACCTTCACGAAAAGCATAATTTTGTTTATTTACCTGCAAGTCGAACGTGTGTTTTGATTTTGTGCTTCGTGTATTTTGCTGTTATTTGTTAGTTAAACATTAAAAATGCCAAATAAAAATAATACAAACTATTGCGTTTATGGGTATACCTCTAAGGAATCTAAAAATCCGGAATTACACTTTCATTATGATCCACCCAAGAAGCAACAAAAAAGGTGTCATCGAGGAAGTTGATCGTCGTAAATTCCGGAAAAAGTGTAATAAATTTTAAATCTGAAGATTATATTACAAAATCAGGTAAGATAAAGATTAGCATTTCTGAGATTATTTCTTCATTACTACTGAAATGTTTTTAGGAATTATTTCAAACAAAATAGCACCCAAGTAGTGCAAAAAGTGTGTGCCATCACATCATTTGCCCAGTAAGCCACTTGATGTTAAAACCATTAAATGTGCAAGGAATGATGGTTTGTTAGAAGACAGCAAAGTGTTGCCTATAAACTAAGTAAACTTGTCCTTACAAACTGTCGAAACTGTGTACAGTTGTACTTTTATATATATATATATATATATCTATATATATATATATATATATATATATATATATATATATATATATATATATATATATATAACTTAAAATCTAATTAGGTGTGCACATCATTGCTGATATTTCAACTTATCATTTTTCTAAAGGTAATATTCAGTAAAATAAAACCTTTGTCACATCATAAATTTAAAAATACCATTATTATGTTCCCCTCTTGTACACCACATGTTTTCAATAATTATACAGTTACAATTAGTAATGAATTATTATAATAAAATGTTAAATACTACTAAAACTGAATAATTTAAAGTTAGCTTTGAACTTATGTTAAAATAAAGGATTAAAAAATATACATTTTGTGTTTATTTTGAAAAAAACAAAGTAGATAAACAAAACAAAAAGTTTTGCAACAGATACATTTGATGGCCAAGAAAAAAATGTCTTCATTTTTTATATTTTAATTTGATATTGATTTAAAAAATAATTTTGAAACAAGGAATAGGATATATTTTACCATAAATCAATCAAAAGTAGGTTCTTAGAAATCATTTTTTATTTAAATCACTTTTACAATTACAATTATTATCCTGAAAAAATTGAAATAAAATTTATCAGCAGAAAACTGTTGTATGTTTCTTTGGCATATGATTTAGCTCCCTTCCAATATCATTCTATATTAGTAGAGGTGAAGATGATAATACCTCTAGGCTATATTCATCCTGAAACACAAAAAAAGCACACAGAAACAGAAGTAAACAATAAATTTCTGAAAAACGTAAGATATGCTAAATAAATAACCTCAATTTTAGAATAACGACACAAAAAACAGGTTCAATTGAGTCTAAATACTTACATGTACAGGTATATTATGGTAATTTCCAAATCAAAAACCTCAAACAATCACAAAAAGTCTTAAAATACTACAAATAAACCATTCATATAACTTAATGCACTATTTACCAAAAATTACGCGTTTCGTGTGAACAGCTGATCGACGTGTGGCGCCGCCATCGGTAATTATTTGTCTCAATATTAGTTTTTGGTTGTATTAACTTTAACTTAATTTTTTTATTTTTACGTTAATTTAAAAAAATAAACGTAATGGCGCTCTGTGATGCAAGCCTTTAGTTTTTCTACTTATTTACGAAGACGAAAGCCGTACTAACACACTTAAATTAAATAGCTTGGGCATTAGAAGTTGTAGCATAAGTGCTATAAATTTTAATTCCCATGTTCTCATGCTATAATTATTACGCAAAACATCTCAAGCATACATTTAGCACTAAGCTAAACACTTTTCTTACTATTGAAAATGTTTTATTTTTTTATTTTTCTATATACTAGCAGTTCTTTTTTACATCCATTCCAATCTTCAATCAAGTTATAACTTAATTAGATACACTTATATTCAAGCTAGGAAAGGCACAATTTTTTCTTTAAGTTAACGAAAAAAAATCCACCTGGCAACGCCGCAGATTTTTTACGTGTGACGCCATGGAGTTGCTATCGTAAAAATACTTTAATTTTCTATATTCAAAATGTATTATGTGTTGACATCTTATTTTTCGAAATCCTTTTCTATGTCCCATTTTGTTATATTTTGTGAAATTATCTAGGGATCTGTTTCTGCAGTAAATGAATATTTTTTTGTTTCGTTGTCAAACTTTGCAAACGACTTTCACAAGAAAATTTATACTTGACGTCCATTATATTTTCAAAAATACCCTTGCCATCGAAATTTATATAAATAAACAAATTTATTAATAAATAAAATATATTTTCTAAATTTTGATTTTTTTTTTTTAAACTAATATTTGGGGAAATTAAAACATATTTGACTCGGCTACGGCGTATACAGGGTGGCGCAAATTTAATTGAACATTATTGGGATTTCGTAAACCGTTATAGATACAAAGTTGATTAAATGTGGGGAAAAATGTGTATTTTCAAGACGAATTTATTAGTTTTTTCAAATTTAAAATATCAGGTCCGGTTTCTGAGATATTTGGGAAAATCTGAAATTGACGATTTTCGTTTTTTTTAATTAACACCTTAATTTTGAAAGATAGAAAAAATTTTATAAAGCTTTTTTATTAAAGGCCAAATATCGCTTAACGTAGCGTATCCAATTTTTTAAAACAACGTTTCGCCAACTATTTTTTTTTTAAATACGGACCCGTACTTTTTATTTCATTTTTCAAATCCCCGTTTTTTTCTCTATCCAATCATGTAGAATACTTCATTTTTTTATTAGGTTCTTACAATCAACTGCAGTTTAGGATTTTTTTTAAGTACAGTCCTGTTTTCTTAAACAACTTAGCTTTTGATCATATTTTGGATGTAAATTAAAATAATTCACAATGACTGTTGAATATATTCTAATTTCTAATTATCTGTTATAATTCAATAGTTGAACTTTAAATAAATTTTATTTATTTTATGATTGTTATTTAAGAAAATTGAATTCAGATATTTAATAGAAATTAAGTATACTTAGGGCAATAAGCTCAAAGTATACTCAATTTTTAATTAATTTTGTTCAAAAAGATTTATAAATATTTTCAGTAAAAACTGGAACAGGACCGTACTTAGCAAAATTCATAAAGTACAGTTCATTGTCAAAACCTCATAAAAATATTAAGTATATGGTTGGACAGAGAAAAAAATGGGGTTTTCAAAAATGGAATAAAACGTACAGATCCGTATTTAAAAAAAATAGTTGAGGGTAGCCCTTCAAAGACGAAACGTTGTCATAAAAAATTTGATACGCTATGTTGAGTTGTATTTGTCCTTCAATAAAAAAGCTTTATAACTTTTTTTTCTATCTTTCCAAATTAAGGTGTTAATTACATAAAACGAAAATCGTCAACTTTGGTTTTCCCCGAATATCTCAGAAACCGGACCTGATATTTTAATGTTGAAAAATTTGTCTTGAAAATACGCATCTTTTTTCCCATTTAACCTTAACCAACTTTGTAACTATAACGGTTTACGAAATCCTAAAGGTGTTTAATTAAATTTTCTGATTTTTAATTAGTTAAAAATTTAGAAATTCATTTTCATATACCAGGTGTGATTCCCCACTCGACCATTCACTGTTGGGTTCTAATTAACAGTGCTGTTCCTAAAGTGGCGCTGGGAAACAGTAACAAAGCCTACACAGAACACGAGGCTAATGACCAGAGTAGTCGATGCCGTTGACACTGAAGGAAAAAAAATTAAATTTGCGCCACACTGTATACTAAATAATTTAGAGATGATTTGGTCATCATTTATTATTCATTAATTGGTTTGGGAAAAATAAATAATCAAATTGTTTCAGTAAAAATATTTATTACAACAGTAATCATTCTATCCTCGATGAAATTTATAAAAATACACAAATTTATTAATAAATAAAAATATATTTTCTAAATTTATGTATTTTTTCGTTAAAAATATGAATTTTTCAAAACTAATATTTGGGGAATTTAAAACTTATTTAAAGAAAAGCCTGTACAAAAAAAATCTACCAAACCTTCCAAAGGTCGTTTCTCCAAGCTCCTATGTACTAAATAATTTAAAGATGATTTCGTGATCACTCATCATTCATTCATTGGTTTGGGAAAAATAAATAATCAAATTGTTTTAGAAAAAAAAATTATTACAAAAATAAAATTTATTAATAAATAAAAATATATTTTCTAAATTTATTTTTTTTTTCGTAAAAAATGTGAATTTCTCAAAACTAATATTTGGGGAAATAAATTATTTAAAGAAAAGCCTATACAGTGCGGATCATAAGTGTTACCACCCTATCTAACTCGTTACTGGACTCTTATTAGGAAAATCGCCGAGATACGTCGACTTTTGATTTCTACAATGTACATTTTTGTAAGTATGAATATTTTACCCCTAATTTCATCCCTTACTGGAGGGGAGCAACCCTTTCGAAAAATTTTAATAGCATGGGGTGGTGAGTGATTGCTCATTTGAAAGGGGGTTTTATTTTCTATTCAACCGTGTTTTTTTTTATGTATTTTATTATTTTTATTTTATTTTTGCCAGAAAGTCAACATTTTGAACATTTATTGTAATTGTAGTTTAGTTGCCTTCCTGTTTGTGGTGTTTTGTTATTTTTAAACATTAATAACTCAACACGTAATGAAGCAAATTTAAAATTTTTTGCACGGTTGAATGGAGAATAAAACCCCCTTTTAAATCATTCACCACCCCATGCTATTTAAATTTTTTGAAAGGGGTAAACTATTCATAAAAAAATGTACATTGTAGAAATCAAAAGTCACGTGTCTCGGCGATTTTCAAAACACGAGTCCAGTAACGAGTTAGAGAGGGGGTGGCGATGTGGCGATCGCCACCCCCCAAAAAATTTTGAATATCTTCAAGTTCTAGAAAAAACCTGTTAGGTGGCTGGTCAATATTAATGCTAGTAGATCGATATTAACGATTCGTTAGTGTCAAGCGCTTAGAACGAATTTATGACTTTTTATAAAACACAGACAGGTAGATAAAACCCCCAAAACCATTTGCCTCTGGATCCGGGCCTGTCTCACTATATAAAAAAAATCTACCGAATACTTCCAAAGGTCGATTCTCCATGATCCTATGTACTAAATAGTTTAGAGACGATTTCGTGCTCACTTATTCATTCATTGGTTTGGGAAAAATAAATAATCAAATTGTTTTAGAAAAAAAAATTTATTACAAAAATAAAATTTTATTGTAAATAATAATAGTAATACATAAAACTTTTTACGATTGTAAACTATTAAGGCTTGCAAATAATACATTTACATGTGCCAGTGCAGACTTCTAGGTGCTTCTTCTTGTAATAATTATACAAAAATTTATGTGAACACTTTTTACATTTGCTAGCAGAATTTGGGTTAGGTGACTTGTGTTTTTTTAAATGCATTAAAATATCATTAAATTCTTTCATACAAAGTACACAAATATTTTGCTGTAAACGTATCGGTTCCTTAAGTAACTTTGTAACACATTCTTCTTCAACCGGGTTTTCTTTTTTTCTAGGTTTCGTATTATCACTCTGTACACTTTTTTTTGATTGTGTAGGAAACTTTTTATTTCTAACTTTCGGAGGAGAATTTATCAGTGAATCGTCCTCATCGTCTGTCGACAGGTAAGTCGGTTTTCGTTTGTTGAATTCTTTGTCTTCAACCACTGGCGATGTGCTGGTAGGATCTTTGGATGTCGAGGACTTAGTAGTAGCCTTTGAGGCAGGTATAGAAGGATCCTTATCTGGACTATTTGGAATTAAAATCGTAATTTCACTAGCATCTTCCATAGCAGGTAAACACTCTAGTGTTTCTTTATTAAGAACACGAGGAATTGGAGTGTCTATAGTATAGTATGGTTCTGATGTTTTCTCGCTAGCATCTTCAGGCAAACGCTCTAGCATTTCTTTATCAGTGCTACGAGGAATTGCAGTGTCTGTAGTATAGTATACTTCTGATGTATTCTCGCTAGCATCTTCAGGCAAACACTCTAGTGTTTCTTTATGAGGGCTATGAGGAATTTGAGTGTCTGTAGAATAGTATACTTCTGATGTATTCTCGCTAGCGTCTTCAGTCAAACACTCTAGTGTTTCTTTATGAGGGCTACGAGGAATTGGAGCGTCTGTAGTAGAGTATAGTTCCGATGTATTATCTTCCGTAGTTGTAGGTGCTTCGGTAGAAGACTTTAATAATTGCCCAAGAGGATTATTTAGAATTGTATTGCCTAGAATTCGTAATGCTGGTGTATTCGCTTTATGATTTTTTGCAGCTGTTGGTTCACGAGATGAGTGCCTGGTACCAGATTTTTTCGAATTTGAGGGTTCTTCAGTTAAATCATCTCCTTTGTTTGTACTGGAATTGGTTGTAGATTTGGTTCTTTTCGATGCAAATGGGTTAAAGACATTTCCTAAAAATAATTTTTTACAGTGTTGTTTACAATTTATCCAATCGTCTTCTATGTTACTTTATATTAAGTAATAGCCCAGTTGCCAGAGAAGGATATCGACCAAAATACCACCAATATATGCCACCACCCCTTAAAGAGCAAAATCATTTCGATAATTTTTTTGAAGACGGACCTGGATTTTAATTTTGGTCACTGTGCATCTTCATTGTTTTAATGGAGTAGAACAAGCTTGGCAAATATCAAATAAATATACAAGGTGGTTCCAAAAATACGGGGGATAATGAGCAAAATTGATAAAACACCCTAGGGAGTTAGATATATCAAATATGTGTTTTTCTTATTCGTCTAAGTGTCCTTTATCTACAGTTAGCGTAGGTTCATTTACCTATGAAACACCCTGTATAATTAGAGCGAAGTTTTTAAGTATTCGATTATTGTTTAAACAATGTTTTCGGTAATTTCAAAACCATTAACATTTAATTGACATTATACTACATGAAAATTAATCTTTTTCATCAATTTCAATGCTTATTTGATCGATTATGAAAATTACAGTTTATTTAAACCACAAAGAAGAAAGTTTTCACCGAGTTTCATAAAAAAAATTATTTGTGTCGATGAAAACGGTTTTTATCGTTTTTCTCGATAATTTTGAGGTTATGTTGAAAAATAATTAATACAAAAGTTTTACATTTTTTAATTATCTACAACTTTAACATTAAACTTTTTTCGATAGGATGTATATTTCAGCCATAAATTGGAAAAAACCAATATCCAACCCTCAAGTTGTATATTTAGCTACCCCTACCCCACTTCCGGAACTTTTAATTTGTCTAATTTATTTTTTTTAATTTACTTATAATTTACCCTAAATTTTCCGACCATCCACATACTTCTAAGAAATTTTTTTTCTACACCCTTTCAAGTACTTAAGTGCCAAGTTTCATCGATATCACATTTTGTGCGAGGTCAAACTCTCTGACGACTGGGCTATAAGTATTTATTCAAACTGCAAATAATTTTTTAAATCGTTTTTCAGAAATAGAAGAGATAATTTATATTAATTGTGACAATGTCGATTTGATTATTTTTAAAATTACTTTCAAAGCTGATCACATTAAAAATAATGTACTTTCAGTTATTTTGGTGATTTTATTTTCAGTAAAATGCAAAATTTTTTGAAATTTAAAGAAATATTTTATAGCTTTTTTTTATAACTATTTTTTTGAGATATTTTGAATAATATTACACTTACTTTTTGTTAACAGTGGTTCTTCCTCGGTCTCTCTTTGTCTCTTTCTCTGTAAGGTATAAACATATATTAAACCTCTAGTATTATTTAACCAGACTATTAATTACCCCAAAAATAAATAAAATAATAAAATAAATACTTGGAACCCTGACATTTTGAAGACTTTTTGAATTACCTATTTAAAAATATCAACGATCTGTTTTGTAATCTAGATACATCCTTTTTATTACTGAAATATTTGTTTAATCTAAATTTCTGAAAACACCTTTTCTAGCCCATGTAATTTTGTTTTTACAATAATTTTTCAAAAAAGCTTTACAGCCATATTTACATCTAAATATATTTTTTTGAATTGTAGATCTTAACACTTACTTGTTCCTTTTTAGTATTTTCGGATAATACCCTTTTTGATACTGAGATTTCTGAAAGATGTTTTAATGGTGAAAATTTGAGTGAGTGTTCGTTAAATCTGGTTTGTGACGGTTTGGATTCACTCACAGCTTCGCTTTGTAAAATATTCTTTTTATTATCACTTATATCACCATTTTTCGATAAATCTTGGTCCGTACGGGCCAATAATTTTCTAGGATTAGGTGATTTTCTTGTGCCCGCTCTCTACAACAATGTAAAATAATATAAACACTTATTTACTTTTTTTCTATAATTTTTTAAAAGCTTTTAATACTGGTGAGTGTTACTTTTAAAGAAAAAGCAGTAGAATATCAATATTATTACAATTGGCGCAAAAACGTGGGGCTCGAAATTGAGTGAACCCAAAAGATGAAAGAAGATAATGGAATGGAAAATAGAGATGAAAAGTTGATCAGATTTATGGAAGCATTGTTGCAGAGGATGAATAATAAAATAGGAGAACAAAATAAGAATGTGGAAAAGAAATTAGAAGAAAAGATGAATGAACAAAAAGCAGACACGAGAAAAATAAATGAGCAAAATAATAAAATTGACAATTTAAATACCACTGTGAACAGGAAACTAGAAGCACAGGGACAGAGTTTACAAGAATTAAGAAATAGATATAGAAAATATTAGAAGAAATTTAGAAGATCATATTAAAGAAGGTTGTAAACTACAGGATGAAATAGTATCAGAAACAAATGTGACGAAATGGAAAATACAAGAAATAGAAAAGAAAATGTACCAAGAAAAAGAAGAATACAGAAAACCAAATAGAATTTATTCAAGGAATTTAAATAGATATAAAATTTAAAAAAATTATTATAAATGGAAGATTAAATTAAAAAAATATTTTTGGATATTGGATAATTTAAAAAAAATAGTTTTAAATAATATATTATTATTACAATATCTATGTAGTCACTTTGCTTTTGACATTTTAATGTAATGAATGCAATAGATTATTATTTATAGAGAATACAATTTGCCACAATTTTATTCTCTTTATTTGCTTTGTCTTGAATTTTTTTGCAACCTTTTCAAAATGCTATGAAAAACTAAATGCGTTTTTTTATGATTTTTTTCTTCGACTCACAAGGTTAAAAATAATAAATACCTTCTTATTTATCCCATATTTTGTTTGTCTGATGGAAGACCGAGATGGGTCACTTGAATTTAATTCTTCATTATCACTATCTGTTAATATGACTACAGGAACAATAGGTTTTACCTAAAAATTGACAAAATGGTTTTTTTAAACAATTAAAACTACTAATAAATGATGGAATTAATTATTTTAGAAGTCTTGTACAAAATATATATGCTACACAATGTAAAATCTTGTTTATAAAACTTACCTCAATGCAATCGTCAGAATCTGATAAGAATTTTGGTGGATCAAAAAAATACTTAATAGCAGACTTTACATCTGTTTCAATTTCTTTGAAATATCGGGCATCACCTCGATACATGTATTCAAGTATTACTTTTATGACCTCAAGAGAAAATTGGGGAAGGTTTATTACTTTTTCCTAAAAATGGAACAATGGCACATAAAAACAGCAATTACACAGAATCTTAGCGATTTCTTACCTCCTTATGTTCCTGGGCAGTTAACAGATTTTTAAAAACTTCGTTTTTTTCAGATATAATTGTGCTATGGGCCTTCACACTACCGTTATTTCCAATTATTAAAGTGTCTACATATTTTTGAATGGAATAATTAAAGAATAACATTTCTCTTAAGTTATATGATGAATGCACTGGTCTAATTTTTAAATCTTCCATTTTTTTACCTGCTTTTATGTTTGAATACGCACTTACTAGGTTATGTTTCTGTTTATAGGGTCTTCTTCCTTTTTTTGTCATTTAGTGGGCTCCAACTTTAATTGTATCTAGCCACATAAATATAATATAAAGTGGGAATCACCCGTTAATGTTTATACAATTTCTACACAGACTTCTTATATTCTATTTACAATATGACTTCAAATGTTGCTCTCAATTCTAATCATGGCGCAACTGTTTATGAAATCGATAAATTCGTATTGTGAAACGCTTCCGCGCATGTGGTGTAGGATTCAAATTCAACATAAATGTTGAAACATGGAGTGTGTTTAAGGAAATGCATTCAGTTAAAATTAGGACATTTATGTGCATAATTCAAAAATATTATATTCTGCATGGTATAAAATAAAAGCCATTAAATAGATAGATATTTATTACTCTTTTAAAAATAAATCAACATCGAACATAAAATTTGATAAAAATAAATGTACCTATGTATTACTTTTATTACCTAATATTGTACCATTTGTATAACTACAAAAATACGCATTCAAAGTGGTAATGTTTTTTCAAATTTTAAACAGAATTTACAATGTAGTTTTCAAGATAAATACAAATAATTTTTGTTTTGAAACAGGATTATAATTTTCTTGAATGAAAACTTCTTTATACAAGGCAATGTGTATAGGGATCTTTCAATCTCAAATGGCACTTAAGATTGATTGTCACCGTATTTGGAAGGTACTTAAAATCATTTAAATTAAAAAAATATATTTAATATTGTTTATGTTATAATGAAGATAAAATATATATTTCAAAAGTGATAAAGAATCCTTAAATAATCCCTATAAAGTCTACACAATTACAGTCAACTCTCTAGAAGAAATAAAACATTTTACTTCAGTTTAAGCAGACTCCAATGGTGTTATTTCAACTGCACAGGGATTTTAATAACATTAAATATTTAGTAATTGCTTTTTGTGTGGAGTTGCCATACCCGGCAAGTGGTTCAAAAACTATACAAACTTGGCCAAAATTTTCAATTAATTTTTTAGAGAAAAAATATTTGTTTATAGTGTTTTTATGTTTATTCCGTTGGCAGTAGAAATAACTAGAAATGACGTCATTGTCTTCTTGATTGGCGCGTAAAAATACTATATTTCCTGAATATTTCACTACAACCGTTCCTCATGCACTTTCTGAAGCTTTTTCCGACTCAAAATCAACGTCCATATTGGCACATTTACCCTTAAGAGCATTCACTACCTTGGTGAAACTGGGTGTGCTGTCTCATGTCCCAGAAATTTTTTCAGTGTCACAAAAAAAGAATTCAAACATTCTTGGATAGAAATGAAACGTCGCATATTGTCTTTGTTTAAGGCCTACTCTATGCGAATTACATGATATTTTTTATTTTATTGAGTGGTGTGGTAGAACTTTCTTACTTTTTTGTTTTACCTTTATTTAAGGTTTTAAAGTTAGTACTTTTTAAAATTTATTAGTTTTTAAACTTTTTTAATTATATTTTATTAAATATGAGTGTTGGAGAAAGTCTCGAACAAGTTGATTTTAAATAATTTAAAATAAATACAACCTCAAAATTATCGAGAAAATCGCTAAAAACGGTTTTTAATTTTTTCTCCGCTAAAATATTTTTTTTATGAAACTTTGTAAAAACTTTCTTTTTTGTGTTTTTAAATAAGCTATAATTTTTTCAGAGCAAAATATTTATTTTTTGATTTTATACGAATTTAAATTAAAAAAGCCTAATTTTCAATCGAAAAAGTTTTACAAATTTTCATTTTTTAACCTTTATCAGTGCTCATTTTCTTCCTTTAAGATAAAAATACGTATCTAGGTGTAAAGTGAGTTAGTGTGGTGATTATATTAGGGCAATTGTTGATTGGTGTTGTGAGTCATACAGTTGAACAAAATTATGGTCCGAAAAACAGAAAGGGAGAGAACAGTAAACGAGAAAAATGCTTGAGTAGCAAAAGATTGTCCCGACGCCGACGTCGAGTAATGTTTCGGTAAGAATTTGATTATTTTTAAAATATAGGAATTGCCTATTTTCTAGTTTTTACAGTATCCTTTGCCACAATTTTTGATAATGCAGTTTTGACAGAAAAAAATAGTTTCCTGGATTCATTATAATAGATTTCTAACTGAAAGTGCGCTATTGTTTATTTAAAAATAAATAGATGATCAAATTTCCTCGGCTCTACCTTCAAAATTTTTATACAATAACTATATTTTTATTTTTTTCATAATAATTAATTTGAATTACATTTTTTTAATCCAAAAATTATTCGATATAATATAAGAATGAAATGGAATTACTAAAGACAATTTTTTCAGCAATTTGTTACATATCGCTGTTTCTGTAAACTACTTACAGAAAAAAAATGTTGGTCAGAATTTGTTTATAACAAATTGTTAACTCATAATACATAAGAAATGCTTTTTCGTTATATGGATCCCGAAAGGTTGTCTAGTTGAAGAGGTGACATATAATTTTCAAATTCAAAATGTACTTATTTCTCATGTTTTTTTTTAGAGTTATAAAGTTGAAAATTTTTTTCTTCAATTATTTTCTACCGGAGTTAGTGGATCCAAGAACAGCAAGTCGTTGGAAATAAGGAACAATTCCCTACAACACCTAAGGATTATTGAGTGAAATTCCAATAAATCTCTATTTTTTTCTACCACGTTTATTTTATTCTCCCATTTTCTATTCCATTATTTTTGGGTTACAATTTATTAATTACTATTTTAAATCAAGGGTACCTATCAATGAATAAAATTGCTTAAAAAAAATAAAAACAAGCTTTTATAACCCGTGTGAAGTTGGCACCCCCAAGTGAGAATGTGGAAAAAAAACTATTGCATAATTTTGCCCAAGTTATGCCCAGTATTGCCCAATAGTTATATTTTTTTGCCCACCCCCCCTTAACAAATGAGTCAACCCTCGAATTTCTAGGGTGCGGCACCCCCATAAACGAATATCATGAAATAAAGTAGCCCAGAATTATGCCCAAGTTATGCCCAGTTTTGCCCAACCAAAAAAAAATTTGCCCGTCTATAGAAAAGTACCAAAATGGCGTATTGTTATTACAAAAATTACAATAAAAAAAAATTGAGTACGAACAAAATGGAAAAAATTGTAGAAAATGCATCATTTTAGTTTTGCCCAGTATTGCCCAACACTCAGTTTATTTCGCGCAGTCTCCCTTAACCCATGAGTCAATAGTTAAAGCCTTATTTAGGCCATGTTAAGTGTTCCCCAGTTTTGCCCACCCTCAGATTATAACATAGACGGCATTATGATGTTAAAAATGCGAAATTAAATAATTTCGTCATAATCTGATCGTCGCTGAATAAATTCTGATACTGGGCAAAACTCGTTCCTCATGGAATCACTATTTAAAGCCTTATTTAGGCCATGGTAAGTGTTCCCCAGTTTTGCCCACCCTCAGATTATAACATAGACGGCATTATGCTGTTAAAAATGCGAAATTAAATAATTTTGTCATAATCTGATCGTCGCTGAATAAATTCTGATATTGGGCAAAACTCGTTCCTCATGGAATGATTATTTAAAGCCTTGTTTAGGCCATGTTAAGTGTTCCCCAGTTTTGCCCACCCTCAGATTATAACATAGACGGCATTATGCTGTTAAAAATGCGAAATTAAATAATTTCGTCATAATCTGATCGTCGCTGAATAAATTCTGATACTGGGAAAAACTCGTTCCTCATGGAATGACTATTTAAAGCCTTATTTAGGCCATGTTAAGTGTTCCCCAGTTTTGCCCACCCTCAGATTATAACATAGACGGCATTATGCTGTTAAAAATGCGAAATTAAATAATTTTGTCATAATCTGATCGTCGCTGAATAAATTCTGATATTGGGCAAAACTCGTTCCTCATGGAATGATTATTTAAAGCCTTGTTTAGGCCATGTTAAGTGTTCCCCAGTTTTGCCCACCCTCAGATTATAACATAGACGGCATTATGCTGTTAAAAATGCGAAATTAAATAATTTCGTCATAATCTGATCGTCGCTGAATAAATTCTGATACTGGGAAAAACTCGTTCCTCATGGAATGACTATTTAAAGCCTTATTTAGGCCATGTTAAGTGTTCCCCAGTTTTGCCCACCCTCAGATTATAACATAGACGGCATTATGCTGTTAAAAATGCGAAATTAAATAATTTCGTCATAATCTGATCGTCGCTGAATAAATTCTGATACTGGGCAAAACTCGTTCCTCATGGAATGACTATTTAGAGCCTTATTTAGGCCATGTTAAATGTTCCCCAGTTTTGCCAACCTCAGATTATAACATAGACGGCATTATGCTGTTAAAAATGCGAAATTAAATAATTTCGTCATAATCTGATCGTCACTGAATAAATTCTGATACTGGGCAAAACTCGTTCCTCATGGAATGACTATTTAAAGCCTTATTTAGGCCATGTTAAGTGTTCCCCAGTTTTGCCCACCCTCAGATTATAACATAGACGGCATTATGCTGTTAAAAATGCGAAATTAAATAATTTCGTCATAATCTGATCGTCGCTGAATAGTAGACTCGTGGGTTAAGGGAGACTGCGCGAAATAAACTGAGTGTTGGGCAATACTGGGCAAAACTAAAATGATGCATTTTCTCCAATTTTTTCCATTTTGTTCGTACTCAATTTTTTTTGTTTGTAATTTCTGAAATAACAATACGCCATTTTGGTACTTTTCTATAGATGGGCAAAATTTTTTTTTGGTTGGGCAAAACTGGGCATAACTTGGGCATAATTCTGGGCTACTTTTTTCATGCTATTCGTTTATGGGGGTGCCGCACCCTAGAAATTCGAGGGTTGACTCATTTGTTAAGGGGGGGTGGGCAAAAAATGCAACTATTGGGCAATACTGGGCATAACCCGGGCAAAATTATGCAATAGTTTTTTTTCCAAATTTTCACTTGGGGGTGCCAACTTCACACGGGTGCTTTTATACAAGTGCAATAAAAATAAAAAAATTAAAAATATTTTGACAAAAACAAGAATTTATAAGAAAAAATAATTTCTTTAATTGTTAGACCTAGGTTTTTCTGTGAGTAACAGATTCAAAATCTTGCATTTTTGTAGGTTGAATCAAAGAAAACATACCTCAATTCATTACCTATTTAAAACATTGGATGGTTTTGGTCACCTAATTTTTATGTTCTGCACGCCACTGGCCACTGGCTACTAAGAATGCATAAATGATTTATATATTCGGTGGCAATATCTTTTGTTAAATGTATTTTGCTGTGTTGCCAAAGTTTAGAAAAGATTTACATTTAGGCACGCCTACTTTTGCTGGGCGGGTCAAGGGGAAATATCGTATGAAGTTATGAAGCGTTAATGAAACCCCTTAATTGAGGATTTAGTATAAACGTATTAATAATAAAAAAATAGTAAGGTAAATTTTATCTTCTGAGTTTGTCATTAGTTGAAAGCAAATATGGTGTTAAATGGGAGCTCCGTGGAATTAAATCAATCAGAATGTGATTAGGCTTCTAAGAACTTTATCCATAAGGAGCTAAGTTGTTCTCGAGGGATCCCACACCCCTTCTACCGAAACAAAGTTCCGACAGTTTGGTCGACATTCGTTTCCTTTTCTTGCCAATAGAAAGTTACTTCACTATTCTGTGTGCTCTTATATGACTACTAACTGGAAACTTTAATTGAGGTGCTAAAGTTTTATGCTTGACGGAGTTTTCGCAATGTTTAGACTACGCATGGGAACTGGAACAAAGTGTTTAACGGGGATTAGTAATAACTGTTCTGTAGATTTTAAAAGAGCTTACCGTTTTGGGACTCGAATGTATACATTTATGTTATGTTTTTCAGCGAATTCTCCGAATCACATTAGGAGACGTATTAAAATTTTAATAAACAAAAATCACGTGGATTACGAAAGGGTTAGTCTTGGGGGCATAATTTCGCTAATTATTTCCTCCCTACATAACGTATGTTAAGACAACAAATTGATATATCCCGTATGTATCAAATAGTATTAAACGAGCAAGGTTTGTATGTATGTGTGTGTGTGTGTGTGTGTGTCCAGACGATCTCGAAATCCACTCGTCAGAATTCAATGAAACTTTCAGGGTAGACTAATTCCTATCTAAATCGGCAAAAAATGTAGGTCTCATGTCTGTGATCTTCCGAGATATTTACAAGAAAAGTTAAGCTTTTAGTTTTATTTCCTAGCAACGACAGAGATAATATAACTTGTTTCTATAGTAATATATACTATAAAGGAGAGATGAGTACAGTAAAAGTGGGGATATAACGTCACATTCCATAGGCGTACTTCGCAAAATAAGTTTCTATAATATAAATAATAGTAGATTAAATTTTGGAGTTATATTATTTACAAAAAATAAAAATAAACTTTATGCATCTGACACTTTAACATTGAACGAATTAAATTTAACCAATAAATAACAAGGAGGATTATATGTTGGGATTAAACTTTTTTTAATCTCTTATCATTAAAAGTAACGCTTCAGTACTTACCTAAACTCAAAGATTAAAAAAAAAGTTAGTTCAAGAACTATCTTTAAAAGTCACTGTCTTCACTAAAACTACTGGTATCACTATAATCGTTTTTTCTGAGGTTTATTATTATCGGTTCTATTAAATTATCCATTGATATATCCACTTTTCTAAATGAATTTTCCACATTTTTAACATGACCAATGCAATTTCCCCAATGTTCTCTATTTACATCTGAAACTGCCTTCAAAAACAAATTTCGCACATCAGGAAATTTAAATGTTTTATTGTTTTGAGAAACATAACCTTTTAATAATTGTGACCAGATCAGTTCAATGGAATTTAACTCTGCGTGGTTCGGAGGCAATCTGAGAATTTTAATTCCTTTTTCTCTGGCCATCTCATCTATAATATATTTTTTGAATTTGTTTTTATGTTGCCTTGCTATTACTAATAATTCTGCCTTCAAGGATTTAGGAGGACTGATAATATTTTTAGAATGAAGCCATTTTGAAATATATATGAATACAAAATTCTGAATCAATTAAAATACATACGATACGGCTATGAATAAATAAAGTCTGACTTATCTGTCAAAAGAACAGGTTTATTACAGTAAAAACCATGGAAACAAGATTAAATCTAGACAAAAACTATATTAGGCCGATCAGATGTATTAAAATTTAAATAATAAGCATTGAAGGATGAGGTAAAAATAAAATTTCTACCTCTTGAACCTGTACTACGTTCTGCAAATTAAATACTGCACTCCTTTCTTCTGTATAGTATAGTAGTAAAAAGATTTGACTTTATTTAATTTCTGGCGTTTTAATCTGAAAGAATTCAATTTTAAATTTGCCGCTTTATATAAAAAAGGAAAGGTTCATTTGACGGACATAAATAATTTGCTTGTCAAATGACAGCCATCTCATAAATTCAAAGTTGAAAATACAACGTTGCCAATTCAATTTCAGAAATCATGGGTTTCGGTAAATATTTATAGGAACGTTGAGTAACACTGTTAAAATGGACACTTGTCAAAATGTGACACCTGTAAAAACGTGGCAACTGTTAAAATGTGATACGTGTCAGAATGTAACAACTGTCAAAATGAACAAATCTCAAAATGAACAAATCTCAAAATGAACAAATGTCAAAATATGACACCTGTCAGAATGTAACAAATGTCAAAATGTCACACGTATCGTACTTTTTTTTATTTATTACAAAGATCTAACCTAACCTAAAGCTAATCTTTTTTTTTTTGGCGGGTGGAAATGCTTTATGCACATCGGGTAAAGGTTCTTCCCTTTCCCGATAGTGTGAGACTACCCCTTACGGCTACTATTTTATTATGCGGACAGTTTTAATATTTAAGGTTTCATTATCATAGAGAGATAGAGAAAAAGAATGAATGCTTGTACACGTGTACTATTAACATAGATTTCAATTTTTTATTTTATAAGAAACTTTAAAGAGACATTTAAAATTATCTATTTTCATAGTACATTTTAAGGTTGTTTGTGACTTTGTATTTTCCAAGAACAAATTGTAATGTAATGTACGAATGAACTATTTTTGTAACTGAAAATTTTTGAAAAAATATGATATCAATATCTGCCACACGTCGAGAGTCTGGTCACAGGTTTTTGTGGAGGTTTTTACCCAAGTATGAATATCAGACCTATAATTTTCCTTCACTGCAGATCAATAAATAATAAAATCAATTGAACATAGAGTTTTTCTTATATAGTGATAAATAGAGTGAGCTGAGAGATCTTCTGTTGACGGGACGTGTGCCCTACACGCTGCTGTTGCCCGTCCAGGAAACGGGGCCTGCCCACCGTGACAATTCGCGAAGATCAAGCGTCAGTAGATGTTGCCCTAAAAGGGTGAAATCCCCAGAAACTAGGCAACTTTTAATGCATTTAACTAACCTCTGTGACAAGCAGTTGACAAACGTCAACAACAGCTGCAGCCAATTGAAAATTGACACTGACAGCTTTTTTAATTTTCCCGCCTACTTTCAAGCCAATCAACTTTTTATTTATCTCCCTATCAGTAGTTTAAGTAGATGTCGCCCACTCCGTGATTTTCGCGAATTAATTAATAATTTGTCATGTTATAAATATACTTAAATTATATACTCATTGGGCTGCTTAAAAATGTATATTTGAATATTAAGAGCGAAGCTCGGCGACCAGATATTGAATATAAACACGCCGAACTGTTTAAATATTAGGAGGGAACTAATAAACTATTAAAACTTTAGGACGAAAAAGTAATAACTAAAAATATACCCAAATGACTGAAACACGGTATTAATTTGCACAATTTTTTAAAAATTGACATCAAAGATAACCCAGCAAACAATTTCAATCGGCCCATTGCCGGCCCAACATATGCTGGCCAGAGCTGGCCGGTACGGCAAATCATCTGTAGCTGATGACGGGCCGGTGAAGGTAGTTCACTCTAGCCTTCATCAGGACCAATGCTGGCCAACAGTAACCTGTAATGACGGGCCTTCGAAGGCCCAATGCTGGCCAACAGTGTCTTTTGACGGGCCTTTGCAGGCCAACTGTGTCTTTTAATGACGGGCATTCGAAGGCCCAATGCTGGCCAACAGTGTCTTGAATGAAGGGCCTGTGCATGGCCAATGCTGGCCAACGGTATCTTCTGACGGGCCTTTGTAGAGCCAATGCTGGCCAACGGTGTCTTGAATGACGGACCTTTGAAGTTAAAACGGTGGAAATCATTGATGGCCCATTAGAAATACTGCAATGGAAATTACCTACTTAGAGGGTTGGCCCACTGTGAAGTATACATATTTACGAACTGCCTTTTCTTTGAAAAGTAGTGAATGAAGTTTTATATATTTTTAGTGAAAAAAAAGTTCAAATTTCCCTTAAGCAATCGTACCAAAATGAACTTGAATTCATATAAAAATATCACGAAAAACTGGAGAAACAATTCTTTGGTTTAAGAGAAAAAAAATCACAAATGTTAATAAATAAATAAAATAAAGGAAACAACATAAAAAAAATTATTTGGTTTAAAAGAAAAAAAATCACAAAGGTTAATATTGCACGTACTAGGAATGTTGGAAACTTTGGTTTCTCTTTCTTTGATGTATTTTCTAAAAAACAAAATGAATTATAATATACAATATTTTAGACTTCTTACTTTGTCTTTTTTTAATTGTTTTGGCTGGTCGTCGGATCATATATATATAAAACGCTTTGTTTTATTATGATCAAAAATTATTGGGCCATTTCTTTTGTCATTATTCACAAAGTGGCAAGAACAAACCAAAGGGTGAATATGCAGAAGGGTCTCTATCTTTGCGCCTAAAAATTAAAAAAAAAATTAAAAAATTCACTCTTTTCTTATGAAACTTTTTACCTAAGCAATACAATCCATCGTTTTCTTTCAGAAGCATCTTTTGGAAATGTATAGAATCTACATTTGTCTCTTTCACTGTAGTGCTTGCAATCTGGAGCAAAACACATCACCATTATAATTTTTCTGAAATAAATATACAAATATATGATTAATGAACCAAAAATGAAACTCGAAGTTGTCTCCACAACATATATTTATAATTTCAAACCCCAAAGTAGGGATGTTAAAAACAAAAAAGACTCTAAAACTGTTTTAACACAAAATTCAATTCAATCAAGAACATGTTTTCGAACATAGAAATATTCATCATCAGTTGATTTAACAGGAACAACATTACAAAGGCAAGGAGACGTTGAAAAAATGTCATTTTAAAGTTGTAATATTGTTCCTGTTAAATCAACTGATCATGAACATTTCTATGTTCGAAAACATTGAATTGAATTTTCTATTGAAACAGTTTTAGAGTCTTTTGCTAAAACTTGTTTTTAACATCCCTACTTTGGGGTTTAAAATTATAATAATATGTTGCCGAGACGACTTCGAGTTTCACTTTATGCTTGGCTTGGAGAAAATGTTCGTTTTCTCGAAAAAATTTCCAGTAATAGGTAATTGAAGCTCTAGTGGTATTATAAGTGAAAATATTTCTAATGCTCCAGTGTTAAATTTTAATAATTGTACCAACACTATAAATATTAACATTAATACAACGTATAATGTATGTCTTTTAATAAAAATAATTTTAGCTGTTTATTTTGAACTAATTCTATTTGGTCGTGGAGAAAATATAGTCTATTACTCGGTTAGAATGAAAAATTAGATACTCGTGTAACAGGATCTACTATTCTAGTATACCAGGTAGAATAGTGCTAGAATAATCAATAAAAAAAATTCAGAAATCTAGAAAAGGACAGTATATATCGAATAATTCGTTAGATATCTATAAATTAGAATAACTTTTTCTTCCATTATAGCAGAGCATCCAAAAGCTAAAGCAAAAATTCCCAATTTGCATGGGGAGTTGCAATGATTTAACCGATTCTGGGCAAATTGTCACTCTCTTCTTCGTATCCCTTCAAAGGGAGAAACAATGTAAGAGAATGAGTTATGAATTCAATTAATTCGATTTGAAATCCCATGAAAGATTTCTGTTTTTTAGCTTCGGCAATTGGGCCTTTAAAGAACTAAAGATTAAGTCAAAATAGAAACAAAATCTTTAAATTACAATCTGAAGTAAAAAACGCAACAAATAGTTCATACGTTCTTTTTTAAATTCACCAGCAGAAGCCATATCTAACGGATCTCTGTATCTCTAACTTTGTATTAATCCCTTAAAGGGATTCGAAGAAGAGAGTGACATCTTAACTAGAATCAATCAAATAAAAACTTTGCAACACACAATGCACATTGATCTCTGTATTGTATAAGATTTAGTTATTTAAGAATACATAAAAAGAAAAAAACCAGCAGTATGCGAAATTCGGCAGTGGAAATAAAATTTTACCGACAAAGTTAAATTGGTGTGTCTTTCCTCTGTCGCCAACTCTTTCACTAGATACCGACATAGATTATTAATCAGCAATTTTCTAGGGTGCTTTTACGACAGAAAGAGAGATTTAGTGTCCGCTTCTTTGGGTTTAACTTGAACTGTAAAGATGCACGTTTTAAAATATTAAATGTAATGGCCAATATTCTACGACTGACACTCATAAAATTTCATCGAGATTAAAATTTATAAAAGTGGTGGTTTGATTCACTTTATGAGAATTTAAAAATGTAGGGCAGAGATGTTAAAGATGCGCTTATGGTTTTATGCCGAAATGTGAATTTCAAATCGAAAGGCGTTTTAGAAATTTCCATAAAAGTGGCGTTCGCCATTAAGGACTTTTAGTGCCTGGACACCATATAAAATATTAAAATATAAGCGTATAAAATTTGACTGAGCGGAACTGGATAAATTTGCAATTACATTAAGTCCCTAATACTCTCTAAAAGTTCTCCAAACTCGTGTTCGATAATTAATAACTATATCAAAATAAAAATAACCCTAAATCACGACAGGGGAGACAATAAAAATACATATAAATCAGAGATTCACAGGCTTAGCTCGTAGTACGCAGGCATCGTATGTTTTCCGTTTCAGATTAATTGGTATCTTCGATTCTTTGAGGATATATGCGAGTTTTCCAAATGCCTAACTTATTTTCCTCCTTATCTCGGCTGTCTGGTTGTCTTTGCCTAGCCTGAAGCTGTGTCCCAGATATATACTCTTCCACTAGTTGAAGTGTGTGGTTATCGATATTGACATTGATGTTGTTGTTGTTTGAGCTCATGATCTTCATTTTCTGGAGGTTCATTTCTAGTCCTACCTTCTGTGACTCTTTCTTTAGTTCGCATGGTGCTAAGTTCTTCCTGGTCGGTGCTCATGATCACAATGTTGTCGGCGAATGGGGGATGACTCAAAAATCTCCTGTCTATATTGACTCCCTTTTGGTGCCATGTCAAGTTCTTACATACGTCTTCTAATGCCAGAGTAAATAATTTTGGGGAAATTGAGTCTGGGGGATCTTTTAGTCTTTTCTTTTCGTCTACTTTGACATGTATTGTAGCACCCTTGTAGATATCTTTAATGAGGTCAATCCTGGCGTTACCCATTGCCTCCAGCACCGCACAGGTTTCCACCGAATCGAAAGCTTTTTTGTAATCGACGAATGCGAGGTGTAATGGGATATTATATTCGGTACACTTCTCAATAAGAGTACGTACCGTTTGAATGAGGTCCTTTGTATTATAGCCGCTTCGGAACCCGGTCTGTTCCACTGGCCAACTTTTTGTTGAGTTATGATTTTGGTAAGAAGCTTATACAAAACAGACAAAAGACTGATCGGTCTATAGTTTTCGATGTTGGTTCGGTCTTCTTTTTTGAAGAGAATTATTACCTCGGCATTTCTCCAGGCGTCGGGAATTTTCCCTCCTCCACACATTTGTTAAGAACGATGATCAGTGCTTTCTCCAGAGTTGTTCCCCCATTCTTCACCATTTCTGTTGTAAGGCGGTCTTCTCCTGGGGCCTTTCGGTTTTTCATCTGCTTCAGTGGCATTCTCAGCTCTGCAGTATCGATCTCCGGGATGTCCTCGGAGCCCACATTCAGGACTACCTGGTCTATACGGTTTGGCTTAGGTATCGATTGGCTGTAAAGTTCCTGATAGAAATGCTGGATAGTGGATGTGATCTGTTCCCTCTCTGTCACAACTTGTCCTTGATGGTTCTTAATTTTGTATATGAGCGACTTTCCCTTTGTTCTTCTTGATCGGAGGACTTTCATGAAATATGAAAGAATTCTGAATACCTATGTGAAGTAAAAATATTGGAATTTCCTAGATGTCGATCTTCATTAATTCGATTTAAGCAAGGCAAGCGGGATGTAGACTAAAGACGTAAACAAGTAAAAAAACATCGTTTCCAGAAGGACCTTAACGTCTAACTTTGTCCTGTATCAGAAGGGCAGAAGTGCGAGGATGTTTAATTTCCGGAGATATTTTGAATAGTAAAGCCTAAAGGAAACAGATTGTGCAGGATGAAAGAGCTTTTAAAATAAGGGACAAATGCATAGAATATTTGAAGCAGCACATTTTTTTGGACTTCTCCTAATAACGTTCCAAAATATTTGCTTCTTTAGAGCCTTAAATTACACCTGAATTTATTTTATACAAAGTTACCATTGTTTAATAGAACCAGTGGAATACTACCAAAAGGGCTGGTTCAAACAATTAAATGAAAATACAAGTTAACGAGTCTCAAACACGTTTACCTGTTATTGCATAATCGGTCTCTGGAATGATGTTGATAGTAGCAGCGGTGTATACAAATACAGTTATTAGCGATCCTATAATTGCACAAATATAACACGGCAGCGGCAGATACGTCACATGTACACCTGCAGGAAGACGAAATTTTGCTTGTTACTTCAATGTCGCTTCACTTGTTTTTGGTACTAGAAGCCGATTAGTTCAAAATAAACAAACACATTGTCACACTATTAATATTTATATTCAGAGTAGGCAGTAGATTCAAACATAATAACCAAATTCTTTATTTGTTTTGCAGGGAAATCTTGTGAGTCAAAACGTGTCATCAGGAATTATCATCAGTACTCACAGTTTAGTTCTTCAGAAAGTGACGAGATGGCAGAGCGGATCTTACACCTGTTTGGCTGCCAATCCCAGAGGAGAGACCATTAGTGATCCCGTTAACTTAAGAATTAGATGTAAGTGCAATTTTTACTTTAATTTGATATCTAGAACTAGCGTTTGTTTACTTAATTTGAAGAAACATGGCACTCTTTTTCAGATGCTCCAGTATGCAGTAAAGATACCGATATCACAATCATCGGAGCATCATTAGACGAGATGATTAAAGTTAGATGTCAAGTATCAGCAGATCCCAGCGATGTTGATTTCTTGTGGCAATTTAATAACAGCGGGGAAAGTTTTGACGTATCTCCCGCACGGTTTGCAACCTCTAGTGGCAATGTTAGCGAACTAATGTATACTCCCGCCTCACAAAGAGACTACGGAACCCTCACCTGCCTTGGTACTAATTCTATAGGTAAACAAGTGGAACCTTGCGTCTTCCAGGTACTTTCGTTATCGATATCGATATTTTTGTTTGTTAATTCGAATAAACTATCTTTTAGGTGGTACCCGCTTCCAAACCAAGTTCTCTAACGAACTGCACACTTCGTACAATCAATAATCAAACATCTGAGACAATCGAAGTGGAATGTCGAGCAGGATACGACGGAGGTCTTCCTCAACGTTTTGTTTTAGAAGCGTACGACGCTTACAATTTGAGACTTCGTTTAAATCAGACTTTAGTAGAAACGGAGACGCCCGTTTTTAGAGTGGATCTAGGAGAGATGTTACCATCTCCGACTTCAATACGGATCATTGTATACGCCGAAAACGCCAAGGGTAAAAGCGAGAGAGTGGTGTTGGACGATATTTTACTTAATGACGCTGAGAAGAGAACAGGTAATTTTTTTAATTGCTTTTGTGAATTATCTCATAGAGAAAAAAAGTGGGACACTCGAATTATATAAGCGGTAATAAATTTAAAAGTGGAGTTCTAAGGGATGAAGAGATTTTCGTTTATAGTCGTTGCGTTTATAACCAGATTAGTAACTACTGCATTTTTTACATATTATTACACCTTTTACTGTAAGAAAAATAATAAAAAATAAAACGAGCACATAATTTAAATTATGAACTATAGTGGAGTAGATCTGTCGAAAAAACGGCTCGAAAACATACAATTTTTTCCTTGCGTTTTTAGGCATGAAGGAAACAGGGAAAAGGGATACAACCAATACTAAATCCCTTCGACCAATTAGTCTCACATCGTTCGTTCTGAAAACGGTGGAGAAAGAAACTGATAAGTATTTCAGAACAGAAATCCTGGAATGGGTACCTCTGCACCCCCATCAGCATGCTTACCAAACGGGCAAATCCACGGAGACCGCATTGGTGCAATTGACAGATGAAATCCAGGATGCACTAGAGAACAAAGAATCTGTAGTGTGTGCCTTTCTAGACATAGAAGGGGCTTTTGACAACACCACACACGAAGCCGTCAAAGGAGCACTAGAAGAAAGAGTGCTAGACAACACAACGACCAGATGGATGTCACGACTATTGTCTACCAGAATAGCAGAGACTAAAATGGGACAAGACACTGTTTCCATCTGCACAACCAGAGAATGCCCACACGGAGGTGTGGCCTCCCCTCTTATGTGGAGCCTAACAGTGGATCGACTCCTCTGCGATTTGACCGAGATTGGTATATCGTGTCAGGGCTACGCAGATGTCATAGTCATAATCGCAAGAGGAAAATTCGAGAATACCCGCTGCGATATAGTTCAAAAAGGGCTTGACTATACAAAAGAATGGTGTCAATCGATGGGACTTAGCGTCAACCCCATCAAGACTACCTTAGTTGCCTTTACACGGAAAAGAAACATTAACCTCAAAACCATCGAATTGGACGGGAAAGTTATTGAATGGAAGACAGATGTCAAATATCTGGGACTAATACTAGATAATAAACTCATCTGGAATAAGCACGAAAAAGAAGTAACCAGCAAAGCCACGAAAGCTCTAATGGTGTGAAGGAATTTTGCGGGAAAAAACTGGGGATGTCCAAAGATCCTGCAGTGGATGTACACGTCAATAGTGAGACCGGCCATCACTAATGGAGCAGTGGTCTGGGGCAGCAGAACTAAGCTGGCAAGTACAAAGGCAAATCTAGCGAAAATCCAAAGACTAGCCTGCGTATGCATAACAGGTGCAATGAGAACGTGGGCAACGGCCGCCATGGAAGTAATCCTAAGCCTTACACCCCTCCATATAGTAGTGGAGAGTATAGCGATAAGGACAACCTACAGAATGACCAGAGAAGGATCAACCAAACGCAAGTTTCGACTCCTTCCTGGAAATCACCAAACCTGGGACATGCCCCAAGATGAGAGGACAAAGAAGTTTAGCTTTGTGAAAGAATTCAAAACAAAGTTAAGTAACAAAAGCGAATGGGACAAAGATACCATCCCAAAACTCAAGAGAAGTGCCATTAAATGATACACAGATGGTTCTAGAACAACAGAAGGAATAGGAATAGGAGTATATGGGCCTGGAACCAAATATTTCGAAAGTTTAGGCAAATCTCAGAGAGATTTGTCGGAAAAACCGTTTTCAAGTTCTTTAGATAGAGGATTTCCTCCTCCTCCACGCCGCCTGGATTGAAAATTCCATGCAGGAATGATGAGGGGATCTGATTTCATCGATTGGGAAAAAAATTACTACAGATCTACTTCACTACTAGTAAATGTGTATTTAAAATATAAAATAGATCATATTGTAGTCCTTATTCAAATATTTTAAATTTAATTACACATTTCACGGTTACAGATGGCAACAACAACGTCAGTCTTGTTCCTCTAGCTGCTATTCTAACAGGCTCTCTTCTAACATTAGGATTAGCAGTTTTACTGATAGTTGTTATAGCAATAAGAAGAAAAAGAACATGTGATGGAGAAATGCATTGCCAGCATCATATTAACATTGGTAAGTTAGATATTGAATTTAAAGAATTCTTCTTCTTATTTTAGTGCCTTCTCCCATCTGATATTGGTAACCACTTCAATATTATCCTGTCCATTGCTTATCCTATTTTTCGTAATACTTATTCATTCGAAATTCTATCCAGGAAACTTTTAATATTCTTCTGTATAGCCACAACTCAAAATTCTCTAGTTTTTTGACAGTACAAAAGTTGATGGCTGAAAGTGCAAAGACCCAAATTCCTGTTGCAAAACAATCGAATTCAGGGAAGAGTGTCTATGATTATGATTATGTTTATAATTTTAGATGCTTCCAAACAAAAAGTGAAATCCAGACAAAGTTCTCTGTTAGAGATTAACACGGGAGATAGCAGATACGTGTTAGCCTATACACTGAAACCAGCAAGTGACTGTGCTCCTCCCACAGCCCAGTTTACTACGATGTCTTCTTCGCCGGACATTTTGAACACACCTCGAGGTGAGTGCTAATATTTGGGTCAATAATATAATCTCAGAAATTTACATACCGATTGGAATTAATTCTTAAACTGTGATCTGAGAAAGAAGGAATAATTTCTACAATATATATAACAGGGTACTTGAAAAACAATTCAAATATACATTCTTTTAATCAATGCTTTAGGCAATACTTTATACTATATTATATCAAATATATTGTAAACTCAGACAAGGTAAAATCGGCCCTAAATTATTTGGTTTTTTTCTATATTCTACTTGTCCTTGAAACCAGCGAAAATATTCTTAAATTTAACAAGATTGCGTGTAAGAATTTAGCTCGTCCAAATTGCATTTTCAAACGATGAAACGTTAAAGCTCTCGTAGTAAAGCTGTCGAACTTCAACTGAATTATTGAAATGAATTTTGTTGTTGAAAAATTGACAAAATACACGCATTCGATAAAACAAATAGTCGGGCTATATCTAGAGAAATTGAAGTTGTTTTATTGATAATTTAATGACTTGTTCGCCACTCTTGGGTTGTGGATCATGAAAAACACGTTCACCTATTTATAAAATAAAGTAATTTTTCTCGTAATTAATTGACCCAATATAAAAAAATCTAGAACTGTTATCTCCGGTGAGTGGGCACGCCACGAGATTGGTCCTGCTCCACCCTAACTAGAGGGAAAAGTGTGATGTTACTAGAAATGGACAGTTAATACCTTTTTGCATTATTTGAAGATATAAAATAATTTCAAACATATCAAAGTAAAAAAAAATCCTTCGAATCAGCACATCAAACATTATTCATCGATAAATATCTTTTATATTGCTTTTGAACCTTGAAGATGAACCTTCTCCTTTACGGGTAAAGCTCGTAAAGTTATTCGGGCTAAAATGTGGGTTGTTTTTAAAATTTACTAAATAATTTAATAAAGTTTAGTACGAAACTATACTAAGTAATGATAATTTAAATTTTAAACAGATATACAGGGTGTCCCACGACGTACTGTACACAGTCCAACCATAAGTACTATGAACCGAGGCCATTTCATATCTGGTATTAAAAAATGCCTTGTTGCGTTTTTGACGGATATACAGGGTGATATTTGAAAATATGTGAATTATTCTACGTTAAGTATATCTGAAAGTAAAAATCTCAGACCAATCAAATTTGGCACACTGAGTGTGCTCCCTGAGCTCAATAAAATAGGTTTAAAAAAAATTTTAATTTCAGGTCCGGACTTAGTTTTTTTTAGATTTTTATTGGTTTTTTGAAAACAACACCCTGTAAGCCAGATCAGACAATTTTTATTTTTCTCACTTTAAAGCTTAAGGATGATACTAAGCAACAGTCAAAAAAATTGAATGCGCAACTTTTTATTTTCTGCAGAAAAAAATAAAACTTTGAAAAATAGTATAATTGTAATGGAATCACATTCTTCTTATGACTGATGCGGCACTACGTTGATAGCACATCATCATTGTTCAACAAAAATAATGCAGGTCATTTTACTCGATATAAAGTATTATTCAATCAACCGTTGAAATTCCAGGGCCGTATTAATTTTTTTAAAGTTTTTATTGATCCTGTAAAAAGAACACCCTGTAAAACGAGTTTTACAAATTTTCTTTCGGTAACGTCAAAGAAAAAACTATTACTTTTGATTATTTTGCAAATGCAAGTAGGCTTTGAATTCGCTTTGACGTCCATTTTGACAGTTTGTGAAAGAACGTGGTGAGCGACTGACAGAAGACCAGAAAGAGGGTATTTTGGAAATGGTAAATCAAAATGAGAAGCTAAGTACCCGGCGAAAATCCAGTATTTTGAATATTTCTAAGTCCACAGTTTTCAGGACGTTAAAGAAAGGTCTCCTCCATCCATATCACCCCCAACTGGTACAGAGACTGCAAAAAATAAATACGGCCCTGGAATTTCAACGGTTGATTGAATAATACTTTATATCGAGTAAAATGAACTGTCCTTATGATTTTTGTTGAAAAATGATAATGTGCTATCAATGTAGTGTCGCATCAGTCATAAGAAGAATGTGAATCCATTTAAATTATACTATTTTTCAAAGTTCTATTTTTTTCTGCAGAAAACAAAAAGTTGCGCGTTCAATTTTTTTTACCTGTTGCTTAGTATCATCCTTAAGCTTTAAAGTGAGAAAAATAAAAATTGTCTGATCTGGCTTACAGGGTGTTGTTTTCAAAAAACCAATAAAAATCCGGACCTGAAATTAAAATTTTTTTAAAATCTATTTACTCAGGGAGCACACTCAGTGTGCCAAATTTGATTGGTCTGAGATTTTTACTTTTAGATATACTTAACGTAGAATAATTCACATATTTTCAAATATCACCCTGTATATCCGTCAAAAATGCAACAAGCCATTTTGTAATACCAGATATGAAATGGCCTAGGTCCATAGTATTTATGGTTGGACTGTGTACGGTACGTCGTGGGACACCCTGTATAATTAGTGTGTAACCTTCCAATATAAAACTAAAAGAAATTTTTAATTAATGAAGCAAATCTAACATATATACTATCTTCAGTACCAAAAGAAAAAATAGAAAAGTTAAAATCGTTTTCGAAAAAAAATAATAACCTTACAAAACATCAGAAAGATTCAGTGAAATTATCAAAAACACTCTCACCTTTTCTCATTTTTCTTTTGCTTGAAATTTTTTTCTCAACTACCCATTTTTGATGCGTAGTAGTTGAAAGTTCAATTAAAGTGAACTGTAATTTTTCAGTGCGGTAGAATTATACTTTCTCATTCCAAATATCACTAAACTTTTATACTTTATCCATAGGACTAAATTAACACTACTTAGTATAGTTTAAAATTTGTATTTTAGTATATTGAGATAAAATTTAAATTCTTACTATTATTCAAAAATAAATTAAATTACTCTACCTAGTTATAATAAATAAATTTCTTATTGATTACTAATTTCTACTATATCTTCATTTCATCCCCCCATTTCAATGATTTCCCTTTTTCTCTTTATAACCTTTTTATATCTTCTTCATTAAAATTTTCTTCCAAAAATATTTCTTTTAATTTAATCTTCCATCTGTGATAATTTTCACCTGACCTGTTTTTATTCTTTAAAATTTCTTCTTTTAAGAATTTGTCTAAATTTTTAACATTTTTCTTATTATTCTGCTCCTGTAATTCTTCTACCTCTATTATTCTTGCAATCTTTCCTTTTTTACTATCTTTTCTTGTTTCTTCTAATTATTGATTAAATCTAATTTGCCTGTTCTATACTGTAAAGGGAAGATTTGAGTTTATGTATATTTTTGGAATACACAACGTTTTAGAACAAATTTTTATTTATATATGTGTGAATATTCTCAGTGGTTCATAATTCACAAATAAAGTCAAATAACAAAACTAACTAAATAAATTTTTATTTTTTCACCCGATAAGTTAAATATCAATTTATCTGAAATTTATATTTCAAAGTAAATCCGGGTTAGATTTAGAAATCAAAATACTTATTTTAAATTATCCACCTGTTACGCTATTCGTTCTCAAGAACAATAAATTTTAAATTGCCTCTTAATATAATTGATAATGAAATCCTTGGCACAGTAATAGATCGCCATTTATACGATAGTGAATTGTTGTGCCTTTTGTCGACTCTAAACTCAATTCACTTAACAGATTTAGGAGAACCTCTTCAGCTTTTTCTTGACGCCACTTTGAAAGATTGCTACTTTATTTCCTCTTTTTTTTTTCGCTACATTGTATTTATCGACATTGAAATCAATCGGTTTCTTTGATCGGTGAAATTTATGTAAATAAAAGTAATCAAATTAGTTCTTGTGAAGGTTTTAGTATTTTATATTCGAATCAGAAAAACTCTTGGGCGAGTAAAAAATTGAGGAACAAGTTGCATCTGTGATAAAATTTGTTATGGGAACATCGACAAGTGCTTAGTGAAATAAGTACATTTTTTAAGACTTCATGAACTAAATCGCAAGAAGTTTTAATAATTTCTCCATTTTTTTTAATTAATTTTTCAATCGACTCTATATTACGAGCTTTTAGAGGGTATAAGACTTTGTACCGATCAATTATATGCCGAAACGGCATCTGGGTAAAGCCCGATAAGCATGGACCGCTAAATCAGATTGCATTCAAACCTCTAAGGCGAACCTTCTCCTTGACGAGTAAAGCTTATAAAGTTTACCGTACTAAATTTATAACAATATATTGAGAAGAACACTTTAGGGGAACATAATTAGGAATTTTTATTTTAATAGTTTAAATTAATATAATTGGTTATGACGTGAAAATTATGTAAAGGGGGGGTTTAGGGAAGAAAATTGAAGGATGGTTGTCATGACAGGTTTGTTTATGTTGATAGGGAGATTAGATTGTTTTAAGTTTTTAGAAATGTCAGATGGGAAATTAAAATAAAGATTATTAAAGAGTTATAGCTGATTTAGACGTATCCAGTAGCTGTCGACAGTCTCACTGTCCGTCAGCGCTGTCGACAGTCTCACTGTCCGTCAGCGCTGTCGAGTAGTTGGCTCCATGTAAACACTTTTTTGTGACAGTACAGCGCTGTCCGTCAGCGCTGTCTCGAATAGAAAGTCCGTCTATTTTTGACGACAGTAGTCCTCACCCGCGTCCCCCCAAACACCCGAATCAGTCCATGGCGCATCTTTATAGAGTGAACAGTGGCGGCGTTTAAAAATTGACCCGAAAATGAAGCGAATTAGAAACGTTGAGCTTGGTTCAACTTTATAGAGAACACGAATGTTTATGGAATCTGCGTTGTAATGCGTATAAAAACAAACAGCAAATTTTCTGACGTACGTCGTAACGCCAACCTGTACTCAGAGGGAACTTCTAGTTTTCGTTGTTGTAGCAAAGCAAAACCTCCCGTTATATTTCTATCGTTGATCCATTTTCTGACCCATATTCTTTTTTTATTTAATAATTCTTCCTCCAACATATCTGTAAGCTCCTGTAATAAGAGCGAGGGCATTATCTTAACAGATTTCCTTTTAAAGAACCCCACATTCATTTTCGTACGCACCTGATCATAAGCACACATTCACGACAAACTGGACTCGTGTAAACGACCAGTTCCAGCAGTGGGCGTGTCCTAGCAAGCGTGACAGTGAGACTGTCGACAGCTACTGGATACGTCTAAATCAGCTTTAAAAGCCTTATAAATTGCAATTATTATTTCAAATGGCACAACAACGTGGGTAATTTGAATAATTTCATGACATGCGGTGATGTCAATCATTACACAACAAGAAATGCAAACAAACTCTACATTCCTTCAGGTTCAAACTCACAAATAAGAAAAGGGCCAATCATAATATCCCTCAAAATATATAATCATTTACCTGACTCACTGAAAGGTCTCAAGAATCCTATTTTCAAGAGACAGTATAAAAATTCCTCAAAGAGAAAAGCTATTACTGCGTACAGAAATATATTAATGATTCATTTTAATTTGTATTCTCGTCTCATATTCTATGTATTATATTTTACTCATTTTGTCAACAGTCCAAATGTTTTTATATTCAATGTTTTTATATTTACATATTTTTAAGCTTAGGTTAGCTTTAACTTCAATCATAACTATCATTTTTTTGACGATTTCTATACTTGTACAAGTCTTATGAAATAAATATTTATTTATTATATATTTAGTAATAAACAATTCCTAGAATAAACAATATTAAAATATTTTTTTAGGTGCAGAGACAGCAGTGGCACCTTTGGGTAGACCTGATTATCTCTATACAACTTTCGATGCTACCAATCGACAACAAGTAAGTAAAAGGAAAGAAAAATCTTGAAAGTGTATACTTTTTGGATTTGTCTATTTATATTTCGGAATTTGTCTATCATAATTCATTTTCTACTGCTAATCCTTAGTAAAATCATCTATTAAATTAAAAATCAGTCAAATATTTTTCAGATACCGCCATCAGCTAGCGATAGTTTGAGCAGGCGACTCAGAGACGGTACCTACACAAATTTCACAACGAGAAGAGATCACATTATAGCAGATTCAATTCCAGGACCGGAAAGTTGTGTCTAAGTGTTGCAAACTATATTATTACGAACAACTTTTGTGATACTGAAACTAAAAATAAATATTGTCGCTTGTTCATTTCGCTTGCAATTCTTTACGGAGTGTCTCAACAAACGGAGGAGGGGTTTAAAAATTTATTTATTCAACGACAATATTTGATAATATGTGACTATTTATTTTATTAATTTTCTAGTAATATTGGGTAAAACGATGGAAAATATTTCAAACTTCAATCATCAAGTAATGCTTGACTTTCGTTTTTGGGGGTAAAAATCCTGGTTTTTTCGATTAATAAATTACAAAAAAACTCACTCATTTTCATTTTAAGCGATTACAAAAAAATCATTGCACTGCAATTAAAAATGAATCACTGAGTGGAGAGGCAATTTAGATAAAACATAAATTTCAAAATTTGGTGAATTCACTCAAAATCTGCTGTATTCATATAAAATTTCAAAATTTGGTGGATGAACTTATGCCAAAAATGTCCCCGTGACACATCACCAGCTGTATATCAGAAACTAGTTGTTTGGTATTTATGAAAATTTGTGTGCAATATTTCTGGACTATGCTCTATTCAATTAATAGATTAGTAAGGTTGTGGCTTCAGGTTATATCGAAAATAGTCGTCAACTTTGTTACTTGAAATGTCATATTTAAGTATTAGACCAGTGTTGAAGCCTTTGAAAATGGTAAAAAGTGAAAAAAATAATAGTAGGATGAAACCCATTGGAAAAGGAAGAGAATATAACAAAAATGAAAGGAAAAATAATTTACGGGCGACCTGAGGTAGAGAAATGGAAGGGGAGAGTTTTTAAGGGTAGAAAACTGTTTATCTCGATTTCCGGCAAAACTACAAGTCCTATGGAAAAAAGTTAAATAGCAAAGTTGTAGGTAATAAAAAGATCTACAACTTTTGTATTTACACTTTTTTCACATAACCTCAAAATTTATGTGAAAAATTCAAATAACCTAGTTTTTGGTTTTTTATTTTTTTCTTTTACAAAAAAAAATTTTTTTTCACGTAATTTGTTGAAAACTTATCTTTTTATGTCCCAAATTTTTTTAATTTAAAATATATATTTTTTCACCTTATTTTGACTTAAAATCGAAAAAGCACCTTAATATTCAATCGAAAATTCTCACTTCAAAATATCAGCTTTTTTAAAAAACTCGGTGGGCTTTTTGTTCATTGAAATATCTACTTTTTGATGGTGTAAAAAAATATACATTACTATGGTAAATGTTCTCAAAAAAGGCAAAGAAACGAAAGAAACTCGAATCCGAATTTTTTTTTAATCGTCATGTACAATTTTGAGCTATTTATTAAAATGTATACTTTAGTTACTTAGTTTTTTGAAAAAGCTGATATTTTGACGTGAGATTTTTCGATTGAAAATTAAGGTTCTTTTTCGATATTAAGTCAAAATAAGTTGAAAAAATAAATATTTTAAATCAAAAAAATTACAGTGTGTTTGGGACATAAGAATGTAAGTTTTCACCAAATTTCGTGAAAAAAAAAATTTTGGTTGTAAAAGATAAAAATAAAAAACCAAAAGCTTGGTTATTTGAATTTTTCATATAAATTTTGAGGTTATGTGAAAAAAGTGTAAATACAAAAGTTGTAGATCTTTTTATTACCTACAACTTTGCCATTTAACTTTTTTCCATAGGACTTGTAGTTTTGCCGAAAATCGAGATAAACAGTTTTCTACCCTTAAAAACTCCCCCCTTCCACTTCCCGACCTCAGATCGCCCGTAAATAATTTTTCCTTTCATTTTTGTTATATTCTCTTCTTTTTCCAACGGGTTTCATCCTACTATTATTTTTTTTGGTTCCAAAAATTATCGACCCTGGTCTATACAGGGTGCGGCAGATAAACGGTCAATTAGAAATATCTCGAGATCTAAAGGTATCTGAATTATGAAAATTGGCATGAAGGGGTTTTGAATAATGAGCTATTTAATGAAAATATTGCCGTCACCATTCTACTTCCGGTTATACCGGAAGTTGCACATAACTTTGTAATTTTTAATGAAAGACCCTGTATATTTTTCAATTTTAGAAATATTTACGTTATTCTGAACTTTTTTGTTAATAGTTCCCTATACCTGTTTTGAACCGTTTTTGAGTTGTTATGTTTTTTATATGAAAATTACACTTTTTACCATGTACATAAAATTCAAAATCGTCTAATGTAATTTGAATAAAAGTTTAAATTTCTTAGGAACTATTTACCACATACCGCTTTATCGTTTACACTGTGAAGTTACCTTTTTTATTATACAGGGTACTGTCAAAATTGGAATAAAAACGGATTCCACAATCTTCGCGTAATTCCTTTTTTTCAAATTTTACAAAGTTATGTGCAACTTCCGGTATAACCGGAAGTAGAATTGTGACGGCAATATTTTCATTAAATAGTTCATTATTCAAAACCCCTTCATGCCAATTTTCATAATTCAGATACCTTTAGTTCTCGAGATATTTCTAATTGACCGTTTATCTGCCGCACCCTGTATATTTGGCAGCTAAAAACAATTAATAATTATATTTTTTTCGTTAAAAACTTTTAATAAATCTATATCACTGTGTTAAATACCTAAATACTGTCCGACAACGTAAGGGTAGTCAAATATTCTTCAATTTTTGATTACACAGTTAATTTAAAATGAAAATATGATTTTTACACCAATTAAATAGTTAACTGATTGATTACCTAAAACAATATTCGAGTGAAATCTTTATTTTCAAAGATTTGATAATATAAACGTTGTGGGCTAGAATAGAGAAAAATTTCTTACCAGAAAACAATTTCTCTTTAAAAAAAGAAATTATAAAATTTGGTGAATTCACTCAAAATTTGTCGTATATTTTTAAAAATTTGGTGGATGCATATTTAGTCACGAAGATCCTGTTGTTTGATTTTTATGACAATTTGCATGCAGGAACAAACAATTTGGCTCCAACAAAAAAAATTTAAGGTATAGTAGAGTAGATCTGGCTCTTGAAAACAGACTGATGACATCGCGAATTTTTTTTTCCCAATCCCAATTAGTTCGCGAATTATCGCGATTTGAAATTGCAAAAATGGAAAAAATTAATTAATTATTTCTCGAGTGGCAGTGGAGATGGGGCCTCAATTTTTTGTGAATAAAAGGGTAATAACTAGCACTTTTATGTGCCGGAGGGTGGGGGTAGTGGGGCAAGAGGGGGGGGGGGGAGATATGGAGGGAAACAAATATTATTGAAACGCTGTACAGCGGGAGAACGGAGATGAGTAGGGGGTTCTAACCAGGCTGAAAAAAAAGACGAGGAAATTTCCTAACTATTTATTCATTTTATTAGTTTGCCATGTCCGTATCTTGTGCGAGTTGCAAATGAAAAAGTAAGGTCTGGGAGAATAAGTGGCCTTGAATTGTTTTTTTACTTTTTAATCCATCCAAAAGTTTTAGCCAGCCTCAAAAAATTCTATTTTTTGTCATTAAAAAAACAGATTATTTTCATATTTCATGCGAAAAGTACGAAAAAAATTCACTGTCTCCTGTACTATTAGGTTTTATAATTTTTAAATTGAATATGTTCTAAAAAATGCTAAAAGTATTGTCAAATAATTGTTATTTTACGTATTTTGGCGTGAAATCTATATTTGTTGAGACACCTCCTACTTTAATAGGCAGCGTTTTTTATACGGAATTTTTTCTTTAGATTTATTTTTACATATTTTTGTTCTGCGTGGTGGCTTGCGTGCCAAAATAATTTCATTTCAAGTCTAACCCAAATAAAATCGTGTAAGTCATCCAAACTAAGAAGCTCCACGTAGAAATTTAAGTTATTTCTCAAAAAAAACCGTTAAAAACTTGCAAACATTTTGAACAACCGACAACAGTTTTCACGGGGTTATTTTTCACAAATTCTTATTATAGATTTTTCCTAAAAAAACCCCGGACGTCCTAATCGAAATAAAATTATTGGTAAAAAATATCTGATTAGGACTAGGTGTAAAATGACCCTGTATTTGTGTAGCACAATTGCCAATAGAAATGAATAGAATTGACTATCTACGAATAGACATTTTTAAAATGTTTTCTAAACCTATCAAACTTCTGACTGAATAGAAATTGTAGATAATTAGATTTTGCTGTAAAAAGCTTCGCATCTGTACAGAAATGTAATATTACAAAATAAGTACCGTTAAACAGAGTATTGAATATTCTATTTAAATATGAGTTTCTGCAATAATGATGTAATGTGTCAAGTTGTGGTGAAAAACTTTTGTAATAATTTAAAATGTACCCCTTAAGGTTAATGAACAATTTTCATACACGAGAATTTCTCTTATTTACTGTAATATCAAATCTGTAGAACTGTAGCCTGTAAATAATATATTCAGATATTTATCGTTTTGTGCACCCAATTTCAAGCTATATATCGAACACAAATAAAACATTGTTGCAGAATCCATTATAAAAATGTAATAGTTTCGCTATCATTGCAGTACGTGATGCCTAAATGTCCAATTTTTATAAAAAATTATTAAAGTTTTTGGATAAAAGCGACTATATATTTGTTTGAGATTATTATTATTATCTCATTATTATTTCGCTATTATCTTAAAAACAGTCACTAATAAAATAACTTTATCAGAATGGGACTGGTATATCGTCTGATCTCTTCCACAAACAAATACCATTACTCAAAGCCTCTAAATCACGGGAATCCCCTCGAATGACTCAACCTTTTGAATTTCTGAAAATACATTTCGTCACACAGTGCCGGATTGAAGGGGGGGGGGGGGGGGGGCAAAGGGGGCAATTGCCCTGGGCGGCGGCAAAATGGGATTAAAAATGATCCTTTTTTATAATTTCATAGATTCCAATCTCTAGGAGCAAAGAAAATAATTGTTAATCGCTAGTTTTTAAATTGAATTATTAAACGTTCCAGAATATTAGGAAATTTTAGGAAAAAGAGGACAGACCCATTCATAAAATTGTTTAAAATATTCTAAAAAACGTCAACAAAAAGCCCACACAAAAATTAATTTGCTATGTACTGATTGTTTAATTATTAACATCCCATCGTTAGTACCTTTGTACTGCATTCTTAAGTCGACCCATGTGGCCTAAGTTGCAACGAAAATATATGAAAAAGTAGATGAATATATTAAGCCAGATGAGAACGGTAAGTGTGTGAAAATTTTGTATGTTAGCAACCATATTTATTGTATTTTTCTTTTAATAAAAAATGCTATTTTATAAACAAACATTGTTTTTGTGGACATATGGAGAAAAGATCCAGTAAATATCAAAGAATTTAAATATTTAAAGGCTAAAAACTTATAGCCCACTAACCGCCATAAAGTCTAGGTATACTCGATAATTACAGGCGTACCTAATATTAGTGAGTACTAGATAAAGAGAAGATACGCCATCTTTTGGAGACAACGTAAAGCCTTTGATCCAGATTGCATAGATGTAACTTTGTTAAATATTGATAATAATAACACAATTATATTAAAAATTTTCTAAATAATAATAATAAATCATGTTACAAATTTCACCGATTATACAAATGTTTCAAGATTTTTTTCAAATTTAATGGTGAGGCGCAGACCCAGCCATATTAAAATTGACTTGCCTACCTTGTTAAAAACTATAGTATAGTATAAAATAATAATTATATTTACTAATACATAGACGAATACGTTGAATACTCACAAGTAAATTCAACAATACTAAACAGAACGAACGCGCCCGCCTATGCTGTTGTTAAGTAAGCTACGCAGTTGCGAAGAGGAGGTGCAATTAGGCCTATGACGCGGTGTGATATTTTCATCGGATTCTGGTTCTAGCACATTTGCGAACAATGCAGTAAATTTAAGTTTTCCCATGTTGCCACGCCTCTTGTAAAGTCCAAGATCTGCTGTACGTGTGCTTACTAGGTATTTTTGTTTGTTCATTTTAACGTCTCTTTTCTGACCTACAGCTTATCGTGGGCTCCGAACCACGGTCCTCAATCACCTTAAACCCAGGACTATGCCTTTGTCATGCAGGTGATCTACCGACTAACAAGTGTGTAATTGTGTCACCAACCCCTATCAGTTTCGCGAGATATCCGATCTCATCCGGCCTGTCCGGCGTGAATGAAACTGCGTATGACACAAATACCTTTTTGAACTTGCCAAAGTCTTATCTGACTTTAATTCCACTTGAATGCGGCAGGATTCGAACCTACTCTCCGAACACTGACCAAGCTGAATTGGCAGACGCCTTGCCAACTAGTCCGATTGCTTACTAGGTAGTAAACTTGGATGTTATTATTTTCGATATAACTGATGATTTGTGAATATTTAATATAAAAACATGATCCATTCGCTACTTTACTCGTCTGATAATGTTTGGTTAGGTAAAAAAATATATGTTTTTAACTTAAATAGTATGCTCAACTAACACTTATAATTATTTTATTACGCGGGTACTGATTGACAAGGAATATACACACACTTACCTGTTTTCTCAAAATGGCAAAAAAATCATAGTGCTCTAGTATAAATTTGTATATATTAAATATAGAAACTAATAGAGATAATTTGATTTTGTTGTGTACTTACTGTTTCTTACATAATGTAAATTTTATATGAAAATGTATAAATATATGTTTAATGTCTTTTCTTTTGAAGACCATTATTAATAAATTGTTTATTTGTATCGACTTTAAATCTCACCTAGCCTAATCCTAAAAAACAAATGTACTTATTTGTCGTAAAAAAAATTAAATCGTTCGCAAATAATAAGCAGTTGTTTATAAACTATATACAGTGTGTGTCTACGTATATAAGTTTGAATTATATGTAAAACTTTTTTATTATTAATTTGCGGAAAAAAGTTATTCTTCATAAAAAGTTCTGCACGATCTAAAACCTAAAATACAATCATCAGATACAAAAATTTTTCAGTCGTATACGGGGTTCGTCAAAAAATATAAATTTTGCTCAAGAGTAAAGTACCTTCATTTTTAACAATATCGAAAATTGTTATTAACAAAAGTTGATCAGAATTTAAAGTTACATCCAAAAATAAAGGCAAATTATCCAAAAGAACATTTAAAATAACCAACACTGTATATAAGTCCCTAAAATAGCGTTTTTAATTTCTTACAATTTTATGGTCTCTTCTGCAAAAAATTTAATTTTAAGATATATCACTTAATTTTCCACTTCCGTATTTTCCTGACTTTCTCGATTTTAAAATGTCACAAAATTTTCCAGAGATTATTCAATTTTTCCGCATTTTCTGATGCACTAATATTTAAAAAGATTTTTTTTAGAAAGACTGACCTGTTTCTCAAATTTTTTTGAACTTGTACTTTTTTTAATCTGTAGAAATAAAACTATATTTTGCTTTGAGTTTGATTTTGATTTAATTTTGATTTGATTTTTTCGTAAATTTTGCCAATGCCAATCGATATTCCATTCAAAATTACCCCCTTTGAGAGATTTTTTTATTTTATACAATAAATCCACTATTTTGTATTATCCTTCGAAAAAAAGACGATTATCTTATCAGTGAAAATGACTTAATTTTTAACACCCACATTTTCCCCAATTTTTCTCCCATTGTTCCACTAAAAATTTGGATTCGTTAACTTCGGTTTTTCATAAAAAATGGCACCTACTCCAATTGTTTTTACTCTAACCTTGAAAATATCTAGATGCATTAAACACTGGTAATTCCCCGGTTACAGCCTTGTAATACAGGCTGAAGTTTTATTTTCGAAAAACAATATATATATAACACAAAAATAAACTAATAAAACATCACATTGACACTGTAAAACAAATATTTTTAATTCAACGTGAGCTAAAATATGAAGAAAAAAATATTAAAAATAATAAAACTCAGTATTTTCATTATTATTTTATTTAATTAATTTTTTTAATGTTGCTACTTTTTCTCCAAACTTAAAAAACAATTTCCCATATGGAAGGCTTTGGACAACCATTGTCGCCACAAAAAACATTAAACGTAGTATCAACTTTAAAACCTAGAATTTCTCTCTCCTCTTGAATTCGGAAAGAAAACGTACTTTCGAAAGTTCCAATAAAATATCTGGCGTACGAACAGATTATCTGATCGATTATGGCAACTCCACCATCTTTATATTTTGTCTTAAATTTAGCTGACGGGATGTATCTCAACACTGTAAATCCGTCCAGAAGGTACGACAAATGGTCAAATTCTGAAATTATTAAAAAAAAAAGAATTTTTGTTAAAACTAAATTTCAAATTATGCAGATTTAATTCTCTATTTTATCTCGTGATTTTAGAAGGAAAAAAAAGGTGAATTAAATAAAGTGTTTTTGCACGATAGGTTTTGAAGAAAAACTGGTTAAAAATTATAAAAAAATCCTAGTTTAAACGCAATTTGCAACGCAAAGCCTATGGTTCGATCGAAAAAAATAAAGTAAAAGGAGTCTTCTTCAAGGATAAAAAAACAGTTAATTTGCAAATTTTTAACAAAAAAACAGCACAAACCATCTAAAAAATATAATATTAATGTTTACCATCATCTGTTCCATCGGTTGCTATAAAAACCGTGTTCAAATCAAGCTTTTTCAACACAGTTTTAACTTGTTCCGAAACACTTTTTAATGAAGGAACTTCTCCAGCTCTATTCCTAACAAAGTCTCTTCTTCTGAGATGTATCGCAACATAAGGTCCTCCAATTGCATCACGTTTTAACTGTAAAAAAATCAAATTTATTATCACAATCATCCACATTCTTTTTTTTTTACAACTATGATTACTATAAGCATTTTTTCCTACATTTGTGTAACAAATAAATAGTTCACTTGCAGTAAGCATTTTCGTGGCCAGATGTTGTTCTGGGATTAACCAACATTCGTCTATAACAGAAAGTACCTACAAAACTAACGACCAGTAAGTTAAATAGTAGAAAATGTGAAATTTGGTTAGTAATACTCAAGTATTACAGATAAAAGTTTGTTTATATCTTTACTAACATGGGAGCTATTCATCTATGAGGAATCGGTGGCCTACTACTGTTTCATCAGTCCAACTTTCAGGAAGACGTGTTTCGTCATTGTCATCAATAGAATCGAGATATTTTCTTCGAAAAACTGCAGCAACTTTCTTAAGTTCCTTATTAAATCGCATACTTCTCCTTGCTTGCCAATATAGACTACTTCCGAAATAATCATGAAGTGCAACTTCTGCGTGGTTAATTAAGATTGTTCTATAAAAATTGCACGAAAGATTTTTTAAAAAAGATAATCGGTACTACTTTAAATTAATATTTTATGACATACCTAGCAGTTGTATTTAAAAATATTTCTGTCAATTTTGTAGCTGGCCCATGATAGGATAAGCATTGTATATTGTTAGACGTTACATTTTTGTAAAAAAAAAATGAGTAATCGTAATTCTTATTGCAATCATTAATTTTCATCCTATCTTCAAAATTGCCCGTTTCAAACATGTCTTCGAAATGTTGTAAAGTAAACACTTGTTCTATTTCAACTTTGGAGTATTTATTTGGATAATCTAAAAACCGTATAATTCCTTCAAAGACAGTTTGTCCAAATTTGCTTTGTTGGTTTCAAATTTATAAAATATATTTGATAAAAATATTTGTGATCCAAATATTGATGGTTTAGTTTAGAAAAATGATAACTACACTTTTGTTTTTTATTGTAACCAAAATGCTTGTGAAGAAAGACACAAATATTCAAGTTTAAATGAAAATAATATATACCTACTAAGGTAAACTATTATTACTTGTATTACCTGTAATGTCCCTGCTTTATTTGTTGTTCGTGGAGTTAGCTATTATCGAAACTAATCCATCAATATTTAAAATAAACCAGCAATCCCTTACCCAAAAAAAAGTCATACATTTCTACTACAGGCGCAAATTTTTTTAAACTGTCTATATCAAAATAAAATCCCCATGGAATTTGTTCGGGAAGGTGATTATAATCCCAGTGAACCAAATTGGACCATGGGGGAAGTACTAGGTGGAAAGTATTTAAGTTTTTATTCTTAGAATTTTTCATTTGATGTGCCAATACGGCGAAACGTAAATAAACATCTCTTCTCAAATTAAAACCTTCTGGTCTATTGACTTCATAGAAAAGGTATCTTCTAAAATGTAAAAATGTGAATAAGCTATGGAAAATGTTATTTATACATTACTTGGTGCCCTCAACACAATTTTCATCCTTCTTAAAACAAACATCTGAAGTCTCAGTAAAATACACTTTTATTAAGCAGACAATGAGTATAAAAATAGTCCACATAATCCGTAGTCATTGAATTTATTCAAAATAAATTGAAGTCCTTTTAAACCGTATTTTAACCGAAACACTGTTTCACAGATCATAAACAAATTCTAGCTTCTCTCATATTTGACATCTATGCCAAAAAATGTAAACCGAAGACTTGGGAAGGTAGCGTTTTACTAGATAGTAAGAAAGTGTGATGTGTTTTTAACTATTTTTACTTGGATTGAATTGAAAAGAGTGTTTACATTTTGCCATAGTATATAAAATATTACTGAAATAATGATCGGGGGCTATTGAACACCACGAAATTTTATTAACCAAATACCTTAGTTAAACCAAGGCACTTAAATATAAGAAGATTAGTGTACATGCCATGAACTAGGTTCTAGATTATTCATTGATCAGTTTATTCCTCTTATACAAATGCATTCATTGATAAATTTCATTCGCTTATTCAATTCATTCATGATCAAATTCAATCTAGGTCAAAAATAGTCGACAAGATTGCAACTAATTAGATTTTTTTTAAAACTTCCGCGTTTTTCGCCAATGCTGTCATTCGCGACGACTGCGCAAAACTCTCAACGAAAATAGCTTCGATTGAAATCGTCTTTCTTTTTCTGCTGACCTCTGTTTAGCACTTTTGTGTTTGATTTATAGAAATATAAAATAAAAAATGGGTTTCCAAAATATATGGTATTCTCATCCTCGTAAATATGGACAAGGCTCGAGATCGTGGTACGTATTCAATAACTAATTTGATATTCTAAAGTGCTCAACTAAAATCTTAACCTCAATCGAAAACGTGTTTTTTTGGATTTATCAAACATTTATGAAAAATGTTAAGGCCAGTTAATGAAATATGTTTTAGCGTATTTGCTTTTGGATGTAGTTAAAAATATTTCTGAAAGGGCTAACATAGATTTACTGTTTTTATTCTGTTAGGAATGGGCGGATTGAATCCATTAATAATTCCCATATTAAGTGAAATATGTATATATTTAAGAATAAGTTCGTGGTTCTCAATTTAAATTATTACCAATAGTTCAAAATTGTTAAATTCCGTCCAGTGGAACCAGAATAATTCCTATATAAAGAAAAATTAATATTTGTTTCCTCTAATTTGTTGGTAATTTAGTTTACTCTTTTAAACCGTGGTTTTAATATTTTCGAGAGAAAACTAATTACTAAAGAAATGTCGCCCCTAGCATGCACGTTACTTCTTAAATTGGTTCGAATTTGTTATATTGCATTGGCGGAGAAGAGCAGTTTTCAATAAGACCATGCAATATGGTTAAGCAGAACCGGACTTACAATCATTTGTTCAAATCACGGTTCCCACTCCCTCCCAGCTCTTATATGACAATATAGAAGGAAATTTTCTGGAAATTTCATATTTTTTCAAAATAAGCATTCTCTAAATAATTTTTATATCGTGGCCGCTTTAGTCGTTGAATTTTTTCTCCGACACTGTACTCCAAAGCCATTTTGTTTGGGCCACCTAGTACTTGGCTTGCTGTTTGATAAAGTAAAAATTATTTTTATTATTATTGCAGCCGTGCTTGCTCCAACAGACATGGTTTGATCCGTAAATATGGTTTAAATCTATGCCGTCAGTGCTTCAGGGAGTATGCCGGTGACATTGGATTCAAAAAGGTAATTTATTTCATCTCTCAAAATACCATATGAACTAATATCGTTTTTTTTTATTTTCAGTTAAACTAAATATGAAAATATGTTTTGTAAATGTTAATTTAAAATAAAGATACAAAGATAAAAAAAAGGTGTTTTATTGTCAAAAAAAAAAACTTACTCTACATGGTAAAATACAAAACCACTGTTTTATATCAAACTAAACTAAGATTCATTTCAAACGTAATAACTAAAAATCACAATGAGATAAAAAAATAATTACGTAACTAAATAACACAATGAAATAAAAACTAATTAAACTAAAAAAAAGCCATTACAACTCATCCTCATTTCCGCTTTCAATGTTTTCATAAAGATTTGACACCCTTTCCTTGTGTTCGTTCGAAATAAGGTGCTCACGGATCTCATGTATGAACAGGAAATGCTCTCTGCAGAGTAGACACTCTGTCTCTGTGGTTGGGATCAGCCTAAAAATAATAATAGTTGAAATTTTACGAAGGACCACGTAAATATAATTTTAATTAATATTGAATGCAGAAATTATTTTATTTAAATTGAGCCCTAAGAGGTCATTTTTTAAAATATTTATATAATTCAATTTTGTTTCTTTTTAAGGTTTCTAATAATTTAATTTAAACTTACGCACACATTTTTTTAAAATAAAGTTTTTACTTAAGAAATCCCATTTTAGAAAATTTAAAAAAAAAAATACAAAATTAATCTAAACTTTCATATTGCAATCTTGCACGTACATTGACTTTTCTTATCTTTCTTTTCGAATTGCTGTTATGAAAAAAAAACATTTTTATCAGTAAAGATATTTATTAATACTATTTATTTAAAAAAATTATTCAAAACTTTCTTTTATGATATATTTCGAACCATGTGCAGCACATAGCACAACATTGCAAGTGTTTGATATTTTGCGACTAAATCTTTATAGCTTAAAACCAACCTTTTTGCCATACGATCCAAGTCGTCAAGATTCTTTCCAATTTGGTGATGACCTTTCTGGGAATTCAATTTAACGAACCACAACAAAGGCCAGACATCTTCTGCATCTTTTTCTATATTCGGTTTGAGAATTTGTGTTTCGAAGTTGTTTCTGGCCCAATTATTCGAAAATTTTACGCTTGTCCTCTCGACTGGTCTCCTTTCAGAATAAATGAGGCTAAAATGAAAGCATAAATGAATAGAACTGCAATTCGAAATCTTGCAAGTAAATATTTAATCTGTGTTTAAAGTTTAAAATCTTATTTTTACAAATATATAAATAAATTATGCAATACTTACTTGATAAGGTCCTTCTTCAGAGCTTTTTGAATTCTTAACATTTCGTCTTGGGCAGAAACTTCACGTGATATATCGGCCATCAGTTTCACTCCTTGATTCAATGAAAATCGAACTTTGTTTATCTGAAATCGATTTACGTATTTTCCTGTTCAACGCAAATTGATAAATTCTCTACTTACCCTATTTATCTCTTCCGCGGTCAATTCAGTGTCAAGTTCCAAAGTGAAATCGTGCGATGGATAGTAAGATCTGTTTGTATATTGATCGAATCCTAATCCACAAAGAATCGACGCGACTCTGGTACCGTCGTCGGTCAATTTGGGCCTCATTGTAGGACAAAACAGTAGTGTTAGCAACATAGGAAGACCTGGTACATTTGGCATTAAAGTAGTTTGTCTAAGTTTTAAACGTTCCCCTCCAGCGGTTTGACTAACATAACTGGCTACCAACAATCTAAAAATAAATTCTAATTACGCCAGGCGTCAAGAGCGCGAAGTCTGAACCAATAAAAGCCAGTATATCACTGTAGACATGGAAAGGGGAAGTTGCGCCCTGAAAATTTCAAAACTACTTTATATAAATTAATTATAAAAACCTGGTATGATAGTCCTGTGGTTCAGAGTCTAATAAAACCGTATTAACTGAAGACCCCTCTATGGTTACACTTTTATTTCCAGCACTCTCGATACATCCGTATATCTTCATTTCTAATGGACTGTAAGGACCTTTAAGATAAATTGTCCTGGTGTTTTTTGACATTCGAGGTGCTTCAAAGTCTACATAATTTTCTACTTTATCGAAACTTAACCTTATTGCTTCCATGCTAGGATTATCGGCTTTGTATACCTGAATTCTCTTCTCGTGATCAGCCTAAAATGTTTTTTTTACATAATATAACATTTAAATGAACCAATCTTCTGCACTATTGGGATTTCCTATAGATACAAAGTTGATTAAATGGGGAAAAAGGTGTATATTTTCAAGACGAATTTATTGATTTTTTCAAAATTAAAATATTAGGTCGAGTCTGAGATATTTGAGAAAAACCGAAATTGAAGATTTTCGTTTTATTTAATTAACGCTCCTATTTTTTTAAGATAGAAAAAAATTTATAAAGCTTTTTTCTCTATCCAACCATGTAGAATACTTAATTTTTTTATTAGGTTCTTACAATGAACTGCAGTTTAGGAAATTTTCTAAGTACAGTCCTGTTCAGATTTATCCTGAATGTTTTTTAAACAACTTAGCTTTTGAGCATATTTTGGATGTACATTAGAATAATTCACAATGTCTTTTTAATACATTCTAATTTCTAATTATCTGTTATAATTAAATAGTTGAAGTTTAAATAAATTTTATTTATTGTTTGATTGTAGTTATTTAAGAAAATTGAATTCAGATATTTAATAGAAATTAAGTATGCTTAGGGCAATAAGCTCAAAGTATACTCAATTTTTAATTAATTAACGTACAGGTCCGTATTTAAAAAAAATAGTTGAGGTTAGCCCTTCAAAGACGAAACGTTGTTTTAAAAAATTGGATACGCTATGTTAATTTGTATTTGTCCTTCAATAAAAAAGCTTTATAACTCTTTTTGCTATCTTTTAAAATTAAGGTGTTAATTAAATAAAACGAAAATCGTCAACTTTGGTTTTCCCCAAATATCTCAGAAACCGGACCTGATATTTTAATTTTGAAAAATCCAATCAATTTGTCTTGAAAATACGCATCTTTTTTTCCCATTTGACCAACTTTGTATCTATAACGGTTTCCGAAATCCCAATAGTGTTCAATTAAATTTGCGTCACCCTGTATGCTGTATAATATTTTCGAATATCATATTTTTCATTATGCTGTCTTTTTAGAATTCATAAACTCCTTTGCATGAAAATTTAAATTGTTTATAAAACTAATACTAATATTTTTAATTTTTGTGTCAACTAAATTAATTTCTTGATATTCTTTTTAAAAGTCAAATTAAAAAAATCAATATAAGTTAAGTAAAAATATTAAAAAAATAATATTGAAATTACTAGACTCTATAGGAATTTTTTTACGCTCATTAGATGCAATTCTTAGGCTATGCTACTTTTCACTTCTACGGAAAATAAGTATTCTTAGGGAGAAAAATATTTTTTAATCAGAAAAGTCTCAGATCATCGTATCCTGGAGAATCCGTGGGTTTTTAATTTTCCACTGTGACAGCGAATACTGATTATTCCTATCAAAGGAAAACCAAAAGTTACTAATTCTTTTTTAAATCCAAAGTTTGAGAATATAGTTATTTTCAGAACAAGTGCGCAAAGTGGTACTTTTCCGCACGCAAATACAGTTATAAGAACGACGTGTTAGGCACAACATTTTTCCAACGAACTTCATATCAGATAACAACAAAAATTAAAAAATGACATCAATTTGGGTGGGCAGTGGCGCTTCGCGCCACTTGCGCCGTGCGAAAAGTTATTTCTTAAAAATAAATTTTATTTATTTTAAATGTCCCTGAAAAAGTTTTTCACATACCTTTGACAAGAAGCTCTCAACTGCCGGCTCAGCGTATCCCAGTTCTAACATCATTTGGTTTATGGACTTAACTTCAGATTTAATTTGCGGATCTTGTTTGAAAAGTTCTAAATTTATTATATTATCCACGACAGAATGGACCTGCAAGAAGAATAAAGTGTAACAATAGAAAATAGAAAATAAACTTAATTTAAAAGTTCCCAATTTCTCTTCTCATGGAATAAAACCACTTATTTTAAAAAAGATTTTTAATTTAAAAAAAGCTTTTTTTTTATAAGTGGTTTTATTCCATGAAAAGAGAAATTGAACTAACAAGGAAATGAATTAAAAGTTCCCAGTACAAAATTTTTCAATAATCCATTATAAAACATTACGATTAAACGACAAGCTAAAAAATAAAAAAATAATTAATTTAAAAATTTCAGATTTCTGCTTAATTTATAAGATTAAATAATACTCTCACGAAACACTTTGATTTTCTAAAAAATAAAAACCAAATACTCACTTTACCATACAGCAGGACGTTATAAGTTTGGTTTTTCCAATAACAGTTGCTTTTCTCTGACCAAAGTCCTTTAGGGTTGGCTTTTCTTGAGGGTTGTATTCCGTATAGAACGCACTCTATTCCTAAAGGCGGAAGTTTGCATTCAGGTCTATCGGGTAAAACATATACTTCTGCTAATGGCACTTGTTGAATGTTACCATAGTCCACAAAAACTACCTACCCAAGAAAATAACAAAAATGAATTTATAATTACGTATTATATGCAAGAAAGTGCGATTGGTTATAGGCCCAACTCTGTGGGATTTATTGTAGAAGACTCCAATGCCTGGTAGAACGAAAAAAACATTAGGTTCATATTATTTTATGTCAGGAATAAAAGTTGAATGATTTTATTTAATATTTAATGTTTATATAATAATAAAATGAAATTTTAACAATGAAGATGTTGACTTTTGGTTGATACAAGATTAATTATGAAGAGAACGACAGCACTCAACAAGGCGTGTCTGGATAAACTTCTACATTATCAGTTGGTGCGATATTTTCGCGCAAATAAGATAACAGACAGGATACGATCAGAAAGAAACAGTAACATCGGTCAAACCGAAAAAAATTTGAAGACAAGCATTAAGGAACATAAAAATATTTATAAACAGATTATTAATTGAGCTACAATTGGTCATAAACATACTTGGACGAAACTTGGAGTCACAGATATAACTTGACAACGATAGAACATATTATCTTCAACGTATTTTGCTGAGTACATTTTACCCATTTTGATGGTACTACCCGAAGCAATAACACCATGTAGGACAGTTTTGTTAAGAATTTCTTCTAATTTGGCCAGATATATTTCACTGTCCAAATGATTGGCCCAAAAATGTCCCGCGTCAATTTGCTGCAAAAAATTTAATTCGTTTAATATTCAGGTTTATAACAAAAAATCATTTCATACCTCTGTAACTTTAATTTCTATCCATTCTACATCTAACGACGGAATCGGAGAGTACTCGTTGACCGAGAAACAATTTCTGCCTGTAGAAGTAGAAAGCACATTAATGTCCTCCATTTTTTGAAAAGTACTTTTTCTTTTGAAACCATTCTTTTCAGCCCATTTCCAAGCTTCTTTTTCTCTGAAAAAAATCTAGACATAACAAATCGCCTTTAAAGTACCTAATAAAAACACTTACGGTAAAATTCTCAGTACTAACGGATAGTTCAGTTGCCTTTTTCTAATCGACTCGTAAACTTCTTTAGGAATTCTTCCTGGAATAGTATCCGCTATCATCTGCCTTCCATCGACGGACAATGTTAGTTGATCGTAAGTTTTCTGAAATCTTTTAAATTCAATATAAACTTTGCTGCTTCCGTCAAATCCTACTGATATGTTACTGTCCGCTTCGTTGTCGTTTTTAAATAGCGCCTTAATGGCTCTGATGTAAAGAGGTCCCGGTTGGGAAGCATCCATTCCTGTTAGGTATACTGAGAGAAAAGGGTTACGACCACCAACAACTTTCACTGCTTCCTTTTCATCTAACTGATCGGTGTTCGCTTCTCTAATGTAGAAATTCGGATAAAAAGCTCCAGCCGTAATTATCTATAATCAAATAAAAATATTGCAATTTATTTCTAGATCGTAATTTATGAAAAAGAGTGTTAAAAGTGTGAGAGTGTTAAAAGTATGAAAAAGTGTTAAAAATATGAAAAATAGTGTTAAAAGTATCAAAAAGTGGGTTAAAGTGTGAAAAGGAGTGTTGAAAGTATGAAAAAGAGAGTTAAAAGTGTGAGAAAGAGTGTTAAAAGTATGAAAAAGTGTGATAAATAATGTTAAAAGTGTGAAAAAGTGTTAAAAGTACGAAAAACAGTGTTACAAGTATCAAAAAGAGTGTTAAAAGTATCAAAAAGAGTGTTAAAAGTATGAAAAAGGGTGTTAAAAATATCAAAAAGAGTGCTAAAGGGGTGAGAGTGTTAAAAGTATGAAAAAGAATGTTAAAAGTATGAAAAGGGGTGTTAAAAGTATCAAAAAGTGTGAGAAAAAGTATTAAAAGTATGAAAAAGAGTGTTAAAAGTATGAAAAAGAGTGTTAAAAGTATGAAAAAGAATGTTAAAAGTATGAAAAAGGGTGTTAAAAGTATCAAAAAGTGTGAGAAAAAGTATTAAACAGAGTGTTAAAAGTATGAAAAAGAGTGTTAAAAGTATGAAAAAGTGTTAAAAGTATGAAGAAGAGTGTTAAAGTGTGAAAAAGACTGTTAAAAATATGAAAAATAGTGTTAAAAGGGTGAGAAAAGTGTTAAAATATGAAAAAGAGTTAAAAGTATGAAAAATAGTGTTAAAAGTAGGAAAAAGAATGTTAAAAGTGTGAAAAAGTGTTAAAAGTATGAAAAAGAGTGTTAAAAGTATCAAAAAGAGTGTTAAAGTGTTAAAAGTATGAAAAAGAGAGTTAAAAGTATGAAAAATGGTGTTAAAAGTATGAATAAAAAATTTCTCTGCCAAAGCTATTACATAAAATTATTATCATTTCAAAACTTACTTTCAATATCAGAGGTCCCTCATCATGACTCAATTGAACTTGTCTCTGAACAGTTTTTATGTTCAAATAATCGAGACGCTGTTTTATTTCTGTAACCAAGACGTGCCATTCTCTTAAACCTTTCAAATTAACAAGGTTCATATTACACCATCGATTTTCGCTGTGATGATTCTCAAATTTGTTATCTCTTTTGCAACCTTGCCAAACCTGTTAATAAATTTATTAAGTTGTTTTTATCATTTTTAAGCGTGATTTACCACAAAAACTTACCCGATACAAATTAAGTAAAGCAATAAGATCGCTGAAGGAACCATCTGCCCACAATAATAGTTTTCTGTATGCATAAAATCTTTGTTGAAATGGAATTGAGAAAATATTTTGTATCGAACAACCGGCAGCTAAAATTTAAAATATTTTTGTTGAGTAAACTGGAGAAATTTGTTGGTGTTGTACTGCTCCACGAAATTAAGGCACCATCCAGAAAAAAATAGCCAGTTTGAGTACATATACAATATTTAGGATTATTTTAAAAATGACAAGTGATCCCAGTGTGTTGAATGGTGCAATAGTACAGGGAGACCATACCAGAAGAGCCATGACTCCGGCCAAAACAAAATCTTTTCAAATGCGTGGCAATGGTGCGTTTATTTCTTGTGGAAGCCTATATTTATTACCCATTATAACTGCTTCTTCGAGACAACTAAACAAATGTCCTAACACAATAAGCTTCGATAGATGAATATCGACAGGTAAATTAGCCATAACGGTACCCAAAAATGTTATATCGCCATCAGAAGGGGTGTACATCCCTCTACACGTTTGTAGTAACCCACCGAGCTAAAAAATACTTATTTAAAACAACTATTTCGTTTTCGTAAATGAAATATACCTCTTTGAGACTCAGAATCGTCATTCGTATGTTATTTAGATTGGGTGGATTTAAAGCAAGCGCCAGTATTTGTTGAGGTGTGTCGTTTAAATTTAACATCTTCGATTGAAGAACTACTCTTTCCAGTGGAGCTCTTAAAATTTCCGGGATGCTTCTTGCTTGCATTTTTCGCTAAAAAATATACTTATTTTTCTACAATGAGCCACGAAAGTTGTATTTATTTTTCACTCTTAACGTGGTAAAATACCATGTATATAGTGTGAGTCATGAGGAGTTTTAATTTATAATCAAATTTAATTTTTTTATTAGAAACTGAGTAATCGTGTGGGGAAAAAAATAAATACGACAAATCAAACATTTTTATCTTTTCAATCGTTTGTAAAAATTTAAAAATGAAAATAAACTGATGAAGCCCCGGGCCAGGGGCGAAACGTCTTTCCAATAATTGTTTAATTTATTTTAATTTACGAAGAATCCTAAACCCAGGCAACAAAAACCTTCCTAATCAAAATAAATTAAAAAGTTGACTTACCTGATAAAAAGTCCTTGGAACCAGGCGATAAACTCTTCCATTACCGATTCTACCAACCCTGCCAGCTCTTTGGTCACAATTAACATGAGAAGCCCATTCGAGTTTTAAGCTCATATATTTAGTTATCGGGTCAATTGTCATAACTTTAGTCATGCAAAAATCTATGACTAAAAACAAGATAAAATTTGTCATAAACTTCCATTAAAAAAAAATACATTTTTATCATTTATTATTTTACTTACCATAATACGAATCTGGGACAGTAATAGAACTTTCTGCAATATTTGTGGATAAAATAACTTTCCTTTTTCTAGGTTTGGCTGGGAGAAAAGCCTTCGCTAACTCATCATTCGGTAGAGAGGAATGCAAAGGAATAATATCCCATTGAATTGGTGGCGTTTCAACTTCAGATATATCTTGATAGTGTTGATTAAGCAACTTACTCGCCTCTTCTATTTCATTGATACCCGGTAAAAATACTAAAACACTACCGACTATGGTTTTGTTCGTGATGGGATCTACTGTATCTAATTTATCAATGACTGCAACTAGAAAAGTGAAAATTTTCCAGAGACCTTCAGATATTTCAGGTTTTTCGATATCAAAGTCAGGCAGCTGAAAAGAAAATGGTATATATTTTGGAATTTCATTCAAAATCGATTTTTCAAATACTTACCGAAACTCGAGTTGCGTTAATAGCAGTTTGAAGGTTGTCTAAATAAAATGTAGTTTTGGTGTACATATTTTGTTTGTTAACATGTATTATGTGTGCAGGAAGAGCAACATCTACATTATGAGATCTAAAATAATAAGCAAACTCTTCGGCTTCAATGGTAGCAGACATGAGAATCACCTATAGAACATTTAATATTTAGAATAATGACCATTTAGCATGTTGCTAATTAAAAAAATAATCCAGTCAATTTAATACGCATTAAGTAAATATTCCCCAAATTTTTGTAATTTAAATCTATGTGGGGCAATACCAAAAGACTGGAAAGAAAATTCAAGTAGGTGTATGTGCGGGAACGACTTGCATGAATTAATATATTTGGAAAATCAAAGGTAAAGAAAAAACCTGCTTAATTAACACATGGCGACCCTTTTGAGTCCACAAAATTCCGAAGTAAATGCTATGGAAAAAAGGGAATACTTAATTGGAAAAAATCGGTCAAGGTTCATACAGATGTCTGGTCTTTGGGTATAATTATATTTAATTGTTCATGGCATTTCTTTGCATTTATTGAATAAATAAAGGTTAAAGATCACACTATCAAGAAGAAAAAATATGAAAATATATAATATATTAAATAATAATTATTAAATTAAAAAAATTATAAATGTTCTGTATTTTCTCCTTCCAATAAATACTCTCACAGTTATTTTACCCAGGATTCCACTTTAAAAACAAAATATTTTATCAAAGTTTTAATGCTAATAATCAATTTACTGTTCCGAAATAAAAATAGTATAAATCAACATATTTATTTAGCACATAATAAAACTTTTGTAAACTTTAGAATTGAAAAACAATATCAAAAAACTAAGTATTTCACTAAAGGTGGCAGTCTAGATAAATGAGATAAGGAGCCAAAATGACTCAATGCTTCCATTCTAGGGATTTAACATGTAAATAACTTCTCTTCAAAATTTCTACTCAGATATATCTTGATAGTGTTGATTTAATGATTGTCTTAAGAGTTTTACCTCAATATTGGAATAATTGATGTAGTACTTGTAATTTTTGGAGCCTAATAATATCATTTTGATACAGAATAGTTGCACAGTGTTATGAAATGAGGAAGAATTAAAGTGGTTTGCCAATTTAATGTTATGTACTTACTTTTGTTCTGGTAGAGTTGGTAAATAAAAACCTTCGAATAAGCAACAACAAAAAATCTAAATCTTGATTTCTTTCATGAATTTCGTCAACAATTATATGTGTAAACTGTTGCAGAGACTTTGTTTTTATAATTTTTTGCAAAAGTACTCCTATAGTCATGTATGTTAAAATCATATCGGGTGATGTCTTTCTTTCCAATCCAACCTAAAATTAATTAAAGACTAAGTAATTTTTTTCAACTTAATATTGTTTTACTTACCTGATAACCACAGACAGTTCCCAAAGTCCATCCTCTCTCTTCACAAACTCTTTTGGCAACGTTAATTGTTGCTATTCTTCTTGGCTGTGTCACAACTATATTACAATACTCTTGTTTTTCTCTAGCATCATCTAAGATATATTGAGGTACTTGAGTGGTTTTACCACATCCTGTTGGACCTTGTATAACTAAAACGTTATCAACTTCGATCAGATGAAGAATCTAAAACAAATGTGAGTAATAAATATTATTTTTTTAATTAAAGTCAGATGTAGTTTACTTTTTCGCGAAAGAAATCTATCGGCAATTCCTTTTTAACGAGAGTTCTATTAAAATTGTACTGTGAATATACATTTAATGGATTATTTTTATAATCAATCCCATCAACTCCATCAACATCTGACATACTGCTAGGCCCCTAAAATAAGTAATACGGTTTATTTTATTTGTTTGTGATACTTTTTCTACATAAAATAAATTTGTATACTTTAGCTTAGAAAAAAAAGCAATTTGAAAACTATACCAATGAATGAATATATTTTAAAATAACCCTCTCTAATTTATAGTAATAAGCATGTTTTATAGTCTGAAAAAAAGCAATATCAATCAATAATAATGAACAAATAAACAAAAGATCTATTAAAACAACTCACATTGTGTGATGAAACTATATTCATTTTATATTACAATAATTATACTTAAAATGGTCTACAATAACATAAAAACAAAACTAGAGATCAGTTTATTAAATTAATGATGTTTATCTTTTTTAACTTTTAAATATTACTTATAAAAACGCTCTTTACATCTTCCAACAAATAATTGAAATTGAAAACTTTTTGACTCAAATATTCAAAATTTCTATTTCCAACAGTTTGGTTTTGGTAAGATGATTTCTTTGCCTGGTAGTGTATGAACCAGACAATAAAGTACTAAATAGTAAACAATGTGTTTCATATTTAAATAATAGATATTGTTAAAATGTCAAATTAATAGTAACCAATATTACTGTTATATTCATTTTATTTTTATTATTCAGATATATTTACTGTGAAATAACCGTTATTTTTATAAAACTATATTGATACCTCTTTTGTCTTAATAGATGCATATTTGAGCATTTCCTCATTAACATAATTTTGCTCATAAGACTCATAATTAACGTCTTCTTCTTCATCTGTAGAACTGAAGTCTTCATCATTTATATCTACTCCCATAACACCATTCACTTGTCCAGTCGGGACAACTGGCTTTCTATGAAGATCAGCAATTAGTTTATTCATTTTGATTTTATATAAATAATGTAGGTAGACTAAACAATGAAAGTTATCAAAAGTATTTCACTGGAATGGCACAGCAAATAGCTGTATAGTAAACATCATTTTGTTAATTAAGAGCTAAATGTTTTTGAATCATAAGTTAATCACTGTCTTTAACTTCCTAAAAATGGCGCTAAGAAAAAAAGCACCTTAAAAACAGAAAAACACAAGTTAGGTTAGTCAATTTGTCGATTTTTTTTGTATATGGCAATATGGGTCCAAACCAGTAACCACTAACCGGACAAACGATGGCCTGTTGTTTGTTGTTTTGGCAATTAGAAAAATATTGTAGCGGGTAAATAGCCGGAAGAGACTGAGCTCAAGAAAAAAAAGAAGAAGAAGAAGATTTTTTGTACTAATCCTATGAAGCTTTTCAAGCAGGTAAAAACCTAAACATAAAGGTGGAGGCCAAGCAAAACAAAAAAGAACAAATTTATCAACTGACAGTTGTCAAATTGTTATTGTGTTTTGTTTATCATCTGTTTGCTTACTATATTAATAGGTTATTATATTTTTTATTTAGAATTTAATTACAACAGGTTCAATTTAAAATGGAACAACAACCAAATATTCATAGAAAAATGCTAGCAGCGGCAGTCTCAAGTATTTTATTAGAGAATGGTTATGATTCAGTCGAAACAGAAAGTTTAGGAACCCTTACAGAAATGATGCAAGCTTGTAAGTATTTCACTTAAATTTTATTAAAAATATTTAGCATTTACAATTTTTTAGTTATAACAGAAGTTGCTCATCTAAGTAAGACTTATTGTGAACTATCTGGACGTGTAGAGCCACTTTTAGGAGATATAATTTTGAGTTTTGTAGAAATGGGTAAGTAATATAGATAAATTAGTTACAGTTAATAATAACATAAAACTAAATTATAAAAAAGAAAAAAAACGTTGAATAACAAAATAAGAATTAGAATTGATCAAAATTTAATAAAATTAATTATAAAAAAAGATAGTAACAAAAGATTTTTGTTTTCAAATATAAGAGATCTGTTGGAAATTAGGATTGTTATAAAGAAATATTTTAAAAATTTCTGAGTTCCAAAGAATGAGTGAGTTTTATCTGCTGACCTCTAAGTAAGTATGCAATTGCATATCTGTCCTTCAACAAGATAATTTATTTACCAAGTACAACCATAATTTCATTACAGGTTTTAACTTTCATGCTTTGGAAAATTATGTCAAATCTTCTAAACATGTAGTACTACCTCCTCTTCAACAGCAACAACCGCAAAAGCAGTTGAATATGTTGGCGGCTGGTAGTAAACAACCACTATCTTCGCATATTCCTCAACATTTTCCGCCATTTCCAGATCCTCATGCTTATGTTAGAACCCCAGTAAGTAAAATAAAGGAAGAACAATTGTTAATTAATAATCATATACATTCCAAATAAGATGTTTAAAATATTTGCTTGTTATAGACACATAAGCAACCAATTATTGATTATGAATCTGTGAGGGAAAAAGCAGCCATTCAAAAAAGGGATATCGAAAAGGCTCTAACAAAATTTTTATCAAAAACCAACAGTACCCACAATATATTCGATACAGATGAAGCGAATATTTTCCCTTGTAAGTTTGACATAAAAAAGTGTTTAAATTTTATTTATGTATGTGTATATTTTAGTAATTGCTTGCAAACCAACTACCCCTCCATATCTTTCTGCTCTTCTTCCTCAAGATCAAATTTTCGATCCTGAAGATCTAGATATAGATCCAAAAAGTCAGATTTTACAACAACAGAAAAATCATGACAAAGCAAAGAATAACGTAAAGATTGAAAATATATCTGAAGACGACAAGAGGGAAACGCTAAATGAATCTAGAACCAGCGAAGACAGTGCCAACAATTCAAATTATATTGATAATCCTTATTTAGCTGCAACCAAACTTCCAGGTGGTGAAATAATGGAAGTGTCTTGAATTTTAGCTAAACATTGTTATAAGTTAAAAATATTTTTTATTTAGTGTTGTATTATTTATAAGTTACGATTAGATTGACATTTCAGATGTAAACTATTTATTGGAAATAAAACTCTTCTTCCAAATTTAATCAAAAGCGTTTTCATTCCATCTTTTTCCATATCATATTCAAATTAAAAAAATGTGGATTATAAAAAATTGGATATCAAAAAAAATTATACACTAGAGAATGGTCAAATTTACTGCATTCAAAGGAAAAAAATGTGATTTACTTTTTCGCTTTCCAACATATTTAACTATTCTAAATAATATAAGCCAATCATGTATGCTAAATAAAAATCAAATTAAAAAAATTTAAATTTTCCTTGGAAAGAACCCCGCACCGTCAAATTGTCTGAATTTTTGATATGTGATAGCACTTGATGTCCTGATCAATAGTGTCCATGGGCCCAATTCTGTCCTATGGATAGATTTCGATATACAAGGCGTTAAAGTTCAAAATCCCGAAATTTTAAAATATGTACCAAAAAGACCCTGCAAAATATTTTTAAAAATTTCTGGCGGATATATGTAGTCAAAATACATACGTAATAAATAAAATCAAAATATATTTCCTTACAGGGCGATTCATGTTTTCACAGGCGTTTTTGTTCAAAGTATATATTTTTATCATGCAGAAATAGCCTGAAATATCGATAAAAAAAGTCACCGTCAAAGTTTCTGAATATTGGATATAATGTAGATCTTGACGTCCTCATTCAAAATTATAATAGGTAAAATTGGATCCTATGAAAGAAGAAATTAAAGGATTAAACTGCAAAAATCTCAATTTTACCAATAGCAACTTTTAGTAATAAAAAATAAACAAAATAGTGTAAACTAAATATTTTTACACACTGTATTAGATTATATTGCACCGTTATATTAATTGGAGGCAGGCTAAAAATTCATACTTACAGGGTGATCTCACTTGAGCTTGTAAGATGACAAAATCAACAAATCTACAACAGCTGCCAAGCAATTAAAAGGTTTATTGTTACAATAGATAAAAAAAATAGGTATATTTGGGTTTTTTTATCGAACCCATAATTAATATTTTAAGCTCGTTTCTACAACACCAATGCGTTAGAGCCCCAGCGATTTGGTTTACTTGTTATCCCTTTTTATGAATTTTTCACTGATATTTTTGGAGAATCATATGCAATTGTGGAAAATCGATTATTCCATCGAGTTTTGAAATACCTCCTATTACACCACCCTATACATTTATTTAATAGCGTTTCTTAATTTTTACGAGAGATTCTTCACATGGAAATTATATTTTTCCTATGTTGTTTATTAAATGTAATAAATAATTGAATAATCTGAAAAAAAAATACAGTGTAAATAATTAAGGTAGGTAGTTTAAAGCTTTATTATGATATTAAAGCTGTTTCTAAAACCATCATTTCATATATTTTTTAATTATCAAAGTATCAAAAAAAAAAATACTGAGCAACCCTGTTGATTATTGTGACAAAACTCAGTACATCTGTTATAATAAAAGATACGGAAAAATGTTATTTACAAAAATTGTAGACAACTTTAAGTTTTACATTTTAAAATTACTTACAATGTTACAGCGTGTTTCATAACGCCCTGTCAGATCAAAGTTTTTAATGGAGCGTCCTATGTATTTTAACATTTTTAAAATCTCCTCAATGAGTTGATTTCATCAACGATATATGACACTTATTATCTAAGGTAAATAGTAAAAGATCTACAGCTACTCAAAAATCACATTTCTGTAAATTCTGGTGGCTGCTGTGGCTGTAAGATTAACTTATTAAAAGGTAACAATTAATTGTTTGGCAGCTGTTTTAGATTTGTTGATTTTGTCATCTTACAAGCTCACCCTGTAAATATGAAGTTTTAGCCTGCCTCCAATTAATATAACGGTGCAATATAATCTAATACAGTGTGTAAAAATATTTAGTTTACAATATTTTGTTTATTTTTTATTACTAAAAGTTGCTATTGGTAAAAATTGATATTTTTATAGTTTAACCGTTAAAAAATATATTTTACAGGGATTTTTTGGTACACATTTTAAAATTTCGGGAGCTTGAACTTTAACGCCCTGTATATCGAAATCTAGCCATAGGATATTATTGGGCCCATGGACACTATTGATCAGGACATCAAGTACTATCACATATCAAAAATTCAGACAATTTGACGGTGCTCCCGTTTCCATAAGAATGGTGTGGGGCCCTTTCCTATAAAAATGTAATTACGCGCGCTCATGCTCATTTGCAAACAAACAATTCACAGTGACCGTGAGATCAAGGCTCGGAACAGTCCGTTAAAAGCGCGAAGTCTCAACCAATAAAAGCCGCTAATTTTGTATAGACCGCGAAATCGATACAAAAAAAAATGTAATATTTAACACGTGATTTTCGTCATCAAAAGCGAGTGACGTGAAACGAATCATGGTTTTTTGATGTCATTGCAATCGATCCTAAGCACTCATTAAGACTACATATCGAATTCAAATTTTACATAGAGATAGCAATCTATCATTTTTCATTATTTTCATCGAATAACAAATTCATGTACCTATTCATGAATTGTAACTTTCTTAAGCTTTTTACATTGTAAATTGTTGTTAACCTGTTCAGAGGTAACCTAATATATGGAGTTTTGTTATGTGTGGCATTTTATTTCACCTCTTCAAAGTCTACGACAAAGAACAGGAAGCAGAAGATGCAGGTAATCTAATTATACAGTCCACTTTTGTCTTGGCTAATCATTACCGAAATATTAAGGCGATTAGAGCTGGAACAGCACAATTCTCGTCTAATCTTCCAAATTTTTTAAATAAATACCAAAGGTTTAACAAATTTTTTATTTATTAAAAAAAATTACAAACATCATGTTTACTATAATTGGACAGTATAAAATATAAGAGAAAAAAATTGAAATGAAATCATATTTACAGTATAAACTATGTGAGTATAGTATATTTTTTTATGAACCTGAAACTTTTAGAAAAAATTTAATATTCTTATTATTTAATACATTTATAAAATGCTTCTTTTAAAAATAGTTATGAGAAGTTGACTCATCTGAAGAGCAGTTTTCGCCTTGGTTTCATGGCATTTGTTGAGTCAAGGGTATATATTATAAATTATGCTAAAAATGCAACATGCTGTCAGCCTGGTTGTCTAAACCTAAGAGCAGAATGGGTAGTTGGGGCAGGAGCGCGCGTCTACTCCGGCAGGAATTTGACCTACACCGTGGGTGTATTGAGCATTTGGTGGAGGTCCTTGGTTCCAGTTTTGGGGAGCTTGGTTTTGGTTGTTGTTAGCATTTTCCCAACTGTTGATCAAGTTCTGGTTTTCTGTAAATTATTTTGTTGAATAAACATTTGTTTTAAAATAATATATTAGATGAAACTCACCATAACCGGGTGCAAGAGCTTCAACGAGACCTTCACCATGGTAATCTCCATCACCAATGTATTCTCCCTTGTTGAGCCTGCTTGTAGCATCATTACCCCATTGTTGTGGAACGGGAGCTGGGTTGTATTGACCCTAGAAATAAATTTATTGTAAATATAGTCTAAAACTATAAGTCTATTTATCCAACGAACCTGGTTCCATTGGTTGGGTTGAGCGTTCCATTGGTTGGGTTGAGCATTCCATTGGTTAGGTTGAGCATTCCATTGTTGTTGTGGTTGGGCATTCCATTGTTGTTGTGGTGCACCCCATTGTTGAGCAGTTGGTTGTTGTGGGTTGGCCGCTACGGCGGGGTTGTTACAGTTCGGGAAATTTGGACAAGCTTGAGGACTAACTCCGGCTGGGTAAAGATCAGCTGGCTGGCCTCCTGCTAGAGGACCATTCCAAACTGCCTTTCCCACGGCTACAGAACAAGCTAATACGACCTATAAACAAAAATATAGTATACAGAAAGGTCCCTGTTTATTTTCAAGGTCTAAAAACAGTGGAGTAGGGAGTAGTGTACCTACACCAATTGATTTTCAACAAACAGGAAGAGCTGGAGTTGAAATAAAATGTTCTTAGATGCAGTAAAGGATGCAGACTTGCGTTCAGGAGAAAATATTTGGATTTTAAGTCTTTGAATGTAAGAAAAATTGGAAGATCAGAGCTGGCGTATCACTGACAAGGATCAGCAGGTCAGCCAAAGTTAACCGAAACATTTTAAGTCATAAAAAGGTGTGACAAAATCTACACAAAATAGACATATACCACAAAGGTGATGAGGCCTTTAAACACATAGTTTTTACCTGAGATGACTTTGAACCATAGGAGACACGTCCTATTCAAAGTGGTGATCAGCCACCCAAAATTCATGTGATCAAAAGAGGCAAGATGGTGTAATTTAATACATCGTATGTTTTGGTTTGTTCTACTAAAATGCTCAAGCGAAAATTTTACTTAAGAGTAGGGGTACAAAAATTACCATTGATAAAAACTTTGCCATTACAGACCCATTTAAAATATATGTCCAGTTCTGACCAAAATTAGATTTCTACAATACCAATATTTAATTAAATATATTTGATGAGGTTTTTTTGTCTCTTACAGATTGATTGAATATTCACAATTTTTAAAATATATTTTAGATAAAAATCGTGCTTATTTGATAACATATAAGCAGGTTTTTGAAGTCAATTTGAAATATTAAAAAAAATAACGCCCATAAGTAAGAAAAAATATTAAAATTGAATACACAAAATCCTATAACTTTATGTCCTAAATAAATAAAACGACATTTCGTACAAAATTTAAATTTTGCCATCAAAAACACCATTTTTAAAGTAAAATAAATTTGAAAATACTTTTAAAAATTGTTAATTTTAGAAATCAATCCCTTCGAAGGCAAATATTATTCCTGATTTTAGAAATTGATTTAATTCCCCACTCCAACGATAACTAATGTTCCGAAAGTGTCACTGGGAAACAGTAACTAAGCCTGCAAAAATTGCATGCTTAAAAATGATTGATCTAAATTATTTGAATTATATTTAATTTGACAATCTCGAAAACTAGAAGCTAACAATTTAATAAAATATAATAAATAATTCCATTCAAATAAAAAATTAATTTTTCTTCTCCAGTTTAAAGATTAAAAGAATAATTTTCGTTTGAATTCAAAAAGAATTCAATAAGTCGAAAAATCGTTGAACGTGATCAGTCGCCATTTAAAAAACATGGCGTAAACATCGCGGCGCTCGATTTAAAATAAAATTTCACAAAATTAGACGAATTTGTATATTTTCTTCTAGTTAACGAGGATATTCCTGTGTAATCCAATAAAAATCCAAATTGCACACCACTTTTTTGAAACACTAAAATTTTCACAAGCACTTCGAATGTCCTTTGTCACTACTTACCAGTTTTACGAACATGTTGCAGATTAACAAAAATTATGTGAAGGAATTATAACCTGTTAGATCTATTTATACAAAGACACCACACCCTCCTACCAGATATGTAACAGTAACGATATTTTTAATACCGATCCCACACATTGTAGAAGAGAATATAGATCATTGAATAGAGGGTTATTCCATTAACAGTATTACTTTCAGTTTCCTTGGAAATTGAAATTAATATAGGACCGATCCTATATTGGAATTTTACGCCTTTATTTAATATTTATGGGAACTGCGAAAAATTAAAACAAAATCACGCATACACTCCAAAATTTTCATCAAATTATAGGGAAATATATAATATACAGAGTGTATCATAAGGAAAGGTCAATATTTGAATCATAGGTTCAGGACCTCCTACTAAGATACAGGGTGTTGAAGATAAAATTTATTTTTCGGTTTTTTGCAATAATTTCTTTATTATTTAATATATTGACTTGAAATTTGGTATGGTTATATTTTTAAGTTAGTAAATCATCAGCGTGTTATCAATTTTGAGATTAGATAAAGAGGGCGCCACCTAAACTCTACTGTTCAAATTTACAGGGTGTATCATAAAGACTTGAAAAAAATTCAAAAAAGGCCAGGAATTAAAAAAAAATGATACTTATCTTCATCCAGTAGTAGTGTAGGGGGCGCCCTCTTTATCTAATCTAAAAATTGATAACACGCTTATGATTTACTAACTTAAAAATATAACCATACCAAATCTAGTAGATAACATTTAACACAGAGTTATTTAGTAAAATATTAATATTTCGAGGTCCTGAACCTATGATTAAAATATTGACCATTCCTTATAATACACCCTGTATATTATCACCAATCAAAAAATATTTTTTATGTAAAGAAATTGGAATAATTCTTTAAAAATTCGTTATTTGTAGCACCATTTTTAAAATTTACAATTTGCTGTGTATTTTCGCCAGAGAAAAAACGAATTTTATCATTTTTTTTAAATTTTCAACACTTTTGTTAATATTAATAATGTTAATTAATTTTTTAATTAAAATTATCTTTGGGCGTATTTTTGAGTTCTTTCCTTGATTGGAATTGTACGCCTTTATTTGAGATTTTATCAGGATTTTGAAAACATGTAGATATACAGGGTGGTCCTTAAGTAATTGTACATAGAAGTATGGTAGATTCCTCACTTTAAAATATTACGATTTGAACCAACTTGCTCTAATAAAATGTTGCTAATAAGGAATATACAGGGTGTTAAATATTAAATTTTAAGATTTATTTTTTGCAATAACTTTATTATATTGATATATTTTGACATGTCTACGCAAAATCGTCCATAACTTCCTTAAAAAAAGTCATACAAATTTAGAATGATCGTTCTTGGATTTCTTATGAAATTTTACGTCTAGTAAAATATATTTGTTAAACCAGAAAAAATTACTTTGGGCGGTAGAATTTTTTTAAAACAAAGTTTGCTAAAATACGATGATATATTTTGACATGTCTTCACAAAATCGTCCATAACTCCCTTAAAAAAATCGTAGGAATTTGGAACCGCCGTTTTTTGATTTCTTATGAAATTTTACATCTAGTAAAATATATTTGTTAAACCAAAAAAAATTATTTTCACTATGTTTATTTTAACAGTGTTTATTGTCTGTTATTTTTCGCGATCCTGATAAAATCTCAAATAAAGGCGTAAAATTCCAATCAAGGAACTAACTCAAAAATACACCCAGAGATAATTTTAGTTAAAAAATTAATTGACATTATTAAAATTAGGACCACCCTGTATACAGAGTCCTGCAAAACTCGTAGTTCTATACTCTTATTGTGTAAAACAGATTTATTTGAAAGGTATCTAATAATGGTGGTTAAAAGAAAAAATTTTAAAATTATTTTCGAGTATACAGGGTGGTCCATTAGTAAACTAGACAAATGACTTAATTTTTTCAAATGGAATGCCATACTTTTTTTTTCATTTTTAGAACCGACACACCCCCAAAATTTTTTGTAAAACCCCTAGTCATATCGGAGGAAACAACCTTTTCCCAAAAATATTTTAATTTGCACATCCCCTTTTAAAAAATCGCAGCTTTATCAGATTTATTGCTAAAGCTTTAAAATTACCAATGTACAAATACCAAGGACTGAAGATTGTTTTAGACTCAGTTTGAAATTTTTATTTTATACAGGGTGGTCTAAAATTAATTTTACATTCTAAAAACTTCCAATGAAATTTTTTGAGTTTTTTTAAAGCGACACCCTGTATAAGTAATCATCAATAGATACTGAATTTTATCCCTTTCAACTACAATTTCGTATGTATTTTTTTTTGTGGAAAATAAAACGATTTTAGCATCTATTTTTATCATTTTTCTTACTTTTTAACCACGTCTCAATTTTTTTCTAAATACTAATAATGTCAATTAATTTTTTAACTAATATTATTTATTTTTTAAAAAACTTATACATTACCAACCAAGAAATATTTGAGTAGATTTATAGCCTACATACTAAAATAAATCATGGATTAAATATTTTCATATCTTTTGTAGCAAGTTTAATTATGCCAAACAAACAAGTTTTCCTCATAGTATTTTTGGATTTCTTTCCAAAATTATATGAAACATTTTTTCCTGTATTTTTTTTTAATATAAAGTTGTAAGTTAAATAATTCTATTTTATTTTACCATTGTGGAATAACATTTTAAACGTTTCATTGTAATCTTCAGATCTTAAGAAACAATCTGATATTTATCATAACAATACGGGAAGTGTTATTCTTTAAGTACACCTAGTTTTAGATTAAGTAAAGCTCAAACCAACTCACTTCTACTTATATAATTCATTGCCTCGTGAATTGAAATTTTTTGTTTTGAAATATGTTTTATTAAAAAAAAAGTTTTCTTCGTGATTCGCATTTATTTTAAAGGTGTACTTCTAACATTTATTTGTGTTCATAGAGTTAAGGTGCAATTTTCAGCAATACAAATTACAAAAATCACTATTCCTTTCTTATTTCCTCACTTTCAAATCCTACCTTTGCTGACCGCTATTTTTTTGTAAATCAAACGTCTGGAGTTCCACAAGGTAACGTCTTAAGACCTCTGCTATTCCTTCTGTATACATCTGATGAGCCAAGGAGCGCCCAGAAGTATAGCAGCATCATTTGCAGATGATTCCTTTAATTTGGATTCATAAAGAGATAATAATCTTTCAGAAATCCTACAAAATCATCTTAAAAAAGTAGAACGGTGATTTAACAAATAAATTTAAGGAAATATTCTTGTGTTAAATCCAGAAAAACATTCAAAATCGACCTGTAAATTTTGTATAAAATATTTTCTCATATAATTCATTTACTTTGATCTCAATAAATCTTTAAACTTTGAATTGTGGAACGAAAAATATAGTAAAGTAGAAAAACACTTCTTAAAACTTTAGTAAACTTGAAATAAAATTATTACATCAGCAAAAGTTGTCGTAATTCTTGAATTTTTCAATTAAGAAACATGTGGGCATATACAAATAATATTTCCAATATATTATAATACTGTAAATGTACTCAAGAGTGAAAGACAAAGTTAGTTGAGTAAAACTTTACAAACAATCCGCAAATCAAGGTTTAACGGAAAATATTAAAGGAATTATATGTACCAAGTCTGTTACCATTGCAACATACAATTCATACCTATTTATAGATCGAAATCAATGTTTACTAGAAACATCTACATTACAAATAATAAATCATCTAGTTCTTGATTTCAAATATATACCACTCGAAAATCAATAGTACTTTAGGTGTTTTGAAAATTGAAGTGGTTCTTTAATATCGCATATAATTAAAAATCGAAAGAAAATACTTCAGAGGTCGGTAAAATTAAATATATTTTTGGGAAACTCATCAATTTTTTCAAAAAATTTTAAGTTGCTCTTCCTTCCCACGTTCTCCTAAACAAGAATGTTTTCAAGAATACGTGAATATAATATACAGGGTCCGGCAAACCCCTGTCATAGTTCTATTAAGAACCACATTTTTGATAAAATTCTAAGTAGGCTGTTCTGCTTTGGATCAAAACTATATAATCAACCAAGTATCCTTGTCTTAAATAAAAGGCTAGTATAAACAACAATTCTAATTTATTTGAAAATTATTCAGTTTCATTTTATAAAAGATGCTCAAAGCTTAAAAAACACAATAAAAACAGCAAAAATAAATCTGAACTGTCATTATAGAAACACTAAACATTCTGACACTTCATCAACGGGTTTCATTAACGCGTCATAACTTCATACGATATTACCCCTTGACCCGCGCAGCAAAAGTAGGCGTGCCTAAATATAAATCTTTTCCAAACTTTGGCAAAACAGCAAAATACATTTACCAAAAGATATTTCCACCGAATAAATAAATCATTTATGCATTCTTAGTATCCAGTGGCGTGCAGAACATAAAAATTAGGTGACCAAAACCATCCAATGTTTTAAATAGGTAATGAATTGAGGTATGTTTCCTTTGATTCAACCTACAAAAATGCAAGATTTTGAATCTGTTACTCACAGAAAAACGTAGGTCTAACAATTAAAGCAATTATTTTTCTTCAATGCATTTTATAAAATCTTGTTTTTAATTTTTAAAATAGTAATCAATAAATTGTAACCCAAAAATAGTGGAATAGAAAATGGGAGAATAAAATAAACGTGGTAGAAAAAATCGAGATTTATTGGAATTTCACTCAATAATCCTCAGGTGCTGTAGGGAATTGTTCCTTATTTCCAACCACTTGCTGTTCTTGGATCCACTAACTTCGGTAAAAAATAATTGAAGAAAAAAATTTTTAACTTTATAAATCTAAAAAAAACATGAGAAATAAGTACATATTGAATTTGAAAATTATATAGGTCACCTCTTCAACTAGACAACCTTTCGGGCTCCATATAACGAAAAAGCATTTCTTATGTATTATGAGTTAACACTTTGTTATAAACAAATTCTGACCAAAATTTTTTTTCTGTAAGTAATTTACAGAAACAGCGATATGTAACAAATTGCTGAAAAAAAGTGTCTTTAATAATTCCACTTCATTCTTATATTATATCGAATAATTTTTGGATAAAAAAAATGTAATTCAAATTAATTATCATGAAAAAAATAAAAATATAGTTATTGTATAAAAATTTTGAAGATAGAGCCGAGGAAATTTGATCAGAACATCTATTTATTTTTAAATAAACAATAGCAGCACTTTCAGTTAGAAATCTATTATAATGAATCCAGGAAACTATTTTTTGTTCTGTCAAAACTGCATTACAAAAATTGTGGCAAAGGATACTGTAAAAACTAGAAAATAGGCAATTCCTATATTTTAAAAATAATCAAATTCTTACCGTAACATTACTCGACGTCGGCGTCGGGACAATCTTTTTGTACTCAAGCATTTTTCTCGTTTACTGTTCTCTCCCTTTCTGTTTTTCGGACCATAATTTTGTTCAACTGTATGACTCACAACACCAATCAACAATTGCCCTAATATCCCCTTCACCACACTAACTCACTTTACACCTAGATACGTATTTTTATTCCCATACGAACTTAAATTAAAAAAAAAACCTAATTTTTCCATAACTATTACATATATTTTTTCCCACCATCTTAAAGTCGAGGTTTAACGAAGAAAATGAGCACTGATAAATGTTAAAAAATGAAAATTTGTAAAATAAGTTTTTCGATTGAAAATTAGGCTTTTTTTAATTTAAATTTAATTTAAACAAAATTGAAAAATAAATATTTTGCTCTGAAAAAATTACAGCTTACTTAAAAACACAAAAAAGAAAGTTTTTACAAAGTTTCCTAAAAAAAATATTTTAGCGGAGAAAAAATTAAAAACGGTTTTTAGCGATTTTCTCGATAATTTTGAGGATGTATTCATTTTAAATTAATTAAAATCAATGTGTTCGAGACTTTCTCCAACACTCATATATTTAATAAAATATAATTAAAAAAAGTTTAAAAACTAATAAATTTAAAAAAAGTACTAACTTTAAAGCCTTAAATAAAGTTTAAACAAAAAAGTAAGAAAGTTCTACCACACCGATCAACAAAATCAAAAATAATTTGTGGGACGCCCCTGAAAAAGGATTAAAATTAAACTAATAGGATTGTATATTAATCTGAGACACACCGAGACATACGGCGACGATCATGTAATTCGGGTAGAGTAGGCCTTAAACAAAGACAGCGACAAATATTGTTCTTGAAACTAGGCAGCATAAATCAGATGAAGATTTTCAAATCTTGGTTGCGTTTTTATTCAAAAACAGAAAAGATTTCATGAAAATTGTTATTTTTTAGCTAATCAGGTGGTATATCAGAAAAACGGAAAGTCATTATTTTTACGATGTGTAGGTTTATTCCATTTTTTTAACGTAGAAGAAAATCATTGACTTTCCGGAATTACAAAAAATGAGCCTTTTTTTGTGATAAAGGGTTTTCATTGAAGAAATTTCTGGGACATGAGAAAGCACAGCCAGTTTCACCAAGATAGTGAATGCTCTTAAGCGAGAATAGCCTACTTTTTTTTCTAAATAACTTTTAAAAGACGAAAAATAGGTAAATGGCAAAGTTGAAGGGGATAAAATTCAGTATCCACAGTTGAATACTTATAAAGGGTGTGTCATTTGAAAAAACTGAAAAAAGTTAAATGGAGGAATTAATAGAACCACGACAGATGTTTGCCGAACCCTGTATAATAGATTAGATTTAGGGAGTGTAATATCTGGTTTTGTCATTAAAAAACATCTGATTTATGATCCAATTAAAAAAAATCACTAATTATTTTTACACATTTTTCAAGGATATTTTACCTAAAATGTAAAATTTTGATATTTTAGAGTTCTTATATATTTTAGACCCTGAAAACCTCCTCTTATCCATAAGGTTGTCAGCTTTTGACACCTACATCGTTATTTTTAATATCGCCTTTATAAGAGCAATGCAAGGTCTTATTTTTTCTTAAATTATTAAATTATACAGAGCGGTGATAAAATATGGAATAAATTAAATACATCGTAAACAGATGCTTTTTATGAAAAATTCTTAAATCATTTTTATTATCCTGCTCGATGATCTAATTTATAAGAAAATATTGTTTTGGTCTAAAATCGAGTGCTATATAACGTAGCAGAAACGAGTTTTTCCAAAATTCATTCTGCTAAGAATTTAAAGAGAGAAATCAGTATTTCTCTAAAACCGTACTCTGCAAAAAGGTATTTTCCAGTCTCGTAATAAAAAATAAAGTCAGTACATTTGCAAACCCGTATATCCTTTATAACGTAATTTATCAAAAACCAGTTGAGAATAACAGTTCTCATTCTAATGAACACATCCACAGTCTACTCGCTTTTGCCAAAATCGTCATTCACTATACGTGTCTACTTTAAATTCAATGTCATTTTAAACTTCAAAATTTTCATATTTTGGATCTTATTTTGAAGGTGTTCCCGAAGAGGTACGGAGGGACCCATCAAACCCTAAGCTTACTTTTTGATGCTCTATCAAAATCTGAAGTCAGAATTATAAAATTCATAAACACAAAGAATCAACATACACACACACAGATCGAATTCAGATACCGAACAATTTGTTCGGTGAACATTTAAAGTGTTCCATGCTATTTTCATCATCAGAGATGGAAACTTTTGAGATTTGTTCTCCCAAAATGAAAATGTCCTCAATGCAAAACAAGTAAAATAAAGTTCATAGTTTGTTTAAACATTATAAATAAAAGTTTTAGGACATTCAGTGGTTTGTTACTTTCATTTTCTTCTAAATTACTATTCTGGTTCAAAAATACAGTTGAATTTTGATGACTGTTCTATTGTATTTCCTTTAATAGTTACTAGAAATAAAAATAAATTGTCGGGTGCTAAAGCGAGACCAAGTATTGGTGGAAACTTTATTAATTCAATTTTTTATAGTTTTGCTTTTTATTACTATACAGCAAGACTCTTTCTCTTTTGGTCGATTATCACAGATATTTGCAAGCTCACGTAGTCTACCATTCAGAATTATTTATGCTGATAATTGTAACGATCCCAGTAATAATAAAAAAAAATAGTGCTTGTTGCTTTTTGTTGAAGCAAACTAATTTTGGAATACCCAAACACAAAAAACTACAATTTTTATTATTCACGTATTTTCTAAAAGCTAAAACATTTTATCGTAAAGTAAAATATGTAGACAAATCAAGAGACACATTTTGTAACCTTTCAGTCACGTCTTTCAGCAACGTGATCAATACCTACATGATTAAATTTCAGAGATTAAAAGGTGTTATGTACTTCAAAATTTTAATTTCTCTTGGAATTCTTAAGGGTCAATGCTCGCTTACAGTTTGGTAAAGACGAAATAAATTTGTCTTTCAAATGTACTTTTTCATTTTATTCATATCGGGTGTACTGATAAATTCTTTTTTAATTTCCATATCAAGAAATTGGAGATTTCAACAGCCATGTTTGGTCAAAATCGGTTTCTGAACGGATTTTTCAGCCACGGTTGTTATTGTACATCGAGTTTGTTTGGTCTATTTGTGTCAACGGTTTTTTAAATTTTTAATTCAACTTATAAAATTAGAAATAAGATTGAACTTCACAAAAATATTTTACCAGACGACAAAGAATATTAAAATTACGTCCCCTATTTTAAGGTGATGTTTATTTATTAATTGTATATAAGAATTGTTAGAAATTATGTCCAACAAAATGTCTTTAGGTGCTTAATAATATCGAGCGGATTTTATCGACACTTGTCGCAGTTTGATGCTACTTTGGAATTAAATACTTCCTAGTTCCTGAAGTCCATCTATCAAGGTATCAGCGTAATTAAAGTAGGTATATCTATTTAAGAATTACAGGAAGTTTACCTCTAGCCTTTTAAGTAGCTTAAGAACGCAAGGCTAAAATAACTTGAGTAAATAAAACAACCGAATATCTGAAACCTATAATCTTTGTAGGTCGATATCGAATCTAAATATTACAATCAGCCGTTACCGTCGTGGTAATTGCAACAATGAACGAGATAGAAAAATTTATCGATACACAAGTCACCGTCTCGTAATGTCTTATAATAAGGAAAAGCCTCACCTACAACAGGTATTTCAGTTTTTTAGCCTGATATATGATATTTTTTTCTATAACTGAATGCTTACCATGGCAATGAAGTGTAACAACCTTGGGAGCACTGTCACACCAAAGCTAATTACTTAGAAAATAGTTTTGACCCACCTATTTTATGGCGGATTTTTACCGCTTTACAGTGATATACAGTGTGTTCATTTATTACCAGCCTTTTAATACAGTGCGGATATTAAATATTATCGATTTTTACTTAAAAAAAATTGTTTTAATTCAGGAAACCTTGAAACGGAAAGAAATGTATCAGTTTCAAATTTTTTCACATAGCAAAACAAGATAATTATTTTATATATATTGCTTAATAATATAGAAAACTTGTTGCCTTTCACATACATATAGTACCTATACTTAAAGGTTCCTCTGATTCGATAGTAATTTATTTTATAATAAATGACATGGTTTTGACACGGTCAGAAATTTTTATTTTATTAAATAATTTTTTCTGACTATATATAGTCAAATAAAATTTATACTAGATAGAATTATAGACTTCTCTCAATTCAGAGATGTTTAAGTTGAAACACTATCGTCGACCACTAAACCAAAACACAAATTTTGACACACTCTACGCGCGTTTCGCCAACTATGTTGGCATCATCAGGAGTTGATGATAGCCTGTCTAACATAGTTGGCGAAACGCGCGTAGGGTGTGTTAAAATTTGTGTTTTGGTTTAGTGGTTGACGATAGTGTTTCAACTTAGTTGATAAACCAAAGGTTCCATTTTCCCAATTTAATCAGAGATGTTTAAAAAATATTTAAAGGCAATATTTAGTGCGAAAAAATAAAAATCGCTCGGGACGAGTCTAGAATTTGGGAAATGATATTGTAATGAACTGACATTTTTAAACACTACCAACCACTTCAAAATTGTATCTTCTTATTTGTATCTGTATTTTCTTTATATTAGGTAATACAAAACTATTTTATAACCATTTGATATTTGACATTTCCTTTAGTTGACTTCATTTCAACAACGTCATAACAAGGCCGGCTCCAGCCCAAAGATTTGGGGGGAGCAACGTCGTCGTTAGGATTATATATATAAAAGTTTAATATTTTGGGTTTTTTGATATAAATGGACCTAGAATCTACACAAAAAAATTAAAATTTGGTTTACGCAGAATGAATTTTGTATAAGAAACGATTGGCAATACCAAAATTACCGAAAAAAAATGTTTGGGCCATTTTTGGGGGGAAAAGTGAGTTTTTTTTGGATATAAATGGACCTAGAATCTACAAAAAAAAATCAAAAAATTAAAATTTGGTTTACGCAGATTGAATTTTGTATAAGAAACGATTGGCAATGCCAAAATTACCGAAAAAGCATGTTTGGGCCATTTTTGGGAGAAAAGGTGAGTTTTTTTAGGATATAAATGGACCTAGAATCTACAAAAAAAACCAAAAAAATTAAAATTTGGTTTACGCAGAATGAATTTTGTATAAGAAACGATTGGCAATGCCCAAATTACAGAAAAAAAATGTTTGGGTTATTTTTGGGCAAAAAAAATGAGTTTTTTGGGATATAAATGCACCTAGAATCTACAAAAAAAATTCGAAAAAATTAAAATTTGGTTCATGCAGAATAAATTTTGTATAAGAAACGATTGGCAATGTCAAAATTACCAAAAAAAAATGTTTGGGCCATTTTTGAAGAAAAAAGTGAGTTTTTTAGGATATAAATGGACCTAGAATCTACAAAAAAATTCAAAAATATTAAAATTTGCTTTACGCAGAATGAATTTTGTATAAGAAACGATTGGCAATATCAAAATTATCGCAAAAAAATGGTTGAGCCAATTTTAAGGTAATAAGTTAGTTTTTTAGGATATAAATGGACCTAGAATCTAGAAAAAAATTAAAATTTGGTTTACGCAAAATGAATGTTGTATAAGAAACGATTGGCAATATCAAAATTATGGCAAAAAAAATTTGGGCCATTTTTGAGGGAAAAAGTGAGTTTTTTAGGATATATGGACCTAGAATCTATAAAAAAAAAAATCAAAAAAATTAAAATTTGGTATACGCAGAATGAATTTTGTATAAGAAACGATTGGCAATGCCAAAATTACCGAAAAAGAATGTTTGGGCCATTTTTGGGGGAAAAAGTGAGTTTTATTGTAAGATATAAATAATAGACCTAGAATCTACAAAAAAAATTCAAAAAAATTAAAATTTGGTTTACGCAGATATAAGAAATATCCTTTCATTGCTGGACTTTTTTGGGGGGGCGGAAATTGCCCCCACTGTCCCCCCTTGGAGCCGCCGTTGCGTCATAACTGTATATCAAATAGAATGTATCAGTGACATAACGGAAAAATAAAAGAAATGGTAAAGGTCGCCCCTCTCCCCCAAAACTTAATATTATATTGTGAATAATCGAAAGAATCGTAAAAATAATATCAAACTTTCTAAGAATTAAAATTGCGCAAATGATGTACGAAATTGAAAAAGTTAAATGATGTTTAGGCTTTTGAAAATTATAGCAGCAAGAGGTATAGAAGTGATTTTTTTTAAACATCCAATAAACTGCAACAATAATTTAAAGGAACTTATATACTGTTTCACCCTTCGAATTATCTTGTAGAAAAATATTTTGTACACCACCACTTCTTATTTTGTTTCTAAGCTCAAAAAATGTTTCTTGCTTAGTCAGCATTGTTTTTTTTTAAGTTTACACTCTGAATTTTGTAACTGGAACATAGTTGAGTCTTTTAAGAATTAAATAAGCTTATTATTTGTTAAAAAGATACTTTTAAAATAACATTAGCAGTTGCAATAACCTGAATAGAAAAATGAAAAATCGTACTTAAATTTATAAGTTGAACATTTATTATGTAACTCTTGTGTGAATTTATACAACTACTAATACTATTGATTGTTTTTAATGTTGCCTAGTATTTTACTATTACAAAAAGTTCGTTTTAATAAATAATAAAACAGTTTTCATATTACGACTTTGGAGTACATGAGGATAAACATCTTTTTTGGAGTCAAATCGTGATACTTGATAAATAAGGCAAAATTTTTATCTAGAATAAAACTTTTGATGTTCTAAATTTTATATTGAAAATATATTGTGCCAGTATTCAGGAAGTTTTAGTAAAAAATCTATTTTCAATTAATTTTACTAAACACAGGGTGAGTCATTACTATTGGGACAGAGACTAAGAGCAGGTTATTTGGACTAAAATATGGCGATAGGACCAAATATACCCTAATAAAATATTGCTGTGGAATAAGATAATGTCCCTGTATATTTATCGGCACAGAGCCATAACTTTGGACAAGGAATATTATTTTATGTATTATTTCACATTTTGTTATCGGGGGAGCCACGTGATTGATTCCTGATGATGAAATTAAGTGGTATCTTTTTTTGACGAAACTTTTTAGTGATTTTGATTAGAAAAAGTGACGTACATAATTTCTACATAATATTGATTTTTTTGTCACCGAAGAAATATACTTGAAAAAACGTTTTATTTGAAAATTGAACAAGCTACCACTATGTAGTAATACTGTTTTTCCGCTCTTTACCAAACATTCATTTTTTTCAATTGAAATAATTTTTCTAGATAAAATTTGTTAGTGCAAACACTTCATAGTAGTTTTTTTTTGTTAAATAGCACAAGCATAAAAAAATTGTCAGTTATCAATATTACAGTTCTCAGTTATACAAATAACCAGAAAGTTTTGTAAACAATAAAGAACATGTTTTTAAATGCAATTTTACATTTACTTTTTTAATTCAGGTAATTCTAAAAATAGAAAATATTAATTAGTAGATAATATAAAAAAATATGTTATATATTTTCTGTATGCTACTCTGAAAAAAATTTATACGCCATTTTTCTGGCAAAAAAAATATATTTAATTCTCTAAAATTTTGGAAATAAGACAAGAAACAAAAACTTTCAATACGAAAATAGAAAAATAGATAAATATTTAAAATATTGCTCTCAAAATTGATACTGAAGAAACTTTAAATATGCTTAAAAAAACTTTTTATTGAATAAAACACCTCGTAGTCGGTACCACATATATTTATTAACGTTGGAAAAAAACACAAAAGGGGCAACTAGTTTCGATTATCTATAACCATCATCAGGCCCATGGGTATCGAACAAAAGCCAGAAAGACATCAAAATATTTAAGTTGATGTTTTTTTTGTTCGATACCATTGGCCTGATGATGGTTATATATAACCGAAACTAGTTGCCCCTTTTGTGTTTTTTTCCAACGTTAATAAATATATGTGGTACCAACTTTGAGGTGTTTTATTCAATAAAACTTTTTGGCCACATTTGAGAAAATGGATAACTTGCTCTACTTAAAAACTTTTTATTTGAAAATTGAACAAGCTACCACTATGTAGTAATACTGTTTTTCGGCTCTATACCAAACACTCATTTTTTCAATTGAAATAATTTTTCTAGATAAAATTTGTTAGTGCAAATACTTAAAAAAAATTTCTTTATAAAAATTTCTAAATGTACAAAGGTATATACAAATGATATTAGACCTTACAATAAGTACACAGCCTTGTATAAGAAGAAAAAGTCTTTGAACACTTCCACTTGCAGTGAAAAGTTTTTTTTTATAAAAACTGATATTTTTCACAAAACACTTTAGTCCCAGAATAGAGTCCTTGAAGCGAGAGTACGAAAAAATTAGATTGTAGACTTATAATGTACTTTTTTAATATAAGATCATACAAATGAAGAATGACACTATAAAAAATTCGTACCTACATAATACAGAAAAAAAGATATATCCTTTTATTACACAAAATTGTAATAAAGTGTTAGACATACATCACAACAATGATTCTGAAGAAAATGCCATTGAAAAATTTCACAATAAAGATTTTGGGAAACTAAAATATTTCAGTATTCTTCTCTGACATATAAAAATGTCTTTATCTCCTATCCCTGTAGCGGTGGCGGCTCCTACTTCTGTCTCTTTCTCTATGTCTGTCTCTGGTATCTCTGTTTCTATCACGATCTCTATCCCTTGAGCGTTCTCTAGTCCTCCATATGAACTCATCTACTGACCTGTCATATGAACGTTTTTCAGAGTACGAGTTTATTCTAGATGAAGGATATTCTGGAATGGGCAATCCCTCATAATATCTTGGAGGAGGCAGATTATCATAACCTGAAGATGCATATACTCCAGGAGGAGCTACATACGGTAACGGAGGTAACTGATGCTGCATAGTTCGCATATAATCAGCTACATAGGCTTCAGCTGCAGCTGCTGTATATGGTCTTGTTGATTCCCTTTCATAAAATAATGATGAGTATCTATCTCTAGGCCTAGGAGATGCAGATCGTCTGTAACTACCTGAAGTCAGTCCTCTGGAAATAAAATATTTTCTTCTAGAGTATGAAGAACCTCTTCCTCTATAATTGAAATTAGATGGACGAGCTGCTATTGGCATTCTAGCTTTAGGATGTCTATGTCCGTCTCGACCACGTAATGTACTTTTTTTAGCAGCTTCTTTAGCTAATCTTAATATAGGTAACAACTCAATGCCATCATCCTCTGGAAATAGGCGACACAATTCTTCAGCTACTCTGGGTTCAATTTCTTGACCATCACGCCCAATTTTTACAGGTTTTCCATCATTCCAAGGATTATACAGGTGCATTGTATTAGCAAATGGTAGTTCTTTACGACATATCCAATCAACTTTAAAAACTCCTCCCAAAGCTTTTGCAGATAATCCAGGTGGAAGTACCCAAGAAATTGGAGATCCATCATGTCTTGACTCACCATGCAGTCTTGCAAAACCAGCAAATTTTCCACTTTCCTTTACAGAAAATATCAGTAGAACATTTCTTGATTCCCTATATGCTTTATTTAAATTGGCTTCATTTTGTGGGAGAGTCGACCAAACACCTTTTGCCTTGGAAAGTATAATGTTTTCAGAGTTATTTGACTTGATAACAAAAAAACGAGCATCCCGAAAAAAATAATTTATTTTCGTTATATAATCATAGGACTTAGTTATGTCTTTGGAACGTGTTGGTGACTGACTTTTGTCCTTAGAACGGCCTCTCTTATGCCGGGAGCGGCGAAGTTTTCCAGATGAATTGGTACTTACAGAACTGATTGTTGGAGCTGTAGAACTTTCTGAACTTGTGGAAGACACGTCGCTTTCATAGTTTACTTCATCTAACTTTATATCGTCACCCATATCAAGGCTCAGATTAAGGTTTTCAGCATCTATGCTACCATTTTTGTTAGAATTTCTGGAATCCATTATCGGTTGAGTTTGGAATAAAAAACACAAAAAAATATATATTGCTTAAAATATAAACATGTTGAACTGTTTAATTCACTAATTGTAATTAAAACTTGCTTTGTTTTAGTTAATTTTTGGAGTATTTCATAAAGAACGAATAACCAAACAAAAACACCATTGCTAATTGGTTCTACTTGTTCTTCTGAAAACACAAAAAAATAAAAGTAACCATCTCATAGCGGTAATTTCAAAATCAATCAAGTAAATTATTTTGGAGACAAGCCGTTTGTTGCTGATATTGACTAAGTTTCAACTAATAATTCATTAGAAGCATCTCATATGTAGATTTATTTAAAAAATAGCATGGAAAATCCAAAGGACAATTATTAAAGTAGGAAAATTGTTTTGACAGCTACCAAACTTTTCCGATTATTTAAAATCATTCGAACGATTTTATACGAATGAAGTTACACTGATTTCAGTAAAAAAGGATGGAGAACAAGCGTCTCAATGTGTTAAATAGACAGAGAGCAGTTGATTTCATTTTAGTATTGCTTGTCCTATATTATTTTCATCTAATAGTAAAGGAAAGCGCTATAATTTTATGTCGTGGCTAAAGTAAAAGTAGTTGAATACACCCATTCGAGTGAAAATGATCACTCGGTTATTTGACTCTTGTGAATGGTATCAATTCAAACCAATCGTCGTAATCACATCCGTACCTTTTTCCCCTTCTCTGATTTCAGTTTGTTGTTTCATTTTTCATTTCATTTTATAAGTTATGTTCTCTATGAAGGTGCAATGTTGTTTGTTGTGATATCAATGATAAAACGATAACAAAATTGATAAGATAGTGCTACCGATGTTTATTTACTACCGGCCAAATTTTTTGAACAAAATAAATCTACAGAGCCTGCTTTATTAACCTAATTACAGGTAAATTGCAATGGAAGCATTGCACTCCTAGGTTATCGTTGGGCGTGTACACTTTTAAAAAACAAATAAATATACCTATGAATGTTATACTGGTGTGTAGCTTACAGTTAGATTTTTCATTATTATTTTTAAAAACTTTAAATCGGCCGATTAAAAAATATTTCAAAATATGTTTATATTAATGATCCCTTAATGACTCACTCAATTCGCCTTTTAAATTATTTTATTTTATTAACGATATTTTTGGGAACGTTAATGACTATATTTAATTATAAAAATATCGGTAACATTGTGTTTAATTTGAAAGTATGTTATTCAAATAATTCGGGAACGCCTAGTATCTGCTATTTTCCAAATAGTTTTAAATTATTATTAGTCATCATTGTTGTGGAATTCTCTATAAATGACTGTTTTATTTACATTAGAGTACATCAAAATTGAATCATGAATATTTTACACAGGTGCAACCAATTCAAAAAATATATTTTGTTAATTTTTTATATAATATATTATTAAAAAAATTAAGAAATCTTCAATTGAAAGCCAGTACCAAACCCAAAAATAGGTGGCCTGGATAATTTAAAATTGTTATATAAGTACTTACATTGACTGAAAAAATATTTTTGGTACCAGCAATTTATAAACATAAATCTGGAATTGAAAAAGAATTAAACATAATTTTACATAACTATTTAAATAAATGTTATCTTTATGTTTAAACTTTCAAAATTTATTCTGTTCTATTTAAAAATATATCAAAATGTTATTTACCAATTTTATTTGATTTGCAATTAATTTTCATATTATCCAGGTGAAATTATATTTCTTTGACTTACTTGAACAAAGTTATTTATGTTGATAACTTAAAAATGTAATATCATAATGCAGGTGTATGGTGTATTGATAAATATTTAATTGCAAATTAATATTAACAATACAATACATTTTTGTATTGAGAACTACAGGTGATAAGGAAAAAAAGAGTTTTGTTTAATATGGCGTTCATTTTTATAATTAATTATTAATTTAAGGGTGTCTTTAGACAGCTAGTAATGAATATTCTAGAAACTATTGATATTAAAATAAAAGAGGTGGTTACATCCCACTGTCTGGTGTAGAAGTTATTTAATTGTAAGATGTATTTTTTATGTAAGGGTTTTTAGACTAGTTAAGAATTTTCAATAAAAATTATTCTATATTTTTTTAAAACTTTTTTAATTCATTCTAAATGTATTTTTCGCTCTTTTTTTTTTAATAAACATTTTTAAACACAGAAGAGCCACACAGTTCTCCCAAAGAAATACTCTAGAGTAACATTAAAATTGAGCGAATTATTAAGAGATTTAAGAAGTTTGATTCATTCTCACAGGATTCTCTCTATAAAGAAATAGATTTTCCTTGTTTTTGTTTATATAAATATAATCTATAATTCATTTATCGACTTAATTCTTTTGGTAGAGAATGAATACATGTTATTTCTCCCTTCATCATGATTTTTTCCTGGATTGGACCTCATATATGTATACAAATTTGTTCAATCTCTTTTTTCAAAATATTCAACACTTAAATGTGTTTTTTATTTTTTTTTAATTATTTTGAAATCCTCCAATTTTTTGTGTTTTGTTCCTTCTGGAGCTTCCACAAGATTATGAGTGTTACTTGATGATTTTATCTTATTGCAAATTGTAAATATTCTTTTTTTTTACAGAATCTAGTGCATGAAAATGAAGCCCAAAGAGAACATGTATCCCCTCCTATTTTTAGTAATTTACTATGTTAAAGCACAAGAGGTTAGTGTTCAGGAAAATCCTTACACAAATTTTAACAACAACGGTCTTTCATCAACGACCACAAGTAGATATGGGGAAGTAAACCCTTATACTCCACCTACAAGATATGATCCAAATAACCCTTACAATCAAAACGATATTCAAGGTAACCCAAATGACCCATATGGACAAAGGGATCCTTACGGAAATAGAATAGGGCAACCTGATATTTATAATCGAGGAAAAAACGATTTTGATTACAATAATCAAAATCAACATGGATCTGGGGGGGCATGGAGAAATAATTTTTTCGGAGAAAGAAGACCTTTTGATGCTCATACTACACTAATTAAAGAAGCGTAAGTTGGATATATGTAATTTGTTACTTAATTTTTGTTTTATTTTTGCGTTTTTAGAACTTATTTTATTGTCGCATCTAAAATGGTACGACCTGGACAATTGTTCAGGGTATCGGCAACAGTAATTAAAGAAACACAACCTATAACAGTTAGAGCTTCAATTCAAAGGAACGGTGTAGAAATGTCTTCAGATCACAAGAAAGTTAAAGAAGGTATTCCAGAAACATTGCTAATGAGGGTAAGAACTAAGTATTTTTCAGTAACTTAAGGAGTGTGAATTTAAAAAATCCAAAAACCGGAAAAAACCAACATATATTTATTTTTCTTAGGTTCCAAGTACTAGTGCTCCGGGAGAATATAAATTAAGAGTAGAGGGATTGTATGAACATGTTCTGGGTGGCGCTCAATTCGTAAACGAAACTGTATTAACTTTTTCTCAAAGATCAATGACAATATTTATACAATTGGACAAACCAGTCTACATGCAAGGCGAAACAGGTAACAATTGTTAAAATTAAAATACAGGGTGTTCTTAATTAAAATTAAACATATTTTTTTTGTTAGTACATTTTCGAACAATACCAATCAACACTGAATTAAAAGCGTTTGATGATGCCGTGGATGTGTACATGTTGGATCCTAGTGGCTATATTATGAAAAGGTGGCTTTCTAGACAGTCTAATTTAGGTACTGTTAGCCTCGACTATCAACTATCTGATCAACCCGTATTTGGGGAATGGAAAATAAGAGTTATTGCTCAAGGGCAAGTTGAAGAGTCAACATTTTTAGTTGAAGAGTATTATCAGACAAGATTTGAAGTGAGTAGCCTTAAATCTTAAGGGATTTTATTTGTAGGTGGTCAAATGATTAATTTCAAGTACCTTTTCAAAGAGGAGTATTTTATTATTAAATTTTTTTATAACAATTTATTAATAAATAGATAGATAGTTTATTACAATTAGAAATGTCCTAATATAAAATACAAATTTTTGGTAGGCTATTATATTGCTCAAATCACTTTTATAAGAACATTGTCATGGTTCATATAAATTATATTTTTTTCTAGTGTTGTAAATATACATATTAAATAAAATATAAAAAAATATAAAAATAGCAAAATATTAAAGTTAACAAAATTTAAAGTAAAAAAAATATTTTAAATTCAAATTTTCATGGTTCATATAAATTATATATTTTTCTAGTGTTTTAATTATACATATCAAATGAAATATACAAAAATATAGAAATAGCAAAATATTAATATTGACAAAATTTAAAGTAAAAAAATTATTTTAAATTAAAATTTTTGGTTGCTCAAATCTCCATTAGATCAAATTTTCATGGTTCATATAAATTATATATTTTTCTAGTGTTTTAATTATACATATCAAATGAAATATACAAAAATATAGAAATATCAAAATATTAAAATTGACAAAATTTAAAGTAAAAAAAATTCCACATCATTAAATTTTCATGATTCATATAAATTATATTTTTTTCTAGTGTTGTAAATATACATATCAAATAAAATATACAAAAATATAAAAATAGCAAAATATTAAAATTAACAAAATTTAAAGTAAAAAGAAAAAATATTTTAAATTAAAATTTTTGGTTGCTCAAATCTCCATTACATCAAATTTTTATGGTCCCTCTAAATTATATTTTTTCTAGTGTTTTAAATATACATATCAAATAAAATATACAAAAATAGCAAAATCTGAAAATTAACAAAATTTAAAGTAACAAATATTTTATTTATAACCCAATATCAATTTGCTCTTCAACTACAGTTAGATTCAGTTGACCAATATTAAATCCTTTAAATTTGAGGTGTTGAAATAATAATGTCTATGATTAACGTTAGTTCATTTAGCTTTGAGTAAAACGCGAAATTATTAAGTGATTCGTTCATCTCATTAATAGCCTAATTTTAAATTGAGATCACTTAAGATATTTCCTATATGTCGAAGAATAACAGAGGTCCTAAAATGCTTCCCTGAGGTACCCGATAAATACATCTAATTTTAGTTATTTATGTTATTTAAATGTTTTCAGGTCAATGTAACAATGCCAGGGTTTTTCTTGAACACAGAACCCTATATTTATGGAACTGTTATGGCAAATTACACAAGTGGTGCTCCTGTTCGTGGTAATTTGACATTAAAAGCTACCGTTAGGGCAATACGTCCGATAGATCCTAATCAGTATACTAAAAAATATAGGAAACAACGTCCTATGGATCGTAATAATTACCAAAATCAATATAATGATCCTAACAGACCTTATGATATCAATAATCAACCGTTTGAACCGACCTACGATAATTTTGGTAGCATAGACAATAATTACAATAGACCTATAGTGGAGAAATATTTCAATTTCGATGAAGAGTTACCGTTTTGGATGAGTACACCGGTTAATTATTATGAACCAATTCCTTCTATGAAATACGTAAGTATTGTAAAATAATGATAATAATACTGATATAGAAAATAATTATAAATATATAAAGGTACATAACAAAATATCATCGAGCTCGGTAATATTTGTTTGTAAATGTTTATCTTCCGGTCCACTAGCTACTTCCTAGGATTCCTCGAAGTTTCCTCCCTTCTGGAGAAATACAATGTGTTCATTATAATCAAAACACGTTGTTACTACACCTTGAGGCCAAAACGATGGCTGGATTAATTCCTCCTTCCTCTCTATAGATGCGTTCACCACGAAAATCTTTAATATATCTTCAGCAGTCGGTAATTCCGTTACTTCTACTTTTTCATTTTTAAAACCATCTTTTCTTTTTATATATTCCTTTATGACCTCTTCCGTTGCAGTTCTTTCAACTCTATTTATTAGGAGCCATACCTTATGGCTTTCCCCTGTTCCAAGATTTCTCACAATCAACTGTTCTTCATCTATTTCCGAAGACGAAAAATCTAGGGGCTGTTTGTTCGTGTTTGGAGTTTCAATGTATTTTCTTTGATTTGAATTTTGGACAGCTGGATATGGTTTTTCTGGCTGTAAATTTGGGTTGGGTTTTTTACTTTCTAAATACGCATTTTCGTTTTCCAATTGCTTTATTCTTTGCAAAAGTAAGTCGTTGTTTAATTTCAGGTGTTTATTTTTATCCTTTACTTCATCGACTAGTTCCCTGAGGTATCTATTTTCAACCGTTTCCTTACTTATCTTATCGCTTATCTTTTTGGGTTTGTCACAGCATATTATTTTTGTTTCATCTATGTTTTTAAATTTTGGTTGCCCTTTTACACAGTTTTGGTGATATATCGATAAACAATTGATACATACACAAACTGAACACTTTTCTTCATCACAACATTTCATATTTCTCAATTTGTCAGCACCATTCTTATCAAAATCATCATTGGACGCCATCTTTAAATATACTTGTGCAATAATATGAATTTTTATTATGTTGCAATACAAATAAAACAAATATTTTTTTAGTTTAAAGGCGTGTACGAGTTTAAATACCCAATTCAAGAACTGCTGCATTATGTTCCGACTTTAGATGGCGTAGAAATTATTGTAACTGCCACTGTTGGCGACAAATTTATTGATGAAATAGTTGAGGGATTTTCAACTGCCAGAATATTCAATTCTAGCATCAAATTGTCTTTCCTGGGTGGAAGTCCTCAAGTTTTTAAACCTGGAATGCCGATAACAACATATGTAAGTATTTTTTGCAAGAAAAATTTAAATTATATGAAATGAAAGGTTTTGGGTTATTTTATATCTGAATTGCTTTGCTTTTATATTTTGGCATAAAAGTTTAGTGTAGGTCATATGTCACTAGAATTTCCCATTTTTATTTCTACTTTTTTTAGTTATACTGACTGGTAATTTAACATATATTTTTTAAATTTAGTTTTATTTCATAATTGCCTAAAATTTTTATTTATTTTAATTTTTAACTTTTTCAACCTTGCTAGAAAATTTTCTCCAATTTCGAGTTCAGGAGGTTTCAGATTATTCATTTTTCCTCTACCAAATGTTTTCTAAATGTTTTGGTAGTTCTTTTTGAATATTTAATAGTCAAAATGTCTAAATTATGACTGACTGTTAATATGCATTTGAATACAGTTACATTTATTTTGTTATCTTCCCCATAAAAATATTTTTTCGACTTTTTTGGCACCATCAAACTTTTTTTGGGATTTCGGAAACCGTTACTGATACAAAGTTGGTTAAATGGGAAAAAAGATGCTTATTTTCAAGAAAAATGGATTGGTTTTTTCAAAATTAAAATATCAGGTCCGGTTTCTGAGATATTTGGGAAAAACCAAAGTTGACGATTTTCGTTTTATTTAATTAACACCTTAATTTTGAAAGATAGAAAAAAAAAGTTATAAAGCTTTTTTATTGAAGGACAAATACAACTTAACATAGCGTATCCAATTTTTTATAACAACGTTTCGTCTTTGAAGGGCTACCATCAACTATTTTTTTTAAATACGGACCTGTACGTTTTATTTTATTTTTGAAATCCCCATTTTTGTCTCTATCCAATCATGTAAAACACTTAATATTTTTATTAGCTTTTGACAATGAACTGTACTTTAGGAATTTTGCTAAGTACGGTCCTGTTCCAAAACGTTGTTTTAAAAAATTGGATACGCTATGTCAAGCGATATTTGGCCTTCAATAAAAAAGCTTTATAAACTTTTTTCTATCTTAAAAAAATAGGGTGTTAAGAACCCGGACCTGATATTTTAATTTTGAAAAAACCAATAAGATCCGCTTGAAAATACACATCTTTTCCCCCATTTAATCAACTTTATATATATAACGGTTTACGAATTCCCAATTAAATTTGCGCCACCCTGTATGTTGTTGTAGATTTAAATAGTTTCGCTGAAATTCCCGAACTATTATTTTTCGCAACATTTCTTTTTTACCCTAGATATCTCCCAAATTAATTCGAGATCGTGGCGGATTCTGCAAACCCCCACAACTGGGTCATAAGCTTATCCAAAGCTACTAAAGCAATTTACAGGGTCATTGCAGCACGAGCAACTTTATGAGTTGACTTTTATTCTATAACGAAATAATATTATTTTAGGATTGATCTCTAGCTACATTAATTATTTTATTTTTTCTTAGCTTGTTGCTTCTTACCACGACGGCTCTCCTTTACCAGATTCAATTCTCGCAAATAGCGTAGTTGAAGTTATCACTTCGGTTGATATGAGAGGAGCGGGTAGAAGAGATATTCCTCCTCACCAACTCTTCCAAACAGACGGCAATCCCGGTGTATGGGAATATAAAGTCGATTTAAAAAGAACTTTGGGAATAAGCGGACCAAAAGCCTATGAAGAATTGAGCCAGATGCGTAAGTAGTTTTATGGGTATTTTTGAAAATTTGTCAAAGACAGCGCTGTTTTCATTTCATCAGCTGGGCTAGTGGGTTAAATAAATCTGTATTCTCCTTAGTTTCCTTTTGTCTAGGATGGTTTTTCTTAACAAAATTTGTCTTTTTTTTAAAGATACTGTTAGAATTCAAGCTGTATTCAAAGATGGTTACTCTGGACAAAGAGCAAGCGCAGACGTTTTGTTGTTGGCACATTACAGCGCGACTGATCAACACGTTAAAGTTATCACCAGTACAGTTGATCCAAAAGTAAGTTCGATTAAATAAATAAAATGCTACCCCGATACATTTAAATATTTTAGGTTGGAGAATACATGATATTCCACATCAGGAGTAATTTCTTTATCGAAAAATACAGTTACCTCATCATTTCCAAAGGAATAGTTTTACTAACTGGTGATCAAGATATGGGAGATTACGTCAGTACCATGGCGATAGCGTTGAGCGCCGAAATGGCTCCTGTAGCAACTATCGTCGTTTGGCATGTAGGACATAACGGTGATTTGGCAGTTGACAGTTTAACGTTCCCCGTTAACGGAATAAGTAGAAACAAAGTAATAAAATTACGACAAACAAATTTTTTAATTGTTTAATAATTTTACTTTTTTTTTTAGTTTAAAGTATTTATTAATAATAAAAAGGCGCGAACGGGGCACAAGGTTGAGGTGGCTATTTACGGAGAGCCCGGCTCCTATGTTGGTTTATCAGGTATCGACCGCGCGTTTTATACCATGCAGGCGGGTAATGAACTTACGTATGCCAAAGTTATTTCAAAAATGTCGACATTCGACGAACAAACGAATGGTACCCATAAACATCTATGGTTCTCTCACGAAGGTAAGTTTCTTAATAATAGCCCGGTCAAAATAGACATTAACCCTTGCATAAATTCTCAAGAAGCTGAAAAATTACAAGAAATTTAGGGATACCATGTGTGCAAAAAATTTTATTCGAGGTCAAAGCTCGCAGAAATGGGTTTTTTGGATTTTTTAGCGAAACTGTTAGTTTTATGAGAAAAATAGCTCTGACAAAAATTTTAAATCATTGAATTATTTACAAAAATTGTTCTTACACTTTTTTCCCTAAGATTCATAATTTCTGAGAAAAAACGATTCTAAACTTTACTAAAGTTATATTCTCCATAATATGCATGACTACGCTGTCTATGTACATCATTGGGTGCACAATATAAGTAAAACTATTAGTTGCATGACTAATACTAATAATAATTTTGAATGATATAAACTGACAAGAAATCCAGACCCTCATTTTATGTGACCATACACGTAATAAAAAACGTGTGCAATTAGCTTGTCTTTATCCAACCTCAGCTTCTGTCAGGTCTTCTTATTTAACTAAATTTTCATCTCCCTGGGTCAACGTAAATTGTAGCATCGATACATCAGTTGTTTCGTCGTTGATGTAAGGATCTTCTGTTAGAGATTCAACATTTGAACACAACTGGCCTTGGCATTTCGAATTACACCCCTTTTTGCAATTGCAAAAAACAGTATTAAGGAGCTTTTCTGGTGCAAATGGAAGCAGAATGTGGATTATTAATTACCTTCCAACCCCATTGTTCTGGGTCCAGTTGATTACCAAGCCACACTCGAACCTGGTAATATACTCTATAAAAATGTTGGTGAGCAGCAGCAGAGGTTTTTTATTACGTGTATGGTCACATAAAATGAGTGTCTGGGTTTCTTTTCAGTTTATATTCTCAGAATTATCATTCCAAATCAATGTATTAGTCACACAAGTAATAGTTTTACTTATATTATGCACCCAATGATGTGTACATAAGCAGCGCAGTCATGCATATTATGGAGAATATAATTTTAGTAAATTTTAGAATCGCTTTTTCTCAGAAATGATGAATCTTAGGGGAAAAAGTGTAAGGCCAATTTTTGTAGATAATTAAATGATTTACAATTTTTGCCTGAGCTATTTTTCTCATAAAACTAACCGCTTGGCAAAAATTCCAAAAAACCCATTTTTGCGAACTTTGACCTCTCATAAAATTTTTTTCACATATGGAATGGACGGGGACTTTTCACAATAATGGTAACGTTCTTGTAAATTTTCAGCTTCTTGGGAATTTATGCAAAGGTATCCCTATTTTTATGTCTATTTTGACCAGAATATAAATCGAATTTTTGATGTATGGCGAATTAAATAGTTTTAAAGGTGTTTTAAGTGACATATTATTGAAGAGTTTTCGTTATTTGTAGAAAGAGTGAAAAAAATTGCAGGTAGTGTAAATAAAATCACCATCTTTCTAAAATGCAACATTTATAATTTATTATTTATATATATTTTTTGGTGATTAACAGTTTGGGAAACATTACCTTTCATCATCATTACTATGTATTAAAATAATAATTATGGCAAGTAAATAAGTTGACAATTTTATACATGTCAATTGCACTCATCAATGGGGCACCATAACTTAAAATCGCCATGCGTGACACGTAATCTGCACCTTTCCTCATTCTATTTTATCCAATTACTCTAAAATTAATACAGGTAAAGTTCGACTAGAAATATTGTAAGGTCATAAATCACCAACCACTTCAGTTGTCAGCAGGCGATCTACGCAGAGACGTACCTACTCTAGCAATTACGTTCTATTCTATAGGTATAATGATAAATTGGGTTAAAACAATTATTAAAAAACGTCGCTTGAGTATAATTTACAATTATTTATTTAGATATAATATATGATATACAGTGTCACACATAAAGTCCGCATTGTATGGGATTTTTGTTGTAGATAAATTTTGACTGCCATCATTTTTAGCTTCAAAAATGACGTGTAAATGGTCAATCACGTGAGTTTGAAAATGTCATTTGACAATTTTTCCTTAAAATTGCCAAAAATTATATTATTTTTAAAAAACGAAAAATTTTAAAAAAATTCGAAAAATCTCAAAGTCGGTACCAGCAAAGTATAATAAAATTAAATAATAAAATTATACAGAAAATGCAATCACGTCCAAATCGAAAATAACTACTCCTGGGACAAAAGCCCCCACAGGTGTAGGTCTTTTATATTATTTTTGTTAAATTGTCCCCATTTCGTTTCTAAAATCGGTAAAGCGGTCAATCATGATTAAATGATTCAATTAAATCCTTCCTCACTTCATGCTTCCATTGTTATTATTTTTTGCGCAGTCCAATATCGCCATTTTTGTAGTTGGAATTTAATAAATTTGTTGTTGACCATAACTAAGCTGTAGGTAATTTTAATTATTTTCTGTTAACTCTCCTTTTTAACTTTTTTGTAACTTATTTTGTTCGATAGTTACTTTAGTTATAAAATCATTTGTAGGCCCTGATGAAGTTTATGCTCCATAAATAAACGAAACTTTAGATGATAATTAAACTGATTTTACTGTCTCCCTCGACAATTCCTGCTTCATATGATTAAAGGACGCAATTTTCTCTTATTTATTACTTATCTACATCTCGAACAATGGATAATAATGAGGGTCTTCGTCTGATACTGATTTATGACCTTGCTATATTTCTGGTTCTACTTTAAATACCCAATGGAAAATTTTCTAAATTTACAAAACATCTTGTAGGTTATCCAGACGAAATCGTTCACTTTCCCAGCAATACATTCGGCATTGATGCAAATAGAACATTCGAATACGCGGGTCTTGTGGTGTTCAGCGATTTCGCTCTACCCAGAAGACCAATTTACTGTAACACCACTCAAGGATGGTCGGAATGTCTCAACGGACAATGCTATCGAACGATAAAAAGATGCGACTTTATATTGGATTGCGAAGATGGCACCGACGAAGCTGGATGTTAGTTTTACCGTCTTCAGACTTTTTTTATTCATTTTATAACCATTTGAATTATTTTTTAGGCCATAACCTTAACGGTACAGAGTTGATGCTGTTCAGAAAATATCGATTCAATCGAATTCAACGTCAATACGAAAACGTGTGGGTTTGGAAAGACGTGAATATCGGACCTCATGGAAGATACATTTTCAACATCCCCGTTCCAGCTAGACCGGTTCATTGGATGATTTCCGCATTTTCCATGAGTCCTTCGTTGGGTTTTGGAATGTTACATAAAGCTATTGAGGTAAAAAACACCCTGTATAAAATTAATTTTCTTTATAAATCTTTTGTTTTAGTATGTCGGAGTGTTACCGTTCTTCATAAACGTGGAAATGCCTAATAGATGTATGCAAGGCGAACAAGTAGGTATTCGTGTAACAGTTTTTAATTATATGACTGAAGATATTGAATCTACGGTCGTATTGACTGGGTCCCAAGATTACAAATTTGTTCACGTCGAAGAAAATGGAATAGTTAGAGCTTATAATCCACGCACTTCTTATGGCGAACATCAGTTCTTTATATTTATAAAGGTAATGACGAAAAAATATTTAATCAGTACTGGAATTATTTATTTTTAATTTTTAGGCACAAGATGCTGTTGTGGTCTATATACCCATAGTGCCACAAAGACTTGGTGACATTGACGTGACAATTTATGCAACTGCTCTTATCGGTAAAGATCAGATAACCAAGAGGATGACTGTAGAGGTATTTATAATATTTTTTTAATATTGCGATTGTTGAAGATGAAGGTGTAATTGGTCATAATTTTGTTCAAACCATGATTTGTCGGGGATTAGACGGGAATTTTGTTGTTCCAACCCTAATCGCCTTAATAGTGGACTGTATAATTAGATTATCTGCATTTAGATGACGGAAATCACGTCTAAAAATTAATTTTTATTTGTTCCGACTATACAACTTATCGGTTTTTATTGGTTCAGGGAAACCACTATGAGCTTCGGAAATGAATAACTAAATAATAATTATATTTATTCAAATGAAGTAGGTAAATATTTATTTGACAAGCATTTACTAAAATTAAAACGAGACAAACAGTTAGTCTTAACATTAATAATTGACAAAGTAAAAAATATCGGGATGTGCCGAATAAAAATTTGAGTTAAATTGGGAGTGGAATAACTCGCATGCATTCGTTGTTCTACACATGCTGCTTGTCATGTACTTTCAATGACGGTAATTTAATCTTCTAATGTATAAATGTTTGCACTACATTTGCGATTTACACATCTCCAACGTATCTTACCGCACTTTAATGTATTTGCTTTGGAAAATTTAAATCTATCGATAACCAATAACTTACAGCGTTTTTCACTGTACATTGAATATATTGGGAACGATTCTAAACAAAAGTTTTGGGTAGGAAACTAGCGACACGACCGTTAAAGCTAGAACAAAAAATAAATGAGAAAAACCGGTATCATATTGAAAAATGTCAAAAATAAATAATTTCCTTTCAGTCTGACGGTCTTCCACAATACAGGCATCAATCTATGCTTATCGATTTGAGCAATAGGGCTTACGCCTTCCAATATATGCATGTGAATATAACAGAAACGCCTATTATTCCCTACGAATACGATCGTTACTACGTTTACGGATCCAACAAAGCAAGAATATCACTTGTGGGCGATGTAGTCGGTGCTGTTTTCCCAACGATGCCTATAAATGCCACTTCGTTGCTAAGTTTGCCAATGGTAAGTGAAAATTGAAGAAGTCCGTTTATTTCACAATTCTGTATATAAATTATGTCAACATTTTTGTCTATTTTTTTGGTGAATTAAATAAAATGTTCCACCTGCAAAATGCGCTCTTTCAGTAAGAAAAAATATTTGATAATATAAAAAAAATGCTTTAATGTTTAATTTTTATTATACTTACAAAAACAAACTTTCAAAATTGAAGTTTGGCATTGAATTTGCAATAAAATAAGTTCGCTTTACTTAAAATGTATGCAAGTTAAATTATTTGTAAAAAATTCACTCTGACTTGTACATTACATTATTTTAATTAATATTTAGCATTATTACAGCTTTTACAAAAAGTAATAAATTTCTAATAACAAATGAGAAAAAAATTAAAAGCAATAACAAAATTTTTAATATTTTTAAACATCTGTCATGACATAATAACACCATTTTTAGGACTGCGGTGAACAAAACATATTTTCGTTTGCTGTGAACATGTACACCATCCTTTACATGAGATATACGCAAATTAGAAATAAAACTCTTACTCGAGACGCATTTCATTACATGAATATTGGTTATCAACGTCAACTTTCATTCATGAAACCCGATGGATCGTTCAGCACATTCAGAAGTGATTGGTGAGTCTATTAATTACGAAAATGTTGTGAAAAAATAAATAAAAAATATATTAGTAAAACAATAACTATTAAAAAAGAAGAATTAACAAAAATTTATTAAGATAAAAACAACAATAAAAATATAATTGGTATTTTTGTCGGTCAAAACGCATAGGGAATTGTGAATTTAAAAATCCAGTCGTCAAATAGTGGATAATAGTCGATTTTCTTAATTTATTTTGCAAGAAAAATAAAAATCATACGAATATAAAAGTCTACAAAAGGGGTATTTCCTACTGATGAGGCACAACAATACCGAAATTGGCCTAGGAATGACGGCTCCTTGAATAACAAAATCAAAGGGTTGGATTTTCTACTGTATAGTTTCCGACGCGTCTGGACCGATGTAATTCAATGTCTGTCGGGACAGGAGTAGTTGACTACGGACTTTGAGTAGTTCCATTTTCTTTATTCATCCTTTATTTTAGGAATCAATCCGTCTCCTCGGTTTGGCTAACATCATATGTTGCCAGAATATTTCAGGAAGCCAGTTTTTACGAGTGGGAAAATTATATATACATCGATCCTCTAGTTATAGCGAAATCAGTAGAATGGGTTCTGAGGCATCAAACCGAAGACGGATCGTTTTGGGAAGAAGATTGGTTACCAGACAGAAAATACAATTCGACTCTCAATATTAATAACGACCCTATTAGGTATAGGAACATCACACTTACTGCTCATGTACTTATTATGTTGGATTCTGTCAAGGATTTGACAAGTAAGTTTATTAATTTTTTTTAGTTTTATAGATTAGATGCTTGTGACACGAAAACAGTTCTGGTATTTATAAAATAGTCAAAATAGTATGTTTTTTCTCGAAACAGTTTTCTGTAGATGTGGGAATTTGTACTCTTTGTAGGAGTAAAGTTCTTAAGCTAACTAATTTTGAGTTAGCAAACTTAGGGTTTTTGTTTTATATATTTTATTTTGCGGCGGCGTTTATGTTGAATTTTCAACAGTAGGTTTTCTTGTTTTGATCAAACTTTTTGGTTATAAACGTATTCTATCGAAAGTTTGTAAAAATAATTTTAATTATGATGACTTTTTCGAATATTATTTTAATTTAAAATATCCCAAATAACTTTTTTTAGGTGGACTTAGTGCGCGAGTGGCTATAGCAGCGAGAAAAGCCATCCATTGGCTGGAAAGAAACATGGAGTTACTGAAAGAAAAAGGTTCCGCTTTCGAAGTGTCAGTAGTCGCATTTGCTCTAATGAAAAGCAAAGCTCCGAATGCCGAAATAGCTTTCTTGGAACTCTCCCGTCGACAGCGTCTGGAAGGTGGATTGTTATATTGGGGTAGAAAAGGAATTCCTCAACCTCCGTACAAAATAGAAAATCAAAAACCTTTCTTGTTACCGAGACTCCCCTACGAATACGATTCCGAGAATATCGAAGCAACTGCCTACGGTCTCATGGTGTACGTTGCTAGACAAGAAATATACGTGGATAATATAGTGAGATGGTTGAATACTCAAAGGTTGTCAGATGGTGGATGGGCGTCTACATCGGATACAGCTAATGCCATGAAAGCCTTGATCGAATATACTTCGGCGCAACGTATTCGCGATATATCGAGTATTTCCGTTTCGGTAGAAGCAACTGCCCTTCCTGGCATAACTAATGTAGTTTATATTAACGAGAAAAATTGGGCCAATCTTCAATACCTCGAGATTCCTAATGCTTGGGGTACGGTGAAAGTACAGGCCAAAGGAACGGGATATGCCATCTTGCAAATGTCGGTGCAATACAATGTTGACATTGAGAGATTCCAAACGAAACCGCCCGTACAAGCTTTCGATCTTTGGACAAAACAATACTTTTATGGTAGAAATCAGTCTCATATTACGTATGTAAGCTGTCAAAAGTGAGTAATTTATTATTTTTAAATAATATTTTTGTCAATAGAGGGAAGTAGGCCATAACTCAAAGTGGATTTAGTTGGAATATGTGGGGTTATGTGGAAAAAGGTCGTAAGTTAATGAAACTTTGGAATGTTTTTCAGGGATGAATAACATTTTCTCAAATTTTTGACCTCGAGGACCCTGTGCGGAAAGAGGAGTTGGGGGACTTCAAAATTTTCGACCTTCCTCCGGTTTTTCCTCAATTACTTTTTTCCCTTACGTCCTACGACAAAAGCATCTCTATACTTTGTTGTAGAGAGTTAAATTTCCTACAATTTTGACTCAAACATGTTTGTAAGTCAATTCTTTACCGAGATATGGCGCTTCGAAGAAAAGTTCATTTTTAAAATTTCGCTAAAAAATGCATAATTCCACCTTATTTCTTCTGTTATACTCGAATTTTAATGATAATTTTTTACTAACTATTGTAACCAATCAAATTACTTAATTTAGAGTCATGTGTCAAATTTCATCCAATCAGCTATGGATTACAGCGATAACACCCTACATGTGGTGTTTTCAGTTTGGTGTTTTCAGCAAGTCAAGTTTTTGATTAAAAATTAATTAAACGTCAAACTGACAACTAGTGTAAAAATGTTTAAATCTACAAAGTAAAAAATTATCTTATCGAATACCCCTCGGGCCTTGATAAATCCTCAAAATTTTGTCATAGAGAATCCTTCAAGCGTGTTGCTTAAGGATAATAGCCCTCGGCCTTCGGCCTCGGGCCATTATCAAGCAACACGCTTTCAGCATTCTCTATGACAAAATTATCTCGGTATTATCAAGGCCCTAGGGGTATTACTACTGAAAAGTTGTTGTAATTATGGTTCCTGGTTAAAATCACCAACTTTTGACACGTAAGGGAGTAAGAGAAAAAAGCAATTGAGGAAAAACCGGAGGAAGGTCGAAAATTTTGCAGCCCCCCCCTCCTCTTTTAGCACAGGGTTCTCGAGGTCAAAAACTTACGAGAATGTTAATTAACCATCCCTTAACAGCAACCCAAAGTTTCATTAACTTCCGACCTTTTTTCACCTGAAACTACCTGTCGACTGGACTAAGTAGCAAGATTTGATAAAAGAAAATAACACAAAGTCTTCTCCACACCAAAACGGAGGTTAAATTTATTCATATATTTAAAAATGTGTTAACAAATATGTTTCGTCCAACACTATGGTCATCATCAGTGTAAGAAACAACACAAAAGAACCTAAAAATAAAGAATAACTGTAAAAACATAAATTAATGGTTACGGAACGCTATAAACTTACCTGTAACCATTAATTTATGTATTTACGGTTTTTCTTTATTCTTAGGTTCTTTTGTATTGTTTCTTACACTGATGATGACCACAGCGTTGGTCGAAACATGTTTGTATTTTTAAATATATAAATAAATTGAACCTCTGTTTTGGTGTGGAGAACACTTTGTGTTATTTCCTTTTCTATAATAATTTTTTATTAAATTCATTCGTTTACAGATGGAACCACTTAAACGAATCTGAAAGATCCGGAATGGCCATACTCGATGTGACCATCCCGACCGGCTACATTATACAGCAACAAGATTTAGATGCTTATATATTGTCTTCCAGGGTGAGAAACTTACAGAGAGCCAGATTCTTCGAGAGAAAAGTTATATTTTATTTCGATTATGTAAGTAAAATTAAATTATTTGTAAATAAATCGATAATTTAATTGTATCTTTGTTTCTAGCTCGACCAAGAGGAGATTTGCGTTAATTTTACCGTGGAAAGGTGGTACCCAGTAGCTAATATGTCGAGATATTTACCTATACGAGTTTATGATTATTATGCACCGGGTAAGTAAATGTAATATAATGGTTTCGTATTTGTACTAATTTGTAAAAGTTCTTTACACCGAGTAGGTATATATTATATATCAGCTCTACAGGTCTTCTAGAACCTCGGCTTCAATCTTCTTTACTATTATTTTCCATTTCTTCTGGTGCTTCTTTCCATTCGATCGTTCCTACCCCATTCAGATCCCAATTGATTTCTTGTAGCCATTTTTTCTTCTTCTCCATCCATCCCCATTTTCACCATTCTTTGTGCTCTAACTTTGTTATTTTTGGTTTCTTGAATTGGTCCATTAATTCCTTGTTTGTACGCCTTCTCCAGATACCTGCTGCCACTTTAACACCGCCACATACTTTCCTGAGGATTTTTCTTTCCTATATTTCCAGTTTATTTTCCTCTTTTCCGCTTATAGAACTGTTGGTCTTACAATGGGCGAGAACACTAATTTCTGGAAAAAATACCACTACTCGCATTATGACGAGTCAAGTCGAAAAATACTTTTTCGATTTTTTAGTCGAAGTAGTTTTTTTTACATCCCATGAAAATACTGCAATTCAAACACGACGAAAGAAGAGCGGGAATTTACGTCACAAGTCTTTGGCCAATCACTGAGAGTGCTCGAAGGCTGAATGAACGAAAATTGCCGAGTATATAAAATAGTCCGAAGCAGGAAGCAGTCTGAAGGTGAAAATGGTACAGCGTTGTCAAACATTCTATTTCAATTTCTCAGCTTTATACGCAGATAATTGAATATATATGGAACTTACAATATGAACTCGTAATTCGAAAATGTATGTGGATTTCTCGCCTTCAAGTCGCATATTTGAATGTTCCCTGAAATTTTATGCATTTCAAGTGGTGTTTTTCAAAATATTGCAGAATAATTTGTAATAAAAATTATGCAAACATGACATTTAGTGAAACTATATTTACTCATTTGTGATCTTGTATTGCGCTCTGGTCAGGTCAGGGGGCTTTGTTCACTTTCAGAATCCTCTTATCTCATTTTCTTCTTGATAATCAAACTGGTCGAGATTCATTTACGACTTCTGCACGCATTTCCATGCATACGAACATAATACATATGAAGTAGTGTGTATTTTTAGACCTGAAGATGGCTATGGAGCCGAAACTAGTTGCCGCCTTCTTTTTTATACATAAATACTGTGGGGTGCATGACTTTGTGCATTATTTTGAAAACTCAGTTTAATTTAAAGACGTAAAATTAGTTGTTAAATAAATTTGGGTTGATTAAGTGGGTTTTTTTTTTATTTTGAAGATTGTTCATATACAATGTAGTTTTATTGGTGATATATTTTTTCAGAACGATTCAACGAAACTATATTCGATGCCTTATCGTCCTACGTCCTGGATATTTGTCAAGTGTGCGGTAGCAGTCAGTGTCCGTACTGCGAGATTTACAACGCCGCTACAGGAATATACGCCTCGATGTACGTCCTTCTCCTTACCGTTTTTCTGACAATAAGTTGGTTTGTAAAGTTGTAAATAGTTTTTTGAATCGAATTTGTGTAGTATAAATTTTATAGTGCCTATGTAAAAAGATCTGAAGATGATATATTGAAATTATAGTTTTTAAAATGATAAGGACCCTTAAGTGAGCGATTATGTGTAAAATGGGCTATTTCGGCGCAATTGTGACATTTTTTAGCACGAAAATGTCGACAATAATATTATTCCAAACGAATTTTGCATTTTTTTTCTAGGACATTTGAACTACTCAAATATGAAATACAATACTGTACAACTGTAAGCTCGATTTTTATTAGTTGTAATATTTTTTTTGAAGTTTTCAATGGTTTATATCTCTAGTGATAAATACACTTGAGACAAATGTCAATTACTACATATTTATATTAGTAGCAAAACGTTATGATGACCATAGACTGACAATTTTCAGATAAATGTCAATTTCAAAATATTGATAAGCTCGTAATGTACTGAGATTTTGAAAGTTTGCTACCGGTCGTTCTAAAGGTAAATTCGTAACAGCGCCGGACTGGCCCAATAATTTAAAATTTCCCATTGCCGCGGAATAATTTTAAGGTTGTAAATGAGATATTTGTAGATGCGTTTCACATCATATCATACCTAAGATTAAGACTAATTTTTCTACTAATTTAGTACTTTTTTTTAAAACTTTTTATTATGTACTTCTCTTACGTTTGTGTGTTCATTATTTTAGAGGAAACGTATTCATTTACTATATGTTAGTACAAACTTGTAGCATCCAAATGAGTTAATTTAATAAGACAGAGCGGGGCATATTTCAAAAATCAGTTTTCAATCACTTTATATCTGATAAACGGTTTTTGAAATTTGCGCGATCCTATAATTTTTCTAAATATTTTTTATGCACTTAAAAATGATGCTGATTTAGTCTCAAACAAAAACCGTCCATTAGCCATTATCACTAACTTAGTTAGTGTTTAGAAGTAGTGAGAAAAATAATATATAATAAACATAAATTATAATTTGTTGGTATGGATGTCGGGCTGATCATAAGAGAGATCTGAAAATGATATTAAAACAGAAGCAATTTTTTTGTTATCGATTTGAAAATGGTTTAGTGTTTTCATTTTTAAACCCCCTAATTTACATAAGGTAAGTCATGATAGAATGTTTGTAACTGAAGATGAGAGTATGATAAAGAAAATATTAATGCACATTAAAAAAATTTTTGCTATTTTTAATGATATACCTGGTGATTTATGAATTTTCTGGAAAAATTATCTCGACTAAAACTTTTCGTTAAAGTTCTAAATTTGCTTGAATAAAAATTTCCTGTCATGACAGATTTATCGAATTTCAAGTAATTCTTTTCCAGGTTTTCCCCGTTCAGCCTTCAACAATTTTTTTCCAGTTATTTAGACCTCAGAAATCTTTAATTGACTCCTATTTTTTTAAATTCTTTTGACTTTCGTCATACACAATTTTGGATTTTTTTCTAGTTTACAGAAAATAACGTAATTTGCAACCGATTTTTTTATCCTCCATGTTCCGAAAATTGTTTTTGATTATTTTGACTTCTATGGCAACTTAATAGATTTCCGCTATTTTTAATTTTTCTGGCATAGAGAAAAACCACAAGTTTTCCCAAATTGTTCTCTTCTAGTCTATTTATTTGGATTATTTTGTAGTTTCTTACAACTTCATAGATTTTTTCAATCCGTAGTTTTGGGAATTTTTTTGTCTTAGTTTTGCGAATTTAAATCTGAAATTCTCATTTTTCCTAAATTTCCTGCACCTTTGATTTTTTAAGTCCTTAATCTGGACCTGTTCTTGGACAGTTATGAGATGATAAAACTCAAGCTAGAAAAATTTAGATTTTTTCTACTGTGATACACTTAGAATATTACATAATTAATGACTGCAAAAGAGTGGAAAGTATATTTTTAGGAATGCAAAGAAAAAAATAATTCTTCAGTAATTGAAATTGTTACGAGTAACAAAATTTGTATCTATGGGGACCACTGATGGAAAAATCTGAGTCTGAGGATAAAGTATTAGTAAATTAGAGATTTGTAATGTATTTATATTTAATCAAAAATAAGTAAGAAAGTAACAAGATTAGTTTAATTAAGGGGTTTAAAAATAATTTAAACACTACATTTCCAAAAAATAAGAAAAAACTCTTTATTAGCTCTCTATTTTTTAATTGCAGTAAAACGGTGCTAAATTTTTCTTTGGAACAAATATGAATAACTATTATTTATCTATAATGACGTGATCTTCAAGGCATCTATTTTTATTATTTGTTTTTTTTTTAATTTATATTGAAGTAAATTATTATTACTCATTTCGCTATTATTTTTAGTTTGTATTTTTTTATTTTTATCCAACAATTTTTACTTATATTAAAGCGCTTTTTTGGTTAGATGAGATTTAAAAAAATATTGATAGTTTTGTAAATAACTTTACACAACAGGATTTCTTCCAAGTTTTAATATTTATAATTCCCAATGTTATTTTAAAACACATACCAAAATTGAACTGAATTTGACAAAAATACAAACAATATGAAAGTTTTGAACTTGGAAAAATCCTTGTTAAAATATCCATGGTCTGACAAATAAATCATTTTAAATATTTCAATAAAAGTTACATCAATATGATTTGTTTTTAAATTTCTTTTTAGAGGGAACTACTGATGAATTACTAGTATATTTTAATAGTAATTACCTGAATTAAAATAATGCTGGATCACTGACTAACTAGAATTATTTTAAAATAATGTATATTCTATCTTGTCAGAATTTTTGCCCTAGTAGTTAGCCCTTTTATAATGTATAGCATTAATGACATACATTCAAAACAGATTTGTATATGGTGTTGATTTTTTAATAAATATTGAAAGAATGTTGTTTTTTTTTTAAATCAACAAAATGGTTCATTTTTTCATTTATAGAAATAAAAGTCACAAATGAAAATGAATTTTAACCCATTATACAGAGCGGCGTAAATTTCATTGAACACTATTGGGATTTCATAAACCGTTATAGATACAAAGTTGATTGAATGGGGGAAAAGATGTGTATTTTCAAGACGAATTTATTGATTTTCTCAAAATTAAAATATCAGGTCCGGTTTCAGAGATATTTGGGAAAAACCAATATTGACGATTTTCATTATATTTAATTAACTCCTTAATTTTGAATGATAGAAAACAAATTCATAAAGCTTTTTTATTGAAACAAATGAAACTTAATATAGCGTATTCAATTTTTTAAAACAACGTTTCTTCTTTGAAGTGCCACAAAATGTGTCTCATATTACACACCCGTGAATTTATTGGTATGGTATTAATTTTGTCCCATTTTTTACACCATAACGTTCCCAAAATTTGTTTTCTTAATTTATTTTTATCTTAAAAAGAAATAATGAAATAAAATTTTAATTTCTATTTTATTTTTCTTTGATTTTTTTTCGTATTCTTAAATTCTCTTCCTCTGCTATTTCCAAATTCATTTTTATTTCTTCCTTTAAATTTTCTTCCAATATCCAAAAATAATTTTTTAATTTAATCTTCCATCTATAATAATTTCTTAAATGCGTTTTATTTCGGTTTTGAAATCCCCGTTTTTTTCTCTATCCAACCATGTAGAACGCTTAATATTTTTATTTGGTTTTGACAATGAACTGTACTTTATGAACTTTGCTAAAAATATGTATAAATCTTTTTGAACAAAATTAATTTTACCATTTTCCACAAATTTTAATCAATTTGCAACTAATTATCTTTTAAATAATTACTAAAATAACACTAAGTAATAAATTGCACTCTGTCAAAAAATCATCAAAATTAAGAAGTCAAAATAAACGATAATTTTTGTTTCAAAGCCATCTTGATATGCATTATTGTGATTAAATTTACATCGAAAATATGCTCAAAATCTAGGTTGTTTAAAAAACATTCAGGATAAAACTGAACAGGACTGTACTTAGAAAAATTCCTAAATTAAAAAATTAACTATTCTACATGGTTGGATAGAGAAAAAAACTGGGATTTCAAAAATGAAATAAAAAGTACAGGTCCGTATTTAAAAGAAATAGTTGAGGGTAGCCTTTCAAAGACGAAAAGTTGTTTTAAAAAATTGGATAGGTACGCTATGTTAAACGATATTTGGCCTTCAATAAAAAAGTTTTATAAACTTTTTCCATCTTTCAAAATTAAGGTGTTAATTAAATAGAACGAAAATCGTCAATTTCGGTTTTTCCCAAATATCTCTGAAACCGGACCTGATATTTTAATTTTGGAAAAACCAATCAATTTGTCTTGAAAATATGCATCTTTTTTCCCATTTAACCAACTTTGTATTTATAACGAAATCCCAATCCCAATTAAATTTGCGCCACCTAGTATACCTAGTCATCCATTTTAGTTTGTAGCAAAAAAACGTTTACACATTTTTTTGAAAAATTACAATGATAATACTGATAAAATGTTTTTATTAGCCATAATGTACATGTACAAAAAACTAAGATTAATGTTAAAGTACAGGTCAATTTTTATCTGAAGCCTAAGAAAAAATTTAAGTAAAATAAAATCCATATATACATAAATTATAGTTAAATTAATTACAATCGCTCAAATTACCGCAGGCTTTAATTAATTTATATAACTCATGGTTTATAACAAAAAAAAAGAAAAAAAACGTTACAATATCACAGAAGTTTATTTTACAATTAGTGTCGGGCCTATGGTCATCTTCAGGTTCTAAAATTAAACTTACAAAGTAGAATATGATACAAACATTAAAAGTTTATCTTAATTGAGAGCTCTCAAGCAACCCTCAAAAGCCAACAGGCGGCTTGTCCGAGATAGAAATGAAGGTACCTTTACCGTGCCATTTCACAACACGGCCGAAAGGACAACCAAATCTGCACGTCAGTCTCCCATCCACAGTTTAACACCATAAAGAATGAAAAAAAATTAATTAATTTTTTATATACAACAATACAATCATTTTTAATTTTTTAAAAATACCGATTTTTAACCACGATTGTTAATAGTTAAATTCAATCAAGATCAAGAGGCTAAAATCGCCATACCAGCTCTGTTTATTACTGACTCAGCGGTTCTCACACTCACACTGGTACAATATTTTTAGTGGTAGTTTTTACAGAAAAAAATGAAATAAAAGTAAAATTGCGCCCCTTTTAACATTTTGTTTTAACCTTTATTATTCAGAAACATATACAGGGTGATTCATAACTATTGGGACATAAGCTAAGGGCAGGTTATTGTGACCAAATATACAGAGGCATAACTTTGTACAAGGAATATTATTTTATGTATTATTTTACATTTTGTTACAGGGAGCGCCACTTGAATGATTCCTGACGATGAAATTAACTGGTAGCTTTTTTTGACGAAAATTTTTAGTGATTTTGATTAAAAAATATGACGTAAACATCATTTCTACATTATATTAGTACTCTTATTTAAACACGATAATTTCACCCGTTTTCGAGAAAAACGCAATTGAACAGGTAATTTTATAATGTTTTCTTTGATATCCTTTATTACAAGAATTAGAAAAGGCACAGAAGTCGGAGGAGGCCACATAGAACATTTAAGTTTGCTCTTTTTATGTTAAATTATTTTTAATTCTGCTTTATAAACCGTTGAAATAGAAGCCTTATGTCACAAGTTTTTTATTGTCTGTTGTTTGAAATCCCCTTCTCAGAACTGTTCAATCGCGTTTTTCTCGAAAACGGGTGAAATTATCGTGTTTAAACAAGAGTACCAATATTATGTAGAAATGATGTTTACGTCATATTTTCTAATCAAAATCACTAAAAAGTTTCGTCAAAAAAAGCTACCAGTTAATTTCATCATCAGGAATCATTCACGTGGCGCCCCCTTTAACAAAATGTAAAATAATATTCCTTGTACAAAGTTATGCCTTTGTACCGATTTTGATAACAATTGATAAATATACAGTGAAATTATCAGAAAAAAACAAAAAAAAATCCACTTTAACGCCCTGTATCTTATTTCACAGCAATATTTTATTAAGGTATATTTGATCCTATCGCCATATTTTGGTCCCAATAACCTGCCCTTAACCTATGTCCCAATAGTTATGAATCACCCTGTATTTTTGAAATTTTTTACTTTTACGGCCTCTAGCTTCGAACAATTTCGCGACGCATTGATTTTTAATGACGAAATGCTTTTATGGTGGTACATATATTTTTGTTTCATATTTATGTGGTACACAATTTGAAAAGTTTGAGAATCGCTGCACAAATCAAAATATACAATATGTAAATACTCAATTTAATTTTTTACAAGAGCGCAGGCTAGTAACCGTTACATTGTGTAAAACTGCATTAACCAGTGCAATTTTTTTGATGTTCTTTGCATAAAAATTTAGAAGCGAAATAATGCGAACACTTTTTGCAACTAATATTTCGGTAACCTACTACACGATGTTTTTTGTAAATATGTGTATGAATGTTTTGAAATTCTTTCATACACACCACACACATTTGTTGAACTAATTTTAAAGGTTTTGTATGTAAATTTTCTTCAATTTTTGTTTGAGGTTTTCCAGATTCATTAAATCCGCTTTTATTACTCTGCGCAGTTTCCGAATTATCACTTTGCGCAGTTTTTTCTGACCCGATTTTATTACTCTTTGTATTTTTCTTTGACCCAGTGTTATTAATTTTAGCAGTTTTATTACGCTGCTTAGTTTTTTTGGTTGGAGTTATTCTAAGTTTTGATTTACGATTTGATGCGTAATTTAATGGATTTAGTGGATCATCCTCGTCGTCTGTAGACTCATAAATTGTCCTATGTCTTTTCACTGGTGAATTAGATGTCTCTAGCACTGGTAATATTATACTGGGATCTTTAGATGTTGTGGCTTCCTGTGAAGACAATGCTTGCGTATCTTTATGAGCTGTGGGTTCTTGAGAAGCAAATGGATTGAGCACTCTTTCTAAACAGTAAGAAATCCTACTTTAAAAAATTACACACAAGAATTTATTACAATTTTTAGTAAAAATGCTGATAAAAGGGTGGCGCCATCTTATTTATATATTTTAATAGTTGGAAAATATTAAAAGACAAAAGTTTTTATAATTTTTTTCTTGTATAATAAAAACTAAAAAGTTATTTTTGTAATTAAACTGAAAATTGCATAATTACATAATTTTGCTGTTAAATTTTTTTCTAAAAAAACAAAGTTATGGAATGAATTTTAATCCAAAATACTTACTTTTGTTTATAAAAGATTCATAAGTTGTTGTGGATTTCTTTGTCTACAATAAAAACTTATGTTAATATAAGTAAAACTTTTAACAATTAAATAAATAAAACTATTTTCTATTATCTTGAAGGCAAATTTTTTTTTACCGGTTTCCAGAATTTTTATTTCATATTGACTTACACTATCTTCTACTGATACTGATTGTTGATTGGTTTTTTCTGCTACTTCTTGCAGACTTCTCGGTAATGGACCTTCCACTCTACTCCTTGAGGTTCCAGATTGACTTATAATATTACTTTGTAACAGTTCCTTTTTACTTTTATGTGATGAATCTACTTTACTACTTATTGTATTCACAATAGGTAATTCTGTTACGCACTGTAATCAAATAATTTACTACTTTCTGATTAGATAGAACCAAATAAAATACATATTGAATCAAATTTATTAGAACCAGTGTAGATTATTTCCTATTGAATAAATTAGATTACCTGTTTTGATTTGTTTGTTCCATATCTTATATGTCTGACAGGAGATTGAGGCAACTCATCTAGGTCTGTATTAGTACCATCACTTTCTGATAAAATTACAATAGGAACAATTTGTTTCACCTAAAAAATTTTTTTTTGTAATTAATTCACACCATATATTTGTGTATTAATTTATATTTGAGGTAAAATTTGATGACAACTATTTTGTATGCTAATAATTTTGTTAATCATACCTCAACACATTCATCAGGATCTAGTGAAAGAGGAGTTTCAAAGAAAAACCTTATTGCCTTTTTTATTTCTTTTCCAATCTCTATGAAGTACCGTGAATCACCACGGTATAGATATTCAAGTATAACCTTAATAACCTCTAGAGAAAATTGTGGTAGGTTTATTATTTTTTCCTAAAACGAACTGATTTATTAGTTATGTATAATAGGTACATATTCATTTTTCATATATAAAATACAATTTCAATAAATTTAGAATTAAAACGTTTAGCAGTTGGATTGTGTTTTATTTACTTACCTGCTCATTTTGTTGGAAAACAAGCAAATTTTTGAAAACCTCGCTATTTTCAGATAAAAGTGTGCTATGAGCTTTAACACTACCGTTAGATCCTATAATTAAAGTATCAACATATTTTTGAATAGAATAATTAAAAAATAATACTTCTTTCAAGTTATACGAAGGGTGAACAGGCCTAATCTTTACATCTTCCATATTTTATTTTAGTATGTATTTACAAATTAGTTTTTCTGTAGGTTATGTTTGTTTATTTGACATTTGTCAAAACAATTTTCAATGGATTGTGCCTCGATGGTCGGCGCCGACGATACTTCCTGATTTCGTTAATGGCTAATAATATTAGGTTTGTTTCTATGCTCTAGTTCACCAGACTCCACTGCACAGTTTTGCATCGGTTCAGCACCAAATCATTGTAGTGATTGGCACTGATTGGACAAAGAAACAGACTGGTGCAACACTTTAGCCCTGTTGCTGCACTTTTGGAACAAATAAACAGACCTGACCTAACCTAATACAATAAACAAACCTTCCTATACCATCACGTTTCTTTCAATTTTCGTGTTTAAATAAAAGTTAGTTATTTTTCCTTGTTACACTGATAATTACAGTTGTTTAGAACAAAAATGGGATCTCGGCAAGTAGAAATAATTTCTCAAGACCAAATAAAAATTGAACCTAAATTAGATGAAATTTTAGAGAGCGCCCAACAAGAACAAATTTATTTAATAAGTGATAATAGGTTGAAAATTGAAGAAGAAGAAATAGATATTAAGGATGAAATTGAGCAACCTTTAGAAGATGGTGATAAGTACGGCAAGACTTTAACTTTTGAAGAGGGTGATCATTTTACTAATGGTACTACAGGTGAACAAAAATATGAATGCAACGTTTGTGAAAAATCATTTACTCTGAGAAGCAATTTAAACAGACATTTACTAATTCATACAGGTGAAAAGAATTTCAAGTGCAACATTTGTGGGAAATCATTTACTCTGAAAGGAAATTTGAGTAAACATTTACTAATTCATACAGGTGAAAAGAATTTCAAGTGCAACATTTGTAAAAAATCATTTACTCATAAGAACTCTCTAAATATACATTTATTGATTCATACGGGTAAAAAGAATTTCATGTGCAACATTTGTGGAAAATCATTTACTCTGAAAGGAAGTTTAAAAAAACATTTACTAATTCATACAGGTGAAAAGAACTTCAAGTGCAACATTTGTGATAAATCATTTACTTGTAAGATCAATCTAAATAATCATTTATTGATTCATTCAGGTGAAAAGACTTTTAAATGCAGCATTTGTACTAAATCATATACTCTGAAGGTATATCTAAATAGACATTTATCGATTCATTCAGGTGAAAAGAATTTTAAATGTATCATTTGTACTAAATCGTTTAATCGGAAGGACACTCTAAATATACATTTACTAACTCACACAGGTGAGAAGAATTTCAAGTGCAATATTTGTAAAAAATTATTTACTTGTAAGATATCTCTAAATAAACATTTATTGATTCATACAGGTAAAAAGACTTTCATGTGCAACATTTGTGGAAAATCATTTACTCTGAAAGGAAGTTTAAAAACACATTTACTAATTCATACAGGTGAAAAGAATTTCAAGTGCAACATTTGTGATAAATCATTTACTTATAAGATCAATCTAAATAATCATTTATTGATTCATTCAGGTGAAAAGACTTTTAAATGCAGCATTTGTACTAAATCATATACTCTGAAGGTATATCTAAATAGACATTTATTGATTCATTCAGATGAAAAGACTTTTAAATGCATCATTTGTACTAAATCGTTTAATCGGAAGGACACTCTAAATATACATTTACTAACTCATACAGGTGAAAAGAATTTCAAGTGCAATATTTGTAAAAAATCATTTGCTTTGAATAGCAGTTTAACAAGACATTTACTAATTCATACAGGTGAAAAGAATTTTAAATGCAGCATTTGTGCTAAATCATTTAGGCACAAGAACACACTAAATGGACATTTACTAAGTCATACAGGTGAAAAGAATTTCAAGTGCAACATTTGTGATAAATCATTTACTTATAAGTCCTCTCTAAATAAACATTTATTGATTCATTGAGGTGAAAATAATTTTAATGGTATCATTTGTGCTAAATCATTTAATCAGACGAGCAATCTAAATAGACATTTACTCAGGTGCAAAGAATCTCGAGTGCAACATTTGTCAAAAATCATTTACTCAGGACTCTTTAACATTTACTAATAGGTGAACATATTTTCAAACGCAATATTTAGTTATTCCTCCATGCAAAGATGTAGTAGTTAGTAGTAGGTATATAATGCAAAAAGATCATGAAAAAAAATGTAAATAATTGTATCACACTGAAAGCTCTTATGAGCTTTGAAACAGTGTCATTCTAAAATTAAACTGCTCTGAATAATTATTTGTATCATTTCCTTTTGCAAATTAAATACTTTTATAACTTCATTTCCATTTTTTGTAAGAGGCGCAGCCGGTGCCGGCTATCGAGGCTTTAATACTAATTCTTCTTCGTTTCTTTGAGAGAACTGTACGTTAACTTTATATGTTTTTAGCCCAGAGAGAGTTGGAATCACTTATTACTCTCATTTATCAAAATTAAATTTAATACTTTGTCTGCCAAGTTTATTGGCACTGCGAAGTTGTCTAGTTTTGCATCGTTCAGCACCAAATATTCAAAGAAAAATCATATTAATGCTGCATTGATTAGACAAAGAAACATACTGAAGCAGCACTTTAGCCCTGGTGAAGCACTTTTAGAGCAAAGAAACAGACCTAACCTAATATAATAAACAAACCTTCTTACGCACAGAACTGCATCCTGGGGTTAGAAGTGAAAAAAGATTTCTAAAGTTAGTTATTTTTCCTTATTACACTGATAATTACAGTTATTTTGAAGAGAAATGGGATCTCGGCAAGTAGAAATAATTTCTCAAGACCAAATAAAAATTGAACCTAAATTAAAGGATGAAATTTTAGAGAGCGTCCAACAAGAGCAAATTTATTTAATAAGTGATAACAGTTTTAAAATTGAAGAAGAAGAAATACATATTAAGGATGAAAGTGAGCGACCTTTAGAAGATGGTGATAATTACGGCAATACTATAACTTTTGAAGAGGGTGATAATCATTTTACTAATGCTACAGGTGAACAAAAACATGAATGCAGCGTTTGTGCAAAAACATTTACTCGGAAAAACATTTTAAATAGACATTTTATGATTCATTCAGGTGAAAAGAATTTTAAATGTAATATATGTGCTAAATCATTTACTCAGAAGGACAATCTAAAAAGACATTTAGTAATTCACTCAGGTGAAAAGAATTTCATATGCAAAATTTGTGATAAATCATTTAATACGAAGACCACTCTAAAGACACATTTACTAATTCATAAGGGTGAGAAGAATTTCAAGTGCAAGATTTGTGAAAAATCATTTACTTATAAAGGCAGTTTAAAGAAACATTTAGTAATTCATACAGGTGAGAAGGATTTCAAGTGCAATATTTGTAAAAAATCATTTGCTCTGAGAGGCGATTTAAAGAGACATTTACTAATACATACAGGTGAGAAAGATTTCGAGTGCAACATTTGTAAAAAATCATTTGCTCGGAGAAGCAATTTAAAGACACATTTACTAAGTCATACAGGTAAAAAGAATTTCAAGTGCAATATTTGTAAAAAATCATTTGCTCTGAATAGCAATTTGAATAAACATTTACTAATTCATACAAATGAAAAGAATTTCAAGTGCAACATTTGTGCTAAATCATTTAGTGTAAAGAGCACTCTTATGAACCATTTACTAATTCATACAGGTGAGAAGAATTTCAAGTGCAACATTTGTAAAAAATCATTTGCTCTGAGAAGCGATTTACAGAGACATTTATTAATACATACAGGTGAGAAGAATTTCAACTGCAACATTTGTAAAAAATCATTTGCTCAGAAATACAAATTAAAGACACATTTACTAAGTCATACAGTTGAAAAGAATTTCAAGTGCAACATTTGTGATAAATCATTTACTTATAAGTCCTCTCTAAATAAACATTTATTGATTCATTGAGGTGAAAATACTTTTAAAGGCATCATTTGTGCTAAATCATTTAATCAGATGAGCGATCTAAATAGACATTTACTCAGGTGCAAAGAATCTCGAGTGCAACATTTGTCAAAAATCATTTACTCAGGACTCTTAACATTTACTAATAGGTGAAAAGATTTTCAAATGTAATATTTAGGTATTCCTCGATACAAAGATAATGTATTAGGTAACCAAATTTTTTTAAATGTTAAATATATAATTATAAATATGTACTTATCACCATCTATCATAAGTATTGTACTCCTTATAGGCAGGACCAAAATGTTCCTGTATCTGTAATAAAAAACAAATTTCATACCAGATACCAATATTATCCTTTTATATACATTAAATTCCTTTGCACTATTAAAAATAGTAGGTATATAATGCAAAAAGATCATGTAAAAAATGTAAATAATCGTACCACACTGAAAGCTCTTATGAGCTTTAAAACAGTGTCATTCAAAATTCTAAAATTAAACTGCTCTGAATAATTATTTGTGTCATTTACTTTTGTAAATTAAATACTTTTATAACTTTATTTCCATTTTTTTGAAAGGGGCGTAGCCGGTGCCGGCTATCGAGGCTTATTAATTCTTCTTCGTTTCTTTGAGATAACTGTACATTCACTTTATATGTTTTTAGCCCAAAGAGAGTTGGAATCACTTATTGCTCATTTATCAAAATTAAATTTAATACTTTGCATGTTATGTTTATTGGCACTGCGAAGTTGTCTAGTTTTGCATCGTTCAGCACCAAATATTCAAAGAAAAATCACATTAATGCTGCATTGATTAGACAAAGAAACATATTGAAGCAGCACTTTAGCCCTGGTGAAGCACTTTTAGAGCAAAGAAACAGACCTAACCCAATACAATAAACCAGCATTCCTACACATGACGTTTCTTTCATTTTTCGTGTTTAAATAAAAGTTAGTTATTTTTCCTTATTACACTTATAATTACTGTTATTTAGAAGAAAAATGGGATCTCGGCAAGTGGAAATAATTTCTCAAGACCAAATAAAAATTGAACCTAAATTAAAGGATGAAATTTTAGAGAGCGCCCAACAAGAACTAAGTTATTTAATAAGCGATATTAGTTTCAAAATTGAAGAAGAAGAAATACATATTAAGGATGAAAGTGAGCAACCTTTAGAAGATGGTGATAATTACGGCAAGACTATAACTTTTGAAGGGGGTGATAATCATTTTACTAATGCTACAGGTGAACAAAAACATGAATGCAGCGTTTGTGCAAAAACATTTACTATGAGAAGCAATTTAAACAGACATTTACTAATTCATACAGGTGAAAAGAATTTCAAGTGCAACATTTGTGCTAAATCATTTAATCAGAAGAAGACTCTAAATGGACATTTACTAATTCATACAGGTGAGAAGAATTTTAAGTGCAACATTTGTAAAAAATTATTTACTCTGAAAGACAATTTAAAGAAACATTTACTAATTCATACAGGTGAAAAGAATTTCAAGTGCAACATTTGTACTAAATCATTTAGTCAGAAGAACATTCTAAATGGACATTTACTAATTCATACAGGTGAGAAGAATTTTAAGTGCAACATTTGTAAAAAATCATTTGCTCAGAAAGGCAATTTAAAGAGACATTTACTAATTCATAAAGGTGAAAAGAAACATTTACTAATAGGTGGAAAGATTTTCAAATGCAATATTTAGTAAACACACACAGAACTGTATCCGGAGGATAGAAGTGAAAAAAGATTTCTATTTGATTTGAAAAACGTTTACACAACATGGCGGAATATAAGTAGTGGTGAACCTGCACTTTGACTGTGTTATAGATGGACCGTGTTGGCACATATTACAAAATTTGATTTATTTTTCTTATACAAACCAAAAAAAATGTATACTGAAAAAAATTTCTGAGAGTAATTTGTTGATATTGTACATTTTCCTTTATAGTAATGAATGGATTGATTTTCATTTATACATATCCAAAATATATATTTTCAGATTAATAAAGAATATTTATAATATCAAAATGGATCAGCAATTTTCAATGAAAATTTCACACCTACATTTTTTAAACCAATAAGAATACGCTTTTGTTTCAGCTCGCTTTACTATAGCAACCACAAAACTTTTCGGAAGTTTTTTCCTTTTGGGTAACCTGGGCGTGATTACAGCGATAGTATTTTTTATATATATTTTAGTATTATATATGGTCTTAAATTCTGAACTTCTTGTCTTATAACTTCCACACTTTCTTTCCCGAAAACGAGATATTCTACAAAAATGCCACAAAACTAAAGCAAAAAATGTGAAATTGCACTGAGTCAATGACACATAATTTACCTGTTGACAGGCAAATCTCGTTATAATTGTTTATATTACTTTGGTGTGAATTTTTCTTAGCGAATCTTACACGTTCTTGAATTTCTGCCTTATCCAATAACGTCAATTCATATAACTCACGCAATTAAAATTCACGAATTTTTAAAAAGGAACACGTGAAACAAAAAAATAATATCTGTTGGGTAATTTATATACATTGAAATATTACTTCTAAATAGGCTACCGTGTTTCAAGTCCGGTCCTGATCACGGACATGAAGTTCGTCATTACTACTTCAATGCGCATGTGCACTAACACGAGAAAACTTTGTACAAACGCGTATGCGGAACGTCATCTCACTTCTATCTCAGGGATAGGGATATAGTTCTGTGCCGTTAATCTTCGTATACCAACACGTTTCTTTCATTTTTCGTGTTTATAAGTACAGTTGTCTAGAAGAAAAATGGGATCTCGGCAAGTAGAAATAATTTCTCAAGACCAAATAAAAATTGAACCTAAATTAAAGGATGAAATTTTAGAGAGCGCCCAACAAGAACAAAGTTATTTAATAAGTGATAACAGTTTTAAAATTGAAGAAGAAGAAATACATATTAAGGATGAAAGTGAGCAACCTTTAGAAGATGGTGATAATTACGGCAAGACTATAACTTTTGAAGAGGGTGATAATCATTTTACTAATGCTACAGGTGAACAAAAACATGAATGCAGCATTTGTGCAAAAACATTTACTCGGAAAAACATTTTAAATAGACATTTTATGATTCATTCAGGTGAAAAGAATTTTAAATGCAATATATGTGCTAAATCATTTACTCAGAAGGACAATCTAAAAAGACATTTAGTAATTCACTCAGGCGAAAAGAATTTCATATGCAAAATTTGTGATAAATCATTTAATTTGAAGAGCACTCTAAAGACACATTTACTAATTCATAAGGGTGAGAAGAATTTCAAGTGCAAGATTTGTGAAAAATCATTTACTTATAAAGGCAGTTTAAAGAAACATTTAGTAATTCATACAGGTGAGAAGGATTTCAAGTGCCACATTTGTAAAAAATCATTTGCAGGCGATTTAAAGAGACATTTACTAATACATACAGGTGAGAAAGATTTCGAGTGCAACTTTTGTAAAAAATCATTTGCTCAGAGATGCCAATTAAAGACACATTTATTAATTCATACAGGTGAAAAGAATTTCAAGTGCAACATTTGTGTTAAATCATTTAGTGTAAAGAGCACTCTTATGAACCATTTTCTAATTCATACAGGTGAGAAAAATTTCAAGTGCAACATTTGTAAAAAATCATTTGCTCGGAGAAGCAATTTAAAGACACATTTACTAAGTCATACAGGTGAAAAGAATTTCAAGTGCAACATTTGTGCTAAATCATTTAGTGTAAAGAGCACTCTTATGAACCATTTACTAATTCATACAGGTGAGAAAAATTTCAAGTGCACCATTTGTAAAGAATCATTTGCTCGGAGAAGCAATTTAAAGACACATTTACTAAGTCATACAGGTGAAAAGAATTTCAAGTGCAATAGTTGTAAAAAATCATTTGCTCTGAGAAGCGATTTACAGAGACATTTACAAATACATACAGGTGAGAAGACTTTCAACTGCAACATTTGTAAAAAATCATTTACTCATAAGAACTCTCTAAATAGACATTTATTGATTCATACGGGTAACAAGAATTTCATGTGCAACATTTGTGGAAAATCATTTACTCTGAAAGGAAATTTAAAAGCACATTTACTAATTCATACAGTTGAAAAGAATTTCAAGTGCAACATTTGTGATAAATCATTTACTTATAAGTCCTCTCTAAATAAACATTTATTGATTCATTGAGGTGAAAATACTTTTAAAGGCATCATTTGTGCTAAATCATTTAATCAGATGAGCAAATCTAAATAGACATTTAATGATTTACTCAGGTGCAAAGAATCTCGAGTGCAACATTTGTCAAAAATCATTTACTCAGAACTCTTTAACATTTACTAATAGGTGAAAAGATTTTCAAATACAATATTTAGTTATTCCTGGATGCAAAAATAATGTATTAGGCAACCAAATTTTTTTAAATGTTAAATATAAATATGTACTTATCACCATCTATCATAAGTATTGTATTCGCTATTCGCTACTCGTCCTAACTGATACGCCCTCTGGTGAAAACTGCGAAAACTGAGCTAAGGAGTAGTTTTGACATTTTGGGTTATTTCTTTAGCGTTGTTAAGTAATTTTCATAGTGTTTTTGTCTTGTTTTTACAAATAATTTTGATTTGTTGATCTTTTTTATAATGAGCAATCATTATTGTTGTGTACCTAAGTGTTCATCATGGGGAAAAAGAAACCCTGAACTAAGTTTTCATTCGATTCCAAAAGCAGGAACGTCCAAAGTTTTTTTTGAAACCAAACTTGGCAATAGAGAATTAGTAGATAGGACCACAACATTAAAAATTGGCAAGAAAGTTTCAAATACCATGAGAGTGTGTTCTCTACATTTTACTGAAAGTGATTTTATTCAAAAAGGTATGGTAAAAATATTTAATTATTATTTACCACTTTGCTTTGATTTATTATTTACAGTTAGAGTAAAACAAAGAACATTAAAACCTCATGCTATAACTTTACAAGAACATAAGAGGTTCTCCAGAAATAGATAATTTCCCAGTAATTTCATGTGGATTATATTCCAATGCACTCGTTTGTAAACCCAAACCATATATTTCTATTCCACTCATAAGTTTCTATGGTCTTTCCCGCTAAAATAAGATGTCCTGCATTCAGGACATTTTCACCTTCAACTACAGATTTAGAATTAGCCGATCCGCCCAAATAGTTCATGTACTCTAAAATGCTTAACTTCATTTCTAAAAAATAATGGAAACAATAATTTGAGACTAAAATGTATTTGAGTAAAACTCCTGACTACTACTCACCTAATTACAACTGGAAATATCACACTTTTAAAGATATAAAATAAATGTTTATGTATAGTTTATAAAATAAAATGAATGTCACACTAAACACTAGACAAAAACAATATACAATTTACACCTAGAAATAATTCAAAAAAACAAAACTGATCCAAATAAACAACTTAAATACACATGAAATATCCCATAAGAAAGCACGAAGTAAACAAACTACTACTCCTTAGCACAGTTCCAATTTCACCGCATGAGCGCTGCAATCTTAATCCGAGTTACCTATAGGCAGGACCAAAATGTTCCTGTATCTGTAATAAAAAACAAATCGGGCAAAGGAATCATATACATAACATTACAAAAATATTTAATTTCATACCAGAAATGTACAATATTATCATCCTTTTATATACATTAAATTCCTTTGCACTTTTAAAAATAGTATATAATGCAAAAAGATCATGTAAAGAAATGTAAATAATTGTACCACACTGAAAGGTTTTATGAGCTTTAAAACAATGTCATTCAAAATTCTAAAATAAAACTGATCTGAATAATTCGGTGCCGATGCCGGCTATCGAGGCTTTAATTCTAATTCTTCGTTTCTTTTTGATAACTGTACTTTAGCTTTAAATGTTTTTAGCCCAAAGAGAGTGAGAGTCACTTATTTCTCTCATTTATCAAAATTAAATTTAATACTTTTACTGCGAAGTTGTATAGTTTTGTATCGTTCAGCACCAAATATTCAAAGAAACATCACATTAATGCTGCATTGATTAGACAAAGAAACAGAGTGAAGCAGCAGGTTAGCCCTGGTGAAGCACTTTTAGAGCAAAGAAACAGGCCTAATCTAATACAAAAAAACCAGTTGTTTAGAAGAAAAATGGGATCTCGGCAAGTAGAAATAATTTCTCAAGACCAAATAAAAATTGAACCTAAATTAAAGGATGAAATTTTAGAGAGCGCACAAGAGCAAATTTACTTAAAAAGTGGTAGTTTCAAAATTGAAGAAGTATATATTAAGGATGAAAGTGAGCAACCTTTAGAAGATGGTGATGGCAAGACTTTAACTTTTGAAGAAGGTGATCATTTTACTAGTAATACTACAGGTGAACAGAAATATGAGTGCAACGTTTGTGCAAAAACATTTACTAAGAAAAACATTTTAAATAGACATTTTCTGATTCATTCAGGTGAAAACAAAATCAGATGCAACATTTGTGAAAAGTTATTTACTCAGAAGGACCATCTAAATAAACATTTAGTAATTCACTCAGGTGAAAAGAATTTCATTTGCAAAATTTGCGATAAATCATTTAATCGGAAGGTCAATCTGAAGACACATTTACTAATTCATACGGGTGAGAAGAATTTCGAGTGCAACATTTGTGAAAAATCATTTACTCATAAAGGTAGTTTAAATAAACATTTAGTATTTCATACAGGTGAGAAGAATTTCAAGTGCAATATGTGTAAAAAATCATTTGCTCTGAGAAGCGATTTAAATAAACATTTAGTAACTCATACAGGTGAGAAGAATTTTAAGTGCAACATTTGTAAAAAATCATTTGCTCTGAGAAGCTATTTAACGAGACATATACTAATTCATGCAGATAAAAAGATGAATTTCAAGTGCAACATTTGTGATAAATCATTTACTTATAAGTCCTCTCTAAATAAACATTTATTGATTCATTGAGGTGAAAATAATTTTAAAGGCAGCATTTGTCAAAAATCAATTGCTCAGAACATTTACTAATAGGTGAAAACATTTTCAAGTGCAATATTTAGTTATTCCTGGATGCAAAAATAATGTGTTAGGCAACCAAATATTTTTTAAAATGTTAAATATATTATAAATATGTACTTATCACCATCTATCTATCATAAGTATTGTACTCGCTATAGGCAGGACCAAAATGTTCCTGTACCTGTTATAAAAAACAAATAGGGTAAAGGAATCAAATACATAACATAAAAAAAATATTTAATTTCATACCAGAAATGTACAATATCCTTTTATATACATTAAATTCCTTTACACTATTAAAAATAATGCAAAAAGGTCATGTAAAAAATGTAAATAATAGTACTACACTGAAAGCTTTTATGAGCTTTAAAACAATGTCATTCAAAATTTTAAAATTAAACTGTGAATAATTATTTGTGTCATTTCCTTTTGTAAATTAAGTACTTCTATAACTTAATCTCCATTTTTGTTTAAAAGAGACGTAACCAGTCCCGGCTATCTAGGCTTTAATAATAATTCTTCTTCGTTTCTTTGAGAAAACTGTAGATGTTTTTAGTCTAAAGAGAGTGGGAATCACTTATTTCTCTCATTTATCAAAATTAAATCTAATACTTCGACTGCCAAGTTTATCATTAGATATTACCGAGTGTGACTTGAAGAAAAAAACTTTAGAATTTCTTGTTATTTAAGTATTCTATTAGACAACTAATACGACATTAAATGTCCAATGGGTTTAAAAAAACAGCAAAAGTTTACATTTTATATACTTTATTTTAATTTGGCACAGGAAAGAACAATGAGCCTAGTTTCTAATAATAATATATTCCAGGTTGTGGCCGTTTTTGGATATAATCTTAATATTAACTTTTACATTGATATTGGGATTTACATACATTCATCACTAGCCGTCTAAAGTATTATGGAATAATCAATATAGAGAATGTTTTTCACAAAAGTCCCATTTACAAAAACAAAACATGGGATTAACGAAAGTACGGCAAAACATTTCAATAATTACAAAATAGAATGCTTAAAAGTGATGATTTTTATTCATTTTAAAATCAAAACAATAGGAAAAATAACAGAAAAAAAAATTATGCAAAGAGAGAGAGAGAGCAACCAATAAACACAACATGTATCCGAGAATTTCGGCAATAAGCATTTTTAAAAAAAATTTAATGGCTATACTTGAATTTTTTTCGTGGCTTTTATTATGTTAATAATACTGAGGGTATTTCATTTTTCAATAGCCACTGCAATTTTAAATGAATGGAATTAACTGTTACATTGCCACATTAATTCTGACAATATTCTAAAATAAAAAAAAATTATCAAAAGACTATTTTTGACTCTGCGTGAATTATGAAATACAAATTACTGATTCCACGGTATGATTTAATTAAAAAAAATGCCAAAATTCTCTTGCATGTAGGAAAGTGTCACAAAAATCAAAATTTTAATTTTGCTTTTTTATGAACTAAACCATAACTGGTATCTTTAAATAAAATTTGCCATACTCTTAAAATATTTTTGGCACAATGAATTTTTAAGTTTCTTAATTTTTAAATTTACCAGAAAAACTTTTTTTTCGAGCTTCAAAAATTTCGAGTACTATGTATATCATGAAAAATATAGTGATCATATTTATACAATGTTCACCAGAAATGTATGTATTTATCTACAATTTTCTTTAGGCTAAAAAGTCTGAGTAAAATAAAAACTATTTTTTTATACTTGCTTTTCTGCTAAAAAAACGTAGGTATCACAAAGTCACAAAAAATGTTTGTATGTAGATTTTTCTGTAAAAAATTTTAGTACGGGATTTAGTATTTTTTTATATTTAGGCGCTATGCAGCTTAAATACGATAGATTTTTTAACACAGTTTGTTTAAATTTTAAAATTTAATACTTTATCCAAAATAATTTTACAATTTTAATATATGCATCTAATTTTTTAGTTTTTGTAAGAGTTATACAACTGTAAACGTATAGTATAACCAGAAATGTAGAAAAGGTCATAAACCAATATTAGCCGACAACCCTCATTATTACCTATTGTTCGAGATGTGGTAAAGCAATAAAATTTTGTGTCCGTTAAAAATATCTGCTGATAAATCAAGTGGTGGGTGATTTATGACCTTACAATATTTCTGGTCAGACCATACATTTTTATTTGCTTTTAATAAATGAAACAATTGGATAAATCTAATCGATATACAATGTTTTTCTCTTTTTTTAGGTGGATTTTACAAAAATTAAACAAACTTATCGAAAAAAGATTTTTCATTAACTTTGTTTACTAAATAAGGTACTTCCTGCATATTTTTTTACATTAGTATGAGAGACTGATGAGTTTCAAAAACAAAAAAAGATAAAGTAGTAATACGTCTGTGTGTGTATATTTTGATACCTAAATAACTTTTTTATATCTAAGTATATAACATGTGTATATATCTAACCATAATGTACAGGTCCCAAATTAATTTCAATATAGGAACAGCCATATATTAAAAAAACAAAGATGTATGTAGCAAATAGTACAAAATAAAAGTAGAGGCAATATTTTTTAAGTCAAATTCATACTAAAGATTTTGGAATTTCTAAATATCCAAGAGACTTGTTGAAAGCAATTTGGGACATTCTGTATGATGAATATTTCGAGTCTGACTGTACATATTCCTAGAAAAAATACAGAAAACTGTTGAAAATAAATAATGTCACTTAAAGTACTTGCTCTTACATTAAAATATATAAACATCAACAGTTCGGAAAACAAAATTAAATTTACATTGCACTTTTGAATTTCGGCAACGAACATCGCACACGGAACGTGGAACTCACAGAACTCACTGGGATACTTGAAAAGCAGATTTTTAATAACTTATCTTGAGTTTCTTTCAATTCAATGCCTGAGCCATTTTAATGTTGATTATATTAGGAAAATCTGAAAATTCCACGTTCAGTGACGAATTCGATATTTTTCCAAAAATAAGTTTTGTTTTTCTAGTCGTCCCATTATTATAATTCTTTGTACCATAACATGTTACTTAAAAAATAATACAATTTTATTAATCTAATAAAGCTAACTTCTTTTACATGTTTTTTTGTGTCATAATCAGAAGACTAGAAGTTTAAATTTCTTGTCAACAAAACAAATACTGCTTATTCGAATTTTCAGAATATTTTTTTTGGAAAAGCCGTTTAAAATCACTGGTTATATATAATAAGGGTGAAAAAATTTGGGTCTCACTATATACAGCCGTTTTTTTAAAAGTACAGTAAACCTTTCACGCTTACCAGGGATTCCCACAGAGCGAAAATAGTAGAAAAAGTTTTACTGTTTTTTATGTTTTAAAAGTTAAACGAAGGGATTTTTTGTATGTCGTGCACGTATGTAACGAAGTTTAATTTTTTTTTTGTCGAAATAACGGCAATTTATCAGGAACGGATTTTTAATCTTATATTTTTACCTTGTATTTAAAATATTAAGAGGATTATAATCTGCGATCTATGTAAAAAAATATAATATTGAAAAAGTATAAATAAACAATTTTAAATATATAATTCCAAGTTAAAATTCAGAAAAAAAAGTATTTGTACAATCTGAGTGGATTTGGAAACAACTTCCTAGCTGGATAGTACTCAAATACTTTTGGATTCGATCAGAGTATTCGAATCTTCTTTGGTTTTAATTGGGTTAATGAGATCAATATCTTTAATCCTTATTTTTAGACGCCAACTTTCTCATTTCACGCATAGATGGCCGTACGGCAAATAACCTAAAAATCGTATCCTGTCAGAAAGACCGGGATAAAGTCAATGAAATGAAGTTACGAAAATTTTCGGGTATAAAAAGAATAACTAATTTTGCGACCATTCTTCTTCTTATTCAGGTACCTACTAGGTGTATTAGTGACTCGTTTGCGTAGTTTTAAGTATCCATACAGGTCCCACAGTTTTACGCCTGATCCGAACGACTAAGTACTAATGAAATTATACCTAATTTAGGCAAGGTCATGACGTAATTTCTAGTTATTTCTATTATCAACGGAATAAAACTCGAAAACACTAAGAACAAATAAGATGCAGGGGAAAACAATTGTTAAATGTTGGCAACACTTCACGACGTTGCCGCTGTGGCTTATATTTAAGCTAGAGGAAAAAAAATAACTGGCACAATATTATCACGCATATTTTTGACGTGTGACGTCATGGCCTTGCTAAAATAAATATCCCTCGTCAGATAACTGTTCAACTAATCCAGAGGAGTCCCTGCAGAAGCAACGTTAGTAATTGCAGGTAAGTAAAGAAATGCGTTATTTAATCCTGTCTCTTGATGAAAATTTAAGCTTTGGGGTATTTCTTAAACTTAATCCAAAATGGTGTAACAGAAAATTATAAATACAGGAACCCAATCCTGCAAATTACATTTAAAGGTCATGAGGCCGTACCTTCGTCATGTCTTAAAATTTTTAAAATTAAATAAAATTTAAAATATCAGTATTAACAGACTTAATAGTGAGACCCCTTATAGAAATAGCGACTAAATGAAATCAACAAAAAAGCACATTGGCAATGCAATGCAATACAATGCGACAAAACTAGTAATAAAATTCTACAAGATTTTACAAAATAAAAACAAAAAAAAGAATAACTAGATATAAATAAATAACTTTAAATTCTTAAATATATCTACATAACAATACAAGTACAACACCAATTTTTTTTTTAATTAAGAATAGTAGTCTTTTGGTATTTTTCTGTTCATCTCACGAATGGCACAATCGAATCTTGCCTCAGTGTCTTTTATTTTGATCAAAATGTACACAATTTCATTTAATTTAATAAACCTACAAGGTTTTTTCGTCTCACAAACGCCCCGAAATGGAACATTTTACTTGAAAAATTCTTCTATCGGCGAGCCTTAGTACCAATGAGGGAAAGCCTTTTCCCTGGTCAGCCAGGCTCAGTCGTTGTCATGCCTTGGACTCGAATTGTAAGCCATACTGTTGTCCTGAGAGAAGTTCATTGCTTCCGGTGAGGTATTATCGTGGGGGTAATAATAACTAGCCTCTGAACTGGGACCTGCAATCAAAAAAGGTATCGCTTGTATCCTATAAGTTATTTCGGGTTAATATATTAAAGTAAGTTGGCAAACCTGTCATATTAATAATATTGGTACTCCTGGTTGTCAATGTCAAGCCTCCAATAATTGTTCTCTGGTTGTAAAGGTTTTATGTCGTATTCATATTCTGATTGTTAAATATAATTAAAAGTTTATTTTATTCACTCATTTTAATCAAGCTCTCCCACATTATAACCAACTGACCTAACAGTTCCAGTCATTTACCAGGTTGTCCTGTTCACGTTTAAAATGCAGTTACAACTTTCGTTTCCAATGATAACTTAAAAAAATACCAACACTGTATAATTTTTTTTATAAATATTCACAAAACGGTTCCCAATTTTTTTTCCGTCGAATGAATGTTAAAACTCAAGAAACAAGAAATAAATATAAACGATTCAACGAAGAAGAAAATATTTACAACTGGAAAGGAGCAATTAAACGACTAGAGACTGCTGTTAATTTTCTTTTATCTGTAAAGGCCACAGATGGTTAGTTTTAACGCTACTAAACTACCTTCAAACAATGTTGCCAAGCTAGCTTTCTTATATTCGCTGTGAATCTTTTAGGAAAATTTGTGTACCTCGATGAAATTTGAACCTGCAAAAATGGTTCTCAGGTTCGTCAGCCTAAACGTGATTTTAATAGAACATTTTAGAAAATTAAAGTTACAGCCTTGTGAACTCTGAATTTTACTTTAACACGTGAATAATGTCAAAGAAATGTCTCCAGTTTTATTTGTGCGAAAGTCAAACTGGCAACACCACATATCAATTGAAATTATGACGTAACTGCATTTTAAATTAGAATAGAGTATAGACAATCTTTTGGTACATATTCTAGTTTTTAAATATTTTCAAATTACATACCTGCGCCGTTAAGCATACCCATTGGTGGTGATACTGAAGGTCGTCCTGAGGTGGACGTGGCGGGTGAGGTCATTTCTGGATTAGGAGGCATGCCGAAGTTCATGTCTGTCGTATCCCGGCACCATAGTTGCCGCATTTCCTGGCGACGTTGCCTCATTAGCATTTTGTACTCGGATATGCGCATTTTTTTACCTGAAAAACAAACAATACTATATTAGTAATTGAGTATATTTACAAATACAAAAATATTAATTTATAACGAAATATATAGTCCAAATAAAATTCGTGTCCACATATAATATAATATCCAAACGAAAAATTTTAACAGTAAAAGATGTTTCGGGCGTCTATAGGCACCCAGTTTAGTTACAAATAACTAAAATAGAAAATATTGTTCTAAATATATAACAAAATGGAGGATGATGATGATAAACTTACAAAATAGATTATCATTAAGGGGGTTCTATACCCTCCGCCATATTGGAAATGCTAATGTTAAAATTGCGGGCTTAATACTCAACAAAAAAAATATTTTTTTGTATCCGAACTTATTATGCATCGTAGAATGACGGATGATCACTTTTTTTTATATGCATAAAAGAAGTAACATGAAAAAAATATAAAAAAGTCGTATACGTATACAGGGTGACCCAGGGGTGTGTGCATGCTCCATAAATTTTTTCTACTCAAGCTATCGATTTGATGTTTTTTTTAAACGATAGGACCGACAATGAGGCACATTTTAAAAATATTTCTATTTATATACCGGATGTCCCAAATAAGATACACAACTAAGATCTGTTTTTTAAATGGCAACCCCGCATTTTTGTTACATATTTAGATTCGCCATTAAATTGTCGATATAACGCACCTAAGTTTCTTCGACTTATTTGCAATAGTTTTTGACTTATGTCAAATTATGTGTCAAAATAGCGTTGTGCAGAGATCCATAAAAAAATCATAACTTCAGAACTGTTCAAGATAACTTAATCAACTTTTTTTCAGTCGATTCCTTAAGCTGTAGCGCATCTTATGAGATGTAGACGAACTCGGAGTCGATGTTCTATCGCCTACTATGATTTTTTGAAAATGACAAATTACAAATAGCAATAACTCGCCTTTTTCAAATGCATCACCCTATATTTTATTAAATCATTGCATGGTATTTTGTAAGAGCTTTTTGCTGATATAGGGTTTGTGGGGTTTATTTTGTAAAAAAGAAATGTTTGACGGTTTATTCGAAAAAAAAAGGAATCGAGATTCATGCAATTTTGAAAAGAAAATGTTTCAACAAAATGAAATTGTAATAGAAACAGAAATACAGTAAACAATTTTAATAATACAATTTGCAAGAACATGAAAGAATGATTAATAGGAAACAATGTAAACATTTTTGATTTATAACAAATATATAACCGCAAATACACAGATGTATTTCATGCTTCCTAACAATTTCTTTAGAAGAGGGTTCAACGAAGACGTAAGGGGTGGGGATGAACACTCTTAAACGCAACATTTAAAACAAAATATTTAACGTGAGTATACAATGGCGATGACGATTGGGAAGACACGTGGCGCCATCTCAAAGCAAGTGGCCGAGAAGGTTGGAAGTAAATTGTAAATATTGGCTGTTTTATATGACAAAGGACCACTACTTTGAAAAGTGTGTTTGTTTTCAAACAGATGACACTGTCTTCACCGAAAACCCAAAATTACAAAAGAATTAATTACTATTCAAATTTAATGAACTAAAAAAAATAATAATTTATAGATCGATGGTAGAGGGAATATTGGTGGTGGAACTTTTAATAAGTAAAGATTTTGAGTATTTTTCAAACGTACTATCAAAATGAGTGAGGAATGTATGCCTGTAGCCAGAAATATAATTGGGGGCTGGAGGATGTAGTCTAGATGGGGTTAAAACAAATATTTTTGAGGTCCTCCTTTCACTTTGCGTTTTTACGAAATTATTCTACAATTTCAGTCACGAGTGTAATGCAAATATTATAAATAACAGATTTTCTTAGATTTGTTTCAAAGAATTGTACTCCATTTCAATTTATTTTAAGATAAATCCTAAGTTGGCTGAATGGTTAGGGCAACTAGAGACCGTGAACGCTGGGAAGAAGAAGAACAGACTTTGAGGTACATAGCATCGTAGCAAACAATTTAAATGATGCATTTAATAAACTAATTTGTTAAAATATAACTAGAAAAAAAAGCACCTACCATCAACAATGCAGGTTCTCTTCGGTCTTGGTCGATACCTGTAATCCGGGTGTTTCTCCATGTGTAATTTCGACAACCTACTCTGTTCCTCATAATATGGTTGTTTCTCTGAATTTGACATAGCCTTCCATCGAGCTCCTAGGATCTTCGATATGTTCGAATTATGCATATCGGGACACGCTTTAAGAATTTTTCTTCTTTCATCTTTCGCCCACACCATGAAAGCGTTCATAGGACGCTTTATGTGGGGTTTGTTATCGTTATCACGTTTTGCTTGTTGCCGGATTATTTTTGCTTTATCGGAATTATCGGCTTCTAGCTTGAAGTTAGGGTCAGGAGTATTCCATACTGCAAGAAAAATAATTTATTAATATTAAATCAAGTAGTGTCAAATCTGCAAAGCTAGTTGGCCGGTACAATAATATTCAATTTCATATTTTAGTATTTCTAAATGATTTATGTTAATCGTTACTAACACCAAAAAGAATAACTCCACTAAACGTCAACAAAAATTATATAACATCACTTTACATATCAATAAAAACAGTAATGTATCATCTTCATTCAAAAATATTAATTGTAGTTTTGGCAGAAGCTCAAGCTGTATATTATTCTACTTGGGCCGGAGAGATAACAATTAGAAAAAATAAAAGCTTTATTGAGATCAAAGACTGAATTATTATTCTAATTTTCAAGTGCAATTATTTACACATGAGTTAAAAATATATCATATTGTGATTTTCAAGCGGAGACAATTTGACGTTTCAGAAACATTATTTTGCTTTTAAGAGAGGATTAAAAAATATTGGAAATCTATAAATAATAAAAAAATATTTATATACGTTAAAGTTTTTCTCGACATCTTTGCACCAAATGATAACCTATAAATGATTCCCAGAAAATAACACTCAAATTCACAGTTTTTCGGTATCCAAGAAATGAATGAAGTTTGTTAGGTTTCCTATTTTAGAAAAATTGGTGATAAACGTCGCGTGTTACTATGCCGTTTTAATATAAGTTTATAAACTTGCCAAAATATTTATCCTTTTTATAAATATCCTCCAATGTCCTCAATATAAATAAAAAATTGTTAAATACTATAAAACTATAATCAAGTTTACTCCAACTCCTATTAGAAGGCCCTTAACTTACGGGAATCCCCTCAAGTTACTCATCCTGTTAAATTTCTGAAAATACCTTTCGTTCGAAACCGACAGGATCAAAGAACATGATTACGAAATATACTTACAATGCAGGAAATCCCTTTCCTCCTTAATACTCTCCTCCTTCGGCCCACCCAAATGTGGCGGCGTTGGCATATACATGTGCAAAGAAAAATGCGGCGGCTGCTTATCAGGACTTGTCATTTCCTTATTACCCATATTCCTATCCATGGGAAACTGTGGTGGCAAACCCGCATACGGGGGTAAAAACCTCGAAATTAGGGAGGGAGGTAGAAGCTTAGGAGCTGTCGCTGCCACTGGCTGATCCATCGGGGGTGCTGTAGGGGTACTTTGTGGGCTTGATCTGGCTGAGCCAGAACTGGATGATTTTGGCTTTGTGAGATTGAGTGGCGCGTCTGGATCCGAAGGAGGGGGAGGCGGTGGGGATGGTGTGGGTAGAGGAGGTGGAGATCGTTTTTCTGGTGGTGGGGCGGTAATGTTTGCCATTTGTGGAAGGTGGGCTTGTGCTGAGAGCCAGTTTGTGACTTGGTGGGGAGGCAGCATCTAAAATTAATTGAGAAAATATATACATTTATAGCGATTAGATTTTTAATAAAATTGCAGGAATATCTTTTGCTTCAAAATTTCACTTATTAAAATCACTTTTTAAGTAGATAATTATGTACTTAATGCTTTAATATGTTATTAGCTGTAAATGTAACAATATTTTGTTGCTCATATTCTACAAACGGGTTCCTATAGAATCAGCAAACTCCTAGCATGGATGTCATATTACGTAATATTATGTAAAGATATATTTTGCATTTAACTCGCGATCCATAAGATCTGAGTAAAATAAAAATATTTTTTCTGGCTAATGTAACGTTTCTTATATTTCCTTGCCTCTTAATGGATTAATTAAATATTATATTTTTTATTTATTTAAATTGGAGACTTACGTGATTGCCCATAGACGATTTGACAACACCGTGAGGCATCGCAGATGGTTGTAAGCCCCGTAATTGTTCGAACAACGGCAAGAACATGAGTCCTTGATGTGGACCGGCTGCATACTGCGACGTTATTTGACTTTGAAGTTCTTGAAGTTTCTGCTGGTGCTGCAAAAGCTGTTCCTGCTGAAGACGCTGTAGTTCGAGCTGTTTCTGTTGTGCTTCGTTTACTAGATGTTGAGTGGCGCTGGGAATCTGAAAGAAAAAATTATAAATTTTAAAAAATTGTTTTAATTTCATTTCACCTTATATATGAAATTATCTGCACATTTGTTTATTGTTAAAACAAAAATTTATGTCATCAAATATCAACGAGTTAATGTTTGAACAGATGATGGTAATTATGAGGTGATTAAATAAAAAAGGTCTTAAGATCATCATTTTTGATTGACATTTAATGCATAATCAAACTATTGTTCGTTACATCTAGAACGGAAATAGTGAGTAATATATTACAATCGAATATTGTGCTGTTCAATATCGGATTACATAATTCTGATTGAAATTATCTTGCTTTATATCTATATATTGAACCTATTCCAGTTTTATCGTTAAATGCACTCTTTTATTTTCAAAAATATAATGTAGAACGGTATAGATTTATGCAATTGCTTCCTCTCTTTTTTCAAAAGCTTCTTTTATTTTTAAGCCATTTTATCCCTTTATTTTTTTCTTTGTTCATCTCATTTTATAACTCTAGGAGTTAATTTTCTTTAAGAGGGGCCGTGCCACTGACGACCTCGTTTACAGTTGGCAATACTGAATATGCATAAAAATTTGACGATTTTTTGAACAGTCTCTCTCGAGAACGGAATTTTTGTTTGTGGAAATATTTATACCCGTTATAGCTTATACCTTGGAATAGGACATCTCCTTTTTTGAGTCAATCTTAAGGATTAATAAAAAAGATATCAGCGATTTAGTGGAGGTGTGTTTTCGACAGTTTTGACAATTTGTGATCACCAATTTTAACGTAAAAAGGAGATGTCCTTAATGAGGTATGCATAAATAATTTCCGAGAATACTAATTCTCAAAACTTTATAATTTCTGAGATAAACAGTTTAGAAAAAATAAAGTTATGCAAGTTGCCTATATCCCAGTAAGATTTTCTCTTTCCATAGTTCAGGCGTTTTCCGCGTGACACTTTGAGACAGTGGCGCTTTTTGGTTTTATTTTGAACGATGTATGCTATTGACATTGTTGATACAAAACAGTGCTTTTGTAATTTTAGGTTACGTTGGCTAATTTATTCGTGTGTTTTGCAATTTTTTTTAATGAGTAAATTAGTATTAACTGGACGCTGTTATGCATAAAGCATCCAGTCCACATGATATTGAATCTGAGATATTAATGGTTTCGCAAAATGTTATATAAAAAAATCAGGAGCGTATTTTTTATAAGATAAATTAATTTTTGATGTATTTAAACGTAATTAAACAATAGTCAATTACAAAAATGGGAAATAATGCAAAATCAATCCTAGTATTTTGGATCAGTTTTGCGGATTTCATTATATTTGAATTTGGAATGTGGATTGAATAGGCAGTATATTTTTAATAAAATCAATAATAAAATGGATTGGGTATTTTTTGGATAGTTTGGACGAGTTATCTTATATTTTAGACATTTGTGGATTGGATCGTTTTTTCACACCATTTCATTCAAAATAGTGTCTGCATCTCCATAGCTTCATAGTTGGGAATCACCGAAATGAATATTTAACCCGTCCATGGGACTCTTGATGTAGGTTTGTTACACATTTTATTTGCTATTATGTCTTTTGTCGATTGATAAAGAGCAATGCAGTTTTTTCATAGTGTATTGTTTTGTTTTTGTTTAGTTGAATAACTGTAATTAGGTACTTTTAGGTAAAGAAATAATTATTAATTATTCAACAAATAGATATTGATAAAAACATTTTGCGTTTGGGGCCGCCAATTATTTATTAATTCATTTTTTTTTTTAAATTCTTGCGTCACTTTAACGATTATACATTTATATAATACTCAATGTTTGTATGAATCCATTGATGTTTAAATATTTTTTTATGTTAGAAACATTATTTTCCGAGCTCCCTTCCTATCTGATGTATTTAATGAGATTAGTCGCGTGGCAGCGCTATTCATATTAAAATAAATGGATTAATACGAAAATAATTGAAAATTAATTAAATTAATAAAATATAAACTCTATTTTGATGCTAGAAAAAAAATAGTAAACAAAAAAATGAAATTTCCTAAAAATAAAAAATAAAATTTCTCTCGTGGCTGATGCAGGTATCGAACACATGCGACTAATCGTGAAAATAAAGAAAATTTATTTTCTCAGATATTCCAAATAATATATTATATTTTAATAGTAGCAGCGCCACCTAGCACACAGGAGATTCACTGAAGTCTTAAGATATTATGTTATATCTATCTCTTTTAATTATTGCAGAAAGACAGTGATATACTGACAAAGTGACTGTCGATTGATGAACGCGAAGGATGGGGATTTCGCAGGAATTTTTGGTGTTTGTAGTTTGGCATACCTGTGGCACGGCCCCTCTTAATTAAACAATTCTGGAGTTCTGAAAGAGGCACTAGATTTAAAAAAAAGAAAGCTATGTAGTTTACAATAGATTACTGCCGTTTAAAGGGGCAAGAAGTTGCAATAATATATTTGGAAGAAATATAGATAACTATTGTACATTTTGATTGCAGTTCTCAGTTCTCACCGTCTGTCCTACGTTTATGTGCCATCGCTAACAATCCCAAACAAGTATTAAGTGTTTACATTGGTTACTCGACTGTTACAAGACGTACCACAGGTTGGTCTGATATAATCATTTAATGATTTAATCATTCATAAAGTATTACGGTGGCTTTTGCAGAATTTTAATACAGCCAAATATTTATTTCGAGCTCGCATCGTAATAAAATTTTGTGTGGGGTGTTGTAAGTAAGACATTCACCGAAATGTTTCCGAATATATTCAACTTGATTCGCAGAAATTAGGAAGTCGTTTAGTTCTAAATATTAGATTTATTTTAACAAAAATATCGGACGAAAATAACCGAAAGCAAACAATAACAACTGATTTTATTTTTCTTTTTGACACCGGGAGAAAGACAGAGCGAGATATTATAAAAGAATTGTCCATCTGTTCAGTTCCTCGATGTGTTCCTTTTTCTTTAAAGATTCGCAGGTTGCCAAACGCCCACAGTGACTAAATTTACGTCGGCACGAGTCCAATTTTATCCTCCATTCACTGCAATTTGAATACAGAACTGCATACTTTACACAGGATGTTCTCAGTAGTGTAACCGACGGTTTTTTAAAGGTTAATTCCTAAAAAAAAATTTTAAAAATCACGTGTCCATCCAAAAGTATATTTTTAGGCTCAAGTTAAACCTGTTTTAAGTGTAGTTCCTCAGGGATCCATTTTAGGGCTACAGACACATGGGAGTTATAACATATTAAATATGTCGATGATATAAAATAATAAAACAATCCTGCAAAGTAATATCAATAATTATAAAAGGATTTAAACTAAATCTTCCATTGGACATGGTTAAAACTATTTCTATAAATCTTTACTAGATATCATATGTTATTTTATGGGGGGTTAATGATTAGGAAGAACTACGCCACTGTTCTTTAAACAGGATACGTTGATTGGTGGTGGTATTTTTAATGTTTGGTATTAAAGCTTTTTTTTCAAATAATGCGTAACTTACATTCATCTTTTTAATGAGTTTGCGACCGTTTTTCAAGAAATATTTTTTCTTTCTTTTCAGTGTTTGACAAATGGGTTCGGGTAATAAATTTTACGCCAATGTAATTGCTCGAAGTTTTAAAAATGTCTCCTAAAAATGAATGATTGTCTTTCGTACTGTTTATTTCGAATTGCGAGATTTTTGTCGGACATTAATGGTAATTTGGGTATTTAGTGCATTCTTAACATTTCATTTGTATCTTTTTACATTTACATTTTTCATTATTTACTTGTCAATTTCTTTGGGCTGTGCTTTTCCATGAGGGAATGCAAAAACTTTTAAAAAATTATTATTCTAGATCAAAATAAATAATAGAAAATTCAAAGTTAATAATAAATTTTTTTTTACGTAACCATAAAACTACGAGATTTATAAAGAACGAGATTACAGGATTTGATCACTCTCACTGTCATCCATCATGAGCTGTAACATAACTTTAAGAAATAAGAAAGATAAAAGAAGAAACTGAAGAAACAGAGAAGGACAAACTGGAGTTGTCTAATTATAGTAAAATGAATTTTGAGACGCAGCTGTTGAAGATTATCGGCGTATACATGGAAATGTAATTTATAATTAATTATTAAAAAGGATTAATAAAAAAAAAACCGTACGTGTAATTAAATCTGTTTGGATTTTTGACACTGAACGACGTAATTTTGTTGTCGTGGAAGTTAAACATGGACAGGAATTTGTTTATGGAGATATAACTTTCAACAACCGTTACCTTTTTTGAAATGTTTTTAATTTTGATGAATTCGCTTACCTATAATTCTGATTTATTGATAAAGACAGATGTAGCCGTTATAGTTTCTAGTTATAGGGTCAATTCCGGACTGTAAAATTGCGAATCCACTTTTAGATATCCTTAAGAGGAGTTGAATACAAACTGAAACACCTGCAAGGCAACGGGTGAGGGCAGAGGTATAAAATTATCTACTGTTCATAAATGAGAGCGGCGCCCACTCTTTGTATGCAAAATGTTGCCATGCAAGGGTTTCGTAGCCCCTATCTTTCAAAAAATGGGAAACATAAAATCAAATTTTGAAAAAGTGAGAACACAGGAACGTAGATTAGACCTTTACCAATATATACTTATTTTTTCATTCCCTCAAAATAAAAAATGAACCTAAAAAGTTAAGGACTACGAAACCCTTGCATACTCTGTTTTATAGCATAGTACAACTTCCTCTTACGAGTTTTTTTATTTCCCAACTACAATTATTCTAAATCGTCTCTTTCAGCAGGCTATAGTGTTGCCTACGATTGTTTCCTTTATGCTTAGTAACTCCATTACTATCAAAACAATAAATAAATAACCTGCTAAATGCGGGAGTGGAACCGCCATGCATCCAGCAACTGCAGATAACGCAGAAAAACAAGAGAGTTTGACTATTCAAGTTGGCAACACTAAAAAAAAAGATTAAAGGAATAGGCAAGATATTCTGGTGTCGGTCATTATTGCGACATGATGAATCACTTCCGGTGTGTGTTAATTACTAGACCAGCCAAGAACAAGAACAAGAACGGCCGTTGTTGCAGGATGATGGTCGGCATCCTTGTAGGGGAGATTCGGGTCTCAAAACGGAAAAGTTTCATTTTTACAAAATTATGGAATCGTCGGTGAAAAATTTAAATAATTGGGCTCTAGAAACTTCATACACTAATTGTTATCCAAATCTCATAGGTGAAGAGGTTTCCTGTTGGGCTATCAGTTGTTCAAATCATGTCTTAATCTTAATCTTAATCTTAATATTATCAAGGATTTATTGAATTGAATAGCTAGTTTGACAGATTCGTGTGCAGAAATTATTAGGAAAGGTCCTGGCATCATATTTTTAGTACAAAGGACTATTTAGAAAATGCTCACATATTAATTTTTGTGGAATTTTTGTAAGTAAACCAATTGAATGTATTTTTACATGTCTAAAAACATAATTTCATACACTAATTAATTACTCATTGATTACTGATAACTGATGCATTATTATTAAATTATTTAAAAAAATACAGAACACAAAATGACTGCGTAAGGTTGAAGGACCTGATATCACATGTTTTTAACTACACGAATTCTTTTGTAAACAAGACTAAAATTAAATGCGAATATTAACCACAAATCACAATACGCGAAGTGACAAGTGACATCTAAATCACCCAAGATAAAAGATTCATAAGGCAGATGATAAAATTACATGTAGAGTGCTTCATAGACCATTTGTTCTGTGTTTTCTGTTGTTTTGTAAACCGTTGTAAATAATAGGTCCCCGTCTAAATACTTTTCTGACAGAGAATAGTTTTCTTTTGATCTATTGAATACAGTGAATAATGTTAGAAGATGAAATATAGAAAGTCCTATTAATTTCGAAGCAGTTGAGAGAGGAGATGTGGTTGTTAGTTTGGCGGTGAAATGATAATTTAAAAAACATCTTTTATTTTTTATAAACAATAATTATAAAACTTTAGATAATTGCAGTCTAACCTTGACAGAATAATAAACAATTTTTAGGTCTTCAAAACAGTTTATTTGTAAAAATATAATATTAATTTGGATTTCGTCCACATTTAACTAATTAAATTAATAATTAAATGAACTGTCAACTTTCAGATTAATTTTCGGAGTGGCCTCAGTTGCTATTTAATTTTATAGTCCATGCTGTAAGGGCTTATTTGTATACATACTTGTATCATCATACAGGGCGACCCGTTACTATGATAAATTACAATATCTCCCTTTTCTTTAGAGAAATAAAAAAGAATTTTAAGAAAGTTCACCACTGTATACAGACCAAGAGGTGTTATGTCAGGAGACCTGGGTGGCCATTCAATTACTTGTCTTCGGTCTTTCTATCTACTGAGTGTGGTATTCCGACATTCAGTGGTTCAGTATAGACAGTTTTAGCGATTAATGTATGGGTACATTTGTTGACCAGATGAGTACAACTGCAAGTACAAAAAAAAATAACTGGCAGATGATTAAGAAGAAAGACCAAAGGTATAATGAGAAATGAGAGAATTGTCCATTTGTGGATAGCGAACCTGATGGTGGCAAATACCACGATAGAGAATGTGTCGACATATAAATATCTAGGAACTTGGATAGAACAATCGGGTGACCAAACAAGAGAAATAAGAACGAGGATAGAGATAGCCATATCAACATTTGTAAAAATGAAGAAGTTATTTTTATTTATATTTATTATTAGGATAAGGATACTGCGTTCTTATGTTTTTTCCACGCTCTTGTATAGAGTTGAAACATGGACCCTCAAGAAAAACCACATCGACAAACTACTGCATTAGAAATGTGGTGTTACCGTAGAATGTGGCGTAATCTCTGGACCGATAGAATTACTAATGCCGAAGTGCTGAACCGGATGCAGAAGGAATGCGAAATCATTAACACCATAAAAAAAAGAAAGCTTCAATACCTGGGTCATATAATGAGAGGACAGAAATACACACTTCTCCAACTGATAGTACAGGGAAAGATTATTGGAAAGAGGAGCATTGGCAAACGCCGTGTGTCCTGGCTAAAGAACCTGTGGAATTGGTTTAACTGTAGCAATGTTCAACTGTTTAGAGCTGCAGTCAACAAGGTCACGATTGCTGTGATGATAGCACTATAAGAAGAAGAAGGATAGCGAAAAACATCAAAGGTGCAGTCTCTGCCTTGTATTTAATTTTTTTTATTTGTGAGTAGGTACATCATGAAGCCTTTTTATACTTTGTCACTTTAACCAAAAATAACTTCGCACATAATTTTAAGACAATATTAAAATACTACATTTTGACAAGAAAAAAATATATAATAATTTTATAACCTTGAAGAAATGTGCTAAATTTGGATAAAGAATCCTCTTACTCGGATAGTAATTTTTAAAATCACAATGGCCACCTGCGATAGATCGTGAATGATCAAATCGCGTCCGCTTGTCCTCTTTATAAATTCACGTAAACTTAAAGGAAGATCTACGAAGCTCTAAAGAAGAATAGGACTCATGACTCGATCCTGACACTCGCGGATCGACTTTGAGACAGCACTCTTGGATTTATACAACACATGAAGGCTGTTGTTAGTAGCGGTTCATCATTCAGTCAATGAAATGTTGTAAATCAAGTGATAGTGCTGGGCGTTTCTTGGTATTTTGAACGATTTTAAAACGTCTAATATCTATCTCCTACATACACGATTTGTTTTTCGTTATCTTAATTCCTGGTCCAATATTTAAGGTCTAATAATTTAATAGTAGATTCTGTCACAAGGTTAGCGTGAGGAACCAGGAGTATCTAATTTTTCATTCTAATCGAGTGACAGACTATATTTTCTCCACGACTAAAAGAATTAATTCAAAATAAATTAAAATCAAACAGCTAAAGTGTTATAGTGTTGGTACAATTATTAAAATTTAACACTGGATCATTATAAATATTTTCTGTAATATTTTTTAGAACAGACTGTTTGGCAGATGTAATACTTGTGTAGCAGGAAGAATTTGATGTTGAGGGGAAGTTTATGGTTGAATTAGGTCCAGTTAAAGAGGAAACTAATTGAGTTGCTACCTTTACTCTATTTTGCAAATAATTTTATATATAGCCTTCTGCTATTTTAGAAGATTTCCATCCTCCATGTCTTTTTAACGTTGTTAGATCTACATCTGCAATTATTAAGAAAACTAACAATTTGTTTAGGAATACTACCTTAACCTTACCCTAACTTATTTATCCCAATTACTTATCTTGTACATTTATTTTTTTGACAATATTATAAAAATCTCAAGTGATGATAAACTCTCTTCGTTTTTTAGTCTTAGTATTTTTATTACCTTTATAGCTAAATATATGTCATCCAGTAAACAAGTTTTTTAATCATTTAAAAAAATTATTAGAGATTACCATAGGAAGATGCGTTATTTATAGGGGAAGAAGATAAAAAATTGGTTAAATGATGAATAACGGAAATCAAGTTAAAAAAGTGAAAATATGCCATCTTCCTACAATCAAGCTGTTGCAGGACCATCAAATAATGTTAGAACACAAATTAAAGCAACTACTGACCCGACTTTACAATTGATCTTAGAACAACTTAAGAAACAGGAGCAGTTATTCCAAAAATTTTATGAACGATTACCTCGTTTAGAACATAGTGCCAAAGGAGCTATTCCAAAACAGAGGAATGGCCACTTTCAAAATAATGGCATGGAACGCTAATGGTCTCTTGCAACACCAACAAGAATAGCAAGCAATCCTAGATGTAAATAAATTAGATGCGTGTCTCATTTCTGAAACGCATTTTACTAATCAGTCACATATTAACTTTAGAAATTACAAAATTTATTATACTAACCATCCTGACAATGCAGCGAGAGGTGGAAGTGCCATAATAATTAAGGATAATATCTTACGTAGACCTCCATAGGGACCTGGAAATGGACACTGTTGACCATCAAGACATTAGCCAAGAGTCATGAAGAAAGATTTCATCATCATGTCAATGTCGAGGCTATCCAGCTCCTTGACAATACTGGGTTAGAAAGAAGACTTAAGAGGATTAAGCCCTTTGAGTTAGTTTAGTGTTTTTTAGTACACTCCGTTCTGTAGAATGCAGGAACGCTGATGAGTATACCTTAGTTTTAAGTTTCGAACTCTATTAGATTAAGTTAGAATTAAATTGCTCATTGGTCACTGTTGACCAGATTATAATATACTAAATGCCTTTATGGGTGCTTAATGATAAAAAAAATGATGACCTTAGGTTTTCAAACATGATTTTATGCTTAGTATTACGTTCGCAAGCTTAATACATTTTTAGATATGGTTAACAATTGTAATAGTTGTTCTTTTAGGTGTAAATATTATAATAAATTTAACTTTTCCGCCCTCCATTATACCATAGAGGAAACGTAATGTAATCGTGCAAAAAAAGTAATTTTTTTTTCTTTTGCGTTCATTCATCGTTATTTGGCCTGAAAACACGAAAAAAATAAATTTTACGGAATTTTTGTCTGTTAGTGCGTCGTCGACGTCGTTGTCGGCAAATATCTTTTTTTTGGAAAAATTATTTGAAACAAAAAAAAATTGGAATTTTTTTTTTTATAATTTTTATAAAGATTAAAAGAGTCAAAAGTAATAAAAATGTAAGACCATTTATCTGAATTGAATTGGAAATATGGCGACCAGGCCCCCGACTACTAAAAGCTGTTGTTAGTAGCGGCTCATCACTCAGTCACCGAAACCCACTAAATCAGTCAGGGGAGACTGAGGAGAGAGCCGACCTGAGCTCAGTTAAAGCCAGAATCAACATTTCCCAGTCCATAAACTTAAGTCAAGTTTATTTGTTGGAATGGAATATTCGAGTTGCTCTAATGTGTTTCAATTGTTCTACAATAAACAATGTCGGATGCTTGAATTATGCTCACGCTTGATTTATGCCGATGTTCGAACTTGGAGTAATCGTTAAGTTTAAAACGGTGATTTTTAGTAAACCCGGTGTTGCTAGATGTGTTAGAGGATTTCTCATTGGAATTATCTGATAGAAGATCAAAAAGTAAGGGGAAAAAAACTTGCGCATTAATGAATAATTGTTAAATACAATTTTTCATGAAAATAAACCCCTCCTGAGTTATAGGGCATAGAAAATTACGATTTTCACCACAAAAATCGTACATTTCTAAAAAAAAATTATTTTTTGCCCGGAACTTTTTTTTTTCTTTTTTTCATCTCACTTTTTGATCCAAAATATTCTGCCTATTATGAAACCTAATGAGGTCTGTTTTATTAGTATTAATAAACGAATATCGATTATTAAAATATTTAGTTTTTTCCAGCTCTTCTCTTTTAACTTTTAACGCGTGTCCGTTATTTGATGAAATGATCACAGAAAAATGATCACCGTATGCAACATAATTGATTATTACCTGTTAAGTAGTCTACACTGATATATAAAACAACCAATATTGGCCCCAAACTTGACCCTTGTGGAACTCCCGTATGTGTACCTAACAGATTAGAGTTAATTTCCGCCGCACACTGGAAAATACCACACGGTTGAAAATATAAAAAAATAAAAAACAGCAAGGAAATAAAAGAATTCAAGTGAATTAAGTGAGACAAATTACAAGAAATATTAGAAAATATTATGACTGCAAATAGAGCACCCCACAAGAAACTGTTTAACTTTCAAATCCTCCCATGGAACAACAAAATTTTAATAAGATCAATTATAATTTAGACGACCTGATCTTATAAGTGAAATTTTCAGAATCATATACATGAACTGGGAAACAGAAAAATAGGCAGATCAAGATCGAAATGGATATAAAAAGAAAATAAAGGTGAAAGGGAGTTGGGGAAATATAAAAAATTTCCATTTCGAGAAAAAATTTAGTCATGCGTAGAATAATAATTGGAAAAAGAAAAATAGGCTAAAAAATAAATGGTAAAATTACGGCCGTTTGTTTGTGGACATAATATGCGTTAGTTTTAATAGTTCATGCAGTATTATATAATTGAGGAAGCCACGTTAAACTGAGGAAGTCGATCAGAAGCATTTTATATATTTAAACAGTATTTAGCAAGTAAGCTCTTCATTATTATAGTAATAAAGTTTGTTTTAGCACTTTCATTATGTAAAACGATGTAGTATTACGTGACACTTTTACATATTATCTATTAACTCTGAAGTGATATGACATGACTACGTGATGTGTTACCAACAAATCATCAACGTGCACAATAAGCGAATGTAGGTAATAGCGATGTTTTGTTGATTAACTCTTTGCATTTTGATAGGTTACGATCTTCAGACTTTCATTAGGTGTGGCCAAGTACTGCATGACTTTTTAACCCTAGAATGGAAGCATAAAGTCATATTTAAATATCTCTATTCTTCGAATGGAGACAGGTGGCATCCCCAGCGTCTAACCATTGTATAAGGATAATAGTTACAAAATACTGTACTATTTTCAGTTGATTGCGCCGAAACGGCTGTGTAAGTTTAAAATACGTCTCAGCTTGCTTTGGTGCATCTAGAGTTCTCGACGACAGGGTTGCCAACTAGCCTTTACCTATTTACTTTCAAAACTTTTGTGGATTAGCAAACTTTAAAATATCAGTAGCAAGACAGTTTTTTTAAAATCGTAAATTAACTGGATAGAAAAAATATATACGAAGTAATAGATACAAAATTGTAGGTATATTTCTAACCAGCATCAGCATTACAAAAAAAAAATAAAAAAGATTAAAGTTGTTTAGTATCAAACAACAACATAATAATTTATTAATTCTACCAGAAAATAAAATACTAAAATAATTTTATACTTTTAAAATGAACTAAATATCCATATTATAAACAAGAAACCAAACTATGTCAAAAAATACAGATTTTAAGAAAAAAAAATTCAACGGGTTTGATAAATTATCAGATTAAAATTTTTCATAATTACCATTATAGATAGTATACTACTGACCTTCTGATTACTCGCAATTCTATTCAGAATTGCCCTTTAACCACAAATGTCAGTAATTACTCAGAAATTGGCAACCCTGGCTTCTCGAATTGGCTTTCTTATATTTAATAATTTTTTATAGTAGATAATAAAATAAATTGATTATTTTTGGTCTTCAATTCCATACGTCTTCCAATTCCCTTTCTTTGTAACTAAATAACACATTAACAAAAGACAAGCGGAAATGAAAAAGAAGATTTGAAATTATAATTTCACTCAAATAACGACATGACCTAAAGACATGACTTGTTTCCACAGGGAGTGCTGTCATCTACAATTTGGCTACATTGTCCTGCAGATAAAAGTCCGTTAGGCGATACTACTATATTATCCTTATACAATTGTCTAACTATGCTCTGTCCGTGTTGTTTCATCAGTAGTGATGGTATTACGAGAGTTACAAGTAAGTCTAGATTGCCACCCTTAGTGAAATACTTAGTTTTTAATATTTTATTTCGTTTTTTAACTCTAAAGTTTCCAAAAGTTTCATTATCTGACAAAAAAATATGTTGTTTTATTTCCGAAAAGTAATTTAAGTATTAACGATTGTTATTATTTAGTCAATAAAATAATAATTTACAAACTTTTATTTTATTTTTTTTATAAATAAATAAACTGACTCATCATTTTAGGGTTAATATTGAGGGTTACTATTTGGGCAGTATTTTGTGACCTATAATCTCATAAAAGTTGTCCTATTGGCGTCAACTTTCAGGAGGAAATCTTAAATTGAAAACCTATTATAGTTCTATATTACGAAACAAAAGGAAGCATTGATACTTTAGACATTATGTTTCAAGGGGAGGTAACCATTGGTCTATATGTTTTTTTACGCAATATTGGACCAGGCTGCAGTTCTGATGAAGCTCATGTTAAAGTACCGGTACTTTGAGAATAAATACTTAAACTGCTTTGGAAACTATCCGTTGTAAGGATTCGTCCAGACAAAAACCTGCATGTACGAGTCATGTGTGATAATTTATGAGTATACTGTGCCTGTTACTTTAAAATTCGGCTTATCGTATTTAATTTTATCTTCAAATAATATGTATTAGCTATAAAAACCTAAAATTTTAGCTTTATATATCAAAAATTGACAGAGTTACTTGTAACTTAAAAAAAATAATTAAACATTTGTACTTTTCTTCAAAGAAGTCATCTAATCTTTTATAAGCCTCCAGTAGGCGTAAAGCAAGAAATTAGTCCGGGTCAGATTGAAATATATTCTAGGCGAAAGTTTTTGCGCTCCCGCCTATTTGTATATAATCGGAATATTTTAATTTATACATATACATATCGATTTAAATTTCACAAATAGCTTCCAGTTCAACACCTTGCCACCTGTATTAATAAACAAACTTAATTGTAATTTACGCGACAACGCGCAGTAAATCAATTAATAAAATCTGGTTTTCCAATCAAAATAAAGAAATGTTTTTTTTGTTAACGCAGCAATAACTGCAGCCATGACTGCAGTGTCATTATTCTTACATCATTAATATAATTGAGTTATTTGCATTGGTTTGTAATTAAATTGTTAATATTTATCGGTGACTGTCACAAAACCAACAGAAAAGAAGACATCTTCATCATATTTCTTGGTTATCTGATATTCATTTAATTCATTCATTTAATCAATTTTTCAAACAACATAATCATGTACTCACTCAGTTTTTAAAATTGTCAATATGGTTTGATTTAACAATTTTTTTCCGTCATAGTATTTTATATTTATAATGTCAGTGTAAAAAGTGAAAGAAAAAGTTTTTTAAATAGCGCGTTTATTTTTCTCATCATGGCAAAAATGGCTGCAAATGTCTGCGTTTAGAAAATAAAACTTTAAAGTGATTTTTGTGTGGCAAAAACGTGACGGTTCCCAAAACGACATTAAAACTATCACGCCCATTTTAAGATCACTGCCACTTCTAAGTGGTATTTAAGTGATATCGTTTGGTGGACGTAACTATTATTTTCCACTTTAATGTTTGTGCAACTTTGAGGTAGTCTCGCTTAGTTGTTATAACGTTTTAAACACCTTCAGTGGCACGAAAATATTATAAAACTATTAAGTGGTTCCCAGCGGTGAACTAGGCAAAAATAAAATAAAAGTTATTCTTACTGTGCAGGGGTAGATTTAGTGATTATTACGTAATAGTCACCCAATCGAAGTTGCGATATCAGTTTCTGTCACTATAATGCTACTTGGGGTAGAAAAATATACTACTTAGTACTTACTAAAGAAATATGTTATTTTTCTCATTTGGGGAGGAGGGATCTATCCCCTGGGTCCCCCCCTTGGCTACGGCCTTGGCCCTGACGTACTGAATCATCCTTTATCTTTTCTTTTTTATTGGTATGTAATCTTTTTGATTCCCTCATACTTGTCTTTGGTGTATTCGTTTGACATTCGCAATTGACATATTTCTTCCATTCTAGATTGGTGTTTTATGGGTTGTTTCGTTAAAAAGCATTCTTTTCCAACTTTGAAATCTCCTACAATTACTAGCGTGTCGTGCTTTGGTATTTTCCCGAAAGACTCTTTGAGTTTCATCTGACTGAGTTGCCTTTAAAGTGGAGATTTTTGCCACTTTATTATTTATCCTTATATATGATATTCTGCCATTTGTGATATAATTTCTTGTGTTTCAGCCTATCGCAAAAGTTGTTCCGTGATTTGCTCCACGTAATAATGAATAATTTTTCTTGTGGATTCTTTGTCTATCTCATTTCCAATTTTGTATTGTTTTCGTTACCAATTTCTTCTATTTTAACAATTTTTATATTTGCTATTACTTATTATGATTTATTGTCTCCTTCGCTTTATTTTCTTTCTCCAATTACTGGTAGTATGTAAGTCTATTCATTTCCTGCTATCTCTAATACAATTCGGGGCAGATCAAACCCTGGTTATACCCCGTGGTTAGTGGTTACAGCCTTGTGTATATGATTCTGAACGTTATATTTTATTTATATGTTTCATTCATAATTTTTGTCGACTTTCATTCACTATTTTGTCTACGTTTACAAACACAGTAGTAAAAATACTGCACATTCTTAAAAAAAATCATACGCATTAGCAATAAATAAATCATTTTAAATGTTAACAATAGTGTTGCTTTTAAATGGCATTCCATTCCCACATAAATAATTTGTCTGGGATACCGTTTACTTTTTTAAATGTTGAGATCAACACTAGCTTGGTCGGCGTTTTTTAAAAGATGTAACAACAAAGAATGTTTATAAACATTTTGTAATCAATTGCTCATTGATGACTTTCATTCAGCGTCTGTTTTTTTACAATCGTCTGGTTCCCAAAAGACAAATTCGGTTACTAAGTGATTCTTAATTAGTAGTATGATTAACTAACCGGATATTTACGAAAAACTAAAATATATTTTCCTGTATTGAGCAGAATGAATTCATAAATTTGTGTCCTTGATTAGAGAGAGGATAATTCTACAGAGTGATGTTCAGATTTTCCCAGGTTTCTAACGTGGAGTGAAATTTCATTTTTGTCGCCACTTACATGAATTATTAGATATCTGTAAAAGCGTAATAGACCAGTGCCAATCATTTTTGATTATTAAAAAAGAAAATAACTGTTTTTAGCGTTTTCTGATAATTTTGAGGTTATGTTGAAAAATGATCAATATAAAAGTTTTAGATTTTTTAATTATCTACAACTTTTATAACAAACTTTTTTCGATAGGATGCATATTTCAGCCACAAATCGTAAAAATGTACCTACCCCCACCTCCACCTATTAATTTACCTATAATTTACCTATAATTTACCTATAATTTACCTATAATTTACCTATAATTTACCTATAATTTCCTATAATTTCCTATAATTTACCTATAATTTACCTATAATTTACCTATAATTTACCTATAATTTACCTATAATTTACCTATAATTTACCTATAATTTACCTATAATTTACCTATAATTTACCTATAATTTACCTATAATTTACCTATAATTTACCTATAATTTACCTATAATTTACCTATAATTTACCTATAATTTACCTATAATTTACCTATAATTTACCTATAATTTACCTATGATTTACCTATAATTTACCTATAATTTACCTATAATTTACCTATAATTTACCTATAATTTACCTATAATTTACCTATAATTTACCTATAATTTACCTATAATTTACCTATAATTTACCTATAACTTACCTATAATTTACCTCTGATGTACCTATAATTTACCCAACATTTTCCGACCATTCACTTACTGCTAAGAATTTTTCAAGAATTCGGATATTTAAAATCGGTATGGCCCTGGTCTATAAAGAAAGTTTATAATTCTACAGATAGATCTTGGATATAGTGAGTCCAGTTTGCTTGTTTTTAAGGTCCTTAATGACATCTTTCCGTCTTCTCCTCGGTCTGCAGTTTCCAATTGGCTGTCTTTGAGTTTGTATTTTTCATGTATTCTCTTGTGTATTTTTCATTCCCAGTTTGTATTTTCCATTCCTAGTTTGTATTTTTCATATATTCTCTTGTGTATTTTCCATTCCCTTCTCCTCAATTTTTTTCTCATTTTCCAACTTTACTTCAGTAGGTAGATGTAAGTCTGATGATGGTTTTATACATTTTTTATTTTGACTGCCTTTAAGTATGTTTTTTTAATGATTCTAACGTGAAAATTATGACTTTTTTTATATAATTACAATTTTTAATGTGCGATTTTAATTTATTTATAGAAAAAAGATAAAATTCACAATTTGATTTATTAAAAAACTACAAGATATTTTTTTACGATATTAAAATAGCCTGAAACCGATTATGTTTGGAGTCTGGGGACTCTCTATCCAGTCTGTCCAAAATATTAATGCAAAATTTCACGAGTCCGGATTATTCCGTTACTGCTATAGAGATGGCGCAAAAGCAAATATCGGAGAATTATAAATAGTGAAAGGTATTACGAAAGATCGCTTCTATTAACTATATATCTAGTCAATAGGACCCAAGACGCTTCCTTGTGGCACTTCTGCCCTAACTTCTGTATATTTATAATGTTTTTTTTTATTCTACATACAGTTTTTGAGGTAAAGAATGTTCCAGATATTTATTTAATACCACAATTTATCAAAAGCTTGTTATATACCGCGTAATGTTTTAAATCTTTTCAAAAAGTAAAACTATAAATAAAACTCAATTCGTTGTTATAATTTCCAATATATACAAACGAAAAACACCAAAACTTTCCCATTATAACTACTAAAATAAAGATAAACAAACACACCATTTTCTGACTTTCCGATATAAACTCATTATCCCATCATTCATACGAAAAATTAGATTTTTAATTTTCGTTGGCAAATATCCCAGTTTTATAACAGATTCCCGGAAATTTGTTTAATCCTTAAATTTAACCTGCACCTCAATATTTGACGCTTAAATTTAAAAAATGGAGGCGAATAGATTTAGTGAATGTTATAAAGAAAATGTTTCAAAAAATAAGCTTTCCAAATACAACTACTCATCCTCTTAAATTTTATAGATTAGATTTTGCAGACTCGTGGTATTATTTTTGATAAAAATATATTTTTTCCAAAGAGCAATTCGTAAAGAAAGAGAAGAAAACTCGATATACGTGAAAGAATGCAATAACCAGTTCTTTTCCGCTATGCGAATCAAAATCAAGCTTCTAAAATGTGTTTTCTTAAATAAAAGAAAATTATGGATATTCGTTAATGAAAACTTCATCTAATAAAAAATTATATGTTCTTTTCATCCTGCTATAGTAATAAACAGCATCATAATGTAACCAGCTCTGTAAACAAATGAGTTCCTCAGAAACCAACGTGGAAAAACAATTCAGTTATTATTTTTGTATTATGTCATAAATCATATAAGAGAAGCAGGTTCGGACTGTCTCTTTTGTCAACCAACAATTATAAAAAAGTAATGTTAATCGGTGGTAAAATCGTGAACTAATGAGCCAAGGGGGTTGAATCACACACATTGAAGGCAATTTTTTTTTGATCATGTGGTTAATGACGACCAAGCTAAAATAATAGAAAACAAGCTCAATTTAATAGTTATTTATTCGCATAATAATACTAACTGCATCAACCCTCCGACGGGCGCCCCAGCGGCAAAGAGCCGCAACTTTTTATTTTTGTATTATAATTAAAATGTTACGAGCCCTTCGAAACTGTGAATTTAGGTATTCCTTGTTTATGTTATTGACTCCGCCTATCGACACATCTGGTGCATTATATTTCTGTTCAGTTGTTACAAGCGTAAGATCCAAAGCAGGTAGGATTTGCAACGTGTTTGCGGCTGTTTGCTATAACTAAAATAAGGGATGAAATAAAATCTATTTTTTTAGAGAAACTAATTGGAGTAATAGCAGAGAAGTTTTGAGGATGAAGATAATTTGACTTCGATCAAAAACAACAAAGAATTCAAGAACAAAATAATGGAAGCTTGAAGATACTTGTTAAGTGAAAGTATCCATTCAAAGATGACGTGAGAAGTAGATATTGTATGAAATAGAAGATTAAAAAATGGGAAGGTGGGGAAGAAATATGTTACAAGGCATTTATAGAGGAATTAGAATTGGAGATGTGGAGGAAAACAAACCAGGAATTGGAAGAACTGATGTTTGCTGATATTTCTGTCAAAATTTTCTAAAAGTAAAATCGAGCGCGACTCTGAATAAAGGAAATAAAATTATTGCAGATGAGACAGACCATAAAGTGCTGACAATAAGAATAACAAATATCGGAGAGGAAATAAGCAGCAGCGGATTTATTAAAAATTCTACAACTAAATCCAGATGGCGTTATGATTTATTAGACGATACCAGGACCGTCTTGGAACTGTACCTAATAAATTGTTAATATTTATAAACATATTAAATAATTTATTTCTGTAATAAGATAAATAAATTGACTGAGTTACAAAACCAAATTATATTTTAAGAAATGCATGAAAAAAAATCACAATTATTGGAGATAACTTCGGGAATCCCATGATAATATGTCATGGGAATATCATTTGTGACAACGCATGAATGTATTTGACCTGTGGCCTGTGGTCATAGACGTAGCTGATGCAGCATTGGCTGCATAGCAAAATGAATATCTTCAAACGAATTTAGCCCCACGAAGTTAAAAATTAATTTTTAACAACATACGTCTTTGCAGATACGCCATTTCGACAGTACAGCTTTCTTGGATACATAACGTGCTTGCAATGGATCTAAAAACAATCGCTGCGTTACATCATCCAACGTTTAAGTGGCTACGAGCTACGTGCACACGCTGTATATATCAAAATCCAGTAATTTCCGAGATAAAAATAGAAATTGTCAACGAAAGAGAATACATCCGCTTTGGGCTGACGCTTGGCTGTGATTCTGGAAAACATTTTGTGAATCACTGTAGAGGAAGTGCCATGAAACAATAGAATATTGTGCTGAGCGAAGATCTGTTTTAAATCATCGAGCAAGCACAGGCCTGAGCAGTTAATAAGTTACGAGTGCGCGTCCGCATCTTAGGCTTAACAGTGGCGTCGCATGAAGAAATTATAAATATAAAAAAAGACAAAACAAAAGCTTTAGATACATGGCGTGTATATTCCGTAATTGTTACACAATTATTCTATTTCTGATTGTGAACATGGTTTCTAATAAGGGACGATTCTGAGTTTATGTTTTGTGATAAAATATGGTTTTGCCTTTTTACCTTTCTTGTCTTTTTATGAATTTCAAAATTTTTAATCGTTTATTGGCTGGAGTCTTAAATTTCTTCAAAGAAAGTGATTGAGAAGGTTATGCAGAGAGATATTATCGCATTCAGTTTGAGTAAAAAATAGTTTTCAGTATATTTAACGTTACTGAGTGAAAGAAAAACTATTTTAAACTCTGTTGGTGTAAATTTGAAGTTGCTTGTTGCCTGAATTCCACCTACTGTTTAGTGTCGTGATATATAAGACTGGCGCTTGAAGATTGTAGCTCTTAGACTGCAGAGTTCTTTTCATTCAATCTCTAAGAAGCTATAACAGCAGAAATTATTTTTTTTGTACGCCACTGGTAAGTTACGACTGTGCGTCCACATCTCAGGCTTACCAACATTATAACGTCGACATATGCTTGCCAGATGTGGAGCAGCAATTTTGCGAAACAATGTGTAAGATATTAGTTTATGAAAAAAGATGAGTTGGCGAAGAGTCAACTATTGTTATTTGAACAATATGTCGAGATGAGTATGTGGGAGCTAAAAACGAAAAAAATGGTAATAAAAGACAAAAAACGTCCTTGCGGTTCTCGTGGATAATTAATGAAGCGATATTTGTTTTTCTATTGATTCATTTTTTTTTTCAAGGAATAATTCATTAATCATACCTTTTTTGCATATCTGGGATTTTTGAATTGTTTGATTAAACGCTTTAGGAAATATTTTAGTAGAATATCAATTAAATCAAGAGAAAATTACGTGGCAAAACAAGGTGTGTTATTAAACTTGCGAATTTTTAAAACAAAATTGCTATATCTTACGAAAAATTAAGATTAAGATAAGGAATCTACAAAGAAGAAGAAAAGTTTCGCATACTAAGGATGCTTCAACAATTTCATTTCAGGATATCGTAATTATTGCCCACCTTAGGCTGTGGTGATAACCTAATGTGTAAAGAAGAGTTTTGTTTTTTAATTCATACAACAAAATCATCAATTATCTGTTTGAGGGTACTATCATAATTAGGTGTTCTAAATAAAGGTTTTGGCAAGTTAATGATGATGGAGAAGTTTTCTACTTCACTTTTCTTGCATTTTTCACTTTTTGTTTGACTGTCGTCACTTGCAAATGACGTTTTATAACTTTCAACTGAAACATCACAATTAGTTTGATGCTTATACCAATAGTTGCACTTGGCAAGTCCATACAGGTTTTAAGATTGTTTTATACACTATTAATTTGATTTCCAATGACACTAGAGATGTTTTTAAACATTTTAAGTACAATATACAACCTAATCGTTTTCTCTTTGCAACTATGTGTTTACTTCTGGTAAATTTTTGGTTGAGTTTGATACCCACATATTTTAGATTGAGCCAGTTGGTTTTATCAAAGGACAACTCTTATTTCAAGTTAAAAGTATGTTGTGATAGTTTTCAAACACGATTTTTTTGTAGCTGTAATTTGATTTGGTTCAAGTACTTCTTCTTTTCCAGGCAGATTATTCTTCCGATTGACTGACTCGACATTTTAATTCTCGATGGTCATGGCCGAGACTTTAATCCAGGCATTTGGAGCGAGTGGCCAAAAGGATAGCCGCTTCATTGTCAAGCCGGTTCATTTAGGATATTTTTTGGTCCTCCCAATGCTTGGTTCATTTAAATGTCAAAATCTGGCCCGTCGTTTCTTTTTCAGAATTGAATTGATTTTGGTTAAGAACAACTTTTGAGTTTTAAGATGTTTGAGGTTTCATTTAGCTCTTAGAACGACATCAAATGACTCCTTTAGCACTCTTCCTGTGAGATAAGGTGTCTTTTTCGTTTAGTTTTATTGCAGATCTAATTTAAAACCTTTTCTAGTTCGTATATCTCATATACGAGGTTCGAAAACGTTCATATGATGCGAAACTTGTTTGTAGTTAATTCTCATCATCTACGAAAAACCATTTAAAAGATGAGGTTCATGCTATCATAAAAAACTATTCCTAATCTCAAAGAAAAGTAATTATTTATTCGGGTGATATTTTTCTAAGCACTCGTAATCCATTAATTCCCAAGTTCTGTTCACATCTAGCGGATCAAAAATAAAACTATAAGACTGTCTGTTCCATCTACAAAAAGTTTTCGACAAGAGCTATAAAACGAAATAATCCACGAGAGCGTATACGCGAATGTGACAAGGAATAATATAAGCCCTAGTCAAGAAACCTCCCTGGGGATTTCTCACGTCAAGATACAATGCACAGCCATATAATGCTCTGGACAGAGATGACATATAAAGGATTATAGCCTACACTAGTTTTATTTCCGTCTTCGATACAGCGCGTCCCAAATGTGTTACAGACTTTCAACTTACAAGTGACAAAGAATACGTCTGAAAGGAAGTGAATTGTTAGGTATAATTATTTAAGAGGAACGAAAAATGTTAGAGAAACAAAAAGAGTAAAGGAATTATAGGAATAATAAAAAACTATTATGCAATATAATTACAAAAATACTCGACCAAGAGAAAGACAAAAATCCGTTGGGAAGACCGTGATCAATGACATAAGAGCTGTGGAGATTGGTGGATGGAGAGAAAGAGAAGGGAGAGGAATAAGGCAAAGAAAAGCAAACCTATAAGAATATAATAGAAGAAAATGGAGAGCTTTATTAAGAAAATAGATTTGAAGAACTGTGTAACCTTTCATATATTGTGATGATTAAGTAATTATAAGATTTTTACTTTTTTAGTATTATTTTTTTCTAATTTTCAATTTGTCCCCTTGACATATTTTTTTAAATAACAAAATTCCTACTCTAAATGACATCTCAACCTTTCCTAACATCAACTTTAACCTATAAGTATACAAAAAAAATTACACTTGAAATTTCGTTGAATCTTTTCTTGTGACCTGATTTTTTCCACCATAAATGTCTCTAATTCTTATATATTCCTTGTTTTCTGTATTTTGTATCTCACCTTTTAACTCTTTTTCTATTTTAGCTATCATCTTCACTCTTATTTCTTTTTTCGTCTCTTCTATTTTATTTTCAGTGTATAAATCTGATTCTTCTATTTTTTTCAAAACTTTCGCTACTTCTTGTTTTATTTCTTCTGTGTTCTGGTTCACCTCTCTAGTTATTGCTTCCCTTTCTCTTTCAATCTCTCACTTATATGCTCTAGCTTCTTTTCCACCTTTTCTTGTCTTTTTTTAATATCTTCTTGTCCTCTCTTCATTTCGTCTTTCAGATCCTCTTGTCCTCTCTTCATAAACTTTATCATTGTGTCTTCTTCTTGATTTTTTGCTATTATCTCGTCTATACTTTCTATTTCTTCCTGTGCTTCTATTGGTTTCTCTTCAATGATATTCGTTTCTATTTCCTTGTCTCCTTGTCCTTTTCTTCTGACCATGTTTTAACGTTTCCACTTCTTAGATCCATTTTGGTTTAATTTAAAAAAATTATTTAAATTCTTTATTTTATTCTTTTATTTAAATTGCTTCTTTATTTTAGAGCCCCATGTGGGGCGCCATTTGTGATGATTAAGTAATTCTAAGATTTTTACTTTTTTAGTACTAAATTCCTACTCTAACTGACATCTCATCCTTTCCTAACATTAACTTTAACCTATATATGTCTTTGTTTTTACCTACATTTTAATAATATTGGCTCGAGCTGAAGATAATAAAATTTAGACTCCAAATTTATAGCTTGGTACTTGTTAAACTAGTAAATATAATATTTAATCGAGGAACCCCGAAGTCAGATAAAAAATTATCCAATTTGTCATCTTTCTTCTTTATTTTGTGGGTTTATTTTGCCATTTTCTACCTCGCTCTTCAAAGAAGAACCGTTGGAAGGTCTGGTCAAGGTTTATCCATTTTGTTAATTTGTCAAACATAGTGATAATAGTTTTTCTTTTAGAAACGCATCTTTAATTTTATACAAAGACCATAATGTTTGGTTATTTCTTAAACACCGCTCTGTATTTTATATACTCCGTTTGTTTGCAACATCAACAAAACTTCAAAAACTATCGAGTCGAACCGTAGCAGTTTTAAAAACAAACAAGTAACAAAACAAGTGCATTGTATACACACGTGAGTCAAATTAAATATGTTGGGAAGTTAACAGTTAGAAGAAGAATAACAGACTTCGAAAGCGATTTTCTATAACGAATAAAGAGGAGTTTTAAGTACTTTATTGGTGTGAGAAGAGATCAAAGCAGATCAGAGGAAGAAAACAGTAGTAATGTGCATGTTTTTTCTAACTTGGATAACATATTTTGGTGAAGGGAAGTGTATATTATAAATAGACAGATATAGTTGAGTTATTTTCGATTGAAGAACAAAATTTATCCCTCTTTATACACTTGTACTATTATGAGAATATGTTTTTGATCATATTAGGCGATCCTACAATTTTATTTTACTCTATATATTCCAAATACACATTCAAAGTATTAGAACGCCAGGAGCACCCAGGGGGGTCGCCAGGGTTTGTTTCCCCTCAAATTAAAGTGAATTTAAGTATATCCCATTAATAATATAATTGTAACATATAGAAAAGTTTGGGGGGGTTTTAGGGGTTAAGATGATCTTACGATAAGAAAGCCATGTATCCATTTTCATTACAAAATGTTAAAAAGTTCATGAAATATTGGAAAAAATCGATTTTCATTTTGTACTTTCCAAGGGCTGTAACTTTTTTGTGTGCACATTTGCATTAAAGTAAGTTATGTTCAATCGAGTTATCTTTGACCCCAGAATATGTGGTTCAATTTATGACATACCTTTTTGTTACACCCTGTATATAAAAATATGAAAGAAATATTATACATCAGAAGTGTTTTTGGTGCGAAAAAGTTTTGGTAAAATTTGTTTTACATTTGCATTTTGTTTTAATATTTATTAGCAAGCTATGGAGGTATATAAAACCAACTAGACCCAGTATCAAACGCCTTTATCAGATCAACAAAATAATTGAAATACTTATTGAATAATCATAAACTGAGTGTCGAATATCTATAGTTGTATACTACTACTATACGAAACTATTTATAAACATTAACAAAACTAAATATAAATATTTATTATAGACGATAAAGAAGACAGCTTTACATTCAATATTATTTATGTTCGTATGCATAATTTGCGCAAATTATACAGATACCATAAATAGTGTACTAATTTTGTCAAATTGGTTTTAAAATATTATTATCTAGTAAGTGGAATCGAAAATCTTTAATTTATTATATAAGGAAGTAATCCTAATCTGATATATTCACTTAAAAACTAGTTTATGTTTCAATGACAAACAAAAATATAAATCTAACTCAAAATGCAAAAAAATATTGTTTGTTGAACATTTTTTCTAACAATTCTTATCCAATGTGGCAGAATTTTAACGGAACATACGATTTTCAATGTATTTTGGACGAGATCTCACGTAGAAGTCGACCAGCACAAAATATAAGAAACGTGGGTGACGGCGTATCAACTATTCAATTGAACCACTGTTTCCCTTACTGCTTCGAGCAACAGACACGTGATACTTGCCACTCAGTCTACTGAAAGTCAATCGCAGTAGTAGTAAGCCGATAACCATTGAAAATAAAATGTTCATTCAATTTTGGGGGTCACTCGATTCGAGATACAATAAATGTATCTATTGTTGTATTTAAAAAATAGTCCAATTCCGACACAGTATTAAAAAGTTTCTAATCGATTGATAGCTACGCGTGGTACGATCAAGTGGCCTCCCAGATCACCAGATTTATCTCCATCTGATTTCTTTCTTTGGGGATATCTGAAAGAATCCGCTTATCGGCATGAATTTCAGAGAGCTACAAATCTTGATGAATTAAAGGGGAAAATTCTCCAACTTTGTGCCAACATTACGCCAAATCACCAAGAAGGTGGTTTATTTGAACCTTTATTATATTAGATTCGTAGTTTTTTTAGTTAGAATGCGTTTTATTGAATTATTATTATAAAATATACTTTTTTAAACATTTGGTCCTCACTGTAAATAAACATTTTTGACGGGGTAAATAACCACCTTTCGACTTCGGAAAACTAAAACCGACAGACTTGATAAAAAGCGTAGAAGTTCATAATGTTCTTTTTATCTTTTTCTGTTGGTCGACCACAAAAGGAATATTAAAAGTAAATTATTCAAAGACACTTTGCTTGACTTGTCTTTTACGTCTTTGTGATGTTAAGGTTTTATAACACATGACATAAAAGAGGGCAGATCGTTTAAAAATTCAAGTCTTTTCCGTCTTCACCTTAACGCTTCAACTTTGGTTTGGTTTTACATGATTTAAAGAAAAACTGTGCGTTGACAAAGGAGCCGAGAGTGATGAAAATGTACGAGGTTAATACAGTGGTGGATTAAGCCTAAGAAGTATATTTTGTGTTTACTTTATCCTACACTAATTGACTGCAGCCAAAATTTCCCGCATTAATATATGTTTATTCAGTAAAAAATTTACAACAATATAGTAAACAGTAGACAATATTAACTACAATAAAAACCAAAATATATCTACATAAATTAAAATGTGAATAAACAGGTTTCCACAGAAATAGAATAAAACTACTTGTATAAAGGGTGTTTCATGAAATGGTCAATATTTTAATCATAGGTTCAGGACTACCAAATATTAATATTTTACTAAATAACTCTGGGTCAAATGTTACCTACTACTAAGTTACAATAGGGTGTTGCAGATAAAATTTATTTTTCGTTTTTTTGCAATAATTTCTTTATTATTTAACATATTGACTTGAAATTTGGTATGGTCATATTTTTAAGTTAATAAATCATAAGCGTGTTATCAATTTTGAGGTTAGATAAAGAGGGCGCCACCTACACTCTACTGGATGAATAAAAGTATCAATTTTTTTTTATTGCTGGCCTTTTTTGAATCTTTTTTAAGTCTTTATGATACACCGTGTAAATTTGAACAAAAAAGGTATACTTGTTTTAATAGCAAATATTCTAGCCACAGAAAATGTACATCTGTCAAATAATTAATTGTTAGATGGCAGTAACAAATCCAAAATTTATTTGTGCATAAACACAAATCATATCTCTCATTTCTGAATTAGAGAAATGGTTGTGTCGTGGTATTTTTACCTATTTAGATGGAATTTAGAGAACAAAATTAACACTTATAATATTGACCATTCCTTATGAAACACCCCGTATGTGCATGAAAAATCCGTGTTAATGACATTCCTAATTACATTTTTGCAAGCAAGATTTTTGATAAATTATTTTTAGAATCCATTTCTGTATTATATGAACATAGTTTAGATACGAAACGTATACTCCCCCTCATCCCAGAATACCATAATTTAGCTGCGACTCTATTAAAGCAAAATATATAATTTTTAAGCTAGTGACAGGTAAAAAATCTCTTAGATATTTAAATTTTGGTAAAAACCACTTATTTTTTTGACAATTTGTTTTATATGTAGTTATATACTTTATACTTTCGGCTTCCGTAATTTGATGGCTGTAGCCTATATTTAATGGACCTAAAATTTTCAATGTTTTCTTTTAATTTTACCCAAGTTGGGGCGGAATATATAATGGCCGTGTCATCGGCAAAACTTATGATTTTTCCTGACGAATTGATTGAAAATAAACTGTTCACATATAAAATAAACAGAAGTGGCCCTAAGATGGTTCCTTGAGGAACTCCAAATGTAAGTTTCTCTAGTGTACTATGGTTAATCTCTACACATTGTACTCTATCTCTAAAGATGACTTTTAATTAAGTTATATGGAGTTCCTCTTATTCCAATTTGCTTAACTTGCTGAGAAGTTTATTGTGACATACTGTATCCAAAGCAGAGGTCTAGGAATATTTTTTTGTCTAGATGTTCGTGTATATAAGAATTAAGTCTGTCAATTGCATCTTCTGTGGCCTTCTAAAGCCATATTGACAGTCTGATAGAATATTGTATTTACTTAAAAAATTACACAATCTACTTTTTATTAATCTTACTATTGTTTTAGAGATATTAGAGATTAACGAGATAGCTCGAACTTTTCTGCGTTTAAGAAACACTGTAAAACGAATACTTTGAATTCAATGGTTTGCTCTATAAATTTTTTATCAATGGTACATTATTTAAAATTGAAACTCGCATGACTATTTCATTATTTATGTATATTGAAGATCCATGCTGCAATAGTTCTTTATTGCCAGAAATATCTCTTAGAATTATGTCAAGTTATGTCTAGCAGGTCACTATTCAGTGATAATGACATTAGGAGACAAAATAATAACGAAAAAAGAAATTCCTTTTAATCTATAACATCCACAGAAGTCTAAACAAGTATTTGTATAAAAAACGCACAAATATATTCGTACAAATAATGAGGTTCCACCAAATAGACCAATATCAATAAAACCAGTTATATTAAAACTGTATGAAATATTAAAACCTGTGATGCAGGAGAAAATATGATACTGTTTGAAAAAAAAACAACTTATTTGATCCTAATATAATTATTATCATCATTTATTCAAAAACAAACTGGATTGGAGAACATCAATCGTCGATAAAAAAACCTAATTATTCCTCTGGAAAATTCTCACAAAGGAATATCAATATACGGAATCTCCAGTGGTCCAGGATCTATTTGTACTCTTAATATTGACAAATGTTTTGTTTGCGTTTGGTTTCAAAGTATAAGTGGGGGATCGACCCCTGTTAGTCCTAAAATAACATAATACACGGATAATTGCACAAAGTTGAAGACATGATTAATCTACATGAAAAGATCGATTCGAATATGAGCGTCAATCTTTAATAGGAGAATAAAATAAATAAAAAAAAAATTTACAATTAGAGGCAACATATCTAGGAATAAGCAAACGAGTAAAACAAAATTTAATTTTGGTTGAATTGAATGAAATACATTTTTTCAGTTAAAGAAGGATTAAGGATAATTTAGGGAGCCGTTTACTACCACTAAATCGTAAACGGGGGTACATTTTGTGGAATGCTTTTGCATATCTAAGATGTTTGTTAATATGTTACTTTAAAGACAAATTCTAAACTGATTTAAATTTGATTCTTAGTATTTTAAATTTATTTTTATCCCCTCAGACTTATATATTAAATAAAATTTATACAAACATTTCAGATAATATAACTTTAATATTTTTATTAAGTAAGTATGCTTTGGTTTTGATAAGTCCGTGCTTGCCCTGCTCTACTTAATCGAACCAATTTTTACCCACTGTAACTAAATGTATAATTAAAGCACAGAGCTGAAATATTTCACGATTTTTAGTTAAAAAATCTATTTAATATTTAGATAAATACTCGATTGTCAGTTTATTTTAGGAAAACACATCTTTAGATTTTATAAATTTTTTGTGGTTAACTACGTAGGATTTTCATTCATCTTTTAATCTTTTTTATTATTCCGCTATCCATTTTATCATTTTAGGATCTGGATCTATATCTTCCTCTGCTCGGTTAAATGCTTCTATAATTTTTTTTCTGTGGTGATGTTTTATAGTTCTCCCAAACTTAACTTGAATGAGCTGAAAAAACCGATAAAGACATAAATGGATTCGCCGCCACCATGGGTGGAGATATTTTCTTTTACTTGAAATATAATTTTGTGTATTTTTGTTTAAATATTATACACGGTACGCTACTGTTCTGCATGTCATAAATAACTCCAGATGACAGAATAGCAATAAAAATATTGTACCATGCGGCAATCTGGTCTACTTTTTACTTTATATACTTCGTTCTTTTTTTATTCCTAAATTTTCTATTCTTTCGTTTATTTCAATCTCGAAGTTGACCTCCTTTTACGTTATTTTTCTCTTTTTTCGTTTCTTAATATAGCATAATTTTTTTGTACTGGCCTCTTTTTTAATTTTATTTTTCGTTTTAGATTTAGATTATTTTTCCTGCAGGTCTCTTCTTCAGGATTATGTAGCATATTATTATGCTTTTGTGTCTTCCATCTTTTGTCCATATTCCATTGTGTTTTTTGTTATTTCTTCCTCTCTTTTCTTTGAATTTGAACATTTAGATTTTTGTATAAATGTCGACTAGCATTCTTTTGAGGGCGAATTCAAGTTTAATTTTCAATTTGTAAAATATATGAATGAAAATCAAGAAGAAAACGATAAACAGATACAGATAAACATAATTATTGTTCCCGGAAATATCTAAAGGGGTTTACTCTATAGTAATAGAAAATTTTGCTTACAACTGTAATAAATTTACTTTATACTTAAAGTTGTTTAAACCTATTCTTTTTTATATACTCGTAAAATCGGTAACACGTTCGAATATATTCAGTTTATTTCTACTGTTTTCGTAAATATTTAGAAATTCCTTTCTGGATGTTATAAGTTCGAGAATGACTGTAATTTCATTTAAATTTCATCGAGTTTGAAAGACAAAACAGTATTATAAATGAGAAAAGCGAAACAACGAATTCTTGGAACATTTTTGGAAGATGTGTTATTTCGTTTAGAGCGTTATTACAAGTGATGACATTTTTTTAAAGACAAACACACGAATTTTTGTCTAAAAATAAAGAACTTCTAGAAATAAGATTTAAAAAAAAATGCAATGATCAAGGCAAACAGATGCGAATAATCACAAAGTCAATCATTGGAAATGAGTGGAGTAAATCTTGAATTACCATGTTTTTTGCATGGGCAGTTGTACTTACGTTGCATGCTCAAGAATCGGCAAACCATCGTACTATAAAGGGAAGCTTTGGTCTCATTTTCTTCAGCTAGTTGTATAATAAAAATTCTGATTCTTACAATTTTGCCAAAAAAAAAACGTGAGATATTGTCCAGTTAAACTTTTGACTCCATCATTGTATATTTACATATATCTTACATTAAAGATTGTAGAAATTAAGAGATTTAATTTATTTAATACTTTCTCATAGATGTAAAAAAATTGGGCCATAACCAGATCTAAATACATCAATACATACATGACGCTTGTTGCTCTAAAACTTTATTTACTAAATATTGAAGAAGAATTTGGGAAAAGAAAATTAAAAGAAACCATACAAAATGGTGAAATAAAAGAGAAAAAGTATAAATGATCTACATGATAAAAATTAAGTACCTCAAGCCATCCACCAACAACTGACCAAATTTCAATTTTTAAATCTTTACCACATATAGATGGTTTGACATCAAAACTCATACATTTGTTCAAAAATGAAGAAAACATTAAAATAACTAAAACTAATTTGAAAACTATTTCACAAATACATTCTAAATTGAAAACACCTATACCAGTCAAAAATAAATCAAAAATAATCTATGAAATCCCATTCAGCAGCTGTGATGAAGTATACATTGGTCAAACAAGTAGAATGCTTAAAGATAGAATAACCTCTCATAAAAGTGACTGCAGAATGTGAGATCTTATCGCCTTGCTGAACATGTAATAGATAAGGATCGTGTGATTGACTATAATAATGCCAAAATTCTCGATAATGAGCGAAATCTCAATAAGCGTCTCTTTCTTGAAATGGTTCATATAAATAACAATGAAAAATCAATGAATAAAAGAACAAATATCAATGACCTCAGTAAAATATACAAATAAAGAAAATTTCTCAACTCGCCCTCCTTGAATTGATTTTCTATATATTTATACATACTTATACATTTTATAATCTCACTCTGTATGTTTCAATTGTATACTGATTTTGTAGAAATTGTCATTTTGTCATTTTAAATTTTCACTGATGTTTCTTTTTGTATGTAATTTTTTCTGAATTTCATGTTATTCGTCTTGATAAAGAAAATAAACATTTTCGAAAGCTCGTGTTAAAACGAAGAAATCATACTAATTTATTTACTATTAACTGCTTCCCACTAATTGTATCTACATAAATTCATAAAAATATAGTTTATACAAGAAAACAAGCTAAGAAGGCAGAGATGGAAAATGAATATATGGAAGGATTACAGAAACAACAACAAGTGAGAAAATGTTTGTACCAATCATGATTAAAATAAAAAAAAACAGCTAAACTGGTATGGGCATATTTTTAGAATGAACGCAGAAGTAATACTCAAAAAGGTTATGGATATAGACAAAGAGAAGGAAGAAGAAAAGAGAGATCGAGAAAAATATCAACTGGAAACGAAGATAATGGCACAGGCTCGAAACAAATGGTAAAAGTGTATAACATAATTATCCTCAAGAGACATTTAATAAACCGTAAAGAAGAAGAAGAAAAAGAAAAAGAAGAAGAAAAAGAAGAAGAAGAAGAAGAAAAAGAAGAAGAAGAAGAAGAAGAAGAAGAAGAAGAAGAAGAAGAAGAAGAAGAAGAAGAAGAAGAAGAAGAAGAAGAAGAAGAAGAAGAAGAAGAAGAAGAAGAAGAAGAAGAAGAAGAAGAAGAAGAAGAAGAAGAAGAAGAAGAAGAAGAAGAAGAAGAAGAAGAAGAAGAAGAAGAAGAAGAAGAAGAAGAAGAAGAAGAAGAAGAAGAAGAAGAAGAAGAAGAAGAAGAAGAAGAAGAAGAAGAAGAAGAAGAAGAAGAAGAAGAAGAAGAAGAAGAAGAAGAAGAAGAAGAAGAAGAAGAAGAAGAAGAAGACGAAAAGAAGAAGAAGAAAAAGTGCATTTTATCACACGTAAATTCCACAGTAACAAATACTTTAATTTTATATTATCTAGCATTAAATTAAAAAACTAGGCATACATTTCTCATCGAATCTAATAATTTTCCAAATTCACCCTTCCCGAAACAACAAAACCGCGCCTCAAACCGACCGAACACATTAACAAAGCCTCCAGGTTAATAAAGGTTAATCTGGGCGTAACTCCCCCGGCGCCTTCGCCAAAAACGAGGAATTAATTACCCTGAACCGTGGTTGGTTCGTGTCTCTATCGGTTCATAAATCATAATTCATATCGAGGGGGTGCGGACGGGAACACAATAGTCTCTTTGCTATATTCTCGGTTTTGACGCCTCGCTCTGGTGCCCACCCGGCAACGAATCGCCCGCTTATAAACTTGCGTCGCGGCGCCAAGAGGCGTCGAGATCGAGGTGCGATTTTTGTCTGGAAAAGTTTTTTTAGATCTTTATATGTAATTTTTCTAAAATTCGTTATGTATCGTCTCTGATATTTCCAACAAAAAATAACGTTGCTTAAGTTCCTATCAGAAGGCCTTCAAATCACTAAATTTCTTTAAAAGCATTCCGAATTATAGATATCAAAAGTTCTTCAACCCTATTTCTAAAAATTAAGTCGAAGATGCTATTTCTTTGTATTTTTTAGGTTATTTCAGACTTTTTCAAGTCTTTCCGCATTTTCTTCGTCTTTTTTCGTCTTCTACTTTTTTAACGTTTCTTAGTTCTCTCTGGTTTTTTATCCTTTCTCTGGGGGATGATTCGTCTAACATGCACCATTTTTTTGTTTACGCGCTCTAATTTTTTGCTCCCGCTGTCGCGTTTACGTTCTCTTCTTTAGAGACCCATGTTAGTATAGAAAGGGTTAATTAAGTAAACACGAAGTTTGGGCTCGTTTGGACTCTTGGGAGGGGGAGGGGCAGAGCTTCCTTGGCCCCCCGTCTGGATCCGCCACTGCCCGGTACACTGAGCATTAAAGCATTAAAGTTTCCGAATTATACGACATTTTCTTTGAGCCACTTATGTTTTCGTTTGCGTACAAAATTAAGTTTCATTACTATCTTCTGATACCGAACAATATATACATTTTCCTCTCCCCCTCTACGATTATCTCTTTATTAGTTCACCACATGTACTGGAAGAACAATATTGGTTTGGAAAGAGCGTCATATAGACATGTCGCTCGTCAACCGTAAAATTCTCAACGACAAGTTGCCTGATTCTTTTATCCCTGAGGACGTGTTCCCAAAGTCATGACGAATAAACGTCTATGGGGATCAAAGAGAGGCGTAACAGTACAAGCGCCAGAATATGAAAATAACTTGGCTAGAAAAAATTATCTGCAAGTTTGAATTAATCCTCGGTTTACTATTAAACTTCACTCTATCCTCTGACGTAGTACGTAGTAAATATCAATAATTAAAGAAATGAAGAATTGGAGTGAACTAAAAAAACAATGAAGTAATATGAAATAATAACATTAGAAAGAGACAATAACAGCAAATAGAGACAAAACAGCTGTAGGGTTAGATTTTATAAGAAGAAACAAATTAGTATTGAAGACAACTTCCTTCCTAACAATATTCCTAGAAACGGAGCTTTTAGATGTAGGCACGTTTAATGAACTTGAAAAATTAGGTGGCTCAAGAAACAATTGCATACCAACCAACGGAAAGAAGGTGAAAGCTGTGGGATGTCAATAAGCGCCTCTTGCTCGATGAAGACAGTATGAGATAAAGAATAAAAAGATTTTAACCAAATAAACTAATTCAAAATTAATGTTAAAAAGGTTCACACACTCTTTCAGGATATAATGAGGTATGGGGGTCCTTTCAAGTAAGGTTTTATTATTATTATTTGAAATACAATAAATAGTTTAAAACCTAGATGGTATTTGACTGGATCACTACAAGCAAGGATAATAATGAGCGGATTTGCTCATCATATTTCTCCAATAGAAAATGTCTGATATTGGTGAGCCTATAAACTCTCATTCGAGAACATGTTTTTGAGTATAGTAATGCTTATCTTCATTTGAAATAAAATAAAAAGTTAAAATGGCATGGGAAACATTGAAAACAAAAATAAATGCCACGAAATTCCCGAGTTTTTAAACTTATCGAGGAATTTATAGAATCCTCTTTTGGATGCTGGCTAACTTCAGTGAAGAAGGGTCGTGAGTGAAGCTAGATAGAATAATAATACAAGAGATTATTACCCACATCCAAAAACAAACCAATTTAAACACTCAACCTCCAGAGTGGATTAAAACTGGTCCCACTTAAGGTTAAATCATGGTATAACCTGTCCAAACATTGAAAACTTATTTTTCAACGTTTCCCATGCCATTTTAACTTTACTGTTTTATTTCAAGATGTGCGTTAGTATTCTCGATGTTTTGATGCAGTTTTAGACAAATGATTGCAAAACGTGCTTTGACAACACCGTTTCTTCATTAAACTAAAACTCCTCTTTGGGCATGGACTACTTCCTTCATAATCTCTCGTTACATTCTTTTGTAGCTAATGTTTTTTAAATGTTTTCGTTTTTTCCTTTTTTTCTTACACGTGTCTATAAGTAAACTGTCACGTGGTGGGCGTATTTTGTCATATATTGTCTAGAAGTACAAATCATCTGCTTTATTTTATGAACAGCCTCCGGTTTATTTTTAAACGCAGTAATAGTTACTAAAATTGACATAAATGACTATATTTCAACGCCCATTTTTTGAATTATGACTTTTATAAAAAACAATAGAATCTTTTTTATTGCATCTCCAGAAATAAGACAGATTTTTCATTTTACAAGCGTAAAAATAATGTCAAACAAAAAAAAATACAAATGAGATTCAAATCTAATATATTTATTATATTGTTTAAAAACTCGACTGTTTCCTAATCTCAACTATGTCCAGGTGTTTCTTATTCAAAACTATTAGAATATTTTATATTATTTCTACGCTTCAAGTTAGAAAACAAGGAACATCAACGGCGATACACCTGTTAATGATTTGATCAAGAATAAGATCTCGAGACTATTGGGAAATACATCGTAAATAGTTTTGTTAAAACGTTAAAGACATAGAGAGTAAGAATGTCAGCAATGGCGTAGATTATATTTCTTTTTGGAAGTGGCGCTATTGTGAATAAATATACTATCTACAAGAAAGTAGAATTCGAGCCGTTGTACAAGTAAAATATTTAGTGATATTGAGACGAGCACAACTTTGAAGCGACACCACCGGTATTAATTTGAACTGCACGAAAAGCATAATTTTGTTTGTTTACCTGCAGTCGAATGTGCGTTTTGATTTTGTGCTTTGTGTATTTTGCTGTTATTTGTTAGTTAAAAGTTAAAAATGCCCAATAAAAATAATACAAAATATTGCGTTTATGGGTATACCTCTAGGAAATCTAAAAATCTGGAATTACACTTCCATTATGATCCACCCAAGAAGCAACAAAAAAGGTGTCATCGAGGAAGTTGATCGTCGTAAATTCCGGGAAAAGTGTAATCAATTATATTACAAAATCAGGTAAGATAAAGATTAGCATTTCTGAGATTATTTATTGATTACTACTGAAATGTTTGCAGGAATTCTTTCAAACAAAATAGCACCCAAGTAGTGCAAAAAGGGTGTGCCATCATATCATTTGCCCAGTAAGCCACTTGATGTTAAAACCATTAAATGTGCAAGGAATGATGGTTAGTTAGAATTGTTGCCTATAAACTAAGTAAACTTGTCCTTACAAACTGTCGAAACTGTACAGTTGTACTTTTATATATGTAAACTTAAAATCTAATTAGGTGTGCACATCATTGCTAATATTTCATTATTATGTTCCCTTCTTGTACAACACCTGCTTTTAATAATTATACAGTTACAATTAGTAATTAATTATTATAATAAAATGTTAAATTCTACTAAAACTGAATAATTCAAAGTTAGCTTTGAATTTATGTTAAAATAAAGGATTAAAAAATATACATTTTGTGTTTATTTTGAAAAAAACAAAGTAGATAAACAAAACAAAAAGCTTTGCAACAGATACATTTGATGGCCTATGAAGTGTTTTAAGCCAAGAAAAAAATTTCTTAATTTTTTATATTTTAATTTGATATTGATTTAAAAAAATAATTTTGAAACAAGGAATAGGTATTTTACCATAAATCAATCAAAAGTAGGTTCTTAGAAATCATAAAAAATTGAAATAAAATTTATCAAAGGTAATACCACGAGTCCTCCAAATTTTATCGATTAAATTTTTGGTTTTCACGAAAACGGCTTTATTTGGAAAAACCACCCACAGGGCCACCAAGGCGATTTTTTGACTGGCTACCCCGCGAAACGGCGCCGTAAATAAAAGCGAAGAAGAAGTATGAAATGAAGTCTTTCTTAATTTAATTAATTTTAAGTTTAGTGTTAAAGTGAGGTATCTAAAAATGTTAAAGGAGTTTTGAAATAAACTAATAAAAACAGGTTAGTTTACAAATACATTTTGAAATTTGTTTATTAACACAGATTTGCAATACATTTTAGTATAATAATAATTGATAAATGTTTACATTTGACATCTCAAATAGGTAAACACAGTTTAATCAAAAAACAAAAACGACGAAGCGGTTTTATCAGTATAAAACACAATGATTGGTTAGGATCCTGAGTTGTTATTGGCTGAAACCACAAAATCTGACTGTTTTGACAGATGAAAAAAATAATCAGCAGAAAACTGTTTCTTTGGCATATGATTTAGCTCCCTTCCAATACCATTCTATATTAGTAGAGGTGAAGATGATAATACCTCTAGGCTATATTTATCCTGAAACACAAAAAAGCACACAGAAACAGAAGTAAACAATAAATTTCTGAAAAACGTAAGATATGCTAAATAAATAACCTCAATTTTAGAATAACGACACAAAAAACAGGTTCAATTGAGTCTAAATACTTACATGTACAGGTATATTATGGTAATTTCCAAATCAAAAACCTCAAACAATCACAAAAAGTCTTAAAATACTACAAATAAACCATTCACTCAGTATAACTTAATGTACTATTTATCAAAAGTTACGCTTTTCGTTGAACAGCTGATCGAGGAATGTGGCGCCACCATCGGTAATTATTTGTCTCAATAGTTTTTCTAATCTCAGTTGAATATGTTTACCTTCATCTCAATATATAGGGTTAGTTTAAAACAGTGCATGGTATAATAACGAATAAAGGATGAAAACTGATAGTCAAATAAATATTATTCTCTACATAAAGTAAACAGTGGACCAGAGTGAGTGGAACCGTTCGCCGCGTGGAAACCAAGAAAATATCTCTTGCGCAGTTTTCTAGAAGACCTAATTTCTCCTAATGCCTACGCCACTGCAAGTAACAGAACGGTATCTGGTTGTTGAGTCTAATACGTAAGAAAAATATATTTGATAGTTAAAATATCTTTTATCATAACGGTAGGTAAGTCTTTCTTGTTGTTCGAAACACATCGATTTTAAAATTTATTGTTCAAGTAAATAAATAACGTACATGTTTTCGAATAAATTTTGTAAATAAATATTTAAACATTAAACATATTTCATAACGTTGTTTACTTGAATTTAATTAATTCTTACGGATTTTTTTATATAATTGAAATAATATGTTGGATTGGTAATAGTACGATTTAATTTTTTTTGTTAATGTAAAAATAATTCATTAATTTTCCATCTATATTGCATCCTTATTTGTTTATATTTAAATTTATTTTCGTTTTTATCATAGTCCTGTATTTGAAACAAACATTTGATTCATACCTTTTTACACATACAGAATATTATGACCATTTTAAGCTTCAAAGAATTTTCCTGAATTAGTTTGACCACAAATATCACCTGGTGAAAAGATGAAAGATTTCCCAGCTATACATAATTTCCCTCTTAATTTTACACAGTGACAAGAAAGACCACATAACAGTACCGGCTTTAGGGGTGAAGTGTTTTAACTTGATGGAGATGTGCTAGATGTAGATGTACATATAAAAAAGGGTGGCCTATTTCCCCTGATATAGATGACTTGCGCGAGCTTCGTCCTTTAAAGTATGGTTATGATCCCTGACAGTGGCTCTTCAACGTAGCTCTCTGCCTCTGGGTATTCCGTTAACTTCTGTAAAAACCTTGTCCTTGCTATTCCGTCGCATTCGCATATAATATGGATTGAGGTTTCTTCTTTTGTCTGGCAAAACCTGCATGTGGTTTCTTCTGCCATACCTATGTTTTTCTTATGATTATTGAGTTTACAGTGTCCTGTAAGCATGCCTACTATTGCTTTTACGGACCTTCTGTCGTTGCTTAGTTTCTTGAGAAACCTTTTCGCCTGCTTCTGTCCTGGGGAATGTTCCCACCAGCGTTGGGCCTGTTTTTCCACCCATTTGCTGATTGCTTTTTTAACTGTTGTTTTTGCTATACCGCAGAAGGGTTCTGGACCATAGAATTCCATTCCTTGTCTGGCCAGTTCGTCGGCTTTTTCATTTCCTCGATGCCCTTTGTGTCCTGGAACCCATGCCAGGATCACTTTCTTGCGGTTAGCTAGTTCATTCAGGACACAGGCACAGTCCTACACAAGTTTGGAGTTTACTTGAATGGCCTTTAGTGCTTTTAGTGTTGCCTGACTGTCGGAGAATATAACAACGGACTGACCTATGCTGTCTTGTCTGTTTATTTCTCCTATACAGAGGTATATTGCTGCTACTTCTGCTTGAAATACTGTGGTGTCTTTTGACAGGCTCACTGGGATCATTATTCTTGGTTTGTGAGGTTAGAAAAAGAATTATCGTAAACTCAGGATGATCTCAGATAGTCTAACTCACGTGGAAAATCCTTTTAACGTTCCTATTTCCATGAGAGACGAATAGAAGATGAAAACGAATCCTCTCCCAAAACTTGTAACGTTTGATGATATCTTTAATACCGTTAATAGTGTGGTATTTACCAGAAAACCTAGAGTGGAATCATCTTCAATCCTAAGAACCTAAACTACTATAATTCATGTAGAGGATTTTGTTGGTTAAGGGATGTGGAAGGCAATAAAATGACTGATACAGCAGTGTTCTCGCAACTTCAAGCACGAAAAACGACTGAACCGGGCCTGTCATAGGATCCTCATTCGTCATAAAACTTATGCTGTTCGCTAATTGAGTGTACTCAAACAATGGGGTAACACGAGTCGAACCCTTGGCGGTTGTTCCAAACGCCCTCTGTGAATCTCCTCAGGCGGAACGCGTTCAAAGAGGTTATGTTCGTAATCCGACTGTGATTTTAATGCGTATTATTTCGGTAGCTTTGTACAATATTATCAGAATATCTGATTATCGCTTTTTAGTGCTACATGAGAATTCATCAAATACCAATGCATTTAGTAACGGAAGAAACAAATAAAAGGAATTATGAGATGAAAGGGAATCGTGGAAGTTGGGATGTTGAACGGGGGGAGTTTTTGATGAGATGTTTTTTTCGAGCACGTTTTGTTTTAATGTGAGAAACTAAATTGAAGGCAAATTAAATGTTGAGAATCATTATTGAGTAGTGGCAGCGTGAAGAAAGCATGTTATAGTCATGGTAGGAGTTTTTTGAAATCGCTGTTTGTTTTTGGGATATATTACTTACTTAAACCAAAAAATTACTATATCTATTAAAACAGGCGATAAAACGTTGAGAATTACCGAGGAATTTCGTTACTCTCCGCTATTCCGAAATTTTTTGAAGCCATCCTGACAGATTATCCCTAATCAACATGGATTCTATATATAGAGGCCGATCCACAGCTCCAAATCTGTCCATTTTCCAGGAATTTCTAACTAAATCAAATAGATGTTATTTACGCGGATCTATCAAAAACTTTCGATAGAGTTTGTCATTCTCTCTTGATTAAGAAACTTGCCGATATTGGAGTGTCTGGGAGTTTTCTCAGCTGGATAAAGTCCTACCTTACAAACTGACGGCAACGTGTTTTAAAGTGTTTGTTACTTCTGGTGTTCCACACGGTTCGCATTTTGGCCCTGTTTTATTTATATAATTTATTAATGAAATAATTCTTTGCGTAGTAGTTAGGCTCCTCCCACAAGTAGCAAATTTTCTACCTTCCCCCAAACCGCTGCCCCGTAGGTGTTTGAAGTATCACTTCCCCTTGAAGATAAACTTTATAGTTGTTTCGTTAATTCTAATATATTTCAATAGTATACATGAAAGGTCAGCAAACTCCCGAAGATCTTTACAATAAGACTGAATAGAAATACAAAATAATAATCCCCGATACAATCTGATACGTATTCCTTTGAAACAAACGCAATCTACTAAACCTCAAAGACCCAAGTTTTTGTTCCTATTCCGCCAATCCTCGGGGGAAGCGAAACTTATTTTGTTCGGAACTCCTCAATGCGGGACGGCAAAGCAATTGAACATCATAATTGGTAATCAGCGGTGTCGCAGCGACGCCGACACGTGTCACAAACAAGCCTACACGTGAACAATACGAACTAATACCCCTTTAAGGGGTTGGTTATTTGTTAAACCGCAATAATACCGGATAGGGTTGCGGGATATTTCGCGGCGTGTGGGAGAACCGGGTTTGAGCAAAATTGATGTCAGAAGTCGTTGATAAATAAATAAAGGAGTTATCGATACGTTTTGCGGTGCGGGCGACATCTGAATTCATTTTAATAAACTTCGATAGGGGATATTTATTAAAAAAGTGTGGAGAACTTGAGGAGACAAAGTATAAAATCGGTTCATCTGTTATAGAAGACTAGAATGGTGGATAAAATAGATCAAATGGATTAAATTGTTTTAATTATACAGGATCATCCACGACTCTTCCGTCGTTCTTTTGTGCCTAAACGGTATAAGATATCAGCTTAATTTTTTGGTGACATATGTAAATTGATAAGATGCATTTGTTTAAATTATTTGTAATTATACAGGGTGATCCAGAAAATTATAATTGTTCAAAGTTAGGTTTTTTTAAATGCAACAATTTTATGACATTTTTAGATTATACGTTAAAAACTAAGTCAACTTTATTCAACGTTCCATATATCTATCTCTTACCAATTTTGAGAAAATCGTGATTTTTTAAAAAATATTCTATTTAAACAAGAACTAAAAACACGGAAACCTCTTACTTTCAATAACACAAATTTATATCGATTTATTCTGACTTTTAGGGCTTTCATTTGCATTGTGTAGGATTTCCATATTTTGCACAGGGTGTTTAGGAAAAGGATTCTAATTTTATATTTTTCAAACCGCAAAAACCCACTTAACTTAAATGGACCACCCTGTATTTTTTTATCCTATGTGATATAACTTTTCATTTTCTATCAAAAACTATGCGCAATGCATATGTATAAAACTTACGATTGCAGTTATTAGTACTGGGCCACCATGTATATTAAAAAAATATTACTCAATTTAATTTATTTTCTTCGTTTTTAATTTGTTCATTTTCACACCTTTTTTTAATCAAACTGTTCAATTGCAGTTTTGTTTCGATACATTTATATTTTTTAAATTATTCTGAAGAAGAAATGTTGTCTAACTTACCCACTGTGTATTTTGTCGTAAATGAAGATATAGAAGTCTTACCTAAAACAAAAAAATAATTAATTAAAGTAAATAAAAAAATAAAAATTAAATTTAGGGTAAATAAAAAAAGCGTATAAAATCGAAAGAAAAATAAATATTTTGCTTTGAAAAAAATTACAGCTTATTTAAAACACAAAAAGAACGTTTTCACCAAGTTTCATAAAAAAAATATTTTTGCTGGAGATAAAGTTAAAAACGGAAAAAACCGTTTTTAGCCTTTTTCTCGATAGATTTGAGGTTATATTGAAAAATGATCAATACAAAAGTTTTAGATTTTTTAATTATTTACAACTTCCATCCACAAATCGTAAAAAAAAGGTTATCCAACCCTCAAAACGTATATTTACCCACTCCCCCCTTCCGGACTTTTTATTCAGTCGTCTTGATTTTTCTTAATTTACTTATAATTTAGGCACAGTGTTTCAAGATTATTTAAGAAACAATAAAAAATAATGTGAATTACGATGTACATTTTTGTATTTTCCGTAAGGGATTAAGTCGGCGACTGAATCGCGCTATTAAAACAGCGAATGAATCATCCTATTAAGCCGGAGACTGAATCGTGCTATTAAATCAGCGACTGAATCGCGCTATAATTCCGCCGACTGAATCGCGCTATAATTCCGGCGACTGAATCGCGCTATTAACTCGGCGACTGAATTGTGCTATTAACTCAGCGACTGAATTGCGTTATTAAGCCAGCGACTGAATCGGGTTATTAAATAAGCGACTGAATCGCCCTATTAAACTGTTAAGTCGCAATGTCTGAGGTCACAGTTAGTTGGTTTCTAGGTACCAGATGAATTGTAACAAGTAAGCGTCAAGAAATATATCTACATTTAGAACATGAGACTTCATCAACGATTTAATTTTATTTTCAAAATTTCTTATATAATTTTTATTAAAAAATATTTTATGATTTGTTATTTTATAAATTTTATCAAAAACTGTCTTTTCTCTGCACTTGTAATCTTAATAAAACGCAAGGAATTGTTTTCTCAATCACCACTTATAATTAAAAAAAAATAATTTGTAGCCACACTGAAAAAATGTTTTAATATAAAGTGAATCTATTTTTAAAAACAAAAATATATAAATACATAATTATTTGTATGATAAGAGTATTTCAGCGTAATTATCCGTAATATTCAGTCTTTTAAGAGTCTTCTCCACAAATAAAGAAAAAAAAAACAACAAAAACCGAGCATTCTAACGACGGTCCAGCATTGACGTTTTTTCTAGCATTCTTGACTGAAACATAAAAAGAGGAAAACCATGATTAAGATGCGATATTTCTCCCAATTAAAATTCGTAGCTGCTGCCTGCCATCCCGCTCTCCCCACGGTCTTTTAATAACTTTCAATAATAATAAAACAGTCAAGTGGTCGGTGCGGCTTGAAAGGCCATATTGTTTTTGAACAAACAAGCGACTGCTCTTATGATATAATGCGCACTTGCATCCATAATACGTTTCGCGAGGCATGTGATTCGATTCAGAATTCGCGTAATTGTGTTTGTATTATTCATTTTTTTTCCTTTGCTAGTGCAAGTTTTAATAAAGTTCTATTCAGGGTCCTTCTGGCAAACTCGAATGTGCCTGTTTTATTAGGAGAGATGATCAGGCTTTTTTTTCCTAGCACTCAAGTCGTTTTTTATTTTGTAGATAAAATATTCTGGGATTTTTGCTTTATTTAGACATTTAACCTAAATGTTTAGAGTACGTTCTAGCCGTATACTTTTTGGAAAATACTAAGAATAGTGGAAGAAAACTAGGCGAAGTTTCTAGGTCGAGTAATATACAGGGTGTCCAGTAAACCTTGTAAAATATTGAAACTGGTGATAGACCAGGTCATGACTGTTCAGAATATCACCTCTAGTAGAGTGCCGTTAGTCGTAGAAAGTGAAAAACCTCGAACGAGAGTGACAGTGACTTGATTTTGATGGGGTTTTTTGCATTGTATTTCTAAAATCTAGTTTATTGCAAAATTTCGCAAATGATTTTAAATTAATGATTAATAAAAAGTAACTGCAATAATTTTAATTATATTGATTAATAAATATCATTAGTTATGTTTTTGGGGTTGGTAAATATTGATTAAAGGCCGAAAATTGCAAATTTAGAAAGAGAGGAACCAAAATAGTTACCAGAAACTTTGTAATCAGGTATAATTCATACAAAAAAAATTTGAAAAAAATTTATTTTGACCATAACTTTTTTTCTGCTTATTTTAAACGGTTATGGATGGTCTTAAAATGCTGTTTTTGTTTTTACAAATTTATTTGTTTTTAAAAAACATTTTACTAAATACAATGCGGGATTACATCTTTGAAATTAATCGTAAATATTAGATTTAAAAAAAATTAAACAACTTTACCAAAAACCGCTCAAATTTCAATCTGCTTTTAAGACGCAATAATGAATGCATTTATCTAACAAAACAGCAAGATTTCAAATATTGTTTGGATTTCAACTTTCTCCTCCAAAAAAACGCTTGATCAGTATATCACGAAAACTTCAACACTTAGAATCGTGCATCCGTGTATAAAAATAAAAACATTTTACTATATTAACATTAACAATCGTTAAAGATATGGATTAACGAATTTAATTTATCTACAGATATACATCAGGTTTCTAATTATAAATCCGAACTGGTATATGAATGGAGCGAGCCAGCTGCTCGAGTTAAAATCTTCTGGAAAATATGTCACTTAAATGAAATGCCTTCTTCTGCGTCAGAATTTAGTCCATGAGCTTTTGTGAAATAACCAATTCTTAAGATTCGACAACTCATTATGTAGCTACTTATTAATTTTTAAAAAATTAATGAATTTGTTAGTCTAAATTTTAATATTATGAATAATAAAAGCATAACCCAATTGTCTTACTAAACGATCAAAAAAACAAAAGCAAAATAAAAGCAACAGAAACGGAAAAGGAGACTAAGAACAAAACGAAATTGAATGGGGGAGGGAAACAATGAATGAAAAAGATACAGAGAAGACAATACAAATAGAACGGGCCCAGCCTTATAGGTAAAGCTAGACCGCTCTGGAAAATGCTTATAGTCTAACACAGGCTAAATCTTTGAAACCTGGTGACCTAACGGGACATCTGGAGATACTAAGGGTTGGAGTAACCCAATCCATGAAGATGTCAACGGACCTTATGTCTGCGAAATAGAATTTCGAACTCATGTTAACACAAAACGAAATCGGTCTAATTATCTACCAGAAGTGACCTCACATATTATAGTCATGGGTCAAAAACGAACGAAGAAGTAGAAATAGGGGTTACAGGTTCTTATACTAGGATACCAGTCCTAAGAAATACTCCAAATATTCCAAGCGGAACTATTAGCAATAGATTTCTGTGCCATTATCTGCAACTGCACGATAATTGTTCCTGGAACAGGACTTCTTAGAGCCTGATCAGGTTACAAACCTAGCTCCAAAACAGATAAGTTTTCTCAGAAGTCTAGATCTTTTGGACTAAAACATAGATGTTAGGGTATACACAAAAGATCTTGTAGGTAATCTACAATGTACAAGACAAATATAGGTAAAAAAATACCGGACTTAGGAAAAAATAAGAAATTAAGAGAAGAATATGTATATATTGTAATAATATAATTATTTTAAACCCTTCCTTTTAAAATTTATAGCCCCATGTTGGGCGCAATTTGTGAATGAATTTTTTTTTAATAAATTAAAAATTGTAATTGAAAATAACAATTATATTATTACAATATATATTATATATGATCTTGGTATTTTTTGTAAATATTTTTGGTTTGCATTTAACACATCGACAAATAATTAAAAATATATAAAATTTTTCATTTCATTTTATCTTCATTTACAGATGTAGAGCATACATACTAAATACCTTCTTTTACTTCAGCTTGAAAATAAGTCCGCTTGTTATCTTAATAAACTCATTTTATACTCTTCAAAATAAAAAATAAAGTGTAGCTGTTTTACGACATTTTTTTTTATTTTTTGTTTTAATAGTAATACGTCACTTTAACGGACGCTAATGAACAACAGAAACGAAAGAAAATACAAAATAAATTTTCCGTCTTGTGTCGTATAAAGAATGTTTTGACAAGATGAGATAATTGGTCGTAAAATAACAAAACTTTACTTTGAGAGTGATGAAGTTCTATAAAAAAATTGGTTCTTAGTTTGATTTCTATCTAATAGGCAAACGGAGTTAGAAATAAGATGCTTTTCACAAAATAATATTGTTAAATGTAGTGCTTTTACATATAATGAACTTAAAAAAGAATTTTCATTTTAACCAAGAGGAACTTTTAACTTATGTTCTTTGGTAATTTTTATGAGAATTTTATTATTTTTCTATCAACTGACTCTCTTACGCACTGCTGTTAGTATAATTTAATTTTAACCATTTATAAAAGAAGTCTTTGTTTCTGGCGTAGCGGAGTTAGTGTTTACCCTATAAAATAAAAAGCTTTATTTTAATTTGAATAGTAGATTCTGTCACAAGGTTAGAATGAAAAATATAGATACGAGTGGAATATTCCGAACGCGAGCGGGAGGAATCATGAAAATATATTTTCCAGAAAGTGGAAGATTTCCAATTCCATTCGTTTTAGATTGCAAAAAACTCAACGTTTTGGCTTCTCTTTTGATTCTTCAGGAGGGGTAAGAAATTATTCGGTTACGTGGCACTTAATATTGTGTCTTTTATTCCTAGTGTGACATCCCAATATTTTTAACGAATATATTTACCTCCTAAAATACAATTTACTTAAGAAAAAAAAACACGATTGATCCCGGAACAAACGAACAAGATTCTTAATCGATTAAAAATTCGTTGTATTCAAAACAAAATAAAGTTACGGGAAATTAAACACGCAACTTTAACTACGTTGTTTCAAACTGATTGTTTTTTCTATTAGACGATTTTTATGACCTGTGATATCCCAAAGTCCAAACAATAAATATAATAGTTTACAATTCATTACTATCAGTAGAACTAACGTTTTATTGAAATATTACAATAGCGTAGTCATAGGGGACGAAGAAAATAGAAATTCGCCCTGAAATAAAAATAATATAGGTTTCGTCAATTTATTTTGACGTCTTCATTGCACTGTAAGATGAAATGGGTGTTAATTTATAAATAAAAAGAAGGAAAAATACATATATAAAACAATTTCATCCCTTTTTATTTTTTGGATATATATAATAAAAATAATAAAAAGGGATGAAATGAAAAAACGGTGGCTTTCAATGATTTCTTTTATATTTCATTCTAGACCTAATGATGGTCGGTTGAGCTGAAACTAGTCATCTACTATTGTTAACAAAATTGCGAAGGATTTATTTAGAGGTTAAGTTGATGACATTGATAATATTTTCAACTAATTAGGTTGATAATAAAAAAACTTACGCTCCCTGATAATAATTTAATTCTACGCTCTTGAAGTAACGCGAAATTTATTAAACATCCTACATTTTATTATAAACAAAATCGAGTTAAATTACATTCATACATTATCTCGAAAACAAAACATTTCGTTAACACGCTGGGAACGAATGCACACCTTCAGTCATTATTTTTATCTATAATAGTGGCGTAAAATAAAATGTATATAAATAGTGGAACTTTAAAAGTATCTTAACAATTAAAACGGTAATTTACAATTAACGTATCGTTTATTCGATCTGTTTATTTTTACCTATTTTTACTGACAATCTCGCAACGTGGCAACGTTCTATGGAAGCAATACGTTAAATTTTAATTTTAACGTAGAGTCCTACAAAAACTGATTAGGGATTGAAAATTCCACACCAAGGTGTTAAATTATTATCAGTGCGAAAAGAAAAAAATGTCAAGGATTTTTTATTAATGCTACTACATATTTTTGTTGTATTCACAACTATTTATCGGAATGTACGAATTATATATATAATCTTTGGGCGAGCCAGGACAGTTTTTTAGTCCAGTATTGTCATCGTTTACTTGGTAAACTTTAGACAGTAGAGTAAGTATTCTTAACTGTCGAGGGAAAGTAACCCCCGTACGTAATTTTCATTACTGGATGTGTATAGAGTCAAGTAGGCCAGTTTTTAGGCCCGAAAGAAACCTGTTAACCTAAAATATAAATTAGTGCGCAGGCTACTAAAGCTGGCTGGCATGTAGTCACTGTAGTTTGTTTGCTGGACTGGTTCATTGGCTTTTGTTTAATGGACTGGTTCACCGGCTTTTGTTTACTGGTCTCGTTCCCTGGCTTTTGTTTACTGAACTGACTCACTGGTTTTTGATTACTGGTCTCGTTTACTGGCTTTTGTTTACTGGACTGACTCACTGTATTTTGTTTACTGGACTGACTCACTTGCTTTTTTGCTTACTGGTCTCGTTCACTGGCTTTTGTTTACTGGTCTCGTTTACTGGCTTTTCTTTACTGATCTGACTCACTGGCTTTTGTTTACTGGACTGACTCACTTGCGTTTGCTTACTGGTCTCGGTTACTGGCTTTTGTTTACTGGACTGACTCATTGGCTTTTGTTTACTGGACTGACTCAATTGCTTTTGCTTACTGGACTGACTCAATTGCTTTTGCTTACTGGTCTCGTTCACTGGCTGTTGTTTACTGGACTGACTCACTGGATTTTGTTTACTAGACTGGTTCACTGGCTTTTGCACCTTTAAACGCTGTAAAATCAGTGTAATGTTTCGTACAGGACATTTCGCTTCGCCGTATTAATTTTTTTAAATATTTATAGTTTTACTCTTATAAATTCCATAATTATTTCTTTCATTTGGAAAAAAAATTCATCCGCCTCTGCATCGCTTACAAATTGCACTTGTCAGATAATTTAAATACATAATGTAGGAATTAAATAATATTCTGGGGCATTGACTGTTTTCTTCGACACAAGAACGCATAAAAATAAATAAAACCTGTTCCATACTACTTCGTTAACGTTTGAAATTAATGAATTACTTTTTCCTTCATATTCAAAAGTAGTTGCTTCAATCGAATTTTTAAACATGTCATTTAAATGCATATTGTTAAGAAATCGTAGAACGGGATTACGGCATAAACCTGTACATCGATAAAAAGAGGAATACCGAGATTATTATATCCTTAATTAGTACTAGAGTATTTTTATTGTTATAGTTATTAGTTTGGTTCGATCTGTTTATGAATGGATAATTGATTTTCATAAAAATATTCTTTCCGTCATAGTTATAAAGCAAACTGGATATTTTTATAATTCAGCATGTTTACAACAATAAAATAAGTGATAGTAATTCTAAAACATGATATTTTTATAAACCAAAAATTTGGACGTTCATCTTTAACAATGAAGAATAACACTGGGTCTGTTAAATGACTTGAAACTTCATAATCGTGTAGCCTAAATGTTTAAAAATACGCCTGTTTTTGTTTCATTTAAATCAAGCAAGTAGTGTAAAAGTTTCGACAATTTTAGTTTCCGACAGATTCAAATATTTCGTGAGCGCGCCATTCTCGCGTGACGTCATTGTACAACGCAACGTTCTCACCGTACACTCATTCATTGCTTCTGCTGTGGGATGTTCTCTATGTTTGACCACAATAACGTTTTTAACTTAAGTTTTTATGTGAATCAGTATTACATTAGTGTTGTGTTATAAGTGTTATGTTACAAGTACATATTTCTCATTACTAGTGTTTTATATTGATTATATTGATACTATGAACTTCCTGAGAAGAAAGAATGCGTAGGTATTTGTAACAGGGTGGGACTTTAAAAACAATACTGTGTTATTGTACCCACATAGTTTTGATCATGACTTACATAAGTAACTACCTGATCAATAAAATCGTTTTCTCCACGGCCACTACTGAATTTAGTTATTCTGAAACCACTTATAATAACAGAAAAGAAACATTCTCGCTCTTGAGACTGAAAGAAAATTCTGAAACACTTGGTTCTTATGTATTTTATACGTATTTCATTCTTTTTCTAGAGACAGAATATTCATTCCGTAATTTTTTAATAAAATAAGGTTTGCCATGAATGTCAAATTAACTGTCAGTATTAGTTGACGTGGTTTGTAAAAACTTTGAATTTATTAAAAAGGAGTAGAAAATCAAACTATTCAGACGTACAATTTGAAAATACTCCTCCAGAAATAAAAAAATATGCCGATAACATAACTGAAAATTTGCTACCCCAAAAATCCAAGCTTGAATATAAAAATACTACAGAATGTCCATGCGGACTTGATTGACAGGTATCAATATGCAGAATTAACCAATTAGAACAAAGCTCGTCGTTTGGAGAGGCATTCGAATGGCTATGAAATTTCGATATGTTGTATAGTAACAGGAGCTTAAACTACTTGGCTCTCCTCAATTTTTCAACAAGGTATTGGCTTTTTAGCAGTTCAAGATCTTCTACATTTACGCAGGATTACAGTCTGGCTTTATGATTTATTTTTATCTTTCCCATTCGGTTTTAGAACCTGGCAAATATATCGATAGTTCAATTCTATGAAAAAATTAAAGAGAGAAGTTTTCCAGGCGCACGCCAATGGCATACAAATAACTATCCGTTATTCAGTAAAATTGACATATTGTCACGAATTCGAAAGACAGCAGTGAATTCTCTGGCAAAGCCCCGTATCTGAGTCAAAACTTCGCGTGATTTATTAACCGAAAAGTATGCAGCGTTTCGACTTTTCCAATATATTTTCAAAAATATTCCAATAATTTGTAATAACCAAATCGTAAATATAATACAACGGGAGTGTAAACAAGATAAGTACGTCACTGATTGGCAAGGCAACCGAGATTCTTTAACATTTAAATAGAATTTAATAGATCAGGAGCGGCTCCACAGGGTGGGCCATCTAAGATAAACAGGATGGATTTTTATTATACTTGAAACGTTATAAAATCATTTTTAACCCTACAGGTTGATTTATTTATTCGTATTTTTAAATTCTACCCACTTGGAGCATTCTTTTGATTTAATATATTTTACGGGGTATTTTAAATTTTATATCTTACTTATAAGTAACCAATATTTTTATTGTAATAAACTTACTCTACAAAGTAAGTCAAAATTTAATATGAGCTTTTCATATTTTCTTTTCAAATGTAACACCCCCTATATTATACTGTCAGTTCAATGTTGTATTATTCGTTAAAAGGGTTAAAGTATAGGGAACTATACAAGAAATAATTTCATAAATAATTTTTTGTTAAACACGAAGAACATATAAAAAATACCCAGAAATAAATTTAAATATGATGCGTATATTATTAAAAATTTCGTCTAGCCACATCTTGGCAAAATTTTAACCGATCTTGCAGTATTCCCAATTTAACTTTTAAGAAGTTTTTCAAAAATTTTTATTAGGTCAGAGGTGGGTATTATCTTTCCCATACATTTTGAATGTGCTTGCGAACTAAGCAGACGGATTCCAAGATAAATATAGCAGGAAGGGTTAGAATTTTGAAATGTTTGAAGTAATTTTCACAATGTGTCCTACTACTTAAAACAAATACATAACGAATTGCTCTTTTCTGAAATTCGAAGTGGTATAAGCTGCAAGAACCCCAGAAGGGCAGACCATAGTGAAGGTGAGATTCCAATAAGGAAAAGTAGGTTATTAATGCAGAGGATAATTTTTTGCGATATGATTAGATCATTTTAGGAATTTGTCTATATAAAAAACTAAAAACATAATTGAATTCACCGTTAGAATTGGATTAGTGTTTAGAGTTATAGGTTATAAAGTACCTCTGTTAGACATTGCCACAGTTTCACTGATGCTGAAACTAAGCCCTTTCGAATCAGACCAGGATTTATTATATATTTACTAGATCTTTGCTTATGCTAGATTGTAATGTCTGCACATCAGAACTGATCCAGGTTACACTCGTGTCATCGGCAAATAGAGTAATTCTACCACTCATTCATAAGTCTGTGATATCGTTGATGAATAATAAAAATAAAATTGGATCTAATACTGAACCTTGAGGTACTTCACAGCTTATTGCACTTTTCTAAAAATATTATTGTAATTATTATTATTACACATTAAGGACAGAGGAGAAGGCACCTATTATGCCCAAAAATAGAAATTAAACATTGTGGAAAATAAAAAAAAAAGAAATACCTAATAATAGACATAAAAGAAAGAAAAACAACAAGTTTCACAAATACAAAATGCATAAAAGTGTGAAATTAAGGTCAGAAACTGTTACATATGTTCCACTGATCTAGTCTGTTTTTGAAGATGTTGACACTTGATGCTGAGATAATCTCGTGGTCTAAATTATTCCAGGTATAAAAAATTCTGTTGGGTAAAAAGTTTTGTCTTGATCTAGCTGTTAAATTTTCCTTCTTCAATTTGAACTGATGTCCTCTAAGTCTTGTATCTGAGTTTAGGATGAAAGTTGTTTTTAGATCAACAAAATTATATTTTAGAATTCGGAAAGCTACAATTAGATCGCCTCGCAACTGACGGAGGACAAATGCCGTAAGATTGGCCATGGACAATCTTTCTTCTGACGCGCCCACACAAAACTCTGGTGGCTTTTGGACAGACTGATGACTTGTAATTGGAGTGTCGTATATTTTGGAGTCATCTGCATATAGCGATATTTTACTGGATACGTGGAACTGTAGATCACTAGTGTATATTGTAACAGTAGTGGGCCCAGTACTGAGCCCTGTGGAACACCATTTTTAACAGGTCTATTTTGAGAAAATGAATCACTAACGCGAACCTTGTAGAAACGATCCGTAAGAAAGCTTTCCATCCATTGATTTAAGTTTTCTCGAATGCCAAAATGTTCTAACTTGTACAGGAGTCTTCGCTTGGAAACTCGGTCAAAAGCCTAGGAGAAATCCAAATATACTATGTCTATGGGTTCTCGATTATTCAAGAACGATGTCCAGTCACTAACGCAATGAAGTAAGTTGGTAATTGTTGACCGCCCTGGAATAAATTCATGTTGTTGGCTCGGGATAATGTTTTTCGAGGAGAAAATCCATCATAGTCTCAGAGATAATAGATTCCATGACTTTACTGACAACAGGTAATAAACTTATTGGGCGATAGTTATTGCAGAATGTTTTTTAATTTTGTCATTTGTGAAAATAATATTGTCAAGAGTGTCTAAGAGGCGGGTTGTAAATTATTCTTGCTGTTCGCTCATTATTATAGATACAATCAAAATAGGACGAAAATTAATTGCTTATTTGTTTAGCAATTTTTATGTAAATCTTATCAAAGCCTTCCATCAATTAACTCTATATTTCATTTCATTAGCGGTTAAATCTTTAACACAAATATTGTTTGTTAGTTCAGTGGGAATTTTAATAATCCTAACTATGTTTCGGTGTTTTTACACCAACGTGAATATTTTTGTTGGAGGCGGTCTCTAAAATCGTCTTGACCCAATCCTGCGTATAGTATTTAATAGACCGCTAGGGTATATATAGAGTGTTATAATCAAAAATAAAAGCGGAATGACGTTAGACGGATACGTGCATTCGGTATATTCTAAAATTAATATAGGTATTGCATTAACTTTTGAAATATCTCCATAACAGCTGCACTTATTAAAAATCATTTTTATGAGATCGACCGGTAAATTTACATAAAGCTTTCTACACTTTAAACAGACTATGGAGATACTACTTAAAAATAAAAATGTTCGATTCATAGTAATCCGGGACATTCGGCTGAGCTTTAAAAATATGGCGAAGGAGGCAAAATCTCAAGTTAGCTCCAGATAATACAAGGAATATTTAGTAGTATACCAGCACGTTAATCTTAATAGTACACATATTGGGCCACAACGACAGAAAAAGCGTTTTCTGCATGCGTGACACACTGACGTTTAATGAAAATTTATGTGAAACGTCAAACTCAAAGGTGTCTAGATACTGAAAAACTGCAAAATCGTGTTGTAATGATTTTAACAGTCCAAGGGACGATAAACATTGCCTTCGGTCTGATTTTTTGGGTTGATATGATTCATTTTCAGATATTTCACAAATTTATATCCAGGAACTAACTCATCAAGAAAAAATTCAAATAATATTCCGTTAATATTATTAAATGAAACATTTAAACGAAAAAGTCACAAGACTACAGCAATGAATTAAATATTAATCTAGTTATCGTAGAAACCAGTAACAACATCCACGGACATTTTTCAAAAATACATTTTGAAACTTAGCGAAACATTGTCAGTCACATTTCCTCGCTTAATTTGCTAGAAACAGAGTGAGCCACGATAAATGTTATACATATCAAAATTATTTTACATCAAATAAAAATGATTAACTGCGGGAACAGAGTGCTCTCAATTTTGTTGCATATGTGGGAGGCGCTAACGTCATATCTAACAAATTTTTCATATTATTTATAAGCACCGAAACGGATATTTAGGGCTTTTCTTTCTTGAGCAAATTTTTTTTTAGACAGGTGTTTTAAAGTTTGTTAAAAATAATCTATGATTTGTATTTGAGTATAAGTTTTTCTATTCTAAAACTTCTATTTGGGTATTTAGGGTGATCTTGCTGATTCTTGTATAAAATAAAGTTAAAGTTTTTAACAATAATGCAAAATTAATGAGACAAAATTATTATTATATATATATATATATATATATATATATATATATATATATATATATATATTATGGCGGAAAACATCGCAAAAAGGTCCATTTATATGGGTAGATCAGTTCCTACTTCATTTTATTATATTTTCCAACTTATATCCTGTCGTTTTCTTTTTCACATGCATTCCTACTGCTTCCTTTTCCAACTCCTGCTGTTCCTTGAGAAAAATCGTAAGGCAATGAATTTAGAATAGGGTGGGCCGAAAAAACCTTTTTTTTTATTTCGATGATGTAATAGCGCGATCATATAGACTAAAAAAAAAGGAACAAAAATTAACAAAATCGGTTAACATCTTCCGATCGCGCATAGGTCCTAAAGTTTAACAAAATATGAAAAAACTATTTTTTTGCTATTGGCAACTCTAAAGGTATTTCAGAGTAGAAATTTCCTTCTTTATTAAGAAGAACTAGTACGAGGAACTTTTCTGCCATTTTTTACCATTTCTTTTATTATTATTTTTATTTCTAGAGCGTAATACGATCTTAAATCATCTTCAAAACGGCGTTAAAGTTCCTTGGAAGTTGTTACTCTGTCGTTTTTGCATGTTACCACTTGTCAGACATTTTGATGATACGATAACACGTTTCTAAGATTCAAACTCACTTCATATATTTTCTGAAGTGGAAATAATAATTAAAATTTCTAAAATCATAATTGTCCTTCACCTACACTAAAAATCAATAATGTACGTGTAATTATCATCAATTGAAAACAAACTTTTCCCCATTAATGGTATTTTCTCCGAGTTCTCTTCCAACTCTATAATCACCTACATAAAATATGTTCCCTTCGCATCGACAAATACATTCATCTAATTTAACATGTCCAGGGGGCGCCTATAGTTTATTCAATAGGGTCCTTACTCTCCATCGGCCTCTCTTCTCTGGACTCAAAAGAGCAAGGCACGGGCAGGAGCTGACCTGAATGCATATCCAGTCCCTTGAACGTAAAATATGCAGCGCATACAACAGGGTCGTACAAAAACGACACAAAGACAAATGTCAGAGTTAAAAAATTTGAATAAAGTAAACATATTTTGAAAACAAAAATTCTTGTTAGATTATTTGCCTGTTTAACAAATGAGCTCGAAAAAAACTTCCAAAGAAAGCCCGAAAAATGCAAGTTTTACTGTGGTATCACTCAAAGGGTGACTTTAACCATAAACAGTAGAGAAGTATTTGGAAAACTAGAAAAATATTACCGGAACATAGAATTCCCATCGCGTTTTGGACGAGAGTTCATGTAGAAGTGTTAAAATGTCGATGAACCACATGTAAAGCTAATTCATGAAGAGCCTCAGAACAGAGAAATTGCCCATTTCTTTTATTTTGTGCTGGTCGATTTCTACATGAATTCTAGTCCAAAACACTGGCAATCCTATGTATAGTATAGTAGAACCCAACGCTTTATGAGAAAGAAAAAAACGCTATAAAAACAGCAAAGGATACCGCCAATAGAAGAAATGCTAATTGATCTGGACATTTTTGAGTTCTTTAATGTCGAAAACGCCGTACACTGTCCATATACATAAAAATAAAATGATATTTTGGCTATTAGGGCCACTGTGCAAAGATTCAATAACCAACTTACTGGAGATCTTCAGGGGTAATTTGCGTAAAATTTCTATATTGATTAACTTTCTTTAATATGAATTTACATTTTAATTTCTATAACGCATATTAGAGGTTGACCACTCCAACTCCATAGGTTCATTTTCTGATCTCTTGTGAGATTCACAAACGTTGCTAATTAAAATTTTTGTCTCAAATTTTAATTCTAAAATTAAAAACACGGTGAATAAAGTCATAAATATTATAAATTAATTAAGCTTACCTACCCTATCTCAACCCTCACCATTGGATTCACTGTCATCAACATTGATAATCAATTTGGTCGGACTCGTTATATAAGAATTTTCTTCTTTGATAACATGTTTGATTTTTGTCTGCCAATCATCAGCTGAACTTTTGTTAATTTCTTCTTTTACCAAATTTGCTATCAACCCGTCAAATTTGGGAAACACGTTATAACGCCTTATTCTTTTTTAATTTGTCCCCAAATTAATTCTGTGGGGTTAAATACACAAAAATAGGGCGGAAGGCGCAATACCTCGTGGCCCCTTTTTGATGCCATTTCATCAATAAAAAGTTTTATAATATATATGTTAAGATGCCCAAACGATATGTACAAATGTTTAGAAGTGTCATTTCAAGTTGACATTTTTACTTGATTCCTTTTTCAAGTTAGAAAAATGGCGTCGAATGATGTAATTCCTGCTGGAATAAAAGTTGTAAATAAGCTAATTGTGGATGGATTACTAAAAATCAGAGAAAAAATTTCAAGTTAAGATTTTTTATACAAAATAACCTCACAATTAGAACCCTCCTTGGATGGTTCACACTAGCGTCAGCGTCTATTTGGTATTTGAGGTATTTTTTTGTAAAATAAAGTGTAGAATTTTTTCTCTGATTTTTAGGAATCCATCCACAATTAGCTGATTTACAATTTATTCCAGCAGGAATCACATCATTTGACGCAATTTTTGTAACTTGAAACAGGAATCATTTAAATAAAAATGTCAACTTGAAATGACTTGAATCAAATATTGAAATAGTATGAACGTTCACTTGAATTCAGGTTACTCCTTTCAAGTTACTTGAATTCAAGTAACTTGTAAAGTCTGAACGCCGCTTTATAGAAATTAAAATGTAAATTCATATTAAAGAAAGTTAATCAATATAGAAATTTTACGCAAATTACCCCTAACGATCCCCAGTAAGTTGGTTATTGAATCTTTGCACAGTGGTCCTAATAGCCAAAATATCATTTTATTTTTATGTATATGGACAGTGTACGGCGTTTTCGACATTAAAGAACTCAAAAATGTCCAGATCAATTAGAATTTCTTCTATTGGCGGTATCCTTTGCTGTTTTTATAGCGTTTTTTCTTTCTCATAAAGCGGTGGGTTCTACATACCAGTAATATTTTTCTATAGCTGTATATTAAGTTCAACAGAAAGGTGACAAGAAGAAGAGACATGATCCTTTAGAGCCGGATTTCAAGTTATAAGGATATCACAGAAATTTCCAGATTGATTTTATTGATGAAATAGAGATGAAAATAAAGTCAACGAAAATTTTTTTCAAAATATAATTGTGTACGACACTGACCCATGCGATTGTCGGAAACCTCTTTGTCGACTACTTTTGTATTTGTTGTTTGCTCTTTCTTTACGTCGGTTTTGATTCCATCAAAATTAAATTTGCATGTATCGAGGGTATCGTCAGACGAGACGTAGTTCTTTTATCGCGTCACCAGGACGATGTTAATAAAGGAAGATTGCATTACTTACATAATGCCGAAGGGAGAAAAAGAGAATATTTTATTCAGCTCTTCAGTGTGTTGCATCCTTTTTAAAGACATCTGTCTACATGCGTATTATCCTTACTTAAGACCCCGTCGTTTCTATGATAACTAGGACAAGCGTTCACAATAATTATAAATTTTGATATATCAAATAATTTATTTTACCATTAATGATATTGAAAGGGTCCAACAATGGTCCAGGTCAATGGTTCCATACGGGATACATTTGAATCCTTGCAATCAAAAATCGCCCAAACTACCCCTTGATCCCCCAAAATATGGCGTGGAAAATGAGAACGATGTGTCGGTTGAAGAAATATTTCAAATGATAGCTGTTGCTGACGAAATGTACAACAATTTTTCTACGATTAAAAAATTAATCAGGCAAAAGTTATAGCTGAGAGAATTATTCCATGAAATATGTTATAAAATTAAAAGGTTTTATGGGAAAACAAAAAATGTCGCCTGTCATCAATTTTACAGTTTAGAAAACCAAAATAAACAAATCGAATTATAGAGTTAATGCAATTTGACTCTGACCCCGTGAAAAAAATTAAAAGAATTAAACCTGTTTTATTTACGTTTATAAAGCCGAACTCGATTGAAATTGAATTCAAAGTTACCGAAGACTTTGAGTCGAGAAGTATAAGGTTTGATTTGCACAAGAAGTAATTGAACATAACCTCGTTATCATTAGTTGATTTTCGACTGAGTCTCTTATCAAAAGGATCATGGGTCCCTTCATCATCGCTGCGATTCTCAATTGGCATCCTGTTTCTATGTAATTAAGTAATGGAAATCAAAGTTCCACCTTCTGATGTAACGCTATTTGTCCAAGAATTACCATTCAGGCGTGTCATTCTGTCTCTAACGTTTATTGTAGAAACAAAATTCGCTTTTCTCACTTTGAGATTTTGCTACATTTGGAATAATTTTTTTAATGAAATAGAATTTGCTTTTGGATAATTAAAAGTCTAGCAGCTTGCCTGATATTCACGACTTTTCCAAAATATATACAGATGTTTCCAAGAATAACTCCAATGTATCTCACTAGCACCAGTATCTTTACCGTAAAACTGTAGGTTATCTATGAGCCACTTTTCTTTATAAACAGTTGTAATATCAACAAGTATATCAACCCAACAGATTTGTTGTGTTCCAATACATTTGTGCTTTTAAAGAAACGAATTAAGAATGAATTCCGTAAGCATTGAGGAAAATGAACAAGTTTGGTGTGATTAAGAGAAGATAGAGTGATTGGGCAACCATATATATTGTGAAGTTAATAATGTCATTTTAAAAGACACCAGCATATTATAAGCTTAAATAATGTGGGGGAATTTGAAATGGAATTTTAACGTTATTAAAATTATAACATTTAGATGAAATTAAATTAAAAATAAAAGAAAACCAAATACCCAGACTACGCCCAATTCAATATTTCCTCTTAAAAACATCTTGGCAGGTTAAATATTAAATGAAACATCACCTAAAAATAAAGAAATAGTATTATTAAAATAAAGTTTAAAAGAATAAACAAAATATTATTTTATTGATATAGAAAAAAGTTAAAGTTTAACTTACCTAAGGGAATGATTTAATGTGAGATCAATATTACAGTGAAAATCCTTCTTAAAACCTCTGATAATAACCTAAAAATTAAAACCAAAATTAAATAATATTCAAAATTCAAAATTTTATTAACAATTTATTTTCGGGACAATCTTTATAACAAATTATAATGTCAGGATAACCTGTACATCAAAATGAAATAAAAGTTTTGACAACTGTTTAAAATGAAATCCAAAGATACCAACTTTGATAACTAAATTAGAAATTAATAAAATGTATAAAATTAGACACCAGAATATAAAGGAGAAGTATGTTAATTGTTATAATTAAAATTATGAAAATCAAAACACATAAAATTGATAATAAAATGTAATAGAATCAATATTTTGAAATAATTAGAACAAATTCAGAAACAATTTGGGAGTTTCTGTATGACGTCGGAAGGTAACATAGCAACAGAAAAAAAAGAAGGTAAGAAGTTTGAGAAAATTAGAAAAAAAAGGCTAGTATAAAATTTTAAGAAGATTTTCTTTAAAATTATAAAAATTAAGAAAGTTTTAAAAGTTAGTTGATAAAATGGTAGAAAGGAGTTTTTAGTATAAAAAATTTAAGAAGATATTTTATTTAAAAGTTTAAATAAAATTTTGCAAGAAGAAGGTACAAAATTAAAAAGGCATTTATATTCTGGAAGTCCAATTAGTACTGCGACTTTGTTTTATGATTAATAAGTGGATAATATTAAACAATATTTATACAACAACTTACCTGGAAGTTGTTGGGCTTAATTTGTGTATCATCTGGATATTGGTTTCAACAACGTGTTCAATCGAGCATCTATCACTTAAGAATCAACAGCAATTTGGAAACATCACCTAACTAGAAGTCTAGTTGTAACATATCACTGGTTGTACGAGTTAGAAGAGGAAGTAAAACTGATTGTTGAAGGTATAAATTCATTATATCAAATGTAACTTGTCTCATATTAAAAATAACGTGTGGAACGTGCGTTTTGCGGCTAAGACAGATATATCAATTACTGTCATGGGAAATCGGGGTGCCAACCTTAGCTTTAAAAATTTATCGCGCCAAATTCAAATTTTTTTTATTTGTTTTAGAAATAAGATATCATTGAGTGAATGTGTGTGGGCGTGCAAGTAACTCATATTAAATTTAGTCTGATCTTTGTTCATGTTTTTCTATACTCTCTATTAAAATAAACTCATTTAATTGTTGAACCAACATTTTATTTTATTGAAAAGTACAGGGTATATCAGTAGCGTGGATTAAAAGGGAGCTCTAAGAATTTGAACTCACAATTAAATAATCCCTGAGATTAAAAAATTTTTTAAGAGATATAACAACAATTGAGCATAGTCGTGGCGATATTCACAAAAATATTAAATTTAAATAACAAATTATTTATTTTGAAATTAGCTAACAAGATTGAAAAATTTCATATTTCACATTATTTAAATAGAAATTAAATTAAATTTGAAAGTAATAATAGCTAATATTATTACAATATATAGTAAGGATGGATATAATAAATATGATATAATTGAATATTATTGAATAAAGCAAAATCTGTTAGTGTTAAAGGCAAAAAATTCTGTTGAACAATAAAAGACTGTCAGTGTTCAGTCAATAATTCTTGAAAGCTTTTCCAAATTATATAAATCAATATTAAAGCAATTAATTAAATTGGAAAATTGGAACCTTTGGTTTATCAACTAAGTTGAAACACTATCGTCGACCACTCAACCAAAACACAATTTTAACACATTCTACGCGCGTTTCTCTAACTATGTTGGCATCATCAGGAGTTGATGATACACCAGTCTAGACTGGTGTGTTAAAATTGTGTTTTGGTTGGTCTATCATCAACTCCTGATGATGCCAATATAGTTGGAGAAACGCGCGTAGAGTGTGTTTCAACTTAAAGCAATTAATACTTATATATCCTCAAAAATACGAAATCTCCGCCGCCTATGTATATCATTTTATGTCTTTTGATTGATAATGATTAATAATTTCTTCATGTTCCACTTCTATCATATATTAAGTATATTTTTTAGTGATTATTAAAATTAATTCCGAATACTTTTGACACATTACTGGATTATAATTTGCAAACCGGTTTTAAAAATTTATATATCGGTTTAAAAATAATGTTAGATATTGTTTTTTTCTAGAACTGTAAAAGTGAAACAAGTTTATAAGTCATTTTTCAAGATAGATACATTTCACATTTTACTAATGACCATAATATACTTTTTTTTTAGAAAATAAATCAGCGTTTTGACAAGCTATTAAGTTCTTTAAAAAAAGATGAAAGATGTTATGATTTAATTTTTTTATTCGTTTAGAAATTTTTCTGTAATATACTAGATAAATAATAAATATTTTTTAATAAATAATTCAGACAGTTCGTGTCAAATAAACCGAAAATATATGAAAAACATCTGGTCACTTTCAACGCTATGCCAATATTTATTAAATAATAGTTTTAGATACATTTGGTCTAAAAAGTGCAAACATCCAAAATTTTACTGATTTATAGTAGAGTGAAATTAGAGGAAAATATTCTGAAAGTGGATGTAAGAGCTAAGTCAAATTTTTTTGATTTTCTACGTAAAGAGAAGCTTGTAAAAAAAATTCAATAAATTTGGGCTGGAGCTTCGCGAGATATGTGCCAAAAATGGCATTTTTGGTATTTTTCGAGTGGATTGCTCACTATTTTTTAAATATCTCCGGCTCTAAGAGTCGCGGAAAAATAAAAAAAATTAAAATGACCGTGATGAAATAGAGTATCGATCTGTATAGTAGGGTTTTTTAAAAATGCATTCTAACCTCAAAAAACGAATTCGCGCAGATTATTTTACTTTACCATACCAAGTGGTGGTAAAGTATTGTAATCGCAAAAAAAAAGTTCAGCTTTCAGTGGATTTACATGTTTTGAGACCCCCTAAGTCATTTTTTAAACCATTTCCAGAAAATGTATGTATGGAGTATGGAGTATGTAGTATGTAGTACGGAAAAATTTGTGTGCGCTCTAACTCCAACTGCGATCGGAATTCCCTAACCAAATTCTATATTTAGCATTTTTACAACATGCTAATGAGCTGATTAGATTTTGGGCAAAATCGGACAACCGGAAGTGGGTTTACTTTTGAGAATTTTCAGATTTTCGCAATTATTATCGTTTCTATTAAGTTTATGTATAAATATTAAGAGAAAAAATTTATTTTAAATTAAATTTACTATAAATTTTGTTTCAAAAATTTTTTCAAATTTTGTATTATAAGCGAGTTAAAAATAAAATATGGAATAACATAGTTGCATAATAGCGCAAGCGCAGTAAAGTGTTTTGTTTCATGGAGACAATTGTACGCTATTGCCAGGCATGGCCTGCCTTAAATATGTACGAATAATTGGATTATGAGCCCGTAGGGCCGTTAAAGTATGGTAAAGTCATATGCATGGCCACATCCGATTTTTTTTTTACTGAATTGTCAATAAATAACCAAAGAATCCTCGAATTTTCTTGACATAGTAAAAATTAAAAAAAATAAATGTACTTGTCCAGCCAAAATCGACATCTTCGAAAAAAAATTGAATTGGCCACCATTTTTGGAAAAACAATAGTAGAGAAAAATTTTTCTTTTGTCTAAGAAAATCGAAAATTTTATTTCTTTTTTTAAAGGGACCAATTTAGGGAATAATAAAAAAAATTGGATTTTCATTTTTTATATTGATTTATATTGATTCGTTCCCTAACAAAAAACTTACTTTCGAACCTGAAATATTTTTTTTATTTTTTTAAACATTTTTTGGAAAAAAATGAAAATCAAATTTTTATTTTTTTATTATTCCCTAAATTGGGCACTTTAAATAAATAAATAAGATATTGGATTTTCTTAGACAAAAGTACACACCAAATCCTTCTTTTTAAAATAATAAATTTTTCTCTACTATTGTTTTTCCAAAAATGGCGGCGAATTCAATTTTTTTCGAAAAATGCCGATTTTGGCTGGACAAATACATTTTTTTTTAATTTTTACCATGTCTTCCCGACATAAAAATACATATTTTCTCCAATTTTTAAGAAAATTCGAGGATTCTTTGGTTTTGCCAATTCCTTAAAAAAATAATGTGCGCGTATTTGTTTTTTGAGGTTAGAATGCATTTTTAAAAAAACCCTTCTATACGGATCGATACTCTACTTCATCACAGTCATTTTAATTTATTATTTTATTTTAGAACCGGAGTTATTTAAAAAATAGCGAAACAATCCACTCGAAAAATACAAAAAATTCCGTTTTTGGCACATATATCGCGAAGCTCCAGCCCAAATTTATTGAAAAATTTGACTTAGCTCTTACATCCATATAAAATTCTAATTTCAATCCACTATTATACTGGTTACCACGGATTTATTTATTACCAAAAGAACCAACATCAGCTCACAAACATCCTAATAAAATCAAACGCATGACATGAAGAATGGCCGGTAATTAAAACCAAAAAAAAACCTCAACCAAAATACCAACTTCGCTTTTTATTTCGATGCTATTTCAAGCATCGTTTCCAGCTAATAAGTATACCTTCCTGCTCTGCGATTTGTCCGTCAACGCATTTTTACTCTTTGGGTGATTTTTCAAGCCTTCACCCTTTCACAGACATAACATCCTTTTTTAGAAGTCTTTTTTTCGTTAGGCAGCCGTCGTAAATAAAAACCCAAGACATGTGTTGATAAGTTAAGTAAAAAAAAAACAAAACGCGAAAGGTGAGATTCGTTTGTTATTTAAATTTGAAAAAGAAACTGTGCCGGATGTTGAGTAATCTTCCAAATTTATGATGGAACACGCAGGAATGTATTGGGGTAGAGACAGGCGACATATTCTTGGATTATGATGTGAATTTTGTAATGTACCTATGTTTTTATCAGGAACAGCAACTAATATAAGTTAGAATTATATTTTACGGGATTAGAATAGTGCTATATAGGTAATGTTTAAAATTAAAAGCTCCTGCCATCATACGAACCTATTGACGGACCAGGTACGTGGAATTGTTTATTTGACACATCGCAAGTGGACACATACCCAACTAGCAAAATAGAACTCTAGACGAAATAAAATTATCCTATATAATTATCGCTTAGTGCCATTTAAAGAATTGTTTTATTTCTTAGTGTGTTTGATTACGAGAGTTGTGTTTTGTAAGAAAATGTTTCTATAATATTGTTGTATAAATGTTCTTACAACTTATATTATAGAATAAAATCTTTTTTAAACTTAAACATTTTATAACAAGTCTATAATGCTATATAAAATATTTATAAAAATATTTTAAAAGAAATGTATAAAGATCATATTAGAGTTGTAAACCTATTCTTATAACCTTTAATATCTGCATTATGTAATATTCCTATAAAGATTATATAACAAGTTGTATTAAAGTTTATATGATAAGTAATATTATCAATTTGTTCGGCAGCATTATACAACAAGTATAAAAAACCTTTTATAATTATTCTATAACTACATCCATTGACCCTATTATAAATTGTTTATAGAACAAAAATATAGTTTACAAAGGTAAATGTCTCCCAAATTCTGCGTTATAAGACCTGATTATACATGATCTCATTGAGGTAGTTGTATCATTTAAAATATAGCTGTATAGTACATATTTAATCAACATTACCGGACTTTAATATCATATAGAGTTGCAAATAAAACAAAAAAATGATATAACGTGGAGAATGGAACAAAATTATTGTATTATATTGCGCATTCTTTATTTACAGGTATAGCCGTTTAACAAACGCCGCCATTATGCAAAATTCCCTTAAACTTGAAAATATCACTTAAAAAGTAACTTTTTCAGAAATGTAGAGGCAACCCTTTGATACAATTTTATATATAAAACAATAATTTTTTGTTTACTTTAATTATCTAACTATGTCAATAAAAACGATATTTTTTTTTAATTTTTAATAAACCATCCGTGTAATTTAAACTGAGGCCCATCAATTTTTTAGATATATATATATATATATATATATATATATATATATATATATATATATATATATTCATCTTACCGACGTTATCAGTCCATAGATATTGAACAGACAACCTAAGACCACCTCTATATAATGGCTTTTTTGCAATTTTAAAAGTAGAAATACAATAATAATGAGTTTACACTTACGAGCAACAAGAGAGGGGAAGACAAATCTCAAAAAAAAAATTATGACTATGTATAACCATACTTTCGAGGCCAGATACGTTTAACTGTCATTTGACTCCAATATATACGAAATTTATATAAATTACCGACGTTATTAAACCATGCAGCGTTGCCTAATGTTTATAACTGTAACCTTGAAGCATTAGTGCGACTTGGGATTCACAAACGACTACTTATTAGTATTAGTATTTTGTATGAATTTGTAAATATGTTTCGTGGAAAGTTATTAGTGAATCAGCACTGTTCTCCCCAAATGAACAATGGCCAATCTAACCGGTCAAAGTATTTTATCGACTAGCCCGTAAAAGTTTTCAAAAAATTAAAACAAATCTAATTAGAAATTCTGTGCAGATGATTTACGGATTGGGACAAGTGGACGCCGCCAACTGGACTCGGGGACAAGTGGGCGCGAGGCCAACTGGGCGCCGCAGGTTAAACATTAAATAATATAATATATAATTGTTTTTATATTTTGTTATGATATTCTAATTGGGGAAAATGTTATGATATATAAATTCACTAAAATTTATTTTAATAAAATAGAATCTCAAAATACCAAATTTTTTAAATAAAGTTAAAAATAATTTAGAAATTGTTGTATACAAGGCATTTCATAGTTAAACCGACATACGTTAATATAAATCAGAAATTATTTTTTTAAATAAAGTAAAATATAATTTAGAAATTGATGTATACAAAGTATTTCATAGTTAAGTTGATTTATATACCTAAGTACCACCAATACATTATTTTTTTAATTATTAGTGTATTTTTTTTAATTAAAATTGAATTTGGCTGATTGCATAGGTTTCCAAGTTATTGGTTTTCTTGTAAGTGCTTACATTTTTAGGAATATCAAAATATCTCGAAAACTAAAAAGCTTGTATAGGGAATACTTAAAAAAGTTTATCTTATTTTTAACGTATAATCTGTAAATGCAATAAAATATAGGGTAATCCATAAGAAAAAATATAACTTTGATACGCCACACTTTTTTGGAACTACCTGTATATTTCAAAATAATTTTAAAATGTAGCAGCGGATAAAGTTGTAACAAAAATTAAGAAGAGGGCTGAAGAAACGCAAGAAGCGACATGCCAGGTTATCAACCATTGTACCCAAAATATTACAAGGCTTGTCAAGAAGTTCTTCCTAAACAAGATGCTCTAAAAAAAATGAATCAGGAGAAAACGTAATGAGGTGAGTCAAGCGCCACCAAATTCTCTATCATTACTTTTATTGGAAATCCCTGACTCCTACAAAACTTTTGCCTCAGGGCCTGAGACTGTGGAGAACTTTTTATTGGCAGATAGTCGACCAAGTGTGGTGTATATTAACGTATGTCGGTTTAACTATAAAATACCCTGTATAAATCAATTTCAAAATAATTTTTAACTTAATTTAAAAAAATTTCTATATCATAACATTTTCCCCAATTAGAATATCATAACAAAATATAAAAACAATTATATACTATATTATTTAATGTTCAACCTGCGGCGCCCAGTTGGCCTCGCGCCCACTTGGCATCCAGATGAAAAAAAATTAGTTTTAGATATTTTCAAAAGTAATATAAGACGTAAGACTGCTCCAAAAAAAGAAGAATGTTTTAATTTTATTAAACAAAATTCGAATTTGTTCATAGAATCAGACTGGGTCAGAATCAAAACACTAGTTTACAATACCTATCGTTTAAAGTAAATTATATGTTTCATTTTTATTTTCTACTTTTTGTATTTTAATTTTACACCGTCAATGGTTTCTAGACAGACTTTTGTCTTTTTTATTTTTTAATAATAAAATATTCCAAAATAATTGTCTTTAATTCCTTATAGCCCAGTTGTCAGAGACTTTGACCTCGCACAAAATGTGATATCTATGAAACTTGGCACTTAGGTACTTGAAAGGGTGTAAAAAACGATAAAAAAATATTTGCTGCTCTAAAGTGTATGCAAAGTTCACAATTTCGAAAACAAAATCGAAAATTTGGTTTTTTCATAAGAGCTCGAAAACAAAAATAAAAACTAATAGCACGATACAAACTAAAATATCTGCGGATTTCCACCCTTCAGTCATAATTATAAATACTACAAGTATCAGGCCTTATTTTCATTGTAAGGTTAGATCCATATGGAAGAACATAACACATTATGATTAGAAATACTAATTAGGTGTCACGTTCTTTCAATAATTCTTTTTATGTCTACTATTTTAGGGAATCATAACGTCGGTTCATTATATTTTTCTTAATATACACATGTCTACAGTACCCAATAATAATTAAAATATGTTGAAACTAAAATAAAATTTCAGTTTACAATGTTGTCAATTTTTTGGTCTAGGATGGTCGGTTGGACATGCCAAATTATACACAATATACAGCTGCTGATAGATATGCCCCCTACAGACCAAACCGGAGAACTAATTTGTATAAAACGTCGAGTGTAACAGTCTTTTCAGACCAAAAAAAAAAATTCGCAGATTTGTTCTAGGGGTATTGGGAGTCAAGAGGGGCACGAATAACGAGAGAAACGTTGTCAGACCATTTTCACGGTCTGACAACGTCACTTTTGGCATGAAAACGCGGTTACACATGCGATTTTGGTTTGTATAAGCGGTTTAATAAATATATATATATATATATATATATATCAGAAAACTTCACTGCGCAAGGAAATTTTTGGGTTACCCGCGAGTATCGGAGATTTTTCATTATTTCTTTGTACGCTGCCATCTTTAATGAATCTGGAACGCCATTATTTTGTTCTGTATTTCATCACTGTATAACATAATGATTGTATTTTTGTCGTATTGCATAATAATACACTTATAAAATATATATACATATATATCCCAGAGTTATTGAAAACTGCAATAATCATGCCTCTCTATAAAAATGATGACTTAAGATCTACAAACAATTACAGGCCTATTGCTTTAACGAGTACTATTAGTAAAATTATAGAAAAGTGTTTAAGTATATCTGGAAAAAAATAAGCTCTTGCACTCAAATCAATTTGCTTTTAGGGAAAATTCTAGTACCGAGAATGCACTATGTAGAGTAACAGAGAAAATATTAAAAGAACTAGACAAGGGAAAAAAAGTAATCGGAATTTTTCTTGACTTACAGAAGGCATTTGACACTGTGGCACACCCAATTCTACTGAAGCGCTTGGAACTGTTTGGTATAAGAGGTGTTCCAGGTAATCTAATCAAATCGTACTTAACAAAGAGAAAACAGAGTACCAACATTTCAGGAGTTCGGAGTGATACAATGGAGGTGGAGTTTGGTGTGTCGCAGGGTACAGTGCTTTCTACGTTACTTTTTAATATCTACATAGATGGAATTATGTATTTGTTAGAAGATGATGACATTCAAATTTACTGCTTTGCTGACGATTCGGGTGCAATAATTAGTGGAGAGGACTGGGATTTAGTAACAAAGTGTGCTGAAATGGCTTTACAAAAAATAAAAAGGTGGTTAGATAGCACTTAACATAGAAAAAACAAAAATAATAATTTTTTAGCTGTCTACACGATCTTTACCTGAATTTAATAGTATTAAATTACATGAAGCATCATGTAATCTTGACATGCATTGTGACTGTGATAAATTTGTTGAAAGAATCTCATCTCTAAAATATCTAGGAGTATACTTAGACGAGCATATAATATATGTTACAAATAAGTTGAGGAAACTGATCCATAAATTTTATCAATTAAGAGAAATATTACCTTTTAAAACTCTTAGGCAAGTGTACTACTTACTTATTGAATCCATTCTGAATTATGGCATAGTTGTCTGGGGTAATGCGGGTACTACCATACTATCAAAACTTGCAGTTGTACAAAAGTGGGTAATAAAAATTATACTCTTCAAAAAGAAAAGATATGCAACAGAATTAGTATATAGAGAAAGTCAATTATTAAATATCAATCAATTGTATATCAAATCTGTAATAAGGTACATGTTAAAAAATAATGATTTCAAACAGAGCATATCACACGGTAAAAATACAAGAAATGTAGTACTAAATAATTTAGCCCTAAGCACCCCCAGGGCATAAAATATGTCAAAATCACATATATAGCGTAGGACCAAAAATCTATAATGCACTCCCACAAAACTTAAAGTCAAAACCCTACCATAAATAGTAACTATAGAATAACCTATATAATATAAAATAAAGACTAGTTTTGTACTATAAGAATTTGTTATTCCCAATTATATTTATATTATTATTAACTGTAAGGCTTTTTCTTGCCACTAAGAAAAATATTGCCTTACAAGATGACGCTTTAGTACGGAGATTGCTCAAGCGCCAGTTTTTTTATGTGGTATGCTCCACAACCCTTAGAAACGGCCTCTTAGGGACACAGGTAACTTCAGATGGAGATACGGTATTCTCCAGGGGTCTAGTTGACTTCAGACTTAATTATTTTAAATTTATTATATACCTTTAATAACCCTGAAAAGAGGTAAGGTTGGTGAATATAAACCAGGAAATAAACGTGACACTTATATTGTTTTTAGCTATGTTACACAATAAAAATTTGTTTTATTTCAAAGCCCAACCCTATTCAACCCTGAACAAAAATAATACGTTTAAAATAAACGTTCGATTCGGCTTTATATCGACGGTAATGACGGAGTGACTCAATCAGACTTTAATTAAATTTATCAAAGAATAAAATTATTTACTATTAATCGATTAAATAAAGAAAGACGGGAAAATGCTAAATTTATCAGGACGCGGACGATTCCTAGAATTTCAACGTAGCCAACATGGTGCCAACACTTCACACAGTTGTACACAATGCCAGGTAACGTGAGTCAGGAATAGAAGTTGCCTAATAAATAGTGCAAAATCAGTCCCAAAGTTTTCGGAATTTAATATTGAAATTTACTTCTGTGGACGGACTCCTAGACTTTCAGCGTAGCCAACATGGTGCCAACACTTCACACAGTTGTACACAATGTCAGGTAGCGTGAGTCAGGGATAGAAGTTGCCTAATCGGCCTGTGGGCGTCACTTTAGTGCAAAATCAGTCCCAAAGTTTCGGAGTCTTATAAATAATTAACACGGACGAATTCCTAAACTTTCAGCATAGCCAACATGGTGCCAACACTTCACACAGTTGTACACAATGCCAGGTAGCGTGAGTCAGGGATAGAAGTTGCCTAATCGGCCTGTGTCACTTTAGTGCAAAATCAGTCCCAAAGTTTAGGAATTTAGAGGGATTAGTAGTTCTTAAATATAAAATAAATAATTGCAAGCAAAAGTGTACCTTAAACTTTCAATTAAATAATTCAATTCTCAAACTACTGTTAAAAAAAACGGTTCTCTACTACAGTCTGACGTCCAGTACGAAATGTAATCTAAATCAAATAAATGTAACTCAAGTTAACGGCAAAATAAATAATTAAATCGTGTTCCGACGATTGTTCGGTAACTACTTTCAAAATAGAGTCTTTAAAATAAATTTAATATTTAAAACTTTAACGGTTCCCCTTAAAAATGAATAAATACGGAATTACGGATCCCAAAATAAACGACTTGCTTCCAAACTACTAATTCAGAAAATAATTATTTAATAAATTAAATAACTCTCCACGAAATTAGAATAGGTACGCTACTGAGAATGAAAATTTAATTATAATTAAACTAAATTATAAATCCGGAAAAATGAACAAACTATTTCAGCCCATTATTCAATAAAAGAAACGGAACTAAAATAAAATCTCAAGTAATTCGGTATTTTGATTTTTAAAATCTAAATAACTCTTTGTAAAAATTAAATGAATTCTTTTACTAATAACTAAATTATTCCCAACTTAAAATAATCGGCAAAGCAATCGAACATAAAACAAAATTAATTGAATTAAATTAATTAAATTCAAAACATCAGTTGTATACCTAAGGTTTTTTTCTAACGGCGGCGGAAAAATTCGGACTACTGAATATTTTGAATCGACTGGATGATTTAGATCGGAGAAAGCGAATCAATTCTTATTTTAAAATTATTTTTCACCTAAGCTCTGAAGAATTCCTACTACCGAAAAATCCCTTCCAAAGCGACCGGATTCGCGGCGCGCGCAATACTATCTTTAAACGGCGTTAGCTCGAGACTTTGAATATTTAATGTACCCGGTGAGCCAAATAAAAATCGAACGTTTTATTTAATTTTAAATAAATTTTCATTTAATCCCGAAATTATTCTAATTATTTAGTTTGTGAAAAATAACTTCATTACATAACTTAAGAATAAGATTTTGATTTCATACCTCAAAGTGTAATATTATTCAACGATTATGGCGCACACGCAGTATTTGGAATACCATAGTGCGCCAAAATTGTTAGCAGTAGAGGAATATTTTTTATATTTATTTTTTGTATTTAGAGAATAGGAACTATTTTTGTTCTATTTTTTTGTTGTGATAACTATTGCTAATATAATAATAAAAATATGTATATTTTTTGAAGTTCTATTATTGTGCGAGGCTGCCGTATACAATCACTATACAATGATTGTATAGCAATTCTGAAGTGCACATGTAAATTTGTTGTATAAGGATTGTATACGAAAGTTTTATAAGTATCACTTAATTTAGGTATGTTAATATTATAAGGGTCGTATAACAAGCTAATAGAACATCTATAATAGCAACTTGTTTTATAAAAGTGGGCCCTTTTTGGTTGAATAGACATTGTATAATAGTTTTAAGCTGCGTTATAGGATTTTCATGTTTCTATAATATCAGTTGTATAGCAGTTCTCACAACCATTATAAAAATTAAATTGCTAGCTGGGTAGGCTCACGATGCGAGATTCAACTATATGTGCAAAAGAAAATGAAATAGCGTATTTGTTTTTTCAGGTAGAAGCAAACATTCTGTTTCATTTACACATTTGCATAAATCAGAATTTCCCAGTTGTTATGAGAACAAGATACAAACAACGAACACACCTCTTTAACATTCCACTCTTTAGCTAACACAATTCAGTTCGTAATTAGTGTATAATATTCGACATGAGTACGTGTAAACGATATTAGCATCGAAGACGTGTGCTAACGACACATCCACTAAAAGCCAAGAAGTGACTTACCGCCTCTTGCGGCGTGGAGCAGCGCGCGAGGTATTTGTCGCTTTACGTTACGAGGACAGTGACTTGCACTTATAATTGTGTTAAATTACCCGCACTTGCCGATAAGAGTCAATTTAATAATGCAGGTAGATCCAACAAAGTCAATGCGTGGGGAGAGGCTCACATAGTCCGGTTGCTAATTCACTTAACGGAGCTTCGATCGAAGTTATAAACGATTCAGGGTTTTGTACATGGAGCTTTTTCATTTTGATGTGGTAATAGAAGAGTACACGAGATAAAACAAGATAACAATAATAAAGGATAGATGTACAAATAAATGATAGAAACTACACTACGTGTCAATGAATTTATCGAGAAGAAAGAACAAGCAATTGAATAAGGATCCACTATTCCTGTCATTATGGATTATCATTGCGTGAGACGTAAACCAGAAAAATTTATTGTTAAATATATCTATATTTAAAGCAGCATTTATGTTTTACGAATTACCGCCTAACCAAATTTGAAAATTGGTCTTTCATTTAGACGTGAAATATACGTTAAAAATGGCTGACACATGGTTGCCAAATGCCGTAGCAAGAGAAGACTTTAAAGATCTATAAGTTTCAATCTAAAACTGTTTTGATTGGCGTCTTCTATAAGCGCTAATATTTTTCCAGCATTATCAAGTAATCACATTCCGTCAGCATCACCAACCACCTCGAAGCTTGCTTGTATTTTCGTTAGAAATCTTAAACAGTTGACAAAAGCGCATGCTACAAAATCAACTAGAAAGTCTACAGTTCATACTGATACTCCTAAAAAGATGCTATTTAACAGGAATATTACGCGAAAAAAGTAGAACCAATTTCTCTTCTAATGGAAATAAAACCACTTATTTTAAAGAAAAAGGGGGCTTTAATTGACGTTTCGACTTTCTTGATCGAAAGTCGTTTTCAAAATGACATAACAAAATATATAATAAAAAATTTACTATAGAAACAACTTGATACTCTTACAAAAATATGACAAAACGTAGGACAAGAAAAAAGATTTTGGAATTGAAGATGTCAAAATCTGTTTCCCTCATATTTTTGTAACGTTTCTGGGAACGAATTTTAAAAAAGGATAGTGCATTTGCATATTATAAGAGAATTTATACATCGTCATAAATGAAGTTTTCTTAATAATATTATCATAAGAAAAAACCAGATAAAAACTTATGATACTATCCCGATATAGAGGGTATCCTTTTTGCAATTAACACTTTTTGTAAAATAGATTGGCAATAAAATTAATTTGAAAACAGTTTTTCAAACTGATAATGCATTAACATCTTTAATAGTAAATACAAAACCTTTTAATGAAGTTCAAAATACAAAAAATTATATTTACAAAATTCCATGCGAATGTAATAAATTTTATATAGGGCAAACATCTAGAGCTTTTCATATTAGACTTAATGAACATCAATCATACATTAAAAATAAACAATTCGAAAAATCAAAAATATGTGAACATCCATGGATTTTTGGTCATAAAATACAATGGAATTCTTCAACTAGATTATTAAAAGAACCTAATAATTATAACCGCAAAGTTAAAGAAGCAGCATTGATATGCTTAAATAATAACGAATGTGTTTCTAATCGCTTGGTTGATATTTCAAAAACTTGGATGCCTATTTTACAAAAAGAGTTAATTTCAAAAAGGATACACTCTATATCGGGATAGTATCACAAGTTTTTTATCTGGTTTTTTTCTTATAATCTTATTAAGAAAACTTCATTTATGACGAAGTATAAATTCTCTGATAATATACAAACGCGCTATCCTTTTTTAAAATGCGTTCCCAGAAACGTCACAAAAATATGATTGAAACAGATTTTGACATCTTCAATTCCAAAATCTTTCTACGTTGCTGTTTTGTAAGATTATCAAGTGTTCTGTTTCTATAGTAAATGTTTTATTATATATTTTGTTATGTAATTTTGAAAACGACTTTCGATCAAGAAAGTCGAAACGTCAATTAAAGCCCCCTTTTTCTTTAAAACAACTATGAACTACAGAAATTAAGTAAAACCAAGTTGCTCTACCCTACCTTTTATATATTTTAATATCTAGCCTCAGTACTATATCATAAAATGCCTGCACAGTTTCGCTTCTTTACGGTTATATCATCGATAATTGATCGCTGCGATCGTTTTTATGTTGACAATCCTTTTACGCTGTCATTATTACAAAGTTGAATGGCAAGTGTTTTGATGGATGAGCGAGCAATCGAGGAAAAATATACGCGAAGCAGGTTTTAAACCAAATTGCATAATGAAACAGTATCGTAGGTTGCAATTCCTGTTTCGTACAGTTGTTGGGTTTTTTCGATAACAGATGTCACTCATACCGTGTGTATTTCATTCGAAAAATAAAAGCTGTTGTGAAGTTTATTAGATTTATATCTTTAATTGGTAATTAAAATGCTAATGACTAATGTGCTCTTCATTGCAGATCATATCGGTATTAAAACAGAATTCACAAACAAATTCTATAGGTCAGGTAATGAATACATAAATATAAGCAGTTCTTGCACCACCCGAGGGCAGATTATCAAAGAGTTTTTGATTTTTCTATTGTAACCAAGTTAATTATGCTTTTTAATCCTAAGTTGAACATAGTGACATCGAATTCTAAGCAGCATTTACTTCAGAATCGACCACAAGAAATAAATCAATAATATTTACGTCAATCAAACTTCTAGATTTACTATTGGACAGGATTGTTCGCTTACTAATACACCAACTACTCAGACCAAAAATCAGTCAGTTAATAGGCCGGTTTCTCAAAAAAAAACTTCTGCAATTAACGCTTAATATATAATTTTAGTAGAACTAATTCCGCTCTGAAAAATTGATTTATTTCTTCAAAATTATATCCGTACGTATTTTTCTCATGAATGGTCAATAACTCAGCGGTACTGACACACAATTACCAAATTATTTCTTTGTAAGCAATTAGTTATACTCGTGTCTTAACAGATAAGTGACTCACAAATTGACCAGCGTTCAAAAACTTGTAGCAGGTCGTTTTACAAGTTTAAAGTGACCGAGTTTGTTTCTATACATAGTTGAATGTATTTAACGTATTAAAAAATGGACCGAATAGATTTTGTACACCCAATACATTAAATTTTACTCCCGCTATCCCTCATACTGATGCTTTGAGGTTATGCTTTGTATTTAAACACACACAAACGGAATTCTGTGGACAAGCAAACCCCGGTAGATGCAGTGTTATTTGTGTTGTCTTTACGTTATATACTTTATCTTCTATCTGCTCCATGTATCAACTTTGATTACGTTCGTAGTCTAGTGTATTCAAATGTTTAATTCAAACAAACCGACTACCATTCACATCCCGGTTTCATATAATCAAAATTGTTGAATTTACCCTGTTTGTTCTGTTATAATCTCGCGCAGTGATAAAGCCACGAGCTACAATAATACTAACTTCAAACGAAAAACAATTCTCTATAACTCTAATACCTAAGGTTGCTTTTTCGTTTCATTGCTTCGAAAGGTAGACACCGCTATATTGTAATTTTGAAAAGTAATGGAAATACATTAGATAAAACTATTTTGATTTCAACATTCAAATAAAAGGAGGAGAAGAAGATGAAATCATAATTTATATAGTTTAAAAATGCACTCAGCAAACCAACATTTCAAAAGATGGACAAGATGGTAGAGCAGTTGCCGAATAGGATATTCAAATAAGGCCAACATATTAGAAGAAGATTATACTTCTTAAAATCGAAAAACAACGTTTCAGTTTTTTCAAATAATATAAATATCTTCTAATTCTTAAAAGAAATTGATATAACCGCACTGACGGGGTTCGACGTATATGTTATTGATCCATTTAATCAAATGCCTATCTAAGGCCCATACGCACTAAGCGGTTTCCCGCAAGGCGGTCAGCCGCCCGGTTTACCGCACATAATAAAATACATGGACTTTCATAAATGTAATATACAGCTACGAGTTCTTCCGCATCTATTTTTGAAATCAAAGCTCCATTCAACAACAGAACAATAAATTTTGTTGGGGTTGTAAGTTGCGATTCCGTATGCGGCTTAGGCGTGTATATAATCCTTCTCTTCTACACTAGCATTCTCTAGAAAATAGGTAGAAAAAACCCCCCCAAATCATTAATATAAGTCTCAAAACATTTCTTCGTATATTGACCACAATGTTATTTCTCTTAATCGTAACTAATACATAACAAATCGTTTAGTAAATTACTAAGTAAGATTTAATGGTTGTTAATAATTTGTCTATCTATAACCTGCTGAGAGTGATTAGTTCCTCGTCATTTTAGAGGTTAACAATCTTTCCCTTTTATAAATCATTCTTGAATTTAATCTGTTGGGAGAAATATTGTTCGTATTAGCGTGATGTGCGTTTAGAGAAACTATATCCACAAATTGTTTTAGCGGTTTAATTCGTTCGAGTTTGAAAAATTTCGTACTTCGATCAATGTCTTATGTTCCGCATTTCAAGTTACGTCAGTTTCCTGTTACTTAGAGTTTGCGATAGTATCTAGACGAGAGCAGGATCGAGCCAGTGCGGGACTACGAACAAGGTTTACTTTGTAAAATACAATGCAGAATCCACAAAGATATACGTAGAATTTTTAGATGCCAATGACATTGGTAGATATAATTAAAATAAGTATTATGGTATCATTGACAAATTCATTACACATACATTTTATTGCATCAACATGTAAATTAAATCACTCTAATAAGAATTAAAAGCCATAATTGCTGACTTTAACCATGACGGTTCATTACAAAGACGTTTAAAAAAATTATTTCCAAGCGCCGGCGCCATGTTCCATGTTTATAAAGCTAAAACGTAATTTTCCGCGATTTCTCATTAACAAAGGACCCCGCACCATTCTTTTGGAAACGGTAGTATTTGTCCTGATCAATAGTGTCCATGGGCCCAATCCTATCTAATAAATAAAAAAATAGGGAAGTATATTTGAGTTTTTTTATCGAACCCATAATTCATATTTTAGGCTCGTTTCTACAACACCAAAGCGTTAGAGCTCTATCGTTTTGGTTTACTTGTTATCCTTTTTTAGGAATATTTCACTGATATTTTTGGAGAATCATATGCAATTATGGAAAATCGATTATTCCACCGAGCTTTGAAATACCTCCTATTACACCACTCTATACATTTATTTAATAGCGTTTCTTAATTTTTACGAGAGAATCTTCACATGAAAATTATATTTTTCCTATGTAGTTTATTAAATCCAATAAATAATTGAATAATCTGAAAAAAATACAGTATAAATAAAATTAAACAATCCACTATGTATGCGATATGAGTTTAAAGCTTTATTATGATATTAAAGCTGTTTCTAAGACCATTATTTCATTTTTTTTAATTATCAAAGTATCAAGAAAAATATACTAACCAACCCTGTATATAAAAAGGGTGATTGATTATTGTGACAAAGCTCAGTAGATCTGTTATAATAAAAGATACGGAAAAATTGTAGGCAGCTTTAAGCTTTACAATTTAAAATTAGTTTCAATGTTACAGGTCGTTTCATAACGCCCTGCCAGATCAAAGTTTGGAACGCCCTATGTATTTTAACATTTGTAAAATGTCCCCAATGAGCTGATTTCAACGATATATCACACTTACTATCTAAGGTAATTAATAAAGGATCTACAGCTACTCAAAAATGACATTTTTGTAAATTCTGGAGGCTGCTGTAGCTGTAAGATTAACTTATTAAAAAATAAGTAAAAGGTAACAATTAATTACAAGCTCAAGTGAGATTACCCTATATGCATGAATTTTTAGCCTGCCTCCAATTAATTATAGCGGTGACTTTTTTTTATCGAACAAAAAGGCCTGTGGAAACATGAATCATCCTGTAAGGAAATATATTTTGATTTTAATTATTATGTATGTATTTTGACTACATATATCCCGCAGAAACTTTTAAAAATATTTTGCAGGGACTTTTTGGTACACATTTTAAAATTTCGGGATCTTGAAATTTAACGCCCTGTATATCGAAACCTAGCCATAGGATAGGATTGGGCCCATGGACACTATTGATCAGGACATCAAGTACTATCACATCAAAAATTCAGACAATTTGACGGTGCTTCCGTTTCCCTAAGAATGGTGCGGGGTCCTTTGTGTATAATTTCATCGTAATCAAATCTTTTCTGCAGTTTCATATTCAATTGATATTGGCTAAATTTGTTAAGCGCTTAACCGACTCGTTATTAGAGGTTCACTATAACCTAAAAGTTTGATCAAATCTTGTTGTGACTAAACCAACTTTATTAATGGCAGACCTGAAGGTACAGCGCATAAAACGGTATATTATATAATTCAAAGATCCATATTAATCGTATTAGAAATAATAATATGAGATCAACCACTAAAATTAACCAAACAAGTAAGAACTACATCGTTTATTAATTAGTACAGACTCATTACTAATCGCAAGTACCCATATTTAAATAATCCACTACGTACTGCCGACATACAAGTATTAAATTTCATTAGATCCATAAGGTTAGCAATGTTTTATCTCGAATCTATGACTCAAATTAGTGATAGCAATAACAATAAATAAGCAGAATCCACACCTTTATTTTAGTGATCAAGACATGTTTGGTTATTTAAACATTTACAAGTATAAATTAGGTGTAGCAGGTTTAATCACTGGAAGTGTAACTGCAAATTAATTGAAATATTTGTTAGAAATTTTAGAATTTGTAATTAATGGCCTAGAGGATTTTGATCCATAAATAATAATAAAAGTAACAATAAAGTCTATTGGTTAGAAACTGGGTCGTATCAAGACGTGCGTAATATTATTTAATATCATATTTTTTCCCAGTACCTTGAAAGTTATGATGTGGATAATCTGATGATACCGGGGAATGTCTTGAAAATAATTACATCGGTTAAGTGATTTCAACTACTAAATTTTAAATAAAATAAGGCGAAAAATTTAAATTTGTAAGTGACCTCTTAATTCAGCTTTCCAATTAAGACAAATGTGCCCAATATCTTCTTCTGATGCCCCAAACTGTGCTTCGTACTTATGCTCTTTAAATCTACTTTTTATTTCTCGCCTAGTTTGCCCTACGTAAACTTTATTGCATTTTTTACATTTATAAATTCCTTATTGTTATTTTTTTTATTTATATACTAATTAAATGTGTTTCAATCTCATTTTATAGAAAATGCAGTTCTTCCATTTTTATATATCTCTCTTAATTCTCCCTATAAACTATTTTTTGTCTATCGTGAATACTCGACATACTTGAGGTATTGAAATGATGAGTAGATACATCCTTTTATATCTTTTACATTGATGATTCGAATAAAAGCCAGTCGTAAATTTGAAGCAAAGTATTTATCCAGCTACAAGTCGGGATTTTATATGGCAATATTTTTTACATAACGGCATCTTTAGCTTCATATCATAGATATTCAGAATTCCGGTGTAATATATAGTACTCTGTCGGTTTTTCTATGCCGGTAGATGTAAATTTAAAATTTGATAAAGCTAGAATGTAAAAATGAATGGACATTGGGCTAACTTATCGGTTTATACAACTGTGGTATATTTTTTCACGATTGAAAGTTTACTGCCAAATATAGGTTAAATATGGGCACGCGCCATTCATAATTTAAGAAAAAAGTTAAAATGAAATGTAGTAAATTTATTTTTCTCATAATAGCGAACTCAAAAATGGCTGCAAATATGTCTGCGTTTAGAAAATAAAACTTTAAAGTGATTTGCACCTAAAATGTATATTTAAAGTGGCAGAAACTAAAAATATGCCACTCTATAGTTACGTTCATCAATACAGTGGCAAGCGGAACTAACTTAACAATTTGTTCACCACTTAAAAGTGGCAGTTACGCCGCAGCCACCTAACTTTGCCATTTTAAAGTTATATTAGATGGATATAACCTCAAAATTACCACATGCAACAGGTTTCGTGGTTCTAGAGTTTGTGTTTTTTCCTGTTTATGGTGGCTACAATGAGTTTTAAAATTGTATCAACAAAGGAAAAACAAGGGCCAATGACGGAATATTATTTTGGCCAGGTCATTTGAATTATTCGCAAAGGGAATCTCTAAGGCGCGATCCATCAAGTGTGACCAAAAAATTGTTTTCTTAAATATCAATTTTGCTAAAATTTGTTCCACAGAATGAGTGATTAAATAAATTACCCATACTGGCACGCAAATTACTCGTTTCTCTTCACCATTATTGTTTTCGATATAAACGACGTGATAAAACTTTGAAATGATATGTAAAGCTCTTAAATCTGAAAATAGAAAAGTTATTAATGACTCGGTTGGCATCTAAAAAAGCTCAAAGTTGAGTTGTTACATAAAAAGATGCAGCAACCATTAAGTGCGGTCTGAATAATTAAATGTGTTGATTTTTCCGATCCTTGTCTTGTCTCAGTTTGAGGATTTGACAAATCGTCACAATTTTTTTCGGTTTGTAATTATACTATATATTTTTGGCTTAAAGCTTACACCTTAAAGTTTATAATAGACTTAACAGCGAGTGCAAATTTATTAACTTCTATAGAAAATTCATCAAAAACAAAGTACAGGGTTTTTTTAAATGGGACACCCTGTATATTTTGACGTTTTTCGTTTTCTTTTTTAATTCTCATTCACCTGATATGACATACTATATATCTATTTTCAATGGTTGGAGCTACAGTGCAAATAAACCATTTATGGATGTTATCAGGTGAAACACCCTTAAAAAATTGAACACTCAGTAACGAAATTTAACATTTTATTATAAGGATACTGATGTGTGACAATTTTATTTATCAAAATTATAATTAATAAAAAATAAAACCAGATTAAAAAAATAAAATCAATAAACTTATGAAACAACAAGAAACATTGTAACAACTAATCTACCTATAACTAATTTTATTAGAATGTAAAAATTACATTAAATGTTCAAAATGCTCTCCGTTTTCATCGATTAAAAAGTTTTTCGTTTAAATAATCTCCAACCAATTCAGCATTACCAAAAATAAAATTAGTAAACTAACAACAAAGTAGGTAAATATAGCTGATTATTGGTTTTAAGTACCTATATTATTATTATTTTGAAATTATTGAATCCGTTTTTTGGTAAATAACATCACGAAATAAGAATTTTCTTACCGATTTCACTATTATTTCTAATTATAATAACCCGATATATTGTATATTTTAGTTTGTTTACCTCAATTGACATGATTGTTATATCTTATAAGAATGTTCATTTCATCAAGTAGGCTTTGGTCCTCTTACCATGGAAAATAAAACAAAACCTGTGTTACCTGTCAGAATTAATTTTACGACGTGCAGTCTTGTCAACAACATGACTTTTGAAAATTATGAAAAATATGATATGCACGTGGCATATATTGAATGTCAAAAGAATGTTAGTGATGCGTCTGAATTATATTTTCAACGATATCCAGAAAGAAGGCAACCTTACAAGAGAATTTTTAAAAAACTCGATTCAAATTTAATCGAATATGGATGTTTTGTGAAACCACGGCATAAGTACGAAAAGAATCATGAAGAAAGAGAGGTAAATACGTTGGGATATATCCAAGCACATCATGAATCTTCTCTGCGTCAAATTGAAAATGAAATAGGTGTTCCAAAAACTACTGCAAGAAGGATTTTAAAGAAATATAAATTTAAGCCTTATCGGACATCCGTCCGTCAAAAATTATACCCAAACGATTTTTTGAGAAGAACACAATTTGCAGAGTGGTATATAGGAAGATGTAATGAACAGCCAAATTTTTATTTTTATTCAAAGGTAATATTTAGCGATGAAGCTCGCATAAGCAGTGCAGGAATATTTAACAGACATAATGAACTATATTGGAATGACTCAAATCCACACTTAGTTCATGGGATCAGGAGACAAGGCAGATTCGGCTTTAACGTTAGTTGTTTTGTCAAACATAATAAATTAGTTTATCATATATTTGATGATAAACTAACTGCTGCTGGATATATAGATATCTTGGAAATAAACTTACACCAACTTTTGGAGGAAGAAGTGTTGGCTGATAGGGACACATTTTGGTTCCAACAAGATGGAGCAACTGCCCATAATGCTCTATTCATTGGAGATTATTTAAACGAAAAATTTCCTAATCGGTGGATTGGTACTTATGGACCGGTTAAGTGGCCCCCTCGTTCTCCGGAATTAAATCCTCCTGATTTTTTTATTTGGGGATTTTTAAACAATAATATTTACAAGACTAACTTCGAGAGTAGGGGAGATTTATTACAAAATATTCATGCCGCATTTAGAAAAATAAAGCCAGTGCACATACTCAATTGTGTAAGATCAGTAAGAAAAAGGTGTCAATTATTACTACAACAAAACGGAGGACATTTTGAACATTTAATGTAATTT